>JASDDO010000026.1:462121095-463371095 GCA_030015575.1 Agapanthus africanus
TTTATTGAAAAGAGGCATAGTTTTTACAGATCTAAAATTACAATTTATAGGAAAATAGGAAACATAGGGTTACAGACTCTCGCACATGCGCAATTACTGATTTGCCCACGAAAAATCCCAACACCCGCACCAACGCAACAGTACAAAATCTTTGCGCCGACACGGGCATTAGACGGCCGTGGATCCGCGGCAATTTATGGCTTGGGCCGCGGATCCGCGGCCCATTGATGGTCTTGGGCTTCCAAACTTCTGGGGTCCTTTTGTGGTTGTCTGGGCTTCTTATTTTTATACTTCTTTTTCTCTATTTGCTTCTCACTCTTCTCCAGATCTTCAGTGAAGACTTGTATTGGGCTTTTTAACCGTTTCACCTTGACATTCGTTGCCTTGCACCTATGTGAACTGGGCTTGACTAGGATTCTTCTAATTGTTGGTCAAAAGTCCCTTTTCTGTTGTTTTGTGTCTTTTTCACTATATTTGCTCCAGAAACCTGTATCCTGTAATATGCAACAAACGTGCGTCAAGAGTACCTGTTTATTTATAAAAAGGATAAGAATAGGGGAATGATAAATGCAATATTATGGTCTGAACAAATACCCCCAAACTTACCTTTTGCTCGTCCTCGAGCAAATTTATTATTTATTCACTAAAATCCTAACCGCACTTTCGCAGGGAAACGCGATTGCACTGAGCACGTGCAACATGCCGTTAAACCTCTAGGTGTCCCTAGTAGGAGGAGTGTTGTCTCCTGAGGGTTTTCAGCGGATTACACCCACAAAATCCTAACAACTTGGCCCATTGACTTTTGTTCTCCAATTAAGTTTTCTAACAAGGAATTCTATTATCTTTTGACTCGCAAATTGTCCACCCATATTCTTCACGCATCCTTATCATTTAACTTAAGATTATATATGTTATGTAGACCTACTTAGCATTCGGCATCTCTTAAGTTTTCCTTCTAGGGTTACATCTCTACTCAGGAATTTCTATCAACTCATATTAAAGTTACAAGTTCTATTCTTCATTCCTTTTTCTCATCTAAACATCAATCACATACCCCTACGTGTGTGTATAAGTCACCCCTACACTTGGAAATTCAAATTAAGCAATCAACCCCTTGTCCGTTGTCCAAAGTACTAATTAGTTGGTGAATTTAAATGAAATTTGCTTACACATCCTTCATGCGACCGTTAATACTTCTTGAGGTACCAACGACCGATTACAAAATGCGCTTGCACTTTAAAGCGTACTTCCTAGTCTTTGCAACACCCAAGGCTTTAGCAGTGACTCCCAAACCAGTTGGTCTAAGGCACTAGGTGATGAAGCACCCTCGCTAAATATTTTTCTATTTTTACAGCCTTAAGTAATCACAAAAACCAGTGTCCATTTTTTTCTTTATTCACTCTTTTTTTTCTTTTTATTTTCATTGTACTAAGGACTTTAGACAAGAGCATTTCAAGGTCTCTTCTACTATTCCAAGTTTCAAGGTGCGTGACTGTGTGAACTGTAGGGTATACGTTTTCAGAATCTAGACTTAAGGTAGGAACTATTTTTCAAACTTATACTTTAATAAGAACATCAATACTCTTCCTTTGTTTCGACTTATCCCAAAAAGTGAACCCAAAATTTGCCTATTTCTAAATAAACTACAAGGCATATACTTTCTACCGTTAAACTTTAAAGAATGTTATCTTTAAGGTTTTTAATTCACTAAGTCTAAGATCTAGTTGTTCCTATCCAGTTAACCTATCTGTCAAACTCTAGTCAAATAAGCCAAAATTGAATACATTAATTTTGAAAATTTTTGAAAATTTTCAAATTTTTATGGTTTTTCAAATAAATATGCAAATGCAAAAATATGTACAAATGAATGCGAAGGAAGAAGACGTACCGAGTATACCCCCAAACTTGAACTTGACAGTGTCCTCACTGTCATGCTAAACCAAGAGGGTCAAAATACCGATACTCCCCTGTTTATTTATTTATAATAATTTTTTTTTATGTTTTGAATTTTTTTTTTTTATAGAAAAAGAAAACAAAAGGATATATACATATATACAACAAGATTCCCCCCAAAGTTAAGCTTGGCCTTACACAAGCCAAATGTTAGCACCAACCATTCAAAAATCTTATCATGGTAATGGTAGAGTTGGTGCAAGAATGGGATGGAAAGAAAAGAGATGAAAAGCACGCGAGACCGTATGGAAAGAAGAATGGTAGAATCTGGTCTCGGTGGGGGAGAAGAAAGACGGAAAGAAGAAAGATGTGGAGTGCGATCTTGAGGGTGTAAATTGAGTGAATAAATTAGCGCAATTTGTGATGACCGATGTGTTAAAAGCGATTGCGCTAACCTACCAACTCGTCGTGCAATGGGGTCAAATCCCTCAAGATTCGCAAGAAAACATGGGTACGCCGAACTTGGTATAGGAGATGAAAGCGTAACGGTCATTTGTTCGGTCGAAACAATAGGAAGGAGGGAGGGTGATATAACAGTCAAAGGTTCAGGAGGCTGGATTGGAAAATCCGACACATCAATTAAAAATGGTTCAACCTCGATATTATCCTCAAGACACTCCTCAATATTTAATCCATCTATGCCATTATCATCAAAATCTAGACGCATATGAGATTCGGGGGAAACATTTAATAACTCAGGATGATGATTTGAACATAAAATTTCTATTAAATCGACAAGTTCATCATCCGAAATATTCCCGGCGTCTATATCCTCAATCAAGTGAAAATCAATTTCTTTAGACACTTCATCCACAGCATGGATATTTATCAATGTAGGTTTTAGAGTGGAGGTGTAAAGATCGAAAGGATTAGGTGCGGTTTCACTCGAAAGGGGTTCCTCACAATTTGGCAAATCAAACACTACAAAATCGCACAACTCTTTTTTATTTTCAACTGGTGAATCATTTGGAACAATCGATGGAAAACCGGAGTTGTGGGCTTCAATTGGGTAAGGGTAGGTTTGATTTGAAAATCCTCTCTCATTCTCACTCTGTCCAACTGCCGCTTTATACATTGAAAAATTCGGAGCTAGCGGGACACTAGCTACCGGTTCACTAGGCTGCATAAGGGCGGCCATGGATGCTTCCACATTCCTCATCATTTTATTTGTTGCAGCAATATATGCTTCCAACGACTCTTCCAAACTAGACTTAGGTGGTGAGGGGGTTTCAGTAAAAGATTCAAAATTAGTTGGGTATGTGAAACTCCCTAATGGCTGTGTCGAAACAGCGTCTAGTGAAGGTGGGAGGGTCGGGTATGACTGGTAGGAAGTGGGTGGTAAGACAGGAGTAGGGTCAACATATGGATAAGAAGGTGAATAATCGTGCGGATCCCTAAAACTAGATGAGTGGAGAGGGGTGAAAGATCGACTGTGAGATTGAGCAATATGCTCAGCAATGGACATCGGCCTAGGAGTGACAGAAGGACTTGAAGAAGTGGTATCAACATATGTAGCTTGTAAAGGTTGACTCGGTTGACACGAAGTGGGTTGAAAAGTCAAACTATTTCTCCTAGACGCCTCTATTTGATCTTTCAACGAAATTTTTGGAAAGGAGGGATCGTTTTTAAATTGACCAAAACAATTGACGAACGACGCAAAGTTAGGTTCGGGATACCAAAATTCGGCAAGAGATTTATGATGTGGGGTACCCATGATAGAAGAGTGCAAGGATTTCTTAGCGACAAAATTTTTTGCAAGTTTTTAAAAGATTTTTCTTTATTTTTTTTTATTGGAGAGTTTTGCAATAAGGTTTTAGAAAATGGACTCGTGACACAACTGAATCAACCACACATGCACAATCAGGCCTAGATCTAGGGTCGCCTAGGTCTGCTAGACAGCTCCTAACTAGGGCTAGAAATAGACCTCAAACCGCCTCTTCACGGACAAATACGGCCAGGTAAGTGGGAAGGAACCACCACTACAGTGGGCCTAATTAATAACCACTAGCCTAGACACCGCAATGTCGGTTAGGATAAACGGCCGATGCCTACCCTAGTCCTTTTCCTATTGAGCTCGCTGTCCTTAGGTCTGAGTCTAATCTTTTTTAATTAAAGGTGGTTGATGCAAAATGCTTAGGTGTTTTCTGGGGTCCTGGGAAGGGTGATGAAATCCCCACCCAATCTTAGATTGGTCAATTAGCCCCTTAGAGTCCGGCTAAATTATGCAAAACAAATAAAATTTCACTTGCAATCAAAATTTTTAGCGCGGCGCAAAGAAACCTGCAGAAAATCTGTTATTTAGAAGGGGGTAGAAGATTTTTTAGCGCAAAGAACCCTGCAGAAATTTTTTACAGATAGAGATATGGAGGTTGCAGAGGGGAGAATGAGGAACAAACCCAAAAAAATTTCAGGTGCTGACGTGGCCGAATAGGCGCGGAACCGCGGTCCAAGGGCCTCTTATGCGGCGGAAGCGCGGTCTAATGGTGGGATCGAGCTCTGAAATTTTTTTTATTGTTCTGTGTCTTCAGTTCCTTTCTGTTCGGATATGTACTTTTCTGATTTGCCCTCTGTAAATTTCCAGATCCGCGATTCTTCGCTGTTCCTGCAAGATTCAAAAGATACACTCTTCAAACAGATCAAAGTTGATAATTTTTTATTTTTTTTTTATATTTTCAGATTTTTATAATTTTTTTTTTTAAAATTTATATCAACCCGAAAATTCACAAAAAGAAATATTACGCCGTCCCCGGCAACGGCGCCATTTGATTGGTGTCAAATGCTTGTATTTACCGCAATCAAGAAACGGCGTCGCTTCGCAGCTAGCCGGTAAGTGCGGGTCGATCCACAGAGACGGGTAAATTCCTTTTATGTGTTTTAACGAGTTGATTCTATTTGTCATTTTGATTGGTTTATAAAAATCTATTAAAAACTAGATCTAATTAATCTAAATTCTTGCTAGGGTTAGGCTTAGGGGAAGTTTTGGAGATTAATGTTTCCTTCACCGCTTTCAATGCCTTCTTTTTTAGATCTATTAGAAGTTACGTTAATTATCAATAAAGTGGATACGAATCTTTTGGGAAGATGTTTCTTCCTCTAGATTTGTATCCTTCCTTTGTTGATAATTACCCTAACCCCCATGGAAAACGCGCGCAACCGGCCCTTTATACTACGGTTCACCGTTACCTCGAGGGGTAGGGTGCCGTAGGGAGCGGATATGTGCGTATGCATGGAGTTCTAACTCTAAAGTGAAGATGGCATTGAAAGGGGTGAGAGATCTCATCTCTCAACCCTTTCGCTAAGGCTAACCCTAACAAGCGAGGAGACTACTCGCTCATTAGGGGATGATAAATTATACTAGAAAATAAAAGCAAGGAAATAAATTACCTACAGATTTGATGGCTCCCTCCAAGTAGAAGACAGAATAGATCTGAATGTCACTCCCAGAAATTCTGAACTTTATTTATTGAAAAGAGGCATAGTTTTTACAGATCTAAAATTACAATTTATAGGAAAATAGGAAACCTAGGGTTACAGACTCTCGCACATGCGTAATTACTGATTTGCCCACGAAAAATCCCAACACCCGCACCAACGCAACAGTACAAAATCTTTGCGCCGACACGGGCATTAGACGGCCGCGGATCCACGGCAATTTATGGCTTGGGCCGCGGATCCGCGGCCCATTGATGGTCTTGGGCTTCCAAACTTCTGGGGTCCTTTTGTGGTTGTCTGGGCTTCTTATTTTTATACTTCTTTTTCTCTGTTTGCTTCTCACTCTTCTCCAGATCTTCAGTGAAGACTTGTATTGGGCTTTTTAACCGTTTCACCTTGACATTCGTTGCCTTGCACCTATGTGAACTGGGCTTGACTAGGATTCGTCTAATTGTTGGTCAAAAGTCCATTTTCTGTTGTTTTGTGTCTTTTTCACTGTATTTGCTCCAGAAACCTGTATCCTGTAATATGCAACAAACGTGCGTCAAGAGTACCTGTTTATTTATAAAAAGGATAAGAATAGGGGAATGATAAATGCAATATTATGGTCTGAACATCAACCATCCCCTAGAAGTCTCTCTTTGGGAAAATGGCTTCATGAGTGGATCCGCCGTGTTGTCCTCTGAGTCTACTCTCCTAACCTCGATCACCCTGGAGATCAACTATCTCCATGATCAGGTGATGCTGCCTCAGAATATGTCTGGGTCACTGATGGGACCAGGGTTCCAGGGCTAAAGCCACACTTCCATTGTCATACAATGGCAGGAACCTAGTTCATCTTATGAACCAATATACACCCAAACTTCCTCTTTGGTAGTATCTTTAATAGCGATGTTACCATCCTTTTTCGTCTAGTTTGCCACGGTATCTAGCTTGGAACTCTTCCAATATACCGTCCTTCCACTGAGGGTAAAGACATTTCCTGTGACTGACATTCAGTCGTCTTTATCACCCTGGAACACTTCCAGTGATTCTTCCCAGGATCGATTGATACCATCTCACTACATCTAGTGAGAATCCTAGCATCCAATTACATCTATCTCATAGATGAAAACTCAGGATTTAGGAGGTATCACTTTGATCCTATTGGAGAATCCTTGTGATAAGCGGAGATTGATCGATTGTAGCATAGGAAACTCATTTCCTATCAAGAGTATGTCATCCACGTACTCTATGAGGATCATCACCATACTCCATACTACCCTTTTGTACATACAAGGTCCATATACCATTTTGATGAAGTCAAACACTTTGACTATGACATCAAAACAGACGTTCCAACTCCGCGATGCCTGCTTCATTATGTAAATCAACTTGCACACGTTTCCGCTGCTCCCACTGTTGACGAAGCCCTCTGGCTGTGTTCTTATAGACGTTCTGTTCTAAATCATTATTTATAAAAGTAGTAATGGCACCCAACCACCAGATATCGTATTCATGGTATGCAGCAATGGTAAGCAGGATCTGGATGGACTTAAGCATAGTCCCTGGAAAAAGGTTTCATCATTATCCATGCTTGGTTGATGACGAAAAACCTTTAACAAGTCTAGCTTTGAAAGTCCCAACTTTTCTATCTACACCAAGTAATCTTCTCAAGATATACTTGCTCCTGATGGGGATTTAACCCTTCAGATATAGCAACCAAAGTCCATACTTTGTTGGTGTACATGGATTCCATCTCAGATCGCTAAGCTTCCAGCCATTCTTACAGAGTCCCTACTCTTGATGGCCTGCTCGAAAATAGTTGGGTCATCATCTCATGATGCATTCCTCGCTCCCACTATCATCGAGAAACCGAGGTATCTCTCAGGCAGGTGAGGAACCCTACCAGATCGGCGGAGAGGCTGAGGTTCGTCGGGGACTATAGAATCCTTTGGTTCTGTCAAATCATCAACTGCAGTTTTGTATAGCTGGAACCTTTCCAGTTCTACAGAACTGACCTTGCCTCGATCTTGTCCGGATTTTGCTTCAGACATAGGACGAACAATCCCAAATCTTAACTTAATTAAGAGATAGGCTCTTCCCATACCATATCTCATATGGAATGGTAGGCAGTGATCTGATTCGAACCTAATTCAATAGGTATGCGGCTTCTCAAGCGCATAACTCCTAAAAGGAAACAGGTAACTCAGTAGAACTCATCATAGAGCACACTATATCTCATATGGTGTGATTGCTCTTCCCTGATACACCGTTGTGCTATGGTGTGTTCAGAGGAGTAATACTGAGAGAGAATCTCATTCTCCTTTAGAATAGTCCAGGAATTCTATGCACAAGTATTCTCCTCCCTGATCTCATCATAGGACATAATACTTATACCCAGTTATTGGTTCTCTACTTCTAACTTATATTCTGTGAATACCTCAAAAGCTTCGGACTTATGTTTCAACAGAAACATATGACTGAATCTTGAGAGATTATCAGAGAATATAATGAAGTATAAAGAACCAGTCCTGGCATATGTAGACAGGGGACCTTACATAAATCATCATGTATCAGTCCCAAGAGTTCATTAACTCTTTCTCTGTTTCCAATAAACAGGGCTATGGTCATCTAATCTTTGTGACATGACTGGCAAGTTTCATAAGATGTAAATTCAAACTAATTTAAATATGCATCTAGAATGTAACTTCAGCCAGTCGGGTCGCATTGATGTGACCTAGTCTACAATGCCTCAAGAAGGATTCGTTCATTTCTGAACTCTTCCTCTTATGTGTGTTCTGTATACTAGGAACTGTTGTTTGATTTAGAACGTCAATGCTTTTAGATAACGTGCCTGAACCGATCAACTTTTGATATAGGAAATGTTCAAAACATTATCCATCAATACAAAATTTTATCATTTCTTTACTAATAAAGAGACTGATATGATTTTGTATATCAGGTTCGGTATCTAATAGTATTTGTTCAGAATAAATGTATTGGTAATACAGGGTGACAGTGACCAACAGACTTGGCTGCAACACTTGCCCCGGTTTCTGTCTCATGAAACTTATCATCCGTTCTCATTTTTCTACCCTTTTGTAGCCCTATGTAACAGATTACATATCTGGGATCCTGATCCGGTATCAGATACCCAGGATGCAGAGGATACTGAGAAACAGTTCTTAATAATGAACATACCCGAAGAAGATGCATCTCATGCACTTTCTTCGTTTGGGCGGCATGGGAATCCTGGTATTCCCCTATTTCCTGCTCTGTCTTATAACAATTATAAGTTGGAGCGGGACCAACTTACCTCAGCTCAGTATAACAAGCGGGTTCGGTCAATACATCCATATTATTATCTTGATTAAGGCGTGATATGGTCGCTACCTGGAGAGAGAGAAGAAAACACTCTGCGTGCACTCTTGCAAGATCAGATTGGTTATATATTTTATCTAATCAGGATGGCTCCCACTGTTTTTATCAAATCTTCCTTCAAACCTTAAAAGGAAAGACTAGCCGGGATTAATTACACTCTACAAGTTCGCCAATCTTTCAGCCAGGCCAGTTCAGTACTTTGAGGGAGGTTCCCCGTGCTTTCGCACGGACCTAATTACAGTAAACCTCGTTTTCCCATAGCCATAACCCTATTGACACCTTTCTAGACACCTACTTGATCGGCTAATTGTAAAGTGCAAAACTCTCTCAGGAGTAACAATTACTCGCAGTGGGTATCGGGATCCAACTATCATATATAAGGTATGCAATCTCATTGCAAATTTCAACACTTGAAACTCCCGATAATGGTTTTTACCCCTATCACCTATGACCTTGGCTAAGGTCAACAAATCATAGGTACTAGTCAAGTTCTACCCGTCATTTCATGATTAATTAGACCCACCCACATGACCCTTGGCTAAGGTCAACAAAGCCGCATGACTATCCTAACTAATCGCATCATATGCTGTGTAGGAAGACATCACTTAGCTACCGCACACTACGCCTCGGCTATGGTCGATAAACGTAGCACGAATACTAAGTACTCTACTTCCTAAAATGACGAAGGGTTGCGAATGGTTTTTAAGAAAACCTTTAACGCTTTGAACTTGATCTCGTTGTGGAATCAAATGGGTTTTTAAATGGAATGTTTTTGAAGCTTTTCTGGTTTTGCTAAAGGGGTTACCCCCGGTGAAGGGATCGTCGGCCCTTTCCTCGTCGAATAAGGTGCGTGATATATCATATATATCACTGTGCAAAGTAGAAACTATAGAAGCAATCAAAAGACAAACCGAGTGTGTAGCATCTGCCGGTTATTGCTAAAGGAGTCACTCCCGGTGAAGGGATCTCGGTCCTTTCCTCATCGAATAAGGTGCAGGATGTTCTACAAGGAACACCGCGATGCAAAATAAGAACTTTAACTACCTGTTTTATTTTGAAATTCGATTCCACAACATCTTTTAGGTTTATTTTCTTTTATTAATCTCATTAATGAATATCCCATCATTTAAGTCCACCTAAACATTACAGATAAATATAACGTACGCTTATGCCATCCGCATTCGCCTCGATGTCCCGTCTGCACCGTTAGGTTAGGTAACTAACGCCAGAGCGAGGCAGGGCTAGCGTGGGTGTAAAACATAAGCAACGTCTATATAATATATCACATATACTATATATAATATCTATCTGAACATATCACATGATCACATCACAGATAACGCTGCAGAAAATATCATATAAAATATTGGATATACTAGGACGTCCGTGTTTTCAATACGAGCCAGTATAAAACACGGATTCCACGGTCGTGATGAATAGCCAATCCCACACCTCTAGACCCCTACGAGAGTGGCAAGCAACCCTACCAATTCTAGGGTTAGGAGACCCGGACTCGACTCCTCGAGTTGGTCTCCCACTGGACCCCCGAACCCGGTTACTTGTTCTCCCCTCCTTGGGTCTATCCTAATGCGGAAAAGTAAATAATATACAAATGGTGACATCTTCCGCAACCTGGAAGTGCCCCAATAAAAGAATATTACATACAAGTTTTTACATGAATGAAAATGAAAAACACTCATCTCACATAAAAAACCCCGGCTATTCAAACACGACGATCCAATATAACATATCCAGCAACACATAACATCACATGTCATCAACGTAAGTAAATATGCGCATCCCAATTGTCATTGACATATATAGCAACGAAACCGGCGATATCACATATTACACTTACGGTCACAGAAAAGAAAGTGTTAAACTACAACAGTTGGAATCCGCATCCTCTTTAGACATCGCATGCCTAATCAAATGAAATACTTAGACATCGCATGCCTAATCAAATGAAATACTTAGACATCGCATGCCTAACAATTATAAACCCCGCATTTTATTCTCAAAATCGAAAACACTTTTCAATATCAAGTCGAGCAATTCAACAAGATTCCCGACATTTTGATCGAATGCTCGTCGCAAACTTCAATAGACGGCCGCACCCCCGATGCCGTCGACGAAGTGCACTAAGGCGGAACACCGCTGCTGCGAGCACCCAAACGGATGCTTTCGGCGACGGGGTTCTCCTACAGTCACTTGGTCAGGGCTATGGGGTGTAGCAGTCTATTAAGTTTATCCGGCGAGTATCCGCGTACACGACGTGATTGCGACGGAATTTTGATCGCATCAAAATTCCGTGGCAACCGATCAAGTGAGACTAAACCGCTAGATTTATAACATTTATTCAGTTATCTCATAACTTCTTGTGAATTCCAAATGTTGTATCACATTACGGGTAAATAGAAAATGTTAAACTTTCCGATCGAACAATCGAACACCCAAGTTTTCCCGAAACAGCTCAACGCATGAAATAAGTCTAAAAACATTCAGTTCGTGCCTCAGTACCAACGGTCCAGCCGTAGAAGGGTCAAGCCAACGCCTCACATGTGGCACGCCGTACTGCCCCAAACCCGAAGGTTCAAAGAGCAGTTCAAGACGGTCACATAATCGAGTTAAGGTTTGTTGTCTTCTAGAGGGACCATCGTGTTACTTGCACTACTTAGAACGTCGTTAAACTACGGAAAAGTCCAACAATTGGAAATTTCCCGGCAGGGGAAAAAATGGGTATTTATATCCGGTCGAACTTTTTAACATATACTAAAATTATCCGGAAAAACACATAGACAAAGTTTGATAATCCGATCGAATTTACGAACTCCCAATACAACCCAGAAAACTCAACTCTTGAGTTAATATTAAAAATTCCCATAAAACTCAGCATTTAAATAAAGAAGTTACTGTGCAAAAATGGTCGACTGAAGAGACTAAATGGGCGCGGAACCGCCGCATTAGCATGCTAATGCCGCGGTTCCGCCGCGCTTTAGAGACATCATTAGGTAATTTTTGCACCGTAATTCTTAGAATTTACTGCTGAATTTTTTAAGCATTTTTAATTTGGAAAAAACCCAGTTTTTGAAAAAAATCCAAAGAGCAAATTTGTGTTAGGGTTTCGGTTCGATCGGACTTCTAACTCCGTCTACGCATCGCCTAAGGCTCTAGCTTAGCTCTGATACCACTGTAGGGTTCCTAGGCACACTAATGAGGTCTCAGAAGTGATCAAACATGGCCAATTGAAATTTTACAAGTGCCGATAAACCCTAATACGGATCGTTAACTAGATGTATAGGCGATGCAATGCAAATAAACGAATTTATAGATAAAGGGAAGGGGCTACAACCTTTGTAGATCCGGTCCTCCACCTCCATGGCTCCGTGATGAAGTCCCCTCGCTGTCCATATCGGATCCCAGACTCTAGCATCGGCTTCATCGGAGAAATGGGCAGGCTAGGTCGTCGGCTTCGATGCCGAAGATGATCTACGTCGAGGCATCACAAGATCAAGCTCCCACTTCACCAAGTAATGAAACTTGTGAAGAAAACACCCTATACAACTTGGCAAGAGGTAGAGGATGAAGAAATGGGAAGTGGGTTCACTTTAGAATTGGATTTCTCACTCTTTTTCTCAAGTTGCCATTGATGGTGGCAAGGTTTCTTCATGTTGAAGAAGAAGAAGAAGAAGAGAATATGATAAGTATTATCTAAAATAGAAAATAAAATGAATACTTATCATATACCAACCATGGTTAGTTGTAGAGAATAAACTAAGGTTAGTTTGAAGGGTTAGGGTTAAGCATGAAGACAAAATGGTCACTTGCTCAAAGCTTCATGAAGCTTCAACAACAAACAAAGAAAGCCACCATTTTCTCTTTATCTTTTCCAAAATAAATAAATAAACAAATAAGTAAGTAAATAAACCAAACCCTAACCATTCATATAACCATGGTTTAATTCTTTACACAAACCTAAGTGAGCATGTATCATCAAACATGATAGAAACAAGTGCACAAAAATATATCACATATACAATGTGCATTTCAAGTGAGAAAATCCATTTAAAGTGAACTAATATTAGTTAATGTAAAGTAATATATCAAATATATAATTATGCATTAAATCATTAAATCAATACTTGATTTAACGATCCGGTCATATCGCATATAACCGACTAATATCCAATGTATCGGCTTATCGAATCAATCCTTGATTCGATAACTAGGTTATATAACATACAACCATTCGATACATTCATCGCGAGAATAGAATACGGTACCACATACACGTATTATTCTCGGTCCCGCACATATCTCATATGTGCTCCTATTTCGTTTCGCTTGAGCCAGGAAACCTCTGCGTAGGACTCTAAAGACTCGTCAATATGCCGGCAGCAGGTGATGATCATATCAAACACCCAGAAGCCGCAAGCGGTCTGACAAACGTAACGGCCACCCGGGTTTTGAGCGATCAGAAGATCGACGAGCAAGCCCGCTCACATTCCTGTGAGTCCAACCAGTAACACTTACCGTACAGTCCGGTCTGTTCGTCTGATATGTCGAATATCTCGCCTAGTGGTGGTAAACGTCAGACCCCAGTAGCTTGATAAGTCATGCCGACATAAGGTCCATAACATTCGTGAAACTACTGATAACTCTTACCAGTATATCACTGCAACCCTGGCCAGTGATTTCCTGTTATGGCCAGTCGTGTACAACGCAACATCAACCCCCAATACCGGGAGAGTCGAATCCCCTCCTATCGCTCATTGCCTCCATGTGAATCGGGACTGTACCCAAAAAACACCTGTTTGCACGGCTCAGTAGAGCCGTGGTAGGGTGGAAATCAAAGCACAGTGGGAGACACACAAGACTCTATGACGATCTCGGGTCAACAGACTAAGCTGCACCAGTGTCACCAGAGAACTGCCATCTGACGTGAGGTATAATACCATCTGGGAGTTCTCGGCGAGTCTGTTCAGTGTACCCAGTCTCCACTGAGCACCAGCATAGTACCCAGTCTCCGATGTCAAACACCAATGGATATAGGATCATCCATCGCCCATCACATGGGTCGAGAAGATACACGCTAGTCTACTCTGGAATATCGATGCCCCGTCTCGATATTCCTACGACTAGGAACATTGAAGGATGTACTCATTGACTACCCAGACCCCACTAGTATGATCTGCATCATAGTCCTGGAAGTCGAGTACACATCCTAAGGGCTTTATCAACATGTAATCAGAGAGACAGAAAGTATACATGTTAAGATAAAGAGCAACCAGATAGCGTACTATCATGTCGAGCAAGAAAGTCCTACCTATATATGTCCCAGCATCCACTACTATATACATCCAATGTACAGTAATGGCCTCTAGGAAATACATATAACTAACATATAGCAAGGAAGCCAGCGATACCCCATATACTACGCTTACGGTCATAGAAAATAAAGTGTAAAACTACAATATTTGGAATCCACAATCTCTTTAGACATCGTAAATCTGAAATATCACATACATCGCATTTCATGTCTAACTATGTGAATTCCACATTTGTATCACATTCCAGATAAATAGATAAAATTAAACTTTCCGATCGAATAATCAAATACCCAAGATTTCCTAAATGGCTCAACAGTTGAGGGGAGTTCAAATAATCCCAGAATATGTCACAGTAGCAATGGTCCAGCCGTAGAAGGGTCAAGCCAACGCCTCACATGTGGCACGCCGTACTGCCCCAAACCCTAAGGATTAGTGGCAGTTCAGACGGTCACATAATCGAGTTAAGGTTTGTGTTCTTCTAGAGGGTCCACCGCGTTACTTGCACATTTTTCCGAAAGATTTAAACTTAAGAAAAATTCAACACTTGAAAAATTTTCGTGCAGCGAAAAAATGAGTTAATGATATCCGTTCGAACATTTTAACAGTTTCTAAATATCCGGAAAACATAACGAAATTAAATTTTCCGATCGAATTAACGAATTCAAAATAATCCCCAGAACACTCAACACTTGAGTCAGATTAAAAATACCCAAAATTATGAAGGTT
This sequence comes from Agapanthus africanus, assembly GCA_030015575.1. Taxonomy (NCBI): domain Eukaryota; kingdom Viridiplantae; phylum Streptophyta; class Magnoliopsida; order Asparagales; family Amaryllidaceae; genus Agapanthus; species Agapanthus africanus. The sequence goes on from JASDDO010000026.1 coordinate 462,135,900, forward strand.
TGGCTACGGGTATTACTGTGTAAAAACATGTCCCCAATGCACTATTCATGCCGTGGAACCGCCGCGACAAGTAGGTTCTTGCCGCGGTTCTGTGGCAGTATGAGAGCCTTGGGGGCTCGTATTTTATGATAACCCTTAAAATTCCCTGCTGATTTTTTAAAGTACTTTTAATGCTGAAAAAAATCACATTTTAAAAAAATTTCCAGAGAGGGGGTCTTTTTCGACGTATCGGGGTTCGATCAGAGTTTTAACTTCATATACACGTCGCTTAATGCTCTAGCTAGGCTCTGATACCACTGTAGGGTGCCTAGGCACTCTTGTGAGGGTTCATAAGGCATCAACCATGCCCGAATAAAATTTTAGATGTGCCGAACAACCCAAAGCCGGGATCTTTGCAAGATTATTAGGGTTTCACATGCAAGTAAACATCTTTACAACTAAAAGTGAGTGATTGCAATCTTTGTAGTCCGCTCATTCTCTTCATAAGCTCCGAGTATGAGTCCCTTTGCCACGATCCATGATCTCCCGGACTCATGAGAGGCTCCACAACTCGAACGATCCATGCTAGCTTGTAGTCTTCCTTTTCTCCGATGATCTACCTTGAAGTTTCTATAACTCAAGCACTCTCTCTCTAAACAGGTGAACACCCTAATCTAATTGGCTAGATTATATGAGGATGAAGGAGTAGGAATATTGCTCTCTTTTGTTTTCAAATTCTCACTTTTATTCACCACAAAATGAAAAACTAGCAAGCTTTCTCAAAGCCTAAGCTTGAAGAAGAAGAAGAATGAAAAGATAATTCCTTTTGTGATGAACAATGAATTATTGTAGTGGTTACAAATCTAACCATGTGTTAAGGATGATAGAATTAACTCATGTAGAGAATTAACTAGAGGTTGAGATTTGGATTGGGTTAAAGAATATCTTCACAAAATTTCAAGCTTAAGGATAAAGTCAAAGCTTCATGAAGCTTCATGGAAGTTTCATACAAAAGCTAACCCTAATACAAACACTAACCAAGTTTAAACCCTAAACCATTGTTAAATTTGTAACCCTAACATGTTACTATATTATATATCACATATACAATATATTTTGTAACAATAGAAAATAATACAATTAACATATATCGCATATATATAAATGTATTATCCCGTGAGAAAATGAATCAATAAAGCGAGCTTATATTAGTTAACTTAATATATCACATATATAATTATACATTAAATTATCGAATCAACACTTGATCCGATAACCCGGCTATATTACATATAACCTACTAATATAACATGTAGCATTTCATATAATCAACACTTGATCCGATGATCCGGTTATATCACATATACCCGGCCGATATCTCATATCGCGAGAATAGAATACGGTATCTCATATCATATTATTCTCGGTCCCGCACATATCGCATATGTGCTCCTACTCCGTTTTGCCTAAGCCAGGAAACCTCTGTGTAGGACTCGAAAGAATCGTCAATACGCCGGTAGTAGGTGATAATCATATCAAACACCCACAAGCTGCAAGCAGTCAGCTAAACGTAACAGCTACCCAGGTATTGAGAGATCAGAAGATCAACAAGCAAGCCTGTACATTCTCCTGTGAATCCAATCAGTAACACTCCCGTACAGTCCGGTCTCTTCGTCTGATATTTTGCATATCTAGTCTAGGGGTGGTATACGTCAGACCCCAGTAACCGATAAGTCGTGTCGAAATAAGGCTCATAACGGGTCTAGAAACTACAGATAACTCTTACCAGTAGCACTCCATATCAGCCCTGGCCAGGGACTTCCAGTTATAGCCAATCGAACACAGCACAACATCAACTCCCTATACCGGGAGAGACGAAACCCCTCCTATCGCTCATTGCCACCATGTGATTCGGGACTGTACCTAAAATCCATCGTTTTGCATGCCCTCTTGGACGTGGTAAGGTGGAAATCAAAGAACAGTGGGAATCACCAAGACTCTATGACGATCTCGGGTCTACAGACTACCCTGTACCAGTGTCACCGGAGAACTGCCATCTGACGTGTGGTATATCACCATCTGGGAGTTCTCGGCGAGTCCGTCCAGTGTACCCAGACTCCACTGAGCACCCATACACCATCCTTGATGTCAAACACCAATGGATATGGGATCATCCATCGCCCATCATATGGGTCAAGATGCATATACGCTAGTCTACTCTGGTGTATCGATGCCCTGTCTCGACACACCCTCGACTAGGAACAGTTATAAGATGTACTCTTTGACTACTCTGGCCCCACTAGTATTATTTCATCATAGTCCAAGTAGTCGAGTACATATCCTAAGGGCTTTATCAACATGTGAAAGCAAGACAGTAAACTAATACAAGTCAACATGTTAAGACAAAGTGAAACCAAATAGCATACTATCATGACGAGCAAGAAAGTTCTCTCTCTCTATATATATATATCCAAGCATCCATTATAATATACATCATATGTACAACAATGGCCTTTAGGGCATATATATAACTAACAAAAATATTTTTAGTTAACAAAATTTAAAGTGTAGAAGTTTATATAAATATTTTATTAATAAAATATTTGATATTTGGGTAATACAAAAATAGTCCAAAATATGCCCGGGTCGGGTCTAAAATTTAGTTTCAAAATATGAAAAATATATATGTCGACCAAAATTAAAATTGGATATCCTGGTAAAGAAAATGCATACCCCCAAGAACGGATGCACGTACATGCGCGTAGCCATCCAAACAAGTCTATTTCACTGAACGGGACGAGAACAAGATGCGCGGATGCTACGACAGGGTTAGGGATATCATGAAGGCCATGCAATTTATTATTTAAATATTTTATGTGACTTTAAATGTTATATTTAAAAATGCAGATGCTAGATAAAATGCCAGTATGCAGTTGTTCCTTGATTAAAAATCAGGAAAAGATTCAGATGAGGCATCACGTGCTCACACGTGACCAGTGGTCACGTGTTGGAACGTGATAGTCAAGCAGCGGCACAGAGCACATTTGTTCCCTGATTAAAAATCAGGAAAAGATTCAGAAGAGGCATCACGTGCTCACACGTGACCAGTGGTCACGTGTTGGCACGTGATAGTCAAGCAGTGGCACAGAGCATATTTGTTCTCTAATTAAAAGTCAAGAGGAAGCTTTAGAACAGGCATCACGTGCTCACATGTGACCATTGGTCACGTGTTGGCACGTGATGGTTAAGCAGCGGCCAGAGAACAGAACGCGGAAGAAGAGAAGCCCATTCCAGGGGTCACGTGCTTACACGTGACCAGGGGTCACGTGGCCACACGTGACCAGCTTTAAGAGCCTTATTCTTTAACAGAATTAAATTCTGAGGATAAATCTTTCAAATCTTTCCAAAATGAAGAAGGACTATCTAAAACCGTTGGATTAAAAATCTAAAGGTGATTAAATATCACCAATTTATGGAAAATCTTGGACTTGGAAAGATTTCCCCCAAAATCTAACCGAAATAACAAAAAGATATCTTTGGATTTAAAATCCAATGGTGAATAAAATTCACCTAACAATCTAAAGGCCCAGATTAATGATAAATATAAATCAAATCTCTCAATGAGAAATTTACTAAACAGATTGATTCTTTTCCTTCTCCTATAAATAGGAGCCAAGAAAAGAAGAGAAGGGACCTTTGGACCTTTTCTTTTGATACACTGAGAGATAGATATAGAGCCTTTGATTCTCTGCAAAAGGAAAAACCTTAGGTAAAAAAAGAAAAGGAAGGCTTCAAAAGAGAATTTAATTCTCAAAAGAGTTTAACTCTTATATAAAAAAAAGAACTTAGTTCTTTCTCTGGTGAAGGATCTATAAAGTGCACATCTCCCCATGAATTGAGAATTTAATTCTCATTGGGTTGAGATCCTGCGATGCAGATCTAAAACACAGAGGAGGAAATGAGTTTTGGGAATTTAATTCGCACAAAATGATAGGAATTCAATTCCTTTGAGATAAAATTAGGGTTTAACCCTATGTTATAGGAATTTAATTCCTTCAAAATGAACAGAACTAGGGTTTAACCCTAATTGAGAACATAATTCTCTCAAACTCACAGGAATTTAATTCCCTTAAAAAAAGAAATTAGGGTTTAACCCTATTTAAGAATACAATTCTTCAGAAGAAAACATGAATTTAATTCCTCTAAAGTTTATTGTTAGGGTTTAACCCGATGAAGAATTTAATTCTTAAAAGATGAACAGATCTTTAAAAACATGCAAAGAACCAGAGTCATGTGCTACCACGTGACCCCTGCAAAGATCCACAGAAAAGAACTTTGAAGCAACACCTCATGTGTTACCACGTGACTCCTGCAAAGATCTATAAAATAGAACATTGAAGCAATGCCTAACGTGCCCCACATGATCTCTAAAGCACACAGAGAAAAAGGCAAAAAGAAACAGAAAAGAGCTCTAGGGAGCCCTCACGTGTTAACACGTGACCCCTAATGAACATTCTAACAGATCAAAGCGTGATCCCCCATCATGTGCCCACACGTGATGGCTTTCAGAATTAAAAGTGTTAAACACTTATCTGTACAACGGAATAAAGGGAGGCAGGGTGCACTCACGTGCTACCATGTGACCCCTTGGCTGAAGCTCTGACAGATAAACGCCCAAATTCTCGTCACGTGACAGAACGTGACACTTCAAAGTATTCAGTACTTTTAATTGAATAAAATAAGGGGAATTAAGGCGCTCTCACGTGTCCACACGTGACCCCTCTCTCCTTAGTATTTAAGACCAGTCTGGAGATTTTGCCCCCAGTGTTTAGCACTGACTTGCTTAGTGTTTAACACTAATTTGAAAACTCTTTTCCCAGTGTTCAACACTAATTATCTTTTAGTGTTTAACACTAAGTTGTTAGATTATTCCCAGTGTTCAACACTGTTGGTCTCTAGTGTTTAACACTAGCTTTAGCCCAATTGGCTAAGTTTCCAGAAGCAAAGCCTCTCCTTCAATGAACCAACAGAGGGCAAATATCCCAAACATGATTGGACTTAGCCCAAGCTGGCCGTAAGTCCTCAATTCAAACATAACTGGGCCAATGGGCTCATAATATAATAATTGATCTTAGTTTTCAAATTGGACTACAGATCACTTAATCTACCTTGGTTTAAGGGTACATCTCTTCACTCCTTTGATACTTGGCGTTGTAATTCCTCAACGTCTTCAAAGAGGTGACGGGTCCCGATGACCACACATTGATACGGACTGTGGGGTCCTTAAACCCATGGACTATGAGGTCCTTAACCTTGACCGTGATGTTTTAAAACTAACGCCGGACTTTGGGGTCCTTAAACCCATGGACTATGACGTCCTTAACCTTGACTGGAATGTCTTAAAACTAACAACGGACTATGACGTCCTTAACCTTGACCGTGATGTCTTAAAACTAACATCGGACTGTGGAGTCCTTAAATCCACGGACTATGACGTCATTAACCTTGACCGTGATGTCTTAAAACTAACATCGGACTGTGGAGTCCTTAAATCCACGGACTATGACGTCCTTAACCTTGACCGCAATGTCTTAAAGCTAACATTGGACCGCAATGTCCTTAAACTGCCTATCGACCGCAATGTCACTAAACTAAACAACAGGGCCCTCCCCTTAATTGCTCTCTTGTTGGATCTAAACGATCCCGTTAAGTTGATCTTAGTCTAAAACTAGACTAACGTATCCTTAACAAACGTTTAAGTTGATCTTAGTCTCAAATGAGGCTAACGTATCCTTAAACACAACCCCAAACCCAAATCTAAGAAATATATGGATTTGGACTAGTCCATGCCCTACAGGCGACGACATAACTCAGTCTCCGTATACAATCCACAGGCAACCAAACACAAAACAAACACACACGACATGAAGCGATCATCTGGAGAAGGAGAAAGTTGTTACCGCGATGCGGTAGCATAATTAAATGCAGGGGCTTGCACCTGCAGGGAAGAGCGTCCCCACAATGAAAAACCCCTCAAGCGAGGGGGAATCTGACGAAGTCTGCTACATCGGACAAATCCGTTTAAACCTTCAATACATGGTGCCATAAATCAACTTTGCATCTTTGGAGAGGTGGACGGATAGCACCAATTAGCATCTGCCCCGAATCTCATGCAAGAAAGTCCGTCTTGCGCGTCTTTCGGAGGGGAACAGATTCTGGCACACCCGGTGGAACCTTTTCCACTTTCCACTCCACACTTCGTGTGTCGTGATTCGCGAACCAATCACGGTTCGCTAATGGTTGCCCTTGGGTTTCGATGTACTAAGATTTGGTGTTTCGTTTGCTGCAGAAGGAAAAAGGATCAATGACTGGCAACTGCTCGAACTGCTCCAACTGCAGATGCAACCGACGCTCCGCCTCACCTGGAGGTGTAGCATATGGACCGCAGGCTGCTTCCCTGTTTACGATGCCTATGGAACAGGTAACTCAAGCCACCACCGGTCTGTTTTTCGGGACCATGCTCCCGCCTGCAAGCTTCACCATGGCAAGGCCCGCACCGGAAGCGAAAAAGAAGTCGGTCTTTGATCGACTTACTACTCCCACGGCCCCTCTCAATGGGTCGTCCAACTCCTCGGTCTTCACCAGACTGAGCCTGAACTCCAAAGGGCCTGCCAAAATGACCATGGTACCTGAGAAGGCCATCCCGAAGAAGACAGCTGCTCCCGAAGTCGCCAAGGCGGCTTCTCCTCCCAGAGGGTCGGTCTTCGCGAGACTAACTACCGCCGTTCCCGCTCCCGCTCAGAAATTTATTTTTGACCGGATGGACGTAGCTTCTCAACGAACGTCAGTATTCAAGAGGGTAACACCGGCAGTAGCCCCTCCTCAGAACAGGGAGCAAGACGAAGCCGTCGCTGAATCAATCCCAACAACCCGTCATGCTGACGTCGCCACTGGCGCCGAATAAGGAAGACTGGGGGAAACTCCCCCTCCGGGCTAACTCCACCAGCTCCAACGGTGGAAATTGAGGTTGCTGTTCCAACCGAAAACAGCTTTGAGCTGCTAAACAGGGTACGCAGAAATTCGCCAACTGCGGTTCTCAAAAGGTCCCCTTCACCTGCGGAGAATGTTATAGAAACAAAGCCGGAGCAGCCTCCTCAACGGCTGTCCTCCAAAATTTATAAAGTCTGGCGGAAGGTTCAAGACTCGGTAATTGACCAAGATCACTCTCGTCAACAGAAAAGGGCAAAAGTGCAGGAAGAAAAGAACCATCGTGTCAAATAATAAAGGACGACAACCGCTTGGGTGCCTGCTGCAACGGCTCCCTCTACATCGACTACTCAAAAGAGAGGAAGGCCGGATAGAGTCCCCACTCCAGTAGCAAATGTCAAGGACAATAAGCCTAAACGCCCTAAGTCTGGGTGCATGATGGTGCATACGGTATACATGGCGTTGGGAAAGGAGGACAGCCGTGCATCCACGGGTCATAGACCGCTTACACGGTCAGCGACCAAAGCTCAGGAGCAATAGCAGAAGCTCCAAGAAATGATGAACGCGATGGCCGCACTCACTGGGCCGAAAGAAAGACCCGAAGCGTCATCTGATCAATGCCAGGAGCAGGAAACTGACGCTGAATTCCTTCGCAGGATATTGGAGAAGAAGGATAAAGAGGCTTCCGAACAATCAACCAATATACAACGAATGTCCCTCTTGTTCCAGGACATGGTGGGAATGATGATCCAACAAGATTCTCCTGCTGAAGATCCTCCAATCGTTCTTGAAGACGACAGGGGAGAAACGTCAAATCCTCCACCCGCTCTGTCAACAGCCAAGGAGGAAACAATCTCTAAAGCTGACCTAGACGAATATATAGCTCAGCAGATACGGTTTCACCAGGCGACTGAGGCAGCCGGTCAAGTTGTCAGAACAAAGCGACCATATCCGAGCTGGTATAACCAGATCAAGTACCCGCCGGGCTATACAATACCGAAATTTCATGTCTATAAGGGGACGGGCAATCCCCACCAGCATGTTGCCCAGTTCAGGGCGCTTTGCGGCAACACCGGCGGTGATGATAAATTGTTGCTTCGCCATTTCGTCGGTAGCTTGTCAGAAACGGGGTTCGAGTGGTACTCTGAGCTCCCAAACGACTCTATTAAAACATTTGCGGAGATGGAGCTGTTGTTTACCCAGCGTTTTGCAAGTGCCAGCGAACGCACTCCAATAACGGCGTTAATTAATGCCAGGGTGAAACCAGGCGAGACGTGGGTCCAGTACGCTATATGCTGGCGAAACTTGTGGTCGAAATGCGAACAACGCATTGAGGAAGCGCCCACGGTGGGCATGTTCGTGGGTATCCTAGATCCTGATGCAACTATCTCATCGTTCATGATGTTTATTAAGCCAACCACGTTCCAGGCTTTGATCGACAAGTTGGCCCAGATGGACCAGATGGGTCACAGACCGTCTCCCCCAAAGCCAGAACCTCGGAATGACAAGGGTAAAGGGAAGGCACCTTCATTGCGAACGATCAGCAGCAACCCAATTCCCCAAAGCTGGCGGATCAACTGGAGGAAAGACGGCGGTATTATAATGAGAAAATGAAGCGCCCCTACTCATTCCCGCAGGATAAGACGAAGAGGCTATTCGAGCTGGCAGTACGCAACAGGCTTATCAACTTGCCAAACCCAAGGCGACCGCCGCAACCCAGTGAGGTGAATAACCCCAACTACTGCCCTTACCATCAAATGGTAAGCCATCCGATTGAAGATTGCTTCGTCTTCAAAGGATGGATCGAAGATCAATACCTACAAGGCAAGTTTGTGCTGTCCGAGAAGTGGAAGGTGAACCCGCCACAACCTCACACTCCTAAGATGACGGAAACACCGAGAGCAACTTGTTCTTTCATTGAAGAAGCTCCATGGGAAATCGTGCTTTCAGCAAAAACCAAAAGAATGCTGAATGAGCTCCAAACATGCCCGGCGATCAGGTGGAAGAACCCGCTAGAACCCCAGATCATTGATGGGATGTTGAAGCCGCACCTAACTCCAAAGATCAGTGGTGACGACCCGAGCACTCACGACCAGCCATCGAAATCTTCAAAGAAAAAGAAGAACAAATCTAAGAAGCCCGTGAAGCCTGGCAACAAGCGTACGGACTTGCAGAAGCAGATTAACGCGCTGGAAGAATACAATCAAAAGGCGCGGACTCCCATTACACTCCAAGAATTTCTCAACCACGTCTTTCAGGAGGAAGATAATAGAGAAAGCTCGTCGGATGAATACGAGGGATATGTGGCGAGTTGTCATGTGATCTCCCACTCGTTTATGGACAATGAAAAAACTCCTGACACTGAGAAACTGGGGGCAGAGCCTGAACCAGAGCTTGTGTGTGTTGGATATAGTGCCCTCTAAGTCAATTATTGGATCGCAGGTACGTGATTGTAATGATTGAGGGAGGACCTATACCGATAAAACAGTCTTACTCGAGATGATAGTATGCTATCTGGTTTGTCTTTATCATCATGATAGAGCCCATAGGATTCTTGTTTGACTACCAGCAGTATGATGGCGATCATATATGTGGGAGCTGGGGTCTATAAGCACATCCTTAAAGTGTCCCTAGTCGTGGGAGTTTCGAGACAGGGCATCGATACTCCAGAGTAGACTAGTGTATACAGTCGAGACCCCGACGAGGGGCGGTGGCCGGTCTCACAAGCCACTGGTGTCAGTTGGATCACCTAAGATGTATACAGGTGCTCGTTAGGTTATGAGTACACCGGACAGGACTCGCCGGGAACATGCTAGTTGGTATTATACATATCGTCAGATAGCAGATCCCTGGTGACATGTGTACAGGTTAGTTCATCGACCTGAGGTCGTCATTTGTCTCGTGTGAGTTCCCACTGTGCTTAGATTACTACCCTACCACGCTCAAAGGAGTTGTGCAAACAGGTTTTAGTTGGGTACAGTCCCGAGCCACATTGGAGGCAAGTGAGCGGATCTTCGGGGATTCGTCTCTCCCGGTATTGGGGGTGAGATCGCGCTGTGTTTAGGAGAGCCATTACACGAAATCCCTAGCCAGGGTAATCGAGATATACTGGTAGGTATACCAGCAGAATCTCAGGGTGTTCTGGGCTGCTCTCTGACACGACTTATATCGCTGTTGGGGGTCTGACGTTTACTGGCCCCCTAGGCCGTATATGCGATACTCATAGACGAATGTTCCGGACTGTACAGATATTGTCACTGTCAGGCTCAGTAGGGTTTATAGATGAGTTCGCTCGTCAGCTTCCCTTCCAATCAATATATAGGCAAAACGTTACGTACAGCTTGTACCTCTGACGTGCTAGGGTTATATCCAGTGCCAGTGTGTTGATGAGTCATTAGAGTCCCCCACCGACACTTTCCCAAGTTCGGGCGAAACGTTGTAGAGGCCGTATGGGTTTATGGTAAGGTTCGGAAAATGCACGTGCATTTTCGCACGTGTCAGTTTTCGGGCAGATAATACTGGTAGGTTTTGGTTTAAGCCGGAACCCAGTATTATACTGTGTAGATATAATATCTTTGTCTCAGTTGCATTTATATTCGGTCGTAATATAAATGCGGGTATGTTTATACTGATACGGAGTTATCCTGAAATTCGTTTCGGGATGATTTTTGGAAGTTGCCAGTTTCCAGTTTTCTATCAGCCGTATTTTGACATTCGGTTAAATACGGAATTGTCTTTTTGTCTTGAGGGTGAGTCATATTGTGTGGAAGCTTCTAGACTTGTGACTAGGTTAGTGACTCATTCAAGCATTAATTACTTTGGTGAGGTGTTTTATTTGAGTCACCATTTGCATTTAATGCTTAATATGAGTCATTCTTTCTTTATTAGTTATGATAAGTATCATTTGGATATGGTCACCACTTGCTACTCCTACACTCACCTCCCTCTTCTGTTAGTAGTGGCCGGCCACTTCTTTGTGGGCATGAGATTTTGATTCATTCATATTTTGCAAAAGATTATGATAACTAGTGTATGGAATTTCCTTGTTCAATTTCAATTCACCCGATTCCAAAAGGAAACTTCTTTTTGTTGGTTGTATGTATGCCCTAGAGGCCAGTATTGTACAGATGATGTATATTATATTGGATGCTTGGACATATATAGAGATGACTTTCTTGCTCGATATGATAGTATGCTATCTGGTTACTCTTTATCTTAACATGTACACTAGTCTCTTTATACTGTCTTATAGTTACATGTTGGTAAAGCCCTTAGGATGTGTACTTGACTACCTGGACTATGATGCAGATCATACTAGTGGGGACATGGTAGTCTATAAGTACATCCTTCAAGGTCCCTAGTCGTGGGTGTATCGAGACGGGGCATCGATATACCAGAGTAGACTAGCGTATACGCTTCTCGACCCATGAGATGGGCGATGGATGATCCCATATCCATTGGTGTTTGACATCAGAGATGGTATACGGGTGCTCAGTTGAGACTGGGTACACTGGACGGACTCGCCGAGAACTCTCAGATGGTATTATACCTCACGTCAGATAGCAGTTCTCAGGTGACACTTGTACAGGTTAGTCTGTAGACCCGAGATCGTCATAGAGTCTTGTGTGATTCCCACTGTGCTTTGATCTCCACCTTACCACGTCCATGAGGGCGTGCAAAACGGTGGTCTTTGGGTACAGTCCCGAGTCACATGGAGGCAATGAGCGATAGGAGGGGTTTCGTCTCTCCCGGTATTGGGGGTTGATGTTGCGCAGTGCTCGATTGGCCGTAACAGGGAAGTCCCTGGCCAGGGCTGATCAGAGATTTGCTGGTAAGTGTTACCAGTAGTTTCTCGACCCGTTACGAGCCTCACATCGGCACGATTTATCGGGTTATTGGGGTCTGACGTTTACCACCCCTAGACTTGATATGCGACATATCAGACGAAGAGACCGGACTGTACGGTAAGTGTTACTGGTCGGATTCGTAGGAGTGTGAGCGGGCTAGCTCGTCGATCTTCTGATCGCTCAATACCCGGGTGGCCGTTACGTTTAGCAGACCGTTTGCGGCTTGTGGGTGCTTGATATGATCATCATCTGCTACCGGCGTATTGACGAGTCTTTAGAGTCCTACACAGAGGTTTCCTAGCTCAAGCGAAACGAAATAGGAGTGCATATGAGATATGTGCGGGACCGAGAATAATGCGTGTATGTGATACCGTATTTGATTCTCGCGATTAATGTTTCGATTGGTTGTATATGATATAACCTAGTTATCGAATCGAAGATCGATTCGATAAGTCGATACATTGAATACTAGTCGGTCATGTGCGACATGACCGGATCATTGAATCAAGTGTTGATTTAATGATTTAATGTATAATTATATATTTGATATATTACTTTGCATTAACTAGTATTGGTTCACTTTAAACGGATTTTTCTCACTTGATGCACATTGTATATGTGATATGCTTTTGTGTAAATGATTGTATCATATTTGATGATGCATGTTGACTTGACTATGTGTAAAAGAATTGAACCATGGTTATGAGAGTGGTTAGGGTTTATGATTTATTCACTTATTATTTAATCCATTCATTATTTATTAATTGGTTTTATGAAAATAAAATGGTTTCTTTTATCATGAAGAATGGTGAAGCTTCATGAAGCATTTTCTAATGATGCTATTTTGTCTTCATACTTAAACCTAACCACTCCCACTAACCATGGTCAATTCTCTACACTTGACCATGGTTAGGATATGATAAATATCATTTTCATTTCTATTTTGATTAAGACTTTTATCATATTCTATCATCTTCTTCATCTTCTTCTTCAAAAGAAAAGCTTGCTACTTTAATGGCAACTTGAGATCTAGTTAGAGAAATCCAAATCTAAAGTGAACCCACCTCCTATTTCTTCATCCTCTACCTCTCGCCAAGTGGTTTTGGGTGTTTTCTTCACAAGTTTCACTACTTGGTGAAGTCGAAGCTTGAACTAGTGCAACCTCGACGTAGATCGTCTTTGACACGAAGCCGACGACCTATTCCGCTCGCTTTCCCGATGCAACCGACGAACGAGCCTGAGATTGGAGAAGGACAGCGAAAAGAGCACTACGTGGAGCTAAGGAAGTGGATATCCGGATCTACAAAGGTTGTAGCTTCTCACTTCTAGTTAAGTTGTTAACTAGTTTATCATTTCGCCTAAACATCTAGTCTAAGATCCGTAGTCTAGGGTTTCTCGGCACCATTTTTTTTTAAATTGGCATGTTCGATGCCTTGTGAGACCTCACTAGAGTGCCTAGGAACCCTACAGTGGTATCATAGCCTAGCTAGAGCCTTAGGCGAAGTCCCGACGGAGTTTGAAATCCGAACGAACCCGAAACCCATATTCAAAAATGCTCTCTGTCCAGATTTTAAAAATGTAGATTTTTCAAGATTAAAAATATCCAGAAAATCAAGCAGGCTTTATTATGAATTACTGTGAAAAACGGAGTGCTAACGCCGTCATAACGCCGCGGAACCGCGGCCTAAGCCCACGTGGAGCGGCGGTTCCGCGGCAGTAATGTTGACTCTTTGACTCCTCTTTCCACAGTAATTGTTATATTTGACTCCTGTGTTTTCTGGATAATTTTAATATTTTATTCTACAGAAGAGTATTTTGGGGTTGCTTTGGGGATTCAAAAGTTCGATCGGATTATCAAATATCGTCTATGTGTATTTCCGGATATTTTTTAGAATATGTTAAAAAGTTCGACCGGATGTAAATACCTAATTTTTCCCCTGTCGGGAAATTTCCAAGTGTTGGATTTTTCCGTAGTTTAACGACATTCTAAGTAGTGCAAGTAACGCGATGGACCCTCTAGAAGACAACAAACCTTAACTCGATTATGTGACCATCTTGAACTGCCCTTTGAACCTTCGGGTTTGGGGCAGTACGGCGTGCCACATGTGAGGCGTTGGCTTGACCCTTCTACGGCTGGACCGTTGGTACTGAGGCACGAACTGAATGTTGTTAGACTTATTTCATGTGTTGAGCTGTATCGGGAAAACTTGGGTATTCGACTGTTCGATCGGAAAGTTTAACATTTTCTGTTTATCTGGAATGTGATACAATAATTGGAATTCACAAGTAGTTATGAGATAACTGATTGAATGTTATAAATCTAGCAATTTAGTCCCATATGATATTGAAAAGAGTTTTCGATAATGAGACTAAAATGCGGGATTTATATCTGTTAGGCATGCGATGTCTAAAGAAGTTGCGGATTCCAACTGTTGTAGTTTTACACTTTCTTTTCTGTGACCGTAAGTGTAGTATGTTCATATCGCCGGTTTCGTTGCTATACGTCAACGACAATTGGGGTATGCATACTTACTTACGTTGATGACATGTGATGTTATGTGTTGCTGGATATGTTATATTGGATCGTCGTGTTCGAATAGCCGGGGGTTTTTATGTGAGATGAGTGTTTTTCATTTTCATTCATGTAAAAACTTGTATGTAATAGTCTTTTATTTGGGGCACTTCCAGGTAGCGGAAGTTGTCACATTTTGTATATTATTTACTTTTCCGCATTAGGATAGACCCAAGGAGGGGAGCACAAGTAACCGGGTTCTGGGGTCCAGTGGGAGACCAACTCGAGGAGTCGAGTCCGGGTCTCCTAACCCTAGAATTGGCAGGGTTGCTTGCCGCTCTCGTAGGGGCCTAGGGGTGTGGGATTGGCTATTCATCACGACCGTTGAATCCGTGTTTTATACTGGCTCGTATTGAAAACACGGACGTCCTAGTATATCCAATATTTTATATGTTTATTCTGCTGCGATATCTGTGTTGTGACTTTGTGATGGATATAGTATATAGTATATATGATATATTATATAGACGTTACTTATGTTTTACACCCGCGCTAGCCCTGCCCTGCTCTGTCGTTAGTTACCTAACCTAACGGTGCACGAGGGGACATCGAGGCGAATGCGGATGGCATAAGTGTACGTCATATCTATTTGTGATGTTTAGGTATTTAAATGATGGGACTTCATTAATGTGATTAATGAAAGATAAGAAACCTAAGATGTTGTAGAATCAAATTTTAAAATAAAACAGGTAGCTACAGTTCTTGCTTTGCACAGCGGCATATATGATATATCCTGCACCTTATTCGATGAGGAAAGGACCGAGATCCCTTCACCGGGAATGACTCCTTTAGCAATAACTGGCAGATGCTACACACTCGGTTTGCTTTTGACTGGTTTTGGGTTTTTGCTTTGCACAGTGATATATATGATATATCCCGCACCTCATTCGACGAGGAAAGGACCGAGATCCCTTCGCCGGGAGTGACTCCTTTAGCAAAACTAGAAAAGCCTCAAAATCACTCCATTTCAAAACTTCATTTGATTCTACAACGATATCAAGTTCATTACGCTCATGGTTTTTATGAAAAACCTGCGTATCCCTCCGTCATTTCAGATAAGTATTAGTTAGTATTCGTGCTGCGGTAGTTTGGCCTCCGTCAAGGCGCAGTGTACGGTAGCTAACTAGTGCTTATCTGCTAGCATATGATGCGATTGGATTAGGGTATTCGTACGGCGTTGTTTGGCCTCCGTCAAGGGTCGTGCGGGTGGGTTTAATTCAATCAGGAAATGACGGGTTGAACTTGACTAGCGGACTATGGGTTGTTTGGCCTCCGTCAAGGTCATAGGACGCTAAGGGCAAAACATTATTGGGAATTTCAAGTGTTGAAATTTGCAATGAGATTGCATACCTTCTATGAGATAGTTGGATCCCGATACCCGCTGCGAGTAAGAGTTACTCCTGGGAGAGTTTTACACATTGCAATTAGCCGATCAAGTAGGTGTCTAGAAAGGTGTCAACGGGGTTACGCCTCTGGGAAAATGAGGTTTACATTAATTAGGTTCGTGCGAAAGCATGGGGGACCTCCCTCAAAGTACCGACACTGGCCTGGCTGAAAGATTGGCGAACTTGTAGTGTGTAATTAATCCCGGCTAGTCTTTCCTTTTAGGGTTTGAAGGAAGATTTGATAAAAAGCAGTGGGAGCCATCCTGATTAGATAAGATAATAACCAATCTGATCTTGCACGAGCATACGCTAAAGTGTTTTCTTCTCTCTCTCTCCAGGTAGCGACCATTTCATGCCCTAATAAAGATAATAATATGGATGTATTGACCGAACCCGCATGTTATACTGTGCTGGGGAACGTTGGTTCCGTTCTTTCCTATAAGAGTTATAGGAATGAACAGGATATAGGGGAATACCAGGATTCCCATGCCACCCGATTGAAGAAAGTACATGTTGATGCATTTTCTTCGGGTGTGTTCGTTACTGAGAACTGTTTCTCCATTTGCCCTACGTCCTGGGTATTGGATACCGGGTCAGGATCCCATATATGTAATCAGTTACATGGGCTTAGGAAAGGTAGAGAACTTGGAGAAGGTGATAAAGACATAAGAGTAGGAAATGGTGCAATTGTTGCAGCCAAGACTGTCGGGGAATATCACCTTGTATTACCAACTGGTAATACATTGGTTCTGAACGAATGCTATTACATGCCGAACCTGATATGCAACATTATATCAGTTTCTTTATTAAGTAAAGAGGGATATAATTTTGTATTACAGGACAATGTTATGAACATTTTCCGTAACCAAAAGTTGGTTGGATCAGGCACGTTGTGCAATGGCATTTATGTTCTAAACCAATCAACAGTTCTGAGCATAACAAACACACACAAGAGGAAGAGTTCTGAACTCAACGAATCCTTTTTGTGGCATTGTAGACTGGGTCACATCAATGTGACACGACTGGCTAAGTTGCATAAGGATGGATATTTGAAACCTTTCGAATTTTCATCTTATGACACTTGCCAGTCATGTCTCAAAGGCAAGATGACCAAAACTCCGTTTACGGGACACGGAGAAAGAGTTACCGAACTCTTGGGACTGATACATAGTGATGTATGCGGTCCCATGTCTACACATGCCAGGGATGGTTCTTCGTACTTCATTACATTCACTGACGATCTCTCTAGATTCGGATATGTGTTCCTGATGAAACACAAATCAGAAGCTTTTGAGAAATTTAGGGAATATAAACAAGAAGTTGAGAACCAAACCGGAAAAAGTATTAAAATCCTACGATCTGATCGAGGAGGTGAATACTTGAGCAATGAATTCCGGGACTTCCTAAAAGAGAATGGGATTCTCTCTCAGCTGACTCCTCCATATAAACCACAGCACAACGGTGTATCGGAGCGGAGAAATCGTACCCTATTAGATATGGTGCGCTCTATGATGAGTACAGCTGAGTTACCTATCTCCTTCTGAGGATATGCACTGGAGACTGCTGCATACCTACTGAATAGAGTTCCAACCAAATCAGTGCCTACCACTCCATATGAGATATGGAATGGCAAGAGACCATGTCTTAATTTTATTCAGATATGGGGTTGTCCGGCCTATGTTAAAACACAAAATCCGGACAAGCTCGAGGCAAGGTCTGTTCTATGCAAGTTTGTTGGATATCCTAAACATTCGCGAGGGTATATCTTCTACCACTCCGAGGAACAAAAAGTGTTTGTTTCTCGACATGCCACTTTCTTAGAAAAAAGTTTTCTTATGAAACAGATAAGTGGCATTGAGGTAGAACTGGAAGAGGTTCCAGCAATACGGACTACAACAGAAGATTTGGTTGAACCAGAGGATTCCGTAGTTCCCGATGAACTCCAGCCTCTCCGCCGATCTAGTAGGGTTCCTCGCCAGCCTGAGAGATACTACGGTTTTCTCATGGATGGTGGGAGCGAGGATTGCATCATGGAGGATGATGACCCAACTAGCTTCGAGCAGGCCATCACGAGTGGGGACTCAGTGAAATGGCTGGATGCTATGCGGTCTGAGATGGAATCCATGTACACCAACAAAGTATGGACTTTGGAAGTTGCTCCTGAAGGGATAAAACCCATTGGGAGCAAGTGGATCTTCAAGAAGAAACTTGGTGTAGATGGGAAAGTGGAGACTTTCAAAGCTAGACTTGTAGCAAAGGGTTTTCGTCAAAGACCAGGTGTGGACTATGACGAGACCTTTTCTCCAATGGCTGTGCTTAAATCCATCCGGATCATGCTTGCCATCGCTGCTTATCATGATTACGAAATCTGGCAAATGGATGTTAAGACCACCTTTCTAAATGGTGATTTAGAAGAGTGCGTGTACATGACTCAGCCAGAGGGCTTCGTAGACAGTGGGAGCAGCGGAAAGGTGTGCAAGCTGCTTAAATCCATTTATGGATTAAAGCAAGCATCGCGGAGTTGGAACATCTGCTTTGACGTCGTTATCAAAGAGTTTGATTTCGTCAAAAATCCAGATGAACCTTGTATCTACAAGAAGGTGGCAGAGAGTAAGGTTGTCTTCCTCGTATTGTACGTGGACGACATACTCTTGATAGGAAATGATATTCCTATGCTGCAATCGGTCAAGCTCTTCTTATCACAAAGATTCTTAATGAAAGATCTTGGTGATGCCTCCTTCATATTGGGAATTAGGATCTATAGAGATAGATCCAAAAGGATTTTAGGATTGTCCCAATCCAGGTACATTGACACCATACTAAAGAGGTTTAGTATGGAAGAGTCCAAGCGTGGGAACTTGCCCACGATCTCTGGAGTCACTCTCTCCAAAGAGATGTCTCCCAAGACTGATTTGGAGAGAGCTCGCATGCAAGGGATACCCTATGCTTCGGCAGTAGGCTCTATCATGTATGCGATGCTATGTACCAGACCCGATGTAGCATACTCACTAAGTGTAGTGAGCAGGTATCAAGCTGATCCTGGAGAGAGTCACTGGACAGCTGTGAAGAGCATTCTCAAGTACTTGCGAAGGACTAGAGATATGTTCTTGGTGTATGGTAACGGAGAACTCCAAGTGGAGTCCTTTACCGATTCGAGCTTCCAGAGTGATAAGGACGACTCTAAGTCGCAGTCGGGATTTGTCTTTACCCTTTACGGAGGGGCGGTTAGCTGGAAGAGTTCCAAGCAGGAAACCATGGCAGACTCGACAATGGAGGCTGAATACATCGCTGCCAACGATGTTGCCAAAGAGGCTGTCTGGATCAAGAAGTTCATTACTGAACTTGGAGTGGTTCCATCCATTGAGCGTCCAATACCTTTGTATTGCGATAACAATGGAGCGGTGGCTTTGGCCAAGGAACCCAGGTCCCATCAGCGGTCCAGGCATATTCTGAGGCGGTATCACCTGATCCGGGAGATAGTTGATCGCCGGGAGATCGAGGTCAGGAGGGTTGACATGAAGAACAACAACGCAGATCCACTCACGAAGGCCATTCCCCAGATACAGTTTGAGAGACTCTTCGGGATGCTCGGTATGCGATACTACAGCAGCTGGCCCTAGTGCAAGTGGGAGATTGTTGGTTGTATGTATGCCCTAGAGGCCAGTATTGTACAGATGATGTATATTATATTGGATGCTTGGACATATATAGAGATGACTTTCTTGCTCGATATGATAGTATGCTATCTGGTTACTCTTTATCTTAACATGTACACTAGTCTCTTTATACTGTCTTATAGTTACATGTTGGTAAAGCCCTTAGGATGTGTACTTGACTACCTGGACTATGATGCAGATCATACTAGTGGGGACATGGTAGTCTATAAGTACATCCTTCAAGGTCCCTAGTCATGGGTGTATCGAGACGGGGCATCGATATACCAGAGTAGACTAGCGTATACGCTTCTCGACCCATGAGATGGGCGATGGATGATCCCATATCCATTGGTGTTTGACATCAGAGATGGTATACGGGTGCTCAGTTGAGACTGGGTACACTGGACGGACTCGCCGAGAACTCCCAGATGGTATTATACCTCATGTCAGATGGCAGTTCTCAGGTGACACTTGTACAGGTTAGTCTGTAAACCCGAGATCGTCATAGAGTCTTGTGTGATTCCCACTGTGCTTTGATCTCCACCTTACCACGTCCATGAGGGCGTGAAAAACGGTGGTCTTTGGGTACAGTCCCGAGTCACATGGAGGCAATGAGCGATAGGATGGGTTTCGTCTCTCCCGGTATTGGGGGTTGATGTTGCGCAGTGCTCGATTGGCCGTAACAGGGAAGTCCCTGGCCAGGGCTGATCAGAGATTTGCTGGTAAGTGTTACCAGTAGTTTCTCGACCCGTTACGAGCCTCACATCGGCACGATTTATCGGGTTATTGGGGTCTGACGTTTACCACCCCTAGACTTGATATGCGACATATCAGACGAAGAGACCGGACTGTACGGTAAGTGTTACTGGTCGGATTCGTAGGAGTGTGAGCGGGCTAGCTCGTCGATCTTCTGATCGCTCAATACCCGGGTGGCCGTTACGTTTAGCAGACCGCTTGCGACTTGTGGGTGCTTGATATGATCATCATCTGCTACCGGCGTATTGACGAGTCTTTAGAGTCCTACACAGAGGTTTCCTAGCTCAAGCGAAACGAAATCGGAGTGCATATGAGATATGTGCGGGACCGAGAATAATGCGTGTATGTGATACCGTATTTGATTCTCGCGATTAATGTTTCGATTGGTTGTATATGATATAACCTAGTTATCGAATCGAAGATCGATTCGATAAGTCGATACATTGATTACTAGTCGGTCATGTGCGACATGACCGGATCATTGAATCAAGTGTTGATTTAATGATTTAATGTATAATTATATATTTGATATATTACTTTGCATTAACTAGTATTGGTTCACTTTAAACGGATTTTTCTCACTTGATGCACATTGTATATGTGATATGCTTTTGTGCAAATGATTGTATCATATTTGATGATGCATGTTGACTTGACTATGTGTAAAAAAATTGAACCATGGTTATGAGAGTGGTTAGGGTTTATGATTTATTCACTTATTATTTAATCCATTCATTATTTATTAATTGGTTTTATGAAAATAAAATGGTTTCTTTTATCATGAAGAATGGTGAAGCTTCATGAAGCATTTTCTAATGATGCTATTTTGTCTTCATACTTAAACCTAACCACTCCCACTAACCATGGTCAATTCTCTACACTTGACCATGGTTAGGATATGATAAATATCATTTTCATTTCTATTTTGATTAAGACTTTTATCATATTCTATCATCTTCTTCATGTTCTTCTTCAAAAGAAAAGCTTGCTACTTTAATGGCAACTTGAGATCTAGTGAGAGAAATCCAAATCTAAAGTGAACCCACCTCCTATTTCTTCATCCTCTACCTCTTGCCAAGTGGTTTTGGGTGTTTTCCTCACAAGTTTCACTACTTGGTGAAGTCGAAGCTTGAACTAGTGCAACCTCGACGTAGATCGTCTTTGACACGAAGCCGACGACCTATTCCGCTCGCTTTCCCGATGAAACCGATGAACGAGCCTGAGATTGGAGAAGGACAGCGAAAGGAGCACTACGTGGAGCTAAGGAAGTGGATATCCGGATCTACAAAGGTTGTAGCTTCTCACTTCTAGTTAAGTTGTTAACTAGTTTATCATTTTGCCTAAACATCTAGTCTAAG
Organism: Agapanthus africanus; assembly: GCA_030015575.1. NCBI lineage: Eukaryota > Viridiplantae > Streptophyta > Magnoliopsida > Asparagales > Amaryllidaceae > Agapanthus > Agapanthus africanus. Next base: position 462,157,440 of record JASDDO010000026.1, read on the forward strand.
ATCCGTAGTCTAGGGTTTCTCGGCACCATTTTTTTTTAAATTGGCATGTTCGATGCCTTGTGAGACCTCACTAGAGTGCCTAGGAACCCTACACTTTTAACCGTTCATCCGTGACCTTGGACGTAACGAGACAAAGTGTTCTACTCATTCTATACTTCATCTTGGTCGTCTCTTTTAGAAAACTTGACGATCGAGTTGCCTCGGTTCAGAGGCGGGAGCCCGTTTAAAGATCCGTCGACGTGGTGCCACCTGGAAGATGAGAACGGAGATCAAGCAAGTTCGGATCAGTTGCAACATAGCGTGGGATGATAGTTGAAGACCGAAGGACTCGGATCATTCAGTATAACAATTCTACCCTCTTTACAATTTGTTAGTTTAGCTTTAATGGACGATCCGGGAGAAAGTACGCGATAGCGCCAGTCGTAAAAGTTTTGTTCCGCATATCGGCATCTGTTAGATGGCCGGGACGCCGCCGCGGACTTACAGTGGTATCAGAGCCTCACCATTAAGCTATATTAACTTGTGCTAACGCGTTTAAAAGATTGATCGAACGGATTTCGCGAAATCATAATTTTCTGTACATGATGTTTCTGTCGATTTTTAAACTGTTCTAAAATTCATTTTGAGCATTTCAGAAAATCATGCAGGGTTTTTGAAGAATACTGGTGAAATTTGGGCACGTGATCCCACAAAACGACCGCGGATCCGCGGCCCAAACCATGGTTTGGCCGCTGATCCGCCGCGCTTTTGTGGGAACAGTGCGCCAAATTTTTCCAGTGGGTTTCTCATGGGAAATGGTGATTTTTGGTATATGTCTTTTGGGCCAAAATTTTGTTACTGTACACCAGATGTGTGTGGGGCCCACTACGGGAAATTTAGTCGATCGAAATTTTAAACTTGTTAGTTTTTCCAGTACTTTCATTATATCTCCGACCGGGAATGTCATTTGATCGGTAAACCGCGTCTGATTGCTATAGTTCTTTTAGACGGGTTTGCGAACGTGACATTCGCGTTGATGTTCTGTGTTGTGCTGTAATGTTGCGGATTTGTCGTGGTGGATAGCAGGGTGCAATGATAGTGTTGTTTAAATTTATTTGTACTTTTGATATTGCGGGGCGAGCGTCCGACTTGTGGACTGCCGTCACTGCCTGTTTGTATAATATTCTTTTGGGGCACGACCAGGTTGCGGTCGATGTACCTATTGTACTATTTTTATTTCTGTACTAGGTTTACCCCGCGGTGGGGTGCACGAATAGTCGGGTTCTGGAGGGCAACGGGTTCGTATCTCATGGCATTGAGAGGCAAAGGGACCTCACTCTAGAATTGGCAGACTATTCGCCGCACTCGTAGGGGTACAAGTTGACCCAAGGTGGGGTGCTCAATTTACCGGATTACGTGAAGTGCCGGGTGTTCCATTCACTATGTTGTGGGGACCACCTCGCTTCAGGTTTTGGCGGGTAACTTGCCGCACCCGTAGGGGTCTAGGTTTCATTGCACAGGCTATCCACACGACCAGGGGAACATCGGGTTTCAGTAGCGGCTCTGTGAAACCCGGGGATCCCAGTTTATCTGTATTGTTCTGTGATGCTTATTACTTTTCTGTAATATTGCATATTATCACGCCTGGAGCGATTACTGTATATTAGTATATATACTATTAGATGTTGTATATGTTTTACACCCGCGCTAGTCCAGTCCCCGCTCTGTCGTTAGTTAAGTAACCTAACGGGTGATGACGGGACCCAGTGACGAATGCGGATGGCATATACGTACATTTTATTTTCGTTCTTTTCTGGTGTGATTGATTGATGGGACTGTATTGATTCTTATCAATGCGAGATAAAACAAACCTATATTTGATGTTGTTGGAACAAATTTTAAAATTATTACAAAGACGTTTCCTTTTGTTTTGCATAGCGGTATTCAGTTAGAATATCCTGCACCTCATTCCACGAGGAAAGAGCCGAGATCCCTTCACCGGGAGTGACTTCTTTAGCAAATGGTTTTCGCTACTATATATTTTTATAAAGCTATCAGGTTCCTTCAACGAGATCAAGTTCATTACGTTAAAGGTTTTTCGCCAAAAACCAGCCGTAATCCTCCGTCGTTTCTTATGGATGGTCAGTAGTATTCAAGCTATGTTTGTTGGCCTACGTCAAGACATGGTGTTTGGTAGCTGTTGGGTATTCATTTGTTGCATAGATAGATGCATTAATTTATGTCAGACGTACACCTTGTTGGCCTACGTCAAGGGCTTGTACGATGACTTAAGTTGATCAGGACAACGACGGGTAGAACTTGACATGTTGCTTATGACTTGTTAGCCTACGTCAAGGTCATAAGAGCATGGGATAAAAATTACATCGGGAGTTTCAAACATACAAGAAACTTGCCAGACTTGCGCATACCTTCTGGAGTGTGATGACTTGAGTGGCTTCCATCAAGTTATCATGCGATGATAGTTGGATCCTGATTCTCACTGATGAGTTGGTTTACTCTTCGGGTGACCCCGACTAATTCTTCTTTCAGGTTTGGAGGAGAATTTGAGAAAACAGAAGGAGGTTTCCTAATTAGATAAAATGATAACCATTCTGATTTAGGCAAGAGTGCACGCAGAGTGTTTCTTCTCTCTCTCTCTCTTTGGCAGCGACTTTTGACCGACCCCAGACTATAACTCAGTGACCAAAGTTGACCGAACCTTCTTTACATACTGGCTTTTGGATTGTCTATAGTTGCATAAGTCATTGCTGCTCTTTCTTTTACCCTTTGTATTTCTCAGAACACCCTGTATTACTACGGACATCCACTTCCATTGGATAGTTCCATCGTATGGTTATATACGAACTCAAAGGGACTTCTTTGAGGATGGATCCAGGTTCAGGAGAAATAGAACTGGTTTATTCAGTTGACTTTTATTATCACCTTCTCTCAGGTTGCGAGGGCTCCTTGGTTTAGGAGAGTATACCTATTATGCTTACTGGATATTCTTATTCCAAACCATAGGCTGGTGCCGAACGGTAGGGAATGAAGAAAGCCAATTAAGCCTAAATAGGGTGTGCAAAAGGTAATATGTAAAGACAAGATAAAGGAATTAGAAAGAGGGCAAAGTAAATTGCGACTATTCACATTCATGACCAAATCACGTATTTCATCGCCACTCCTACTTCACCTTTGATTTCTCCAGAATAACCTGTATCACTACGAACATCCAATTCCATTGGATAAATCCATCGTATGGTTATATACGAACTCGAAGGACATTTTTTCGAGGATGGATTCTGGTTCAGGAGAAATAAGAATAAGATATTATTCAGTTGTTTTTATCATCACCTTCTCTCAAGTTGTGAGTACTCCTAGGATTAGGAGGGTACACCTATTATGCTTACTGGATATTCTTCTTCCAAACCATAAGCTGGTGCTGAATGGTAGGGAAGGAAGAAAACAACTTAGCCTAATGATGGTGTACAGAAGGTAACGACTAAAGACAAATAAAGGGAAATGGAAAGATGGGAGGGAAATATACGGTTAAAGTCATGATTTGGATTATAGAAGAGGCATTACTAAGAATACCAGGAAACCCCTACAAAACATATTTATGTTTCATATTCACTGTGCATTGTTAATAGAAAACCGATTTCCTGATTGGGTACTTACTCCATGGTATGTATTTACCAGGAACGATTCTCACATCTGCATGGTTTTACAGATGTTGAGTGGGAGCGAGTTATTGGGAATTAGGTGATCATCCTCATTATATCGGAATTCGTTGTAATTGGTGATATTTGAGGAAATCTCCTGGGAACAGTTTTCAACCTACAACGTACAGGTTATGAGTTATTCAACTCAGCGGATTTATACAGAGTATTGTATGTTGTCCAGTGTCCATCAGGACAAAGGGGCTGGTCCTCGAACTATATTCTGTTTACTTGTAACTTCTCTAGTTTTTAGACAAGTGTTTCGTAGAAATACAATGTCTAAGTTTTGAGAAGTTGTGGGTATAGGAATAAAGTAGAGAACCACATGTCACAAGTATCGGGATTCTTCAAAGAAATCGAAGATGTAGATTCTTGTGATTGGTATTCAATTGATAGTAATGGTTTTTGAGAAACTTGTTTCTCTTTCAGGTTACTCATAATTGGATGGATTCCTAAGTTGAGTAATACTGATCAGCCTCTCTCTATTAAGTTATTATACACTGGAGACAGCTGCATAATTTGAATCTGGTTCCAATTAAATAAGTGCCAAAGTTTCTATATTGGATATAGAACGATTCATATCTTAACGATGTTAAGGTAAGGGGAGTTGTCCAGCTTATGCTTAAAACCGAACACTGGATAACTCAAGGCACGTTTCTGTAATGGCAGTTTGTGGGTTGACCCTAGCCTCGACGAGGGTTGATTTTCTACCATCCGGAAGATCAATAGTGATATTGTTCTTGACTCGCCACAGTTTTATTAAAATGGATTTTTTCAGAAAAACAGTAGTGGGAGCATGGTAGAACTGGAAGTGATTCCAGAACCGCAAACGATTACGGAAAGTTTAATAGGACCTATATATTCAATCAGGTTTGACATTCCAATAGCCACTCCACAGATATGGTGGGTAACCTCAGACACCCGAGAAGTACTCCGGTAGCCTCAAGGACGGTGACAGGGAGGTTCTTGTTTACCCAGACTTGACACTACTGTTGTTCCAGACTATGAGACACGGTAGGAGGATATGTATAGTGTCGTTCTAAACTAGTTTTAGAAATGTATATATATATTATTCTGCCAGAGGGTTGTCGTAATCAGTGGGAGCAGCGGAAGCGTAGTGGGCAAGTAGCTAGTGTATATTTATAGACTTGAGCAGATATAGTGGGAATAGATCATCTGATTTTTGAGGTGACAGTCATGGGTTTGACTTCATCAGAATAGGGGATGGATCTGTTAAGAAGGCAGTAGGGTGTGATGTCCTGGTATTTGGATGACATACACAGAATAGGAAGTAAAATTCCTATACTACGATCAGGTTGTACTTTGGTCGTCACACAGTTGTTTCTCCACAAAGGATATGGGTATAATATTTGACATTCTGGTTGCTAGATCTATGATTTTAGATCTAGATTTGGGTAGTTTCCCAATGTGGGTTCTTTGACAGTATTCTAATAGTATTTTAGAATAAATGACTCCTGGCATGGTAGTGTACCTGCAGGTAATGGAGTCACCCTCTCTAAAAGTGTCTTACAGACTAAAGGGGAGAGGGATGTGCATGATTGGCAGATCACTTGCTTAGGCAATTGAGTCAATCGTGAGATGTCAAGTACCACACCAGATGTTGTAATTGCACTAGATGCGATAAGTTTATATTAATCCAATCCTGTAGAAACATGAGGAAGCAGTTTTAGAGCATAAGTGCATGTTCTACGGATTTGATGACGGTAGCCTCCTACGGGAGACGGTTATTATTCCAGGCTTCAAAGGTGACATAGATAACAGAGTGATTGTCAAAGTTATAGTTTTTCCTCAGACGAGGGACAGTATTATGGACAGGCGGTCCAAGAGGATACTGTGGGAGGCATGGTGCTGGACACTGATTAGTTTCAGTGATCGATACAGTCTAAGAAGTTTGGATTTAGAGTTCATTTATGAACTAGGTCCCTTCAGATATCCAGACATATTCTAAGACACGTATTACTCAATTCGGGAGATGGTTTTTTCCGCGAAGTTGAGATATAGAGAGATACAGAAAAAAACACCGAAGCGGATCCACTCACTGAGGCTATTTCTCGAACACAATAGTTTTGCAAACGAGCTTTGTGAAACTGATTAGTAGAGGAGTTGGATGTTCGGTATCACACGAGCTGTGAGTACTCGACATCGCAATAATTAGCCTTAAGTGCAAGTGGGAGATTGTTGGATATAGTGCCCTCTAAGTCAATTATTGGATCGCAGGTACGTGATTGTAATGATTGAGGGAGGACCTATACCGATAAAACAGTCTTACTCGAGATGATAGTATGCTATCTGGTTTGTCTTTATCATCATGATAGAGCCCATAGGATTCTTGTTTGACTACCAGCAATATGATGGCGATCATATATGTGGGAGCTGGGGTCTATAAGCATATCCTTAAATTGTCCCTAGTCGTGGGAGTTTCGAGACAGGGCATCGATACTCCAGAGTAGACTAGTGTATACAGTCGAGACCCCGATGAGGGGCGGTGGCCGGTCTCACAAGCCACTGGTGTCAGTTGGATCACCTAAGATGTATACAGGTGCTCGTTAGGTTATGAGTACACCGGACAGGACTCGCCGGGAACATGCTAGTTGGTATTATACATATCGTCAGATAGCAGTTCCCTGGTGACATGTGTACAGGTTAGTTCATCGACCTGAGGTCGTCATTTGTCTCGTGTGAGTTCCCACTGTGCTTAGATTACTACCCTACCACGCTCAAAGGAGTTGTGCAAACAGGTTTTAGTTGGGTACAGTCCCGAGCCACATTGGAGGCAAGTGAGCGGATCTTCGGGGATTCGTCTCTCCCGGTATTGGGGGTGAGATCGCGCTGTGTTTAGGAGAGCCATTACACGAAATCCCTGGCCAGGGTAATCGAGATATACTGGTAGGTATACCAGCAGAATCTCAGGGTGTTCTGGGCTGCTCTCTGACACGACTTATATCGCTGTTGGGGGTCTGACGTTTACTGGCCCCCTAGGCCGTATATGCGATACTCATAGACGAATGTTCCGGACTGTACAGATATTGTCACTGTCAGGCTCAGTAGGGTTTATAGATGAGTTCGCTCGTCAGCTTCCCTTCCAATCAATATATAGGCAAAACGTTACGTACAGCTTGTACCTCTGACGTGCTAGGGTTATATCCAGTGCCAGTGTGTTGATGAGTCATTAGAGTCCCCCACCGACACTTTCCCAAGTTCGGGCGAAACGTTGTAGAGGCCGTATGGGTTTATGGTAAGGTTCGGAAAATGCACGTGCATTTTCGCACGTGTCAGTTTTCGGGCAGATAATACTGGTAGGTTTTGGTTTAAGCCAGAACCCAGTATTATACTGTGTAGATATAATATCTTTGTCTCAGTTGCATTTATATTCGGTCGTAATATAAATGCGGGTATGTTTATACTGATACGGAGTTATCCTGAAATTCGTTTCGGGATGATTTTTGGAAGTTTCCAGTTTCCAGTTTTCTATCAGCCGTATTTTGACATTCGGTTAAATACGGAATTGTCTTTTTGTCTTGAGGGTGAGTCATATTGTGTGGAAGCTTCTAGACTTGTGACTAGGTTAGTGACTCATTCAAGCATTAATTACTTTGGTGAGGTGTTTTATTTGAGTCACCATTTGCATTTAATGCTTAATATGAGTCATTCTTTCTTTATTAGTTATGATAAGTATCATTTGGATATGGTCACCACTTGCTACTCCTACACTCACCTCCCTCTTCTATTAGTACTGGCCGGCCACTTCTTTGTGGGCATGAGATTTTGATTCATTCATATTTTGCAAAAGATTATGATAACTAGTGTATGGAAATTTCCTTGTTCAATTTCAATTCACCCGATTCCAAAAGGCAACTTCTTTTAACCGTTCGTCCGTGACCTTGGACGTAACGAGACAAAGTGTTCTACTCATTCTCTACTTCATCTTGGTCGTCTCTTTTAGCAAACTTGACGATCGAGTTGCCTCGGTTCAGAGGCTGGAGCCCGTTTAAAGATCCGTCGACGTGGTGCCACCTGGACGATGAGAACGGAGATCAAGCAAGTTCGGATCAGTTGCAACATAGCGTAGGATGATAGTTGAAGACCGAAGGACTCGGATCATTCGGTATAACAATTCTACCCTCTTTACAATTTGTTAGTTTAGCTTTAATGGACGATCCGGGAGAAAGTACGCGATAGCGCCAGTCGTAAAAGTTTTGTTCCGCATATCGGCATCTGTTAGATGGCCGGGGCGCCGCCGCGGACTTACAGTGTGGCCGACAGATGAAATGATCGACGCCTTTCTAGACGAGATTCATTAGAAAAGTAAAGCCGACCAGGAGCGTGAGATAGCCGCATCAGAAGGAGCCAAACGTAGGCGACTAAACGAAAGAGTCGAAGCGCTCCCGCCAGATCGAAAGACACCCGACGCGGATAAAAACATATTCAAGACGAGGAAAAGGTTTGCCAAAGCCATGTCAATGGGAATGAAACTACCACACTCGGAAGAAAACACGTTCGATGGGGTGGAGAGGCACTCTAATTACTGCTCATATCATCGGAAGATTTCACACCCCACTGAGGAGTGCGACGCTTTTAAGACATGGTGGCAGGGATATGCTGCTCATCGGCAACATTTTAAGTGAATGAAACGCAGAGTTCGTCGGGAGCAGGGAAGCACGACCGAAGGACACAAAACTACCGGTAGCTGTTCATGGTCAACGCCGGGGGACCGCAAGTGCTCACATTCGGGAGCGATTCTGACGAGGAGCTGGCTCTTAGCCCCCTCTTTAAAAGTGTCCACCTCAGGAAAAGAGGAAGAACCAGAGGCCTGCGAAAACATTCAGCTGCGCAATCGCACGCTTCCGGAAAAGAATCTCGGACCCGCAACTAGAAAAGATAAGGGAAAGGAGAAGGTCGCTGAGGATATCGCCTTAGATGACCAAGTTATGAAAGAGCTGACTGCCAAGGACCAAGAAGAGTAAGGTGAACTACAACATCCTAGCACACCTGAGGAAGTTACCCTCACAGCTCAGCATTCTTGACGCCCTCTTATTATCACAAGAAGCGAGAGATTCATTAATCAAGGCACTACAAGAGCCCGAGCAATTCCAAGCTTTCCTCGCCGAAGAAAGGATGAAGGATGAACTGGAAGAAGTGCACACAGCCGATATCACTTTCGGTGACGAAGACCTGCTCCTTGGGACGTGCGACCACAACCGTCCCCTATACGTCTCTAGATATTGCCACGATATAAAGATAGGCAAAATCTTGGTCGACAGTGGGTCTTCCGTTAATCTCCTCAACGTACGGGTGTTAAAGGAAATCTGCATGAGCGTCCAGCATCTTGCTCGGGACAAGATCACCATCTCCGGGTTCGACTCCCAATCATCAATAACTCTTGGGTCAGTGATACTGACGCTACGCTTTGGGCTGCTCGTCACGGACATTAAGTTCCACGTCATAGACGCCAAGACTTGCTACAATGCTCTGCTCGGCCGACCTTGGTTACACGAGTACAACATCATCCTTTCTAGGCAACATCAGTATATGAAGTATTTCAAGGATGGTCTCGAGTGCACCGTAACAGGAGAGCTGAACCCGTTCTCCGTAAACGAAGTCCGTAAATACGAAGATGCGAAGTACTTTTTGCCAGACTTCGAGGATACAGAGAGGTGTCGCGAACCGGAGAACAAAGCTGCCGCCACCATTCCTGTTTTTGGGAGTGATACCGAAGAAGAAGAAGAGATAGTTTACGCTGGGCCGTCTCGACGCAACAACCCGGGACCGTCCGCCCCCATACTGATCTTCGGAAGCGACTAGGAAGATGAGGTTAATGCCGTATTCTCCAGTCGACCGTCAATACAAGCATCCCCTGGCAATGATCGGAGTTTGCAAATTACCATGATTCCACGAGAGCACTACAAAGACCTTGATGCAGTTGAAGCTTACAATGTGCAGGACCTGCAGACGTTTTACGTCCCTCCCAAGCGAAAGGGTGAAAAGGTGATCCTATTCTATCAATCCTCGGAAACAAGAGTGGAGAAAGAGATCTGGCATAGCGTGGATTCTACACTTGACAAGCTTCAACCCATCCGTTTGCCCAGATATTACACGAACGGATTGAAAAAGCTATTGAAGCGCCAAGTGGTACCCTTAAAACAGACTACTCGACAAGCTCAATTCTATAACAGGATTTGGGATGTCCATGGGACTCGGTGCAAATTGCCCAACGGGAGAATGGAAACGCTTGGGCTTGGATACATGAGAGCCGAGAAACGGGAACGAGTCCACGGTAGCTATGCCATATATAACTTCGATGAAGAAGAGGACGCCCTGTCAGGAAATGCCAACCCCTCATCAAAACTAGATCCCGTGATCGAAGTGCCGAGTCCGTCGTTTGAAGAACGAATGGACAAGCTTATCAGGAAAGCAGGTCAAAAAGCTCGGGACGACCATAATCGCGAGATGGCCATCTACGAGAAAACCAGGACGCAACGTCTGTTTCAACAGGCTGCAAAAGACGAAGATGCTCCTCCCTGTCAACCCGTTGCGCAAAAAGCCCAACTCAGAGGCAGAAGTAAGTCAAAAAGCAGAAAAGGAGGTCGACAACGACAACGCAAGATCAAAGAGTCATGTGATCGGGTATTGCGCGGTCCGGATTTGTCCCTCATGAAGAAGATGAGTCAAGTATATTCTTTACCTCAAGACAAGACGAAGAAGATACTTGACCTCGCTTTAAAATATCGAATGATTACACTTCCGGAGTCTAAACACCCTGGGCAAGCTAACGAGGTCTCTCATCCGGGCTACTGCTCTTATCACCGAGCCATAGGACACCCTATCGAAGACTGCTTCACCTTCAAGAACTGGGTCGAAGACCAATACCAGCAAGGCAGATTTGCTCTATCTGATAGCTGGAGTGTAACGCCACCACAAAAGCACGAACCCAAAGCCACAAGAGCAGAACCAGATCCACATCGGTCTTGGAAGCGAGCTCGTACCTGTAGTATGATAACGGTATCAAAAGAAGAGCCCGAGAATATGGATGACCTTCCTTGGTGCTTCGAAAACAATGACGACGAGGTAATCTCAGAATTTTCGCCAGCGCCAAAAGAGCTGGAAGATGGCATACATATTACTGCAAATAACCTCAGGAAAATTGAGTTGGGAACGACGAATGACCCGCGACCGACATTCGTCAGCGAGCTGCTATCTGAAGAAAGGGTGGCTACATTAAAAGACGTGCTTATGTAGCATAGAGATTGCTTCGCATGGAACTATTCTGAAATGCCAGGACTAGATCCAGAAATTGCTGTACATAAATTGGCGATATCTCCGGATATCAATCCTGTCAAACAAGCGCCGAGAAGAATGCGGCTCGACCCTGAGATGAGCATCAACGCCGAAGTCAAGAAGCTGATCGATTCTGCGTTTATCCAAGAAGTTCAATATCCTGACTGGATCGCCAACATCGTCCCGGTAATGAAGAAAAATGGGACAGTACGCATATGCGTGGACTTCCGGGATCTCAATAAAGCTTGCCCGAAGGACGATTTCCCAGTACCAGTCAGTGAACTGATGATAGATAACACGTCCACTCACGAGGTTTTCTCCTTCATGGATGGCTCATCAGGATATAATCAGATAAAGATGCATCCCGAAGACCAGAAGCACACCGCTTTCCGGACCCCTTTGGGTATATTCTGCTACAAGGTGATGCCCTTCGGTCTAAAGAACGCTGGTGCCACCTATCAAAGGGCCATGACGAAAATCTTCGATGAACTCATACATGAAATCGTCGAATGTTACATCGACGATCTCGTGGTGAAAAGCAGATCTGTAACGTTTTGAAAATCGTTTCGGTGAAATTTCGAAAAAACGGTAAAATAATGGGTTTTCTGTAAAAAGTCAAAATGCAAATATCTTTATTATAAAATTAAATTTACATATTCTAGCTATGTAATTGCTAGTATTTGGTGTTTATTGAGCCACTGGTGAAATTTCAAATTTTCTGAAAATTTTTCCGAAATTAATTATTTTAATATTATTTTAAGCCGTCACTAATATATTTAATTAGGGAAAATAACAAATTGGAATGAGTTGAAATAAATTTTGTGCATCATAAAACATTAAATAAAATTTTATCATGTGGTTTTTGAAACGAAATCGTTTGCCAAAACGGTTTAGAAATTATTGAAGAAAAAAGGCTTTTTTAGTGTAAATGGATGTTTGGGGTATAGTATTTATCATTTTCCATTACCCCACACCCATATCCATACTCACACACCCCCATTTTCCCTCCCCCTTGGCTGAATTCAGCAGCCCCCCCTCTCTTGTCCCCACTTGTTTTGCAAAAGAAAAGATAAAGGAAATGTAGAAATGAGAGTGGACTTTGACTAGGTTGACTAGATATCATTTTCCCCACCTCCCTCTCTCTCCTCTTTCCCCATACTTGCAGCAGAGCCCCCCCATTCTTGCTGTCCAGAATTTCCCCCCAAAACCCCACCTCATTTCCCCACAAAAAAAATGTCCAAATTCCATCAAAAATTAAGCTAAAATCCAAATCCGACTCCTACCCATTTTCCCTCGTCTTCTTTAGCATGGATCTTGGTGCAAGGATTTCAAATTGGAGGTCTAGATTTCAAGTTTAATATATGGTTGTGAGGTATAACTTTTGACCCATTGTTCAATTGTTGGTTTAATTCCTTAATGAAGCTTATTAGGTGCTAATTTATAGTTTAATTGAAAGATGTGGGTTTGCAAGAGAAAATTTAAATTAGGGTTTGTGAAAATCTAATTAAGGTTTTGTGTTATGAGATTATGGTTGTGTGATGTATTTGACATATTAGTGTTATTCTAAATCAAATTAAGTTGCTAGTTTGCATTTTTGTTGATTTAAAATGTGATATTTATATAATTAGTAAACTAGGTTTTTTAAATAATTATATTCTTATGAGATAAAATTCAAATTTAGGTTTCATGTCATTATAAAGATTATATTGAGTGGTTTAATGCTTTTAGTTCATTAAAATCCAAGCTAGATTGTAGTTTGTGCATTTTTGCTATAAAATTGTTAAAATTTAGGTATTTTGTGAACTAGAATTTTAAGGTTTATGGAAATTTATGAGATTAAATTATGGGAATTGTTTTATGACTTAATTAAGATATTTGGTGAATATTGTGGCCGCTAGATTCGTTTATACATCGAGTTTTGTACTAAAACGGCGAATTTTGCTTGCTAGTTTTTCGGAAAAATGGCTTTTAAAGTGAATTTGGGGTTTTTGTGAGTTTTAACCTATTTTATATTAAAATTTGTGTTCGTGAATGTGCAAATGAGTGTATTTGGGTTTTTCTCGATGGTCTGGCGTTTGTACGCCGATGTCGAGGGTTTTTGGGTTGATTTGTGGAAGCAACCATAGGTTTTGACCTATGTGGGATTCGTGTGTCGTTTTGGTCATGAGTCGGATTTTAATGCGGTGCGTTATGATATGTAGGTACCCCCATGTGGACTTCGAGACGGCAAGCAAGCGCAAGGCGACGTCGGCACCGGCAAGCGAGGACCAGGTGAGTAGATTTATATCTACGGGGAGAAGTCGGGTGGATGGCGTATAGCACCCCCGCAGTCCGTGGTGGTGTATACGGATGCGTATACACACCAACAATTATTATATGTTATTTGGGATTTATAACGATGTTTAGGATGGATATTGGTGTGTTGGATTACTTTAGTGTTGCGAACCCTAGGGTAGTGTTGCACTACACATACACACATACATACACACATACATACTTGCATACATTCCTATTTATATGTGCTCATGGGATTCTTTATAGTTATGTGTTCACATGGGTATGGGACTATGTGTTCACATACGGATTTGAGGATGATACTTGGGTTTGAGATGAGTCGATGAGATTTGTATTGAGGTTGTGAATTCGGTGATATAGCAGGGTTCGTATTTGAGATACGACATGACGTTGTAGCGGGTCCTTGACGTAGTGTTTCACACACGTCCATGCTTACTTAGGCAGTATCAGTATTGTACTAGACGTAGATCAGTACCATGAATTATGATCTTTGATAAAGAGGATACCAGATGAATAGTGTGATGAATATGATATTAACCCGTACCCAGATTTGGGGATGCCGTACGACGGATTCACGTACGAGCTATATTTTGATGATTGATCCGCACTCTTGACTTGGGATGTCTGATTATAGATATGGTATCGGATATGATATTATTGAGACGGGATCACCGACTAATATATATACAGGTATGTATATGTATCGACTCAGATGTTAGGCGGTTTCCTTACCTGTAGCCCAGCTGGTCAGCTTAGCCCTTTAGTTTAGTTTAGTTGTTAGATTAGATTCGATTCTTACCTATTTCAAAAACTAACGAATCGTGGGTATTTTAAAAGACGGCCCAAGGGATCCTACGGATATTTCAAAAGACGTATCTTTTCATAAAAACACTGTAGCCCCTATTTTCAAAACCCCATGATTCGTGTTATTTCAAAAGGCACCATTTGTAGGACTTATATTAGATTAATGCAGGTTAGTTACAGTTGCGTCTTGTATTCAGCTCCCGCTTATTATTGTGGTTCGCTTCGCATCGCATACTTATGTTATAATTTCTTATTGCAATGTTGATATCATATTGTTAGGACACCAGCACCATTACCGATGATGCGTATGTACCACGTACACTTACTTGCCGGCTCACACACATCTTCATCGGTAATTGCCATGTCACGTACACCTTAGAAAATATTATTGCTTGACGTAGCTTGTTAGTTAGTAATTTGACATGATATTAGTATACTTGCCTTATATGTCAGCTTAACATTGTAGTTATTACTTGTCACTTCATGCATACTGCTATCCATTGTTATGCCTATATTCATGGTTTTACATGCTATTGATGATTTGGATTCGGATTTCCATGAGATTTTCAGGATTTGAGGGGAAAACCGCAAAACTTATATAAACTGATTTCTCTCTTTTTAAATAAAAAGTGCGGTTTTTCCAATGATGTATGAGTCGTCCACCATGAGTTTGCTGATGGATTTCGAGACCCGATTCGAGGAGACGGATGAACCGTTCCGGGTACATGGTGGACCCGGTAAGGTACCCCGGGGCAAGAAGCGCGTGATGATGACGATGTGAGCCTGGCAGGGGAGCACTACCTACCGGTGATTTTACCCGACGCGTCGGATATCCGGAGGATACAGTCGTGGTCTTGTGATGGATGGTAGGGGCCGGTCTGGACTGACGGCGTCCTAGATATTGTGATTGAGACATTGAGATTTCGAGATATTGAGGTACAGAGATTGTGATACAGAGATATCGAGATATTGGGATTACGTTTTGTGCCGATGCTAGACACTGTTTTATGCTGATTTCATTATGATACCTCATTTTAAAAATACAAGGAAATCTCACTAAATTATGAAAACAGTTCTTCATTTATATGTATTCTGTTTTCATACATTCATACCTCATTCATATGAAATATTGCTACCTGAGGCACTGACACGGGCACATGAGATTACACTCGGGTTAGATATTTACCCTAGCCTTGTTATAGGTTGCATGTTATATATATAATTGAGGATATATTATGATCATTGACCTAGGTTGCGTTATTTATGCGATTTCTATTCGTAGATGTTTTTCTATTCACGAGTTGGCAACTCACCCCTGTTGTGCCCCAGTTTCTTGCAGGTTTGCCGTACAGGTTTCATTACGGCTTTGCGGGCATAGTTTCCTTCGGGTGATTTGCTAGTAGGTGGGTTTACTTGTATCGTACCCCCATTATATATCTTGTATATCATTATTCTGTTGTATCTAGAAGTTCCATCAACCAAATATGTATTTATTTTGAGATAGAGACCAGTGATGTTATTCCTTCGACCTTAGAGTCGCGCGTTGTATTTCTGTGGTTTTCTTGTGGTTTTGAGTTTCCTTTTGAATTTTGATCCTCGCCGTTGGCGTTGTATATTATATTGCTTGTGTAGTTGTGACCGTCGATTGACGAAGAGCTAGCTCCCGCTTGGGGATGCCTCTTTATTGATTTCGTATACTATTCATGTTGTATCCCGTTTGGGGGCCAGTATTTACAAAGGAGACTCTGCCGAAATTTTCAGTAAATTTTGATGTTCTTAAAAACCGCATAATTCGGCTTATGCTATTAAAACTACTTGTTTTAAATTGGTTTTCCTTCACTCTACTATTTTTTTTTTGTTTGAATTTCTGGGTTTTCGGCTTACTTAGATTACGTACGCCTCGAGACGTTTCGTCATTTAAGTGCCGGTCATGTTCCATCTTTCGGGACGTGACAAGATCATACGAGGAACACCTTGAACATCTGAAGTGTAGGGTTCCTAGGCACACAAATGAGGTCTCACAACAGATCAAACATGCCCAATTCAAAAAATCCGGTGCCGAGAAACCCTAATGCGATCGTTGACTAGAGATTAGGCGAAAACTTTGCAACTAGTTAACAACTTAACTAAGAGTGAACGGAAAATACAACCTTTGTAGATCCGGTCCTCCACCTCCTTATCTCCGTGATGATGTCCCCTCGCTGCGATCATCGGATCCCGGGCTCTAGCGTCGGCTTCATCGGAGAAATGGGCGGGCTAGGTCGTCGACTTCGATGCCGAAGATGATCTACGTCGAGGCAACACAAGATCAAGATCCAACTTCACCAAGTCATGAAACTTGTGAAGAAAACACCCTATACTACTTGGCAAGTGGTAGAGGATGAAGAAATAGGAAGTGGGTTCGCTTTAGAATTGGATTTCTCACTCTTTTTCTCATTTCACCATTGAAGCTAGCAAGCTTTTGAAGCTTGATGAAGATGATGAAGATGAAAGAATAAAAAGGATTAAGTTAAAAGGAAAATCCCATTCATTCTTATCACAATGCAACCATGGTTTAGTGTAGAGAATAAACTAGGGTTAGGTGAATGGTTAGGTTTAGGAAAAGAACAAGAATGGTCAAAGCTTCTTGAAGTTTCAATGTAAAACAAAATAAGCAACCATATCTTTCCTTTTCCTAAAATAAAGAATAAATAAATAAACTAAATAATCAAGAGAAGATAATAAAACCCTAACCATTCACTTAAACATGGTTTAAAATAAACATACACCCAAACTTGCATGTATCATCAAACATGATACATACTAGTGCACAAAACCATATCATATATACAATATGCACATCAAGTGAGAAAATCCATCTTAAGTGAACTAATACTAGTTAATGTAAAGTAATATATCAAATATATAATTATACATTAAATCATTAAATCAACACTTGATTTAACGATCCGGTCATATCGCATATAACCGACTAATATCAAGTGTATCAATGTATCGAATCAACACTTGATTCGGTAACCCGGCTATATCACATATAACCGACCAATGATACAAATCGCGAGAATAGAATACAGTATCACATACTGGTATAATTCTCGGTCCCGCACATATCTCATATGCGCTCCTATTTCGTTTCGCTTGAGCCAGGAAACCTCTGTGTAGGACTCTAAAGACTCGTCAATACGCCGGCAGCAAGTGATGATCATATCAAATACCCACAAGCCGTAAGCGGTCTGCTAAACGTAACGACCACCCGGGTATTGAGCGATCAGAAGATCGACGAGCAAGCCCGCTCACACTCCTGTGAATCCAACCAGTAACACTTACCGTACAGTCCGGTCTGATCGTCCGATATGTCGCATATCTCGTCTAGGGGTGGTAAACGTCAGACCCCAATAACTCGATAAGTCGTGTCGATATGAGGTCTATAACAGTTCGAGAAACTACTGGTAACACTTACCAGCAAATCTCAGCAACCCTGGCCAGGGATTTCGGGTTATAGCCAATCGAATACAGTGCAACATCAACTCCCTATACCGGGAGAGATGAATCCCCTCCTATCGCTCATTGCCTCCATGTGATTCGGGACTGTACCCAAAAGCCACCTTTTTGCACGCCCTCTTAGACGTGGTAAGATGGAAATCAAAGCACAGTGGGAATCACATAAGACTCTATGACGATCTCGGGTCTACAGACTAACCTGTACCAGTGTCACCAGAGAACTGCCATCTGACGTAAGGTATAATACCATCTGGGAGTTCTCGGCGAGTCCGTCCAGTGTACCCAGTCTCCACTGAGCACCCGTATATCATCTCTGATGTCAAACACCAATGGATATGGGATCATCCATCGCCCATCTGTATGGGTCGAGAAGGTATACGCTAGTCTACTCTGGTATATCGATGCCCCGTCTCGATACACCCACGACTAGGGACCTTGAAGGATGTACTTATGGACTACCATGTCCCCACTAGTATGATCCGCATCATAGTCCAGGTAGTCAAGTACACATCCTAAGGGCTTTACCAACATGTAACAGAGAGACAATCTGTATACACGTTAAGGTAAAGAGTAACCAGATAGCATACTATCATGTCGAGCAAGAAAGTCCTCCCCATATATGTCCCGGCATCCACTACAATATACATCATATGTACAGTAATGGCCTCTAGGGCATACATATAACTAACATGAAGACCGTATTTCAACGCCTTCAACAATACAACTTGAAGATGAACCCTCTCAAGTGTGCAATCGGAGTTTCCTCGGGCAAATTCCTGGGATTCATCGTCCGACACCGAGGTATTGAGATAGATCCGTCAAAGATCAAGGCGATCATGGAAATGCCTCCGCCAAGGACTCTCAAACAGTTGCGGTCTCTCCAAGGGAAGCTCGCGTATATCCGGCGATTTATACCCAATCTTTCAGGCAAGTGCCGTCCTTATAGCCACCTGATGAAGAAGGGAACCCCTTTCGTCTGGGATCACAAATGCCAAGGCGCACTGGATGAGATCAAGCAGTACCTGCAGAACCCGCCAGTGTTAGCTGCTCCGGTCAGGGGAAAACCTCTCATTTTTTATACGACCGCCCTCGAAGGTTCCTTAGGCGCATTATGGGCACAAGAGAACGACCAAGGAAAAGAGAGAGCGCTCTACTATTTAAGTTGAGCTCTTCTGGGGAAACAAGGCAATTACTCCCCCATCGAAAAGCACTGCCTGGCGTTGATCTTCGCGATAACGAAACTCCGGCATTATGCGTTGGCGCATGAAGTCCGTCTTATATCAAAGGTGGACCCCCTTAAATATTTAATGTCGAAGGCCATATTGACCGGTCGACTCACTAAATAGGCCCTGCTCTTGATGGAGTTTTCAGTAACCTATCAGCCTCTTAAGGGAGTGAAAGGCCAAGCCATCGCCGACTTCCTCGCTGAGCATCCGATATCGGCCGATTCCCCTTTGTACTGCGAACTTCCAGAAGAACACGCGTTTGATGTGATCGACGGTGGTGGTAACCGGTGGGAACTTTACTTTGATGGAGCGTCTTCCATGAAGAAGTGTAAACAAAGCACCCCCATAATCAAATCAGGGGTGGGTCTCATCTTAATAACTCCACAATGAGGGATAATGTGCTTTGCTTTCTCCTTAACAAAGCCGAGGACAAACAATGAAGCCGAATACGAAGCTTTAATAGCAGGCCTCGAGATCGCCATCGACATGGGAATTGAAAACCTCCTCATATATGGAGATTCCCAACTGGTCATCGATCAAGTAAACGGCGATTACCAAACATGCAAGCCAGAGCTGGTAAAGTATGGCGAGAGAGTACATCGACTACTAACTCAAATCCCCTCGTACACCTTGGAAAGCATACCGCGTGCCGAAAATAGCAAAGCGGATGCATTAGCCAAGCTCGCTAAAGAATTGGCTGATGAGAACTTCGATGACGTCAGGATCGTGGTACAAAGCCGTCGAGTACTTGCCCCTGCAGAAATATCTCCGGAATCACCCGAAGAAAGGGGAGAAACTGAGTAGACGGCCCTGCAAATAAATGACCAAGAGAAGGTTGGAGATTGGAGAGAAGTCTTTATAGACTACTTCAAATCCTGTCGAACGCCTGAAGATGCGTCCTCAAGACATCAGCTTGTGAAACGAGCTCTGTCCTTCGCCTTCGTCAATAATACTCTGTACAAGAGGTCATTTGACTCTCTGTGGTTGAGATGTCTGGGACCTGACGAAGCGAAAAGAGTCGTTCAGGAA
Organism: Agapanthus africanus; assembly: GCA_030015575.1. Lineage (NCBI taxonomy): Eukaryota > Viridiplantae > Streptophyta > Magnoliopsida > Asparagales > Amaryllidaceae > Agapanthus > Agapanthus africanus. The sequence goes on from JASDDO010000026.1 coordinate 462,177,286, forward strand.
GTTCACGATGGACTCTGCGGTTCTCACCAAGCAGGCCCGAAGATGAAGCAGAAGATCAAACGAATGGGTTATTATTGGCCCACAATGATCCAAGACTGTCTCGAGTATGCGAAGCAATGCCACTCGTGCCAGATCCATGGGGACTTTATCCATCAGCATCCAAATCCTCTACATCCAACGGTGGCTAGTTGGCCGTTCGAAATGTGGGGAACTGACATAATCGGCCCCATCGAACCAGCATCATCCAGGGGACATCGTTTCATCCTGGCGACGACTGATTACTTCTCCAAATGGGCAGAAGCAGTACCGTTAAGGGAAGTAAAGACGGAAAATATTCTCCATTTCTTCAAGACGCACGTCATTTATCGGTTTGGAACTCCGCGACGGATCATTTCCGATAACGGGCCAGCCTACAGAAGCCACAAGATTAGTCTCTTCGCGCAGCAACACAACATAGACTGGAGATATTCCTCAGTTTATAATCCGCGGGCTAACGGTCTAGCTGAGGCTTTCAACAAAACTTTGACAAAGATCGTGAACAAGACGGTGTCCCGAAACAAAAAAGACTGACATGAGAGGCTGCAAGAAGCTCTTTGGGCATATCGAACTACGTTCAAGACAGCCACGAACACAACGCCATACGTGTTGGTATTCGGTACAGAAGCAGTACTCCCCCTCGAGATAGAGTTACCCTCTCTACGAGTGGCGGTCACTACGAGCTGGCGGACGAAGAAAATGCTCACCTTCGGCTTGAGGAGCTTGATGCCCTTGATGAGACCCGGCTCATAGCGCAACAAAATCTGGAGGCTTACAAAGCAAAGATGACGCGCTCATACGAAAGATTGACCAGGCCGAGGACGTTCCGCCAAGGCGAACTCGTGCTAATGGTCAAAAGACCTATGATCCCCAATCGCGCCAAGCGGGGAAAATTCGAACCGAACTATGAAGGCCCGTACATCATAGACAAGGTCTACAAGGGCGGAGCGTATCTGCTCATGGATATGCACGGTGAAAGACCTTTCAAGCCCATAAATAGTCACTTCCAGAAGAAATACTACGCTTAACGGGTCAAGGCCTAGGTCAATGATAGATGACGACGACTATGTCCGCTCGCTATCTTCCTAAGCCCGAACTCTAAGTAGTAACCGGCCTTCTTCAACGACGGACCGAAATGTCCTTAAACTAACAACGGACCAAAATGTTCTTAAACTAACAACGGACCGAAACGTCCTTAAACTAACAATGGACCACTATGTCCTAAAACTGGCTGTCAACCGAGATGTCGATAAACTATGGTGGATTGCAGTATCTCAAAGCCGATATAAAAAAAATATAAAAAAATAAAAACGGTATTTCCATAAGCAAAATGGGCACGGATGAAAACCCGAAAGGGCTCCGTGAGTAAAAACAGCAGGGCTACCGGCGAGTGTTTGTGAAAACCCGAAAGGGCACAACCTCGTTAAAGGACACTTGCAGGGTCCTCACGACCTTGTAAGGAGAAACCACCCACGTGAGATCCTTACGACTCACAAGGGAGCAACACACTTAGGAGTCCTCACGATTCCTAAGGGGAAATTACACTTACGAGATTCTCACGACTCGTAAGGAAAACTCTCTTATGGGACCTTCACGGCTCATAAGATTTGAAAGTCTTAAGTCACAGAGACCTAAACATGTGCTTAAGCAACCTCCACAACCTTCAATTTATGCCCTACAAGTGGCTCAATACTGACCCTTGTATATAATCCACGGGCGCGAATAAACATTTCCCTAACCAAGTCCCATCCATGACTAGGGATATGTTCATATAGCGAACAACCCTTGTAAGCCTTCTCGACTTATAAGGAGAAGATCCTTTTGTAAGATCCTTACGACTTGCAAGAGGACATGCACTTAGGAATCCTCACGATTCCCAAGGAGAAAACACACCTGCAAGATCCTCACGACTTGTAGGGAGAAATACCTTTGTGAGACCCTTACGGCTCATGAAGTCAAAAGCCTTAGTCGACAGGACCCTTAACCCTGTTTACTAAGCCATCTTTGTTCAACATCGACAGAGGCAAATGACGATTCACTCCTGGCAACATCCCAGTTGTACCGGTGCTGATGCCGAAATCGGTGTCTAAAATCCAAGCTTGCAGCGAAAAGGCTAGCGAGCCACACATGCATGAAAAATAGCCGAAATGATGAGGCAACCTGCAATAAAAAGCAGCAAGTAAAAATGTATGCATGAAAAATAGCCGAAATGATTGGGAAACTCGCAATAAAAAGCAGCGAGTAAAAATAAAATAAATAGCCGAAATGATTGGGCACCGCGAAAAATAGCCGAAATGATGGGGCAATCGCGACCTTCGCGATGTAAAAGCTGAAATGATAAAGCATCGCGGAAAAAGAAATAAAATAAAAATGAAATTTACGCCCTACAGGTGATGTTACATCTATCCCTGTATACAACCCAGGGGCGCAAACAAAGAAGGAATCGCACTCCTCCTCGCCCAGGTTTCATCAAAAGAAGAAGCCAAGTCTCGACGGGCCACAGGTAGCCCAGAGATCATCTCAACATTCGTCTCGTCACAACGGACACAACATCAAGCAAAGCGGAACAGCGGCAACTCCCAGTTCCATGACTCGGCGATGTACTCGCACTGAGAGTCAAATCCCAACTCCGTGAAATGCAGATACAATCAGCAAAATTCCTGGTCTCGTGGAACGCGGATAACGTCATTCTTTGACCCCGTGGAAAACGTCCAGAGCGGATCCTGGTCCTCGCAGAGCACGACAATGAACCTGTGTGAAGCATCCAGAGCGAAGCCTGGTCCTCGCAGAACACGGTAGTGAACCCGTGGAAAGCATCCAAAGCAAAATTCCTGGTCACATGGAACGCGGATAACGTCACTCTTCGACCCCGTAGGAAACGTCCAGAGCAGATCCTGGTCCTCACAGAGTACGGCAGTGAACCCGTGTGAAGCATCCAGAGTGGAGCCTGGTCCTCGCAGAGCACGACAGTGAACCCGTATGAAGCATCCAGAGAAAAACTCCTGGTCACATGGAATGCGGATAACGTCACTCTTTGACCCCATGGAAAACATCCAGAGCAGAGCCTGGTCCTCGCAGAACACAACAGTGAACCTATGGAAAGCATCTAGAGAAAAATTCCTGGTCATGTGGAATGCAGATAACGTCACTCTATGACCCCGTGGAAAACGTCCAGAGCGGAGCCTGGTCCTCGCAGAACACGGCAGTGAACCCGTGGGAAGCATCCAGAGCAAAATTCCTGGTTACGTGGAACGCAGATAACGTCACTCTTTGACCCCGTAGAAAACATCCAGAGCGGATCCTGGTCCTCGCAGAGCACGGCAGTGAACCCGTGTGAAGCATCCAGAGCGGAGCCTAGTCCTCGCCGAACACGGCAGTGAACCCGTGTGAAGCATCTAGTGCAAAATTCTTGGTCACGTGGAATGCAGATAACGTCACTCTTTGACCCCGCGGAAAATGCCCAGAGCGGAGCCTGGTCCTCGCCAAGCACGGCAATGAACCCGTGTGAAGCATCCAGAGCAAACACCGGACTGTGGAGTCCTTAAAATCCATGAACTATGATGTCCTTAACCTCGACCGTAATGTCTTAAAACTAACGATCAACCATGATGATTCTAGACTGATTTTACCTTGGTTAAAGGGTACATCTCTTCACTCCTTTGATGTTTGGCATTGTAATTCCTCAACGTCTTCAAAGAGGTGACGGGTCCCAGTAACCACGCGTTCGTGGACTGTGGAGTCCTTAATCCACGGACTATGAGGTCCTTAACCTTGACCGTGATGTTTTAAAACTAACATCAGACTGTGGAGTCCTTAAATCTACAGACTATGAGGTCCCTAACCTTGGCCGTGATGTCTTAAAACTAACATCGGACTGTGGAGTCCTTAAATCCACGGACTATGAGGTCCCTAACCTTGACCGTGATGTCTTAAAACTAACATTGGACTGTGGAAACCTTAAATCCACAGACTATAAGGTCCTTAACCTTGACCGTGATGTCTTAAAACTAACATTGGACTGTGGAGTCCTTAAATCCACGGACTATGAGGTCCTTAACCTTGACCGTGACGTCTTAAAACTAACATTGGACTGTGGAGTCCTTAAACCCACGTACTATGAGGTCCTTAACCTTGACCGCGATGTCTTTAAACTATGATACCTTGGAAACCATCCCAAACCAACCCCTGACCCCGTGAAATACGGATATGGGTGACCGCGCCCAGCACTTGCTGGTCCTCACGACCTGCAAGGAAGAAAACTCTCTTGTGAGATCCTTACGACTCCCAAGGGAAAACCCGTTTAAGAATCCTCACGATTCTTAAGAAGAACTTACACCTACGGGATCCTCTCGATCTGTAGGGAGAAAAACTCTTTATGAGACCCTCACGGCTCATAAAGCTCAAAAGTCTTAGGAGGCAGATCTTAACCCTGAATCCTAAGCCATCGCTGCCCTGCAAGTAGGCCAAGATAAATTGTCCACAGAACAAGTTCAATTGAGAGGGACACACCATTAAAAAAAATAATATATGTCTTTATTCATGAAACAAAATGGATACAAAGTACAATTCATGAAAGAACAAAAAGAAAATACTCTCGTTCAGGAGTATGTACAAAAAGAAAGGAAAAGATACAAGTTTTTCAAGCCGGCGGGCGATTTAGCAATGTTGCTAGCTCATCCTGTTTTTGCCGAGCCAAAGCCTCATGCTTCAGGATCGTCCGAAGACGGACCTCCGCCTGAGCCTGCTGAGCCTGATACGAGGCAAGCCGGCCTTCGAGCGCTTTCTCGGTAGCCTTGTGAGCCTCAACCCTTCCACGAGTGAACATGACAGCTTTATCAAGGGTCACCACCTCTTTGATAGACTCTTAAAGCACTCGTCAGATTTCATACGCTTTGTTGGCTCTGGCTATAAGGCTGGTTTGGAGTTCGCTCAGTGCCTTAGAGGCCATTTAAAAGCCTTGCATGCATTCAAGAAAATTTTTCGATGTATATCCTATCAAGCATGCATTCGCAACTATATGAATATCCGAAAAGAAATAATACCCGAAGCACTGATGTGCATGCAACATGGTGATAGTGTTCACAATTAAAGAAGTTCTTATGGGAAGAACACAAAGTTCATTTATGCAAGCAAAAACATACATACGAGTACCCAGCATACATGAAAGTTCAATATAAAGCATGCGAAAACTAATTTGAATATACTACGCTAGTGGGAAAAGGTCGCCAAACAAAGGATCGGTAGCACAAGGGTTAACAAAACAATGAACAAAATTCTCCATCTCTCTCTCTGCTTTCTCCAACACATCAAAGCGACAGTTTTCGCGTGGAGTCACTCCCCACCGATTGGCGCCATGTTCGTCCGCAAAAGCAGACATAACAGCCCGCCGAGCTCTTATTTCGCTCAAAAAGTGAACTGAGCGATCTTTCAAAGCCTGAATAATCAGGCACGCCTCGTGAAAACCCTCGAGCTTTTCTTCAGCCACGTCAAGCATCGCCATGGTCATCTACGCCGGGTGAGGAGAGACGTCGGCAAGCACAGCAGCAAGAATCATCCGGAGCCAGAGGGAGCCCATTAGGAGGGGGAACCCCCTACGGGTCGAGAATTCATATACCGTTGAGTCGCATCCGTCGTCAGTAAGGAGGGGATCCACCTGTCATGCGGCAAAGCGCGGGATCATCTCCTCGATAGGCACTTTCCATGGTTGTCGACGAGCATGAGGGCGGTTGCAGGCCATGGCACTCAGTTTTCTCTCAAGAAAAATCACACCAAAGTGAGAATAAATTTCTCTGTGAAGGAAAAATAGGCTATGGCTTCAGGACTATAAAGAGGAGCATTAAATGCTACACGCGGAGAACATGGCATGATGGAACTATTTCCAAGGCCCAAAAAGGGGAAGGCATTGGAAATCAGGAAAGGGGACTATTTCCAAGGCTCCTTTTCTGCATCTAATACCATGCACAAAAAATAGGGCAGGGAAAGTTGAACAACCCCATCGAAGGGACCCCACGTGCAGAGCACGTGAGCACTGAACTTGGTGTGCATTAGAAAGTAAAATGGTGCCTTACACACCAAACACGTCAACAATGATAATAACAAAAAGAGCAAAATCCCAAAAATGCATGCAAACAGAGAAGGACACGATAAAACTTATCATTCATGCTTTAAAAAGTTCATACAAAATAAAAGAACACGTTTACAACGGCAAGACCTCAGACGCGGGGAACGGATTGAGAAACTCAAACGTGGCTTTGTCCAAGATCCTCCAAGCATTTCGAACCATCCGAATATGTTTTCTCTCGCGGTCACAAGCGTCGGGGTCCTCACGAATGTCTTCTACCCTCCGATAGGTAGCAAGTATGGCCGACTGCTGAAAAGCCTGGTGCAAGAGATCAATGAGGTTGTCTCGCCTCCTCTTCGAGATCAGGCTCATCAGGTAAACCGAATGTACCTTATCCCCGGCGGTGTCTAATGCCCTGAGCGGCATGCCGGTACAAAATAGAGGGAGCGCCTCCCAGATCGCTAGCACGATGAATCTCAGAAGAGTAGAGCGACGGGGGAGTAGCCGACCGTTGTACTCATCGAAACGGCTCATGATCTCAGCACATTGAGCGTTGGTGAACTCTTGGTTCGTGCTACGGCCCAGTGCACGAATATTCCCGTAAGAAATGATTTCTTCAAGATCGTACATATGGGCCTCCATGATACCTAAAATAAAGATCATGAGAATCTATTACAAACCTTTTCTTCTGAGTTGTGAAGAAGATGACTCAGAGCAGCAAAACCCATGAAGTTCTTGGAGAACAACTTAGTTCTTCATAGGAATTAAATTCCTTTTTAAAAAAGGGAATTAAATTCCCAGAAAGTTTTGTTCCAGAGCCAGAGCTCCTTGGGAAGGAATTAAATTCCATGGAAAACAACCGACATTATCATCTTCCTTAAAAATTAGAAAAGCCCTAAAGAGATCTACATTTTGAAAATTAGATGGGTCTCTGTTCTTGTTGATGAACATGAAGAAAAAATGGGTTCATGTTAAAAGGGGTGAAACCCTTAATGTGGATCAAAAATCCAGAGAGTTTTTTTAAATGAAGGTTCTTCGATCGTTCAACATCATTACCTGAAAAGAAAAGTCTTTCTTGAACAGAGTTAAACTCTAAAAAATTTTCAAGGCAGAGAACTAAGCTCTGGAAAAAGAGAATTAAATTCTCAGGAAGTTTTCAAAGGAGGAAGATGAGCAAAGTGGAGGCTCTTCTGAAAAGACATGGGCATTTATAGGTTGGGATGGAAAATGTTTCATCTACCCTACTCCCAAAGCAAATCCTACGGTCACAAAAGTGACAGCGTTGTACTCACGCGCAGACACGTGAGAACAACGCTGTGGGGGTATTTGTTCCCTGATTAAAAATCAGGAAAAGATTCAGAAGAGGCATCACATGCTCACACGTGACCAGTGGTCACGTGCTGGCACGTGATAGTCAAGCAGCGGCACAGAGCACATTTGTTCCATGATTAAAAATCAGGAAAAGATTCAGAAGAGGCATCACGTGCTCACACGTGACCAGTGATCACGTGTTGGCACGTGATAGTCAAGCAGCGGCACAGAGCATATTTGTTCTCTAATTAAAAGTCAAGAGGAAGCTTCAGAACAGGCATCACGTGCTCACACGTGACCAGTGGTCAGGTGTTGGCACGCGACGGTTAAGAAGCGGCCAGATAACAGAACGCGGAAGAAGAGAAGCCCATTCCAGGGGTCACGTGCCTACACGTAACCAGGGGTCACGTGGTCACACGTGACCAGGGGTCATGTGGCCACACGTGACCAGCTTTAAGAGCCTTATTCTTTAACATAATTAAATTCTAAGGATAAATCTTTCAAATCTTTCAAAAATGAAGAAGGATTATCTAAAACCGTTGGATTAAAAATCTAAAGGTGATTAAATATCACCAATTTATGGAAAATCTTGGACTTGGAAAGATTTCCCCCTAAATCTAACCGAAATAACAAAGAGATATCTTTGGATTTAAAATCCAATGGTGAATAAAATTCACCTAACAATCTAAAAGCCCGGATTAATCATAAATATAAATCAAATCTCTCAATGAGAGATTTACTAAACAGATTGATTCTTTTCCTTCTCCTATAAATAGAAGCCAAGAAAAGAAGAGAAGGGACCTTTGGACCTTTTCTTTTGATACACAGAGAGAGAGATATAGAGTCTTTGATTCTCTGCAAAAGGAAAAACCTTAGGTAAGAAAAAAAATGAAGGCTTCAAAAGAGAATTTAATTCTCAAAAGAGTTTTAACTCTTATATAAAAAAAAGAACTTAGTTCTTTCTCTGGTGGTGGATCTGTAAAGTGTACATCTCCCCATGAATTGAGAATTTAATTATCATTGGGTTGAGATCCTGCCATGCAGATCTAAAACACAGAGGAGGAACTGAGTTTTGGGAATTTAATTCTCACAAAATGATAGGAATTCAATTCCTTTGAGATAAAATTAGGGTTTAACCCTATGTTATAGGAATTTAATTCCTTAAAAATGAACAGAACTAGGGTTTAACCCTAATTGAGAACATAATTCTCTCAAACTCATAGGAATTTAATTCCCTTAAAAAAAAGAAATTAGGGTTTAACCCTATTCAAGAATACAATTCTTCAGAAGAAAACAGGAATTTAATTCCTCTAAAGTTTATTGTTAGGGTTTAACCCTATGAAGAATTTAATTCTTAAAAGATGAACAGATCTTTAAAAACATGCAAAGAACCAGAGTCACGTGCTACCACGTGACCCCTGCAAAGATCCACAGAAAAGAACTTTGAAGCAACACCTCACGTGTTACCACGTGACTCCTGCAAAGATCCATAAAAGAGAACTTTGAGGCAATGCCTCACGTGCCCCACGTGATCTCTAAAGCACACAGAGAAAAAGGCAAAAAGAAACCGAAAAGAGCTCTAGGGCGCCCTCACGTATCAACACGTGACCCCTAATGAACATTCTAACAGATCAAAGCGTGAGCCCCCATCACGTGCCCACACGTGATGGCTTTCAGAATTAAAAGTGTTAAACACTTATCTGTAGAACGAAATAAAGGGAGGCAGGGCGCTCTCACGTGCTACCACGTGACCCCTTGGCTGAAGCTCTAACAGATAAACGCCTAAATTCTTGTCACGTGACAGCACGTGATACTTCAAAGTATTCAGTACTTTTAATTGAATAAAATAAGGGGAATCAGGGCGCTCTCACGTGTCCACACGTGACCCTTATCTCCTTAGTGTTTAACACCAGTCTGGAGATTTTGCCCCCAGTGTTTAGCACTGATTTACTTAGTGTTTAACACTAATTTGAAAACTCTTTTCCCAATGTTCAACACTGATTATCTTTTAGTGTTTAACACTAACTTGTTAGCTTATTCCCAGTGTTCAACACTGTTGGTCTCTAGTATTTAACACTAGATTTAGCCCAATTGGCTAAGTTTCCAGAGGCAAAGCCTCTCCTTCAATGAACCAACAGAGGGCCAATATCCCAAACATGATTGGACTTAGCCCAAGCTAGCAATAAGTCCTCCATTCAAACTTAACTGGGCCAATGGGCTCATAATATAATAATTGATCTTAGTTTCCAAATTGGACAACAGATCACTTAATCTACCTTGGTTTAAGGGTACATCTCTTCACTCCTTTGATACATGGCGTTGTAATTCCCCAACGTCTTCAAAAAGGTGACGGGTCCCGATGACCACACATTGATACGAACTGTGGGTCCTTAAACTCATGGACTATGAGGTCCTTAACCTTGACCGTGATGTCTTAAAACTAACGCCGGACTGTGGGGTCCTTAAACCCATGGACTATGACGTCCTTAACCTTGACCGGAATGTCTTAAAACTAACAACGGACTATGACGTCCTTAACCTTGACCGTGATGTCTTAAAACTAACATCGGACTGTGGAGTCCTTAAATCCAAAGACTATGACGTCCTTAACCTTGACCGCAATGTCTTAAAACTAACATTGGACCGCAATGTCCTTAAACTACGTATCGACCGCAATGTCACTAAACTAAACAACAGGTCCCTCCCCTTAATTGCTCTCTTATTGGATCTAAACGATCCTGTTAAGTTGATCTTAGTCTAAAACTAGACTAACGTATCCTTAACAAACGTTTAAGTTGATCTTAGTCTCAAATGAGGCTAACGTATCCTTAAACACAACCCCCAAACCCAAATCTAAGAAAGATACGGATTTGGACTACTCCACGCCCTATGGGCGACGACATAACTCAGTCTCCGTATACAATCCACGGGCAACCAAACACAAAACAAACACACACGACATGAAGCGATCATCTGGAGAAGGATAAACTTGTTACCGCGATGCGGTAGCGTAATTAACTGCAGGGGCTTGCGCCTACAGGGAAGAGCGTCCCCACAATCAAAAACCCCTCAAACGAGGGGGAATCTGACGAAGTCTGCTACATCGGACGCATCCATTTAAACCTTCGATACATGGTTCCATAAATCAACTTGGAATCTTCGGAGAGGTGGACGGATAGCACCAATTAGCATCTGCCCCGAATCTCATGCAAGACAGTCTGTCTTGCGCGTCTTTCGGAGGGGAACAGCAGTATGTAAATATGGAAGTGCACGAGTCCACGTAACAAGTCAGGATAAATCATAAACAGGAATCAAGACGGTTCAAGCAAGCGGGTCGGGTCAAATGCAAATACAGATGTCAAAAACACTGCGGTATAAATGAACTAAGGTGTTACATTAAGGACCCAAAACACAGTAAATCAGGAAAATAGCATAAATAAAGAAATACTTGAACTAGAACTGGTATAAATGAACTAGGTTGTTACATTATACCCAACTACAAAAAGAATTTCGTCCTCGAAATTCCCAAACAAGAAAAGATAAAAAAAACATGAATCTACAAGAATAGGTGTGGAAATTTCTGTCGAATCTCGTCTTCTCGTTCCCAAGTCGATTCTCCGTACGAGCGATTCCCCCAAGAAGCAAGTACGAGAGGGATAACCTTGTTCTTAAGGACACTTTTCTCTTCGATCAACAATCGACATCGGTCGTTCCTCAAAGGACAAATCCTCTCTTACAGTTAGCTCTGAATAATCTAGCACGTGTGTTTCATCTCGAACATACTTATGGAGTTGAAATACATGAAACACGTCATGAACATTTGCCAAGGATTGTGGTAATGCCAATCGGTAAGCCACTTCTCCAACACGCTCCAAAATCTCGAAAGGCCCCACGAATCGAGGACTAAGCTTGCCTCGACTCCCAAAACGAATCACTCCTCTAGTCGGTGATATCTTCAAGAATACAAGATCACCAACAGCGAACTCTAGAGGTCTTCTCGATGTGTCGGCCCGACTCTTCTGCCGATCTTGTGCTGCCTTCATGTGATTCCAGATTGTATTAACATTCTCCACGGTTTGCACGATCAAATCCGGTCCCAACAATCTTCGTTCTCCAACATCGTCCCAACAAACAGGTGAATGACACTTGCGACCATACAATGCATCGAATGGAGCCATCTAAATAGTCGCCTGAAAACTGTTGTTATACAAGAACTCCACCAAGTGTAGATGATCCTCCCATGAACCCTTGAAGTCTATCATGCAAGCTCTCAACATGTCTTCAAGAGTTTGGATCGTTCTCTCCGACTGGCCATCTGTTTGAGGATGATAAGCTGTGATAAACTTCAATCGCGTCCCCAAGCTTTCCTGTAAACTCCTCCAGAAGTGTGATAAGAATCCGGTGTCACCGTCGGACAAGATGCTCACAAGTACTCCATGCAATCTCACAATCTCCTGCATGTACCGTTCCGCCAATGCTTCCGTTGACTGACCAACTCGAAATGGTATGAAATGAGCTGCCTTGGTCAATCGATCAACAATCACCCAAACTGCATTCTTGCCCTTTGGACTCCGCGGTAAAGCTGTCACGAAATCCATGGTTATGTGTTCCCACATCCATTGAGGAATCGGAAGTGGTTGCAATAAACCAGCAACCCTTTGATGTTCAGCTTTAACTTGCTGACACACCAAGCACTTTGCTATAAAGCGAGCAATCTCCCTTTTCATGCCTTCCCACCAGAAATGTTGTCTTAGATCGCGGTACATCTTCATGCCTCCTAAATGTACGGAATACGCGGAACTGTGTGCTTCCTTCATAACTTCTTCGCGAATATCTCCTTTCGTCACACACAAACGGCTACCATATCGCAACGAACCATCTTCATGAATCAACAAGTCCGTTCAAAGTCCTGCTTCAACCTGTTCTCGAAACTTCTGCAATCTTGGGTCCTGTGACTGCGCTGCTTTAATATTATTGATCAACGACGACTGTATTTGCAGCTGCATCAACTGTCCCGAAGAATGCGGTAGCACGATCTCCAACTCGAATCTCCGAAAATCTTCGATAAGCTCCTTCTGTGCTGTCAACATCCGAATCGCTGGCAACCGACTAAGCGCATCCGGTACAACATTAACTTTCCCCAGATGGTATTTAAGATCAAGATCGTAGTCAGCCATCAGCTTCAACCATCTATGTTGCCTCATGTTAAGCTCTTTCTACGTGAACACAAACTTTAGGCTTTTTTGATCGGTGAATACTTCAACCCTTTCGCCCAGAAAGTAGTGTCTCCAAATCTTCAGAGCGAAAATGACTGCTGCAAGCTCCAAATCATGAGTTGGGTAATTCTTCTCATAGGTCTTCAACTGTCTTGATGCGTAGGATATAACCTTCCCATTTTGCATCAAAACACACCCCAAACCTTTCCCAGATGCGTCGCTATGAATCACCAATCCTCCGGAATCGTCTGGTATGGTGAAAATAGGAGCGGTTATCAACCTTTGCTTCAACGCCTCAAAAGCTGACGCACATCTATCTGTCCATACGAACGGTACTTCCTTCCGCGTAAGCTTGGTCAAATGCTCAGCCAAACGAGCAAAATCCTCCACGAACCTTCTGTAATACCTGGCAAGTCCAAGAAAGCTTCTGATCTCATCTACGTTCTTCGGAATCGGCCAATCTCGAACTGCTGCAATCTTCTCGAGATAAACGGCGATTCCATCTCCAGATACGACATACCCCAAAAACTTCACTTCTTCAAGCCAAAACTCGCACTTGTTCATTTTCGCATATAATCTTTCTTGCCTCAATGTCTGCAGTGCAATCTTCAAGTGTTCTGCATGCTCTTCAAGGTTTCTCGAGTAAATCAGAATATCATCAATGAACACCACTATAAACTGGTCTAAGAACGGTAAAAAGATTCAGTTCATCAAGTCCATAAATATCGCCGGTGCATTCGTGGCTCCGAATGGCATCACTAAATACTCGTAATGTCCATACCGAGTTCGGAACGCAGTCTTGCAAATATCTTCTGATTTAACTCGGACCTGATGATATCCGGACCACAAATCCAGCTTCGAGAATACCATCATGCACTAAGCTGCTCGAATAATTCGCAGATGCGAGAGATCGGGTACTTATTCTTAATAGTTACCCGGTTTAACTCTCGATAATCGATGTACATCCTCCTTGTGCCATCTTTCTTCTTTACTAGAAGAACGGGAGCTTCCTAAAGTAAATTGCTGCTGCGAATCCAACCTTTCTCAAGCAATTCGGTAACCTGCTTCTTGACTTCTTCCAACTCCACTGGTGCTATTGGATAATACGTCTTTGAGATTGGCGTTGCACCAGGAAAAAGATCGATCGCGAACTCCATATCTCGTTTTGGCGGTAAACCCGAGATTTCCTCGAACACGTCCATAAACTCTCGAACTACAACTGGCGCTTCCTCCTTATCAACTTCAATCGACGAAAGAAAACTATTTGTCGGCCTAGCCCTAAACTCGACTGGCCAGACAGAACTGCTTCCTACAGCAAAAACGAACTCCGGATGTCCAGGAATCTGGAAAATTACTTTCATTGCCCTATAATCAATGTGAGTGTTGAAAGTGCCGAGAAAATCCATTCCCATGACAACTTCATAACTGCCGGTATCAATCACCAAGAAATCTGCAAAATATGAACTGGTAAGTAATGAAAATGAGAGAACCAAGGTAATAAAATGACCATGGAACAAGGAAATGAATCAAGACTAGGACTCCAAGTTACTTAAATAGAGTACCGCATTGTAACCATGCTGCAGTTCATGGGTACAATCACATAACTCCGTTCAAGTCGCCCAAATTCTAGTATCAGAATCGAATGAATAGGACGAGATAAACAATAAGGAATCAAGAAGATTTCAAGCCGAGATGCAAATTTGCTTGCATATCGTCAAGACAAAGGGTCAAGAGAAAGATATGATTCAAGAATCACGATAACAATGTGGCAGGACATGTTCCTAATTATAGGTTTTCTGATTCGTGTATTGGGTCCAATACCCAACTACAAAAAAATCAAACCCGATTAACCTAAATCCTATGTCTCTTATACCAAACAAACCCTGTCACGCCCCGCTTCCCAGAGTGCGCTAAGATCGGCACGTGACAGAGCCAACCAAGCTACCTTTGGCTAGAAAACATCCCTCCACAGTCACATTACGGCTGTCTAGAGATATCAAGAACAGGAAAATAAAATAAATTATCTAGTACATGTCCATGAGCCAGAATGAACGAGTCAAGAAATAATATGCGGAAGCAATAAATCCAAGTAACAAAGACAATCTGGAAAGTATGTCCCATAATACAGGCTCACATCAGGAATGAAAATACGAAAGAAAACTAAACTAACTAGCCACTAACATGATCTTCACTGCTCAGGTTGTTGGTCAAAATACTCCTGAACTGCCTGCGACAGAGACAGAGGATCTGGGCCATGCAAAACCCAGACGTCAGTGCTTCATGATATCAACAAATAATAAATGGACAGGATACACGAGATATGCAAGCATGAATACTAAACAGTAACATGAATGTAATAAGTAAACACGAATATAGAACAGTGAAGTGTATCAATATATGTGACGTGCAGTGATCAATCTAAATCGTGCTACTGGGTTATCTATTCTAAAGTTTGTTTGAAATCAATTAATGTAATCCTCCATGTAACTCAAAGGATATGTCCCGTTATCCCCCGGGACCACGGATCAGGTAGTGGGAGTCCTGAATGACTCTGCCCCGTTATCCCCCGGGACCACGGATCAAGTAAGAATCATGAATGATTATGTCCCGTTATCCCCTGGGACCACGGATCAAGTAATACCCTCGTAAGCTACACTTTAGTTTACACTCTTAATTCCCCATACCCCTAAGGTTATGTGTTCAAGTCAGGTATTGAAAATCTGGAGCTAATACTAACACAGGATCAAGCAGGTATAGGTTTGTCTAAATAGACAAAAGGATATGTCCGTAGGAACAACATGTCATGATTGTCGGCATTAGTAACAAGATCAGGTATCAATTCAAGTAGTGGTATATCAGGTCATGACCGGTAGTGCACATGTATCACGCGGATCCTCATAATAAAACTGTAGCAAGTACGGATGCACGGTAAAAACATGGATGCACAAATATTTTGTCAAAGGTTACATCATGACTATGTAGGATGCACATTATCAAGCATGTGGTATTACTTTAACAATATTATGAATTAATACGACATGCCATGCAACTAGATATAAAGAATTAATGGTATGGGTACACAATAAAATATGGATGCATGAATAACTATCATGGATTGCAACTATAGCTCCATTACTACGTAGGATGCACATTTTCTAGCATGGGGTGTTAATGTAACAGTAATATGGAATAACGTGACTTGGAATGCAAATAGATATATAATTAATGATATGGATGCACAATTATCGATTAGGGTTATATTTACAGTTCCAAGACTAAGTGGGATGCACATTATTAAGCATAGGGTGTTACTACAACAATAATATGACTTAATATGATCTATAGATGCAGTTATATATATTTTAAATGATATGGATGCAAACGAGTATCCGAAAACTGTAAAATTGTAATATGGATGCATAACTAAACAATATGTAATAATATTATTCAAATGGGTGTAGTATATTGTAGTATAGTATGTAGCAAGATTAACTTGCCTTGATGGATCACAATATGAATACGCACGGCACATCCGACGTCGGTAAAACGTCGCAACGCAAGCACGGTACGCGGGACGGGTCCAAGCAAGGCAAGAGGGTGATCACGCAGGTAAAGTACATCCACTAGGTCGTCTTGAACGGCAGCGACGACGCTACTCCGGCGATCGCTGGAAAATACAGAATTCAAGAATCAAGAAAAGAAAATGGAAAAGAAGAAGAAGAGAGAGGGGGCTCACTGGAGTTGGTGCACAGGGGTCAGGAGAGAGGTGGGGCGATGACGAGACCAACGGCGGCGAGGCTAGGGTTTGGATAAAAGGAATTAGGGTTTGGGTGTGCAGGCTCAAGCTCGGGTGTTAGGGTCTTGGTGTAGGAGGGAGAAGAGAGAAGAAGGAGATGATGGAGATGATGACGAGGTGGTCGCCGATGGTGGGGGTTGCCGGCGAAGGGTGCAGGTTAGGAGAAGCGGTCGAGATTAGGTTATGGTGTGCAGGTTCTGTGCAGAGGAGATGAAAAGAAGGAGAGAGGGTCGACGAGGTCGAGGAGGAGAAAGGAGAGGGTGGAGGTCGAGAAAGATGAGAGGAGGAGGTCGTCGTCGAGGGTGTAGCGACGAAGGGCGGCTAGGTTTTCTCGTGGCGGCAGTATGGGTTTTTAAAAAAAGAAAGGGAATGAAGAAGAAAGGAGGTGAGGTTATCGCAGAGGGGGTGACGAGAAACAAGGAACGCACAGTAAGTGCGAGAGGAGAGAGAGGGGGGAGAGAGAGAGAGAGAGAAAGAAAGGGAGGGAGAGAGAAAGAGAGAGAGAGAGAAAGTGTTAGAGAGAGAAAGAGAGAGTTCTGTTAATTAGATTAGGATTTTAATAAAAAAATACTTATATAAATAAAGAGAGAGAGAGAGCTGTTTCTTATGGAAAAATATTTTTAGTTAACAAAATTTAAAGTGTAACAGTTTATATAAATATTTTATTAATAAAATATTTGATATTTGGGTAATACAAAAATAGTCCAAAACATACCCGGGTCGGGTCTAAAATTTAGTTTCAAAATATGAAAAATATATATGTCGACCAAAATTAAAATTGGATATCCAGATAACAAAAATGCATACCCCCAAGAACGGATGCACGTACGTGCGCGTAACCATCCAAACAAGTCCGTTTCACTGAACGGGACGAGAACAAGATGCGCGGATGCTACGACAGAGTTAGGGGTATCATGCAGGTCATACAATGTATTATTAAAATATTTTATGTGACTTTAAATGTTATATTTAAAAATACAGATGCTAGATAAAATGCCAGAATGCGGTATGTAAATATGGAAGTGCACGAGTCTACGTAACAAGTCAGGATAAATCATAAACAGGAATCAAGACGGTTTCAAGCAAGTGGGTCGGGTCGGATGCAAATACAGATGTCAAAAACACTATTCGCACCCAAAACACAGTAAATCGGGAAAATATCATAAATAAAGAAATACTTGAACTAAAACTGGTATAAATGAACTAAAGTGTTACAAGCTTCAACATAAAAGACTCTTCAAAAATGATATCTCTGCTAATCATAAATTTTGGCGACTTATGATCTGGACAACACAACCTGTAACCCTGGTGGCATAATCAAGAAAAATTCATTTCTTCGTTCGAGAATCTAACTTGCCTTCATAACAATGTGCATATGCGGGACAACCAAACACATTAAGGGTAGAATAATCGGCGTGCTTCTCAGACCATACCTGCTCCGGTGTTTTACTACCAAGCGATATATGAAGTGATCGATTCACCACATAGCATGCCGTGTTCACCGCCTCTGCCCAAAACTCCTTGTCGAGCTCTGCATTCGATAATATGCACTGAGCTTTCTCCAAAAGAATCTGATTTATGTGCTCTAAGATTTCATTTTGCTATGGTGTGCGGAGAACGATATGATGCGAAACAATACCTTTATTTCTGCAGAATTCATGAAATCTTCACCACAAAATTCTAATATGTTGTTCGTCCTTAGTCTCTTGATCTATTTGTCTGTCTACTTCTCAATCAACGTCTTCCATTGCTTGAACGTAAGAAACACATCACTCTTGTACTTTAAGAAGTAGAATCAAACCATCCTCGAAAAATCGTCGATGAAAGTAAGAAAATATTTTGCACCACTTCCTCCGAAAGCAACTTGAGAGGGTCCCCAAAGATCCGAATAGATATAGTCAAAAGTACCTTTTGTGTTGTGCACCGCTGAACTAAACCTAACTCGTTTCTGCTTCCCAAAAATACAATGCTCACAAAACTCCATTTTTGATGTACTTTGACCACAAAGTAAACTCTGCTTCGATAATTTTGCCATATCTCTCTCACTCAAATTCCTGAGCATCATGTACCATAATCTGGAAGCATTTGAATCTGACATAGATTTAGATAATGAAACTGCCTCCGACCGGGTAGTTGTCGAACCTTACAACACATATAAGAACCCAATTTTCAAACCTTTCATAACGATGAGAGCACCTTTGGTTACTTTCAAAACTCTACCTTCAGTGGGGAACTTATAAACCTTAACATCGAGTGTACCCAATAAGAAGAGATTCTTCTTCAAGTTAGGTGCATACCTAACTTCCACTAATGTTCATATAACGCCATCAAATATCTTGATTTGAATCGTCCCCTTGCCGGTAGCTCGAAACGAACTATTGTTGCCCATCAAAACCACTCCACCATCAACAGACTCATATATGGAGAACAAATACCTATTAGGACACATATGGTTAGAACAACCCGAATCCATTATCCATTTAACTTTCGATCGATGTGTGTTGTTAAGAACCACAAGTAGATCTCCTTCTCCTTCGTCAATACTAGATTCAGATGAAGACTCCTTCTTCTGATTGTCTTTCTGCTTCTGCTTGTTCTGCAATTTGAAACAATCGATTTTGAAATGCCCTTTCTTCTTATAATAGTTTGTCACGACCCAAGTTTGGATGTGACCGGCACTTAGATTGTATCATATCTAAACATATGCACACAGTCCAAGTAAGCCGAAAACCAAGATCAAAATCCTTTTTTGCAGAATTCTTTATATCGAAAATTTAGTTTTTAAGTAAAAATCGTATGTTATGAAGTTAAAATATTAAACGGGTATAAGGTGTTAAGTTTGGTTACATTCCTAGTTGGGATCAACAATATTAACAGCGGAAATGAAATCTCACTATATAGGACATCAACACGAATCTCAGACATAAAGAAAAGAAACCACAATTTATAGAACTAAATGATCTCAACTGTCAATAATATACATATCATCTCTCACTCTAAGTCATATACATGTCTGATGGAGATTTTCTAGATACAAAATACAAATACAAAAGAAAAGGTTACTACATATGTAACCCACCTATCAAAAGATGTGATAAAGCTGCAAAAGTAGATCTGCACCGCAGCTAACCGTCCACTCTACCCCTGCAAGGAACTGTGGCACAACGAGAGTGAGTTGCCAACTCAGTGAATATAACTAACATATAACGATTAATAATGTAAATATGACAATCATACTAACAGAAATGTGAACAAGTATGACGTATGATTATATGTGGAAATCATGAATCTATACTACGAATCTCATAATCAAAACTGAAATCTCATCATGTATCCCCAATAAAATTTATTTCCCCGTATCCATCATCGACACAAAAATTCTATTTCTCACAGACATCATTTCTCGAATGATCCTAAAATCAACAAAGTCCACTATGTATTCGACTGTATTCCCCACCGACTCGGTCTGGATAAAACTGTAAATCCGTAACCGTATATCCACCGACTCGGTTCAGAATAATACTATAAATCCGTAACCGTATATCCACCGACTCGGTTCGGAATAAAACCAAATCATAAAAACATCTCTGGTGTACATGTCACATCAACCATGAAAATCACTGGATTTATGTAATAGTATTCAAAACTCAAAACCATAAATCCT
The DNA here is from genome assembly GCA_030015575.1 of Agapanthus africanus. Classification (NCBI taxonomy): domain Eukaryota; kingdom Viridiplantae; phylum Streptophyta; class Magnoliopsida; order Asparagales; family Amaryllidaceae; genus Agapanthus; species Agapanthus africanus. Next base: position 462,197,370 of record JASDDO010000026.1, read on the forward strand.
CAATATTGCCATTACCTCTTACATCAACATAGAATACTCAGATATTAAACATGATATTAATAATGCAATTTACCACTATTATTGGGGTGTAAGATACGATATGAATCATTTTAACAATAAATTTGCTAAGTGTAAAAGTGGCATGGTAATCTCGACGAGGTGTGTGTAACATATAAGATGTGCACGTGGCATGACTCGTCGATACTTGTGTAGTGTTCTAACAACTAAACAAGTATATGTGAATGATGAATGCATATGGTCAATTTGGCATAACAAAATAATGCATTAAGTTAAATAAAACTACGGGCGTATCATGCCATCTTTACATAATTCCCCGGTAGATGTTTAGTCTACTCACCGGAAACGTCGAATCTATTCAGGAATTGCCAATCCTTTCACTTTCCTCGCTGCCTCCGTAAATCCCATATTCGAATCTAATATCACAATTTAATTTATATAAGTAAACGGCTACTACGACATGACGGAAACGAAAAACACCCGTTCCCACCTACTAGTTATATTGTATACGACTATATCGAGTTATTAACCACTTAACCTTACTGGATTTTTAACTCAAATCTGTATCGTGACAGAAAAAAGTTCGCGATACGCTTTAACCGTGTCGTATTTTTTGTTTTAGATAACCTTTCTGATATTAACCTCCAAATTTTATCTGCAGTGAAACTAATTTATTTAAACAACACCAAAATGGCCAAAATGATTTATAGAAACCTACACAATCACCCAAAATACCCTGGCTACCCACAAATCCGGCGACGCCGGATTTCCCTTCTTGGTCGCCGGTCCAAATCCGAGCCCTCTGGTTCGTGATCCTATGGGTTGCTCTAGGTGTTACATACATCATTTTAGTACTGTTTTATTAAGTTTATATTTCTCTGAATAATAGCGGATTTACACAGAGCCTAGTTTGGACAAAAATACGAAATTATAGAACATTGTTCATTTCAATTTAAACTAAGCTACAAAATTTAAATCTCCTACTGTGATTAAGAATTTTACCCTCCAAAAAGTTGTTGGAATAACCCCTCCAAGATGCTAAGCCCCTCCTAGTTTGATGGTGAAGAAAACCTAGAACATAGCTTCTTTCATCTTCTTCTTCGTCTTGTTCTTTCTTTTTCACTTTTAAATTTTGTTTTCTTTCAGAAAATTTCAGAATTCTTAATTAACTATGATCTGAACAAGGTTTATATATGGCAAATGAAAGGGATAAGGTGAAGGAGGAGGTGGGATCAAGCTAGAGGTAAGGGTTTCATGCAAGTGGGAGGTGTGAGGTGAGTGTTGTGCATGCAAGTATGAGGTGTGCTAGCCTTATCCTTTAATTTTGTTTTAATTTGAATTTAAATTCTGAACTAAATGATTTTCCATCCCATCTTCATTTACACCCTTAACAATTTTCCATTTGCACAAAAATCCTAAACTTTACCTAAAAAACCCTCACAACATAGTTTATTATAAAACACACATTTTATTAAAATGAAGCTAAAATTATCACTAAAACCCTTATAACTTATTTATGTTGCATACTAAATTTTTTAATTTAAATATTTTTACATAGAACTTATGAAAATTGACTTATTTGTTTTTAACAACTTTATGATTTAACATATTATTCTTAAATTAATTAATTTTATTTATTTCTAAATTTTCAGAATGCTACAATATTCCCCCCTTAAGAAAATTCAGTCCCCGAATTTAAAATAATTAACTGGACATACCTTCGAAAAGATGTGGAAATTTCTTCCGCATTGCATCCTAGGTCTCCCAAGTAATTTCCTCGCGATTATTTCCTTGTCAAAGAACCTTTACAGACGGAAGTACCCTCGATCGTAGTTTCTTTGCCTGCCTGTCAAGAATAGCGACTGGCTGCACTGTGTAGGATAAATCCGGCTCAAACTGTAAGGTCTGATGCTGGATCGCGTGAGATGGATCGTGAAGATACCTACGAAGTATCGAAACGTGGAACACCGGATGCACGTTGGGAAAACTCGGTGGAAGTGCTAAGCGATAAGCTACAAGTAAGTCCATGTTGCCCACCCCGGTGCTTACGGGGAGGCGGAAACGGTATAAAAAATCGATTTTTAGAACTCAAGGCAACATGGACTAAAAGGAGGATCTTTGCTAAACAAAAACTAACAACCATGCTAAGAGATTTAGCTACTCGGTTAAAGGGTTATACCTAAGTCTTGAACTCCTTCTCTTCTTGCTCCTTGGAGTGGGATGAACGGGTCGTCTTCGTCGCCTTCTCTTGCCGAAGAAAGATCCACCCGAGGGCCTCTACCTTTGGCTCCTACCTCAACCTAGAGGTAACTAAAGTGCTTGGTGTGCTAAACCTAGAACTTTAGGATGAGTAGAGAGTAATTTTGGTGTTTTATCTCAAAAGCAAAAATGGTTCTCAACTCATGAGAGGGGAGAGCTTTGAGACAGAGAGGAAGAGGATGAGAAAGAATGAGCATGAGAGAATATGAGGATAATATCAACCATTCTCACATATATGTGAATTATGAGTACAGCTTAGTCTGCTGACTTGACACTGTCACTTCGCCTCGAGTGTGTTCCCACTATACGTAGATTACTACCCTACCATGGCTCAAAGGAGTCATGCAAACAGGTAGTAGTTGGGTGCAGTCCCGAAGCACTTGGAGGCAGTGACGGTTAGACAGGATTCGTCTCTCCCGGTATTGGGGGTTGACATCGCGTTGTGTCTAGGAGAGCCATTACATGAGTAGTCCCTGGCCAGGGCAAGCGAGATATACTGGTAGGTTTCCAGTGTTATCTCAAGGTGTTCTGGGCTACACTCCGACATGACTTGTACCGCTATTGGGGGACTGACGTTCACCACCCCCTAGGCCCGCTATACGATGTATCAGACGAACAGACCGAACTGTATGGAGATTGTCACATACAAGCTCAGTAAGAGTTCGGATGGGTTTATCGCATCAACCTTCTTATCGACATTTACCTAGGGACCGTTACGTACAGCTAGTGCCGCTTGCGGTCTGTGGTTGAACCCACTGCCAGCGTAGTGTCGAGTCTTTAGAGTCCCACACAGAGAGTTTCCCTGCATTGAGCGAAACGTGTAGAGGCGTATGGTTTTACGGCAGGGCTGCAATCACTTACGTACACTTGTGTACGTATGCTGTTCGGGCAGGCAATACTAGTGGGCTTTGGTTTAAGCCAGATCCTAGTATTGCATGGATGGATTTGTTTTGTCTTCTGTGCATTCGCATTCTACGGAATGCGGATGCGGGTGTGTATGCACAGTTTTGAGGAGCGATGAAGAAGGAGGTGCCTCATTAGGGTTTTGGCAGTTGGTTCGGCCAAAACTGTTATGTGGCAGGCTCATTAGGATTTTGGAAATTCGTTCGGTCAAAACCATTATGAGCCGGAGACATTATTTACTAATCCTTTTAGTGATAATTTTATGATGGCTAATTGCTTTGACCATTTGACCACCTTGACCACTCTTGACTTTGTTGACCCGTTGACCAAAATTGACCTTGACCTTCATGAGAGGTCTACACTCTTCTTTGGTTTTCTTTTTCATTTTGGATTATGAAAATGGTCATGTCAATGTAGCCATCAACTTTATCATGATAGGATTTGTAATGATGATGTTTAGTATTATTGCAACCATGGTGCCTTTTTTCTTTAGTTGATTTTTCATTTCATTTTTCTCATTCTCTCTCTTGCAAGTGAGAAGAAAGAAAGAGAGCTCCATGGTTGCTTGATCTCCTTCATCTTCCTCCTCTTGAAATATTCTTTTGATCTCATGTGTTGAGAGAAAAGGAATCCACATAGACAAATACTTCCATCAACCTCTTCTACATAACCTAGGACTTCAAGACTAGCGATCTTGTTGCCCTAGTTGCCTCGGCTCGAGGTGGAGCTCGGTGTACATCTCTCGGGTGGATCTTCTTCGACTCAAAAAGGCCGCGGAGGTGACCAAGATCCGGATCGACCCTCGGAGCGTGGATGGATGAGCCGGACAGCGGAAAGAAGACCCGAAGGACCGGTTTCGTGAGGTATAATTTCTACGGCATAGTAGTTAACGCCTCTTGTAGTTTGCTAGTTTCTAGTTTAGCAAAGATCCGGCTTTTAGTCCATGTTGCCTTTACGCTAAATAATTGTTTTTCGCCGTTTTCGCCTCCCCGTAAGAACCGGGGTGAGCAACGTAGACTTACAATTAGATATCGAACCTGATATACAACATCATATCAGTCTCTTTAATGGTAAAGAAAGGATATAATTTTGTATTGTTAGATAATGTTTTGAACATTTCCTATATCAAGAGTTGATCGGTTCAGGCACGTTATCTAAAAGCATAGACGTTCTAAATCAAACTACAGTTCTTAGTATACAGAACACACACAAGAGGAAGAGTTCAGAAATGAACAAATCCTTCTTGAGGCATTGTAGACTAGGTCATATCAATACGACCCGACTAGTTGAAGTTACATTAAGATGCATATTTAAATTAGTTTAAATTTACATCTTGTGAAACTTGCCGGTCATGTCACAAAGATAAGATGACCATAGCTCTGTTTATTGGAAACAGAGAAAGAGTTAGTGAACTCTTAGGATTGATACATGCTGATGTATGAAGGTCCCCTGTCTACACATGCCAAGACCGGTTCTTTGTACTTCATTACATTCTCTGATGATCTCTCAAGATTCAGACATATGTTCCTGTTGAAACACAAGTCCGAGCCTTTTGAGATATTCACAGAATGTAAGTTAGAAGTAGAGAACCAAAATACGGGTATAAGTATTATGTCCTTTAATGAGATCAAGGAGGAGAATACTTGAGAACGGAATTCCTGGACTATTCTACAGGAGAATGAGATTCTCTCTCAGCATTACTCCTCCGTATACACCACAGCACGTCGGTGTATCGGGACGGAGCAATAGCACCCTATGTGATATGGTGTGCTCTATGATGATTACTACTGAGTTTCCTATTTCCTTTTGGGAGTTATGCACTTGAGAAGCTGCATACCTATTAAATAAGGGTTCAAATCAAATCAGTTGCCTACCACTTCATATGTGATATGGAATGGTAAGAGCCCATATCTTAAGTATGTTAAGATTTGGGGTTGTCCGGCCTATGTCTAAAAAGCAAAATCCGGACAAGCTCGAAGCAAAGTAAGTTCTGTGGAAGATTGTTGGATATCCCAAGCATTCGTAAGGGAATATCTTCTACCAAACAGAGGAAAATAAGATGTTTTGTTTCTCAGCACGCCACCTTTGTGAAAGAGAATTTCTTGTGAAGAAATTAGTGGTCATGAGGTAGAACTGTAAGGAGTTCCAGCTATACAAACTACAGCAGATGATTTGGTAGAACTAAAGGATTCAATAGTTTCCAACGAACCTCAGCCACTCCGTCGATCTAGTAGGGTTCCTCACCCACCTGAGAGATACTTCGGTTTCTCTATGACAGTGGGAGCGAGAATTGCATCATGAGATGATGACCCAACTAGTTTCGAGTTGGCCATCAAGAGTGGGACTCTGTAAGAATGGCTGGATGCTTAGTGATCTGAGATGGAATCCTTATACACCAACAAAGTATGGACTTTGGTTGCTTTATCTGAAGGGTTAAATCCCCATCAGGAGGAAGTATATCTTGTGAAGATTACTTGGTGTACATAGAAAAGTTGAGACATTCAAAGCTATGCTTAAGTCCATCCAGATCCTACTTGCCACGACTACATACCATGACTACGATATCTGGTGGTTGGGTGTCATGACTGCTTTTCTAAATGATGATTTATAAGAGAGCATCTATAAGTACACAGCCAGAGGGCTTCATATACAGTGGGAGCAGCGGAAACGTGTGCAAGATGTTTTATGTGATAAAACAGGCATCGCGGAGTTGGAACGTCTGTTTTTATGTGGTAGTCAAAGAGTTTGACCTCATCAAAATGGTAGATGAACCTTGTATATACAAAAAGGTAGTAGGGAGTATGGTGGTGATCCTCATAGAGTACGTGGATGACATACTCTTGATGGGGAAGAAGTTTCCTATGCTACGCCCGGTCAATCTCCGCTTATCACAAGGATTCTCTATATAGGATCAAAGTGATACCTCCTAAATCCTGGGTTTTGGATCTATGAGATAGATCTAATTGGATGTTAGGATTCTCACTAGATGTAGTGAGATGGTATCAATCGATCCTGGGGAAAATCACTGGAAACGTTTCATGGTGATAAGGACGATTGAATGTCAGTCGCAGGCTTTGTCTTTACCCTCAGTGGAGGGACGGTATGTTGGAAGAATTCCAAGCTAGATACCGTGACTTACTAGACAATTAAAGGCAAGATACATCGTTACCAAGGATGCTACCAAAGAGGCGGTCTGGATATATAAGTTCATGAGATGAACTTCGTTCCAACCATTGTGTGACAATGGAGTTGTGGCTTTTGCCTAGGAACTACCGTCCCATCAGTAATCCAGATATAATCCTTAAGCAGTATCACCTAATCATGGAGATGGTTGATCTCCAGGGAGATCGAGGTTAGGAGAGTAGACACAGAGGACAACAGCGCGGATCCACTCACAAAGGCCTTTTTCCCAGTAGAGACGTTTATGAGATGGTTGAGTATGAGATATTTCAACCGCAGTTAATTGTTGGGTATGCGATACCACAACAGATGGCCCTAGTGCAAGTGGGAGATTGTTAGTTATATGTATGCCCTAGAGGCCATTACTGTGCATACGATGTATATTGTAATGGATGCTTGGACATATATAGGAAGGACTTTCTTGCTCGACATGATAGTACGCTATCTGGTTATGCTTTATCTTAACATGTACTCTGATTGTCTCTATATTACATGTTGATAAAGCCATTAGGATATGTACTTGACTACTGGGACTATGATGAGATCATACTAGTGGGGCCACGGTAGTCGACGAGTACATCCTATAACTATTCTTAATCGAGGGTGTATCGAGACAGGGCATCGATGCACCAGAGTAGACTAGCGTATACGCATCTTGACCCATATGATGGGCGATGGATGATCCCATATCCATCGGTGTTTGACATCAAGGATGGTGTACGGGTGCTCAGTAGAGACTGGGTACACTGGACGGACTCGCCGAGAACTCCTAGATGGTATTATACCTTACGTCAGATGGCAGTTCTCCGGTGACACTAGTAAAGAGTAGTCTGTTGACCCGAGATCGTCATAGAGTCTTGTGTGATTCCCACTGTGCTTTGATTTCCATCATACCACGTCCAAGAGGGCATGCAAAAAGGTGGCTTTTGGGTACAGTCCCGAATCACATAGAGGCAATGAGCGATAGGAGGGGATTCGTCTCTCCCGGTATAGGGAGTTGATGTTGTGCTGTGTTCAATTGGCTATAACCGAAAATCCCTGACCAGGGTTGCTGAGATTTACTGGTAAGTGTTATCAGTAGTTTCTCGAACTGTTATAGACCTCATATCGACACGACTTATCGAGCTACTGGGGTCTGACGTTTACCACCCCTAGGCGAGATATGCGACATATCAGACGACGAGACTAGACTGTATAGGAGTGTTATTGTTTGGATTCACAGGAGAATATACAGGCTTGCTTGTTGATCTTCTGAGCGCTCAATACCTGGGTGGCTGTTACGTTTAGCTGACCGCTTGCAGCTTGTGAGTATTTGATATGATCATCATCTACTGCCGGCGTATTGACGATTCTTTAGAGTCCTACACAGAGGTTTCTTGGCTCAGGCAAAACGGAGTAGGAGCACATATGTGATATGTGCGGGACCGAGGATAATGCGGTATGTGATACCGTATTGGATTCTCGCGATATGAGATATCGGCCGGGTATATATGATATAGCCGGGTCATCGTATTAGTCGGTTATATGCGATATAGCCGGATTGTCGGATCAAGTGTTGATTCGATAATTTAATGTATAATAATATATATAATATATTAAATTACATTAACTAATATTAGATCACTAAAAGATTCATTTTCTCACGGGTTGATACATTGATATATATGCGATATATGTTAATTGTATTATTTTCTATTGTTACGAAATATATTGTATATGTGATATATAATATTGTAACATGTTAGGGTTAAAAATTTAACAATAGTTTAGGGTTTAAACTTGGTTAGGGTTTGGATTAGGGTTAGTTTTTGCATGAAGCTTCCATGAAGCTTCATGAAGCTTTGACTTTGTGTTTTGCTTGATATTTGTGAAGATATTATGTTAACCCAATCCAAACCATTAACTCTATTTAATTCTCTACAAGGGTTAACTCCTTCATGCTTAAACCTTGGTTAGATTTGTAACCACTACAATAATTCATTATTCATCACAAAAGGATTCATTCATTCTTCTTCTTCCTTGAGTTCCTTCTTGAAAAAGCTTTCTAGTTTTGCTTTTGTGATGAAAGTGAGTGAGAAAAAGATTATAAATGAGAGCAAAAATCCTACTTCATCATCCTCATCTATCCTTTCCATTTAGATGAGGGTGTTCACATCATTTCATGAGTGATAGCTTGTGTTAATGAAACTTCAACGTAGATCATCTATGTTATCGAAGATCGGAAGCAAGACTGCATCTTTCTCTTCGTGGAACCTTTCGAGAGTCCGGAACACGATGATCGCAGCGAAGGGACTTCAACACGGAGCTTAAGAAGTGAAGGACCGGATCTACAAAGGTTGTAATCCCTCTTACTTAGTGTTAAAATGTTTAACATGCTAGTTTTCGCCTAAACCTTAGTTTAAAGATCCGGCTTTGGGTTGTTCGGCACGGCTAAAATTTTAATCGAGCATGATTGATGCCTCGTAGAACCTTGTGAGCGTGCCTAGCAACCCTACAAGAAACGAATCCTGTCTAACCGTCACTGCCTCCAAGTGCTTTGGGACTGCACCCAACTGCTACCTGTTTGCACGACTCCTTTGAGCCGTGGTAGGGTAGCAATCTAAGAACAGTGGGAACGCACTCGACGTGAAGTGACAGTGTCAAGTCAACGGACTAAGTTGTACTCATGTCACCTGGGAACTGACAACTGACGATAGGTATAATACCAACCAACAGTTCCCGACGAGTCATGCCCAGTGTACTCGTAACCTAACGAGCACCAGCATACTATCTCAAGTACGACGTGCTGACGGCTGTGGGACAAACCGTCTCCCATGCTGGGATGAGAAGCGCATACGCTAGTCTACTCCGGAGTATCGATGCCCTGTCTCGATAGTCCTACGACTAGGTACCTGCATAAGGATGTGCTTGTGGATTACCCAGCCCCCACGAGTGTGACTGCCATCACAACGCAGGTAATCAAGCAAAGATCCTAAGGGCTCCACTAATGTGTAAAGGCGATATGCTATAAGAAACACATGCACACATTAAAGTAGAAACAAACCAAGTAGCATACTACTATTTTTAGCAAGATTGTCTATACAACTGTGAATATCCCAAGCTTCCATTAAGTAATATACAAACTAGTATGATACAGTAATGGCCTCTAGGGCATATACACTAACAATCTCCCACTTGCACTAAGGCCATGTACTGGCGTATCGAAGACCTATCATCTCGATCAGCCGCTCGAACTGAGTCTGGGGTAAGGCCTTCGTGAATGGATCAACAGTGTTATCTTCCGTAGCAACTCTCCGAACCTCGATCTCCTGGCCACCCACGATCTCCCTGATCAGGTGATACCGCCTCAAAATGTGTCTGGACTTCTGATGGGACCTGGGTTCCTTCGCTAAAGCTATAGCCCCGTTGTTGTCGCAATACAGAGGTATTGGATCAACAATGGACGGAACCACCTGAAGTTCTGTCAAGAACTTCCTTATCCAGACGGCTTCTTTTACGGCATCTGCAGCAGCGATATATTCCGCTTCCATCATTGAGTCAGCAACGATTTCCTGTTTGGAACTCTTCCAACACACCGCCCCTCCATTGAGGGTAAAGACATAACCCGAAATGGACTTGGAATCATCCTTGTCACTCTGGAAGCTGGAGTCAGCAAAGGCCTCGATCTGGAGGTTTTTTCTTCCATACACCAAGAACATCTCCTTAATCCTTCTCAGATACTTGAGAATGTTCTTTACCGATATCCAGTGTTTCTCCCTAGGGTTCGACTGATACCGGCTTACCACACTCAGTGCATAAGCTACATCCGGTCTGGTACACAACATCGCATACATTATAGAGCCTACCGCAGAAGCGTAGGGTATAATAGACATGCGATCCCTTTCCAAATCAGTCTTGGGAGACATCTCTTTGGAGAGGGTGATCCGTGACAAGCCGGTAGATTACCGCGCTTGGAATCTTCCATACTGAATCTTTTCAGTATGGTGTCGATGTACCTGGACTGTGAAAGTCATAATATCCTCTTGGATCTGTCACGATAGATCCGGATCCCCAGAATGTAAGAGGCATCACCCAGGTCTTTCATGGAGAACCTGTTTGACAAGAACCCTTTGACAGATTGTAGCATAGGAATGTCATTACCTATCAAAAGAATGTCATCCATGTATAAAACGAGGAATACGACAGTTCTTGCTACAAATCTACTATAGATGCATGGTTCATCTGGATTTTTGATAAAGCCAAATTCTTTGACCGTCTCATCAAAACAGATGTTCCAACTCCGCGATGCCTGCTTTAGTCCATAAATGGACTTAAACAACTTGCACACCTTTCCGCTGCTCCCACTCTGAATGAAACCCTCTGGCTGGTCCATATAGACACACTCCTCTAAATTTCCATTTAGAAAAGTGGTCTTTACGTCCATCTGCCAAATCTCATAATCATAGAAGGCAGCAATGGCAAGAAGGATCCGAATGGATTTCAGCATAGCCACTGGAGAAAAGGTTTCGTCATAGTCCAAACCAGGTCTTTGACGAAAACCCTTTGCAACAAGTCCAGCCTTATAGGTCTCAACCTGTCCATCTACACCAATCTTCCTCTTGAAGATCCATTTGCATCCTACGGGTTTTACCCCATCTGGAGCAACGTCTAAAGTCCATACTTTGTTGGTGTACATGGACTCCATTTCGGTCCGCATTGCATCCAGCCATTTTACCGAGTCAACGCTCTGAATGGCCTGCTGGAAGCTAGTCGGCTCATCATAATCAATGATATAATCCTCTCTATCCCCGTCTATGAGAAAACTGTAGTATCTCTCGGGCGGATGAGACTGCCTACTACTCCTGCGGAGCGGCGTAGGAATGTCCTGTTCTTTCGAACCCTCTGGTTCTACTAAGCTTTCAGTAATAGTCTGTGGTTCTGGAATTTCTTCCAGTTCTATTGCACTCCCACTTATTTCCTTTTCTAAGAACTGGTGTTCCATAAAGTAGGCATTACGAGAAACAAAGACCTTTTGTTCCTCTGCGTAATAGAAAAGATACCCCCTGGAGTTCTTTGGGTATCCCACAAACTTGCACTGTACTGAGCCTGCCTCGAGTTTGTCCGCATGCTGCTTTTTGACAAAAGCTGGACATCCCCAAATCTTCAAATATTGAAGATAAGGTTTCTTCCCACTCCACATCTGATATGGTGTGGTAGGCACAGTCTTAGTTGGAACTCGGTTCAAAAGATATGCAGCTGATTCTAGTGCATATCCCCAGAATGATCGCGGAAACTCAGCATTACTCATCATGGACCATACCATATCCAATAGAGTTCGGTTCCGTCTCTCCGATACACCGTTATATTGCGGAGTGTATGGAAGAGTAAGCTGAGAGAGAATTCTATTCTCTTTTAAGTAATCCAGGAACTCGGCACTTAAGTATTCACCACCTTGATCAGATCTCAGTGTCTTGATACTTTTGCCTGTTTGTTTTTCTACTTCATTCTTATATTCCTGGAATTTTTCAAAGGCTTCAGATTTATGTTTCATTAAGAAGACATATCCGTACCTTGAAAAGTCATCCGTAAAAGTAATGAAGTAAGAATAACCACTTCGCGCATGCGTAGACATTAGACCGCACACGTTGTTGTGTATGAGTCCCAAGAGCTCACTCGCTCTTACTCCGTGTCCAGTGAACGGAGTCTTTGTCATCTTTCATTTGAGACAGGATTGACAGGTTGCATATGATTGATATTCGAACGGATCCAAATATCCTTCTGTATGTAACTTCGTCAACCTTCTCTCATTGATGTGACCTAGTCTACAATGCCATAAGAAAGTCTGATTTGTTTCCGGAGACTTTCTTTTGTGTGTATTCTGGACATTGAAAATCTGTGGTTGGTTTAATACGTATATATCATTGCTTAATGTACCTGACCCAATCAAAACTTGATTAAGGTGAATGTTTACAACATTGCTTACAAATGCAAATTCATAACCTTCTTTAGATAATAAAGATACAGATATGATATTACAAGTTGCATTGGGTACAAAATAACAATCACGCAAAACCAAAACGTGTCCATCTGACAATCCCAGGTGATAGTCCCCCACGGCCTCGGCATCCATGCCAGCTCCGTTTGCAACTCTGAGGGTCATATCACCTGCCTTCAAAACCCTACGCTTTCTCAGTGCCTGCAAAGAATTACAGATATGAGATCCTGATCCGGTATCCAATATGCTGGAAGTAGAGTTTAATTAATAGACAGTTTTCAATAACATACACACCTGAAGCCGAAGCAGCAACTTGCTTCGGGTCCTGGTTTCTGGCCTTCCAAGCCCTGCAATCCTTTTTCCAGTGTCCACTCTTGTGACAGTTAAAGCACTCTTCCTTCCCCACAAGCTTTCCCGCTACCTTTGTTGCTTTTGCATTTCCCTTCGTATCCACTTTACTAACACCGCCCCTTGGTTTGGTGGGGGTTTTCTTCTTCTTTCCCTTGGCTTTCTCCTTGGACCTAGAAGAGGAAGATCCTCCTACAAACAAAGTGGATATTTCCTTACCTTTCTATAGGGTGCCCTCTGCACTCCTCATCATGTTGAGGAGTTCTGAAAGTTCAACTTCTTTTTCTTGCAAGTTGAAGTTTGGGATAAACTGGGCGTAAGTGGAAGAAAGGGACTGGAGAATCAAGTCAGTATAGTGCTCATTCTCTAATGTGGTCCCAAGGTCCGCGAACTCTTCAATATAGCCAATCATCTTAAGCACGTGTTCCGCTACCGATGATCCGACGGTCAATCTAGCCGAAAACAGCTTTTCCGAGACTTCGTATCTGGTGATACGGGATTTCTCTCCTTACAGTTCTTTTGTATGGAGAAATATGGATTCAAGGTCCATATTCTCGTGCCTCCTCTGATGTTCATTGTCCTTAGAGGCAAGCACGAGGCACTTGGACTTCGCGCAGTCGATTTCCCAGGTCTTACGGATTTCCTTATCCGTGACGCTGGTTTTGGGACCTGGGACAGGGGGAGCTTTGGTGGTAAGGAGATACCCCAACTTGTCATAAGTGATTGCCGTTTTGACATTCCTGAGCCAATCTTTGTGTCACGTCCCGAAAGTACGGAATATGACCGGCACTTAAACTACGAACGTCTCGAGGCGTACGTAATCTAAGTAAGCCGAAAACCCAGAAATCCAAACCAAGAAAAGTAGTAGAGTGAAGGAAAACCAATTTAAAATTAAGTAATTTTAATAGCATAAGCCGAGTTATGCGGTTTAAAAAAAACATCAAGTATTTCCTGAAAATTTCGGCAGAGTCTCCTTTGTAAATACTTGCTCCCAAACGGGATACAACATGAATAGTATACGATATCAATAAAAAGGCATCCCCAAGCGGGAGCAAGCTCTTCGTCAATCGACGGTCACAACCACACAAGCAATATAATATACAACGCCAAGGGCGAGGATCAAAACTAAAAAGGAACTCAAAACAGCAAGAAATCCATAGAAATACAACGAGCGACTCTAAGGTCGAAAGAATAAACATCAATGGTCTCTATCCGAGATAAATACAAGTTTGGTTGATGGAACTTCTAGATACAACTGTATAATAATATACAATGTATAATGATGGGTATGATACAAATAAACCCACCTACTAGCAAGTCACCCGAACGAAACTGTACCCGCAAAGCCGTAAAGAAACCTGTACGGCGAAACCTGCAAGAAACTGGGGCACAACGGGGGTGAGTTTCCAACTCGTGAATAGAAAAATATCTATGAATAGAAATCAAATGTATGACGCAATCCTAGGTCATACGATCAATATATAAAATCCTCAAATAAAACCAGCAGTCTATAACAATGACTAGGGTAAATATCTAACCCGAGTGTAATCTCACATGCCCGTGTCAGTGCCTCAGGTAGCAATATATCATATGAATGAGGTATGAATTCATGAAAACGGAATACATGTAAATGAAGAAACTGTTTTCATAATTTAGTGAGATTTCCTTTGTATTTTTAAAATGAGGTATCATAATGATTTCAGCATAAAACAGTGCCTAGCATCGGCACAAAACGTAATCCCAATATCTCGATATCTCTGTATCACAGTCTCTGTACCTCAATATCTCGAAATCTCAATGTCTCAATCACAATATCTAGGGCACCGTCAGTCCAGACCGGCCCCTACCATCCATCTCAAGACCGCGACGGTATCCTCCGGATATCCGACACGTCGGGTAATATCACCGGTCGGTAGTGCTCCCCTACCAGGCTCAACGTCAACAACACGATCCTCTTGCCCCGGGGTACCGCACCGGGCCCACCATGTACCCGAAACGGTTCCTCCACTCCTCGAATCGGGTCTCGAAATCCATCAGCAAACTCATGGTGGACGACTCATACATCATAGGAAAACCGCACTTTTTATTTAAAAGAGAGGGAAGAAGCTTATACAAGCTTTGCGGTTTTCCCCCAAATCCAGAAAATCTTATAGAAATTCGAATCCAAATCATGAATAGCATATAAACCCATGAATATAGGCATAAGAATCCATGAATACGGCATAACAATGAATAACAGTATGCATGAAGTGACAAGTAATAACTACAATATCTAAGCTGGCATATAAGGTAAGTACACTAATATTATGTCAAACTACTAGCTATCAAGCTAAGTTAAGCAATAATATTTTCTAAGGTGTACGTGACATGGCAATTACCGATGAAGATGTGTGTGAGCCGGCAAGTAAGTGTACGTGGTACATACGCATCATCGGTAATGGTGCTGGTGTCCTAACAGCATAATGTCAATAATGCAATATGAAATAACAATGTAAGTATGCGATGTGGAGCGAGCAACCAAAATGAGCGGGAGCTAAATATTAAACAATGGTGCCATTTGAAGTAACACGAATCGTGGGGTTTTGAAAATAGGGCTACGGTAGTTTTAAGAAAGGATACGTCTTTTGAAATATCCGTAGATCCCTTGACCTGTCTTTTAAAATACCCACGATCCACTAGTTTTGAAATAGGTAGGAGTCTAATCTAATCTAACAACTACACTAAACTATACGGCTGAACTAACAAGCTGAACTACAGGTAAGGAAACCGCCTATCATCTGAGTCGATACATATACATACCTGTATATGTATAGTCGGTGATCCCGTATCAATAATATCATATCCGATACCATATCTATAATCAGACATCCCAAGTCAAGAGTGCGGATCAATCATCAATATATAGCTCGTACGTAAATCCGTCGTACGGCATCCCAAATCGGGGTACGGGTCAATATCACATTCATCATAGTATTCACCTAGTATCCTCTTTATCAAATATCATGATCGGGGTACTGATCTACGTCTAGTACAATACTGATACCGCCTAAGTATGCATGCACGTATGTGAAACACTACGTCAAGGACCCGCTACAACGTCATGTCGTATCTCAAATACGAACCCTGCTATATCACCGATCTCACGGCCTCAAATCAAATCTCATCGACTCATCATAAATCCCAAGTACTATCCTTATTATCCATGCATGCGTATATGAATGTACATATGCATAGTCACATACCCACGCATATATACATATATACACATCCCAATCTACGCACAAGAAAGTAAAGTATGCAAGTCTGTGTGTGCGTATGTGGGTATAACAACTACTCTAGGGTTTCGCAACTAACACAAAGGTACTCCATGAACACATAAACATAACATGAATGAACATTCTCGTATCATAAAACACCTATATAAACATATATATATATATGAGCTACACAACGGACTGCGGGAGTGCTATACGCCATCCACCCGACTTCTCCCCGTAGATATAAATCTACTCACCTGGTCCTCGCTAGCCGGTGCCGACGTCGCCACGTGCTTGCTTGTCGTCTCGAAGTCTACATAGGGTACCTACATATCATAATGCACCGTGTCGTATTAAAATCCGACTCATGACCCAAAAACGACACGTGAATCCCACATAGGTCAAAACCTATAGTTGCTTTCACAAATCAACCCAAAAACCCTCGACGTCGGCGTACAAACGCCAAACCATGGAGAAAAACTCAAACGTATCAATCGTGGTTTCACAACACCTTAATTATATATATAAAACAGGGTTAAAATCACCAAAACTTCAAATTCGCTTTAAAGCTATTTTTCCGAAAACCTAATAAGCAAAATTAACCGCTTTAATACAACATCTTGATGTTTAAACGAATCTAGCGGCCACAGTATTCACTAAATAACATAACAAAGTCATATAAACCATTCTCATAATTTAATCTCATTAATTTCCATAAACCATAAAATTCTAGTTCACAAAATACCTAAATTTTAACAATTTTATAGCAAAAATGCACAAACTATAATCTAGCTTGGATTTTCATGAGCTAAAAGCATTAAACCACTCAATATAATCTTTATAATAACATGAAACCTAAATTTGAATTTTACCTCACAAGAATATAATTATTTTCAAAACCTAGTTTACCATTTATATACTTATCACAATTTAAATCAACAAATGTGCAACTAGCAACTTAAATTGGATTTAGCATAACCTAATATGTCAAATACATCACACAACCCTAAACTCACAACACAAACCCCAATTTGAATTCAAACCCCACTCTTGAATTTCAAATCATGCACTTGGAATTAAAATAAAAACCTATTTAAACACCTAATTAAGCTAACTTAAAACAATTAACAACAATTTAACACAAAGGTTAGAATTTATACCAAAATAATTTGAAGATCCCACAAGCACACTTAGCCTCCCAAATTGAAATCTAAATCCCTAGATCAATGCTATGGTAGCCAAGGGAAAATGGGTAGGAGGTGGATTTTGGTTTGGATTTTTGCTTGATTTTGTGGATTTTTCAAGCATTTTTGATGAACTATTTTAGAGAGAAAGAGATGAAGAATGAAGGGCTGAAATGGAGGGGGGCTCGGCCAATGCAGCATGAGGAGGAGAGGAGAGAGAGTGAGGTGGGGTAAAGCAATTGAGGAAAGTTCATGGTCAACACAAAAGTCAAAACCCACTATTTCTATCATTTTCTTTTCTATTTCTTTTCTTTTCTTTTGAAAAAAAATAAGTGATTGGGGAGAGGGAGAGGGGGAGGGCTGTCATGGTGGGGCCAGCCACATGGGGAGAGGGTGAGGTGTGGGTGTGTGGGTTAGAAAAAAGATAAATGCTAAACCCCAATTCCCATTAACACTAATTTCACCGAAAAAGCCTTTTTCTTCGATATTTTCTAAACCGTTTTGGCAAACGATTTTATTTCAAAAACCACATAATAAAATTTTATTTAATGTTTTATGATGCACAAAATTTGTTTCAACTCATTCCAATTTGTAATTTTCCCTAATTAAATGTATTAATGACGGCTTAAAATAATATTAAAATAATTAATTTCGGAAAAATTTTCAGAAAATTTGAAATTTCACCAGTGGCTCAATAAACACCAAATACTAGCAATTACATAGCTAGAATATGTATATTTAATATTATAATAAATATATTTGCATTTTGACTTTCTACAGAAAACCCCCTTATTTTACCGTTTTTTCGAAATTTCACCGAAACGATTTTCAAAACGTTACAATCTTCCCCCCTTAAAGAAATTTGGTTCCCGAATTTAAATTAAACCCCCCCAATACTAAAATATTTCAGCCAAAACCATCAAATCGCCGGGCTCCGAAATCATAAATACATAAACACATCATAGCGCAATGCATGCGCATGAGTAATGAGTAGATAACTCGAAATCAAAACTCCGTCAAGCATCCCGCAATCATCGGAGTCAAGGTGAAGACACGAATGCCAAATCTCAAGCAAGACCGATATGCTATAAATCAGAACTATACATGCAAATATCAGGAGGAAATGCATGTCAAATCCTTTAAGTTGCTGTGCAATGCACATAACACTGCACAGTGGCGGACGTCTATCATAAGAAAATAACTATATACATATATACCTTTGTTTGAAGTGTACGTTCCGCCGTTTTGGGAAACAATTTAGAAGTGTTTTCCTTGTTTTAAACGTTTCGCGTCATATCAGACACGTAGGTAAATACTGAGAGTATAGCTCGCTTTTTGGAATTCCCTTCAATAGCTATTAATGCATGCAAAATACATTCAGGTACTGTCCTCTAACTAGTCCTGCTTAGTACGAAAACACATTGCAATTATCATAAAAAAAACATACTGCTCTATAAGAAATCAATCCCAAAATACGTGTATGAATACTACGTGCGTCTGGTGCACACGACAATCAAAATCCATATACGTGCCATACAAGTGCACAGAAACAAGATCTAAGTGCATCGGGTGTGCACAAAGCATCTGTCGTAGGCAACGTGTGTGCCTGACAGCAAAATCAGGTGCATCTGACATGCACGAAAAAAATCTCGATTTAGTGCATCTGGTGTGCACCAAAATCGCATCTCAAGACATGCGCTCAACATGCGCGAAAACCCAAAACCAGGGGCATCCATCATGCACGAAATCGTGAAATCCAATATCAAGCGCCGAACATGCGCACAATCAAATCAGGTGCACAAGGTGCACAAAACAAATATCGAGTATCACAATCGAAATCGAAGTCCAGTGCATCTAAGTGCACAAAAGGCGTATCACTACACTGCAAGCATATATAAACTATACAGAGTGCAGGAACCAAATCGTGTGCGTGCATACGCACAAAATCAACTCAAATGTCTAAAACCGTAAAATCACAAACATGTGAAACCAAATCACGAAAACGATATCAAGTGCAACACTGTGCAAAGATCGTAAATCCTCAATCATCAAAATCAAATCATGCGAATAAATCACCCAAAACATCGAAATCAATAATGGCGGAATAGTACCGCTCAAGTGCATCCTCTAAGAATCTCGGGCCAACTGTCGCGGTAACTAGTGGGACGTCTCGTCGATGATCATGAACTCTGGTCTGCTGGTGTGCGTAACAATGACCACTCCTGGGTCTAGGTCTTCACTGTGAATTACCAATCTCTTGGTCCATCGGCTCATCGGCCCTGTCAGGTGTGCTAACGGGGATGATCCCGTTCTGGCACGTCTCTTGTCATCTCCCAGTCAATCATCGCGACCACTCGTAAGACAGCATATCACTGGCGTCGGCCTCTGGCTCTCTGAATGTACGTGACACATCTGATCCTGGGTGCAAGTATCATTGCAGCAGTGTCCTGGAAGGAATCCTACTCACGGTCTCTTCCATGTCTCGTCTCTGCCAACTGTCCGGAAGTCATCGTCCTTTCCTATATCTGCATCTTGCTCTGGAACGACTGCATACTCATCGCGACTCCTTCTGGAAGGTAAATCTAAGTACCATGCCTCGGCATGCGCATCGCATCTCTGATGTCGGCGGAGTGGAACGTCTTCTCATCTAGATCCGGTACGAACCTCTTACTTCATTTTTCTCTAATGTCGTCTGCTTTGGACTCGTCTCGTCGCGGCTGGATGGACTGAGCTCCAACGGCTATCCTCGTATCGGGAGTCTCCCAAGAAATGCATCTCACCACCTAGCATCCGAATTAAGTCGAGCCATCCTATCGAGTCGTCAAAACCTCATAATCCCCCAAGAGCTCAACATCTTGGTACAGTTTAATAGTATCGAATATATATACCACAGCATCGGTGGTCCAGCCGTAGAAGGGCAAACCCAAGCCTCACTAATGGTGTCGTGGAACTGCCGCAAAGCTGAAGGTTCAAAGGCTTTCACACGGTCATTATGTCGAGTTAGGATTTCATTCTTCTAGAGGGTCCATAGAATTGCCTGCATGCCCTTCCGAATACTTTAAACTTGGAATAATAGGTTTCTGACATTCGATCGTCTCTGTCGACTCTCAACGTCTGCGCGTGAAGTCGTCTCTTGCTGGAATCAATCTATCTGATGACCTCTCATCGGGTAGGCGAACGAACCACATGTCCTAGTCATTCATCCTCGGGTGACTAGCGACCTTCTATCATCTCTTAGTACCACCTGTACTGTAATAGCTCCAACATATGGGACGATATCTCGTCGCTCGCAGCAACAACTAGCTCACTCGTCTGCACGCTGAACAGTGCCTCAATTATCATGAGTAAGCAATACACCAACGGTCATCAAAATCTGGCTGGCATCTATCATTGGCTCAATCCTCTAGTGTCGATCAGCACATCCGAGTAACCTCATGAAGGCGATCCGCCAAACGCTCGTGGCGCGGAAACACAGTAAAAAGACACATCTCCGCAATCGTGTGTCGCCGGAATTTCTCCCTGGTCAGTTCTCGTTCATGATGAGCTCGTGCTGACCGCAACTCTAGCTGTAGCTCTCCCTGCCCGTAATCGTGGCAGCAAAACCATAATTTGTACTGATGAGGCTAGATCGGAATAAATATAATACTGAGCAAAGAAATGTACATCCTAGGGCTTCTTAAGTGGAGTAGCGTATCGTAAATATGCCGCGGAACATACCTGCGGTACATCACTCTACTTTAGTCACCTATTCCATCAACCAAGGGTCATCCTACGCTCCGAAGGTAAAACCTAACGCTTTGATACAAACTTTGTCACGTCCCGAAAGTACGGAATATGGCCGGCACTTAAACTACGAACGTCTCGAGGTGTACGTAATCTAAGTAAGCCGAAAACCCAGAAATCCAAACCAAGAAAAGTAGTAGAGTGAAGGAAAACCAATTTAAAATCAAGTAGTTTTAATAGCATAAGCCGAGTTATGCGGTTTTAAAAAAACATCAAGTATTTCCTGAAAATTTCGGCAGAGTCTCCTTTGTAAATACTGGCTCCCAAACGGGATACAACATGAATAGTACACGAAATCAATAAAAAGGCATCCCCAAGCGGGAGCTAGCTCTTCGTCAATCGACGGTCACAACCACACAAGCAATATAATATACAACGCCAAGGGCGAGGATCAAAACTCAAAAGGAACTCAAAACAGCAAGAAATCCATAGAAATACAACGCGCGACTCTAAGGTCGAAAGAATAAAAAATCACCAGTCTCTATCCGAGATAAATACAAGTTTGGTTGATGGAACTTCTAGATACAGCTGAATAATAATATACAATGTATAATGATGGGTACGATACAAATAAACCCACCTACTAGCAAGTCACCCGAACGAAACTGTACCCGCAAGAAACTGGGGCACAACGGGGGTGAGTTGCCAACTCGTGAATAGAAAAACATCTACGAATAGAAATCGCATGTATGACGCAATCCTAGGTCATACGATCAATATATAAAATCCTCAAATAAAACCAGCAGTCTATAACAATGACTGGGGTAAATATCTAACCCGAGTGTAATATCATGTGCCCGTGTCAGTGCCTCAGGTAGCAATATATTATATGAATGAGGTATGAATGCATGAAAATGGAATACATGTAAATGAAAAAACTGTTTTCATAATTTAGTGAGATTTCCTTTGTATTTTTAAAATGAGGTATCATAATGAAATCAGCATAAAACAGTGCCTAGCATCGGCACAAAACGTAATCCCAATATCTCGATATCTCTGTATCACAGTCTCTGTACCTCAATATCTCGAAATCTCAATGTCTCAATCACAATATCTAGGACGCCGTCAGTCCAGACCGGCCCCTACCATCCATCTCAAGACCATGACGGTATCCTCCGGATATCCAATGCGTCGGGTAATATCACCGGTCGGTAGTGCTCCCCTGCCAGGCTCAACGTCAACAACACGATCTTCTTGCCCCGGGGTACCGCACCGGGCCCACCATGTACCCGAAACGGTTCCTCCACTCCTCGAATCGGGTCTCGAAATCCATCAGCAAACTCATGGTGGACGACTCATACATTATGGGAAAACCACACTTTTTATTTAAAAGAAAGGGAAGAAGCTGATACAAGTTTTGCGGTTTTCCCCCAAATACAGAAAATCTCATAGAAATCCGAATCCAAATCATCAATAGCATATAAACCCATGAATATAGGCATAAGAATCCATGAATACGGCATAACAATGAATAACAGTATGCATGAAGTGACAAGTAATTGTAAGTGCACGGCGGCGCCCTGGCCGTCAATCCGACGGCCAAATGCGGAAGCGGTGATAAACTTTAATTTTTCTTGAACTGGCAAACCGCCGCGCACTAATACCCGGATCGAACCACTAACTAGTCCTAGCTATCTACAAGATGGGGAAGAGAGATATACCGACAGATCCGAGTCCTCCGGTCTTCTCGTCGTCGTCCCGATCTCCTGCGGAATGTCCCGTCTCCTCCTCGTCGCCGGAAGTGCACCACATCGCCTACTTCTTTTACGGGCTCCCACCTCAATGTCGAGGCAACTCGGACACGAAGCTGGCTAGTCGACGTGCCCAAGATTTGCGGTAGAATGTAGTGTACAAGTCTCATTTTGGGGTCGTAGGAATTGCCTTTTGGTGGAGGATTGATACAAGCTTTTTGAAGATGGTGTTGTGGGATTTTGCAACATGAAATGAATCAAAAATCCCACACCAAAAACCATGGGCAGCCCCATGCATGGCCGGCCAACACAAGGGAAGAAGAGGGAGTGGTAGTGGAGAGAGTGTAGTGTATCAAAAGATAATGGGAACCCCTCTCATATCATCCAAGAGAGAGAAAAGAAAAGGTCATCATGAAAAAGCAATGATCACAAAATAATTCCAACACTCATCCAACAACCATCACTCATCATCAACTATCATGTCCTACAAAAGTCAAGGCATGATGAAGCTAGAAGTCAAGGTCAAGGAAAGGCTATCATGATACAACAAAATGCAAAGACCCCCTCCACAAATCCTTATTTGCAACAATGCAAATAAGCCCTCCTCCACCAATCTTCGGCCAATGAACGATACAAAGAAAATTGGCCGAAACGGAAAGCAAACTGGCAACTCCAGAAAACTGGTCCTGTAATAAATTACAGGAAAACCCCGATACTGTGTATACACACTCGCATTTGTATTCCGACCGAAATACAAATGCAATGAGACAAAATCTACACTGTACTATACTAGGATCCGCGGCTTAAACCAAAGCCGGCTAGTAATATCCGTTCGATCCTGATCCGTGCAATACCGCACGTATCTGATCGAACCCTGCCATATATCCATACGGCCTGTAGTACAAACTGTCCGATCCTGATCCGTGCAATACCGCACGTATCTGATCGGACCTTGCCATATCTCCATACGGCCTCTACAACCTTTCGCCCAAAAGCTGAGTAACTGAATGTGGGGGACTCTAAAGACTCGTCAACACCTTGGTTGTGGATTTAACCACTAGCACGTCAGAGGTATAAGCCAATACGTAACGGGCTACCAGGTATTGACTAAAAGGGACGTCTGTGAGCGAACTCAGCCTGACACCCTACTGAGCCTGTCAGTGACAATATCCGTACAGTCCGGTCCGTTCGTCTATGAGCATCGCATGGCGGGCCTAGGGGGTTGGTAAAAGTCAGACCCCCAAAAGCGGTACAAGTCGTGTCGGAGTTTAGCCCAGAACACCTGAGATACTATTGGAATACCTACCAGTAAATCTCCTGCCTTGGCCAAGGACTTCGTGTAATGGCTCTCCTAGACACAGCGCGACCTCACCCCCAATACCGGGAGAGACGAACCCCTGAAGGTACGCTCACTGCCTCCATGTGGCTCGGGAATGTACCCAACTAAAACCTGTTTGCACGACTCCTTTAAGCCGTGGTAGGGTAGTAATCAAAGTACAGTGGGAACTCACACGAGACAAATGACGATCCCCAGGTCGATGAACTAACCTGCACACATGTCACCAGGGAACTGCCATCTGACGTCTGGTATATGACCAACTAGCATGTTCCCGGCGAGTCCTGTCCGGTGTACTCATAACCCAATGAGCACCTGTATACATCTTAGGTGATCCAACTGACACCAGTGGCTTGTGAGACCGGCCACCGCCCCTCGTCGGGGTCTCGACTATATACACTAGTCTACTCTGGAGTATCGATGCCCTGTCTCGAAACTCACACGACTAGGGACCATTTAAGGATATGCTTATAGACCCCAGCTCCCACTTATATGATCGCCCTCATACTGCTGGTGGTCAAACAAGAATCCTAGGGGCTCTATCAACGTGTAATAGCAACTTGTCAGGTCACCTAAAACAGTACACGATGATAAAGGTAAACCAGATAGCATACTATCATCTCGAGTAAGACTGTCCTACCGGGATAGGTCCTCCATCAATCATTGCAATCACGTACCTGTGACCTAATAATTGACTCTGATGGCACTATCTCCAACAATCTCCCACTTGCACTCAAGGCTAATTATTGCGATGTCGTATACTCACAGCCCGTGTGATACCGAACACCCAACTCCTCTACTAGTCAGTCTCACAAAGCTCGTTTGCGAAACTATTGCGTTCGAGGAATAGCCTCAGTGAGTGGATCCGCTTAGTTGTTTCTTTCTATGTCTTTCTATATCTCAAGTTCACGGAGAAAACCCATCTCCCGAAATGAGCAATACCTGTCTTAGAATGTGTCTGGATGTCTGATGGGACCTAGCTCATAAATGAACTCCAAATCCAAACTTCTTAGACTGTATCGTCAATTGAACTTAATCAGTATCCTGTGCCATGCCACCCTCAGTATTGCCTTGGACCACCTGTCCAAAATACTGCCCCTCATCAGAAGGAAAAACTATAACTCCGATAACCTCCTTGTCGTCCATGTCACCTTGGAAGCCTGGAATGATAACTGTCTCCCGAATGAGGCTGTCGTTATCATATCCCTTAGAACATCCACTTATGTTCTAAAACTGCTTCCGACTGTTTTTCCAGGATTGGATCAATGTCAACTTATTGCATCTAGTGCAAGCACAACATCTGGTGTGGTACTTGACATCTCATGATTGACTCAATTGCCTGAGCAAGTGATCTGTCAATCATGCACATCCCTCTCCCCTTTAGTCTGTAAGACACCTTTAGAGAGGGTGACTCCATCACCTGCAGGTACACTACCGTGCCAGGAGTCGTCCATTCTAAATACTCTTAGAATGCTGTCTAAGTACCCAGATTGGGAAACTAGCCAAATCTAGATCTAAAACCATAGATCCAGTAATCAGAATGTCTGATATAATGTCCAAGTCCCATGTGGAGAAACCACTGTGTGACGACCAAAGTATAACCGACTGTAGTATAGGAGTTTCCTTTCCTACTATGTGTATGTTATCCAAATACCAGTATATCACACCCTACTACCTTCTCAACAGATCCATCCCCTATTCTGATGAAGTCAAACCTATGACTGTCACGTCAGAAATAGATGATCTATCTCCGCTACATCTGCTTTAGTCTATAAATAGACATAAGCTTCCTGTCCACCAATGCTTCCGCTGCTCCCACTGACTACGACAACCCTCTGGCAGAGTCATATAGACGTCCACTTCTAAAACTAATCTAGAACGACGCTATACTCATCCTCCCGCCGGGTCTCGCAGCCTGGAACAACAGCAATGGTAATTGTGGGTAAACAAGAACTTCCCTGTCACCGTCCTTGAGGCTACCGGAGTACCTCTCGGGTGCCTGAAGTTACCCACCGTATCTGCGGAGTGGCCAATGGAATGTCAATCCAGATTGAATCTTTAGGTTCCTTATCAAATCTTCAGTAGTCGTTTGTGGTTCTGGAATCACTTCCAGTTCTACCATACTCCCACTACTGTTTTTCTGAAAAAATCCATTTTTTAATAAAACTGTGGCGAGTCTAGAACAATATTGCTATTGTTCATCCAGATGGTAGAAAGTCAACCCTCGTCATAGCCTGGGTCAAACCACAAACAGCCATTACAGAAACGTGCCTTGAGTTGTCCAGAGTCTGGTTTTAATCATAAGCCGGACAACTCCCCGTACCTTAACAATGTTAAGATATGAACTGTACTATATCCAATATAGAACCAGAGGCACTGATTTAATTGAACCAGATTCAAATCATGCAGCTGTCTCCAGTGCATGTCAACTAAATGGAAGGAGGCCGATCAGCGTTACTCAACTTAGGAATGCTTCCAATTATGAGTAACCTGAAAGAGAAGCAAGATCTCTTTATCATTACTATCAACTGAATACCATACACAAGTATCTACATCTTCGATCTCTTTGAAGAATCCCGATACTTGCTATACCTGGTTCTCTACTGTATTCAAATACCTATAACTTCTCAAAATTCGGACCCTGTGTTTCCACGAAACACTTGTCTAAAAATTGGAGAAGTCATAAGTAAACCGAATATAGTACGAGGACCAACCCCTCTGTCCTGATGGACCCTGGACAACATACAATACTCTATATAAGTCCTTTGAGTCTGATAACTCATTCACTGTGTGTCGTAGGTTGAAAACTGTACTTATGGTTAAGAAGAATTACACCGCTGTTTAATACTCCTTACCTAACCATCCACTGATATAGGTAAATGTCACAGACATAATTTCAAAAAGGTATATCTCACTCTATGAAAATAGACGTACAGATATATCAATTTGAAATCGGTGCATAACAGCGGATATTCAAAACCAAATATTTGCCAACTGGCAAACCGCCCAGGTGATTTCCTCAAATATCACCGATTACAACGAATCCCGATATAATGAGGATGATCACCCAATTCCCAATAACTTACTCCCACTCATCATCTGTAAAACCATACGGATGTGAGAATCATACCTGGTAAATACATACCCTGGAGTAAGTATCTAATCGGGAAATCAGTTTTCTTTTAACATTACACAGTGAAACTGAAACATTGAAATGTTTCGATGGGGTATTCTGGTATTCCTAGTAATGCCTCTTCCAGATTCACGACTGTAACCGTATAGTTCTTTGCCACCTCTCCAAATCCCTTCATATGTCTTTAGTCTTTACCTTCTGTACACCCCTTTAGGCCAAATGGTTTTCTTCCTTCCCTACCGTTCGGCACCAGCCTATGGTTTGGAAGAAGACTATCCAATAAGCATAATGGGTGTACTGTCCCAATCCTAGGAACACTCGCAATGAGAGAGGGTGAAGATAAAAGACAACCGAATAAACCTTATTCCTATTTCTCCTGAACCAGAATCCATCCCCGAACTGGAACAAGTTCCTTTCGAGTTCGTATATAACCATACGATGGAATATCCAAATAAACTGTGGATCTTCGTAGTGATACGGAGTGTCCTGGAGAAATTCAAAGGTGATGTGGGAGTGGTAACGAAATATTTGGTTTGGTCGTGAATATCTGTTGCAATTTACTTTGCCCTCTTACTAATCCCTTGCTTTGTCTGAACTTAATACCTTCTGTACACCATCGTTAGGCTAATTGGTTTTTTTCATTCCCTACCGGTCGACACCAGCCTAAGGTTTGGAAGAAGACTATCCAATTTGCGTAATAGGTGTACTATCTCCTAAACCAAGGAGTACTCGCAACCTGAGAGAAGGTAAAAGGAAAAGACAACTGAATAATCCTATCCGTTTTCTCCAGAACCGGAAACCATCCTCGAATAAATTCTTTCGAGTTCGTATCTAACCATACGATGGTTTTGTCCAATTGAAGTGGACGTTCGTAGTAAAACGGGGTGTCCTGGAGAAAAGGGTAAAAGTAGGAGTGGCAATGAGGTTTGTAACTCTGACAATCCAAAAGCCAGTGTTAAAGAAGGTTCGGTCAACTTGGTCACTGAGTTATAGTCTTAGGGTCGGGTCAATGGTCGCTGCCAAAGAGAGAGAGAAAAGAAACACTCAGCGTGCACTCTAACCTAGATCAGAATGGTTACCAATTTATCTAATCTGGAAACCTCCCACTGTACCTCAAATTCTCCTCCAAACCTAAAAGAAGAATTAGTCGGGAACACCCGAGGAGTAAACTAACTCATCAGTGGGAATCGGGATCCAACTATCATCGCATGATAACGTGACGGAATCCGCTCACGTCATCACACTCCAGAAGGTATGCACATATCTGGCAAGTTTCAGTTCTTTTGAAACTCCCGATGTGATTTTTGCCCCATGCTCTTATGACCTTGACTTTGGCCAACATATCATAAGTCACATGTCAAGTTCTACCCGTCATTCTCCAGGTTAATTTGAATCCACCCGTACCTACCCTTGACTTTGGCCAAAATGGCAGTACGACTGTCCCAAACCAACGCATCTATCTATGCTGCATATGAATACCCAATAGCTACCAATCACTGTGCCTTGACTTTGGCCAACATACACAGCTTGAATACTATTGACCATCCATATGAAACGACGGAGGGCTACGAATGGTTTCTGGCGAAAACCTTTAACGTAATGAACTTGATATCGTTGAAGGAACGGATAGCTTTTAAAAATATAGTGACGAAAACCGTTGCTAAAGAGGTCACTCCCGGTGAAGGGATCTCGGCTCTTTCCCCGTAGAATGGGGTGCAGGATATTCCAACTGAATACCACGGTGCAAAGCAAAAGTAATCGGCTATAGTGAAGTCATTGCCCTGACGCAAACTTTTTGTCCAAGGGGTCATTCCCGGTGAAGGGATCTCGGCCCTTGCCTCGTCGACTGAGGAGCAGGATATTCCAACTGAATACCACGATGCAAAACAAAAGTGAACGTTCTTGCAATAACAGCTTTTTGAAAAGTATTCCAACAACATCAGATTAGGTTTGTTTTTAACTTGCATTGATCCGAATCAACGCAGTCCCATCAATTGATCACACCAAAAAGAACGAAAATATACTGAAGTGCGTATATGCCATCCGCATTCGCCACTGGGTCCCGTCATTACCCGTTAGGTTAGCTAACTAACGACAGAGCGGGGACTGGACTAGCGCGGATGCAAAACATATACTAAATCTACTAATATATATACCAATATATTATATTCGCTCAAGGCGTGATAAGAAATGCAACATCACAGAAAATGTACAGCATCACAGAAACAATACAGATATCTGGGATCCCCGGGTTTCACAGAGCCACTACTGAAACCCGACGTTCCCCTGGTCGTGTGGATAGCCTGTGCAATGAAATCCTAGACCCTTACGGGCGCGGTAAGTCACCCGCCAAAACCTGAAGCGAGGCAGCCCCCTTCAGCATCGTGAATGGACCACCCAGTACTTCACGGAATCCGGTAACTTGGGCACCCCTCCTGGGTCAACCTATACCCCCTACGAGTGCGGCGAATATCCCGCCAATCCTAGAGTGAAGCCCCCTCCGTCTCAATGCCATGAGATGCGGGCTTGTTTCCCTCTAGAACCCGGCTATCCGTGCACCCCTCCGCGGGGCAATCCTAGTACAGAAAGTAAAATATACATACAACGGGTACATCGACCGCAACCTGGCCGTGCCCCAAAATAATAATACAAACAGGCAGTGACGGCAGTCCACATGTCGGACGCTCGCCCCGCAATATCAAATGTACATAATACAACCACAACTGTACTAGCATTGCATCCAGGCTATCCCCCACGACCGATCCGCAACATCACAGCAAAAACAGAACATCAACGTGAAAGTCACGTTCGCAAATCCGTCTAACCGGGCTATAGCAGTTAGACCGGATTTATCGATCAAGTGACATTCACGGTCGCAGATATAATGTAAATACTGTGAAATAATGTGTTTAAAATATCCGATCGATCAAACTTTAACAAGTGGGCCCCCAATCGTGTGTCGCCGGAATTTCTCCCTGGTCAGTTCTCGTTCATGATGAGCTCGTGCTGACCGCAACTCTAGCTGTAGCTCTCCATGCCCGTAATCATGGCAGCAAAACCATAACTGGTACTGATGAGGCTAGATCGGAATAAATATAATACTGAGCAAAGAAATGTACATCCTAGGGCTTCTTAAGTGGAGTAGCGTATCGTAAATATGCCGCGGAACATACCTGCGGTACATCACTCTACTTTAGTCACCTATTCCATCAACCAAGGGTCATCCTACGCTCCGAAGGTAAAACCTAACGCTTTGATACAAACTTTGTCACGTCCCGAAAGTACGGAATATGGCCGGCACTTAAACTACGAACGTCTCGAGGCGTACGTAATCTAAGTAAGCCGAAAACCCAGAAATCCAAACCAAGAAAAGTAGTAGAGTGAAGGAAAACCAATTTAAAATCAAGTAGTTTTAATAGCATAAGCCGAGTTATGCGGTTTTAAAAAAACATCAAGTATTTCCTGAAAATTTCGGCAGAGTCTCCTTTGTAAATACTGGCTCCCAAACGGGATACAACATGAATAGTACACGAAATCAATAAAAAGGCATCCCCAAGCGGGAGCTAGCTCTTCGTCAATCGACGGTCACAACCACACAAGCAATATAATATACAACGCCAAGGGCGAGGATCAAAACTCAAAAGGAACTCAAAACAGCAAGAAATCCATAGAAATACAACGCGCGACTCTAAGGTCGAAAGAATAAAAAATCACTGGTCTCTATCCGAGATAAATACAAGTTTGGATGATGGAACTTCTAGATACAGCTGAATAATAATATACAATGTATAATGATGGGTACGATACAAATAAACCCACCTACTAGCAAGTCACCCGAACGAAACTGTACCCGCAAAGCCGAAACCTGCAAGAAACTGGGGCACAACGGGGGTGAGTTGCCAACTCGTGAATAGAAAAACATCTACGAATAGAAATCGCATGTATGACGCAATCCTAGGTCATACGATCAATATATAAAATCCTCAAATAAAACCAGCAGTCTATAACAATGACTGGGGTAAATATCTAACCCGAGTGTAATCTCATATGCCCGTGTCAGTGCCTCAGGTAGCAATATATTATATGAATGAGGTATGAATGCATGAAAATGGAATACATGTAAATGAAAAAACTGTTTTCATAATTTAGTGAGATTTCCTTTGTATTTTTAAAATGAGGTATCATAATGAAATCAGCATAAAACAGTGCCTAGCATCGGCATAAAACGTAATCCCAATATCTCGATATCTCTGTATCACAGTCTCTGTACCTCAATATCTCGTAATCTCAATGTCTCAATCACAATATCTAGGACGCCGTCAGTCCAGACCGGCCCCTACCATCCATCTCAAGACCATGACGGTATCCTCCGGATATCCAATGCGTCGGGTAATATCACCGGTCGGTAGTGCTCCCCTGCCAGGCTCAACGTCAACAACACGATCTTCTTGCCCCGGGGTATCGCACCGGGCCCACCATGTACCCGAAACGGTTCCTCCACTCCTCGAATCGGGTCTCGAAATCCATCAGCAAACTCATGGTGGACGACTCATACATTATGGGAAAACCACACTTTTTATTTAAAAGAAAGGGAAGAAGCTGATACAAGTTTTGCGGTTTTCCCCCAAATCCAGAAAATCTCATAGAAATCCGAATCCAAATCATCAATAGCATATAAACCCATGAATATAGGCATAAGAATCCATGAATACGGCATAACAATGAATAACAGTATGCATGAAGTGACAAGTAATTGTAAGTGCACGGCGGCGCCCCGGCCGTCAATCCGACGGCCAAATGCGGAAGCGGTGATAAACTTTAATTTTTCTTGAACTGGCAAACCGCCGCGCACTAATACCCGGATCGAACCACTAACTAGTCCTAGCTATCTACAAGATGGGGAAGAGAGATATACCGACAGATCCGAGTCCTCCGGTCTTCTCGTCGTCGTCCCGATCTCCTGCGGAATGTCCCGTCTCCTCCTCGTCGCCGGAAGTGCACCACATCGCCTACTTCTTTTACGGGCTCCCACCTCAATGCCGAAGCAACTCGGGCACGAAGCTGGCTAGTCGACGTGCCCAAGATTTGCTGTAGAATGTAGTGTACAAGTCTCATTTTGGGGTCGTAGGAATTGCCTTTTGGTGGAGGATTGATACAAGCTTTTTAGAGATGGTGTTGTGGGATTTTGCAACATGAAATGAATCAAAAATCCCACACCAAAAATCATGGGCAGCCCCATGCATGGCCGGCCAACACAAGGGAAGAAGAGGGAGTGGTAGTGGAGAGAGTGTAGTGTATCAAAAGATAATAGGAACCCCTCTCATATCATCCAAGAGAGAGAAAAGAAAAGGTCATCATGAAAAAGCAATGATCACAAAATAATTCCAACACTCATCCAACAACCATCACTCATCATCAACTATCATGTCCTACAAAAGTCAAGGCATGATGAAGCTAGAAGTCAAGGTCAAGGAAAGGCTATCATGATACAACAAAATGCAAAGACCCCCTCCACAAATCCTTATTTGCAACAATGCAAATAAGCCCTCCTCCACCAATCTTCGGCCAATGAACGATACAAAGAAAATTGGCCGAAACGGAAAGCAAACTGGCAACTCCAGAAAACTGGTCCTGTAATAAATTACAGGAAAACCCCGATACTGTGTATACACACTCGCATTTGTATTCCGACCGAAATACAAATGCAATGAGACAAAATCTACACTGTACTATACTAGGATCCGGCTTAAACCAAAGCCGGCTAGTAATATCCGTTCGATCCTGATCCGTGCAATACCGCACGTATCTGATTGAACCCTGCCATATATCCATACGGCCTGTAGTACAAACTGTCCGATCCTGATCCGTGCAATACCGCACGTATCTGATCGGACCTTGCCATATCTCCATACGGCCTCTACAACCTTTCGCCCGAAAGCTGAGTAACTGAATGTGGGGGACTCTAAAGACTCGTCAACACCTTGGTTGTGGATTTAACCAGCACGTCAGAGGTATAAGCCAATACGTAACGGGCTACCAGGTATTGACTAAAAGGGACGTCTGTGAGCGAACTCAGCCTGACACCCTACTGAGCCTGTCAGTGACAATATCCGTACAGTCCGGTCCGTTCGTCTATGAGCATCGCATGGCGGGCCTAGGGGGTTGGTAAAAGTCAGACCCCCAAAAGCGGTACAAGTCGTGTCGGAGTGTAGCCCAGAACACCTGAGATACTATTGGAATACCTACCAGTAAATCTCCTGCCTTGGCCAAGGACTTCGTGTAATGGCTCTCCTAGACACAGCGTGACCTCACCCCCAATACCGGGAGAGACGAACCCCTGAAGATACGCTCACTGCCTCCATGTGGCTTGGGACTGTACCCAACTAAAACCTGTTTGCACGACTCCTTTGAGCCGTGGTAGGGTAGTAATCAAAGTACAGTGGGAACTCACACGAGACAAATGACGATCCCCAGGTCGATGAACTAACCTGCACACATGTCACCAGGGAACTGCCATCTGACGTCTGGTATATGACCAACTAGCATGTTCCCGGCGAGTCCTGTCCGGTGTACTCATAACCCAATGAGCACCTGTATACATCTTAGGTGATCCAACTGACACCAGTGGCTTGTGAGACCGGCCACCGCCCCTCGTCGGGGTCTCGACTATATACACTAGTCTACTCTGGAGTATCGATGCCCTGTCTCGAAACTCACACGACTAGGGACCATTTAAGGATATGCTTATAGACCCCAGCTCCCACTTATATGATCGCCCTCATACTGCTGGTGGTCAAGCAAGAATCCTAGGGGCTCTATCAACGTGTAAT
This sequence comes from Agapanthus africanus, assembly GCA_030015575.1. Classification (NCBI taxonomy): domain Eukaryota; kingdom Viridiplantae; phylum Streptophyta; class Magnoliopsida; order Asparagales; family Amaryllidaceae; genus Agapanthus; species Agapanthus africanus. The sequence goes on from JASDDO010000026.1 coordinate 462,231,266, forward strand.
AGCAACTTGTCAGGTCACCTAAAACAGTACATGATGATAAAGGTAAACCAGATAGCATACTATCATCTCGAGTAAGACTGTCCTACCGGGATAGGTCCTCCATCAATCATTGCAATCACGTACCTGTGACCTAATAATTGACTCTGAGGGCACTATCTCCAACAGTAATAACTACAATATCTAAGCTGGCATATAAGGTAAGTACACTAATATTATGTCAAACTACTAGCTATAGAGCAAAGTTAAGAAATAATATTTTCTAAGGTGTACGTGACATGGCAATTACCGATGAAGATGTGTGTGAGCCGGCAAGTAAGTGTACGTGGTACATATGCATCATCGGTAATGGTAATGGTGTCCTAACAGCATAATGTCAACAATGCAATATGAAATAACAATGTAAGTATGCGATGCGGAGCGAGCAACCAAAATGAGCGGGAGCTAAATATTAAACAATGGTGCCATTTGAAGTAACACGAATCGTGGGGTTTTGAAAATAGGGCTACGGTAGTTTTAAGAAAGGATACGTCTTTTGAAATATCCGTAGATCCCTTGACCTGTCTTTTAAAATACCCACGATCCGCTAGTTTTGAAATAGGTAGGAGTCTAATCTAATCTAACAACTACATTAAACTATACGGCTGAACTAACAAGCTGAACTACAGGTAAGGAAACCGCCTATCATCTGAGTCGATACATATACATACCTGTATATGTATAGTCGGTGATCCCGCCTCAATAATATCATATCCGATACCATATCTATAATCAGACATCCCAAGTCAAGAGTGCGGATCAATCATCAATATATAGCTCGTACGTAAATCCGTCGTACGGCATCCCAAATCGGGATACGGGTCAATATCACATTCATCATACTATTCACCTAGTATCCTCTTTATCAAATATCATGATCGGGGTACTGATCTACGTCTAGTACAATACTGATACCGCCTAAGTATGCATGCACGTGTGTGAAACACTACGTCAAGGACCCGCTACAACGTCATGTCGTATCTCAAATACGAACCCTGCTATATCACCGATCTCACGGCCTCAAATCAAATCTCATCGACTCATCATAAATCCCAAGTACTATCCTCATTATCCATGCATGCGTTTATGAATGTACATATGTATAGTCCCATACCCACGCATATATACATATATACACATCCCAATCTACGCATAAGAAAGTAAAGTACGCAAGTCTGTTTGTGCATATGTGGGTATAACAACTACTCTAGGGTTTCGCAACTAACACAAAGGTACTCCATGAACACATAAACATAACATGAATGAACATTCTCGTATTATAAAACACCTATATAAACATATATATATGAGCTACACTGCGGACTGCGGGGGTGCTATACGCCATCCACCCGACTTCTCCCCGTAGATATAAATCTACTCACCTGGTCCTCGCTAGCCGGTGCCGACGTCGCCACGTGCTTTCTTGTCGTCTCGAAGTCCACATAGGGTACCTACATATCATAACGCACCGTGTCGTATTAAAATCCGACTCATGACCCAAAAACGACACGTGAATCCCACATAGGTCAAAACCTATGGTTGCTTTCACAAATCAACCCAAAAACCCTCGACGTCGGCGTACAAACGCCAAACCATCGAGAAAAACTCAAACGTATCAATCGTGGTTTCACAACACCTTAATTATATATATAAAACAGGGTTAAAATCACCAAAACTTCAAATTCGCTTTAAAACTATTTTTCCGTAAACCTAATAAGCAAAATTAACCGCTTTAATACAACATCTTGATGTTTAAACGAATCTAGCTGCCACAATATTCACTAAATAACATAACAAAGTTATATAAACCATTCACATAATTTAATCTCATTAATTTCCATAAACCTTAAAATTCTAGTTCACAAAATACCTAAATTTTAACAATTTTATAGCAAAAATGCACAAACTACAATCTAGCTTGGATTTTCATGAACTAAAAGCATTAAACCACTCAATATAATCTTTATAATAACATGAAACCTAAATTTGAATTTTATCTCACAAGAATATAATTATTTTCAAAACCTAGTTTACCATTTATATACTTATCACAATTTAAATCAACAAATATGCAACTAGCAACTTAAATTGGATTTAGCATAACCTAATATGTCAAATACATCGCACAACCCTAAACTTACAACCCAAACCCCAATTTGAATTCGAACCCCACTCTTGAATTTCAAATCATACACTTGGAATTAAAATAAAAACCTATTTAAACACCTAATTAAGCTAACTTAAAACAATTAACAACAATTTAACACAAAGGTTAGAATTTATACCAAAATAATTTGAAGATCCCACAAGCACACTTAGCCTCCCAAATTGAAATCTAAATCCCTAGATCCATGCTATGGTGGCCAAGGGAAAATGGGTAGGAGGTGGATTTTGGTTTGGATTTTTGCTTGATTTTTTGTGGATTTTTCAAGCATTTTTGATGAACTTTTTTAAAGAGAAAGAGATGAAGAATGAAGGGCTGAAATGGAGGGGGGGCTCGGCCAATGCAGCATGATGAGGAGAGGAGAGAGAGTGAGGTGGGGAAAAGCAAGTGAGGAAAGTTCAAGGTCAACACAAAAGTCAAAGCCCACTATTTCTATCATTTTCTATTCTTTTCTTTTCTTTCCTTTTGAAAAAAAAGAAGTGATTGGAGAGAGGGGGAGGGGGAGGGCTGTCATGGTGGGGCCGGACACATGGGGAGAGGGTGAGGTGTGGGTGTGTGGGTTAGGAAAAAGATAAATGCTAAACCCCAATTCCCATTAACACTAATTTCACCGAAAAAGCCTTTTTCTTCGATATTTTCTAAACCGTTTTGGCAAACGATTTCATTTCAAAAACCACATAATAAAATTTTATTTAATGTTTTATGATGCACAAAGTTTTTTTCAACTCATTCAAGTTTGTAATTTTCCCTAATTAAATGTATTAGTGACGGCTTAAAATAATATTAAAATAATTAATTTCGGAAAAATTTTCAGAAAATTTGAAATTGCACCAGTGGCTCAATAAACACCAAATACTAGCAATTACATAGCTAGAATATGTATATTTAATTTTATAATAAAGATATTTGCATTTTGACATTTTACAGAAAACCCCCTTATTTTACCGTTTTTTCGAAATTTCACCGAAACGATTTTCAAAACGTTACACTTTGTAGTTTGGCCCTGTCAGTATGTTTTTATCTAGTAGTAACTTAAGTCCAGTCATGATCTTTGGTCGCTGCAATTAGGAGAGAGAGAAGAAACACTTTAGCATGATGCTCTTGCAAGTTTAGAGTGGTTTTTAATTTGTCTAAACAGGATGGCTCCCACTGTCTCTCGAATCCCTCCTCAAACCAAAAAGGAAGAATTAGTCGGGATCAATCTCACCGTACAATACTTGCTTAACCGTTCAGCCAGGCCAGTGTTGGTACTTCGAGGGAGATTTTCCAACGCTTTTGCGAAGTTTCTTAATTAAATAACCTCTTTTCCCTGTGGGCGTAGCCCCGCTAACACCTTTCTAGACACCTACTTGGTTTATAGCATTAATCGTTAAGTGAGAAAGTTCCGGAGGAGTAGCATATACTCATAGTAGGATCGGGATCCAAATATCATCGCGTGACAAAACTGAACGAATCCTACCAGAATCATCACACTCCAAATGGTATGCAGCGCTAGCAAGTTTCAGTTTCTTTTGAAACTCCCGATGTGGATTTTTGCCCCATGCTCTTATGACCTTGGCGTGAGGTCAAAATGTCATAAGTCACATGTCAAGTTCTACCCATCATTATCCAGGTTAATTTGAACCCACCCGTCCCTACCCTTGACGTAGGCCAAAATGGCAGTACGACTGTCTCAAACCAACACATTCTATCTATGCAACAGATAAATATCCGGCAGCTATCAATCACTATGCCTTGGCATGAGGTCAAAATACATAGCTTGAATACTACCAAATATTTAACTGAAATGATGGAGGGCTACGAATGGTTTTGGCGAAACCGTGAACGTAGTGAACTTGATATATTCGATGGAACGAGATAGCTTTTAAAAGGAGTGGTTCAAGCTCCGCATTTGAAAGTTCGTTTTTGAAAAGAACCGAGTGGTTTTTAAAGTGTTCCAACGACTATAACTTTGGTTTATTTTCTTGCATTAATTTTAATGTGTCATATCATTTAATCCTACCATTGTAGAAAACAACGAAAATATGACGTACGCTTATGCCATCCGCATTCGCCACGGGGTCCCGTCATCACCCGTTAGGTTACTTAACTAACGACAGAGCGAGAGCAGGACTAGTGCGGACGCAAAACATAAGCAACGCCTAAATAGATATCATATATAGATATATACATTCGTCACATGCAATGATAGCCATTCCAGATCACAGATGAACACATTGGATATACTAGGAATCCGCATTCCGTACGAGCCTGTAACGAAGAGCGGATTACACGGTCGTGATGAATAGCCAAGACCCCACCCTAGACCCCTACGTGTGCGGCAAACTACCCGCCAAGTACCCGAAGCGAAGCAACCTCCCTCAACACCGTGAGTAGTGTTAGATATGCATGCCCTAGAAGCTATTATTGTATAGTGCTAGTTTGTATAATACATTTTGGAGGCTTGGGATATAAATATGGTTTTACGACAGTCATGCTCGATATAGTAGTATGCTACTTGGTTTGTTTCTATCTTAATATGTGTATATGTTTCTTTTAACATCTCGCTAAAAACATATTGGTAGAGCCCTTAGGATTTTTGCTTGATTACCGGCGTTGTGATGGCGATCATACTAGTGGGGGCTGGGTAGTCTATAAGCACATCCTTATTTTGGTCTCTAGTCATAGGATTATCGAGACAGGGCATCGATACTCCAGAGTAGACTGGTGCATACGCTTCTTTTCCCAGCAAGGGAGATGGTCTGTCCCACAGCCATCAGTACGTTGTACTGGAGATAGTATGCAGGTGCTCGTTAGGTTACGAGTACACTGGACAGGACTCGTCGGGAACTGTTGGTTGGTATTATACCTATCGTCAGTTAACAGTTCCTAGGTGACATGAGTACAGCTTAGTCCGCTGACTTGACACTGTAACTTTGCCTCGAGTGTGTTCCCACTATTCTTAGATTACTACCCTACCACGGCTCAAAGGAGTCGTGCAAACAGGTAGTAGTTGGGTGCAGTCCCGAAGCACTTGGAGGCAGTGACGGTTAGACAGGATTCGTCTCTCCCAGTATTGGGGGTTGACATCGCGCTGTGTCTAGGAGAGCCATTACACGAGTAGTCCCTGGCCAGGGCAAGCGAGATATACTGGTAGGTTTTGTAGGGTTCCTAGGCACACTAATGAGGTCTCACAAGTGATCAAACATGGCCAATTAAGATTTTACAAGTGCCGAGAAACCCTAATACGGATCGTTAACTAGATGTATAGGCGATGCAATGCAAATAAACGAATTTATAGCTAAAGGGAAGGGGCTACAACCTTTGTAGATCCGTTCCTCCACCTCTATAGATCCGTGATGAAGTCCCCTCGCTGTCCATATCGGATCCCGGACTCTAGCATCGGCTTCATCGGAGAAATGAGCGGGCTAGGTCGTCGGCTTCGATGCCGAAGATGATCTACGTCGAGGCAACACAAGATCAAGCTCCAACTTCACCAAGCCATGAAACTTGTGAAGAGAACACCCTATACTACTTGGCAAGAAGTAGAGTATGAAGAAATAGAAAGTGGGTTCACTTTGGAATTGGATTTCTCACTCATTTTCACAAGTTGCCATTGATGGAGGCAAGCTTTCTTCATTGTTGAAGATGAAGAAAAAGAAGAAAGAATATGATAAGTATTTTTCAAAATAGAAAATAAATGAATACTTATCATATAGCAACCATAGTTAGGTGTAGAGAATAAACTAAGGTTAGGTTGAATGGTTAGGGTTAAGCATGAAAACAAAATGGTCACTTAGTCAAAGCTTCATGAAGCTTCAAAAAAAAACAAAATAAGCCACCATTTCATTTTATCTTTCAAAAATTGAATAAATAAATAAATGAATAGATAAGTAAATCAAAACCCTAACCATTAACATAACCATGGTTTAAACTAAACATACACCCAAACATTCATGTATCATCAAACATGATACAATCTTGTACACAAAAATATATCACATATACAATGTGCACATCAAGTGAGAAAATCCATTTTAAGTGAAAAAATACTAGTTAATGTAAAGTAATATATCAAATATATAATTATACATTAAATCATTAAATCAACACTTGATTTAACGATCCGGTCATATCGCATGTGACCGACTAATATCCAATGTATCGGCTTATCGAATCAATCCTCGATTCGATAACTAGGTTATATCGCATACAACCAATCGATACATTCTTCACGAGAATAGAATACGGTATCACATACACGCATTATTCTCGTTCCCGCACATATCTCATATGCGCTCCTATTTCGTTTCGCTTGAGCCAGGAAACCTCTGTGTAGGACTCTAAAGACTCGTCAATACGCCGGCAGCAGATGATGATCATATCAAGCACTCACAAGCCGCAAGCGGTCTGCTAAACGTAACGGCCACCCGGGTATTGAGCGATCAGAAGATCGACGAGCAAGCCCGCTCACACTCCTGTGAATCCAACCAGTAACACTTACCGTATAGTCCGGTCTGTTCGTCTGATATGTCGCATATCTCGCCAAGGGGAGGTAAACGTCAGACCCGAATAGCTTGATAAGTCATGACGACGTAGGGTCCATAACAATCATGAAACTACTGATAACTCTTACCAGTATATCACTGCAACCCTGGCCAGGGATTTCCTGCTATGGCCAGTCGAGCATAGCACAACATCAACCCCCAATACCGGGAGAGACGAATCCCCTCCTATCGCTCATTGCCTCCATGTGAATCGGGACTGTACCTAAAAACCACCTGTTTGCATGACTCAGTAGAGCCGTGGTAGGGTAGAAATCAAAGCACGGTGGGAGACACATAAGACTCTATGACGATCTCGGGTCAACAGACTAAGCTGTACCAGTGTCACCAGAGAACTGCCATCTGACGTGAGGTACAATACCATCTGGGAGTTCTCGGCGGGTCCGTTCAGTGTACCCAGTCTCCACTGAGCACCCGCATACCATCTCTGATGTCAAACACCAATGGATATAGGATCATCCTGTAAGGTTCCTAGGCACCCTAGTGAGGTCTCACAAGTCATCATCCATGCAAATTTCTAAAAAATACGGTGCCGAGAAACCCTAGAACGGATCGTTGACTAGATATATATAGGCGAAGCAAGCAAATAAACGAATCTAATGCTAAAGGAAAGGGACTACAACCTTTGTAGATCCGGTCCACCACTATCTAAGCTCCGCGATGAAGTCCCCTTGCTGTACAAACTGAATCCCGGACTCTAGCATCGGCTTCATCGGAAAAATGAGCGGAATTGGTCGTCGGCTTCGATGTCGAAGATGATCTACGTCGAAGCTCCACAAGATCAAACTCTCACTTCAACAAGTCATGAAACTTGTGAAGAGAACACCCTATACTACTTGGCAAGAGGTAGAGGATGAAGAAATAGGAAGTGGGTTCACTTTAGAATTGGATTTCTCACTTGTTTTCTCAAGTTGCCATTGAACTAGAAAGCTTTTCCTTTTTCTAGTTCTTGAAGAAGAAGATGAAAGATATGATAAGTTGAATAATCAATAAAATGAATAAGAATTAAATCTTATCATACTTTTAACCTTAGTTAAGTGTAGAGAAAAGACCATGGTTAATGGAATGGTTAGGGTTAAGGATAAGAACAAAAAAGGAGACTAAGTCAAAACTTCATGAATGTTCAACTAGCAAACAAATAATGCCACCATTTCATCATTTATCTTTTCCAAAATAAAAAGATAAATAAAGAAATAGATAAATAAGTAAATGACTAAATAAAACCCTAATCATTAGTTTAAACCATGGTTTGATTCTTTACACTTAACCAAGTAAGCATGTATCATCAAACATGATACAAACATGTGCACAAAAGTATATCACATATACAACTTGCACAATTCAAGTGAGAAAATCCATTTAAAGTGAACCAATACTAGTTAACGCAAAGTAATATATCAAATATATAAATATGCACTAAATCATTAAATCAACACTTGATTTAACGATCCGGTCATATCGGATATAACCGACTAGTATCATATGTATCGGCTTATCGAATCAATCCTTGATTCGATAACTAGGTTATATCGCATATAACCAATCGATACATAGATCACGGTATCGCATACTCGAATTATTCTCGGTCCCGCACATATCTCATATGCGCTCCTATTTCGTTTCGCTTGAGCCAGGAAACCTCTGTGTAGGACTCTAAAGACTCGTCAATACGCCGGCAGCAGATGATGATCATATCAAGCATCCACAAGCCGCAAGCGGTCTGCTAAACGTAACGGCCACTCGGGTATTGAGCGATCAGAAGATCGACGAGCAAGCCCGCTCACACTCCTGTGAATCCAACCAGTAACACTTACCGTACAGTCCGGTCTGTTCGTCTGATATGTCGCATATCTCGCCTAGGGGTGGGAAACGTCAGACCCCAGTAGCTCGATAAGTCATGCCGACTTGAGGTCCATAACATTCGTGAAACTACTGATAACTCTTACCAGTATATCACTGCAACCCTGGCCAGGGATTTCCTGTTATGGCCAGTCGAGCATAGCACAACATCAACCCCCAATATCGGGAGAGACGAATCCCCTCCTATCGCTCATTGCCTCCATGTGAATCGGGACTGTACCCAAAAACCACCTGTTTGCACGGCTCAGTAGAGCCGTGGTAGGGTGGAAATCAAAGCACAGTGGGAGACACACAAGACTCTATGACGATCTCGGGTCAACAGACTAAGCTGTACCAGTGTCACCAGAGAACTGCCATCTGACGTGAGGTATAATACCATCTGGGAGTTCTCGGCGAGTCCGTTCAGTGTACCCAGTCTCCACTGAGCACCCGTATGCCATCTCTGAAGTCAAACACCAATGGATATGGGATCATCCATCGCCCATCACATGGGTCGAGAAGATATACGCTAGTCTACTCTGGAATATCGATGCCCCGTCTCGATATTCCCTCGACTAGGAACATTTCAAGGATGTACTCATGGACTACCCAGGCCCCACTAGTATGATCTACATCATAGTCCTGGAAGTCTAGTACACATCCTAAGGGCTTTATCAACATGTAATCAGAGAGACAGAAAGTATACATGTTAAGATAAAATGCAACCAGATAGCGTACTATCATGTCGAGCAAGAAAGTCCTACCTATATATGTCCCAGCATCCACTACAATATACATCCAATTTACAGTAATGGCCTCTAGGGCATACATATAACTAACAATCTCCCACTTGCACTAGGGCCATCTGTAGCAGTGGTTGCAGTATCACATACTCAACCATCCCCTAAATTGTCTCTCTTTGGGAAAAGGCCTTCGTGTGTGGATCCGTCGTGTTGTCCTCTGAGTCTACTCTCCTAACCTCGATCACCCTGGAGATCAACTATCTCCATGATCAGGTGATGCTTCCTCAGAATATGTCTGGGTCACTGATGGGACCAGGGTTCCAGGGCTAAAGCCATACTTCCATTGTCATACAATGGCAAGAACCTAGTTCATCTTATGAACCATTATACACCCAAACTGCCTCTTTGGTAGTATCTTTAATAGCGATTTTATCAGCCTTTATCGTCTAGTTTACCACGGTATCTAGCTTGGAACTCTTCCAACATACCGTCCCTTTACTGAGGGTAAAGACAGTGCCTGTGACTGACATTCAGTCGTCTTTATCACCCTGGAACACTTCCAGTGATTCTCCCCAGGATCGATTAATGCAATCTCACTATACCTAGTGAGAACCCTAATATCCCTTTAGATCTATCTCATAGGTCCAAATCTCAGGATTTAGGAGGTATCATCTTTATCCTATTTGGAGAATCCTTGTGATAATAGGAGATTGACCGATCGTAGTATAGGAAACTCTTTTCCTATCAAGAGTATGTTGTCTACGTACAATACGAAAATGACCACCTTACTCTCTACTACCCTTTTGTATATACAAGGTTCGTCTACCATTTTGATGAAGTCAAACACTTTGACTGTCACATCAAAACAGACGTTCCAACTCCGCGATGCCTGCTTCATTATGTAAAGTAACTTGCACACGTTTCCGCTGCTCCCACTGTTTACGAAGACCTCTGGCTGTGTTCTTATAGACGTTCTCTTCTAAATCAATATTTAGAAAAGCAGTCATGGCACCCAACCGCCAGATATCGTAGTCATGGTATGTAGCCGTGGTAAGTAGGATCTGGATAGACTCAAGCATAGCTACTGGAAAAAGGTTTCATCATTATCCACGCCTGGTCGATGACGAAAACCTTTAACAAGCCTAGCTTTGAAAGTCTCAACTTTTCCATCTACACCAAGTAATCTTCTCAAGATATACTTGCTCCTGATGGGGATTTAACCCTTCAGATATAGCAGCTAAAGTCCATACTTTGCTGGTGTACATGGATTCCATCTCAGATCGCTAAGCATCCAGCCATTCTTACAGAGTTCCTACTCTCGATGGCCTGCTCGAAACTGATTGGGCCATCATCTCATGATGCAATCCTCGCTCCCACTGTCATCGAGAAACCGAGGTATCTCTCAGGCGGATGAGGAACCCTACTAGATCGGCGGAGAGGCTGAGGTTCGTCGGGAACTATAGAATCTTATGGTTCTGTCAAATCATCAACTGCAGTTTTTTATAGCTGGAGCCTTTCCAGTTCTACAGAACTGATCCTGCCTCGATCTTGTCCGGATTTTGCTTTAAACATAGGCCGGACAACCCCAAATCTTAACTCGCTTAAGAGATGGGTTCTTCCCATACCATATCTTATATGGAGTGGTAGGCAGTGATTTGATTCAAACCTAATTCAATAGGTATGCAGCTTCTCAAGCGCATAACTCCCAAAAGGAAACAGGTAACTCTGTAATACTCATCATAGAGCACACGATATCTAATATTGTGTGATTGCTCCGCCCCGATACACCGTTGTGCTATGGTGTATACGGAGGAGTAATGCTGAGAGAGAATCTCATTCTCCTTTAGAATAGTCCAGGAATTCTATGCACAAGTATTCTCCTCCCTGATCTTATCATAGGACATAATACTTATACCCGTATTTTGGTTCTCTACTTCTAACTTATATTCTGTGAATACCTCAAAAGGTTCGGACTTATGTTTCAACAGGAACATATGACTGAATCTTGAGAGATTATCAGAGAATATAATGAAGTATAAAGAACCAGTCCTGGCATGTGTAGACAGGAGACCTTACATACATCATCATGTAACAGTCCCAAGAGTTTACCAACTCTTCCTCTATTTCCAATAAACAGAGCTATGGTCATCTTATCTTTGTGACATGACTGGTAAGTTTCAAAAGATGTAAATTCAAACTGATTTAAATATACATCTAAATGTAACTTCAGCCAGTCGGGTCGCATTGATATGACCTAGTCTACAATACCTCAAGAAGGATTCGTTCATTTCTGAACTCTTCCTCTTGTGTGTGTTCTGAATCCTAAGAACTGTAGTTTGATTTAGAACGTCAATGCTTTTAGATAACGTGCCTGAACCGATCAACTATTGATATAGGAAATGTTCAAAACATTATCTATCAATACAAAATTATATCCTTTCTTTACTAATAAAGAGACTGATATGATTTTGTATATCAGGTTCGGTATCTAATAGCATTTGTTCAGAATCAATGTATTCTTAATACAGGGTGACAGTGACCAACAGACTTGGCTGCAACACTTGCCCCGTTTTCTGCCTCATGAAACTTATCACCCGTTCTCAGTTTTTCTACCTTTTTGTAGCCCTATGTAACAGATTACATATCTGGGATCCTGATCCGGTATCATATACCCAGGATTCAGAGGATACTGAGAAACAGTTCTTTGTAATGAACACACCCGAAGGAGATGCATCATATGCACTGTCTTCGTTTGGGCGGCATAGGAATTCTGGTATTCCCTATTTCCTGCTCTGTCTTATAACAATTAAAAGTTGGAGCGGGACCAACGTTCCCCAGCTTAGAATAACAAGCGGGTTTGGTCAATACATCCATATTATTATCATGATTAAGGCGTGATATGGTCGCTACCAGGAGAGAGAGAGAAGAAAACACTCAGCGTGCGCTCTTGCAAGATTAGATTGGTTATTTATTTTATCTAAGCAGGATGGCTCCCACTGTTTTTATCAAATCTTCCTTCAAACCCTAAAAGGAAAGACTAGCCGGGATTAATTACACTCTACAAGTTCGCCAATCTTTCAGCCAGGCCAGTGTCGGTACTTTGAGGGAGGTTCCCCGTGCTTTCGCACGGACCTAATTACAGTAAACCTCGTTTTCCCAGAGGCATAACCCCGTTGACACCTTTCTAGACACCTACTTGATCGGCTAATTGCAAAGTGCAAAACTCTCCCAGGAGTAACAATTACTCGCAGTGGGTATCGGGATCCAACTATCATATAGAAAGTATGCAATCTCATTGCAAATTTCAACACTTGAAACTCCCGATAAAGGTTTTTACCCCTAGCACCTATGACCTTAACTATGGTCAACAAATCATAAGTACTAGTCAAGTTCTACCCGTCATTTCGTGATTAATTAGACCCACCCACATGACCCTTAACTAAGGTCAACAAAGTCACGCGACTGTCCTAACTAATCGCATCATATGCGGTGTAGGAAGACATCACTTAGCTACCGTACACTGTGCCTTGACTATGGTCAACAAACACAGCACGAATACTAAGTACTCTACTTCCTAAAATGACGGAGGGTTGCGAATGGTTTTTTGAAAACCTTTAACGCTTTGAACTTGATCTCGTTGCGGAATCAAATGGGTTTTAAATAGAATGTTTTTGAGGCTTTTTCTAGTTTTGCTAAAGGGGTCACTTCCGGTGAAGGGATCGTCAGCCCTTTCCTCGTCGAATGAGGTGCGGGATATATCATATATATCACTGTGCAAAGCGGAAACTATAGAAGCGATCAAAGAAAAACCGAGGGTTGTAGCATCTGCCAGTTATTGCTAAAGGAGTCACTCCCGGTGAAGGGATCTCGGTCCTTTCCTTATCGAATAAGGTGCAGGATGTTCTACAAGGAACACCACGATGCAAAGCAAGAACTGTAGCTACCTGTTTTATTTTGAAATTCGATTCCACAACATCAATTAGGTTTATTTTCTTTCATTAATCTCATTAATGAATATCCCATCATTTAAATTACCTAAACATCACAGATAAATATGACGTACACTTATGCCATCCGCATTCGCCTCGATGTCCCGTCTGCACCGTTAGGTTAGGTAACTAACGGCAGAGCGGGGCAGGGCTAGCGCGGGTGTAAAACATAAGCAACGTCTATATAATATATCATATATACTATATACTACATCTATCTGAACAGAGCACAGAACATCGCATGATCACATCACAGATAACGCAGCAGAAAGAATCATATGAAATATTGGATATACTAGGACGTCCGTGTTTTCAATACGAGCCAGTATAAAACACGGATTCCACGGTCGTGATGAATAGCCAATCCCACACCCCTAGACCCCTACGAGAGCGGCAAGCAACCCTACCAATTCTAGGGTTAGGAGATCCGGACTCGACTCCTCGAGTTGGTCTCCCACTGGACCCCAGAACCCGGTTACTTGTGCTCCACTCCTTGGGTCTATCCTAGTGCAAAAAAGTAAATAATATACAAGTGGTGACAACATCCGCAACCTGGAAGTGCCCCAATAAAAGAATATTACATACAAGTTTTACATGAATGAAAATGAAAAACACTCATCTCACATAAAAATTCCCCGGCTATTCAAACACGACGATCCAATATAACATATCCAGCAACACATAACATCACATGTCATCAACGTAAGCAAACATGCGTATCCCAATTGTCGTTGACATATAGCAACGAAACCGGCGATATCACATATTACACTTACAGTCACAGAAAAGAAAGTGTAAAACTACAACAGTTGGAATCCACAACCACCTCAGACATCGCATGCCTGACCAAATGAATTCTTTAGACATCGCATGCCTAACAATTATAAACCCCGCATTTTAGTCTCATTATCGAAAACTCTTTTCAATATCAAGTCGGGCAATTCAACAAGATTCCTGACATTCTGATCGAATGCTCGTCGCAAACTTTAGTAGACGGCCGCACCCCCGAAACCGTCGAAGAAGTGCACCAAGGCGGAACACCGCTACCGCGAGCACCCAAACGGATGCTTTCGGCGACGGGGTTCTCCTACAGTCACTTGGTCGGGGCTATGGAGTGAGGCTGTCTATTAAGTTTACCCGGCGAGTATCCGCGTACATTACGTGATTGCGACGGACTTTTGATCACATAAAAATTCCGTGGCAACCGATCATTTGAGACTAAAGTGCTATGTTTATAACATTCATTCAGTTATCTCATAACTATTTGTGAATTCCAATTATTGTATCACATTCCGGATAAATAGAAAATGTTAAACTTTCCGATCGAACAATCGAACACCCAAGTTTTCCCGATACAGCTCAACACATGAAATAAGTCTAACAACATTCAGTTCGTGCCTCAGTACCAACGGTCCAGCCGTAGAAGGGTCAAGCCAACGCCTCACATGTGGCATGCCGTACTGCCCCAAACCCGAAGGTTCAAAGGGCAGTTCAAGACGGTCACATAATCGAGTTAAGGTTTGTTGTCTTCTAGAGGGTCCATCGCGTTATTTGCACTACTTAGAACGTCGTTAAACTACGGAAAAATCCAACAATTGGAAATTTCCCGGCAGGGGAAAAAGTGGGTATTAATATCCGGTCGAACTTTTTAACATATTCTAAAAATACCCGGAAAAGCACACAGACAAAATTAGACGGTCCGATCGAATACACCGAGTCCCCAATACAACTCAGAAAATACAACTCTGGAATAAAATATTAAAAATCCCCAGGAAAACCAGCACAGACAGCTAAGAACAACTGTGCAAAATTGGATGCACAAAATGACAAAAGGGCCGCGGATCCGCCGCATGAGCCTCCTGTAAGGCCGCGGATCCGCGCCGCCTTTATGGAATCAAGCCCTCAAATTTTACAGTAACCCTTATATCTTCTTGCTGATTTTTCTGAATATTTTTAATTCACAAAAAACCACGTTTTTCAAAAAAGTCCAGAGAGCATTTTTCAAGTCGGGTTTTGGGTCGATCGAACTTCTGATTCCGTCGGGACTTCGCCTAAGGCTCTAGCTAGGCTCTGATACCACTGTAAGGTTCCTAGGCACCCTAGTGAGGTCTCACAAGTCATCATCCATGCAAATTTCTAAAAAATACGGTGCCGAGAAACCCTAGAACGGATCGTTGACTAGATATATATAGGCGAAGCAAGCAAATAAACGAATCTAATGCTAAAGGAAAGGGACTACAACCTTTGTAGATCCGGTCCACCACTATCTAAGCTCCGCGATGAAGTCCCCTTGCTGTCCAAACTGAATCCCGGACTCTAGCATCGGCTTCATCGGAAAAATGAGCGGAATTGGTCGTCGGCTTCGATGTCGAAGATGATCTACGTCGAAGCTCCACAAGATCAAACTCTCACTTCAACAAGTCATGAAACTTGTGAAGAGAACACCCTATACTACTTGGCAAGAGGTAGAGGATGAAGAAATAGGAAGTGGGTTCACTTTAGAATTGGATTTCTCACTTGTTTTCTCAAGTTGCCATTGAACTAGAAAGCTTTTCCTTTTTCTAGTTCTTGAAGAAGAAGAAGAAAGATATGATAAGTTGAATAATCAATAAAATGAATAAGAATTAAATCTTATCATACTTTTAACCTTAGTTAAGTGTAGATAAAAGACCATGGTTAATGGAATGGTTAGGGTTAAGGATAAGAACAAAAAAGGAGACTAAGTCAAAACTTCATGAATGTTCAACTAGCAAACAAATAATGCCACCATTTCATCATTTATCTTTTCCAAAATAAAAAGATAAATAAAGAAATAGATAAATAAGTAAATGACTAAACAAAACCCTAATCATTAGTTTAAACCATGGTTTGATTCTTTACACTTAACCAAGTAAGCATGTATCATCAAACATGATACAAACATGTGCACAAAAGTATATCACATATACAACTTGCACAATTCAAGTGAGAAAATCCATTTAAAGTGAACCAATACTAGTTAACGCAAAGTAATATATCAAATATATAAATATGCACTAAATCATTAAATCAACACTTGATTTAACGATCCGGTCATATCGGATATAACCGACTACTATCATATGTATCGGCTTATCGAATCAATCCTTGATTCGATAACTAGGTTATATCGCATATAACCAATCGATACATAGATCGCGAGAATGTAATACGGTATCGCATACTCGAATTATTCTCGGTCCTGCACATATCTCATATGCGCTCCTATTTCGTTTCGCTTGAGCCAGGAAACCTCTGTGTAGGACTCTAAAGACTCGTCAATACGCCGGCAGCAGATGATGATCATATCAAGCATCCACAAGCCGCAAGCGGTCTGCTAAACGTAACGGCCACCCGGGTATTGAGCGATCAGAAGATCGACAAGCAAGCCCGCTCACACTCCTGTGAATCCAACCAGTAACACTTACCGTACAGTCCGGTCTGTTCGTCTGATATGTCGCATATCTCGCCTAGGGGTGGAAAACGTCAGACCCCAGTAGCTCGATAAGTCATACCGACTTGAGGTCCATAACATTCGTGAAACTACTGATAACTCTTACCAGTATATCACTGCAACCCTGGCCAGAGATTTCCAGTTATGGCCAGTAGCACAACATCAACCCCCAATACCGGGAGAGACGAATCCACTCCTATTGCTCATTGCCTCCATGTGAATCGGGACTGTACCTAAAAACCACCTGTTTGCACGACTCAGTAGAGCCGTGATAGGATGGAAATCAAAGCACAGTGGGAGACACACAAGACTCTATGACGATCTCGGGTCAACAGACTAAGCTGTACCAGTGTCACCAGAGAACTGCCATCTGACGTGAGGTATAATACCATCTGGGAGTTCTCGGCGAGTCCGTTCAGTGTACCCAGTCTCCACTGAGCATCCGTATGCCATCTCTGAAGTCAAACACCAATGGATATGGGATCATCCATCGCCCATCACATGGGTCGAGAAGATATACGCTAGTCTACTCTGGAATATCGATGCCCCGTCTCGATATTCCCTCTACTAGGAACATTTCAAGGATGTACTCATGGATTACCCAGGCCCCACTAGTATGATCTACATCATAGTCCTGGAAGTCGAGTACACATCCTAAGGGCTTTATCAACATGTAATCAGAGAGACAGAAAGTATACATGTTAAGATAAAGTGCAACCAGATAGCGTACTATCATGTCGAGCAAGAAAGTCCTACCTATATATGTCCCAGCATCCACTACAATATACATCCAATTACAGTAATGGCCTCTAGGGCATACATATAACTAACACATCCATCGCCCATCACATGGGTCGAGAAGATATACGCTAGTCTACTCTGGAATATCGATGCCCCGTCTCGATATTCCCACGACTAGGAACAATGAAGGATGTACTCATTGACTACCCAAGCCCCACTAGTACGATCTTCATCATAGTCCTGGAAGTCGAGTACACATCCTAAGGGCTTTATCAACATGTAATCAGAGAGACAGAAAGCATACATGTTAAGATAAAGAGCAACCAGATAGCGTACTATCATGTCGAGCAAGAAAGTCCTACCTATATATGTCCCAGCATCCACTACAATATACATCCAATGTACAGTAATGGCCTCTAGGGCATACATATAACTAACAGGTTTCCAGTGTTATCTCAGTGTGTTCTGGGCTTCACTCCGACACGACTTGTACCGCTATTAGGGGACTGACGTTTTCCGCCCCCTAGGCCCGCCATGCGATATTCTCAGACGAACAGACCGGACTGGACGGAGATTGTCACATTCAGGCTCAGTAGGAGTTCGATGGGTTCACCTCATCAGTCTTCGTATCGGCATCTACCTGGGGACCATTACGTACAGCTAGTACCGCTTGCGGCCTGTGGTTAAACCCACTGCCAGCGTAGTGTCGAGCCTTTAGAGTCCCACACAGAGAGTTACTCGCCTTTGGGCAAAACAGAGTAGAGGTTGCATGGTTTTGCGACGGGGTTCGTTCACATCCGCACACTTGTGCACGTTTGGTGTCCGGACAGTAGTTACTAGCGGGCTTTGGTTTAAGCCAGATCCTAGTAATTGTTTTGGGATTGGTTTTGTCTCAGTATATTCGTGTTCCTTGGAGCACGGATGCAGGTGTGTATGCACAGTTGACAGAGGCAGAGGAAGAGGATTCTCATTAGGGTTGTTGACCATTTGGCTTTGGTTGACTTGTTGACCGTTGACCTTTCTTTAAACCCTAATGAAAATATGATATATGATTAATAATATTAATTAAGTATTATTGTACCATGGTTGAGTTGAAATTTTGACTTTTGTTGACTTGTTGACTTTGTTGACTGGTTGACCATTTTGGACTTGTTGACCATCATCATTTCATGGCTATCATTTTATGGGTATGACTTTTGCTTGCTTGTTGTTTGCAAAATGCAATAATAGCATGAAATGATAATGGTCATTGAAACTAACCATCACCATATACTTAATTATTATTATCATTATTCTCACTTTTGTGAGAAGGGGTTGGATTATGAGAGCTCATTCTATCATTCTCTTTCTCTCTCCTAGAAAGAAAGCTCTCCCTCTTCCTCTTCCTCTCTCAAGGTTCAAGTGTTCCATGAGTTGGAAATCATGAACCATTGAGACAAAACCACCATCACTCTTCTCTACTCAATCTAAGGTATTAGGTTTAGCAAACCAAACACCTTAGTCATCTCTAGGTTGAGATTGGAGCTCAATTTCGAGACCCTCGGGTGGATCCATCTATGGCAAAGAGGAGACGACAAGGAGGATCTGTTCAAGAAACTACAAGGAGAAAGCAAGAGGAAGAACAACAACAAGAAGAGAAGGAGTTCAAGACCAAGGTATAACCATTCTACATAGTAGTTAGAACTTGTAGAATATTTGTTAGTTCTTGTTTAGCAACAATCCTTCTTGTACGGTCCATGTTACCTAGTTAGGAAAAATTTTCGTTTTACCTATTCCGCCTCCCCGAAAGGACCAGGGTGGGTAACGTGGACCTAACATGGTATCAGAGCCTAGCTAAACACTTTCTAGCATGTTAGCAAAGTAACTAGAAGTTTGATCGGAGAAAAAATCACAAAACATGCCCGAAATATCAACTTTCTGCCGATTTTGTTTTCTGTTCAAAAATTAATAAATCATGTACTAAAAATCGGCTTAGGGTTGTAAAGAACAAGCAAGAAAAATGGTCTACTAACTCGGTCAAAGCGCCGCGGAACCGCGGCAGGAGAGTGCTCCCGCCGCGGATCCGTGGCCGAGTTGACTCGGTCGTGGGAAATTTTTCCTGCAGTATGTTCAGAGGGGTGTTTTGGGATTTTTACAATATGTTTTTTCTGCCCAGATTTTACAGAAAGCAAAACTTGTTTTTGGGGTGGTTTAAAATCCGTATTTTGATCGAGTTTCTAAAGACTTTAGCTAACGGGTTATATCTGTGATATATGTATTGAACGTCTGCTAATTGCTATACGTCGATTAGTGGGGGTTATACATATCTATGATCTGTAATATTGATGGTATGTGTATATGAATTCATTGGACTGTCGCGGATGAATAGCCGGGGGTTGTGAGATGAGAGTTTTCTTTATCTTTCAATCCATGTAATATGTAAATTAATGTAATATTATTTATATGGCCGCACAACCGGGATGGGGTTGTAGCCGTCATTGTATAATTTCTTTTACTGTTTTTGCTCCTAGGATAGACCCAAGGTGGGGTGCACAAACAACTGGGCACCTCGAAGTGCCGAGTGGCCTACTCACGGTGTTGAGGGAGGTTGCTTCGCTTCGGGTATTTGGCGGGTAGTTTGCCGCACCCGTAGGGGTCTAGGGTAGGGTCTTGGCTATTCATCACGACCGTATAATCTGCTCTTCGTTACAGGCTCGTACGGAATGCGGATTCCTAGTATATCCAATGTGTTCATCTGTGATCTGGAATGGCTATCATTGCATCTGACGAATGTGTATATATCTATATGATATCTATTTAGGCGTTGCTTATGTTTTGCATCCGCGCTAGTCCAGCCCCAGCTCTGTCGTTAGTTAAGTAACCTAACGGGTAATGACGGGGCCTCGTGGCAAATGCAGATGGCATAAGCGTACGTCATATTTTTGTTATTTTCTGCAATGGTAGGATTAACTGATGGGACGCATTAATCTAATGCAAAGAAAAAACAAACCTAATAAGACGTTGTTGGAACAATTTTCAAAAAGCTGTTATTGCAAGGACTCTCTCTTTTGTTTTGCATAGAGGTATTCGGTTATGAATGCCCAGCACCTCAGTCGACGAGGCAAGGGCCGAGATCCCTTCATCGGGAGTGACCCCTTGGACAAAAAGTTTGTGTCAGGGTAATAACTTCACTATAGTCGATTATTCTTGCTTTGCATCGAGGTATTCAGTTTGGAATATCCTGCACATCATTCGACGAGGAAAGAGCCGAGATCCCTTCACAGGGAGTGACCATAATAGCAAAAGTTTTCGCCACTATATTTTCAAAAAGGTTATCAGGTTCCTTCAACGATATCAAGTTCATTATGTTAACGGGTTTTTCGCCAAAAACCCAGCCATAGCCCTCCGTCATTTCTTATAAGTTATGCTTAGTATTCGTGCTGCGTTTGTTGACTGTGTCAAGGCGCAGTGAACGGTAGCTGAGTATTGCTTATCTGCTGGATACAATGTGATTGGTTAGGACAATCGTGTAACCTTGTTGACTGTGTCAAGGGTTATGCGGGTGGGTTTAATGCAATCAAGATAATGACGGGTTGAACTAGAGTAGGACTCTTTGATTTGTTGACTGTGTCAAGGTCACTTGGGTCCTAGGGGCAAAAATCCACATCGAGTGTTTCTAAAGAATCTGAAACTTGCAGATTTAGGATACCTTCTGGAGTGTGGTGTGTTGGAGATAGTGCCCTCAGAGTCAATTATTGGATCACAGGCACGTGATTGCAATGATTGAGGGAGGACCTATCCCGGTAGGACAGTCTTACTCGAGATGATAGTATGCTATCTGGTTTACCTTTATCATCGTGTACTGCTTCAGGTGACCTTACAGGTCGCTATTACACGCTGATAGAGCCCCTAGAATTCTTGCTTGACTGCCAGCAGTATGAGGGCGATCATATACGTGAGAGCTGGTGGTCTATAAGCACATCCTTAAAAGGTCCCTAGTCGTGGGAGTTTCGAGACAGGGCATCGATTCTCCAGAGTAGACTAGTGTATACAGTCGAGACCCCGACGAGGGGCGGTGGCCGGTCTCACAAGCCACTGGTGTCGATTGGTTCACCTAAGATGTATACAGGTGCTCATTGGGTTATAAGTACACCGGACAGGACTGGCCGGAACATGCTAGTTGGTCTTATACTTGACATCAGATAGCAGTTCCCTGGTGACATGTGTACAGGTTAGTTCATCGACCTGAGATCGTCATTTGTCTCGTGTGAGTTCCCACTGTACTTTGATTACTACCCTACCACGGCTCAAAGGAGTCGTGCAAATAGGTTTTAGTTGGGTACAGTCCCGAGCCACATGGAAGCAGTGAGCGGATCTGTAGGGGTTCGTCTCTCCCGGTATTGGGGGTGAGGTCGCGCTGTGTCTAGGAGAGCCATTACACAAAGCCCTCGGCCGAGGCAGGATATTTACTGGTAGGTATTCCAATAGTATCTCAGGGTGTTCTGGGCTTCGCTCCAACACGACTTGTACCGCTTTTGGGGGTCTGACTTTTATCAACCCCCTAGGCCCGCCATGCGATACTCATAGACGAACGGACCGGACTGTACGGATATTGTCACTGACAGGCTCAGTAGGGTGTCAGGATGAGTTCGCTCATCGACGTCCCTTTTAGTCAATAGCTGGTGGCCCGTCATGTATGGCTAATACCTCTGACGTGCTAGTGGTTAAATCCACAGCCATAGTATTGACGAATCTTTAGAGTCCCCCACACAAACAGTTACTCAAGTTTCGGGCGAAACGCTGTAGAGGCCGTATGGAGATATGGCAGGGTCCGATCAGACACGTGCGGTATTGCACGGATCAGGATCGGACGGTTAGTACTAGAGGTCGTATGGATATATGGCAAGGTTCGATCAGATACGTGCGGTATTGCACGGATCAGGATCGAACGGATAATACTAGCCGGCTTTGGTTTAAGCCGGATCCTAGTATAGTACAGTGTAGATTTTGTCTCATTGCATTTGTATCCGGTCGGAATACAGATGCGGGTGTGTATGCACAGCATCGGGGTTTTTCCTGTAATTTATTACGGGACCAGTTTTCTGGAGTTGCCAGTTTACATTCCGTTCCGGCCGGTTTTCCTTTGTTCTTTCCCGGCCGGACTTTTCCGATGGAGGGGATTATTTGCAGGTTTGCAAATAACATATTGTGGAGGGGTTTCTTGCATATGGATTGATTATGAAAGCATCTTTTGATACCATTCTTTTCTATCATCATTTTCTTGCTTTATGTTGATTAGAATTGATTTGATATTGTGATGATGGTTTTGGGTGTGGTCACCATTATTCTTCTACTACACTCACCTCCCTCTTGTATTAGTTTTGTTTTTCCCTCCACCATTCTAAAAAAGAGGGGGCCGGCCATCACTTGAAGGGAGAGAGAGAGAAGTTCATTTTTCATGTGTGGCAATTTGCTTCATCTCATTTTATTCTTGGCTTGCAAAAGTTTCAAAGCTCTCTCCATTGCTCTTTCTTGATTCCTCCACATCCATGGCAACTTCACCCCAAGAGACAACCATTCTACACTAATCCTACAGTACCCTTGGACGCGTCGGCTAGCCAACTTCGCGCCCGAGTTGCCTCGGTCCAGAGGTGGGAGCCCGTAAAAGAATCCGGCTACGTGGTGCCCTTTCCGACGAGAAGACGACGAATGGTGATTCCGCGGGAGATCGGGACGACGACGAGAAGACCGAAGGACACGGATCGCTCGGTATATCTCTCACCCCATCTCTAGTTAGCTAGTATCGGTTAATGGTTACGATCCGGGTTTATTGTCCGCGGTAGCGCCAGTTTGAAAGTTAAAAGAAAATTTTTGATTCCGCGTTTTGGCCTCAGATAGACGGCCGGGGCGCTGCCGTGGCGCAACATGGTATCAGAGCCACGCCATTAACCTAGTCTAGCTTTGTCTAATGTGTTTTACATTTCTGATCGAACAAAAATTCTAAAACCGCGTTTTTTCTTCACATCAGTTTCTGTCGAAATTTTTTGAAGTCCAAAAATTTTTCAGGTTGTAGAAAACTGATGTACTGAAAATCCTAAGAACACTGGAAAATTTTGGTGCCCTGATCCTTCCATACGGCCACGGAACCGCGGCCATAACCCCTGTTTGGCCGCGGTTCCGCCGCAGGAAAGTGGATTCACGTCATCATTTTTTTTTGTGGGCTTGTGGGCTGAAAATAGGGGTTTTGGTATACTTTGTTTGGGCCCAGAATTTATGTGAGTGCTACAGTATTGTTTGGGGGCCCACTTGGTAAAATTTGATCGATCGGATATTTTAAATACATTGGTTCTACATTATATCTGCGACCGTGAATGTCACTTGATCGGTAAATCCTGTCTAACTGCTATAGCCCGGTTAGACGGATTTGCGAACGTAACATTCACGTTGATGTCTTGTGTTTTTGCTGTGATATTGCGGATTGGTCGTGGAGGATAGCCTGGATGCAATGGTAGTACAGATTTGGTTGTATTATGTACATTTGATATTGCGGGGCGAGCGTCCGACATGTGGATTGCCGTCACTGCCTGTTTGTATTATTGTTTTGGGGCACGACCAGGTTGCGGTCGATGTACCCGTTGTATGTATATTTTACTTTCTGTACTAGGATTACCCCGCGGAGGGGTGCACGGATAGCCGGGTTCTAGAGGGCAACGGGCCCGCATCTCATGGCATTGAGACGGAGGGGGCTTCACTCTAGGATTGGCGGGCTATTCGTTGCACTCGTAGGGGGTACAGGTTGACCCAGGAGGGGTGCCCAAGTTACCGGATTCCGTGAAGTGCTGGGTGGTCCATTCACGTTGCTGAAGGGGGCTGCCTCGCTTCAGGTTTTGGCGGGTGACTTGCCGCGCCCGTAGGGGTCTAGGATTTCATTGCACAGGCCATCCACACGACCAGGGGAACGTCGGGTTTCAGCAGCGGCTCTGTGAAACCCGGGGCTTCCAGATATCTGTATTGTTCTGTGATGCTGTATATTTCTGTGATGTTGCATTTTATCACGCCTTGAGTGAAATATAATATATCGGTATATATATTAGTAGATGTTGTATATGTTTTGCATCCGCGCTAGTCCAGTCCCCGCTCTGTCGTTAGTTAGCTAACCTAACGGGTAATGACGGGACCCAGTGGCGAATGCGGATGGCATATACGTACATCAGTATATTTTCGTTCTTTGTGGTGTGATCAATTGATGGGACTGCGTTGATTCGGATCAATGCAAGCTAAACAAACCTACTCTGATGTTGTTGGAACATTTTTCAAAAAAGCTGTTATTGCAAGGGCGTTCTCTTTTGTTTTGCATCGTGGTATTCAGTTGGAATATCCTGCTCCTCAGTCGACGAGGCAAGGGCCGAGATCCCTTCACCGGGAGTGACCCCTTGGACAGAAGTTTGCGTTAGGGCAATAACTTCACTATAGCCGATTGCCTTTTGCTTTGCATCGTGGTATTCAGTTGGAATATCCTGCACCTCATTCTACGGGGAAAGAGCCGAGATCCCTTCACCGGGAGTGACCTCTTTAGCAAAGGTTTTCGTCACTATATTTTTATAAAAGGCTATGCAGTTCCTTCAACGATATCAAGTTCATTACGTTAAAGGTTTTTCGCCAAAAACCAGTCGTAGCCCTCCGTCATTTCTTATGGGTATTATTTAGTATTCGTGCTGCATTTGTTGACTCCGTCAAGGCGTAGTGTACGGTAGCTAAGTGGTGCTTGTTTGTTGCATAAATGGGATTGGTTAGGACAGTCGTGCGGCCTTGTTGACTCCGTCAAGGGCACGTACGGGTGGGTTTAATGCAATCCACATAATGACGGGTTGAACTTGACTAGGACTCTTTGATTTGTTGACTCCGTCAAGGTCACTTGAGTCCTAGGGGTAAAAATCACATCGGGAGTTTCAAAAGAACTGAAACTTGCCAGACATGCGCATACCTTCTGGAGTGTGATAATGTGAGTGGATTCCGTCACGTTGTCATGCGATGATAGTTGGATCCCGATTCCCACTGATGAGTTGGTTTACTCCTCGGGTGATCCCGACTAATTCTTCTTTCAGGTTTGGAGAAGAATTTGACGGTACAGTGGGAGGTTTCCTGATTAGATAAATTGTTAACCATTCTGATCTAGGTTAGAGTGCACGCTGAGTGTTTCTTTTCTCTCTCTCTTTGGCAGCGACCATTGTCCCGACCCTAGACTATGACTCAGTGACCAAGTTAACCGAACCTTCTTATAAGACAGGCTTTTGGATTGTCAGAGTTGCGAACCTTATTACCACTCCTACTTTTACCCTTTTCTCCAGGACAACCCGTATTACTACGAACGTCCACTTCCATTAGACAAAACCATCGTATGGTTAGATACGAACTCGAAGGAATTTATTCGAGGATGGTTTCCGGTTCTGGAGAAAACGAATAGGACTATTCAGTTGTCTTTTCCTTTTACCTTCTCTCAGGTTGCGAGTACTCCTTGGTTTAGGAGATAGTACACCTACTACGCAAATTGGATAGTCTTCTTCCAAACCTTAGGCTGGTGCCAAATGGTGGGGAATGAAGAAAGCCAATTAGCCTAAATGGTGTACAGAAGATATTAAGTTAAGACAAAGCAAGGGATTAGTAAGAGGGCAAAGTAAATTGCGACTGCTATTCATGACCGAACCAAGTATTTCTTCGCCAATCCTAAATCACCTTTGTATTTCTCCAGGACACTCCGTATCACTACGAAGATCCCAAAGTTTATTGGATAATCCATCGTATGGTTATATACGAACTCGAAAGGAACTTGTTCCAGTTCGGGGATGGATTCTGGTTCAGGAGAAATAGGAATATGGTTTATTCGGTTGTCTTTTATCTTCACCTTCTCTCGCATTGCGAGTGCTCCTAGGATTAGGACAGTACACCCATTATGCTTATTGGATAGTCTTCTTCCAAACCATAGGCTGGTGCCGAACGGTAGGGAAGGGAGAAAACCATTTGGCCTAAAGGGGTGTTCAGAAGGTAATGACTAAAGACATATAAAGGGATTTGGAGAGATGGCAAAGAGATATAAGGTTACAAATGTGAATCTGGATAATGGAAGAGGCGTTACTAGGAATACCAGGATACCCCATCGAATCATTTCAATGTTTCAGTTTCACTGTGTACTGTTAAAAGAAAACTGATTTCCCAATTAGACACTTGCTCCAGGGTATGTATTTACCAGGTTTGATTCTCACATCTGTATGGTTTTACAGATGATGAGTGGGAGTAAGTTATTGTGAATTAGGTGATAATCCTCATTATATCGGGATTCGTTGTAATTGGTGATATTTGAGGAAGTCACCTGGGTTGTTTGCCGGACGGCAAATATTTGGTTTTGAATATCCGTTGTTATGCGCCAATTTCAAATTGATATATCTGTACGTCTATTTTTATAGAGTGAGAGATACCTTTTTGAAATTATGTCTATGACATTTATCTATATCAGTGGATGGTTAGGTAAGGAGCATTGAACAACGGTGTAATTCTTCTTAACCATAAGTACAGTTTTCAACCTACGACACACAGTGAATGAGTTATTAGACTCAGGGGACTTATACAGAGTATTGTATATTGTCCAGTGTCCATTAGGACAAAGGGGTTGGTCCTCGTACTATATTCTGTTTACTTATGACTTCTCTAGTTTTTAGACAGGTATTTCGTAGAAACACAGGGTCCGAATTTTTAGAAGTTATAGGTATATGAATAAAGTAGAGAACCAGGTATTGCAAGTATCGGGATTCTTCAAGGTGATCGAAGATGTAGATACTTGTATATGGTATTCAGTTGATAGTAATGATTAAGAGAACTTGCTTCTCTTTCAGGTTACTCATAATTGGAAGTATTCCTAAGTTGAGTAATGATGATCGGCCTTTTTCCATTTAGTTGACATGCACTGGAGACAGCTGCATGATTTGAATCTGGTTCCAATTAAATCAGTGCCTCTATTTCTATATTGGATATAGAACAGTTCATATCTTGACATTGTTAAGGTACGGGGAATTGTCCGGCTTATGCTTAAAACCAGACTCTGGATAACTCAAGGCACGTTTCTGTAATGGCTGTTTGTGGGTTGACCCAGGCTATGACGAGGGTTGACTTTCTACCATCAGGAAGATCAATAGTGATATTGTTCTTGACTCGCCACAGTTTTAATAAAAATGGATTTTTTCAGAAAACAGTAGTGGGAGTATGGTAGAACTGGAAGTGATTCCAGAACCGCAAACAATTACTGAAGATTTGATAAGAACCTTAAGATTCAATCTGGTTTGACATTCCATTAGCCACTCCGCAGATATGGTGGGTAACCTCAGGCACCCGAGATGTACTTCGGTATGCTCAAGGACGGTGGCATGGAGGTTCTTGTTTACCCAGACTTGCCATTGCTGTTGTTCAGACTGTGAGACCCGGCAGGAGGATGAGTATAGCGTCGTTCTAAACTGGCTTTAGAAGTGTACGTCTATATGACTCTGCCAGAGGGTTGTCGTAGTCAGTGGGAGCAACGGAAGCACAGTGGGCAAGAAGCTTATATCTATTTATAGACTTAAGAAGATATAGCGGAGATAGATCATCTATTTCTGATGTGACAGTCATAGGTTTGACTTCATCAGAATAGGGGATAGATATGTTAAGAAGGTGGTAAGGTGTGATGTCCTGGTATTTGGATGACATACACAGAGTAGGAAGTGAAATTCCTATACTACGATCGGTTATACTTTGGTTGTCACACAGTAGTTTCTCCACATAGGAATTGGATCTTATATCGTACATTCTGGTTACTAGATCTATGCTTTTAGATCTAGATTTGGGTGGTTTCCCAATCTGGGTACTTAGACCGCATTCTAAGAGAATTTAGAATGGACGACTCCTGGCATGGTCGTGTACCTGCAGGTAATGGAGTCACCCTCTCTAAAGGTGTCTTACAGACTAAAGGGGAGAGGGATGTGCATGATTGGCAGATCACTTGCTTAGGCAATTGAGTCAATCATGAGATGTCAAGTACCACACCAGATGTTGTTCTTGCAGTAGGTGCAATAAGTTGATATTGATCCAATCTTGGAGAAACAGTCGGAAGCAGTTTTAGAACATAAGTTGATGTTCTAGGGATATGATAGCAGCATTCTCCTTCGGGGGACAGTTATCATTCCAGGCTTCCAAAGTGACCTGGATGGCAGAGTGGCTGTCAGAGTTATAGTTTTCCCTCTGACGAGGGGCAGTATTTTGGACAGGTGGTCCAGGTGGATACTGAGGGAAGGCATGGCGCAGGATACTGATAAAGTTCAGTTGACGATACAGTCTAAGAAGTTTGGATTTGGAGTTCATTTATGAGCTAGGTCCCATCAGACATCCAGACACATTCTAAGACAGGTATTGCTCATTTCGGGAGATGGTTTTCTCCGTGAACTTGAGATATAGAGAGACATAGAAAGAAACATCACAGCGGATCCACTCACTGAGGCTATTCCTCGAACGTAATAGTTTCGTAAACGAGCTTTGTGAGACTGACCAGTAGAGGAGTTGGGTGTTCGGTATCACACGGGCTGTGAGTATGCGACATCGCAATAATTAGCCTTGAGTGCAAGTGGGAGATTGTTGGAGATAGTGCCCTCAGAGTCAATTATTGGATCACAGGCACGTGATTGCAATGATTGAGGGAGGACCTATCCCGGTAGGACAGTCTTACTCGAGATGATAGTATGCTATCTGGTTTACCTTTATCATCGTGTACTGCTTCAGGTGACCTTACAGGTCGCTATTACACGCTGATAGAGCCCCTAGGATTCTTGCTTGACTGCCAGCAGTATGAGGGCGACAATATACGTGAGAGCTGGTGGTCTATAAGCACATCCTTAAAAGGTCCCTAGTCGTGGGAGTTTCGAGACAGGGCATCGATTCTCCAGAGTAGACTAGTGTATACAGTCGAGACCCCGACGAGGGGCGGTGGCCGGTCTCACAAGCCACTGGTGTCAGTTGGTTCACCTAAGATGTATACAGGTGCTCATTGGGTTATGAGTACACCGGACAGGACTCGCCGGAACATGCTAGTTGGTCTTATACTTGACGTCAGATAGCAGTTCCCTGGTGACATGTGTACAGGTTAGTTCATCGAACTGAGATCGTCATTTATCTCGTGTGAGTTCCCACTGTACTTTGATTACTACCCTACCACGGCTCAAAGGAGTCGTGCAAACATGTTTTAGTTGGGTACAGTCCCGAGCCATATGGAGGCAGTGAGCGGATCTGCAGGGGTTCGTCTCTCCCGGTATTGGGGGTGAGGTCGCGCTGTGTCTAGGAGAGCCATTACACAAATCCCTCGGCCGAGGCAGGAGATTTACTGGTAGGTATTCCAGTAGTATCTCAGGGTGTTCTGGGCTTCGCTCCAACATGACTTGTACCGCTTTTGGGGGTCTGACTTTTACCAACCCCCTAGGCCCGCCATGCGATACTCATAGACGAACGGACCGGACTGTACGGATATTGTCACTGACAGGCTCAGTAGGGTGTCAGGATGAGTTCGCTCATCGACGTCCCTTTTAGTCAATAGCTGGTGGCCCGTCATGTATGGCTAATACCTCTGACGTGCTAGTGGTTAAATCCATAGTCATAGTATTGTCGAGTCTTTAGAGTCCCCAACACAAACAGTTGCTCAAGTTTCGGGCGAAACGCTGTAGAGGCCGTATGGAGATATGGCAGGGTCCGATCAGACACGTGCGGTATTGCACGGATCAGGATCGGACGGTTAGTACTAGAGGCCGTATGGATATATGGCAAGGTTCGATCAGATACGTGCGGTATTGCACGGATCAGGATCGAACGGATAATACTAGCCGGCTTTGGTTTAAGCCGGATCCTAGTATAGTACAGTGTAGATTTTGTCTCATTGCATTTATATCCGATCGGAATACAGATGCGGGTGTGTATGCACAGCATCGGGGTTTTTCCTGTAATTTATTACGGGACCAGTTTTCTGGAGTTGCCAGTTTACATTCCGTTCCGGCCGGTTTTCCTTTGTTCTTTCCCGGCCGGACTTTTCCGATGGAGGGGGTTATTTGCAGGTTTGCAAATAACATATTGTGGAGGGGTTTCTTGCATATGGATTGATTATGAAAGCATCTTTTGATACCATTCTTTTCTATCATCATTTTCTTGCTTTATGTTGATTAGAATTGATTTGATATTGTGATGATGGTTTTGGGTGTGGTCACCATTATTCTTCTACTACACTCACCTCCCTCTCGTATTAGTTTTGTTTTTCCCTCCACCATTCTAAAAAAGAGGGGGCCGGCCATCACTTGAAGGGAGAGAGAGAGAAGTTCATTTTTCATGTGTGGCAATTTGCTTCATCTCATTTTATTCTTGGCTTGCAAAAGTTTCAAAGCTCTCTCCATTGCTCTTTCTTGATTCCTCCACATCCATGGCAACTTCACCCAAAGAGACAACCATTCTACACTAATCCTACAGTACCCTTGGACGCGTCGGCTAGCCAACTTCGCGTCCGAGTTGCCTCGGTCCAGAGGTGGGAGCCCGTAAAAGAATCCGGCTACGTGGTGCCCTTTCCGACGAGAAGACGACGAATGGTGATTCCGCGGGAGATCGGGACGACGACGAGAAGACCGAAGGACACGGATCGCTCGGTATATCTCTCACCCCATCTCTAGTTAGCTAGTATCGGTTAATGGTTACGATCCGGGTTTATTGTCCGCGGTAGCACCAGTTTGAAAGTTAAGAAAAATTTTGATTCCGCGTTTTGGCCTCGGATAGACAGCCGGGGCGCTGCCGTGGCGCAACATGGTGACTAGAGTGGATTCCATCTAGGTCATCGCACAATGATAGTTGGATCCCGATCCCACTGATGAGTTGGATTACTCTCGGGAGATTATTTCACTTAACAATCAATGTTATAAACCAAGTAGGTGTCTAGAACGGTGTTAGCGGGGATACGCCTCCAGGGAAAAGAGGTTATTTAATTAAGGAACTTCGCGAAAGC
Organism: Agapanthus africanus; assembly: GCA_030015575.1. Classification (NCBI taxonomy): domain Eukaryota; kingdom Viridiplantae; phylum Streptophyta; class Magnoliopsida; order Asparagales; family Amaryllidaceae; genus Agapanthus; species Agapanthus africanus. Next base: position 462,262,823 of record JASDDO010000026.1, read on the forward strand.
GTTGGAAAACCTCCCTCGAAGTACCAACACCAGCCTTCCTGAAAGGTTAAGCAAGTATTGTGACGTGCGATTAATCCTGACTAGTTCTTCTTTTAGGGTTTGAAGAAGAATTTGAGGAAATAGTGGGAGCTATCCTGGTTAGATAAATCAATAAACCAATCTAATCTTGCAAGAGTACACGCTGAGTGTTCCTTCTCTCTCTCCAGGTAGCAACCATTTCACGCCCTAATTAAGATAATAAAATGTATCGCTTGACCGATCCGAATTCTTATTCAGGGCTGGGGAACGTTGTGTTAGTGTATATGCCCTAGAGGCCATTACTGTATCATACTAATTTGTATATTACTTAATGGAAGCTTGGGATATTGACCGTGTATGGACAATCTTGCTCAATATAGTATTATGCTACTTGGTTTGTTTCTACTTCAATGTGTACATGTGTTTATTTTAGTATATCACATATACACATTAGTGGAGCCTTTAGGATCTTTGCTTGATTACCAGCGTTGTGATGGCAGTCACACTAGTGGAGGCTGGGTAATCTATAAGCACATCCTTATGCAGGTCCCTAGTCGCAGGACTATCGAGACATGGCATCGATACTCCGGAGTAGACTAGCGTATGCGCTTCTCATCCCAGTGTAGGAGACGGTCTGTGTTAGTGTATATGCCCTAGGGGCCATTATTGTATCATACTAGTTTGTATATTACTTAATGGAAGCTTAGGATATTCACATGTATATAACAGTCTTGCTAAACATGGTAGTATGCTACTTGTTTTTTCTATCTTAATATGTTGGTATACGTATTGATAGAGCTCTTAGGATCTTGCTTGACTACCAGCGTTGTGATGGCAGTCACACTAGTGGGGGCTGGGTAGTCTACAAGCACATCCTTATTCAGGTCCCTAGTCGTAGGATTATCGAGACAGGGCATCGATACTCCGGAGTAGACTAGTGTGTACGCTTCTCATCCCAGTTGGGGAGATGGTCTGTCCCACAGCCGTCAGTACGTCATACTGGAGATAGTATGCAGGTGCTCGTTAGGTTACAGGTACACCGAACAGGACTCACAGGGAACTGTTGGTTGGTTTTATACCAGTCGTCAGTGAACAGTTCCCAGGTGACATGAGTACAGCATAGTCCTCAGACTTAACACTGCTACTTCTCCTCGAGTGTGTCCCACTGTTCTTAGATTGCTACCCTACCACGGCTCAAAGGAGTCATGCAAACATGTAGCAGTTGGGTGCAGTCCCGAGCATTTGGAGGCAGTGGCGGTTAGACAGGATTCGTCTCTCCCGGTATTGGGGGTTGATATCGCACTGTGTCAGAAAGCCATTACGCAAAGTCCCTGGCCAGGGCAAGCGAGAATTGCTGGTAGGTTCCAGTAGTTTCTCACGGTGTAATGGGCTTCGCTCCGACATAACTTATACCGCTATTAGGGGACTGACGCTTGCCGCCCCTAGGCCCGATATGCGATAGTCTTAGACGAACGGACCGGACTGTATGGAGATTGTCACATCAGACTCAGTAGGAGTTCGGATGGGTTTCCTCGTCGGCCTTCTTATCGACATCTACCTGGGGACCGTTACGTACAGCTAGTGCCGCTTGCGGTCTGTGGTTAAACCCACTGCCAGCGTAGTTGTCGAGTCTCTAGAGTCCCACACAGAGAGTTTCCCTACTCCAGGCGAAACGATATAGAGGTCGTATGGTTTTACGATAAGGGTTCGGACGCATACGTGTGTTTACGCACGTACGACTTTCGGACAGTTTTTACTAGTCGGCTTTAGTTTAAGCCAGTTACTAGTTATCCGGTTATTGGATTTATACAGTCTAAAGTTTTTCCGTGTTTTCATGGATAGGAGGGGCGTTCTCGTAATTGCATGAGAAGCTTCTAGAAGATGGTGACTAAGGGGTTAAGGTGGCATATACATTAAATGAGATTAGTGAGTCATATGAATGATTCATCCATGTCATTAATGCATCATAAATGCTTAATGACTCATGGAGATGAATCACCATTAGATATTTATCAAGCATGGTTGTAAATCATTTTCTTTTCTTTTCTTGAAAAACAATAATGCTTGATATATATTATGATAACTCATTTTCTTATTTCATTATTATTCTCACCTTCTCTCTCCTCAAGCTTCCTCTCTTCAAACCCTAATCCTCCCCTCTCATGTGTTGAGTACAAGAATTAGTTAGACTACTTAATCCATAACCCTCACTCTATATCATCTAGGTACTTTGATTAGCACATAAAGAAACCTAGTTGCCTCATGTTTAGAGGCAAAGCTTGGAGTAAAGCTCTCGTGGTGGATCGTCTACTACTTGGAGAAGGCCGAGGAGGAGGTGGAGTTCGTAAAGATGAAAGACACAGTTCTTTAGGTATAATCACTTCACATAGTAGTTTAGAACTTCTATGATGGTTGTTAGTTATCGTTTAGCTTCGATTCATGCGGTTAGTCGATGTTTAAGCAAAGAACAAGATCGTTTTTCATATTTCCGCCTCCCCGCATGTCGTGGGGTGTTGTACATCGACTTACAGTCTGTCCCACAGCCGTCAGTACGTTGTACTTGAGATAGTATGCGGGTGCTCGTTGGGTTACGAGTACACTAGACAGGACTCGTCGGGAACTGCTGGTTGGTACTATACCTATCGTCGGTTATCAGTTCCCAGGTGACATGAGTACAGCTTAGTCCGCTGACTTGACACTGTCACTTCGCCTCGAGTGTGTTCCCACTGTACTTAGATTACTACCCTACCACGGCTCAAAGGAGTCATGCAAACAGGTAGTAGTTGGGTGCAGTCCCGAAGCACTTGGAGGCAGTGATGGTTAGACAGGATTCGTCTCTCCCGGTATTGGGGGTTGACATCGCGCAGTGTCTAGGAGAGCCATTACACGAGTAGTCCCTGGCCAGGGCAAGCGAGATATACTGGTAGGTTTCCAGTATTATCTCAGGGTGTTCTGGGCTTCACTCCGACACGACTTGTACCGCTATTAGAGGACTGACGTTTACCGCCCCCTAGGCCCGCCATGCGATGTATCAGACGAACAGACCGGACTGTATAGAGATTGTCACATTCAAGCTCAGTAGGAGTTCAGATGGGTTTCACCTCGTCAGTCTTCTTGTCGGCATCTACCTGGGGACCGTTACTCACAGCTAGTGCCGCTTGCGGTCTGTGGTTAAACCCACTGCCAGCATAGTGTCGAGTCTTTAGAGTCCCACACAGAAAGCTATTCGCCTTTAGGCAAAAGAGTAGAGGTCGCATGGTTATGCGACAGGTCGCTTGGTTTTGCGACAGGGTTCGGTCACATCCGTGCACTTGTGCACGTTTGGTGTCCGGACAGTTAACACTAGCAGGCTTTGGTTTAAGCCAGATCCTAGTGTACTTTTTGGGATTGGTTTTATCTCGTTTATATTCGTGTTCCTCGGAACGTGGATGCGGGTGTGTATGCACAGTTGACAGAGAGACAGAGGCAGAGGATTCTCATTGGGGTTGTTGACTGTTGACTGTTGACTTTTGGCTAAACCCTAATGAGAATAAGAAATATGATTAATGATAATATTAATTAAGTATTATTGTGTCATGGTTGAGATGAGGGGTTGACTTTGTTGACTTGTTGACTTTGTTGACCGGTTGACTAGGTTGGACTAGTTGACCATCATCATTGCAATGGCTATCATTTCATGGAAAAGACTTTTGCTTGCTTGTTATGCTTTGCAATATGAGTGCATGAAATGATAATGCCACTTGACTTGATATGAACCATCACATAATACTCAATTATTATTATTACTATTATTATTATTCTTTTCAGATTATGGGAGAGAGGTTGGTAAAAGAGTTACTCATTCTCTCATTTCATTTCTCTCTCTTGCCATCACTTGCTCAAGCTCTCCCTCTTCCTCTTGCTCTCTCTAGCTCAAGGAAACCATTCTCATGTGTTGAGACTCATTGCCTTAGAGATAAAAAGACACCAAAACAATCCTCTACTCATTCTAGTTCACAAGGCCTAGCAAGCTAAGTGTTCTAGTTTCTTCAAAATTCGAAGAAGAAGCCAAAGGTAGAAGCTTTCGGGTGGATCCATCTTCGGCGCAAGGAGACGACGAGGTGAGGCCGATCCGTACACCGAGAGGAGTTGAAGACGAAGGAGTTCAAGAAAGGTATAGCCCCCTAACCGAGTAGGTAAAACTCAAGTTAAGTTGTTAGTTAGTTGTTTAACAAAGATCCGTATTATGAGTCCATGTTACCACCCTCTTGAAAATCATTTTTCACCATTTCCGCAACCCCGTAAGTACCGGGGAAGGGTAGCATGGACTTACAGTGGTATCAGAGCCTGGTTAAACACTATCTAACATGTTAGCAAAGTAACTAGAAATTCGATCGGAGAAAAAGTCGCGAAACGAACCCGAAAAATCAAGTTTCTGTCGATTCTGTATTCTGTTCAAAAAATGATAAATCATGCACCAAAAATCGACTCAGGCTTTTTATGAAACACCCAAGAAATTTGGTCCACAGACTCAGTCTAAGCGCCGCGGATCCGCGGCCGAGTTGACTCGGCCGTGGGGCAAATTTCCTGCAGAGTGTTTCTGGGGTTGTTTTGGGATTTTTAAAATATATTTTTTCTGCCCAGATTTTCCAGAAAGAAAATTTTGTTTTTGGGGCTTGAAAATCCGTATTTTGATCGAACTTCTAGAGACTTAAGATGACGGGTTTATATCTGTGATGTGATATATGTATTGAACATCTGCTAATCGCTATATGTCGATTAGTGGGGGTTATACATATCTGTGATCTGTAATGTTGATGGTATGTGTATATGAATTCATTGGATTGTCGCGGATGAATAGCCGGGGGGTTGTGAGATGGGAGTTTTCTTTTATCTTTCCAATTCATGTAATATGTAAATTGATGTAATATTATTTTTGGCCGCACAACTGGGTCGGGGTTGTAGCCGTCATTGTATAATTTCTTTTTACTGTTTTTGTTCCTAGGATAGACCCAAGGTGGGATGCACAAACTACCGGGTATCTCGAAGTGCAGAGTGGCCTACTCACATCGTTGAGGGAGGTTGCTCCGCTTCGGATATTTGGCGGGTAGTTTGCCGCACCCGTAGGGGTCTAGGGTGGGGTATTGGCTATTCATCGCGACCGTGTAATCCGCTTTTCGTTACAGGCTCGTACAAATTGCGGATTCCTAGTATATCCAATGTATTCATCTGTGATCTGAAATGGCTATCATTGCAATATATCTTTGTATGATATTATTTAGGCGTTGCTTATGTTTTGCATCCACGCTAGTCCAGCCCCCGCTCTGTCATTAGTTAAGTAACCTAACGGGTAATGACGGGGCCCCGTGGCGAATGCGGATGGCATAAGCGTACGTCATATTTTGGTTGTTTTCTGCAATGGTAGGATTAAATGATGGGACGCATTGGAATTAATGCAAGAAAAATAAACCAAGTAAAAGTCATTGGAACACTTTCAAAACCACTCGGTTTCTTTTCAAAATAAGTTTTAAACGCGGAGCTTAAGCCACTCCTTTTAAAAGCTATCTCGTTCCATCGATTATATCAAGTTCACTACGTTCACGGTTTCGCCAAAACCATTCGTAGCCCTCCGTCGTTTCACATGAATAGTCAATAGTACTCAAGCTATGTATGTTGGCCAAAGTCAAGGCATAGTGATTGGTAGCTATTGGGTATTCATGTGCAGCATAGATAGATGTGTTGGTTTGGGGCAGTCGTTCTACCATTTTGGCCAAAGTCAAGGGTATGTGCGGGTGGGCTCAAATTAACCTGGAGAATGACGGGTAGAACTTGACATGTGACTTATGATATTTTGGCCAAAGTCAAGGGCATAAGAGCATGGGGAAAAAATCCACATCGGGAGTTTCAAAAGAACTGAAACTTGCTAGCGCTGCATACCATTTGGAGTGTGATGATTCTAGTAGGATTTCTTCAGTTTTGTCACGCAATGATATTTGGATCCCGATCCTACTATGAGTATATGCTACTCCTCGGGAAATTTCTCACTTAACGATCAATGCTAGAAACCAAGTAGGTGTCTAGAAAGGTGTTAGCGGGGCTACACCCCCAGGGAAAAGAGGTTATTTAATTAAGGAACTTCGCGAAAGCGTTGGAAAACCTCCCTCGAAGTACCGACACCAGCCTGGCCGAACGGTTAAGCAAGTATTGTACGGTGAGATTGATCCTGACTAATTCTTCCTTTTTGGTTTGAGGAGGGATTCGAGAGACGGTGGGAGCCATCCTGTTTAGACAAATTCAAAACCACTCTAAACTTGCAAGAGCATCATGCTAAAGTGTTTCTTCTCTCTCTCCTAATTGCAGCGACCAAACATCATGACTGAACTTAAGTTATTACTAGATAAAAACATACTGACAGGGCCAAACTACAAAGATTGGCTCAGGAATGTCAAAATGGCAATCACATATGACAAGTTGGGGTATCTGCTTACCACCAAAGCTCCCCCTGTCCCAGGTCCCACCTCCAGCGTCGCGGATAAGGAAATCCATAAGACTTGGGAGATCGATTGCGCGAAGGCCAGGTGTCTCGTGCTTGCCTCTATGGACAACGAACATCAGAGGAGGCACGAGAATATGGACCTTGAATCCATATTTCTCCATACAAAAGAACTGTATGGAGAGCAATCTCGTATCGCAAGATACGAAGTGTCGAAGAAGTTATTTTTGGCAAGGTTGGCCATCGGATCATCGGTAGCGGAACACGTGCTTAAGATGATTGGTTTCATTGAGGAGCTCGCGGACCTTGGGACCACGTTAGAGAACGAGCTCTATACGGACTTGATTCTCCAGTCCCTTCCTTCCACTTACGCCCAGTTTATCCTGAACTTCAACTTACAAGAAAAAGAAGTTGAACTTTCAGAACTCCTCAACACGCTGAGGAGTGCAGAGAGCACCCTACAGAAAGGTAGGGAAACATCCGCTTTGTTTGTAGGAGGATCTTCCTCTTCTAGATCCAAGGCGAAAGCCAAGGGAAAGAAGAAGAAAGCCCCCGCCAAACCAAGGGGCGGTGTTAATAAAGTGGATACGAAGGGAAAGACAAAAGCAACAAATGTAGCGGGAAAGCTTGTGGATAAGGAAGAATGCTTCTACTGTCACAAGAGTGGACACTGGAAGAAAGATTGCAGGGCTTGGAAAGCCAGAACACAGGATCTGAAGCATGTTGCAGCCTCAGCTTCAGGTGTGTATGTTATTGAAAACTGTCTATCAATAAACTCTACTTCCTGGGTATTGGATACCGGATCAGGATCTCATATCTGTAATTCTTTGCAGGAGTTGAGAAACCGTAGGGTTTTGAAGGCAGGTGACATGACCCTCAAAGTTGCAAACGGAGCTAGCATGGATGCTAAGGCCGTGGGGGACTATCACCTGGGGTCGTCAGATGGACACGTTTTGGTTTTGCGTAATTGCTATTTTGTACGCAATGCAACTTGTAATATCATTTCTGTATCTTTATTATCTAAAGAAGGTTATGAATTTGCATTTGTAAGTAATGTTGTAAACATTCACCTTAATCAAGTTCTGATTGGGTCAGGTACATTAAGCAATGGTATATACGTATTAAACTAACCACAGATTTTCAATATCCAGAATACACACAAAAGAAAGTCTCCGGAAATAAATCATACTTTCTTATGGCATTGTAGACTGGGTCACATCAATGAGAGAAGGTTGACGAAGTTACATACAGAAGGATATTTGAATCTGTTCGAATATCAATCGTATGCCACTTGTCAATCCTGTCTCAAAGGAAAGATGACAAAGACTCCGTTCACTGGACACGGAGTAAGAGCGAGCGAGCTCTTGGGACTTGTACACAGCGACGTGTGCGGTCCAATGTCTACACATGCGCGAAGCGGTTATTCTTAGTTCATTACTTTTACGGATGACTTTTCAAGGTACGGTTATGTCTTCTTAATGAAACATAAGTCTGAAGCCTTTGGAAAATTCCAGGAATATAAGAATGAAGTAGAAAAACAAACCGGCAAAAGTATCAAGACACTAAGATCGGATCGAGGTGGTGAATACTTGAGTGACGAGTTCCTGGACTATTTAAAAGAGAATGGAATTCTCTCTCAGCTTACTCCTCCATACACTCCGCAACATAACGGTGTATCGAAAAGACGGAACCGAACCCTATTGGATATGGTACAGTCCATGATGAGTAACGCTGAGTTACCGCGATCATTCTGGGGATATGCACTAGAATCAGCTGCATACCTTTTGAACCGAGTTCCAACTAAGACTGTGCCTGCTACACCATATCAGATGTGGTGTGGGAAGAGACCCTATCTTAATCACATTAAGACATGGGGAAGTCCAGCTTTTGTCAAAAAGCAGCATGCGGACAAGCTCGAGACACGCTCAGTACAGTGCAAGCTTGTGGAATATCCAAAGAACTCCAAGGGATATTTCTTCTATTGCGAGGAGGAACAAAGGGTTTTTGTTTCTCGGTATGCCCACTTCTTGGAAACTCAGTTTTTGGAGAATCAGATAAGTGGGAGCGCAATAGAACTGGAAGAAATTCCAGAGCCATGAGCTATTACTGAAAGCTTAGTAGAACCAGAGGGTTCGAAAGATCATGACATTCCTACGCCGCTCCGCAGGAGTAGTAGGCAGTCTCATCCGCCCGAGAGATACTACGGTTTTCTCATAGACCGGGATAGAGAGGATTGCATCATAGATTATGATGAGCCGACTAGCTTCCAGCAGGCCATTCAGAGCGTTGACTCGGTAAAATGGCTGGATGCAATGCGGACCGAAATGGAGTCCATGTACACCAACAAAGTATGGACGTTGGACGTTGCTCCAGATCGGGTAAAACCCGTAGAATGCAAGTGGATCTTCAAAAAGAAGATTGGTGTAGATGGACAGGTTGAGACCTATAAAGCTAGACTGGTTGCAAAGGGTTTTCGTCAACGACCTAGTTTGGACTATGACGAGACCTTTTCTCCAGTAGCTATGCTGAAATCCATTCGGATCCTTCTTTCCATTGCTGCCTTCCACGATTATGAGATTTGGCAGATGGACGTAAAGACCACTTTTCTAAATGGAAATTTAGAGGAGTGTGTTTATATGGACCAGCCAGAGGGTTTCATTCAGAGTGGGAGCAGCGGAAAGGTGTGCAAGTTGCTTAAGTCCATCTACGGACTAAAGCAGGCATCGCGGAGTTGGAACATCTGTTTTGATGAGACGGTCAAAGAATTTGGCTTTATCAAAAATTCAGATGAACCATGCATCTATAGTAGATTTGTAGCGAGAACCGTAGTATTCCTCGTTTTATACGTGGATGACATTCTCTTAAAAGGAAATGACATTCCTATGCTACAATCTGTCAAAGGGTTCTTGTCACACAGGTTCTCCATGAAAGACCTGGGTGATGCCTCATACATTCTGGGGATCCGGATCTATCGTGACAGATCCAAGAGGATACTGGGACTCTCACAGTCTAGGTACATCGACACCATACTGAAAAGATTCAGTATGGAAGATTCCAAGCGCGGTAATCTACCGGCTTGTCATGGGATCACCCTTTCCAAAGAGATGTCTCCCAAGACTGATTTGTAAAGGGATCGCATGGCTATTATACCCTACGCTTCTGCGGTAGGCTCTATAATATATGCGATGTTGTGTACCAGACCAGATGTAGCTTATGCACTGAGTGTGGTAAGCCGGTATCAGTCGAACCCTGGGGAGAAACACTGGATAGCAGTAAAGAAAATTCTCAAGTACCTGAGAAGGACTAAGGAGATGTTCTTGGTGTATGGCGGAAAAGACCTCCAGATCGAGGCCTTTACTGACACCAGCTTCCAGAGTGACAAGGGTGATTCCAAGTCCATGTCGGGTTATGTCTTTACCCTCAATGGAGGGGCGGTGTGTTGGAAGAGTTCCAAACAGGAAACCGTTGCTGACTTGACGATGGAAGCGGAATATATCGCTGCTGCGGATGCCGCAAAAGAAGCCGTCTGGATAAGGAAGTTCTTAACTGAACTTCAGGTGGTTCCGTCCATTGTTGATCCAATACCGCTGTATTGCGACAACAACGGGGCTATAGCTTTAGCGAAGGAACCCAGGTCCTATCAGAAATCCAGACACATCTTGAGGCGGTATCACCTGATCAGGGAGATCGTGGGTCGCCAGGAGATCGAGGTTCGGAGAGTTTCTATGGAAGATAACACTGCTGATCTACTCATAAAGGCCTTAACCCAGACTCAGTTCGAGCGGCTGATCAAGATGATAGGTCTTCGATACACCAGTACATGGCCTTAGTGCAAGTGGGAGATTGTTAGTGTATATGCCCTAGAGACCATTACTGTATCATACTAGTTTGTATATTACTTAATGGAAGCTTGGGATATTCACCTTGTATAGACAATCTTGCTCAATATAGTAGTATGCTACTTGGTTTGTTTCTACTTCAATGTGTACATGTGATTATTTTAGTATATCACCTATACACATTAGTGGAGCCCTTAGGATCTTTGCTTGATTACCAGCGTTGTGATGGCAATCACACTAGTGGGGGCTGGGTAATCTATAAGCACATCCTTATGCAGGTCCCTAGTCGCAGGACTATCGAGACAGGGCATCGATACTCCGGAGTAGACTAGCGTATGCGCTTCTCATCCCAGTGTGGGAGACGGTCTGTCCCACAGCCGTCAGTACGTCATACTTGAGAAAGTATACGGGTGCTCAGTGGGTTACGAGTACACTGGACAGGACTCGTCGGGAACTGCTGGTTGGTACTATACCTATCGTCAGTTATCAGTTCCCAGGTGACATGAGTACAGCTTAGTCCGCTGACTTGACACTGTCACTTCGCCTTGAGTGTGTTCCCACTGTACTTAGATTACTACCCTACCACGGCTCAAAGGAGTCGTGCAAACAGGTAGTAGTTGGGTGCAGTCCCGAAGTACTTGGAGGCAGTGACGGTTAGACAGGATTCGTCTCTCCCGGTATTCGGGGTTGACATCGCGCTGTGTCTAGGAGAGCCATTACACGAATAGTCCCTGGCCAGGGCAAGCGAGATATACTGGTAGGTTTCCAGTGTTATCTCAGGGTGTTCTGGGCTTCACTCCGACACGACTTGTATTGCTATTAGGGGACTGACATTTACCGCCCCCTAGGCCCGCCATGCGATGTATCAGACGAACAGACCGGACTGTATAGAGATTGTCACATTCAGGCTCATTAGGAGTTCAGTTAGGTTTCACCTCGTCAGTCTTCTTGTCGGCATCTACCTAGGGACCGTTACGCACAGCTAGTGCCGCTTGCGGTCTGTGGTTAACCCACTGCCAGCGTAGTGTTGAGTCTTTAGAGTCCCACACAGAAAGCTATTCGCCTTTAGGCAAAAGAGTAGAGGTCGCATGGTTTTGCGACAGGTCGCTTGGTTTTACGACATGGTTCGATCACATCCGTGCACTTGTGCACGTTTGGTGTCCGGACAGTTAACACTAGTAGGCTTTGGTTTAAGCCAGATCCTAGTGTACTTTTTGGGATTGGTTTTATCTCGTTTGTACTCATGTTCCTCGGAACGCGGATGCGGGTGTGTATGCACAGTTGACAGAGAGACAGAGGCAGAGGATTCTCATTGGGGTTGTTGACTGTTGACTGTTGACTTTTGGCTAAACCCTAATGAGAATAAGAAATATAATTAATGATAATATTAATTAAGTATTATTGTGTCATGGTTGAGATGAGGGGTTGACTTTGTTGACTTGTTGACTTTGTTGACCGGTTGACTAGGTTAGACTAGTTGACCATCATCATTGCAATGACTATCATTTCATGGCAAAGACTTTTGCTTGCTTGTTATGCTTTGCAATATGAGTGCATGAAATGATAATGCCACTTGACTTGATATGAACCATCACATAATACTCAATTATTATTTATTATTATTCTTTTTGGATTATGGGAGAGAGGTTGGCAAAAGAGTTACTCATTCTCTCATTTCATTTCTCTCTTTTGCCATCACTTGCTCAAGCTCTCCCTCTTCCTCTTGCTCTCTCTAGCTCAAGGCAAACCATTCTCATGTGTTGAGACTCATTGCCTTAGAGATAAAAAGACACCAAAACAATCCTCTACTCATTCTAGTTCACAAGGCCTAGCAAGCCAAGTGTTCTAGTTTCTTCAAAGTTCGAAGAAGAAGCCCAAGGTAGAAGCTTTCGGGTGGATCCATCTTCGGCGCAAGGAGACGATGAGGTGAGGCCGATCCATACACCGGGAGGAGTTGAAGACAAAGGAGTTTAAGAAAGGTATATCCCCCTAACCGAGTAGGTAAAACTCAAGTTTGGTTGTTAGTTAGTTGTTTAACAAAGATCCGTATTATGAGTCCATGTTACCACCCTCTTGAAAATCGTTTTTCACCAATTCCGCAACCCCGTAAGTAGCGAGGAAGGGTAGCATGGACTTACACGTTGGTTCGGCTCTAACTTACGACAACAGTCATAAGTATGAGCAAAGGAAAGAGGATTGTATGGATTCCAAGAATACCCAGTTGAAGAAGAAGCATGGTTTTGCATCTACTTCAGGTGTTCTTGTAATTGAGAACTGCTTTACGGTCAGCCCTAGCTCCTGGGTACTTGATACCGGATCAGGATCTCATATCTGTAATCTATTGCATGGACTGAGAAAAAATAGGAGAGTTGTACCTGGTGATATGTCGCTCAGAGTAGCGAACGGAGCACAAGTTAATGTTGCAGCCGTCGGTGAATATCATCTAGTGTTGCCAAATGGCAATACTATGATTTTGAACGATTGCTACTATGTACCTTCCATGGTTTGCAACATCATATCAGTTTCTTTACTCGATAAAGATGGATATAACTTTGTTCTTGATAGAAATATCATGAACATCTACCTTTATAAGGTACTGGTTGCAGAAGGTACACTGTGTAATGGTATCTACATTCTAAATCATAATACAGTTCTCAATGTAGAAAACACACGCAAGAGGAAGAGTTCAGATACGAACGAATCCTACTTGTGGCATTGTAGACTTGGTCATATCGGAGAGAAAAGACTAAGTAAGTTTCATAAATATGGACTCTTGGATACGTTCGAGTTTTCATCTTATGAAACTTGTCAGTCTTGTCTCAAAGGAAAGATGACCAAATCTCCGTTCACAGGACATGGAGAAAGGGCAGCAGAGCTCTTGGGACTCATACACAGTGATGTATGTGGTCCGATGTCTATACATTCAAGGGGTGGGTTCTCATACTTCATCATATTCACTGACGATCTCTCTAGATTCGGATATGTGTATCTTATGAAACATAAATCTGAATCTTTTTGAGAAATTCAAGGAATTCAGAAATGAAGTAGAGAACCAGACTAGCAAAAGTATCAAGATCCTCCGATCAGATAGAGGAGGGGAGTACTTAAGCAGGGAATTCCTAGATTACTTAAAAGAGAATGGTATTCTCTCTCAGCTTACTCCTCCTTATACGCCACAGCACAACGATGTATCGGAACGGAGGAATCGTACCCTATTGGATATGGTTCGCTCCATGATGAGTAGTGCTGAGTTGCCTCTTTCATTCTGGGGATATGCACTTCAAACAGCAGCACATCTATTGAATCAAGTTCCATCCAAATCCGTGCCTAAGACTCCGTATGAAATATGGAGTGGTAAGAGTTTGTATCTTAAACATATTAAGATTTGGGGTTGCCCAGCTTATGTCAAAAAGCAGAACCCAGACAAACTTGAGGCACGGGCAGTTTTATGTAAGTTTGTGGGATACCCAAAAGATTCAAGTGGGTTTCTATTCTACCATGCAGAGGAACAGAAGATAATTGTTTCCAGGAATGCCATATTTTTGGAAAAAGAATTTCTTGTTAAAAATATTAGTGGCAGCACGGTAGAACTGGATGAAATTCCAGAAACACGAACTTTAACTAAAGATTTGGAGGAACCGCTAGATTCAGTTACACCCAACGAACCTCAGCCACTCCGCAGATCTGGTAGGATTTCTCATCCGCCCTAGAGATACTACGGTTTTCTCATAGACGGGGATCGAGAGGATTGTAAGTCCATGCTACCTCTCCCGGTACTTACGGGCATGCGGAATTTGATAAAAAACGATTTTTATAGAGGTGGTAACATGGACTTATAACCCGAATCTTGGTTAAACATCTAACTAACAACCTAACTACGAGTTGCTAACTACTCGGTTAGGGGGTTATACCTTGCTTGTCTTGAACTCCTTCGTCTTCAAACTCCAATTGAGGTCCTGATCGGCTTCTTCCCGTCGTCTCCTTACGCCGAAGATAGATCCACCTGAAAGCTCCAACCTTTGGCTCCTTCTTCGTTCTTTGAAGAAACTAGTTTACTTGGTTTGCTAAACCTTGTGAACTAGAATGAGTAGAGAAGAGTTTGTATGGGATTTTATCTATGGTGCTTGATTCTCAACTCATGAGATATATGAACCATAGAGTCAAGAGAGGGAGCAAGAGGAAGAGGGTGAAAGCAAGAGGAAGAGGGTGAAAGAACAAGAGAGAGAATGAGCAAGTAAGAATGAGCCTTTCTTTTGTCTTTTACCCTCTCATAATCCAAAACAATGATAACTCATTATACCAATCAAGTGTTATGTGATGGTTGAAGCAACCATAACCATATCATTTCATGCACTCATTTTGCACAAATGAGCAAGCAAGCAAAAGTCTTTGCCATGAAATGATGGCTATGGTTATCATGATGGTCAACTAGTCAAGCCTAGTCAACCGGTCAACAAAGTCAACAAGTCAACAAGTCAACAAAGTCAACAAGTCAACAACCATGTCACCATAATACTTAATTAATATAATTGTTAATCATATATCATATTCTCATTAGGGTTGAGCAAAAAGTCAACGGTCAACGGTCAACTGTCAACAACCCTAATGAGAATCCGCTGCCTCTGTCTCCCCGTCAACTGTGCATACACACCCGCATCCGTGTTCCGAGGAACACGAATGCAAACTGGATAAATCCAATCCCAAAAGGTACACTAGGATCTGGCTTAAACCAAAGCCCGCTAGTGTAAACTGTCCGGACACTGTACGTGCACAAGTGCACGGATGTGACCGAACCCTGTCGCAAAACCATGCGACCTGTCGCAAAACCATGCGACCTCTACTCTTTTGCCTAAAGGCGAAAAGCTTTCTGTGTGGGACTCTAAAGACTCGACACTACGCTGGCAGTGGGTTTAACCACAGACCGCAAGCGGCACTAGCTGTGCATAACGGTCCCCAGGTAATGCCGACAAGAAGACTGACGAGGCGAAACCCATCTGAACTCCTACTGAGCCTGAATGTGACATTCTCCGTACAGTCCGGTCTGTTCGTCTGATACATCGCATGGTGGGCCTAGGGGGCGGTAAACGTCAGTCCCCCAATAGCAGTACAAGTCGTGCCGGAGCGAAGCCCAAAACACCCTGAGATAACACTGGAAGCCTACCAGTATATCTCGTTTGCCCTGGCCAGGGACTACTCGTGTAATGGCTCTCCTAGACACAGCGCGATGTCAACCCCCAATACCGGGAGAAACGAATCCTGTCTAACCGTCACTGCCTCCAAGTGGTTCGGGACTGCACCCAACTACTACCTGTTTGCACGGCTCCTTTGATCCGTGGTAGGGTAGTAATCAAAGTACAGTGGGAACACACTCGAGGCGAAGTGACAGTGTCAAGTCAGCGGACTAAGCTGTACTCATGTCACCTGGGAACTGATAACTGACGATAGGCATAATACCAACTAGTCAGTTCCCGACGAGTCCTGTCCAGTGTACCCGTAACCTAACGAGCACCCGCATACCATCTCAAGTACGACGTACTGACGGCTATGGGACAGACCGTCTCCTACACTGGGATGAGAAGCGCATGCGCTAGTCTACTCCGGAGTATCGATGCCCTGTCTCGATAGTCCTGCGACCAGGGACCTGCATAAGGATGTGCTTATAGATTACCCAGCCCCACTAGTGTGACGGCCATCACATCGCTGGTAATCAAGCAAAGATCCTAAGGGCTCCACTAATGTGTATAGGTGATATACTAAAATAAACACATGTACACATTGAAGTAGAAACAAACAAAGTAGCATACTACTATTTTGATCAAGATTGTATATACAAGGTGAATATCCCAAGCTTCCATTAAGTAATATACAAACTAGTATGATACAGTAATGGCCTCTAGGGCATATACACTAACAATCTCCCACTTGCACTAAGGCTATGTACTGGCGTATCGAAGACCTATCATCTCGATCAGCCGCTCGAACTGAGTCTGGGGCAGGGCCTTGGTGAATGGATCTGCAGTGTCATCTTCTGAAGCGACTCTCCGAACCTCGATCTCCTGGCGATCCACGATCTCCCTGATCAGGTGATACCGCCTCAAGATGTGCCTGGATCTCTGATGGGACCTGGGTTCCTTCGCTAAAGCTATAGCCCCGTTGTTGTCGCAATACAGAGGTATTGGATCAACAATGGACGGAACCACCTGAAGTTCTTTCAAGAACTTCCTCATCCAGACAGCTTCTTTTGCGGCATCAGATGCAGCGATGTATTCCGCTTCCATCATCGAGTCCGCAACGGTTTCTTGTTTGGAACTCTTCCAACACACCTCCCCTCCATTGAGGGTAAAGACAAAACCCGACATGGACTTGGAATCATCCTTGTCACTCTGGAAGCTGGAGTCAGCAAAGGCCTCGATCTGGAGGTCTTTTCCGCCATACACCAAGAACATCTCCTTAGTCCTTATCAGGTACTTGAGAATGTTCTTTACCGCTATCCAGTGTTTCTCCCCAGGGTTTGACTGATACCGGCTTACCACACTCAGTGCATAAGCTACATCCGGTCTGGTATACAACATCGCATACATTATAGAGCCTACCGCAGAAGCATAGGGTATAATAGACATGCGATCCCTTTCCAAATCAGTCTTGGGAGACATCTCTTTAGAGAGGGTGATCCCGTGACAAGCCGGTAGGTTACCGCGCTTGGAATCTTCCATACTGAATCTTTTCAGTACGGTGTCGATGTACCTGGACTGAGAAAGTCCTAATATCCTCTTGGATCTATCACGATGGATCCGGATCCCCAGGATGTATGAGGCATCACCTAGGTCTTTCATGGAGAACCTGTGCGACAAGAACCCCTTGACAGATTGTAGCATAGGAATGTCATTTCCTATTAAGAGAATGTCATCCACGTATAAAACGAGGAATACTACAGTTCTCGCTACAAATCTACTATAGATGCATGGTTCATCTGGATTTTTGATAAAGCCAAATTCCTTGACCGTCTCATCAAAACAGATGTTCCAACTCCGCGATGCCTGCTTTAGTCCATAGATGGACTTAAGCAACTTGCACACCTTTCCGCTGCTCCCACTCTGAATAAAACCCTCTGGTTGGTCCATATAGACACACTCCTCTAAATTTCCATTTAGAAAAGCGGTTTTTACGTCCATTTGCCAGATCTCATAATCGTGGAAGGCAGCAATGGCAAGAAGGATCCGAATGGATTTCAGCATAGCCACTGGTGAAAAGGTTTCGTCATAGTCCAAGCCAGGTCTTTGACGGAAACCCTTTGCTACAAATCTAGCTTTATAGGTCTCAACCTGTCCATCTACACCAATCTTCCTTTTGAAGATCCATTTGCATCTTACGGGTTTTACCCCGTCTGGAGCAATGTCCAACGTCCATACTTTGTTGGTGTACATGGACTCCATTTCGGTCCGCATTGCATCCAGCCATTTCACTGAGTCAACGCTCTGAACGGCCTGCTGGAAGCTAGTAGGCTCATCATAATCTATGATGCAATCCTCTCTATCCCCGTCTATGAGAAAACCGTAGTATCTCTCGGGCGGATGAGTCTGCCTACTACTCCTGCGGAGCGACGTAGGAATGTCCTGTTCTTTTGAACTTTCTGGTTCCACTAAGCCTTCAGTAATAGTCTGTGGTTCTGGAACTTCTTCCAGTTCTATTGTGCTCCCACTTATCTGGGTTTCTAAAAACTCAGTTTCCAAGAAGCGGGCATGCTGAGAAACAAAAACCTTTTGTTCCTCAGCGGAATAGAAAAGATACCCCCAGGAGTTCCTTGGGTATCCCACAAACTTACACTGTACTGAACGTGCCTCAAGCTTGTCCGCATGCTGCTTTTTTACAAAAGATGGACATCCTCATACCTTAAGATACTTAAGACAGGGTTTCTTCCCAGTCCACATCTGATATGGGGTGGTAGGCACAGTCTTGGTGGGAGCCTTGTTTAAGAGATACGTAGCTGCTTCTAGTGCATATCCCCAGAATGATCGCGGTAACTCAGCGTTGCTCATCATGGACCATACCATATCCAAAAGGGTTCGGTTCCGTCTCTCTGATACACCATTATGTTGCGGGGTGTATGGAGGAGTAAGCTGAGAGAGAATTCCGTTCTCTTTTAAATAGTCCAGGAACTCGGCACTTAAGTATTCTCCACCTCGATCCGATCTTAAAATCTTAATACTTTTGCCGGTTTGTTTTTCTACTTCATTCTTATACTCCTGGAATTTTCCAAAGGCTTCGGACTTATGTTTCTGTTGCGCCACGGCAGCGCCCCGGCCTCTTGCTCGAGGCCAAAATGCGGAATAAAATTTTTCCTTACTCGGAAACCGGCGCTACCGCGGACAAAGAAAACCCGGATCGAAACCATTAACCTAATGCTAGCTATGTAGAGAGGGGTGAGAAGTATACCGAGTGATCCGTGTCCTCCGGTCTTCTCGTCATCGTCCCGATCTCCCGCGGAAGGTGTTGCCTCCACATCGTCGCCTCCTCGCCGGAAAGGGCACCACATCGCCTTCTTCTTTTACGGGCTCCCGCCTCAATGCCGAGGCAACTCGCGCATGAAGCCGGCAACTCGACATGCTCAAGATGTGCTGTAGAATGTGTAGTGTAGAGGGTATGTCTCTATGGGGTTTGTTGCCATGGTGATGGAGGAATCAAGAATGGAAAAATGGTGCTTGCATTTTTCTAACAAGAAAATGAGATCATGGATGAGACTCTCAAGATGAAGCTCTCTTCTTCTTCTTCTCTCTTTCTTTTTCTCTCATGAAGAACTTATCATCCATTTTTTTCAAGTGAGAATGAGAATGGTGGAGGAAAGAAACATAATGCAAAGGGAGGTGAGTGTAGGAGAAGAGAATGGGTGACCACAACAAAACATCATCATAACAATCTCACATCAACATGAAATCAATCCTAATCCTATCTCATCAACAAAAAGCAAATGATAAAGATGGATAAGAAAGGTATCAAAAGATGCTTTCATAATAAAACATCTTACAAATAAAACCTCCACCAAAAGTTATTTGCAAAACTGCAAACAACCCCCTCCATCGGAAAAGTCCGGCCGGGAAAGAACAAAGGAAAACCGGCCGGGACGGAATGCAAACTGGCAACTCCAGAAAACTGGTCCCGTAATAAATTACAGGAAAACCCCAATAATGTGCATACACACCCGCATCTGTATTCCGACCGGATACAAATGCAATGAGACAAAATCTACACTGTACTAGACTAGGACCGGCTTAAGCCAAAGCCGGCTAGTAAAATCCGTTCGATCCTGATCCGTGCAATACCGCACGTATCTGATCGAACCCTGCCATATAACTATACGGAAACTAGTACAAAACTGTCCGATCCTGATCCGTGCAGTACCGCACGTATCTGATCGGACCCTGCCATATCTCCATACGGCCTCTACAGCGTTTCGCCCGAAAGCTTGAGTAACTGAAAGTGTGGTGGACTCTAAAGACTCGTCAATACTATGGCTGTGGATTTAACCACTGGCACGTCAGAGGTATAAGCCAATACGTGACGGGCCACCAGCTATTGACCAAAAGGGACGTCGATGAGGAAGCTCACCCCGACACCCAACTGAGCCTGTCAGTGACAATAGCCGTACAGTCCGGTCCGTTCGTCTATGAGTATCGCATGGCGGGCCTAGGGGGTTGGTAAAAGTCAGACCCCCAAAAGCGGTACAAGTCGTGTCGGAGTGTAGCCCAGAACGCCCTGAGATACTACTGGAATACCTACCAGTAAATCTCCTGCCTCGGCCGAGGGCTTTGCGTAATGGCTCTCCTAGACACAGCGCGACCTCACCCCCAATACCGGGAGAGACGAACCCCTGAAGATCCGCTCACTGCCTCCATGTGGCTCGGGACTGTACCCAACTAAAACCTGTTTGCACGACTCCTTTGAGCCGTGGTAGGGTAGTAATCAAAGCACAGTGGGAACTCACACGAGACAAATGACGATCCTCAGGTCGATGAACTAACCTGTACACATGTCACCAGGGAACTGCTATCTGACATCAGGTATAAGCCCAACTAGCAGGTTCCCGGCGAGTCCTGTCCGGTGTACTCATAACCCAATGAGCACCTGTATACATCTTAGGTGAACCAACAGACACCGGTGGCTTGTGAGACCGGCCACCGCCCCTCGTCGGGGTCTCGACTGTATACACTAGTCTACTAATGGAGTATCGATGCCCTGTCTCGAAACTCCTACGACTAGGGACCTTTTAAGGATGTGCTTATAGACTACCAGCTCCCACGTATATGATCGCCATCATACTGCTGGCAGTGAAGCAAGAATCCTAGGGGCTCTATCAACGTGTAATAGCGACATGTCAGGTCACCTAAAGCAGTACACGATGATAAAGATAAACCAGATAGCATACTATCATCTCGAGTAAGACTGTCCTACCGGGATAGGTCCTCCCTCAATCATTGTAATCACGTGCCTGTGATCCAATAATTGACTCTGAGGGCACTAACTCCAACAATCTCCCACTTGCACTGAAGGCTAATTATTGCGATGCCGCATACTCACAGCCCGTGTGATACCGAACACCCAACTCCTCTACTAGTCAGTCTCACAAAGCTCGTTTGCGAAACTATTGCCTTCGAGGAATAGCCTCAGTGAGTGGATCCGCTGTGATGTTTCTTTCTATGTCTCTCTATATCTCAAGTTCGCGGAGAAAGCCATCTCCCGAAATGAGCAATACCTGTCTTAGAATGTCTGGATATCTGATGGGACCTAGTTCATAAATGAACGCCAAATCCAAACTTCTTAGACTGTATCGTCAACTGAACTTAATCAGTATCCTGCGCCATGCCACCCTCAGTATTGCCTTGGACCACCTGTCCAAAATACTGCCCCTTGTCAGAAGGAAAACTATAACTCTGACAACCTCCTTGTCGTCCATGTCACCTTGGAAGCCTGGAATGATAACTGTCTCCCAAATGAGGCTGTCGTTATCATATCCCTAGAACATCAACTTATGTTCTAAAACTGCCTCCGACTGTTTCTCCAGGATTGGATCAATATCAACTTATTGCATCTAGTGCAAGAACAACATCTGGTGTGGTACTTGACATCTCATGATTGACTCAATTGCCTAAGCAAGTGATCTGCCAATCAAGAGTATTCCTCTCCTCTTTAGTCTATAAGACACCTTTAGAGAGGGTGACATCATTAACTGCAGGTATACTACCGTGCCTGGAGTCGTCCATTCTAAATACTCATAGAATGCTGTCAAGGTACCCAGATTGGGAAACTACCCAAATCTAGATCTAAAACCATAGATCTAGTAACCAGTATGTCTGATATAATATCCAAGTCCCATGTGGAGAAACCACTGTGTGACGACCAAAGTATAACCGATCGTAGTATAGGAATATCACTTCCTACTACCTGCTCAACAGATCCATCCCCTATTCTGATGACGTCAAACCTATAACTGTCACATCAGAAATAGATGATCTATCTCCGCTACATCTGCTTTAGTCTATAAATAGACATAAGCCTGATGTCCACCAATGCTTCCGCTGCTCCCACTGACTACGACAACCCTCTGGCAGAGTCATATAGACGTGCACTTCTAAAGCTAGTTTAGAACGACGTTATACTCATCCTCCCACCGGGTCTCGCAGCCTGGAACAACAACAATGGCAAGTGTGGGTAAACGAGAACTTCCCTGTCACCGTCCTTGAGGCTACCGTAGTACCTCTCGGGTGCCTGAAGTTACCCACCTTATCTGCGGAGTGGCCAATGGAATGTCAAATCAGATTGAATCTTTAGGTTCCTTATTAAATCTTCAGTAATCGTTTGCGGTTCTGGAATCACTTCCAGTTCTACCATACTCCCACTGCTGTTTTTGAAAAATCCATTTTTAATAAAACTGTGGCGAGTCTAGAACAATATTTCTATTGATCTGCCAGATGGTAGAAAGTCAACCCTCGTCATAGCCTGGGTCAACCCACAAACAGCCATTACAGAAACGTGCCTTGAGTTATCCGGAGTCTGGTTTTAAGCATAAGCCGGACAACTCCCCGTACCTTAACATCGTTAAGATATGAACTGTTCTATATCCAATATAGAACCAGAGGCACTGATTTAATTTAACCAGATTCAAATCATGCATCTATCTCCAGTGCATGTCAACTAAATGGAAGGAGGTCGATCAGCGTTACTCAACTTAGGAATGCTTCCAATTATGAGTAACCTGAAAAAGAAGCAATCTGTCTTCATCATTACTATCAACTGAATACCATACACAAGTATCTACATCTTCGATCACCTTGAAGAATCCCGATACTTGCTACACCTGGTTCTCTACTCTATTCAAATACCTATAACTCCTCAAAACTTAGACCCTGTGTTTCTACGAAACACATGTCTAAGAACTAGAGAAGTTAAAAGTAAACAAAATATAGTATGAGGACCAACCCCTCTGTCCGAATGGACACTGGACAACATACAATACTCTGTATAAGTCCGCTGAGTCTAACAACTCTTTCAATGTGTGTCGTAGGTTGAAAACTGTACTTATGGTTAAGAAGAATTACACCGCTGTTTAATGCTCCTTACCTAACCATCCACTGATATAGGTAAATGTCATCGACATAATATCAAAAAGTATATCTCACTCTATTAAAATAGACGTACAGATATATCAATTTGAAATTGGTGCACAACAGCGGATATTCATAACCAAATATTTGCCGACCGGCAAACAATCCAGGTGACTTCCTCAAATATCACCGATTACAACGAATCCCGATATATTGAGGACGATCACCCAATTCCTAATAACTTACTCCCACTCATCATCTGTAAAACCATACAGATGTGAGAATCCAACCTGGTAAATACATACCCTGGAGTAAGTGTCTAATCGGGAAATCAGTTTTCTTTTAACATTACACAGTGAAAATGAAACATTGAAATGTTTCGATGGGGTATGCTGGTATTCCTAGTAATGCCTCTTCCATTATCCAGATTCACAACTATAACCGTATAATTCTTTGCCACCTCTCTAAATCCCTTTCTGTGTCTTTAGTCATTACCTTCTGTACACCCCTTTAGGCCAAATGGTTTTCTTCCTTCCCTACCGTTCGGCACCAGCCTATGGTTTGGAAGAAGACTATCCAAAAGGCATAAAGGGTGTACTGTCCTAATCCTAGGAACACTCGCAATTGCGACAGAAGGTGAAGATAAAAGACACCTGAATGTACTTTATTCCTTATTTCTCCTGAACCAGAATCCATCCCCGAACTGGAACAAGTTCCTTTCGAGTTCGTATATAACCATACGATGGATTATCCAATAAAATGGGATCTTCGTAGTGATACGGAGTGTCCTGGAGAAATACAAAGGTGATTTAGGATTGGCGAAGAAATACTTGGTTTGGTCGTGAATAGCAGTCGCAACTTACTTTGCCCTCTTACTAATCCCTTGCTTTGTCTTAACTTAATACCTTCTGTACACCGTTTAGGCTAACTGGTTTTCTTCATTCCCTACCGGTCGGCACCAGCCTAAGGTTTGGAAGAAGACTATCCAATTTGCGTAATAGGTGTACTATCTCCTAAACCAAGGAGTACTCGCAACGAGAGAAGGTGAAAAGAAAAGACAACTGAATAATCCTATTCGTTTTCTCCAGAACCAGAAACTATCCTCGAAGTCCTTCGAGTTCGTATCTAACCATACGATGGTTTTGTCCAATGGAAGTGGACGTTCGTAGTAATACGGGGTGTCCTGGAGAAAAGGGTAAAAGTAGGAGTGGCAATGAGGTCTGCAACTCTGACAATCCAAAAAGCCAGTGTTAAGAAGGTTCGGTCAACTTAGTCACTGAGTCATAGTCCAGGGTCGGGTCAATGGTCGCTGCCAGAGAGAGAGAAAAGAAACACTCAGCGTGCACTCTATCCTAGATCAGAAAGGTTATCACTTTATCTAATCTGGAAACCTCCCACTGTATCTCAAATTCTCCTCCAAACCTAAAAGAAGAATTAGTCGGGGTCACCCGAGGAGTAAACCAACTCATCAGTGGGAATCGGGATCCAACTATCATCGCATGATAACTTGACGGAATCCACTCAAGTCACCACACTCCAGAAGGTATGCGCATGCCTGGCAAGTTTCAGTTCTTTTGAAACTCCCGATGTGATTTTTACCCCTAGGACTCAAGTGACCTTGACGGAGTCAACAAATCAAAGAGTCCTAGTCAAGTTCAACCCGTCATTATCTGGATTGCATTAAACCCACCCGTACGTGCCCTTGACGGAGTCAACAAGGCCGCACGACTGTCCTAACCAATCCCACTTATGCAACAAACAAGTACCACTTAGCTACCGTACACTACGCCTTGACGGAGTCAACAAACGCAGCACGAATACTAAATAATACCCATAAGAAATGACGGAGGGCTACGAATGGTTTTTGGCGAAAAACCTTTAACGTAATGAACTTGATATCGTTGAAGGAACTGCATAGCCTTTTATAAAATATAGTGACGAAAACCTTTACTAAAGAGGTCACTCCCGGTGAAGGGATCTCGGCTCTTTCCCCGTAGTATGAGGTGCAGGATATTCCAACTGAATACCACGATGCAAAGCAAAAGTAATCGGCTATAGTGAAGTTAATGCTCTGACGCAAACTTCTGTCCAAGGGGTCACTCCCGGTGAAGGGATCTCGGCCCTTGCCTCGTCGACTGAGGAGCAGGATATTCCAAATGAATACCACGATGCAAAACAAAAGTGAACGTCCTTGCAATAACAGCTTTTTCAAAAATGTTCCAACAACATCAGAATAGGTTTGTTTATCTTGCATTGATCCGAATCAACGCAGTCCCATCAATTGATCACACCACAAAGAACGAAAATATACTGACGTACGTATATGCCATCCGCATTCGCCACTGGGTCCCGTCATCACCCGTTAGGTTAGCTAACTAACGGCAGAGCGGGGACTGGACTAGCGCGGATGAAAAACATATACAACATCTACTAATATATATACCAATATATAGTATTTCGCTCAAGGCGTGAATAAAATGCAACATCACAGAAAAGTACAGCATCACAGAACAATACAGATATCTGGAAGCCCCGGGTTTCACAGAGCCGCTGCTGAAACCCGACGTTCCCCTGGTCGTGTGGATAGCCTGTGCAATGAAATCCTAGACCCCTACGGGCGCGGCAAGTCACCCGCCAAAACCTGAAGCGAGGCAGCCCCCTTCAGTACCGTGAATGGACCACCCAGCACTTCACGGAATCCGGTAACTTGAGCACCCCTCCTGGGTCAACCTGTACCCCCTACGAGTGCGGCGAATAGCCCGCCAATCCTAGAGTGAAGCCCCCTCCGTCTCAATGCCATGAGATGCGGGCTTGTTGCCCTCCAGAACCCGGCTATCCGTGCACCCCACCGCGGGGCAACCCTAGTACAGAAAGTAAAATATACATACACCGGGTACATCGACCGCAACCAGGTCGTGCCCCAAAAGAATAATACAAACAGGCAGTGACGGCAGTCCACATGTCGGACGCTCGCCCCGCAATATCAAATGTACATAATACAACAAAACTGTACTAGCATTGCATCCAGGCTATCCCCCACGACCGATCCGCAACAACACAGCAAATACATAGAACATCAACGTGAAGGTCACGTTCGCAAATCCGTCTAACCGGGCTATAGCAGTTAGACCGGATTTACCGATCGAGTGACATTCACGGTCGCAGATATAATGTAAATACTGTGAAAAATGTGTTTAAAATTTTCCGATTGACCAAAAATTAACAAGTGGGCCCCCAATCAAAACTGTAGCAGTCATAGAAAACCTGGGCCCAAATTTAATATTCCAAAAGCCCCATTTTCATGTCCAAGACAATCTGCAAAAATATGGTACAGTAAAGATTTTAAAGCGCGGCGGAAGAGCGGCCAAATCAAGGCTTTGGCCGCGCTTCCGCGGTGAAAGAAAGGAATCAGGGTACCAAATTTTATCAGATCTCTTATATTTCCCTGCACATCATTCTGAAACCACCTGAAAAATTTTTGGACTTCAAAAAAAATTCGACAGAAACTGATGTGCAATAAAAATACGGTTTTTGGAAATTTCGGTCGATCGGAAACGCAAACACATCAAACGAAGCTAGGTAAGGTTAATGGCGTGGCTCTGATACCATGTTGCGCCACGGCAGCGCCCCGGCCTCTTGCTCGAGGCCAAAATGCGGAATAAAATTTTTCCTTACTCGGAAACCGGCGCTACCGCGGACAAAGAAAACCCGGATCGAAACCATTAACCTAATGCTAGCTATGTAGAGAGGGGTGAGAAGTATACCGAGTGATCCATGTCCTCCGGTCTTCTCGTCATCGTCCCGATCTCCCGCGGAAGGTGTTGCCTCCACATCGTCGCCTCCTCGCCGGAAAGGGCACCACATCGCCTTCTTCTTTTACGGGCTCCCGCCTCAATGCCGAGGCAACTCGCGCATGAAGCCGGCAACTCGACATGCTCAAGATGTGCTGTAGAATGTGTAGTGTAGAGGGTATGTCTCTATGGGGTTTGTTGCCATGGTGATGGAGGAATCAAGAATGGAAAAATGGTGCTTGCATTTTTCTAACAAGAAAATGAGATCATGGATGAGACTCTCAAGATGAAGCTCTCTTCTTCTTCTTCTCTCTTTCTTTTTCTCTCATGAAGAACTTATCATCCATTTTTTTCAAGTGAGAATGAGAATGGTGGAGGAAAGAAACATAATGCAAAGGGAGGTGAGTGTAGGAGAAGAGAATGGGTGACCACAACAAAACATCATCATAACAATCTCACATCAACATGAAATCAATCCTAATCCTATCTCATCAACAAAAAGCAAATGATAAAGATGGATAAGAAAGGTATCAAAAGATGCTTTCATAATAAAACATCTTACAAATAAAACCTCCACCAAAAGTTATTTGCAAAACTGCAAACAACCCCCTCCATCGGAAAAGTCCGGCCGGGAAAGAACAAAGGAAAACCGGCCGGGACGGAATGCAAACTGGCAACTCCAGAAAACTGGTCCCGTAATAAATTACAGGAAAACCCAATACTGTGCATACACACCCGCATCTGTATTCCGACCAGATACAAATGCAATGAGACAAAATCTACACTGTACTAGACTAGGACCGGCTTAAGCCAAAGCCGGCTAGTAAAATCCGTTCGATCCTGATCCGTGCAATACCGCACGTATCTGATCGAACCCTGCCATATAACTATACGGCAACTAGTACAAAACTGTCTGATCCTGATCCGTGCAGTACCGCACGTATCTGATCGGACCCTGCCATATCTCCATACGGCCTCTACAGCGTTTCGCCCGAAAGCTTGAGTAACTGAAAGTGTGGTGGACTCTAAAGACTCGTCAATACTATGGCTGTGGATTTAACCACTGGCACGTCAGAGGTATAAGCCAATACGTGACGGGCCACCAGCTATTGACCAAAAGGGACGTCGATGAGGAAGCTCACCCCGACACCCAACTGAGCCTGTCAGTGACAATAGCCGTACAGTCCGGTCCGTTCGTCTATGAGTATCGCATGGCGGGCCTAGGGGGTTGGTAAAAGTCAGACCCCCAAAAGCGGTACAAGTCGTGTCGGAGTGTAGCCCAGAACGCCCTGAGATACTACTGGAATACCTACCAGTAAATCTCCTGCCTCGGCCGAGGGCTTTGCGTAATGGCTCTCCTAGACACAGCGCGACCTCACCCCCAATACCGGGAGAGACGAACCCCTGAAGATCCGCTCACTGCCTCCATGTGGCTCGGGACTGTACCCAACTAAAACCTGTTTGCACGACTCCTTTGAGCCGTGGTAGGGTAGTAATCAAAGCACAGTGGGAACTCACACGAGACAAATGACGATCCTCAGGTCGATGAACTAACCTGTACACATGTCACCAGGGAACTGCTATCTGACATCAGGTATAAGCCCAACTAGCAGGTTCCCGGCGAGTCCTGTCCGGTGTACTCATAACCCAATGAGCACCTGTATACATCTTAGGTGAACCAACAGACACCGGTGGCTTGTGAGACCGGCCACCGCCCCTCGTCGGGGTCTCGACTGTATACACTAGTCTACTAATGGAGTATCGATGCCCTGTCTCGAAACTCCTACGACTAGGGACCTTTTAAGGATGTGCTTATAGACTACCAGCTCCCACGTATATGATCGCCATCATACTGCTGGCAGTGAAGCAAGAATCCTAGGGGCTCTATCAACGTGTAATAGCGACATGTCAGGTCACCTAAAGCAGTACACGATGATAAAGATAAACCAGATAGCATACTATCATCTCGAGTAAGACTGTCCTACCGGGATAGGTCCTCCCTCAATCATTGTAATCACGTGCCTGTGATCCAATAATTGACTCTGAGGGCACTAACTCCAACAGTTTCATTAAGAAGACATAACCGTACCTTGAGAAGTCATCCGTAAAAGTAATGAAGTAAGAATAACCGCTTCGCGCATGTGTAGACATTGGACCGCACACGTCACTGTGTACGAGTCCCAAGAGCTCGCTCGCTCTTACTCCGTGTCCAGTAAACGGAGTCTTTGTCATCTTTCCTTTGAGACAGGATTGACAAGTGGCATACGATTGATATTCGAACGGATTCAAATATCCTTCTGTATGTAACTTAGTCAACCTTCTCTCATTGATGTGACCCAGTCTACAATGCCACAAGAAAGTCTGATTTATTTCCGGAGACTTTCTTTTGTGTGTATTCTGGACATTGAAGATCTGTGGTTGGTTCAATACGTATATACCATTACTCAATGTACCTGACCCAATCAAAACTTGATTAAGGTGAATGTTTACAACATTACTTACAAACGCAAATTCATAACCTTCTTTAGAAACTAAAGATACAGAAATGATATTACAAGTTGCGTTGGGTACAAAAAAGCAATTACGCAAAACCAAAACTTAGCACAAGTTAGCATAGCAAAATGGTGAGGCTCTGATACCACTGTAAGTCTACGTTAGCGCCCCGGCAGTCTACAGACGCCAATTGCGGAATAAAACTTTTTAACTTGGCGCTATCGTATACTTTAAACCCGGATCTACCATTATTGCTAAACTAACAAACAGTAAAGAGTGTAGAAATGTTGTACCGACTGATCCGAGTCCTCCGGTCTTCATCTCCACTCCGATCTCCTCGCGGGATCTTCGTCCGTCTCCTCCTCGTCGAAAAAGGGGCACCACATCGCCTGTAGCTTTTACGGGCTCTCACCTCAATACCGAGGCAACTCGGGCGCGAAGCTGGCGAATCGACGCGTCCAAGATTTGCTGTAGGAAGTGTAGTGTAGAGGCTACTTGTCTCTTTGGGGTTTGTTGCCTTTGGATGGAGGAATGAAGATTGAACTTTGGAGGGAAATGAAGCTACCAATTTTTGCAAGCCAAATGAGATGAACAAAATGAAGCATCAAAAAGAACCTCTCATTTTTCCTCTCCACCATGAAGTGGCCGGCCAAAATCATCATGGAAATTGGTGGAGGAAAGAATGGATATATAGTATGAAGGGAGGTGAGTGTAGGATTGAAGAAGGGGTGACCACATCAAGGGACAAAGAAACATACAAGCATGCTTCACATTAATCAAACCATACCCTCATCAAATCACAAGTCAAAGCAAGTCATGGTGCAAAGAAAAGAAAGCTATCATAATCAATCCATTATGCAAGAAAACCCCTCCACTAAAGTAATTTGCAAAACTGCAAATTACCCCCTCCATCGGAAAAGTCCGGCCGGGAAAGAACAAAGGAAAACCGGCCGGAACGGAATGCAAACTGGCAACTCCAGAAAACTGGTCCCGTAATAAATTACAGGAAAACCCCGACACTGTGCATACACACCCGCATCTGTATTCCGTCCGGATACAAATGCAAAGAGACAAAATCTACACTGTACTAAACTAGGACCGGCTTAAACCAAAGCCGGCTAGTAATATCCGTTCGATCCTGATCCGTGCAATACCGCACGTATCTGATCGAACCTTGCCATATACCTATACGGCTACTAGTACAAACCGTCCGATCCTGATCCGTGCAATACCGCACGTATCTGATCGGACCCTGCCATATCTCCATACGGCCTCTACAGCGTTTCGCCCGAAAGCTGAGTAACTGAAAGTGTGGTAGACTCTAAAGACTCGTCAATACTATGGCTGTGGATTTAACCACTAGCACGACAGAGGTATAAGCCAATACGTAACGGGCCACCAACTATTGACTAAAAGGGACGTCGATGAGCGAACTCATCCTGACACCCTACTGAGCCTGTCAGTGACAATATCCGTGCAGTCCGGTCCGTTCGTCTATGAGTATCGCATGGCGGGCCTAGGGGGTTGGTAAAAGTCAGACCCCCAAAAGCGGTACAAGTCGTGTCGGAGTGTAGCCCAGAACACCCTGAGATACTACTGGAATACCTACCAGTAAATCTCCTGCCTTGGCCAAGGACTTCGTGTAATGGCTCTCCTAGACACAGCGCGACCTCACCCCCAATACCGGGAGAGACGAAACCCCCGAAGATCCGCTCACTGCCTCCATGTGGCTCGGGACTGTACCCAACTAAAACCTGTTTGCACGACTCCTTTGAGCCGTGGTAGGGTAGTAATCAAAGTACAGTGGGAACTCACACGAGACAAATGACGATCCCCAGGTCGATGAACTAACCTGTACACATGTCACCTGGGAACTGCTATCTGACGTCAGGTATAAGACCAACTAGCATGTTCCCGGCGAGTCCTGTCCGGTGTACTCATAACCCAATGAGCACCTGTATACATCTTAGGTGATCCAACTGACACCAGTGGCTTGTGAGACCGGCCACCGCCCCTCGTCGGGGTCTCGACTGTATACACTAGTCTACTCTGGAGAATCGATGCCCTGTCTCGAAACTCCCACGACTAGGGACCTTTTAAGGATGTGCTTGTAGACTCCAGCTCTCACGTATATGATCGCCCTCATACTGCCGGTAGTCAAGCAAGAATCCCAGGGGCTCTATCAACGTGCAATAGTGACATGTCATGTCACCTAAAGCAGTACACGATGATAAAGGTAAACCTGATAGCATACTATCATCTCGAGTAAGACTGTTCTACCGGGATAGGTCCTCCCTCAATCATTGCAATCACGTGCCTGTGATCCAATAATTGACTCTGAGGGCACTATCTCCAACATTAGAATCCATGCTAGCTCCGTTCGCAACTCTGAGGGTCATGTAACCTGCCTTCAAAACCCTACGGTTTCTCAACGCCTGCAAAGTATTACAGATATGAGATCCTGATCCGGTATCCAATACCCAAGAAGTAGAGTTTATTGAAAGACAGTTTTCAATAACATACACACCTGAAGCTGAAGCTGCAACCTGCTTCAATTCCTGTGTTCTGGCCTTCCAGGCCCTGCAATCATTCTTCCAGTGTCCTTTCTTATGACAATAGAAGCATTCTTCCTTATCCACAAGCTTCCCCGCTTTCTTTGTTGCTTTAGCTTTTCCCTTCGTATCCACTTTACTAACACCGCCCCTTGGTTTGGCGGGGGCTTTCTTCTTCTTTCCCTTGGCTTTCGCCTTGGACCTAGAAGAAGATGATCCTCCTACAAACAAAGTGGATGTTTCCCTGCTTTTCTGTAGGGTGCCCTCTGCGCTCCTCAGCATGTTGAGGAGCTCTGAAAGTTCAACTTCTTTTTCTTGCAAGTTGAAGTTCAGTATAAACTGGGCGTAAGTGGAAGGAAGGGACTGGAGAACTATGTCCGTATAGAGCTCACTCTCCAATGTGGTCCCTAGGTCCGCGAGCTCCTCAATGTAGCCGATCATCTTTAGCACGTGCTCGGCTACTGATGATGCGACGGCCATCTTTGCCGAAAATAGCTTTTTCGACGCTTCGTATCTTGCGATACGAGATTGCTCTCCATACAGTTCTTTTGTATGGAGAAATATGGATTCAAGGTCCATATTCTCGTGCCTCCTCTGATGTTCGTTGTCCATCGAGGCAAGTACGAGGCACTTGGCCTTCGCGCTATCAATCTCCCAAGTCTTGCGGATTTCCTTATCCGCGACGCTGGAAGTGGGACCAGGGACAGGGGGAGCTTTGGTGGTAAGAAGATACCCCAGCTTGTCGTAAGTGATTGCCATCTTGACATTCCTGAGCCAATCTTTGTAGTTTGGCCCTGTCAGTATATTTTTATCTAGAAGTAACTTAAGCCCAGTCATGTCGATTGGTCGCTGCAATTAGGAGAGAGAAGAAGAAACACTCAGCATGATGCTCTTGCAAGTTTAGAGTGGTTTTTAGTTTGTCTAAACAGGATGGCTCCCACTGTTTCTCGAATCCCTCCTCAAACCATAAAGGAAGAATTAGTCGGGATCAATCCCACCGCACAATACTTGCTTAACCGTTCAGCCAGGACGGTGTCGGTACTTCGAGGGAGGTTTTCCAACGCTTTCGCGAAGTTCCCTTAATTAAATAACCTCTTTTTCCTGGGGGCGTAGCCCCGCTAACACCTTTCTAGGCACCTACTAGGTTTATAGCATTGATCGTTTAGTGAGAAATTTCCCGAGGAGTAGCATATACTCACAGTAGGATCGGGATCCAAATATCATCGCGTGACG
Organism: Agapanthus africanus; assembly: GCA_030015575.1. Classification (NCBI taxonomy): domain Eukaryota; kingdom Viridiplantae; phylum Streptophyta; class Magnoliopsida; order Asparagales; family Amaryllidaceae; genus Agapanthus; species Agapanthus africanus. The sequence goes on from JASDDO010000026.1 coordinate 462,295,817, forward strand.
AAACTGAAGGAATCCTACCAGAATCATCACACTCCAAATGGTATGCAAATCTAGCAAGTTTCAGTACTTATGAAACTCCCGATGTGGATTTTTGCCCCATGCTCTTATGACCTTGACGAAGGTCAACAAATCATAAGTCACATGTCAAGTTCTTCCCGTCATTATCCAGGTTAATTTGAATCCACCCGTATATACCCTTGACGAAGGTCAACAAGGTAATGCGAATGTCCCAAACCAACGCATCTATCTATGCTACATATGAATACCCAACAGCTACCAATCCCTATGCCTTGACGAAGGTCAACAAACACAGATTGAATACTATTGAATATTCATACGAAACGACGGAGGGCTACGAATGGTTTTGGCGAAACCGTGAACGTAGTGAACTTGATATAGTCGATGGAACGAGATAGCTTTTAAAAGGAGTGGCTCAAGCTCCGCATTTAAAAGTTGTTTTTGAAAAGAACCGAGTGGTTTTTCGAAAGTGTTCCAACGACTTTAACTTGGTTTATTATCTTGCATTAGTTCTTTTAATGCGTGATATTCTTGCATTAGTTCTTTTAATGCGTCCCATCATTTAATCCTACCATTGCAGAAAACAACCAAAATATGACGTACGCTTATGCCATTCGCATTCGCCACTGGGCCCCGTCATTACCCGTTAGGTTACTTAACTAACGACAGAGCGGGGGCTGGGCTAGCGCGGCTGTAAAACATAAGCAACGCCTAAATAATATCATATATAGATATACTGCAATGATAAACATTTTAGATCACAGATGAATACATTGGATATACTAGGAATCTGTAATTCGCACGAGCCTGTAACGAAAAACAGATTACACGGTCACGGTGAATAGCCAATACCCCACCCAAGACCCCTACGGGTGCGGCAAACTACCCGCCAAGTACCCGAAGCGAAGCAACCTCCCTCATCTCCATGAGTAGGCCACTCGGCACTTCAGCATACCCGGTAGTTTGTGCACCCCCTCCATGGGTCTATCCTAGGAGCAAAAACAGTAAAAAGAAATTATACAATGACGGCTACAACCCCGACCTGGTTGTGTGGCCATACAAATAATTATTACATCAATTTACAAATTTACATGAATTGAAAGAAAAGAAAACTCTCGTCTCACAACCCCCGGCTATTCACCCGCGACAATCCAACATATTCATATACACATTCCAGCAACATTACAGATCACAGATTTGTATAACCCCCACTAATCGACATATAGCGATTAGCAGACGTTTAATACAAATATCACATTACAGAAAAACCCGTTAGCTTAAGTCTTTTAGAAGTTCGATCAAAAATACGGATTTTCGGGACTCCAAAAATAAAATTTTCGTTCTGGAAAATCTGGGCAGAAAATATATATTCCAAAAATCCCAAAACAACCCCAGAATAACACTGCACCAAAGATGGACCTCGGCCGAGTCAACTCGGCCGCGGAACCGCGGCGGGAGCGTGCTCCCGCCGCGTTTCCGCGGCGCTTTGAAATGATCGAGCGACCAAATTTGGTGGTTATTCAAATAAAAGCCTGAGCCAATTTTAGGTGTATTTCAAAAAAGTTTTCCAGCACTTTTAAAATCGACAGAAAGTTCGAATTTTGGGGTTCATTTCGGGACTTTTTCTTTGATCGATCTTCTAGTTACTTGCTAACATGTTAGATAGAGTTTAACTAGGCTCTGATACCACTGTAAGTCCATGCTACCTCTCCCGGTACTTACGGGCATGCGGAATTTGATAAAAAACGATTTTTATAGAGGTGGTAATATGGACTTATAACCCGGATCTTGGTTAAACATCTAACTAACAACCTAACTACGAGTTGCTAACTACTCGGTTAGGGGGTTATACCTTGCTTGTCTTGAACTCCTTCGTCTTCAAACTCCAATGGAGGTCCTGATCGGCTTCTTCCCGTCGTCTCCTTACGCCGAAGATAGATCCACCTGAAAGCTCCAACCTTTGGCTCCTTCTTCGTTCTTTGAAGAAACTAGTTCACTTGATTTGCTAAATCTTGTGAACTAGAATGAGTAGAGAAGAGTTTGTATGGGATTTTATCTATGGTTCTTGATTCTCAACTCATGAGATATATGAACCATAGAGTTAAGAGAGGAAGCAAGAGGAAGAGGGTGAAAGCAAGAGGAAGAGGGTGAAAGAACAAGAGAGAGAATGAGCAAGTAAGAATGAGCCTTTCTTTTGTCTTTTACCCTCTCATAATCCAAAACAATGATAACTCATTATACCAATCAAGTGTTATGTGATGGTTGAAGCAACCATAACCATATCATTTCATGCACTCATTTTGCACAAATGAGCAAGCAAGCAAAAGTCTTTGCCATGAAATGATGGCTATGGTTATCATGATGGTCAACTAGTCAAGCCTAGTCAACCGGTCAACAAAGTCAACAAGTCAACAAAAGTCAACAAGTCAACAAAGTCAACAAGTCAACAACCATGTCACCATAATACTTAATTAATATAATTGTTAATCATATATCATATTCTCATTAGGGTTGAGCAAAAAGTCAACGGTCAACGGTCAACTGTCAACAACCCTAATGAGAATCCGCTGCCTCTGTCTCCCCGTCAACTGTGCATACACACCCGCATCCGTGTTCCGAGGAACACGAATGCAAACTGGATAAATCCAATCCCAAAAGGTACACTAGGATCTGGCTTAAACCAAAGCCCGCTAGTGTAAACTGTCCGGACACTGTACGTGCACAAGTGCACGGATGTGACCGAACCCTGTCGCAAAACCATGCGACCTGTCGCAAAACCATGCGACCTCTACTCTTTTGCCTAAAGGCGAAAAGCTTTCTGTGTGGGACTCTAAAGACTCGACACTACGCTGGCAGTGGGTTTAACCACAGACCGCAAGCGGTACTAGCTGTGCATAACGGTCCCCAGGTAATGCCGACAAGAAGACTGACGAGGCGAAACCCATCTGAACTCCTACTGAGCCTGAATGTGACATTCTCCGTACAGTCCGGTCTGTTCGTCTAATACATCGCATGGCGGGCCTAGGGGGCGGTAAACGTCAGTCCCCCAATAGCGGTACAAGTCGTGCCGGAGCGAAGCCCAAAACACCCTGAGATAACACTGGAAGCCTACCAGTATATCTCGTTTGCCCTGGCCAGGGACTACTCGTGTAATGGCTCTCCTAGACACAGCGCGATGTCAACCCCCAATACCGGGAGAGACGAATCCTGTCTAACCGTCACTGCCTCCAAGTGCTTCGGGACTGCACCCAACTACTACCTGTTTGCACGGCTCCTTTGAGCCGTGGTAGGGTAGTAATCAAAGTACAGTGGGAACACACTCGAGGCGAAGTGACAGTGTCAAGTCAGCGGACTAAGCTGTACTCATGTCACCTGGGAACTGATAACTGACGATAGGCATAATACCAACTAGTCAGTTCCCGACGAGTCCTGTCCAGTGTACCCGTAACCTAACGAGCACCCGCATACCATCTCAAGTACGACGTACTGACGGCTGTGGGACAGACCGTCTCCCACACTGGGATGAGAAGCGCATGCGCTAGTCTACTCCGGAGTATCGATGCCCTATCTCGATAGTCCTGCGACCAGGGACCTGCATAAGGATGTGCTTATAGATTACCCAGCCCCACTAGTGTGACGGCCATCACATCGCTGGTAATCAAGCAAAGATCCTAAGGGCTCCACTAATGTGTATAGGTGATATACTAAAATAAACACATATACACATTGAAGTAGAAACAAACCAAGTAGCATACTACTATTTTGAGCAAGATTGTATATACAAGGTGAATATCCCAAGCTTCCATTAAGTAATATACAAACTAGTATGATACAGTAATGGCCTCTAAGGCATATACACTAACATGGATTGCATCTTGGATGAAGATGACCCTACCAGTTTCAGGCAGACCATTATCAGTAGGGACTCTGATAAGTGGCTGGAAGCAATGCAATCCGAAATGGAGTCCATGTACACCAATAAAGTGTGGACCTTGGATATTGCTCCACCTGGGGTAAAACCCATTGGATGCAAATGGATCTATAAAAGGAAACTTGGTGTAGATGGGCAGGTGGAAACCTATAAGGCTAGACTCGTTGCAAAAGGTTTTCGTCAAAGACCTGGTTTGGACTATGACGAAACTTTTTCTCCAGTGGCTATGCTCAAATCCATTCGGATCCTACTTGCCATTGCTGCTTTCCATGACTATGGAATCTGGAATATGGACATTAAAATGGCTTTTCTAAACGGTTGTTTAGAAGAGTGCGTTTACATGGATCAGCCAAAAGGTTTCGTAGACAGTGGGAGCAGGGGGAAGGTGTGCAAGTTGCTTAAATCCATTTATGGATTAAAGCAGGCATCGCGGAGCTGGAACATCTGTTTTGATGAGGCAATCAAGGAATTTGATTTCATCAAGAACGAAGATGAACCTTGTGTCTATAAGAAGATTGTAGAACGAACTTTCGTATTCCTAGTCTTGTACGTGGACGACATTCTTTTGATAGGAAATGATATTCCTATGCTACAATCGGTCAAGCTATTCTTGTCACAACGGTTCTCCATGAAGGACCTGGGTGATGCCTCATACATTCTGGGGATCAAGATCTACAGAGATAGATCCAAGAGACTACTGGGACTTTCGCAGTCCAGGTATATAGAGACCGTACTAAAGAGATTTAGTATGGAAGATTCCAAGTGCGGTAACATACCCGCATTGCACGGAATCACCCTCTCCAAGAAGATGTCTCCTAAGACTGACGAGGAGAGGGTTCGCATGAGCACTATACCCTACGCTTCGGCGGTAGGATCTATAATGTACGCGATGCTATGTACAAGACCAGATGTAGCTTACGCACTGAGCGTGGTGAGCTGGTATCAGTCAGACCCAGGTGAGGACCACTGGACGGCAGTGAAGAACATTCTCAAGTACCTGAGAAGGACTAAGGAGATGTTCCTGGTTTACGGTAGTGGAGACCTCAGGGTCGAGTCCTTTACCGATTCAAGCTTCCAGGGTGACAAGGATGACAGCAAGTCTGTCTCGGGTTTTGTGTTTACCCTCAACAGAGGGGCGGTGTGTTGGAGGAGTTCCAAACAGGATACCGTCGCAGACTCGACAATGGAGGCTGAATACATTGCTGCAAGCGATGCCGCAAAAGAGGCGGTCTGGATGAAGAAGTTCATTAGTGAACTTCAGGTGGTTCCGTCCATTATTGACCCAATACCTTTGTATTGCGATAACAATGGGGCTATAGCTTTAGCGAAGGAACCAAGGTCCCATCAGAAATCCAGACACATCTTAAGGCGGTATCACCTGATCAGGGAGATAATTGATCACCAGGAGATCGAGGTACGGAGAATGGACACAAAAGACAACACAGCGGATCCATTCATGAAGGCCCTCCCTCAAACACAGTTCGAGCGACTTTTTGAGCTATTGGGTATGTGGTACGCTGGCAGCTGGCCTTAGTGCAGACGTTGGGTATGCGGTAAACCAATTACTGGCCTTTAGTGCAAGTTGAAGATTGTTAGATATGTATGCCCTAGAGGCCATTATTGTATAGTACTAGCTTGTATAATACATTTTGGAGGCTTGGGATATATATATGGTTTTACGACAGTCTTGCTCGATATAGTAGTATGCTACTTGGTTTGTTTCTATCTTAATATGTGTATATGTTTCTTTTAACATATCGCTAAAAACATATTGGTAGAGCCCTTAGGATTTTTGCTTGACTACCAGCATTGTGATGGCGATCACACTAGTGGGGGCTGGGTAGTCTATAAGCACATCCTTATTTTGGTCCCTAGTCCTAGGATTATCGAGACAGGGCATCAATACTCCAGAGTAGACTGGTGCATACGCTTCTCTTCCCAGCAAGGGAGATGGTCTGTCCCACAGCCATCAGTACATCGTACTAGAGATAGTATGAAGGTGCTCGTTAGGTTACGAGTACACTAGACAGGACTCGTCGGGAACTGTTGGTTGGTATTATACCTATCGTCAGTTAACAGTTCCCAGATGACATGAGTACAGCTTAGTCCGCTGACATGACACTGTCACTTCACCTCGAGTGTGTTCCCACTGTTCTTAGATTACTACCCTACCACGGCTCTACTGAGTCGTGCAAACAGGTAGTAGTTGGGTGCATTCCCGAAGCACTTGGAGGCAGTGACGGTTAGACAGGATTCGTCTCTCCCGGTATTTGGGGTTGATATCGCGCTGTGTCTAGGAGAGCCATTGCATAAAGTCCCTGGCCAGGGCAAGCGAGATATACTGGTAGGTTTCCAGTGTTATCTCAGGGTGTTCTGGGCTACACTCCGACACGACTTGTACCGCTATTAGGGGACTGATGTTTACCGCCCCCTTAGGCCTGCCATGCGATATTCTCAGACGAACAGACCGGACTGTACGGAGATTGTCACATTCAGGCTCAGTAGGAGTTCGATGGGTTCACCTCATCAGTCTTCTTATCGCATCTACCTGGGGACCGTTACGTACAGTTAGTACCGCTTGCGGCCTGTGGTTAAACCCACTGCCAGCGTAGTGTCGAGCCTTTAGAGTCCCACACAGAGGGTTACTCGTCTTTGGGCAAAACAGAGTAAAGGTTGCATGGTTTTGCGACGGGGTTCGTTCACATCCGCGCACTTGTGCACGTTTGGTGTCCGAACAGTAGTTACTAGCGAGCTTTGGTTTAATCTAGATCCTAGTAATTGTTTTGTGATTGGTTTTGTCTCAGTATATTCGTGTTCCTTGGAGCACGGATCCGGGTGTGTATGCACAGTTGACAAAGGCAGAGGCAGAGGATTCTCATTAGGGTTGTTGACCATTTGGCTTTGGTTGACTTGTGGACCGTTGACCTTTCTTTAAACCCTAATGAGAATATGATATATGATTAATAATATTAATTAAGTATTATTGTGCCATGGTTGAGTTGAAAGTTTGACTTTTGTTGACTTGTTGACTTTGTTGACCGTTTGACCATTTTGGACTTGTTGACCATCATCATTTCATGGCTATCATTTCATGGGTATGACTTTTGCTTGCTTGTTGTTTGCAAAATGCAATAATAGCATGAAATGATAATGGTCATTAAAACTAACCATCACCATATACTTAATTATTATTATTATTATTATTATTATTATTATTATCATTATTCTCACTTTTGTAAGAAAGGGTTGGATTATGAGAGCTCATTCTATCATTCTTTTTCTCTCTTCTAGAAAGAAAGCTCTCCCTCTTCCTCTTCCTCTCTTAAGGTTCAAGTGTTCCATGAGTTGGAAATCATGAACCTTTGAGACAAAACCACCATCACTCTTCTCTACTCAATCTACGGTATTAGGTTTAGCAAACCAAACACCTTAGTCATCTCTAGGTTGAGATTGGAGCTCAATTTCGAGACCCTCGGGTGGATCCATCTATGGCAAAGAAGAGACGACAAGGAGGATCCGTTCAAGCAACTACAAGGAGCAAGCAAGAGGAAGAACAACAACAAGAAGAGAAGGAGTTCAAGACCAAGGTATAACCATTCTACATAGTAGTTAGAACTTGTAGAATATTTGTTGGTTCTTGTTTAGCAACGATCCTTCTTGTACGGTCCATGTTACCTAGTTAGGAAAAATTTTCGTTTTACCTATTCCGCCTCCCCGAAAGGACCAGGGTGGGTAACATGGACCTAACAAGTAGGCTACTCGGCACTTTGAGGTACCCGGTAGTTTGTGCACCCCACCTTGGGTCTATCCTACGAGCAAAAACAGTAAAAGAAATTATACAATGACAGCTGCAACCCTATCCCGGTTGTGCGGCCATATAAATAATATTACATCAATTTACATATTACATGAATTGAAAGATAAAGAAAACTCTCATCTCACAACCCCCCGGCTATTCATCCGCGACAATCCAATGAATTCATATACACAAACCATCAACATTACAGATCACAGATATGTATAACCCCCACTAATCGACGTATAGCGATCAGCAGACGTTCAATACATATATCACATCACAGATATAACCCATTAGCCAAAGTCTAGAGAAGTTCGAACAAAATATGGATTTGTAACCACCCTAAATAAAAATTTGTTCTCTGGAAATTCTGGGCAGAAACAAACCATCCTAAAAATCCCAAAACACAATTATAAGAATACTGCAAGAAAAATGACCCACGGCCGAGTCAACTCGGCCGCGGATCCGCGGCAATAGCATGCTCTTGCCGCGGTTCCGCGGCGCGTTGACCGAGTCACTGGATCTTTTTTCTTGGGTGTTCTTTAAAAACCCTGAGCCGATTTTTAGTGTATGATTATTTTTTTTTGAGCAGAAATAAAAATCGGCAGAAAGTTCACATTTTTCATCTGTTTTGCGGTTTTTTCTCCGATCGAAATTCTAGATACTTCGCTAACTTGCTAGTTTGTGTTTAGCTGGGCTCTGATACCACTGTAAGTCCATGTTGCCCACCCCGGTGCTTACGGGGAGGCGAAAACGGTATAAAAAATCGATTTTTAGAACTCAAGGAAACATGGACTAAAAGGAGAATCTTTGCTAAACAAAAACTAACAACCATGCTAAGAGATTTAGCTACTCGGTTAAAGGGTTATACCTAAGTCTTGAACTCCTTCTCTTCTTGCTCCTTGGAGTGGGATGAACGGGTCGTCCTCGTCGCCTTCTCTTGCCGAAGAAAGATCCACCCAAGGGCCTCTACCTTTGGCTCCTACCTCAACCTAGAGGTAACTAAAGTGCTGGGTGTGCTAAACCTAGAACCTAAGGATGAGTAGAGAGTAATTTTGGTGTTTTATCTCAAAAGCAAGAATGGTTCTTAACTCATGAGAGGGGAGAGCTTTGAGAGAGAGGGGAAGAGGATGAAAGAGAATGAGCATGAGAGAATATGAGGATAATATCAACCATTCTCACATATATGTGAATTATGATAATTAAATAATTAATCAAAGATAATAATGATGGTTAACTTGGAAAGACCATTATCATTTCACATTAATGAATTTTGCAAGAATCAAAGAGTATCTTTCATGTGAAATGATGATGGTCAATTTGTCAACATAGGTCAACAAGTCAACCATAGTCAAATGGTCAACAACCCTAACCATAACACAATTACAATTAATTAATATCAATAATCATATTTCACATATTCATTAGGGTTAAGAAAAAGACAACGGTCATCAACCCTAATGAAAGTCCTCTGCCTCTGCCTCAGTCAACTGTGCATACACACCCGTATCCATGTTCCAAGGAACACGAATACAATGAGATAAAACCAATCCCAAAACATATACTAGGATCTAGCTTAAACCAAAGCCTGCTAGTATCAACTGTCCGGACACCAAACATGCACAAGTGCGCGGATGTGAACGAACCCCTTCGCAAAACCATGCGACCTCTACTCTGTTTTGCCCAAAGGTGAATAACCCTCTGTGTGGGACTCTAAAGACTCTACACTACGCTGGCAGTGGGTTTAACCACAGGCCGCAAGCGGTACTAGCTGTACGTAACGGTCCCCAGGTAGATGCCGATAAGAAGACTGACGAGGTGAACCCATCTGAACTCCTACTGAGCCTGAATGTGACAGTCTCCATACAGTCCGGTCTGTTCGTCTGAGAATATCGCATGGCGGGCCTAGGGGGCGGTAAACGTCAGTCCCCTAATAGCGGTACAAGTCGTGTCTTAGTGTAGCCCAGAACACCCTGAGATAAAACTGGAAACCTACCAGTATATCTCGCTTTCCTTGGTCAGGGACTTTGTGTAATGGCTCTCCTAGACACAGCGCGATATCAACCCCCAATACCGAGAGAGACGAATCCTGTCTAACCGTCAATGCCTCCAAGTGCTTCGGGACTGCACTCAACTGCTACCTGTTTGCACAACTCCTTTGAGCCGTGGTAGGGTAGCAATCTAAAAACAGTGGGAACACACTCGAGGCGAAGTGACAGTGTCAAGTCAACGGACTAAGCTGTACTCATGTCACCTGGGAACTGATAACTGACGATAGGTATAATACCAACCAACAGTTCCCAACGAGTCCTGTCCAGTGTACTCGTAACCTAACGAGCACCCGCATACTATCTCAAGTACGACATGCTGACGGCTGTGGGACAGACCGTCTCCCATGCTGGGGTGAGAAGCGCATACGCTAGTCTACTCCGGAGTATCGATGCCCTGTCTCGATAGTCCTACGACTAGGGACCTGCATAAGGATGTGCTTATGGATTACCCAGCCCCCATGAGTGTGACTGCCATCACAACGTTGGTAATCAAGCAAAGATCCTAAGGGCTCCACTAATGTGTAAAGGCGATATGCTATAAGAAACACATGCACACATTAAAGTAGAAACAAACCAAGTAGCATACTACTATTTTGAGCAAGATTGTCTATACAACTGTGAATATCTCAAGCTTCCATTAAGTAATATACAAACTAGTATAATACAGTAATGGCCTCTAGGGCATATACACTAACACTACAGCACCCACTCTCTCCAGAATCTCGTAAGGTCCGACATATCTGGGACTGGGCTTCCCCTTCTTCCCGAAACGCATCACACCTTTCATTGGAGTACCCAAAGGAACACATGATCTCCCACTCCAAACTCGAGTCTACGACGCCGTCGATCTGCATACGATTTCTTTCTGCATTGGGCCGCCTTTATTCTATCACGTATCAACTGAATCTTCTCTGTAGTCTCATGTACTATCCGCGGTCCCAATATGCAACTCTCGCTCAGTTCCGTCCAGCAAACGGGTGATCGACATTTCCTCCCATACAAAGCTTCAAAGGGTGCCATCTGGATCGTCTCCTGAAAACTGTTGTTGTACGAGAATTCTATCAAAGGTAGGTAACGATCCCAACTACCACCGAAATCAAAGCTACAAGCCCGAAGCATATCCTTTAGTGTCTGAATGGTCCGCTCCGACTGACCATCTGTCTGTGGGCGGAAAGGAGTACTAAAACTCAACCGTGTACCCAAATCTTCTTGAAGTTTCTTCCATAGCCTGCTAGTAAACTGGGTACCCCTATCTGAAACTATGCACATCGGAACTCCATGCAGACGTACCATCTCATCGATATAAATTTGAGCATACTGTGCAAAACCATACGTCGTCTTCACTGGGAGAAAATGAGCTGCCTTTGTCAATCTATCAACAATCACCCAAATGGAATCATGCCCTCTGCTAGTCCTGGGTAGACCCACCACGAAATCCATGGAAATATGTTCCCATTTCCACTCTGGAATGGGTAAGGGCTGCAACTCTCCGGCTGGCCTCTGGTGTTCTGCTTTGACTTGCTGACAAGTCAAACATCTCAAAACATATTCCATAACATCCCTCTTCATTCCTTCCCACCAATAAACATCCTTCAGATCATGATACATCTTGGTGGAACCAGGATGAATACTGTATGCTGACCTATGGGCCTCCTCTAAAATCTCACGCCTCAATCCGTCAGAATCTGGCACACAGAGACGAGTTCTAAAACGTAATACTCTATGATCATCAATCACAAACTCCGTCTCCCTGCCCTGCTTAACCTGATCCATAATCTCAATCATACGAGTATCTACGGGCTGTGCCTCTCGAATGCGGTCCAATAACTGAGGTCGGGTGCAAACATGTGCTAGCTGGCCTCCTGCCGACGTGAACTCAAACTGTATATGACTATCACATAAGATCTGCCAATCTGTAGAAGACTGTCTCTGCGAGATGCGCAAATGAGATAAGCTACCTCCGGGTCTCCGACTCAAAGCATCTGCTACAACATTCGCTTTGCCTGGATGATACAAGATCTCACAATCGTAATCTTTCACAAGTTCCATCCATCTACGCTGCCTTAGGTTCAGATCCCTCTGCTGAAAAATATACTTTAAGCTCTTATGATCTGTGAAGATTTGACACGACTCTCCATACAAGTAATGTCTCCAAATCTTCAATGCGAATACCACAACAGCCATATCTAGATCATGAGTGGGGTAGTTTTGTTCGTGCCTCTTCAACTGTCGAGAAGCATAAGCTACAACCCTGCCGTGCTGCATCAACACACAACCTAAACCCACTCTAGAAGTATCACAATACACAACAAAACCTCCTGACCCGGAAGGTAAAGATAATACAGGTGGAGTCGTCAAGCGCGTCTTCAATTGCTGAAGACTCTGCTCACATGCATCTGTCCACTAAAATGGAGCCTCCTTCCTAGTCAATCCGGTCAAAGGTGTAGCGATCCGTGAAAAATCTTGCACGAAGCGTCGGTAATAACCTGCCAGACCTAAGAAACTCCGAACCGCTGTAACTGACACAGGTCTGGGCCAGTGCTGTACCGCTTCAATCTTCTTTGGGTCCACACATATACCCTCTCTCGTGACCACGTGACCCAAGAACTCTACACTATCGAGCCAAAAAGCACACTTAGAGAATTTTGCAAACAGCTGATGCTCTTTCAAGGTCTGCAACGTAATACGCAAATGCTGCTCGTGCTCCATCCGACTCCAAGAATAAACAAGAATGTCATCTATGAACACTATAATAAATTGATCAATAAAGGGTCTGAATATACGGTTCATCATATCCATAAAAGCTGCTGGAGCGTTAGTGAGTCCGAACGACATCACCAGAAATTCATAGTGCCCATATCTCGTGCGAAACGCAGTCTTTGGAATATTGTCTTTCCGAACCTTCAACTGGTGATACCCTGACCGTAAATCGATCTTTGAGAAGTAACCAGCTCCCTGCAACTGATCGAATAAGTCATCTATACGTGGTAGTGGATACCTGTTTCGCACAGTGACGCGATTCAGCTGTCGGTAGTCGATGCATAGTCTCATACTACCGTCCTTCTTCTTTACAAATAAGACAGGAGCTCCCCACGGTGATACACTGGGACGAGCAAGCCCTTTATCTAACAACTCTTGCAACTGGCTTTTGAGTTCCTTCAATTCCATCGGTGCCATTCGATAGGGTGGTATAGAAATAGACCCCATACCCAGAATCAAGTCAATGCAAAATTCAATGTCACGATCGGGTGGCAATCCTGGTAACTCAGCAAGAAACACCTCAGGAAATTCTCGTGCGATCGGAACCTGGTCCAATGTAATCTCAGCGACCCCTAAGTCCTGAACGAATGCCAAGAACCCATGACAACCCTTCTTCAAGAGTCGCTCCGTACAAAGAGCAGAAATCATGTTGGCAGAAGTTATTTCACAATCCCCCTGCACAACAAACACCGGTTCACCTAAAAAACAAAATCTAACCGCCTTTCCCCGACAATCTACATAGGCATGACAGGCGGCCAACCAATTCATACCAAGGAGTATATCAAAATCTAACATATCCAGGAAAATCAGATCAACTAGCAAATCTTTATCACCAATACGCACAGAACATGACCTGAATACGTGGTGAGCTATAAAAGAATCTCCCACCAGGGTAATCACCACTAATGGTAACTCTAACAATGACGACTCTTTCTCTAAAGAAAGTGCAAATCGTGAAGATACATAAGAATGTGTAGAATCGGGATCAAATAAAACATGTGCCTCAAACGAGCATAATGTAAGAGTACCTGTCACAACTACATTTGATTCCTGGGCATCCTGTGGAGTCAGCGCAAATAATCGTGCCTGGCCCCTGGCCGCATCCTGTCGTCCTCTACCTCTATCTCCTCGACCTCTCTGAGAACGTTCCGCAAAGCCTCGACCTCGTGGTGCAACTGCCTGGCATGTAGCGCCAACTGGGGGAGGAAGTAAAGCCATCGGCGTAGAAGGTGGAAGGGGTAAAGCAGCCTGTGGATTAACAGTCCCACTATAACGTGTACACCCTCTAGCCATATGCCCTGAACGTCCGCAATTATAACATGTAAGTGGGGTCCCCTGATCATCGGGGTATGAACTGAACATCTGGCCCTGAGTCCAACCTCGCCAGAAACTGCGGCCTGGAGTATATCATCCTCTACATCTACCAAACTGTCTAGCCAGTGGCCCGGTCGGCCTACTCCTCTTTGGCTCCGGAACAACTACTGCCTCTCTCAACCACTCCTCTACTCGTATTGTTGCATCCATGGCCTGCGCATACGTATCAAAATGCTGGGTGCCTATCGCCAGATATAACTGCGTATCCAGACTCCTTAGGAACCTCTTCACCTGAAGCTCCTCCGTAGGTACTAAATATGGAGCATAGCGCGACAACTGGGTGAATCGTAAATCATAATCTACCACCGACATACTTGTTGATTTCCGCAATGCTTCAAAACTGCTAGCTCTAGCGTCCCTCACACTTTGGGGAAGAAATCTGGCAAGAAAAACCGTGGAAAACTCGGTCCACGACATCGGAGGAAGACTCGTGGCTCGCCCTCTCTCCATCGACTCACACCACTCTTGTGCAAGCCCCTCCAAACGAAAGCTAGTCAGCTCAACTGACCTCGCATCAGAATATCACAATGATCTGCCAATCCTCGCCATCCTATCAAGAAAGGACTGAGGATCTTCCGCTACATCGGTCCCCGTAAATACTGGAGGTCTCAATCTCATAAACTCTGCAAGTGATACCTCCATCACTCTCGTATATACAAGTGTTACCGTCTGCGTAGGCTGTACCTCGGACTCTGCTACGGTCGGTGCCGGATCCTGTCTCAATACTCGAGTGGCCTCAGCTAACTGTCCTACCACTCGCTGCAATCCCAACATGCCCTCCTCAATCCTAGTCATGCGATCTGGAGGAGGAGGATCAACATGCTCATGCACCGCCGGAACGTCCGGTGTACCAGTCGTCGTCATAGGCGAACTCGCCCTAGCTGCATCTCTGGTTGCGGCTCGCCTAGCCCGCGTAGCCATAGCAACTGGAATAAGAAACGAGAGTTGATAAGGCTTACGAATAGGAACAATCAATAACAGAGAATCAACGGAAGGATAGATCAAGATATACCTCCTAAGGTTAGTTAGGCTGAATACGATAACGTAAATATGCCGCGAAACATACGTACGGTACTGCACTCATCCTAATTCACCTACTCCATCAAACCAATGGTCATCCTAACTCACGGACTCACGTCAACCTATTTTAATCCCCTACTCAATTTCCGTAAGATTATTCCTAAGCTCTGATACCAACTTTGTTACGGCCCAAGTTTGGATGTGACCGGCACTTAGATTGTATCATATCTAAAGATATGCACACAGTCCAAGTAAGCCGAAAACCAAGATCAAAATCCTTTTTTGCGGAATTCTTTATATCGAAAATTTAGTTTTTAAGTAAAAATCGCATGTTATGAAGTTAAAATATTAAACAGGTATAAGGTGTTAAGTTTAGTTGCATCTCTAGTTGGGATTAACAATATCAACAGCGGAAATGAAATCTCAGTATATAGGACATCAACACGAATCTCAGATATAAAGAAAAGAAACCACAATTTATAGAACTAAACGATCTCAACTGTCAATAATATACATATCATCTCTCACTCTAAGT
Organism: Agapanthus africanus; assembly: GCA_030015575.1. NCBI lineage: Eukaryota > Viridiplantae > Streptophyta > Magnoliopsida > Asparagales > Amaryllidaceae > Agapanthus > Agapanthus africanus. Next base: position 462,311,305 of record JASDDO010000026.1, read on the forward strand.
CATATACAGGTCTGATGGAGATTTTCTAGATACAAAATAAAAATACAAAAGAGAAGGTTACTACATATGTAACCCACCTATCAAAAGATGTGATAAAGCTGCAAAAGTAGATCTGCACCACAACTAACCGTCCACTCTACCCCTGCAAGGAACTGTGGCACAACGGGGGTGAGTTGCCAACTCAGTGAATATAACTAACATATAACGTTTAATAATGTAAATATAACAATCATATTAACAGAAATGTGAACAAGTATGACGTATGATTATATGTGGAAATCATGAATCTATACTATGAATCTCATAGTCAAAACTGAAATCTCATCATGTATCCCCAATAAAATTTATTTCCCCGTGTCCATCATCGACACAAAACTTCCATTTCTCACAGACATCATTCCTCGAATGATCCTGAAATCAACAAAGTCCACTATGTATCCGACTGTATTCCCCACCGACTCAGTCTGGATAAAACTGTAAATCCGTAACCGTATATCCACCGACTCAGTTCGGAATAATAATATAAATCCGTAACCGTATATCCACCGACTCGGTTCGGAATAAAACCAAATCATAAAATCATCTCTGGTGTACATGTCACATCAATCATGAAAATCACTGGATTTATGTAATAGTATTCAAAACTCAAAACCATAAATCCTCAATACTGCCATTACCTCTTACATCAACATAGAATACTCAGATATTAAACATGATATTAATAATGCAATTTACCACTATTATTGGGGTGTAAGATACGATATGAATCATTTTAACAATAAATTTGCTAAGTGTAAAAGTGGCATGGTAATCTTGACGAGGTGTGTTGATTGAAAAGAAATTCTTCGTTGTGTAGTATGTAAAATTGTAAAGAAATCACAACCAAAAATTATTTGACCACAATCAACTACGGTGTCGGATGTAGATTGTAAGTGAGTGCGGATCGTCCACAGGGACAGTGTAATAGTTTGTCTTTTGAATTAGATGAGTCGAAACTTTAAAGAAAACAAAACAAAACAAAACAATTCATGATTTGTATTTAAAGTTCAAGAATTAGAAAAATCTAAATCTAATAACAAGAAAAGATAGAATCAAGAATTGAGAGTTTGTTGATTTTTCCAAACCAAATATCAAGAATCGAAATGAGGCTCGTAGGAATCGATCGGATCTATAGAAGTGATGCAATCTTATGATGACGTATTCTTATCCTTCAATGAATTGATACTAAATCGATGATGATCGACAAGAATTAGGGATTTCTAGTGAAAACTAGGGTTTCATCTTATCCCTTGTTCCTTCGTCGATATCATTCACATTCCAGTCTCTAGTAAATTCAAGAAACGATCGTAGATCCCTAATTTCGAGCGATAACAATCAAGAAAGTATCGCAACGAAACTAGGTTGTCGATTCTTGAACTTGCTAGGGTTTACAAAACTCGTAGGACTCAAGAATCGTATTAAGATTTGTTACATCATCTTTCTATTGATCGTCTCGACTCCTTAACGAGCGGAGTTTTACTCAAACATCACAACAAGAACAACAATTACAAATTGAGATCTAATCATGATGCAAGAATTTAAAAGAAAGCAAGATAAAAGAATTTCACCTTTTATTTATATCAACAATTTCGTTACAATCGCTCAAGAACTACAAGAGGAAGAACTCGATAGTCGATTTGGCTTCGCTCGGCTTCGTGAGTCGCGGATCGGCTTGGATCACTTGCTCGGATGGAGATCGGCTCGGCTCCTAAAAGGTTGAAGGCTTCTCGCTTGATTGGTACTCAAGATCTTGAATTTGAAGTGGAATTAGGGTTAGGGTTTCGCACAAGCCTTGTCACTAGACTTGTGGAAGAAGATGAAGAATTGAAGAAGACTAAAGATTATGGAAGAACAACTAAAGAATGATTACCTAAAGATTGATTAAAGATTAGCCTCAACCCTTAGATCTAGGTTCCTATTTATAGACATCTAAACCCTAGATCTAGGATTTGAATTTTAAGTTTCCCTCCAAAGTTTGTTGAGGAAATTTGAATTTCCCTCCAAAAGTTAGTAAGAGGAGAAGCTTCTAGATGTGATTGGTTAGGAGGGAGCTTCTAGAAGAGGTTAGTTAGGAGCTTAATTAGGATTAGCTTTGCTTAATGATATTTGCTGATCTGGCAGTAGCTTCGAAGTCCTTCTGGAATTTGACATATCAGAAAGGAATGTGGGCCCAGAGATAAGAATTTTGCATTAAAAATAATTTGCTGATCTGACCAAACCGCCGAGGAACCGCGGCGCAAGCCGGCTCCTGCCGCGGTTCCGCGGCGCTTTTGGGGCTTCATGGCTTGGAATTTCTTATGCTGTTTTGGGCTGAATTGTGGGACTTTATTTGATATGTTGATTTTTATATTTCCTTTTGAATTGCTACCAGATTTGAAATCATTGAGTTGGTGTATTTTTGATCAGCTCTTTTGGCTTTGCTCCTGCAATTTCCTGCACAAATCTCGACACAAGTGTTGCGCAAATACAGAGATGATGCAATGCCATGAAATGCGGTCAATTTCCCTTAAAGTGCAGGTTTAAAAGTCTAACATATGAAATCTGATATTTAACGACTGATTTGCTAATATGTGAAATATGAATACCGAACACTTCTAAATGAGTGCAAATGATAGGGAAATTGCCGTGTTAAAAATACATTATTTTCGACTGATCAAATTCCCCCAAACTTATTTTCGATCGTCTCGAGCGAATTGTTTTATTAAAAAGAGAAGGAGAAAATAAAGAAAGAGAAAAACTAACTAGCACACTTTCGTAGGCAACACGATTGCACTGAGCACGTGCAACAAGCCTTTAAACCTCTAGGTGTCCCTAGTAGGAGGAGTGTTGTCTCCTGAGGGTTTTCAGCGGATTGCACCCACAAAATCCAATAATAAAAGGAAGATCATGAATATTATATTTAAAGAAAAGAATTGTAAAAGAAAAGCTTCGAAAATTAGGGTTTCCAACTAAGCTAGCTTTTCGGTTGTCATGAGCCTATCTTAATGGTCATGAAAAGATGTCAGAAATCACGTCCTCCCTCAATAAAACATTGTCTTATTCTTGATTACTATCTTTCTTCCAAACATCGATCATATAACCCTGCATGTGTGTAAAGACATCCCTACACCCGGAGAATTCAATTCAAGCTATCATACTCTTGCCCATCAGCCTCAGTACTTTTCAATTAATGAATATTTAGATGAGATTGCTCACACACTTTCATGCGACCGTTAATACTTCTTGAGGTACTATCCGACCGATTACTCCTGTGCTTGCTTACTTGGTGTATTTTCCTCGTCTTGCACTACCTCAGGCATAGCAGTGACTCCCAGACCAGTTGGCCTTAGGGCACTAGGTGAAGAAGCACCCTCGCTATACATTTTTATTGCCCTCGGTGATAACAAAACCAGTGTCAATTTTTCTCACCACTTTATATTTTTATTCATTTTTTTCTTTTTATTTCCTTCATACTTTTGGCTTTAAGACAAGAGCATTTCAAGGTATCCTCTACTATCCCAGGCTTCAAGACGTGTGTAAGTACGAATAGCAGGGTAGCAACGTTCAAAAATGTTTGGCTTCCAGAATAGAAACTATTTTTCAGACTTATTTTTATCCTCAGATTAGTGACTTTTTTCATCTTACTAACCCTTGGGACAACGGCTCATAACTAATTATTACTAGTTCGTATAAGAAAACTTCTAATTTTCTTAGTTTTCTTAAATTTTTCTAATCTCATGGATGTAATTTTTCACTATCTAATCTTTTATTATCTTATTTATGTACAAAAACGTTTTTATCTTTTTGAAAATTTTAAATTTTTATAGGTTTTCAAAAAAATGTTTTGTGCTTATGCAAATGATATGCAAATGATGCAAAAATAAGCACAAACCTCCCCCAAACTTGTTTTCAACAGTGCCCTCACTGTTGCCATCCGCTAACTCTCGAAAAACCTGTAAGCTTGGGAGGAATTTATTAGTGGGGGCAAAATATTTAAGTGAAGAACCTCCCCCAAACTTATTTTTGGCTCATTATTTTGTAAAAATTTTCTTTTCAAGAGCCAGAAAAAATGCCCCCCCCTAAAACTTAAGCAATATTAATCTTTGAAAATCATATGAGGGGGTCAAAAATCAGTGGTCGATACCAAGCTTTGCAAAGACCGAATGTAAACACCAACCATTCAAAAATTTTATCAATGAAGTGCTCTGGTTGGTGGAAGAAGAAGTGGGGAAAGGTTAAGTGGTGGAATAGAATGTTTGTGCGTCTCATTTTGGAGAGACGATGCAGTGTATGTGATGGATTACTCGCATTCTTTTTACAGTTCAGAAGAAGGGGTGGAGGTTCAATTTCATTGATTGGGAGATGATTCATCTCAACACCCGTGTCATTCAAAAATGCGAGTTCATCAGCGAAGATTTCCTCAAAAGTTCCATCAATACCCCGATGAATACTGTCATCACAAAGTGCGGGGTGATCTTCAGACTCTAAGAACAGTTCATAATCAGTGTTAATTGTTGACCCGGACATCTCGGTGGAAGAGTCCGTATGTGTATGATACATCGTTGGGTCAAATAACATATGAAAAGAGTCTAGATCGGTATCAGGAGGATCATCTAATTCGCTGCTGTCGACATCCATTAAGTCGACAGAACAGACCTGAGCAGTAGGTTCGGAGGGTACACTTCCTAACTTGTAAATGTTCAGCTCTATTGACCTATTCCCGAAGGATAGGGTCATAGAACCATTAAGACAGTTGATGATAGCGTTGGAAGTGGCCAAAAAGGGGCGACCTAAAATCACCGGAATTTGATTCCGTGGGTTCGCTACAGGCTGTGTATCAATTACAATAAAGTCCACAGGGAATATGAATTCCCCGATTTTTATTAACACATCCTCCAGTTCACCCCTAGGTTTGGTGATTGATCGGTCAGCATCTGGAGAGTGCAATTGGTTGGCTTCAACTCTCCGATACCTAGTTGCTCATAAACTGAATATGGAAGCAAGTTAACACTAGCGCCAAGGTCTAGTAGAGCACGGTTGATGTGTTTTTCCCCAATAGAAACGGAAATAGTAGAATATCCAGGATCCTTACGTTTCCTCGGTAATTGTTGGGGGAAAGCCGTGTCTATTGTTTTTTCCATGAAAATCTTCTTTTGCACTTAAGTCTTCCTCTTCCTAGTGCACAAGTTCTTAAGAGTTTTCGCATAGGACGGAACTTGTTGGATGGCATCTAGGAGAGGGATGTTGGTGTTAACTTGCTTTAAAATGTTCATAATCTTCTCCATATATGGACTTGATGTGTTAGCCCTTAACCAATTAGGATAAGGTGCTTTAGCAATAAGCGCTGGGTCCATCATAGGAGAAGGAAGTGTGTGTGGACCCGATCCCAGAATAGAAGTGGGGATCGTCCGTGGAGGAGTAAAAGAGGTGGGCTGAAGTGGCGAGCCTTTTGGGAAACGAAGAATAGGCTCGTGAGAAGGTGGTGGGGTAGAAGAACAAGGATCAGAACTAGAAGTGTGTGTGTGAGGAAAGGTCTCAGCAGGAGTGTTATTGATTGATTTATCAGTATCATCAAACTCTTCCCCAACGTGATTGTCAAGCACTCTTCCAGATCTCAACGTAATCTCATCCACATGATGTGAATAGCTAGGATTAGGTAAAGGTTGAGCTGGAAGTTTCCCTTTCTCTCTTGCACTCATTTCGGCTTTTAGTTGTGCAATTTGTTCTTCCATCGATTTGATGTTCTCATTTTGAGAGATAATGATCTTTATCACATTCTCGACGGAAGATTGCAAACTTGCCGTCCCTTGGATGGATTGTTTCATGAAAGTATCCAAGGTTTGTGCTAGTGCAGAGGTATTATCTGTACTGGTCAATTGCAAAGGACTAGACGGTGCAAAAGTGTTGGCCGGATTTTGAAAGTTTTGTGCTTGGAAGGGGTGCTGACTCAATTGAAGTGGTGGCTGCTGTTGTGGTGGAGGGACCATTTGGAAATGATTCGTGTTTGGAACCGTGTTTTGAGATTGGGATTGGTTCCAAGCAAAGTTAGGGTGATTCCTCCAACCCTGATCATATGTGGAAGAAGATGGATCGTTTCTAGGTCTTTGAAATGTGGCATTGGTATGCTCATGACCTTGAAACGGACATTCTTCCGTCAAGTGAGACGGATCAGAACAGCAGCCACATACAGTTTTGGAGAGTGACATTTGATTTAGGGTGGCGGCTAAAAATTTATTTTCCATAGTCTCGAGTTTCTTGTGTATAGCTACAATGTCAGCTCTAACTCCTATAGAAATATCATTTCCATCCCTAGACGATTGACTCACACCCTCCCACTGTAAAGATTTTTCAGCGAAATTTTCTAGAAAATTCCAGGCTTCCCCATCATCTTTAGTCATGAAATTGCCTTGACACATGGATTCAAGGGTCTGTCTTGTGTAAGGAGTAATGCCCTCATAAATGATTCGGCACAGTTCCCATCTCGGGATGCCGTGATGTGGACATTGGACTAACAGATCCTTGAAACATTCAAGACATTTTGAAAATGTTTCATTTGGAAGCTGGGTGAATTGATAGATTTCGCTACGGACTCGAGCTGTTTTGTGATGTGGGTAAAATTTCTTAAGGAATGCTTTGACGAATTCGTCCCAATTTGAAATGGAATGTGCGGTAGTGTTATATAGCCACTTCTCGGCTAAATCGCACAAAATGAATGGGAGAAGAAGAAGACGTAAAGCATCCACAGAAAGCTGTGAAGTACTCATCATTGCGCATACATTTTCAAATTTGGTGATAAACACGTATGCGTCTTCAGACTCGAGACCGTGAAATTTTGGTAGAAGGTTGATGTATTGAGGTTTTATTTGAAAATTTTCCCCGTTGGCTGGTGGAATGGAAAGACAGGTGGAAAGGGGGCCTCGTGTAGGATAGCACCTCTCTTGGAGAGAGATGCGAGGTGGATTCTGCGTACCAACGGACGGCGGCAGGGTAGTGGAAAAGAAATTCGATGGAGGTGGATCCATCGATGTGGGTGTGGTGGTGGGTAAAAGAAAAGTAAATATAGAAATACCGACTTTTGGGTCGATGAGGGAAACGCGGACTTAACGGGCACTAGAAACCCGTGTCCAGCCTATCTTGCACTAAAAAGGGTTAGTACAAGTGGCAGCGTGAATTTATAATTAGGGGAATGAATGAATGCGGTGTTTGTTTTGAAAATTGGACGGATTTTTGAAAAAATGATGCAACAAAATAAATGCAACACACAAAACCCTAATATCTAGTGGTCACCTAGGTCAAACTCTAGACCGCTCCTAACTGTCAAAAGACAAGTCGCAGGATAGAATCCTCCACTGCCTCTTTGTCCCCCTGTGGCCAGGTAAGTGCCAGGTAAGTGGGAAGGTACTCCACTACGTAAGTAGTGGGCCTAATTAATAACCACTAGCCTTCGACACACTTGCCTTAGACACCACAAGAAAACGCGGATAAGCAATGAATTACCCACGGCCTTCTTCTGTCCTAAGTGAGCGTGACAGTCCTTAGAGTCATCTCTAGATTTCTTTTAATTAATGAGGGTCAATGCGGATGCAAGTTTGTGATTTTTGGGGCTTAGGACGGGTAATGAACTCTCCACCTAATCTGGATTTGGTCGTGCCCCTTAATTTCCGTATTAATATGCAAACAACCAAAAATCAAAACATGCACAAATTTTTATTTTACTTTTTGCGCGCTGCGAATATTTGCAAAGAAACCTGCACAAAATGTTATTTGGAGCAGATGAGGGAGAAGATAAGAAAGTGTAGAAGTATACCTGAAATTTTGGTAGAATGATGCAGCAAGTACGCCGCGGAACCGCCGCAGTTGCACGCTAGGGCCGCGGAATCGCGGTAATATGAGTAGATCACTGCTCCAAAATTTTCCTGCAAGCTTCTGTTCACTCCCTCAGCTCTCTGGTAATTTCAGAAAAAAAATTCTCCAGCTCCAATGATTCCAGATTTTCTCGCAATCAAATCACAACACACGTATTAGGGTTTGTGCGAGTTTAGATCTAAAAATTATAATGGAATAAATTTTTCAACTCAAATTTCAAAATACGTACAATTAGCGCACTATCTCCGGCAACGGCGCCATTTGATTGTTAATATTTTCTTGATTGGATGTAAAAGTATCACATTCAAATGATCCCCGGCAACGGCGCCATTTGATTGTTATAATTTTCCGATTGGATGTAAACGTATCAAATCGAATCAAATGATCCCCGACAACGGCGCCATTTGATTGAATGAAATTCTTGATGTGTAGTATGAAAATTGTAAAGAAATCACAACCAAAAATTATTTAACCGCAATCAACTACGGTGTCGGATGTAGATTGTAAGTGAGTGCGGATCGTCCACAGGGACAGTGTAATAGTTCGTCTTTTGAATTAGATGAGTCGAAACTTTAAAGAAAACAAAACAAAATAAAACAATTCATGATTTGTATTTAAAGTTCAAGAATTAGAAAAATCTAAATCTAATAACAAGAAAAGATAGAATCAAGAATTGAGAGTTTGTTGATTTTTCCAAACCAAATATCAAGAATCGAAATGAGGCTCGTAGGAATCGATCGGATCTATAGAAGTGATGCAATCTTATGATGACGTATTCTTATCCTTCAATGAATTGATACTAGATCGATGATGATCGACAAGAATTAGGGATTTCTAGTGAAAACTAGGGTTTCATCTTATCCCTTGTTCCTTCGTCGATATCATTCACATTCTAGCCTCTAGTAAATTCAAGAAACGATCGTAGATCCCTAATTTCGAGCGATAACAATCAAGAAAGTATCGCAACGAAACTAGGTTGTCGATTCTTGAACTTGCTAGGGTTTACAAAACTCGTAGGACTCAAGAATCGTATTAAGATTTGTTACATCATCTTTCTATTGATCGTCTCGACTCCTTAACGAGCAGAGTTTTACTCAAACATCACAACAAGAACAACAATTACAAATTGAGATCTAATCATGATGCAAGAATTTAAAAGAAAGTAAGATAAAAGAATTTCACCTTTTATTTATATCAACAATTTCGTTACAATCGCTCAAGAACTACAAGAGGAAGAACTCGATAGTCGATTTGGCTTCACTCGGCTCCGTGAGTCGAGGATCGGCTTGGATCACTTGCTCGGATGGAGATCCGCTCGGCTCCTAAAAGGTTGAAGGCTTCTTGCTTGATTGGTACTCAAGATCTTGAATTTGAAGTGGAATTAGGGTTAGGGTTTCGCACAAGCCTTGTCACTAGACTTGTGGAAGAAGATGAAGAATTGAAGAAGACTAAAGATTATGGAAGAACAACTAAAGAATGATTACCTAAAAATTGATTAAAGATTAGCCTCAACCCTTAGATCTAGGTTCCTATTTATAGACATCTAAACCCTAGATCTAGGATTTGAATTTTAAGTTTCCCTCCAAAAGTTTGTTGAGGAAATTTGAATTTCCCTCCAAAAGTTAGTTAGAGGAGAAGCTTCTAGATGTGATTAGTTAGGAGGGAGCTTCTAGAAGAGGTTAGTTAGGAGCTTAATTAGGATTAGTTTTGCTTAATGATATTTGCTGATCTGGCAGTAGCTTCGAAGTCCTTCTGGAATTTGACATATCAGAAAGGAATGTGGGCCCAGAGATAAGAATTTTGCACTAAAAATAATTTGTTGATCTGACCAAACCGCCGCGGAACCGCGGCGCAAGCCGGCTCCCGCCGCGGTTCCGCGGCGCTTTTGGGGCTTCATGGCTTGGAATTTCTTGTGCTGTTTTGGGCTGAATTGCGGGCCTTTATTTGATATGTTGATTTTTATATTTCCTTTTGAATTGCTACCAGATCTGAAATCATTGAGTTGGCGTATTTTTGATCAGCTCTTTTGGCTTTGCTCCTGCAATTTCCTGCACAAATCTCGACACAAGTGTTGCGCAAATACAGAGATGATGCAATGCCATGAAATGCGGTCAATTTCCCTTAAAGTGCCGGTTTAAAAGTCTAACACATGAAATCTGATATTTAACGACTGATTTGCTAATATGTGAAATATGAATACCGAACACTTCTAAATGAGTGCAAATGATAGGGAAATTGCCGTGTTAAAAATACATTATTTTCGACTGATCATGTGTGTAACATATAAGATGTGCACGTGGCATGACTCGTCTATACTTGTATTGTGTTCTAGCAACTAAACAAGTATATGCGAATGATGAATGCATATGGTCAATTTGGCATAACAAAATAATGCATTAAGTTAAATAAAACTATGGGCGTATCACGCCATCTTTACACAATTCCCCGGTAGATATTTAGTCTACTCACCGGAAACGTCGAATCTATTCAGGAGTTGCCAATCCTTTCCCTTTCCTCGCTGCATCCGTAAATCCCGTATTCGAATCTAATATCACAATTTAATTTATATAAGTAAACGGCTACTCCGACATGACGGAAACGAAAAACACCCGTTCCCACATACTAGTTATATTGTATACGACTATATCGAGTTATTAACCACTTAACCTTACTGGATTTTTAACTCAAATCTGTATCGCGACAGAAAACAGTTCGCGATACGCTTTAACCGTGTCGTATTTTGTGTTTTAGATAACCTTTCCGATATTAACCTCCAGATTTTATCTGCAGTGAAACTAATTTATTTAAACAATACCAAAATGGCCAAAATGATTTACAGAAACCTACACAATCACCCAAAATACCCTAGCTACCCACAAATCCGGCAACGCCGGATTTCCCTTCTTGGTCGCCAGCCCAAATCCGAGCCCTCTGGTTCGTGATCCTATGGGTTTCTCTAGGTGTTACATACATTATTTTAGCACTGTTTTGTTAAGTTTATATTTCTCTGAATAATAGCAGATTTACACAGAGCCTAGTTTGGACAAAAATACGAAATTATAGGACATTGTTCATTTCAATTTAAACTAAGCTACAAAATTTAAATCTCCTACTGTGATTAAGAATTTTACCCTCCAAAAAGTTGTTGGAATAACCCCTCCAAGATGCTAAGCCCCTCCTAGCTTGATGGTGAAAAAAAACCTAGAACATAGCTTCTTTCATCTTCTTCTTCCTTTTGTTCTTTCTTTTCCTCTTTTAATTTTTGTTTTCTTTCAGAAAATTTCAGAATTCTTAGTTAACTATGATCTGAACAAGGTTTATATATGATAAATGAAAGGGATAAGGTAAAGGAGGAGGTGGGATCAAGCTAAAGGTAAGGGTTTCATGCAAGTAGGAGGTGTGAGGTGAGTGTTGTGTATGCAAGTATGAGGTGTGCTGGCCTTATCCTTTAATTTTGTTTTAATTTGAATTTAAATTCTGAACTAAATGATTTTCCATCCCATCTTCATTTACACCCTTAACAATTTTCCATTTGCACAAAAATCCTAAACTTTACCTAAAAACCCCTCACAACTTAGTTTATTATAAAACACACATTTTATTAAAATGAAGCTAAAATTATCACTAAAACCCTTATAAATTATTTATGTTGCATACTAAATTTTTTAATTTAAATTGTTTTACATAGAACTTATGAAAATTGACTTATTTGTTTTTAACAACTTTGTGATTTATCATATTATTCTTAAATTAATTAATTTTATTTATTTCTAAATTTTCAGAATGCTATATAGTTGCAGGTCAAGTTCTTATGCTTGAACTTTGATCATGAATTCTTCTTTCTACATTCCAAATCTTTCTTCTCCGCTTGTCCACGAATAAATAAGCCTGAAAATTGATCATCGCCTTCTCTAGAAGTTAACTCCTTATCAATCTTCTCCTTGTTCATTAAATTTTCTTTGACATCCTTGAACAAGATAGTATCTCGTCCATAGACCATGGTATCACGAAAGTGCTTATAAGAGGGTGGCAAAGAACATAACAATAAAAGTACTTGATCTTCATCATCAATCTTAATATCGATCTTACCCAGATTTGTACTGATTGAATTAAACTCACTTATATGAGATTTGATAAGAGAGCTTTCTGACATACGAAATGTGTAGAGATACTGTTTCAACAGGAGTCGATTTATGAAAAACTTCTTCAAATAGAACTCCTCTAATTTCAACCACAAACTAGTCGTCGTCTTCTCCACCAAAACTTTTTGCAAAACTTCATTTGTCAAACACAATTGGATAGTCGTGAGAGCTTTTTCATCCAGCTCTTCTCATGCTTCTTCCATCATAGTGGAAGGTCTTGAATCCTTCTCAAGAATCGCTTTCTTCAAATTATTCTATGTCAATACGGCAATCATGTGAACTTGCCATAGAGAAAAGCTCATATTCCCATCAAACTTCTCAAATTGAATTTCATAGTCATTGAAGACATGATGTAGGATCAAAAGAAGACACCATGAGTGCTTACAAACCCTAAAACTTCAAGATCACAATCTAAGAAGATAGGGAAGACGACACAAGCGTCGTTACCCACTGTAACTTAGATCGTGAGATCGAAGATCTGATGGTCCAAAAAAAATTGTGTGGAATCCTGAACAGACTGCCGGTGATAAGCCGGAACAAATCTCTCAAACACAACGTAGGTCGGATAACAATTTGTTGCGGTAAATACAATCATGAAACAATAAACAAACGATAAAGAAAAGAAACAAATAATCAAAAGCGATAGAAATAAAGCAAAAACCAAAAGACACAAGATTTACGTGGAAAACCCTTACGGGAAAAACTACAGACGAAAAAGATGTTTTACTAATTGAACAAATATAGAGAATTACAATGATGGGTCAACTCTTACAAAATACCTAATAAAGAACCCTAACCTCCTCTCTCAAAATTCTAATTTCAAAGGGTTAACCTAACTAGGGTTACAAACTACAATCTATATAGTATGAGGTAAATCAGATTAGAAATAGGATTTCTGAAACAGTCCAAAATTCGACCCAACAGATTTCGAGCCTGCTCAAACTTACCTTGAGCCGTCTTATACGAAAAGAGAGAAATCTGTAATTCTATACATGTTCTGAGCCATCTCATACTTCACTTGAGCCATCTCATCTTCCGGTCGAGCCGGCTCAAGATTGTCCTAAGCCGTCTCTTACAAACAGAGAACAATTGATAATTCCAAACGACTTATGAGCCGGCTTAAGATTATGATGAGCCGGCGCAACTTCCACGGATTAAAGAATACGAGGTAAACTCAACAAATACTATTCCATTCATTGAAAGTCTTACAAAAACCAGTACTATCGATTTGATTGTGTTGCATCTAGCTTGATTATTAGATATCTACAAGTATGAGAAATGAACTTTCTGTGAAGCTGATTTTAGTCTCTAGACCTTCTTCCATGACAAGTATTTTTCTTTGTACATGTAGATATTCATGTGTACACCTAAATTTGGTGTCAAGTGTCGATGAATTGCTACTCGACTGAAAAACCTCGATTGCTAGTAGCCAAGGCATGTAACTAAGTACTAGCCTGGGCCTTTGATTAGCAAGCCGAGAAAACGACTTTCATAGAAGAATTTGCGCTATAACATGGGAAATTGTGCCATGAAGTTAGTGCCATGAGCCAATTATGGTGAGAGTTTAGTGGGTCGTGCATGTCGAAGGATCTAGTGAGAGTTTAGAGAAGGATTTGAGCTTCGACCCACTATGAACCTGCAAGATCTCGGCCTGGGCACCGGAAATTCCTCCAACAACCTAAATCATCCCTTGTAAAAGACCGAAGAACGGATTTTGTGTGCGTTAAATGGCAGCCTGTTGCATGTGTGTAATTATGATTGTATATGGCCTCCATAATAGGACGATTGATGTATACCAATGTTATTAACTAGAAATTGGTCATTTCTGATTGTTATATTCATTTGGCATGCTATCCTTTGATATTCTACCGTACATGAATGCCTCGCGGTTTAGTGTTAAAACTCTTTATCTACCGATAATAAGCCTTTTGTGGATAAAAAGCAACAAGGGAAGATTGTTCTCCTCTTTCCCTAAATCCCTAAATGACTTGATTACTAAATCAAATAAGATGAGGCGTGTAATCTTTAAATATGCATTTTTTAGTTTGTGGACCCTAATTGATATAATTGTAGAAAATATTTAGAACCAACAATGCTTAAATTTTCTTTATTGGATCTCATAGTGAAGCTTCCAAGATATTCTCCAATTACCCGGCCAGTGCTAATATTTTTTTAATCAGTTTTAATGAAATGCCTTTGAGTTGGAAAAGATAGCATTGAGGGAACCCATCTAACATGGTTTTTCCTTCATCTTTTAATATTTCTCCATAGTAAAAAAATTTGAGAGATTAATAAATTAGTAAATTTTTCTTGTTTTCATTAATATGCTCTTACAATTTTTTTTTACACTGGCCCGTAAGTTCTTATCTTTGCACACAACACATACACACAAACCTACACACACAACACAAGCATCCAGGGGTCCCACGAATTTGCCCCGAAAACGTTAATTTGTGGACGCTTCCCTTTCTGCATTTCTGGGTTTCGAACTCGTGCTGGTACCACCAAATTACGTATGAACACAAAATGATTGTCATATGTCTTTTCATATGTCATCAATTTTTGTAATGATGTATATGTTAAATTCAAATTTAATAAACAAACACATAATTGTACAAATGCCCAACTATTTAAAGCAAGCTAGGTATGAGCACAAAATGATTGTCATATGTCTTTTCATATGTCTTCAATTTTTGTAATGATGCAAATGTTAAATTCAAATTTAATAAACAAACACATAATTGTACAAATGCCCAACTATTTAAAGCAAGCTCTATTTTTAGCATTAGACATAATTTTAAGTCATTAATTTGATTGTGATCAAAGTAAATAATGACTTTTAATTTAGATGGATGCTTTAGCATGCTTCAAGTCTCAGCAGGTTAAAGACCCCAATCTATGTATGTTTGAGTTAACGTCATTAGCCTATATCAAAGTTTAATTACTCTTGGTTCTATTATATGAGTGAGTATATCCTCTAATTGAGCAATTGATTTGGACTAATTAACAGATTTGATAATAACTTTTCCTTGTAAGAAAAATAGAATTACCTAATATGTAATGTGTAGCTGATGGATTCAAACCATATACTTCTTTCTTAGATCAACAAATCAAGCTATGTCTATTGATTTTGAGGTGAAGCTTCTTGGATTCTATGAGTTCACACAAGCATCTCTTATTATTTCACATCATGTGTTGAAGTTTCACAGAAGTTTCACAGAAGTTTCACAAAGGACATCATATGGTACCCTAATTAATTGTACCCTAATTAATTAGGTAGGAAAAGTGCAAGAGGTTTAGGCTAACTATTATGTCATTAAAAAATTAGCACTTATATTTAATTGCCTAATCATATTATAATTCCCTTTTACAAAGTCTTAGTCTATCTAGACACATATATAGATTCAAGAAAACATTATGCGTAAGTATCCCATCCACATATGCAATGCCTACCTATGATAGCTCAACTCATGCCACATTGCATTATATAATGCCCTATTATAATGATAACAAGCAGCACAATTAATTGCATTTTGTACCAAATACAGCAATTCAGCAACTAAATATATTAATAATATAAGGCAGCGTGATGCAACTCTCCACCATCTATCACTGTAATTTGCCTATAACAAACATACTTTTTCTACATGCATACTCCATATTTTTTTTTACCCATCAACCAACAACACAAGTACGTACTAACCTAATTAATATGAAATTTTATTATCATTTTCGTATGATGCAGGCTATGTTGTGCTGTTGTATCTATGAATATAGATTTATGAGACGAGTCTTCTACCCTGCTCTTTATTCGTAAAATAAAAAAAGAATTCATATGATATAGGCAAATAGAAAGCATGATGTCCCTGATAATCTCATTTAATTAAAGTGGCGCACACATTATGTTATATGCATCAATTAGCTTATGTCATAGGCTTATTCTGCAGGGTAACTATGTTAAAAAATCCAAACCAAATCCTATTTATTTATGGCTAAACTTTATAAAATACATTCAACAATCATATTTTTGTAATAACTGCCTTAATCTAATTTTATTAGATAAAACTATCTCGGACTATCAACCCCGACCGCAGAAATATGACAATTGCAAACGTTAACTTTAGTTGCCGGGTCATCAATTTAGTACATGATTTCCCAATTTTACTTGCTCATGCTTTTGAAAGCTTCTCTCCTTATTCTTTCTCTTTTTTTTCTTTTTTTTTAGATGTAGAGCAAAAATCGTGTCTTCTTTCCTCTTTCTTTCTTTTTCCCAGACCACCATCATCATGGAGCAGTTTGCAATCGTGGATTTTTTAAAACTTTCTAATCACACGAAAAGAGGTTGGTTTGAACGAATTATAGGTTTTACAATTTTCTTCTTCTTCAAACTCCTAATTACATGAAATCCATGGCTCCAAACCATAATTCAACCTATGAACAAAATTCCTAATCGGATTGAAAGTATAAAAAATTTCCTGATCATATGCTTAGCATTAAAATAAATGAAGCCTTATCCCTAAAATATCAATTAACTTACAAAATCGAGATCACGGATCTCTAATTCTCTGGTGGGATCATCAAATTTCTACAGAGAAATACTCAATCATTCGATTGAGAACAAAAAAGCATGATTGAGGGATATAATGGTCAATATGTAAATAATTTTAACCACATAGGGCAGTAACCTGCCAAACGCAAAGATCGATTAGAGAGTTTTCTCTAATTTACTTAGATTAAGGTATTTATCGTAAGTTAAAGGAATGTTATTGAATTTGGATTCTAATGTATTGGCACGGCACCTTAGCCACTTACGGTAGAATTTCTTATGCAGTTTAGCGTTTACTTATTTATGTAATATTAGTTATTAGAGTATTTGTTATTTATCTGTCCAAACATCCCATGATATGTTTCTCCATACATTTAAGACAATAAATTTGAATAGAAGAGTGGTTTTCCAATAAATTTGAATAAAAGTGTTCCTATTCTTATATACATAGAATGAATAAATTATATGGTCGTTCTATTATGAGATCAAATCACCATAATTTATACAATTCATATCATAACAATCTACCTATACTTTTAAAATTCTAACGCATCTAAACATGATCAAAATTCAAAAAAATAAAATCTATAATAACTACAATATCCATTACGGTTATATGAAGATATTTTCTACTCTGACAACCTCTCTCAAACTCAGGATGAAGAATCGAAGGTTTGGATAATATATACTATGAATATGCATTCTACAAAAACGAGCAGAAGAAAAAACATATCTTATGAGTGGAAGATGTCTTGAAGTCATTTTTGCCGGAGATACTAAAAGAACAAAATTATGTTACTGAGAAGTGTAATGAAAAGAAATGGTTGTCTTGACTTGATCTTAATGAAGGCTAATGACAATATTCAAAGGAGAGATTTCTGACTTGATATTTGGAGAATCTTATTTATTTTTGGAAAACTAAACTATTAATAATGAAAAAAAGGTAGATTGTGCATGGAATCATTTGTTTTGATATCATAATAATGTTGTGAAGATGTCTTGTATATCAAGAATGTTCGTGATTCCAGAAAAAAAGCAAACGTCTGAGTCAATATGCTTCAAACATCTGAGGACCAAGTTCCAGAAATTCAGAGAGAAGACGTCTGAGCGATGAGCTTCAGACATCTGGCAACTCTCTGGCCAGACACTTGGGTTAGGGAAGACGTCTGACCCATAAGGCTCAGACATCTGGGTGCGCTCTGGATCGATATGCAGAGGAAGCACAGACGTCTGAGCCCAAAACATCAGACGTCTGTCATCGATTTCGTTGCGCAAATTTAAAGTTCAAGTTTATCTCGAAAAACACTTTCTGGAGGGTTGTTTCGTAATTACGGATCCTATTTTACATCATATTTGTAAAAGGATATAAATAGGATGATAGGGTTAAAATTTAAGTATGCTTTGATCATAAAATTTAAGGGAGACGAAACGGTGGTTCCATAAAGGATCAAGACGCCGTTAAGAAGAACTTTAAGAGAGAAGAAGGAGATCTCGTTGGAGATTTATAAAAAGAGGGTTTTTGTAATTTTCAATAAGATTTTCTTTTTTCTCAAAAGTTCTAATAAAAAGTTCCCCCCTTTTCCCGTAATCTCTTGTTTGTTATTTAATTTTACGTTTGTTCTAGTTATTATCCGTTAAAGAGGATCTTATTTTAGATCCATTCAGGTTGGTGTTCGCCTTCCGCTGCACGGGCCCTAACAACTGGTATTAGAGCCCTTTCTTTCGTTTTACGATTTAAATCTACAGAGGGTGACGACACTTATGAGTGCTCCCCATCTTCTTATATTGTGATATTATTGAATTGGTTAATAAGGAAGTGAGAGAAAGGTTTTTTCTTCGGAATTAAGGATGACGAATAACAAGGTCAATAGCACCAAGTTCGAGGTGGAGGAATTAAATGGGAAACAGAACTTCTCAATGTGAAAGAGAAGGGTTAAAGCATTTCTTGTAAAAGAAAGACTGTTTAAAGATCTTGGCTGTAAGAAACCTACCGACATGGCAGATGATGCATGGCAAGATATGGATCAGAGGGCACAGTGCACGATATGTTAGTTATATGTATACCCTAGAAGCCATTACTGTCCATTGGATGTATATTGTAGTGGATGCTGGGACATATATAGGTAGGACTTTCTTGCTCGACATGATAGTATGCTATCTGGTTGCTCTTTATCTTAACATGTATACTTGCAGTCTCTCTATTACATATTGATAAAGCCCTTAGGACGTGTGCTCGACTTTCAGGACTATGATGTAGATCATACTAGTGGGTCCTGGGTAGTCCATGAGTACATCCTTCAATGTTCCTAGTCATGGGAATATCGAGACGGGGCATCGATATTCCAGAGTAGACTAGCGTATATCTTCTCGACCCATGTGATGGGCGATGGATGATCTCATATCCATTGGTGTTTGACATCAGAGATGGTATGCGGGTGCTCAGTGGAGACTGGGTACACTGAACGGACTCGCCGAGAACTCCCAGATGGTATTATACCTCACGTCAGATGGTGGTTCTCTGGTGACACCGGTACAGCTTAGTCTGTTGACCCGAGATCGTCATATAGTCTTGTGTGTCTCCCACTGTGCTTTGATTTCCACCCTACCACAGCTCTACTGAGTCGTGCAAACAGGTGGTTTTTGGGTACAGCTTTACTGAGTCGTGCAAACAGGTGGTTTTTGGGTACCAGTGATTTCGTATCCGGTCAAAATCTCACATGGAGGCAATGAGCGATAGGAAGGGATTCGTCTCTCCCGGTATTGGGGGTTGATGTTGCGCTATGCTCGACTGGCCATAACTGAAAATCCTTGGCCAGGGTTGCAGTGATATACTGGTAAGAGTTATCAGTAGTTTCACGCTTGTTATGGACCTTACATCGGCATGACTTATCAAGCTACTGGGGTCTGACGTTTACCACCCCTAGGCGAGATATGTGACATATCAGACGAACAAACCGGACTGTACGGTAAGTGTTGCTGGTTGGATTCACAGGAGTGTGAGCGGGCTTGCTCGTTGATCTTCAGATCGCTCAATACCAGGGTGGCCGTTACGTTTAGCAGACCGCTTGCGGCTTGTGGGTGTTTGATATGATCATCACCTGCTGTCGGCGTATTGTCGAGTCTTTAGAGTTCTACACAGAGGTTTCCTGGCTCAAGCGAAACGAAATAGGAGCGCATATGAGATATGTGCGGGACCGAGAATAATACCAGTATGTGATACTGAATTCTATTCTCGCGATTCGTATCATCGGACGGTTATATGAGATATAACCGGGTTACCAAATCAAATGTTGATTCGATATATTGATACACTTGATATTAGTCGGTTATATGCGATATGACCGGATCATTAAATCAAGTGTTGATTTAATGATTTAGTGTATAATTATATATTTGATATATTACTTTACATTAACTAGTATTTGTTCATTTAAGATGGATTTTCTCACTTGATTTGCACAAGTTGTATATGTGATATATTTTTGTGCACTAGTTTGTATCATGTTTGATGATACATGCAAACTTGGGTGTGTGTATGCTATACACCATATTTAGTTAATGGTTAGGGTTTCCATTACCTTATTTATTTATTTATTTATTTATTTTGGTAAAATAGAATGGTTGCTTTCTTTGTCTTTATGCAAGAAGCTTCATGATACTTCATGCATCTTTGAAAAAGTCTACCATTTTGTTTTATGCTTAACCTAACCATTCAACTAAACTCTAGTTTATTCTCTACATTAGTTACACTCACCCATGGTTGCTAAATGATAAGAATCACTTAATTTTCTATTTTGAGATAATTCATTATTCTTTTTCTTTCTTCTTCTTCTTCTTCATCTTCTTCATGAAGAAGAAAACCATTCTTGAAAATTTTCAAGTGATGAAATCAAGTGAGAAATCCAATTCTAAAGTGAACCTACTTCCTATTTCTTCATCCTCTACCACTTTCCATGTAGTTGAGTGTGTTATCTTCACAAGTTTCATGACCTAATGAAGATGGAGCTTGAGTTTGAGTTGCCTCGACGTAGATCATCTTCGGCATCGAAGTCAACGACCTAGCCCGACCATTTCTCCGATGAAACCGACGCTAGAGTCCGGGATTCCGATGATCGCAGTGGAGGAACATCAACACGGAGCTAGAGAAGTGGAGGACCGGATCTACAAAGGTTGTAGTCACTTTCACTTTAAGTTAAAGTTGTTAACTAGCTTAGTTTCTCTTTACCTCTAATTACGATCTTGCTTAGGGTTTCTTGGCACATGTTAAAAATTTGATTTTGGCATGGTTGATCAGTTGTAGAACCTCATGAGTGTGCCTAGGAACCCTACAGTGGTATCAGAGCCTAGCTAGAGTTTTAGGCGAAGTGTAGACGATGTTAGAAGTCCGATCGAACCCGAAACCCTAATTGTAAACCCTTCTCTGTACAATTTTTCAAAACTAGGAATTTTGTGAATTAAAAATATCCATAAAATTAAGCATGGTTTTATAGGGATTACTGTGCAGCACGTGCGCGTGAGTCGACTAAAGCGCCGCGGAACCGCGGCACGAGCATGGCTCGTGCGGCGGTTCCGCGGCCATACAGTCACATTATTTTATGAATTTTGCACAGTAATTTCTTTCTTTAGTTGCTGTGTTTTCTGGGAATTTTTAAATTATACTCAAGAGTTGAGTTTTCTGGGTTGTATTGGGAGTTCGTTGTTTCGATCGAAAGTTTAACTTCGTCTATGTGTTTTTCCGGGTATTTTAGAACATGTTAAAAAGTTCGACCGGATATAAATACCCAATTTTTCCCCTTCTGGGAAATTTCCAACTGTTGGACTTTTCCGTAGTTTGAGAACGTTCTGAGTAGTGCAAGTAACGTGATGGACCTTCTAGAAGACAACAAACCTTAACTCGATTATGTGATCGTCTTGAACTGCCCTTTGAACCTTAGGGTTTGGGGCAGTACGGCGTGCCACATGTGAGACGTTGGCTTGACACTTCTACAGCTGGACCGTTGGTACTGTGGCATGAAGTGAATGTTCTTAAAATTATTTCATGTGTTGAGCTGTTTCGGGAAAACTTGGGTGTTTGATTGTTCGATCGGAAAGTTTAACATTTTCTATTTATCTGGAATGTGATACAATATTTGGAATCCACAAGTAGTTATGAGATAACTGATTTGGATGTTATAAACATAGCAGTTTAGTCTCACTTGATCGGTTGCCACGGAATTTTGATGCGATCAAAAGTCCGTCGCAATCACGTTGCGTACGCGGATACTCGCCGGGTAAACTTAATACACAGCCTCACCCCATAGCCCCGACCATGTGACTGTAGGAGAATCCCGTCGCCGAAAGCATCCGTTCGGGTGCTAGTGGCAGCGGTGTTCCGCCTTGGTGCACTTCGTCGACGGCATCGGGGGTGCGGCCGTCCACTAAAGTTTCCGACGAGCATTCGTTCTGGATGTCGGGAATCTTGTTGAATTACCCGACTTTATATTGAAAAGTGTTTTCGATATTGAGACTAAAATGCGGGGTTTATAATTGTTAGGCATGCGATGTCTAAGGAATTCATTTGGTTAGACATGCGATGTCTATGCAAGTTGCGGATTCCAACTGTTGTAGTTTTACACTTTCTTTTCTGCAACCGTAAGTGTAATATGTGATATCGCCGGTTTCGTTGCTATATGTCAACGACAATTTGGATGCGCATATTTACTTACGTTGATGACATGTGATGTTATGTGTTGCTGGATATGTTATATTGGATCGTCGTGTTTGAATAGCCGGGGGGTTTTATGTGAGATGAATGTTTTTCTTTTTCATTCATGTAAAAACTTGTATGTAATATTCTTTTATTGAGGCACTTCCAGGTTGCGGAAGATGTCACCGTTGATGTATATTATTTACTTTTCCGCATTAGGATAGACCCAAGGAGGGGAGCACAAGTAACCGGGTTCTAGGGTCCAGTGGGAGACCATCTCGAGGAGTCGAGTCCGGGTCTCCTAACCCTAGAATTGGTAGGGTTGCTTGCCGCTCTCGTAGGGGTCTAGGGGTGTGGGATTGGCTATTCATCGCGACCGTGGAATCCGTGTTTTATTCAGGCTCAAAATAAAACACAGACGTCCTAGTATATCCAATATTTCATATGATATTTTCTGCTGCGTTATCTGTGATGTGATCATATGATATGTTCAGATAGATATCGTATATAGTATATATGATATATTATATAGACGTTGCTTATGTTTTACACCCACGCTAGCCCCGTCTCGTTCTGGCGTTAGTTACCTAACCTAACGGTGCAGACGGGACATCGAGGCGAATGCGGATGGCATAAGCGTACGTTATATTTATCTGTGATATTTAGGTGGACTTAAATGTTGGGACATTCGTTAATGAGATTAATGAAAGAAAATAAACCTAAAAGATGTTGTGGAATCGAATTTCAAAATTAAAAACAGGTAGCTACAGTTCTTGCTTTGCATCGCCGTGTTCCTTGCAGAACATCCTGCACCTTAATCGATAAGGAAAGGGCCGAGATCCCTTCACCGGGAATGACCCCTTTAGCAATAATTGGCAGATGCTACAACCCTTGGTTTGTCTTTTGATTGATTCTATAGTTTCTGCTTTGCACAGTGGTATATATGATATATCCTGCACCTTATTCGATGAGGAAAGGGCCGACGATCCCTTCACCGGGAGTGACCCCTTTAGCAAAACTAGAAAAGCCTCAAAAACACTCCATTTAAAAACCATTTGATTCCGCAACGAGATCAAGTTCAAAGCGTTAATGGTTTTCTTAAAAACCATCCGCAACCCTCCGTCATTTTAGGAAGTAGAGTACTTAGTATTCGTGCTGTGTTTGTTGACCATAGTCAAGGTACAGTGTACAGTAGCTAAGTGATGTCTTCCTACACCGCATATGATGCGATTAGTTAGGACAATCATATGGCTTTGTTGACCTTAGCCAAGGGTCATATGGGTGGGTCTAATTAATCACGAATTGACGGGTAGAACTTGACTAGTGCTTATGATTTGTTGACCTTAGCCAAGGTCATAGGTGCTAGGGGTAAAAACCATTATCGGGAGTTCAAGTGTTGAAATTTGCAATGAGATTTCATACCTTCTATATGATAGTTGGATCCCGATACCCACTGCGAGTAATTGTTACTCACGGGAGAGTTTTGCACTTTGCAATTAGCCGATCAAGTAGGTGTCTAGAAAGGTGTCAACGGGGTTACGCCTCTGGGAAAACGAGGTTTACTGTAATTATGTCCGTGCGAAAGCACGGGGAACCTCCCTCAAGGTACCGACACTGGCCTGGCTGAAAGATTGGCGAACTTGTAGAGTGTAATTAATCCCGGCTAGTCTTTCCTTTTAGGGTTTGAAGGAAGATTTGATAAAAACAGTGGGAGTCATCCTGATTAGATAAAATAAATAACCAATCTAATCTTGCAAGAGCGCACGCAGAGTGTTTTCTTCTCTCTCTCTCTAGGTAGCGACCATATCACGCCTTAATCAAGATAATAATATGGATGTATTGGCCGAACCCGCTTGTTATACTGAGCTGGGGAACGTTGGTTCCGCTCCAACTTATAATTGTTATAAGACAGAGCAGGAAATAGGGGAATATCAGGATTCCTATGCCGTCCAAACGAAGAAAGTGCATATGATGCATCTCCTTCGGGTGTGTTCATTATAAAGAACTGTTTCTCAGTATTCTCTATGTCCTGGGTATTTGATGCCGGATCAGGATCCCAGATATGTAATCCGTTACATAGGGCTACAGAAAGGTAGAGAACTGAGAACAGGTGATAAGTTTCATGAGACAGAAAACGGTGCAAGTGTTGCAGCCAAGTCTGTTGGTCACTGCCACCCCGTATTACCAATACATTGATTCTGAACAAATGCTATTAGATACCGAACCTGATGTACAAAATCATATCAGTCTCTTTATTAGTAAAGAAATGATAAAATTTTGTATTGTTGGATAATGTTTTGAACATTTCCTATTTCAAAAGTTGATCGGTTCAGGCACGTTATCTAAAAGCATTGACATTCTAAATCAAACTACAGTTCCTAATATACAGAACACACACAAGAGGAAGAGTTCAGAAATGAACGGATCCTTCTTGAGGTATTATAGACTAGGTCATATCAATATGACCCTACTAGCTTAAGTTACATTTAAGATGCATATTTAAATCAGTTTGAATTTACATCTTGTGAAACTTGCCAGTCATGTCACAGAGATAAGATGACCATAGCTCTGTTTACTGGAAACAGAGAAAGAGTTAGTGAACTCTTGGGATGATACATGTTGATGTATGTAGATCCCCTGTCTGCACATGCCAAGACCGGTTCTTTGTATTTAATTACATTCTCCGATAATCTCTCAAGATTCAGACATATGTTCCTGTTGAAACACAAGTCCGAACCTTTTGAGATATTCACAGAATATAAGTTAGAAATAGAAAACCAAAAACCGGGTATAAGTATTATGTCCTATGATAAGATCAGGAAGGAGAATACTTGTGCATAGAATTCCTGGACTATTCTAAAAGAGAATGAGATTCTCTCTCGATGTTACTCCTCCGTATACACCATAGCACGATGGTATATCGGGACGGAGCAATAGCACCATATTAGATATGGTGTGCTCTATGATGAGTACTACTGAGTTACCTTTTTCCTTTTGAGGGTTATGCACTTGAGAAGCTGCATACCTATTGAATTGGGTTCGAATCAAATCAGTGCCTACCACTCCATATGAGATATGGTATGGGAAGAACCTATCTCTTAAGTAAGTTAAGATTTGGGATTGTCCGGCCTATGTCAAAAGCAAAATCCGGAAAAGATCGAGGCAAGGTCAGTTCTGTAGAATTGGAAAGGTTCCAGCTATACAAAACTACAGCTGATGATTTGATAGAACCAAAGGATTCAATAGTCCCCGATGAACCTCAGCCTCTCCGCCGATCTGGTAGGGTTCCTCATCCGCCAGAGAGATACTTCGGTTTCTCGATGACAGTGGGAGCGAGGAATGCATCATAAGATGATGACCCAACTAGTTTCGAGCAGGCCATCGAGAGTAGGGACTCTGTAAGAATGGCTGGATGCTTAGCGATCTGAGATGGAATCCATGTACACCAACAAAGTATGGACTTTGGTTGCTATATCTGAAGGGTTAAATCCTCATCAGGAGCAAGTATATCTTGAGAAGATTACTTGGTGTAGATGGAAAAGTTGAGACTTTCAAAGCTAGACTTATTAAAGGTTTTCGTCATCGACCAGGCGTGGATAATGATGAAACCTTTTCCAGTGGCTATGCTTAAGTCCATCCGGATCCTACTTAACAATGCTACATACCATGACTACGATATCTGGTGGTTGGATGCCATGACTGCTTTTTTAAATAATGATTTAGAAGAGAACGTCTATAAGTACACAGCAAGAGGGCTTCGTAAACAGTGGGAGCAGCGGAAACGTGTGCAAGTTGCTTTACAGGATAAAGCAGGCATCGCGGAGTTGGAACATCTGTTTTGATGTGGTAGTCAAAGAGTTTGACTTCATCAAAATGGTAGATGAACCTTGTATGTACAAAAAGGTAGTATGGAGTATGGTGATGATCCTCGTAGAGTACGTGGATGACATACTCTTGATAGGAAAGGAGTTTCCTATACTACGCTCGGTCAATCTCCGCTTATCACAAGGATTCTCCATACAGGATCAAAGTGATACCTCTTAAATCCTGGGATTTGGATCTATGAGATAGATCTAAATGGATGTTAGGTTCCTCACTAGGTTTAGTGAGATGGTATCAATCGATCCTGGGGAGAATCACTGGAAAAGTTCCATAGTGATAAAGATGACTGAATGTCAGTCACAGGCATTGTCTTTACCCTCAGTGGAGGGACGGTATGTTGGAAGAGTTCCAAGCTATATACCGTGGCAGACTAGATGATAAAGGCTGGTGACATTACTATCAAAGATACTACCAAAGAGGCAGTTTGGGTGTATATTGGTTCATAAGGTGAACTAGGTTCCTACCATTGTATGACAATGGAAGTGTGGCTTTGGCCCAGGAACCCTGGTCCCATCAGTGACCCAGACATATTCCGAGGCAGCATCACCTGATCATGGAGATAGTTGTTCTCCAAGGTGATCGAGGTTAGGAGAGTAGACTCAGAGGACAATACGGCGGATCCACTCACAAAGGCCTTTTTCCAAAGAGAGACTTTTATGGGATGGTTGAGTATTAGATACTGCAACCGCTGCTACAGATGGCCCTAGTGCAAGTGGGAGAATGTTAGTTATATGTATGCCCTAGAGGCCATTACTGTACAATGGATATATATTGTAGTGGATGCTGGGACATATATAGGTAGGACTTAATTGCTCGACATGATAGTACGCTATCTAGTTGCTCTTTATCTTAACATGTATACTTGCACTCTCTCTATTACATGTTGATAAAGCCCTTAGGATGTGTGCTCGACTTCCAGGACTATGATGTAGATCACACTAGTGGGGCCTGGGTAGTCCATGAGTACATCCTTCAATGTTCCTAGTCGTGGGAATATCGAGACGGGGCATCGATATTCCAGAGTAGACTAGCGTATATCTTCGCGACCCATGTGATGGGCGATGGATGATCCCATATCCATTGGTGTTTGACATCAGAGATGGTATGTGGGTGCTCAGTGGAGACTGGGTACACTGAATGGACTCGCCGAGAACTCCCAGATGGTATTATACCTCACGTCAGATGGCAGTTCTCTGGTGACACTGGTACAGCTTAGTCTGTTGACCCGAGATCGTCATAGAGTCTTGTGTGTCTCCCACTGTGCTTTGATTTCCACCCTACCACAGCTCTACTGAGTCGTGCAAATAGGTGGTTTTTGGGTACAGTCCCGATTCATATGGAGGCAATGAGCGATAGGAGGGGATTCGTCTCTCCCGGTATTGGGGGTTGATGTTGCGCTATGCTCGACTGGCCATAACTGGAAATCCCTGGCCAGGGTTGCAGTGATATACTGGTAAGAGTTATCAGTAGTTTCACGCTTGTTATGGACCTTACATCGGCATGACTTATCAAGCTACTGGGGTCTGACGTTTACCACCCCTAGGCGAGATATGCGACATATCAGACGAACAGACCGGACTGTACGGTAAGTGTTGCTGGTTGGATTCACAGGAGTGTGAGCGGGCTTGCTCGTTGATCTTCTGATCGCTCAATACCCGGGCGGCCGTTACGTTTAGCAAACCTCTTGCGGCTTGTGGGTGTTTGATATGATCATCACCTGCTGCCGGCGTATTAACGAGTCTTTAGAGTCCTACACAGAGGTTTCCTGGCTCAAGCGAAACGAAATAGGAGCGCACATGAGATATGTGCGGGACCAAGAATAATACCAGTATGTGATACTGAATTCTATTCTCGCGATTCGTATCATCGGACGGTTATATGAGATATAGCCGGGTTACCGAATCAAATGTTGATTCGATATATTGATACACTTGATATTAGTCGGTTATATGCGGTATGACCGGATCATTAAATCAAGTGTTGATTTGATGATTTAGTGTATAATTATATATTTGATATATTACTTTACATTAACTAGTATTTGTTCACTTAAGATGGATTTTCTCACTTGATTTGCACAAGTTGTATATGTGATATATTTTTGTGTACTAGTTTGTATCATGTTTGATGATACATGCAAACTTGGGTGTGTGTATGCTATACACCATGTTTAGTTAATGGTTAGGGTTTCCATTACCTTATTTATTTATTTATTTATTTATTTTGGTAAAATAGAATGGTTGCTTTCTTTGTCTTTATGCAAGAAGCTTCATGATGCTTCATGCATCTTTGAAAAAGTCTACCATTTTGTTTTATGCTTAACCTAACCATTCAACTAAACCCTAGTTTATTCTCTACATTAGTTACACTCACCCATGGTTGCTAAATGATAAGAATCACTTGATTTTCTATTTTGAGATAATTCATTATTCTTTTCCTTTCTTCTTCTTCTTCATCTTCTTCATGAAGAAGAAAACCATTCTTGAAATTTTCCAAGTGATGAAATCAAGTGAGAAATCCAATTCTAAAGTGAACCCATTTCCTATTTCTTCATCCTTTACCACTTGCCATGTAGTAGAGTGTGTTATCTTCACATGTTTCATGACCTAGTGAAGATGGAGCTTGAGTTTGAGTTGCTTCGACGTAGATCATCTTCGGCATCGAAGTCAACAACCTAGCCCGACCATTTCTCCGATGAAACCGACGCTAGAGTCCGGGATTCCGATGATCGCAGCGGAGGGACGTCAACACGGAGCTAGAGAAGTGGAGGACCGGATCTACAAAGGTTGTAGTCACTTTCACTTTTAGTTAAAGTTGTTAACTAGCTTAGTTTCGCTTTACCTCTAGTAAAGATCTTGCTTAGGGTTTCTTGGCACATGTTAAAAATTTGATTTTGGCATGGTTTATCAGTTGTAGAACCTTATGAGTGTGCCTAGGAACCCTACACGATAGTCTGGCGGATAACGTGATGTACAATGTCATGAAAGAAACTTCTGCGGCAAGTTTATGGTTGAAACTAGAGGGTTTGTATATGACAAAGTTTTTGTCTAACAAGTTGTATTTAAAGAAGCAAATCTACGGTTTATGCAAGAAGAAAGGTACTCTAATTCACGATCACTTAAATAGTTTCAATAAGATGGCCAGCGATTTTCTATGTCTTGAAGTATTGTTAGAGGGGAAGGACCAAGCGCTTTTGCTCCTTTCTTCGCTTCCAAATTCGTATGAACACTTGGTGACAAAAATTCTCTATAGGAAGGAGACTCTCGAGATGGAGAAGATTACAGCTACGCTTCTCAACAATGAGATAATGAAAAAATCAAATCCATCAGAGGAGGCATTAGGTTGTGTAGGATTGCTTGGCACGACAGCAAGGTTTCGAGAGCTATCGTCCATACCATTTTCAAAAATTTGCCGTACAAAACAATCCTAACCCTAGAATCTTTAACTAAAGATTTAGACAATACAATGTGTAAACAACATTACAACTAAGTGAACTAGGAATACAATCTTTGTAGACCGGTCCCTCACTTCAATAGCTCCTTATAGTAGTCCCTTCGCTCCAAGTAGTGATCTTGCGGACTCTAGAGTGGCTCCACAAAAGAAAGCAACGAGCTTGCACGAAGTCTTCGAGGCCGAAGATGATCTACGTCGAGAAGACACTAACCCAAGCTACCTCTTCACTAATGTGGGATTAGTGAAGCTAACACCCTAAACTAAATTGCTAATCTAGTAGAGAATTATGAAGTAGGATTTTTTCTCACTTTAGAATTACTTTTCTCACTAATTTTATGATCCTCTCAAAAACCTAGAGAGCTCTCTCTTGAGCTTGAGGAAGATGAAGCAAATAATGGATGAGAGAGTGAATGGCAACCATGGGTGAGAAAATATCTCATATAACTCATGTAGAGATTTAACCATGAGTTTAGATAATGGTTGGGTTAAAAAATATCTAGTGTAAGACAAAACTAGTGGACTAAGTCAATGGATTTCCAAGTTTCTACAAGCTTCATGCCATGTGACCAATTTCCAACTAATAATTGATTTACTCTAAATAAATAAACCCTACATTATCATTAGCATGGTATAAGTCTCATACACCCATGTTGCATGTGGCATCAAGCATGAAACAAAAAGAAAACATAATTAATATATATCACATATATATTAAGTGGGCACATGTGAGAAAAAGAAATGCTTAAGTGAGCTAATATTAGTTAATATAAATTAATATATCAAATATATATAATCATACATTAAATCATTAAATCAACACTTGATTTAATACTCCAGTTATATCTCATATGACCGACTAATATTATTTGTATCAACTTATCGAATTAACACTTGATTCGATAACCCGGTTATATATCTGATATAACCGACCGATACAGTATCAACTTATCGAATCAACATTTGATTCTATAACCCGGCTATATCTCATATAACCGATCGATACCTTATATCGCGAGAATAGAATACGGTATCAAATACTCGTATTAATCTCGGTCCCGCACATATCACATATGTGCTCCTACTTCGTTTTTCCTGAGCCAGTGAAACCTCTGTGTAGGACTCTAAAGACTCGTCAGTACGCCGGCAGTAGGTGATGATCACATCAAGCACCCACAAGCCGTCAGCGGTACTAGCTGGACATAACAGCTACCCGGGTATTGAGCGATCAGAAGATCAACAAGCAAGCCTGCTCCAACTCCTGAAAAGCCTGTCAGTAACACTACCGTACAGTCCGGTCTTTTCGTCTGATATGTCGCATATCTAGTCTAGGGGTGGTCAACGTCAGACCCCAGTAACCGATAAGTCGTGACGATGTAAGGCTCATAACGGGTTGAGAAATTACTGATAACACTTATCAGTAAATCTCCGTAGCAGCCCTAGCCAGGGACTTCCAGCTATGGCCAATCGAGCACAGCGCAACATCAACCCCCAATACCGAGAGAGACGAATCCCCTCCTATCACTCATTGCCTCCATGTGATTCGGGACTGTACCCAAAAGCCACCGTTTTGCACATTCTCTTGAACGTGGTAAGGTGGAAATCAAAGCACAGTGGGAATCACACAAGACTCTATGACGATCTCGGGTCTACAGACTAACCTGTACCAGTGTCACTAGAGAACTACTATCTGACGTTAAGTATAATACCAGCTAGGAGTTCTCGGTGAGTCCGTTCAGTGTACCCAGTCTCCACTGAGCACCCGTATACTATCTTTGATGTCAAACACCAATAGATGTGGGATCATCATGTAGGGTTCCTAGGCACCCTAATGAGGTCACACAAGGCATCGAACATGCCATATTAAAATTTTAACGGTGCCGAGAGACCCGACTACGGATCGTTTGCTAGATGTCTAGGCGAAAAAGCTAACTAGTTAACACTTAACTAATGAGAAAACGGAAATACAACCTTTGTAGATCCAGTGCTCCACCTCCACAGCTCCGCAACGAAGTCCTCTCCACTGTCCAAAATCAAATCCGGGCTCAAGCGTCGGCTTCGTCGGAGAATGGGCAAGCTAGGTCGTCGATGTCCATGCCGAAGATGATCTACGTCGAGGCATCGAAAGATCAAGCTCCACCTTCACCAAGTCGTGAAAACTTGTGAAGGAAATACACTCTAATACTTGGCAAGAGGTAGAGGATGAAGAAATAGGAAGTGGGTAGACTTTAGAATTGGATTTCTCACTCAAATCATCAATCCACCATTGATGACCTCAAGCTTCTTCACTTGAAGCAAGGAAGAAGAAGAAGTAATATGTTATGATAAGTTCTTTTAAAATGAATAATAAACTCAATATTTATCATAACTTAACTAAGGTTAAGTGTAGAGAATTAACCATGGTGATTAGAGTGGGTTAGGGTTAAGCAAAATGACAAGAATGGTTGCATAAAGTCAAATGTTCATGAAGTATCTCATAAGAAACAAAACTTGCCACCATTATCATTTATACTTATCCAAATGAATGAATGAACAAATAAATGAATAAATAAAAAAGCAAAACCCTAATTATCATAATAACCATGGTTTAATCCTATTCACTTAACCATATGATCAAGTATCATCAAACATGATACAAAAAGTGCACAAAAATATATCACATATATAATGTGCAAATCAAGTGAGAAAAATCCGTTTAAAGTGAACCTATACTAGTTAATGCAAAGTAATATATCAAATATATAATTATACATTAAATCATTAAATCAACACTTGATTCAATGATCCGGTCATGTCGCACATAACCGACTAGTATGCAATGCATCGACTTATCGAATCAATGATTCGAAAACTAGGTCATATCTCATATAACCAATCGAAACATTAATCGCGAGAATCAAATACGGTATCACATACACGCATTATTCTCGGTCCCGCACATATCTCATATGCACTCCTATTTCGTTTCGCTTGAACCAGGAAACCTCTGTGTAGGACTCTAAAGACTCTTCAATACGCCGGTAGCAGATGATGATCATATCATGCACCCACAAGCCGCAAGCGGTCTGCTAAACGTAACGGCCACCCGGGTATTGAGCGATCAGAAGATCGACGAGCTAGCCCGCTCACACTCCTGCGAATCCGACCAGTAACACTACCGTATAGTCCGGTCTGTTCGTCTGATATGTCGCATATCTCGCCTAGGGGTGGTAAACGTCAGACCCCAATAGCTCGATAAGTCATGCCGACGTAGGGTCCATAACATTCGTGAAACTACTGATAACACTTACCAGTATATCACTGCAACCCTGGCCAGGGATTTCCTGTTATGGCCAGTCGAGCATAGCACAACATCAACCCCCAATACCGGGAGAGACGAATCCCCTCCTATCGCTCATTGCCTCCATGTGAATCGGGACTGTACCCAAAAACCACCTGTTTGCACAACTCAGTAGAGCCGTGGTAGGGTGGAAATCAAAGCACAGTGGGAGACACACAAGACTCTATGACGATCTCGGGTCTACAGACTAAGCTATACCAGTGTCACCAGAGAACTGCCATCTGACGTGAGGTATAATACCATCTGGGAGTTCTCGGCGAGTCCGTTCAGTATACCCAGTCTCCACTGAGCACCCGCATACCATCATCGATGTCAAACACCAATGGATATGGGATCATCCATCGCCCATCGCATGGGTCGAGAAGATATGCGCTAGTCTACTCTGGAATATCGATGCCCCGTCTCGATATTCCCTCGACTAGGAACTTTTCAAGGATGTACTCATAGACTACTCAGGCCCCATTAGTATGATCTACATCATAGCCCTGGAAGTCGAGCACACATCCTAAGGGCTTCATCAACGTGTAATCAGAGAGACAGAAAGTATACATGTTAAGATAAAGTGCAACCAGATAGCGTACTATCATGTCGAGCAAGAAAGTCCTTCCTATATATGTCCCAGCATCCACTATAATATACATCCAATGTACAGTAATGGCCTCTAGGGCATACATATAACTAACAATCTCCCACTTGCACTAGGGCCATCTGTAGCAGTGGTTGCAGTATCACATACTCAACCATCCCCTAAAAATCTCTCTTTGGGAAAAAGGCCTTCGTGAGTGGATCCTCCGTGTTGTCCTCTGAGTCTACTCCCCTAACCTCGATCACCCTAGAGATCAACTATCTCCATGATCAGGTGATGCTGCCTCAGAATTTGTCTGGGTCACTGATGGGACCAGGGTTCCAGGGCCAAAGCCACACTTCCATTGTCATACAATGGCAGGAACCTAGTTCATCTTATGAACCAATATACACCCAAACTTCCTCTTTGGTAGTATCTTCAATAGCGATGTTACCAGCCTTTATCGTCTAGTTTGCCACGGTATCTAGCTTGGAACTCTTCCAACATACCGTCCCTTTACTGAGGGTAAAGACAGTGCCTGTGACTGACATTCAGTCGTCTTTATCACCCTGGAACACTTCCAGTGATTCTCCCCAGGATCGATTGATACCATCTCACTACATCTAGTGAGAATCCTAACATCCAATTACATCTATCTCATAGATGAAAACTCAGGATTTAGGAGGTATCACTTTGATCCTATTTGGGGAATCCTAGTGATAATAGGAGATTGACCGATCGTAGTATAGGAAACTCTTTTCCTATTAAGAGTATGTCGTCTACGTACAATACGAAGATGAACACCTTACTCTCTACTACCCTTTTGTATATTCAAGGTTCGTCTACCATTTTGATGAAGTCAAACACTTTGACTATCACATCAAAACAGACGTTCCAACTCCGCGATGCCTGCTTCATTATGTAAAGCAACTTGCACACGTTTCCGCTGCTCCCACTGTTTACGAAGACCTCTGGCTGTGTTCTTATAGACGTTCTCTTCTAAATCAGTATTTAGAAAAGCAGTCATGGCACCCAACTGCCAGATATCGTAGTCATGGTATGTAGCCGTGGTAAGTAGGATCTGGACAGACTTAAGCATAGCTACTGGAAAAAGGTTTCATCATTATCCACGCCTGGTCGATGACGAAAACCTTTAACAAGTCTAGCTTTGAAAGTCTCAACTTTTCCATCTATACCAAGTAATCTTCTCAAGATATACTTGCTCCTGATGGGGATTTAACCCTTCAGATGTAGCAACCAAAGTCCATACTTTGCTGGTGTACATGGATTCCATCTCAGATCGCTAAGCATCCAGCCATTCTTACAGAGTCCCTACTCTTGATGGCCTGCTCGAAACTAGTTGGGTCATCATCTCATGATGCAATCCTTGCTCCCACTGTCATCGAGAAACCGAGGTATCTCTTAGGCGGATAAGGAACCCTACTAGATCGGCGGAGAGGCTGAGGTTCGTCGGGAACTATAGAATCTTATGGTTCTGTCAAGTCATCAACTACAGTTTTGTATAGCTGGAACCTTTCCAGTTCTACAGAACTGATCCTGCCTCGATCTTGTCCGGATTTTGCTTTTGACATAGGCCGGACAACCCCAAATCTTAACTAACTTAAGATATGGGCTCTTCCCTTTCCATATCACATATGAAGTGGTAGGCAATGATTTGATTCGAACCCTATTCAATAGGTATGCAGCTTCTCAAGCGCATAAAACCCAAAAGGAAACAGGTAACTCAGTAGTACTCATCATAGAGCACACCTTATCATATAGGGTGTGATTGCCCCGCCCCGATATACCATCGTGCTATGGTGTATACGGAGGAGTAATGCTGAGAGAGAATCTCATTCTCCTTTTAGAATAGTCCAGGGATGCTATGCACAAGTATTCT
Source organism: Agapanthus africanus (assembly GCA_030015575.1). NCBI lineage: Eukaryota > Viridiplantae > Streptophyta > Magnoliopsida > Asparagales > Amaryllidaceae > Agapanthus > Agapanthus africanus. The sequence goes on from JASDDO010000026.1 coordinate 462,346,700, forward strand.
CCTCCCTGATCTCATCATAGGACATAATACTTATACCCGTATTTTGGTTCTCTACTTCCTACTTATATTCTGTGAATACCTCAAAAGGTTTGGACTTATATTTCAACAGGAATATATGACTGAATCTTGAGAGATTATCATAGAATATAATGAAGTATAAAGAACCAGTCCTGGCATGTGTAGACCGGAGACCTTACATACATCATCATGTATCAGTCCCAAGAGTTTACCAACTCTTTCTCTGCTTCCAGTAAACAGAGCTAGTGTCATTATATCTTTGTGACATGACTGGCAAGTTTCACAAGATGTAAATTCAAACTGATTTAAATATGCATCTAATATGTAACTTCAGCCAGTCGGGTCGCATTGATATGACCTAGTCTACAATGCCTCAAGAAGAATTCGTTCATTTCTGAACTCTTCCTCTTGTGTGTTCTGTATACTAGGAACTGCAGTTTGATTTAGAACGTCAATGCTTTTAGATAACGTGCCTGAACTGATCAACTTTTGATATGGGAAATGTTCAAAACATTATCCATCAATACAAAATTATATCATTTCTTTACTAATAAAGAGACTGATATGATTTCGTATATCAGGTTCGATATCTAATAGCATTTATTCAGAATCAATGTATTTGTAATACAGGGTGACAGTGACCGACAGACTTGGCTGCAACACTTGCCCCGTTTTCTGTCTCATGAAACTTATCACCCGTTCTCAGTTTTTCTACCTTTTTGTAGCCCTATGTAACAGATTACATATCTGGGATCCTGATCCGGTATCATATACCCAGGATGCAGAGGATACTGAGAAACAGTTCTTTGTAATGAACACACCCGAAGGAGATGCATCATATGCACTTTCTTCGTTTGGGCGGCATAGGAATTCTGGTATTTCCCTATTTCCTGCTCTGTCTTATAACAATTATAAGTTGGAGCGGGACCAACGTTCCCCAGCTCTGTATAACAAGCGGGTTCGGTCAAAATTCCGTTTTATTATCTTGATTAAGGCGTGATATGGTCGCTACCAGGAGAGAGAGAGAAGAAAACACTCTGCGTGCGCTCTTTCAAGAATAGATTGGTTATGATTTTATCTAATCAGGATGGCTCCCACTGCTTTTTATCAAATCTTCCTTCAAACCCTAAAAGCAAAGACTAGCCGGGATTAATTACACACTACAAGTTCGCCAATCTTTCAGCCAGGCCAGTGTCGGTACTTTGAGGGAGGTTCCCCGTGCTTTCGCACGGACCTAATTACTGTAAACCTCGTTTTCCCAGAGGCGTAACCCCGTTGACACCTTTCTAGACACCTACTTGATCGGCTAATTGTAATGTGCAAAACTCTCCCAGGAGTAAAAATTACTCGCAGTGGGTATCGGGATCCAACTATCACATAGAAGGTATGCAATCTCATTGCAAGTTTCAACACTTGAAACTCCCGATAAAGGTATTTACCCCTAGCACCTATGACCTTAACTATGGTCAACAAATCATAAGTACTAATCAAGTTCTGCCCGTCATTTCGTGATTAATTAGACCCACCCACATGACCCTTAACTAAGGTCAACAAAGTCACGCGACTGTCCTAACTAATCGCATCATATGCGGTGTAGGAAGACATCACTTAGCTACCGTACACTGTGCCTTGACTATGGTCAACAAACGCAGCACGAATACTAAGTACTCTATTTCCTAAAATGACGGAGGGTTGCGGCTGGTTTTTTTTGTGTGAAAACCTTTAACGCTTTGAACTTGATCTCGTTGCGGAATCAAATGGTTTTTAAATGGAATGTTTTTGAGGCTTTTCTAGTTTTGCTAAAGGGGTCACTCCCGGTGAAGGGATCGTCGGCCCTTTCCTCGTCGAATGAGGTGCGGGATATATCATATATATCACTGTGCAAAGAGGAAACTATAGAAGCGATCAAAGACAAACCGAGGGTTGTAGCATCTGCCAGTTATTGCTAAAGGAGTCACTCCCGATGAAGGGATCTCGGTCCTTTCCTCATCGAATAAGGTGCTGGATGTTCTATAATGAACACCGCGATGCAAAGCAAGAACTGTAGCTACCTGTTTTATTTTGAAATTCGATTCCACAACATCAATTAGGTTTATTTTCTTTCATTAATCTCATTAATGAATATCCCATCATTTAAGTCCACCTAACCATCACAGATAAACATAACGTACGCTTATGCCATCCGCATTCGCCTCGATGTCCTGTCTGCACCGTTAGGTTAGGTAACTAACGCCAGAGCGAGGCAGGGCTAGCGCGGGTGTAAAACATAAGCAACGTCTATATAATATATCATATCTACTATATATAATACCTGTCACAGAACACAGAACATCGCATGATCACAGATAAAACACAGCAGAAGAAACATATGAAATATTGGATATACTAGGACGTCCGTGTTTTCAATACGAGCCAGTATAAAACACGGATTCCACGGTCGTGATGAATAGCCAATCCCACACCCCTAGACCCCTACGAGAGCGGCAAGCAACCCTGCCAATTTTAGGGTTAGGAAACCCGGACTCGACTCCTCGAGTTGGTCTCCCACTGGACCCCAGAACCCGGTTACTTGTGCTCCCCTCCTTGGGTCTATCCTAGTGCAGAAAAGTAAATAATATACAACGGGTGACAACTTCCGCAACCTGGAAGTGCCCCAATAAAAGAATATTACATACAAGTTTTTACATGAATGAAAATGAAAAACACCCATCTCACATAAAAACCCCCCGGCTATTCAAACACGACGATCCAGTATAACATATCCAGCAACACATAACATCTCATGTCATCAACGTAAGTAAATATGCGCATCCCAATTGTCGTTGACATATAGCAACGAAACCGGCGATATCACATATTACACTTACGGTCACAGAAGAGAAAGTGTAAAACTACAACAGTTGGAATCCGCAACCATCTCAGACATCGCATGCCTGACCAAATGAATTCCTTAGACATCGCATGCCTAACAATTATAAACCCCGCACTTTAGTCTCATTATCGAAAACACTTTTCAATACTAAGTCGGGTAATTCAACAAGATTCCCGACATCCTGATCGAATGCTCGTCGCAAACTTCAGTAGGCGGCCGCACCCCCGATACCGTCGACGAAGTGCACCAAGGCGGAACACCGCTGCCGCGAGCACCCTAATGGATGCTTTCGGCGACGGGGTTCTCCTACAGTCACTTGGTCGGGGCAATGGGGTGAGGCTGTTTATTAAGTTTACCCGGCGAGTATCCGCGTACGCTACGTGATTGCGATGGACTTTTAATCGCATCAAAATTCCGTGGCAACTGATCAAGTGAGACTAAAGTGCTATGTTTATAACATTCATTTAGTTATCACATAACTATTTGTGAATTCCAATTATTGTATCACATTCCAGATAAACAGAAAATGTTAAACTTTTCGATCGAACAATCGAACACCCAAATTTTCCCGATACAGCTCAACACATGAAATAAATCTAACAACATTCCGTTCGTACCTCAGTACCAACGGTCCAGCCGTAGAAGGGTCAAGCCAACGCCTCACATGTGGCACGCCGTACTGCCCCAAACCCGAAGGTTCAAAGGGCAGTTCAAGACGGTCACATAATCGAGTTAAGGTTTGTTGTCTTCTAGAGGGACCATCGCGTTACTTGCACTACTTAGAACGTCGTTAAACTGCGGAAAAATCCAACACTTGGAAATTTCCCGACAGGGGAAAAAGTGGGTATTTATATCCGGTCGAACTTTTTAACATATTCTAAAATTTATCCGGAAAGCCACACAGACAAAATTTGATACCCCGATTGAAACACCGAATCCCCTAAACAACTGCAGAAAATTCAACTCTTGAAAAATTATTAAAAATTCCCAGAAATATCAGCACTGGAAACTAAGAATTACTGTGCATAATAAAATAAATACAGGGGCCGTACGGCCGCGGATCCGCCGCCTGAGCATAGCTCATACCGCGGAAGCGCGCTGGAAAAGTTGACTTGGGCCCACGAAATTTGCAGTAATTCTTATAAAACCCTGCTTGATTTTCTGGATATTTTTAATTTGGAAAAAGACCAGATTTTAAAAATTGGACAGAGAGCATGTTTGATTCGGGGTTTCGGGTTCGTTCGGACTTCAAATTCCGTCTAGACTTCGCCTAAGGCTCTAGCTAGGCTCTGATACCACTGTAGGGTTCCTAGGCACCCTAATGAGGTCACACAAGGCATCGAACATGCCATATTAAAATTTTAACGGTGCCGAGAGACCCGACTACGGATCGTTTGCTAGATGTCTAGGCGAAAAAGCTAACTAGTTAACACTTAACTAATGAGAAAACGGAAATACAACCTTTGTAGATCCAGTGCTCCACCTCCACAGCTCCGCAACGAAGTCCTCTCCGCTGTCCAAATCAAATCTGGGCTCAAGCGTCGGCTTCGTCGGAGAATGGGCAAGCTAGGTCGTCGATGTCCATGCCGAAGATGATCTACGTCGAGGCATCGAAAGATCAAGCTCCACCTTCACCAAGTCGTGAAAACTTGTGAAGAAAACACACTCTAATACTTGGCAAGAGGTAGAGGATGAAGAAATAGGAAGTGGGTAGACTTTAGAATTGGATTTCTCACTCAAATCATCAATCCACCATTGATGACCTCAAGCTTCTTCACTTGAAGCAAGGAAGAAGAAGAAGTAATATGTTATGATAAGTTCTTTTAAAATGAATAATAAACTCAATATTTATCATAACTTAACTAAGGTTAAGTGTAGAGAATTAACCATGGTGATTAGAGTGGGTTAGGGTTAAGCAAAATGACAAGAATGGTTGCATAAAGTCAAATGTTCATGAAGCATCTCATAAGAAACAAAACTTGCCACCATTATCATTTATACTTATCCAAATGAATGAATGAACAAATAAATGAATAAATAAAAAAGCAAAACCCTAATTATCATAATAACCATGGTTTAATCCTATTCACTTAACCATATGATCAAGTATCATCAAACATAATACAAAAAGTGCACAAAAATATATCACATATATAATGTGCAAATCACGTGAGAAAAATCCGTTTAAAGTGAACCTATACTAGTTAATGCAAAGTAATATATATCAAATATATAATTATACATTAAATCATTAAATCAACACTTGATTCAATGATCCGGTCATGTCGCACATAACTGACTAGTATGCAATGCATCGACTTATCGAATCAATGATTCGATAACTAGGTCATATCTCATATAACCAATCGAAACATTAATCGCGAGAATCAAATACGGTATCACATACACGCATTATTCTCGGTCCCGCACATATCTCATATGCACTCCTATTTCGTTTCGCTTGAACCAGGAAACCTCTGTGTAGGACTCTAAAGACTCGTCAATACGCCGGTAGCAGATGATGATCATATCATGCACCCACAAGCCGCAAGCGGTCTGCTAAACGTAACGGCCACCCGGGTATTGAGCGATCAGAAGATCGACGAGCTAGCCCGCTCACACTCCTGCGAATCCGACCAGTAACACTACCGTATAGTCCGGTCTGTTCGTCTGATATGTCGCATATCTCGCCTAGGGGTGGTAAACGTCAGACCCCAATAGCTCGATAAGTCATGCCGACGTAGGGTCCATAACATTCGTGAAACTACTGATAACACTTATCAGTATATCACTGCAACCCTGGCCAGGGATTTCCTGTTATGGCCAGTCGAGCATAGCACAACATCAACCCCCAATACCGGGAGAGACGAATCCCCTCCTATCGCTCATTGCCTCCATGTGAATCGGGACTGTACCCAAAAACCACCTGTTTGCACAACTCAGTAGAGCCGTGGTAGGGTGGAAATCAAAGCACAGTGGGAGACACACAAGACTCTATGACGATCTCGGGTCTACAGACTAATCTGTACCAGTGTCACCAGAGAACTGCCATCTGACGTGAGGTATAATACCATCTGGGAGTTCTCGGCGAGTCCGTTCAGTGTACCCAGTCTCCACTGAGCACCCGCATACCATCATCGATGTCAAACACCAATGGATATGGGATCATCCATCGCCCATCGCATGGGTCGAGAAGATATGCGCTAGTCTACTCTGGAATATCGATGCCCCGTCTCGATATTCCCTCGACTAGGAACTTTTCAAGGATGTACTCATAGACTGCTCAGGCCCCATTAGTATGATCTACATCATAGCCCTGGAAGTCGAGCACACATCCTAAGGGCTTCATCAACATGTAATCAGAGAGACAGAAAGTATACATGTTAAGATAAAGTGCAACCAGATAGCGTACTATCATGTCGAGCAAGAAAGTCCTTCCTATATATGTCCCAGCATCCACTATAATATACATCCAATGTACAGTAATGGCCTCTAGGGCATACATATAACTAACACATCAATCACCCATCGTATGGGTTAAGATGCGTATACGCTAGTCTACTCTTGAATATCGATGCCCTGTCTCGATACAACCTCGACTAGGAACAATTATAGGGTGTACTTTTGGACTACCCTTGGCCCCACTAGTATGATCTCCATCATAGTCCTGGTAGTCAAGTACACATCCTGAGGGCGTTATCAACATGTGAGAGCAAGACAGCATCACTTATACAAGTGAACATGTTAAGACAAAGATCAACCAGATAGCATACTATCATGTCGAGCAAGAAAGTCCTCTTTATATATATCCAAGCATCCACTATAATATACATCACATGTACAATAATGGCATCTAGGGCATATATATAACTAACAGGTTGTCTGCGGGTGAACAGGGAAGGTCGAAGACTAAATACGGAGGCAAGAGCATAAGGGGGAAAACCAAATCATCCGGGTGAGAGGGAGAACCATGCTTGTTTTGTAAACATTCAGGGCATATGAAGAAGCAATGCCAAAAGTATAGACAGTGGTTGCAGAAGAGGGGTAAAGGTGCCAGTATAAAAAGTTCATATCAAGCCAGTGTTGCGACAGAAGTGGAAGAAGAAGATCCGTGTTATGTACTCACAATACATACCAGGAAGGAAGAAAATTATGATGCTCGGATACTTGACTCCGGATGTTCATATTGTATGTGTCCCAAAAAGGAGTTGTCCGACACCTATAAAAAGTTCAATGGCAGTGTTCTCATGGGGAACAATATACCATGCAAGACCATTGGCATAAGGAACATCAAAATCCGCATGTTTGATGGTGTAGTGCGAACATATGTAAACATGCGACACGTTCCGGAATTAAAGAAAAATCCGATTTCTCTAGCAGTATTGGATACGGCGGGATGTAAGTTCGTAGGTCAAGATGGAGTGCTAAAGGTTGTCAAGAGTGCCCTAGTGGTCATGAAGGGACAACGACTGAAGAATTTGTATCGTTTGGACGGCAGCACGGTGACTTGTGGTGCAGTTGTGGCTACAGAGAAATAGGTGGAGAATACCGCAAAGCTGTGACATATGCATCTTGGCCACATGAGTGAGAAGGGACTTCGTGAATTGCACAGAAAGGAGTTGCTGAAAGGTATTACCAGATGCAAGTTGGACTTCAGCAAATATTACACGATGGGGAAGCGACATAAGGTTGGCTTCAAGCAAGCCGTGCACAAGACCGAAGGACTTCTTGATTATATACACTAAGACATATAGGGGCCATCACCGGTTCCAACAAAGAGAGGTGCCATATACTATGTCACTTTCATTGATGACTTCTCTCGGAATGTATGGGTCTATTTTCCTCAGACACAAGTCAGAGGTGCTTGCCAGATTTAAGGAATGGAAAGTGGCCTTGGAGAAGCAAAAGGGGCAATCGGTGAAATATTTGCGGATAAAATATGGAGATGAATACACCTCAAAGGAGTTTACAAACTACTGTAAATAATAGGGCATACAGAGACAATGGAAAGTTCCAGGACGTCCAAAGAAAAATGGGGTAGCGGAGCGCATGAACAGGACACTACTGGAGCGATCCAAAAGTATGCGGTTGCACTCATGCCTTTCTGAGGACTTCTGGGCAGAGGCAGTGAATTATGCCTGGATTGGGACAATCCCAGTATCCGTTTATATCTATCTTTATAGATCTTAATTCCCAAGATATAGGAGGCATTACCTAGATCTTTCATTGAGAATCTATGTGATAAGAAGAGCTTGACTGAGTGCAGCATAGGAACATCATTTCCTATCAAGAGTATGTCATCCACGTACAGTACGAAGAAGACAACCTTACTCTTTGCCACCTTCTTGTATATACAAGGTTCATCTACATTTTTGATGAAGTCAAACTCTTTGACTACCACATCAAAACAGATGTTCCAACTCCGCGATGCTTGCTTTAACCCGTAGATGGATTTAAGCAGCTTGCACACCTTCCCGCAGCTCCCACTGTCCACGAAGCCCTCTGGCTGAGTCATGTATACGCACTCTTCTAAATCACCATTTAGAAAGGCGGTCTTAACATCCATTTTCCAGATTTCGTAGTCATGGTATGCAGCAATGGCAAGTAGGATCCGGATTGACTTAAGCATAGCCACTGGAGAAAAGGTTTCATCATAGTCCACACCTGGTCGTTGACGAAAACCTTTTGCAACAAGTCTAGATTTGAAAGTCTAAACTTTTCCATCTACACCAAGTTTCTTTTTAAAGATCCATTTGCTCCCGATGGGTTTTACCCCTTCAGGTGCAACTTCCAAAGTCCATACTTTGTTGGTGTACATGGATTCCATCTCAGATCGCATTGCATTCAGCCATTTCACAGAGTCCCCACTCGAAGCTAGTTGGGTCACCGTCTACCATGATGCAATCCTCGCTCCCACCATCAATGAGAAAACCGTAGTATCTCTCAGGTGGATGAGGAACTCTACTAGATCGGCGGAGAGGCCGAGGTTCATTGGGAACTATCGAATCCTCTGGTTCTACCAAATCTTCTGTCGTGGTTTGTGTTGCTGGAACCTCTTCCAGTTCTACCTCAAGGCCACTAATTTCTTTTGCAAGAAATTCCTTTTCTAAGAAGGTGGCATGTCGAGAAACAAACACCTTTTGTTCCTCGATGTGGTAGACGATATACCCTTGTGAGTTTTTGGGATATCCTACAAACTTGCACAGAACATACCTTACCTCAAGTTTGTCCGGATTATGCCTTTTGATATAGGCCGGACAACCCCATATCTTAACATAATTAAGACTCGGTCTCTTCCCCTTCCATATCTCATAGGGAGTGGTAGGCACAGATTTGGTAGGGACCATATTCAATAGGTGTATGGTTGTTTCAAGCGCATAACCCCAAAAGGAAATAGGCAACTCAGCGGTGCTCATCATAGAGCGCACCATATCCAATAGGGTGCGATTCCTCCGCTCTGATACACCGTTATGATGTGGTGTATATGGAGGATTAAGCTGAGCGAGAATCCCATACTCTTTTAGATAGTCACGGAATTCCGTGCTCAAGTATTCTCCTCCCCGATCAGATCAAAGGATTTTAATACTTTTACCCGTTTGGTTCTCAACTTCATGCTTATATTCTTTGAATTTCTCAAAAGGTTCAGACTTATGTTTCAACAGGAACACATGTCCGTATCTTGAGAGATCGTCAGTGAATGTAATGAAGTATGAGAAACCATTCCTGGCATGTGTAGACATGGGACCGCATACATCACTATGTATCAGTCCTAAGAGTTCCGTAACTCTTTCTCCGTGTCCAGTAAACGGAGTTTTGGTCATTTTACCTTTGAGACATGACTGGCAAGTGTCATAAGATGAAAATTCAAACGGTTTCAAATATCCATCTTTATGTAACTTAGTTAGTCATGTCGCATTGATATGACCTAGTCTACAATACCACAAGAAGGATTCGTTCAGTTCTGAACTCTTCCTCTTGTGTGTGTTTTATACGTTAAGAACTGTGGTTTGATTTAGAATGTATATGCCATTACTTAGCGAGCCTGATCCAATCAACTTTTGATCCAGGAAGATGTTCATAACATTATCCTATATTACAAAATTATATCCTTCTTTACTTAATAAAGAAACTGATATAAGATTGCATATCATAGTCGGTATGTAATAGCATTCGTTCAGAATCAATGTATTACCATTTGGTAATATAATGTGATATTCGCCAACTGCTTTGGCTGCAACATTTGCACCATTTCCTACTAGTACGGAATGATCACCTATTCCCAGTTCTCTACCTTTCTTTAGCCCATGCAACATATTACATATGTGGGATCCCGATCCAGTATCTAATACCCAGGACGTAGAGTGTATTGAGAAACAATTCTGGGTGACTAACACACCCGAAGAAGATGCATCGACATGCTCATTCTTCATTTGGGTAGCGTGGAAATCCTGATATTTTCCTATTTCCTGCTCGGACTTATAACAATTATATGTTGGAGCGGAACCAACGTTTCCCAGCTCAGCATAAAAAACGGGTTCGGTCAATACATCCATATTATTATCTTGATTAAGGCCTGACATGGTCGCTACCTGGAAAGAGAGAGAAGAAAACACTTAGCGTATGCTCTTGCAAGATTAGATTGGTTTATTATCTTATTTAATCAGGATGGCTCCCATTGTTTTTATCAAGTCTTCCTTCAAACCCTAAAAGGCATGACTGATCGGGATTAATTACACCTTACAAGTTCGCCAATCTTTCGGCCAGGCCAGTGTTGGTACTTTAAGGGAGGTTCCCCGTGGTTTCGCACGGACCTAATTAAAATAAACCTCTTTTTTCCAGGGGCTTAACCCCGTTAACACCTTTCTAGACACCTACTTGATCGGCTAATTGTGATGTGTAAAACTCTCCCAGGAGTAACTCTTACTCGCAGTGGGTATCGGGATCCAACTATCTCATAGAAGGTATGTAATCTCATTGCAAATTTCAACACTTGAAATTCCCGATAATAGTTTTTACCCCAAGCGTCCTATGACCTTGACAGAGGTCAACAAACCATAGTGCGCTAGTCAAGTTCAACCCGCCATTTCATGATTGAATTAAACCTATCCGCACGACCCTTGACAGAGGTCAATAAGGTCGTACGACTACCTTAATCCAATCGAATCACATGCTTTACAGATAAGCACTAATCAGCTACCGCACACTACGCCTTGACAGAGGTCAACAAACGTAGCATGAATACTAAATGGTACTTATCTGAAATGACGGAGGGCTACGACAGGTTTTTAAGAAAACCTTTTGCATAATGAACTTGATATCGTTGTAGAAACTAGTGATTTTTGAAAAGGATTGTTTTTTAGGCTTTGTACTAGTCTTGCTAAAGAGGTCACTCCCGGTGAAGAGATCTCGTCTCTTTCCTTATCGAATAAGGTGCTGGATATTCTACATAGAATACCGCTATGCAAAGCAAAAAACTAGAGCTACCCTTTTTGAAAATATGATTCTACAACATCTTTTTAGGTTTCTTTTCTTTTTATTAATCTCATTAATGAATTCCCATCATTTATGATTCCTAAGTATCACAGATGAAACTGTTAGTGTATATGCCCTAGAGGCCATTACTGTATCATACTAGTTTGTATATTACTTGATGGAAGCTTGGGATATTCACAGTTGTATATACAATCTTGTTTGAAATGGTAGTATGCTACCTGGTTTGTCTCTGCTTTAATATGTGCATGTGATTCTTTTAGCATATCACTGATATACATATTAGTAGAGCCCTTAGGATCTTTGCTTGATTACCAGCGTTGTGATGGCGCTCACACTCGTGGGAGCTGGGTAATCCATAAGCACATCCTTATACAGGTCCCTAGTCGTTGGACTATCGAGACAGGGCATCGATACTCCGGAGTAGACTAGCGTATGCGCTTCTCATCCCAGCGTGGGAGACGGTCTGTCCCACAGCCGTCAGTACATCGTACTTGAGATAGTATGCGGGTGCTTGTTAGGTTACGAGTACACTGGACAGGACTCGTCGGGGACTGTTGGTTGGTTTTATACCTATCGTCAGTTATCAGTTCCCACGTGACATGAGTACAGCTTAGTCCGCTGACTTGACACTGTCACTTCGCCTCGAGTGTGTTCCCACTGCACTTTGATTACTACCCTACCACGGCTCAAAGGAGTCGTGTAAACAGGTAGTTTTTGGGTGCAGTCCCGAAGCACTTGGAGGCAGTGACGGTTAGACAGGATTCGTCTCTCTCGGTATTGGGGGTTGACATCGCGCTGTGTCCAGGAGAGCCATTACACAAGTAGTCCCTGGCCAGGGCAAGCGAGATATACTGGTAGGTTTCCAGTGTTATCTCAGGGTGTTCTGGGCTACACTCCGACACGGCTTGTACCGCTATTAGGGGTCTGACGTTCACCGCCCCCCTAGGCCCGCCATGCGATGTATCAGACGAACAGACCGGACTGTACGGAGACTGTCACATACAGGCTCAGTAGGAGTTCAGATGGGGTTACCTCGTCAGTCTTCTTATCGGCATCTACCTGGGGACCGTTACGTACAGCTATTGCCTCTTGCGGTCTGTGGTTAAACCCACTGCCAGCGTAGTGTCGAGTCTTTAGAGTCCCACACAGAGAGCTATTTGCCTTTAGGCAAAATGAGTAGAGGTCGCATGGTTTTGCGACAGGGTTCGTTCACATCCGCGCACTTGTGCACGTTTGCTGTCCGGACAGCTTATACTAGCGGGCTTTGGTTTAAGCCGGATCCTAGTATATGATTTGGGATTGGTTTTATCTCATTGTATTCGTGTTCCTCGGATCACGAATACGGGTGCATATGCACAGTTGCTTGAGACAAAGGGAGAGGACTTTCATTAGGGTTAATGACCATTGTCATTTTATTAACCCTAATGCTTATGTGTGTATTATGGTTAATTGATAATTAGTTTAATATAATTGTGCATGGTTATGGTTGTTGACCATTTGACATTCTTGACTTGTTGACCTAGGTTGACACTTTGACCATCATCATTTCATTTGGAAGATGCTCTTTGATCCTTGCAATTTGCATTAAAAATGAAATGATAATGGTTATGTCTTGATTAAGCCATGACAATTATCTCACTAATTATCTATTTACAATAATTCACACATATATGTGAGAATGCTTCATATTTCTCTCATTCTATCATTTACTTTCTCTCTCTTGCTCTTCCTCTTCCTCAAGCTCTCCCCTCTCATGTGTTGAGAAACACTTGAGCTTGAGAAAAACCTCTTCTTGATAATCTCTACTCTCATCTAGGGTTCTAGGATTAGCACTTCTAGCACCCTAGTTACTTCTAGCTTGGAGTTGAAGCCAAAGGTTGAGGCTTTCGGGTGGATCCTTCTTCGACGTGAGAAGACGACAAAGGTGATCCCTTTCTACTACTCCAAGGAGCAAGGAGAGAAGGACATAAAGCCTTAGGTATAACCATTCTAACCTTTAGCTAGTTTCTAGTTAGCTTTAGCTTGTTTTTGTTTGGCAAAGATCCTCCTTTGTCTAGTCCATGTTGCCTAGTATGATAAAAATTGGATTTTTATTCCGTTTTCCGCCTCCCCGTAAGCACCGGGGTGGGCAACGTGGACTTACAGTGGTATCAGAGCCTAACTAAACATAAACTAGCTAGGTAGTGAAGTGTATAAAAGTTCGATCGGTAAAATCGCAAAACTACGAAAACGCAAAACCCTAAGTTTCTGTTGTTTTTTTTCTGTTCAAAATAAAATAAATTGTACTCCAAAAATCATCTCAGGGTTTTGTGAAGAAAGCCACCAAAAACGATCCAGTGACTCGCTTAAAGCGCCGCGGTTCCGCGGCAATAGCAAGCTATTGCCGCGCAACCGCGGCCGTTTTGGCTCGGTTCTGGGTCGAGTTTGGTGCAGTGTTCTTCTAGTTTGGTTTTGGGATTTTTAAGATGGTTTATTTGTGCCCAGGTTTTCCAGAAAAGAAATTTGTATTTGGGGGCCTATAAATCCGTATTTTTTTCGAACTTCACTATACTTTGACTAATTGGTTATATCTGTGATGTTTATATGTATTGAACGTCGGCTAATCGTTATAAGTCGATCAGTGGGGGTTATACATATCTGTGATCTGTGTTTGATGCCGGTATGTGTATATGAATGCGTTGGATTGTCGCGGGTGAATAGCCGGGGTGGATGTGAGATGAGTGTTTCTTTTTCTTTCATTCATTGTAACATGTAAATTGATGTATTATTATTTATATAGCCGCACAACCGGGTCGGGGTTGTAGCCGTCATTGTATAATTCTTTTTACTGTTTTTGCTCCTAGGATAGACCCATGGAGGGGTGCACAAACTACCGGGTATCTCGAAGTGCCGAGTGGCCTACTCACGGAGTTGAGGGAGGTTGCTTCGCTTCGGGTACTTGGCGGGTAGTTTGCCGCACCCGTAGGGGTCTTGGGTGGGGTATTGGCTATTCACCGCGACCGTGTAATCCGCTTTTCGTTGCAGGCTCGAACGGATTGCGGATTCCTAGTATATCCAATGTATTCATCTGTGATCTGTAATGTCTATCATTTCTATATACTTATATATGATAACTATTTAGGCGTTGCTTATGTTTTACAGCCGCGCTAGCCCAACCCCCGCTCTGTCGTTAGTTAAGTAACCTAACGGGTGATGACGGGGCCCCGTGGCGAATGCGAATGGTATAAGCGTACGTCATATTTTGGTTGTTTTCTGCAATGGTGGGATTAAATGATGGGACGCATTAAAAGAACTAATGCAAGAAAATACCAAGTAAAAGTCGATTGGAACACTTTGAAAACCACTCGGTTCTTTTCAAAACTAAACTTTTAAACGCGGAGCTTGAACCACTCCTTTTAAAAGCTATCTCGTTCCATCGATTATATCAAGTTCACTACGTTCACGGTTTCGCCAAAACCATTCGTAGCCCTCCGTCATTCCACATGAATGGTCAAAAAGTATTCAAGCTATGTATTTTGTCCAAAGTCAAGGCATAGTGATTGGTAGCTATTGGGTATTCATGTGCAATATAGATAGATGCGTTGGTTTGGGACAGTCGTGCTGCCATTTTGGCCAAAGTCAAGGGTAGGTACGGGTGGGTCCAAATTAACCAGGAGAATGACGGGTAGAACTTGACATGTGACTTATGATATTTTGGCCAAAGTCAAGGTCATAAGAGCATGGGGCAAAAATCCACATCGGGGGTTTCATAAGTACTGAAACTTGCTAGCGCTGCATACCATTTGGAGTGTGATGATTCTGGTAGGATTCTTTCGGTTTTATCACGAGATGATATTTGGATCCCGATCCTACTGTGAGTATATGCTACTTCTCGGGAAAACTCTCACTTAACGATCAATGCTATAAACTTAGTAGGTGTCTAGAAAGGTGTTAGCGGGGCTACGCCCCCAGGGAAAAGAGGTTCTTAAATTAAGGAACTTCGCGAAAGCGTTGGAAAACCTCCCTCGAAGTACCGACACTGGCCTGGCTGAATGGTTAAGCAAGTATTGTACGGTGAGATTGATCCCGACTAATCCTTTCTTTACGGTTTGAGAAGGGATTCGAGAGACAGTGGGAGCCATCCAGTTTAGACAAACTAAAAACCACTCTAAACTTTCAAGAGCATCATGCTAAAGTGTTTCTTTTCTCTCTCCTAATTACAGCGACCATTCAACATGACCGGACTTAAGTTATTACTAGATAAAAACATATTGACAGGGCCAAACTACAAAGATTGGCTCAGGAATGTCAAGGTGGCAATCACTTACGACAAGTTGGGTATGTCCTTACCACCAAAGCTCCCCCTGTCCCAGGTCCCAAAACCGGTGTCGTAGATAGGGAAATCTACAAGACCTGGGAAATACATTGCGTGAAGGCCAAATGCCTCGTACTAGCCTCGATGGACAACGAACATCAGAGGAGGCACGAGAATATGGACCTAGAGTCCATATTTCTTCATACAAAAGAACTGTATAGAGAGCAGTCTCGTATCGCCAGATACGAAGTGTCGAAGAAGTTGTTTTCGGCAAGGTTGGCCGTCGGATCATCGGTAGCGGAACACGTGCTTAAGATGATTGGCTACATAGAGGAGCTCGCGGACCTTGGGACCACGTTGGAGAATGAACTCTATACTGATTTGATTCTCCAGTCCCTTCCTTCCACTTACGCCCAGTTTATTCTTAACTTCAACATGCAAGGAAAGGAGGTTGAACTTTCCGAACTTCTGAACATGTTGAGGAATACTGAGGGCACCCTACAGAAGGGTAGGGAGACATCCACTTTGTTTGTAGGAGGATCTTCCTCTTCTAGATCCAGGGCGAAAGCCAAGGGTAAGAAGAAGAAAGCCCCCGCCAAACCAAGAGGCGGTGTCAGTAAAGTGGATACGAAAGGAAAAGGAAAAGCAACAAAGGTAGCGGGAAAGCTGGTGGGGAAGGAAGAATGCTTCTACTGTCACAAAAGTGGTCACTGGAAACAGGATTGCAAGGCTTGGAAGGCCAGAACACAGGATTTGAAGCGATTTGCGGCTTCAGCTTCAGGTGTGTATATTATTGAAAACTGTCTATCAATAAACTCTACATCCTGGGTATTGGATACCGGATCAGGATCTCATATCTGTAATTCTTTGCAGGCGTTGAGAAAGCGTAGAGTTTTGAAGGCAGGTGACATGACCCTCAGAGTTGCAAACGGTGCTAGCATGGATGCTGAGGCCGTGGGGGACTATCACTTGGGATTGTCGGATGGACACTTTTTGGTTTTGCGTAGTTGTTATTATGTACCAAATGCAACCTGTAATATCATTTCTGTATCTTTATTATCTAAAGAAGGTTATGAATTTGCATTTGTAAGTAATGTAGTGAACATTCACCTTAATTAAGTTTTGATTGGGTCAGGTACATTGAACAACGGTATATACGTTTTAAACCAACCATAGATTTTCAATGTCCAGAATACACACAAAAGAAAGTCTCCATAAATCAATAAAACTTTCTTATGGCATTGTAGACCGGGTCACATCAACGAGAGAAGGTTGACTAAGTTACATGCAGAAGGATATTTGGATCCGTTCGAATATCAATCGTATGCAACTTGTCAATCCTGTCTCAAAGGAAAGATGACAAAGACTCCGTTCACTGGACACGGAGTAAGAGCGAGCGAGCTCTTGGGACTCATACACAGCGACGTGTGCGGTCCAATGTCTACACATGCGCGAAGCGGTTATTCTTACTTCATTACTTTTACGGATGACTTTTCTAGGTACGGTTATGTCTTCTTAATGAAACATAAATCCGAGGATTTTGAAAAATTCCAGGAATATAAGAATGAAGTAGAAAAACAAACAGGCAAAAGTATCAAGGCACTGAGATCTGATCGAGGTGGTGAGTACTTGAGTGCCGAGTTCCTGGGTTACTTAAAAGAGAATGGAATTCTCTCTCAGCTTACTCCTCCATACACTCCGCAACATAACGGTGTATCGGAGAGACGGAACTGAACCCTATTGGATATGGTATGGTCCATGATGAGTAACGCTGAGTTGTCGCAATCGTTCTGGGGATATGCGCTAGAATCAGCTGCATACCTTTTGAACCGAGTTCCAACTAAGACTGTGCCTACTATACCATATCAGATGTGGTGTGGGAAGAGACCCTATCTTAATCACATTAAGACATGGGGATGTCCAGCTTTTGTAAAAAAGCAGCATGCGGACAAGCTCGAGGCACGCTCAGTACAGTGCAAGTTTGTGGGATATCCAAAGAACTCCAAGGGATATTTCTTCTATTGCGAAGAGGAACAAAAGGTTTTTGTTTCTCGCCATGCCCACTTTCTAGAACACCAGTTCATAGAAAAATGAATAAGTGGGAGCGCAATAGAACTGGAAGAAATTCCAGAACCACAAGCTATTACTGAAAGCTTAGTAGAACCAGAGGGTTCGAAAGATCAGGACATTCCCACGCCACTCCGCAGGAGTAGTAGGCAGTCTCATCCGCCCAAGAGATACTACGGTTTTCTCATTGACGGGGATAGAGAGGATTGCATCATAGATTGTGATGAGCTTACTAGCTTCCAGCAAGCCATTCAGAGCGTCGACTCGGTAAAATGGCTGGATGCAATGCGGACCGAAATGGAGTCCATGTACACCAACAAAGTATGGACGTTGGACATTGCTCCAGATGGGGTAAAACCCGTAGGATGCAAGTGGATCTTCAAAAGGAAGATTGGTGTAGATGGACAGGTTGAGACCTATAAAGCTAGACTGGTTGCAAAGGGTTTTCGTCTACGACCTGGTTTGGACTATGACGAAACCTTTATTCCAGTAGCTATGCTGAAATCCATTCGGATCCTTCTTGCCATTGCTGCCTTCCACGATTATAAGATTTGGCAGATGGACGTAAAGACAGCTTTTCTAAATGGACATTTAGAGGAGTGTGTCTATATGGACCAGCCAGAGGGTTTCATTCAGAGTGGGAGCAGCGGAAAGGTGTGCAAGTTGCTTAAGTCCATTTATGGACTAAAGCAGGAATCGCGGAGTTCGAACATCTGTTTTGATGAGACGGTCATGGAATTTGGTTTTATCAAAAATCCAGATGAACCATGCATCTATTGTAGATTTATAGCGAGAACTGTAGTATTCCTCGTTTTATACGTAGATGACATTCTCTTAATAGGAAATGACATTCCTATGCTACAATCTGTCAAGGGGTTCTTGTCACACAGGTTCTCCATGAAAGACCTGGGTGATGCCTCATACATTCTGGGTATCCGGATCCACCGTGACAGATCCAAGAGAATATTAGGACTTTCGCAGTCCAGGTACATCGACACAATACTGAAGAGATTCAGTATGGAAGATTCCAAGCGCGGTAATCTACCGGCTTGTCACGGGATCACCCTCTCCAAGGAGATGTCTCCCAAGACTGATTTGGAGAGCGATCGCATGTCTATTATACCCTACGCTTCTGCGGTAGGCTCTATAATGTATGTGATGTTGTGTACCAGACCGGATGTGGCTTATGCACTGAGTGTGGTAAGCAGGTATCAGTCAAACCCTGGGGAGAAACATTGGATAGCAGTAAAGAACATTCTCAAGTACCTGAGAAGGACTAAGGAGATGTTCTTGGTGTATGGCGGAAAATACCTCCAGATTGAGGCCTTTGCTGACTCCAGCTTCCAGAGTGACAAGGATGATTCCAAGTCCATGTCGGGTTTTGTCTTCACCCTCAATGGAGGGGCGGTGTGTTGGAAGAGCTCCAAACAGGAAACCGTTGCTGACTCGACTATGGAAGCGGAATACATCGCTGCATCTGATGCCGCAAAAGAAGCTGTCTGGATGAGGAAGTTCTTGAAAGAACTTCAGGTGGTTCCATCCATTGTTGACCCAATCCTCTGTATTGCGACAACAACGGGGCTATAGCTTTAGCGAAAGAACCCAGGTCCCATCAGAAATCCAGACACATCTTGAGGCGGTATCACCTGATCAGGGAGATCGTGGATCGCCAGGAGATCGAGTTTCGGAGGGTTGCTTCAGATGATAACACTGCAGATCCATTCACCAAGGCCTTGCCCCAGACTCAGTTCGAGCGGCTGATCGAGATGATAGGTCTTCGATACGCCAGTACATGGCCTTAGTGCAAGTGGGAGATTGTTAGTGTATATGCCCTAGAGGCCATTACTGTATCATACTAGTTTGTATATTACTTGATGGAAGGTTGGGATATTCACAGTTGTATATACAATCTTGCTCGAAATGGTAGTATGCTACCTGGTTTGTCTCTGCTTTAATATGTGCATGTGTTTCTTTTAGCATATCGCTGATATACATATTAGTAGAGCCCTTAGGATCTTTGCTTGATTACCAGCATTGTGATGGCGCTCACACTCGTGGGAGCTGGGTAATCCATAAGCACATCCTTATACAGGTCCCTAGTCGTTGGACTATCGAGACAGGGCATCGATACTCCGGAGTAGACAAGCGTATGCGCTTCTCATCCCAGCGTGGGAGACGGTCTGTCCCACAGCCGTCAGTACGTCGTACTTGAGATAGTATGCGGGTGCTCGTTAGGTTACGAGTACACTGGACAGGAATCGTCGGGGACTGTTAGTTGGTATTATACCTATCGTCAGTTATCAGTTCCCAAGTGACATGAGTACAGCTTAATCCGCTGACTTGACACTGTCACTTCGCCTCGAGTGTGTTCCCACTGCACTTTGATTACTACCCTACCACGGCTCAAAGGAGTCGTGCAAACAGGTAGTTTTTGGGTGCAGTCCCGAAGCACTTGGAGGCAGTGACGGTTAGACAGGATTCGTCTCTCCCGGTATTGGGGGTTGACATCGCGCTGTGTCCAGGAGAGCCATTACACAAGTAGTCCCTGGCCAGGGCAAGCGAGATATACTGGTAGGTTTCCAGTGTTATCTCAGGGTGTTCTGGGCTACACTCCGACACGACTTGTACCGCTATTAGGAGACTGACGTTCACCGCCCCTAGGCCCGCCATGCGATGTATCAGACGAACAGACCGGACTGTACGGAGACTGTCACATATAGGCTCAGTAGGAGTTCAGATGGGGTTACCTCGTCAGTCTTCTTATCGGCATCTACCTGGGGACCGTTACGTACAGCTAGTGCCGCTTGTGGTCTATGGTTAAACCCACTGCCAGCATAGTGTCGAGTCTTTAGAGTCCCATACAGAGAGCTATTCGTCTTTAGGCAAAATGAGTAGAGGTCGCATGGTTTTGCGATAGGGTTCGTTCACATCCGCGCACTTGTGCACGTTTGCTGTCCGGACAGCTTATACTAGCGGGCTTTGGTTTAAGCCGGATCCTAGTATATGATTTGGGATTGGTTTTATCTTATTGTATTCGTGTTCCTCAGATCACGAATATGGGTGCGTATGCACAGTTGCTTGAGACAGAGGGAGAGAACTTTCATTAGGGTTAATGACCATTGTCATTTTATTAACCCTAATGCTTATGTGTGTATTATGGTTAATTGATAATTAGTTTAATATAATTGTGCATGGTTATGGTTGTTGACCATTTGACATTCTTGACTTGTTGACCTAGGTTGACACTTTGACCATCATCATTTCATTTGGAAGATACTCTTTGATCCTTGCAATTTGCATTAAAAATGAAATGATAATGGTCATGTCTTGATTAAGCCATGGCAATTATATCACTAATTATCTATTTACAATAATTCACACATATATGTGAGAATGCTTCATATTTCTCTCATTCTATCATTTACTTTCTCTCTCTTGCTCTTCTTCTTCCTCAAGCTCTCCCCTCTCATGTGTTGAGAAACACTTGAGCTTGAGAAAAACCTCTTCTTGATAATCTCTACTCTCATCTAGGGTTCTAGGATTAGCACTTCTAGCACCCTAGTTACTTCTAGCTTGGAGTTGAAGCCAAAGGTTGAGGCTTTCGGGTGGATCCTTCTTCGACGTGAGAAGACGACAAAGGTGATCCCTTTCTACTACTCCAAGGAGCAAGGAGAGAAAGACATAAAGCCCTAGGTATAAACATTCTAACCTTTAGCTAGTTTCTAGTAAGCTTTAGCTTGTTTTTGTTTAGCAAAGATCCTCCTTTGTCTAGTCCATGTTGCCTAGTATGATAAAAATTAGATTTTTATTCCGTTTTCCGCCTCCCCGTAAGCACCGGGGTGGGCAACGTGGACATACAGTGGTATCAGAGCCTAACTAAACATAAACTAGCCTGTCTCCACTGAGCACCCGTATACCATCTTTGATGTCAAACACCAATAGATGTGGGATCATCAATCGCCCATCGTATGGGTTAAGATGCGTATACGCTTGTTTACTCTTGAATATCGATGCCCTGTCTCGATACAACCTCGACTAGGAACAATTATAGGGTGTACTTTTGGACTACCCTTGGCCCCACTAGTATGATCTCCATCATAGTCCTGGTAGTCAAGTACACATCCTAAGGGCTTTATCAACATGTGAGAGCAAGACAACATCACTTATACAAGTGAACATGTTAAGACAAAGAGCAACCAGATAGCATACTATCATGTCGAGCAAGAAAGTCCTCTCTATATATATCCAAGCATCCATTATAATATACATCACATGTACAATAATGGCATCTAGGGCATACATATAACTAACAGGTTGTCTGCGGGTGAACGGGGAAGGTCGAAGACTAAATACGGAGGCAAGAGCATAAGGGGGAAAACCAAATCATCCGGGTGAGAGGGAGAACCATGCTTGTTTTGCAAACATTCAGGGCATATGAAGAAGCAATGCCAAAAGTACAGACAGTAGTTGCAGAAGAGGGGTAAAGGTGCCAGTATAAAAAGTTCATATCAAGCCAGTGTTGCGACAGAAGTAGAAGAAGAAGATATGTGTTATGTACTCACAATACATACCAGGAAGGAAGAAAATTATGATGCTCGGATACTTGACTCCGGATGTTCATATTGTATGTGTCCCAAAAAGGAGTTGTCCGACACCTATAAAAAGTTCAATGGCAGTGTTCTCATGGGGAACAATATACCATGCAAGACCATTGGCATAAGGAACATCAAAATCCGCATGTTTGATGGTGTAGTGCGAACACATGTGAACATGCGACACGTTCCGGAATTAAAGAAAAATCCGATTTCTCTAGCAGTATTGGATACGGCGGGATGTAAGTTCGTAGGTCAAGATGGAGTGCTAAAGGTTGTCAAGAGTGCCCTAGTGGTCATGAAGGGACAACGATTGAAGAATTTGTATCGTTTGGACGGCAGCACGGTGACTTGTGGTGCAGTTGTGGCTACAGAGAAATAGGTGGAGAATACCGCAAAGCTGTGACATATGCATCTTGGCCACATGAGTGAGAGGGGACTTCGTGAATTGCACAGAAAGGAGTTGCTGAAAGGTATTACCAGATGCAAGTTGGACTTCTGCAAATATTACACGATGGGGAAGCGACATAAGGTCGGCTTCAAGCAAGCCGTGCACAAGACCGAAGGACTTCTTGATTATATACACTAAGACATATAGGGGCCATCACCGGTTCCAACAAAGAGAGGTGCCATATACTGTGTCACTTTCATTGATGACTTCTCTCGGAATGTATGGGTCTATTTTCCTCAGACACAAGTCAGAGGTGCTTGCCAGATTTAAGGAATGGAAAGTGGCCTTGGAGAAGCAAAAGGGGCAATCGGTGAAATATTTGCGGATAAAATATGGAGATGAATACACCTCGAAGGAGTTTACAAACTACTGTAAATAATAGGGCATATAGAGACAATGGAAAGTTCCAGGACGTCCAAAGAAAAATGGGGTAGCGGAGCGCATGAACAGGACACTACTGGAGCGATCCAAAAGTATGCGGTTGCACTCACGCCTTTCTGAGGACTTCTGGGCAGAGGCGGTGAATTATACGTGCTATTTGGTTAACGAGTCTCTATCTACAGCCATAAATCTTCATATCCCAGAAGTATGGAGAGGAGAGTCGATCTTTTATGATTTGTTACAAGTGTTTAGGTGCCCTACTTACTCACTCATGAATCTGAAGGATAGGACCAAGCTGGATTCAAAGTCAAAAAGGTGTGTTTTCCTGGGATTCGAACTTGGGGTTAAAGGTTACGTGTTATGCGATCTAGAAAAAAGAAGGGCATTCACTAGAAAAGATGTGATCTTTGATGAGGAATCCATGTTGAAAGATATAGCTGAAGACAATAAGGCGGCAGGTTGAGCATCGAGTGACAATGATCCGGTGGAGATGGAGTTTTCTAGCACTAATAAGGATACGGGCACTGAAGCACAAGCACAATTTCAGCCTATTGATGCAGAGGTGGACAGATGGAATACAGAGACATATGATGAGAACCAATCCCAACAGGACCCACAAACAATGGCATTAAAGAGATCAGCGTATACACATAAGGCACCGGTCAGGTACGGTTTCGAAGATATAGTCGCATTTTCTCTAGTCACTGAAAGCAGAAATCTCGGCTCTTATCAGGAGGCCATTGGGCAAGAAGATAAGGATAGATGGATTGTTGCGATGACAGAGGAGATAGAATCATTTCGAAAGAATGGAACGTGGAAGCTGATTGAGCTACCGGAAGGAAAAAGGGCTATTGGCTGCAAGTGGGTATTTAGGAAAAAGGATTTTGAGCAATACAATGCAAGATTAGTTGTGAAGGGTTTTGCTCAAAAGGAGAGCGTTGACTACAATGAGATTTTCTCGCATGTAGTCAAGTATACATCTATTCGAGTTTTGTTGGAAAAGGTAACACTTCATAATTTAGAGTTGGAGCAAATGGACGTGCACGACTACTCTGCATGGTGAGTTGGAAGAGACAATCTTCATGAGGCAACCTGAAGGATTTGTGGAGCCCGGTAAGGAGGATCGCGTATGTGAACTCAAGCGGTCTTTATATGGATTGAAGCAGTCTCTCAGGCAGTGGTATAAGCGTATCGATTCTTTTATGATGAAGACCAACTACTCTCGATGTGAGTATGACGGCTGCATGTACTCGAAGTGCTTAAAGATAGCTCATCGATATATCTATTCCTATATGTGGATGACATGTTGATTGTTGATAAGAGCATGGAAAAAATAATGACACTCAAAGATTCATTGAGTGCAGAATTTGATATGAAATATTGAGGTGAAGCAAAGAAGATTCTTGGGATGGAGATTTTTCGAGATAGGAAGACTGGAAAGCTTTGGCTATCCCAAAAAGGTATATTGAGAAGGTGTTGAAGAGATTCAATATGAAAGACTCAAGATAGGTAAGTACCCCTATCGCCGGTCATTTCAAGCTATCCTCTAAGGAGTGTCCGAAATCAACGAAGGAGAAGGTAAAGATGTCTCGAGTACCATATGCGAGTGCGGTGGGATCGTTGATGTACGCTATGGTATGCACACGTCCAGACATATCCTATGCGGTAAGTCTGGTTAACCAACACATGTCAAATCCTGGAAAGCTCCATTGGGAAGCTATTGTTAGTGATATATGCCCTAGAGGCCATTATTGTATAGTACTGGATTGTGTATTATATTTTGGAAGCTTGGGATATACATAGATATAATAACAGTCTTTCTCAATATGATATTATGCTATCTGGTTTGATTCTATCTTTATATGTGTATATGTTTCTTTTAACATATCGCTAATACATATAGATAGAGCCCTTAGGATCTTTGCTTGACTACCAGCGTTGTGATGGCAGTCACACTAGTAGAAGCTAGGTAGTCTATAAGCACATCCTTAAGCTTGTCCCTGGTCATAGGATTATCAAGACAGGGCATCGATACTCCAGAGTAGACTAGTGTATACGCTTCTTATCCCCATCACGGGAGGTGTCCTGTCTCGCATCCATTGGTATACGGTACCAGAGATAGTATACAGGTGCTCATTGGTTATAAGTTACACTGGATGGCCTCGCTGGGAACTGCTGGTTTGTATTATACCTATCGTCGGTTAGCAGTTCCCGGATGACATGAGTACAGGTTAGTTTGTTGACTTGACATCACTATTCGTCTCAAGTGTGTTTCCACTGTACTTAGATTACTACCCTACCACGGCTCAAATGAGTCGTGCAAACAGATAGTGGTTGGGTGCAGTCCTAAAGCACTTGAAGACAGTAGGGGTTAGAAGGGATTCATCTCTCCTGGTATTAGGAGTTGATATCATGTTGTGTTCGGTTAGCCAATACATAAAGTCCCTATCCAGAGCAAGTGAGATTTACTGGTAGGTACACTAGTAGTTTCTCAGGGTGTATTGGGCTCTATACCGACACGACTTATTGCGCTATTAGGGGTCTGACGTTTATCACCCCCTTAGGCCCGATATGCGATACTCTTAGATGAACAGACTGGACTGTACGGAGATTGTCACGGATAGGCTCAGTAGAGGTTCGGATGAGTTCGCTCGTTGGCCTTCTTTTCGACAGATACCTGGGTAGCCGTTATGTGCCACTGACGAACTTGTGGTTAAACCTACTACCAGCGTACTGTCGAGTCTTTAGAGTCCCATACAGAGGGTTTCCCTGGTTCAGGCAAAACGATGTAGAGGCCATATGGTTTTACGTGTAAGGTTCCGATCATATACGTATACTGGCTACACGGATGTTGTTCGGACGGATAATACTAGCGGGCTTAGGATTAAGCCAGATTCTAGTATTATATTATTGGATTATTTTTATCTCTTTGTATTCGTATTTTTTGCAGTACGAATACGAGTATGTATATACGGTAAGGGCATTCTTGTAATTTTTACAAGAGATACTTCTAGAAGGGGACACCTCATTTTGGTTTAATCTATTTTTGGAAAATAGATTAATAAGGTGGAAATGGATATATTTGTGGCATGGGTTCCTTTATTTATTAGTTTGGCCTTACTATTCAAGCATGGCTACAATTTTCTATTGAAAATATTGCATGCTTGATTGTGAGAAAAAGATCGAGCCATTCTTCACTTTTCTTAACACTTGTTCATTCTATCTTTCTCATTCTCTCTCCATTTGCTCTCCTCCTTCTTCCTCAAACCCTAATATAACATTTCAGAAAAATAAAATATTATTTTTGGGAATTTTTATAATTAAATAATAAATATTATGAATATTTTAATAATTCGGTATAATTAATTTCCAATAAATTAGGAAATATTTGGAAAATTATAGGAATTTCTGAAATGAGGGTGTTTTCTGTGATTTAGGTAAATTATAAATTTTTATGATTAATTATATTCCACTTTAATGCTAATCGTGATTAATTATCACTAATCGTGCATTAAGCCGGATTTGTGCACATGACATGCACCATGTCTTTTGCTAAAATTTCTACATTTTCCACCATGGCTTTTCTTATTTTTTCATGCTTGGTTTGGGTTTTAAAATGAGAGGAAAAGAAAACAAAAGAAAATGAAAAAGGATTAAAATATAAGGTATGGGCGAGAGAGAGAGAGAGAGAGAGAGAGAGAGAGAGAGAGAGAGATGTGAGGGGTCAACCTTGGTCTTGGCCTTTGTTTCTCATTATCATTTTCATCTTTTCTCTCCCCTCCTTCCTCCCATGGCTGCTGCCCTCTCTCCCTCTCCCCTCTACCTCCACACTTCACCACTAAAAACTCATCAAAAGTTCATCTCCATTTCATTAAAAACATGCACAAGCTACCTACAAGCACTTTGGACTAAGAAAGAATGGATTTTGAAGACTTGGGGCAACTCAAGAAATTTCATGAGTTGCCAAATGAGATAATTTCATCACCATTAGTATAGTATTACATTCACTTTAGTATCCTTGCATGTTTAGAAGTGATATTGTGATGTTTAGTGAGGTTAGAAAATTTCAAGTTAGGGTTTTGAGGAATTCTTGAATTGAGATAGGGTAATTGAGTTAATAGTGACTCTAAATCCCCCCTTTAGCGATAGTATATTGGACCAAAACCTGAGACTTAACCCCAAATGCGAACTTTGAAATTCTGCCGATATTAGAAATTGTGGAAATTGTGATAGTATATTGATATCTTCTTTGACCCGGGTGACCTGAAAATATTTTAGCAAACACAGAGAGTCATGCAGGCACCAAGGAAGCTACCATAGAGACCTGAGCCCCAATACCCTCACCTAGGCTGCAAATAACTCCAATCTGGCCGCAAATTGCGGCCACATCAGGGAATTGTGGGTTCGTGCTTGGTCTAGGGCTTTATCTCCAGTAAAATAGACCCCTCCCATATGTAAAATTGACTAATTTGACCTAGGGTAAAATCTGGAAGTGTTTTGCAAAGTTTCTGATTTCGTTTTGCGGCTTTTAATGAATTGGAATTTGGTACTCTTGTTTTATCTCGATTACTTGACGTTTGCACATCAATCTCGAGGGTTGTTTGGTCATTCTTGCATGTGTAGACCATAGGTTTAAACCTTTGTATGATACGCATGCCGTTTTGGTTTTCGTGTGCGATTTTGGTTTACGATACTATGTATGATATGTAGGTACCCCCACGTGGACTTCGGATGATGAAGAAGAGGATGACGACATCGACTTCGGCGAGCGATGATCAGGTGAGTAGATATATATCTACGGGGGAAGTCGGGTGGATGGCGTATAGCACCCCCGCAGTTCGTAGTGTAACCTATGGTACTTTATATATATATATACGCATATGTGTTATGTGAATCATGGATAGCTAGCAAGTAAGGTCTTAGGAAGTCATGGTTTGATTCTAGTATAATTGATTGATAGTGTCATTAGTTAGTTGTAGTCGCGAACCCTAGAATAAGGTTTACACTCACACACACACACACTTGCATGCATTTTATTTTACATGTGCGTATATGGGGATATATACATATATATATATATATATATATATATATATATATACATATAGGAATGTGAATATGTGTGTGTATATATACACACACACACACACACACTTGGATATGAGGATAGTATATGATACTTGGAGATGAGTCGATGAGATTAGGCATGATGCCACGAGATCAGTGATGTGATATGGTTCGTATTTTGAGATACGACATGATTTTTATAGTGGATCTTTAGGCGTTGTGTTTTCAGACACACGCATATATATTATTGATGGTATCAGTATGTACTAGACGTAGATCAGTACCCAGTTCATGATATAGGATGATAAGGATACTAGTTGAATAATGAGATAAATGTGATATTTGACCAGTACCCAGATTTGGGATGCCGTACGATGGATATACCGTACGAGCTATATATTGATGATAGATCCGCACTCTTGACTCGAGGATGTCATATGATATATATATTGCATCATACGCGATACTATTGAGGCGAGATCACCGACTATTATATATATATATATGTATATATCGACTCAGATTTAGGTGGTTTCCTTACCTTTTCGATTAGCCCGTTAGTTTAGTCCTATAGTTTACTCGTAGATGTTAGACTAGACTCGAGTCATACCTATTTCAAAACTAACAAATCGTGAGTATTTTAAAGACAGGACAAGGGATTTTACGGACATTTCAAAGGATGAACCTTTTCTTAAAAACACCGTAGTCCCTATTTACTAAACACCACGATTTGTGTTATTTCAAATGTCAAGACTGTATGACTCATATATAGTAATGTATATTCTTTATTGCTGCGTTTACCATTCATTTTCCGCATATGCTTATTATTCGCATCGCATCGCATGCTTTTTTGTGTTTTCGTGATTATTATGAAACCCTTGCTGTCAGGACACCAGCACCATTACCGATGATACGTATGCTCTACGTACACCTGCTTGCTGGCACACACACATCATCATCGGTAATTTCCATGTCACCTACACATTAGAAAATACTACTTCATTAGTATAAAATGTTAGCTGATAGTTTCGACATGGTACTAGTGAGCTTGCTTTTATATGATAGCTTAGACATTGCATTTATTACTGCGATTTTCATGTTTATTTATATATTCATTTGCCATGACATTATGGCCCAGTCCGGATTGCTGGAGCCAAATATTATAGAATTCATTGTTCATTTACCCTTGAAATTGTTATTTCGGATTTTCATGAGATTTCTGGATTTGGAGGAACCGCAAGGATTTTATAAATCGATTATCATTTAAAAATGAAAGTTGCGGTTTTCTCATGATATAATTTGAGATATGTCCACCATAAGTTTTCTCGGCTCTTGAGCGATATCATACACCCGATTCGACGAGGAGGAGGAACCATCTGTGGGTGCATGGTGGACCTGGTGCGGTACCCTGGGGCGAGAAGGTTGCAGATGATGGCGTTAAGCCTGTGACAGGGGAGCACTACTGACCGGTGATTGTATTATGACTCGACGGATATCCGGAGGATACCGATCGGAGTACAAGCCAGTCCGGATAGCCGGAGCCTGAGATTTTAAGATTTGATGATACGGGCCAGGCCGGATAGCCGGAGCCCTAGATATTGAGATTCGAGGTTACAGGCTAGTCCGGATTGACGGAGCCTGAGATATTGAGATAATGAGATATTGGGATTTATGTTTTGTGTCGATACTTGACACTGATTTCATGTTGATTTTAAAGGGTTACCCTAGCGCCCCGGCCATCTCACGTGGCCAAATGCGGAACAAAAATTTTCTTACGAATGAATCTTGGCGCTAGATTAAACCCTAAAACCGGATCTTTCCATAAAACTAACTAGCTACACTATGAGAGCTATCTACCATGATAGAAACCTCACCAAACGAACCAAGTCCTTCGGTCTTCGTTCTTCATGATATGCTCCAAGTGGCCTCCTTGAACTTGTTCGATCGCCAACTCCGGCTCCATCGGTCCTCCGGGATCGAGCTTGTTCTCCGGCCTTGTTTTGTTGTAGATGATCCATCTGAGGGGTACGATCCATGGCTCTAGCTCTTTGCTAAATATCAAAAGAGCAACTAGAGAACTTGGGATGCTAGTCCAAATAATCTAGGATGTAGTTTTGGAGTTCTAAGTGTGAAGCTATCTCTTTCTTGCTGTTCACACCATAATATTGTATTATTATATTCCCCATTCTTATTCTTTTTATAAATAAACAGGTGCTTTTGACGCATGTATGCTATATGTTACAGGTTACAGGTTCTTGGACAGGAAGCAGTGAAAACGATGAAAAGACGATGCAAAAGTGGATTTTGACCGACAAACAGAGAATCTTGATCAAGCCTACATAAAGAACAATTCACAAAGCAAGATTCAAGACATCGACTCAAAGCGAACGGTTAAAAATCCATTGCAAATTGTTCACTGAAGATCTGGAACCAACCTAGAAGCCCAAATGGAAAAAGATATATAGATACAGGAAGCCCAAAATGACCAGAAGCTGCAGCCCAAAATTCAAAGCCCAATCTTCTTGGTTGACCGCGGAACCGCGGCCAAACAGGGCCTTGGGCCGCGGTTCCGCGGTGGAGTGGAGCAGTTAGAGAATAAAATTTTTACCATAATTCTTTATGTCTTTGACCGGTCTTCCTAAGGGCTATTTTTGTAATTGTAGACATGCGAATCAGATGTAACCCTAGGGTTTCCTATTCTTTATAAATAGGAACTCTAATCATTGTAACTCTTCATGCCTCCCTTCATTAATAAATTTCAGCATTCTTTTGGAGAGCATCATTTTTTGTAGGTAAATTATTTTCTTGCCTTAGTTTAATTTAGTTTAAGAATTTTATTAACTTGCAATAGATGTTTCTTCTCATTAATAAAATCATGTCTTTCTTCATCCCTTCAATGAGCGAGTAGTTTCCTCGCTTGTTAGGGTTAGGAATAGAGAAGGATTTGAGAGATGAAGATCTCTCATCTATTTTCTTTGCCAAACTTTTATGAACATTAGAACTCCATGCATACCTTCTTATTCCGCTTCCTACGGCACTTTTACCCTCGAGGTAACGGTGAATTCCGTAGTCTAAAGGCCCGGATTTTAAGGTTTTCTATGGAGGTTAGGGTAAAGATTAATAAAGGAAGGACAAGGATCTAGAGGAAGAATCAATCATCCCAATCATCCTAATCCCCTTTATAAATATTTACCATAACACTAATATGATAGATTTAATTAATGGCAATGGAAAGAGATGTAGATCTTTGTTTACCAAATTTTCCCTAGATCTAATCCTAGCAAGTTTCTAATCCTAGTATGACACAACTTCAATTTTTAGATTTATTTATAGATCCGAACACCCTTCGGAATTAACTTGTTAGAGCGATTAGGAAATTCACAACATCCCTGTGGACCGACCCGTACTCACCGGCTAGCTTCATGCGACGCCGTTCTTGATTGCGGTTACAAATATTTTTGATCTATCTTTTAGAAAGCGCAAGCACGCTAAATCAATCAATCAAATGGCGCCGTTGCCGGGGATGGCGTAGAATTTTCTTTTCGCGATTTCGGGTTAATCATAAAATTAAAAAAATCATAAAAATCTGAAAAATCACAAAAAAAATATAAAAATATATCATCTGTTATTTTTGGAAAGGGTATCTTCGTGTGAATTTTGCAGGATCTACGCACAAATTCGGATTTGGAAATCTACAGAAAGCGAAACAGCAAATAGACGATCCTATCAACAGAAGATTGCAACAACAGAGGAACAGAAAAAAATTTAGAGGACCGAGTCAACAAGTCAACCGCGCGATCTGGTGCAGCAACAGCAGCAAAAAAAAAAAAACCGGCGGCTCTTTCCTGCCGCGGAACCGCCGCGGGACACCATTTCTGGCCGCGGAACCGCCGCGGCCTGGTCGGTTCAGGAAAAAAAAAACAAGGGGCAGAAGCGCGGTAAAAAAAAAACAAAAACTGTAAGTCTTCTGATCTCCTCCTCTGTAAATTTCCGATATATTTTCTTAAAAATCTCCTGCAGGATTCTTTGCGCTTTAAAAATCTTTCTCTTTCCAAATAACAATCTTGTGCAGGATTTTTGTGCCTCGTTTAAAATAATAATTGATTGCAAGTAATCTTTTTTTGTTGCATATCTTTTCTCGAATATCTTTTTGCAACAATTTTTTTTCCAAATAAAGATTCTTTGTGATATGCTTAAAATAATAATTGATTGCAAGTAATATTTTTTGTTTTGCATATCTTTTATCGAAAATCTTCTTGCAAAATTTCAAAATAAAGAGCAAGAGAAAAAAGGAAAGTTTTAATTAGAAAACTTGCAAACTTTGAAATTCACAAAAAAAAAAGATTTGATTGTAAGTGATTTTTTCTGTTTTGCATATCTTTAAAACTGACTTTAAGGGGCTTTTGACCAATTCAAATTGGGTGGGGATTTCATCACCCTTTCCAGGACCCCAGAAAACACCTAAAGCATGTGCATTGACCACAATTAATTAAAAAATATTAGACTCAGACCTAAGGACATCGAGCTCAATAGGAAAAGGACTAGTATAGGCATCGACCGTTTATCCTAACTGACATTACGGTGTCTAGGCTAGTGGTTATTAATTAGGCCCACTGTAGTGGTGGTTCCTTCCCACTTACCTGGCCGCAATTGGCGGTGAAGAGCCAGTTTGAGGTCCTATTTCTAGCCCTTTGGAACAGTTAGGAGCTGTCTAGCTGACCTAGGTGACCCTAGATCTAGGACTGATTGTGCATTTCTGGTTATTTGCATTTGTGTCTTAGCCCATTATCGAAAATTTTTGCAAAACAAATAAAAAAAATAATAAAAGGAATTTTTTATAAAAAGACTTGCAACTTTTGTCGTTGAGAAATCCTTGCACCACCTACCTTCTTTTTTCTATCATGGGTACCTCACATCATAAATCTCTTGCCGAACTTTGGTATCCTGAACCTAACTTTGCGTCGTTCGTCAATTGTTTCGGTCGATTTAAAGACGATCCTTCCATGCCCAAAATTTCGCTGAAAGATCAAATAGAAGCGTCTAGGAGAAACAGTTTGACTTTGCAACCCACTTTGTGTCAACCAAGTCAATCTTTACCACCTTCGTATGTTGACACCACTTTTTCAAGTCCTGCTGTCACTCCTAAACCAATGTCCATTGCTGAGTATATTGCTCAATCTCGTAGCCGATCTTTCACCCCTCTCCACACATCTAGTTCTAGGGATCCACAAGACTATTCACCTTTTTATCCACATGTTGACCCTACACCTGCCTAACCACCCACTTCCTACCAGTCCTACCCGACTTTTCCACCGTCACTAGACAATGTTTCTACACAGCCTTTTGGGAGTTTCGCATACCCAAACAATTTCGAATCTTTTGCCGAAACCCCCTTACCACTAAAGTCTAGCTTGGAAGAGTCGTTGGAAGCTTATATTGCTGCAACAAATAAAATGGTTAGGAATGTGGAAGTGTCCGTGGCCGCCCTTATTCAACCTGCTGAACCGGTAGCTAGTTTTCCGCTAGCCCCAAATTTTTCAATGTATGAGGTGGCGGTTGGACAGAATAAGAATGTGAGAGGATTTCCAAATCAAACTTACCCTTACCCACTTGAAGCCCACAACTCCAGTTTTCCATCGAATGTCCTAAATGATTCACAAGTTCAAAATAAAAACGAGTTGCGTGATTTTGTAGTGTTTGATTTGCCAAATTGTGAAGAACCCCTTTCAAGTGAAACCACACCTAATCCTTTCGATCTTTACACCTCCCATCTAGAACTTAAATTGATAAACATCCATGCTTTTGATGAGGTGTCTAAAGAAATTGATTTTCACTTGATTGAGGATATAGACACCGGGAATATTTCGGATGATGAACCTGTCGATTTGATTGAAATTTTATGTTCAACTCATCATCACGAGTCATTAGATGTTTCTCCCGAACTTCATATGCGTCTTGATTTTGATGATAATGGCATGGATGAGTTGAATTTTGAGGAGAATTATAAGGATAATATTGAGGAGAGTAGTGAGGATCATATTGAGGTTGAACCATTTTTCTTTGATGTGTCGGATTTTCCAATTCATCCTCTTGAACATTTACCTAAATCACCCTCCCTCTTTTCCATCGTTCCGACCACGCCTCATTTCACGCTTGACGACTGTGAGCTTGAAAACTTTTCCTTTGAAACTGACACAGTTCTCATAGTCGATGACACATACGAGTGTTTCACTTTTTCGGACGATGTTGAAGTCTCACCGCCCGAGTTTGAGTCCTTTGCATTTTCAGATGAGTTAGTTAATCCATCAGACTCGGTTGCTTACAGTCGTTTCGAACCATTGATGGAATCTTTCCAGTTCGACACAGTTTACTCCGGTAAGAATGAGACTATCCCTAATTCACTCCCTTTCGTCCTTCCTATTGTTCCGACCGTGCAAGTGACCATTACGCTTTCATCTCCAATACCAAGTTCGGCGTACCCATATTTTCTTGCGAATCTTGAGGGATTTGACCCCATTTCGCGACGGGTTGATAGGTTAGCGCAATCGCTTATAACATATCGGACATCACATATTGCGCTAATTTATTCACTCGATTTACACCCTCAAGTTCGCGCGATCCTTCTTTCTATTTTCCGCCATTCTTCTCCCCCACCGAGACCATATTCTACCATTCTTCTTTCTACACGGTCTCGCGTGCTTCTCATTTTCTTGCACCAACTATACCATTTCCACGATAAGATTTTTGAATGGTTGGTGCTAACTTTTGGCTTGTGTAAGGCCAAGCTTAAGTTTGGGGGAATCTTTGTATATATGTATATATTTTTTGTTTTCTTTTCTATATAAAAAAAAATAAATTTTTTTTTTCAAAAATATAAAAATTATAAATAAATAAACAGGGGAGTGCCGATATTTTGACCCTCTTGGTTTAGCATGACAGTGAGGACACTGTCAAGTTCAAGTTTGAGGGTATGCTCGGTACGTCTTCTTCCTTCGCATTCATTTGTACATATTTTTGCATTTGCATATTTATTTGAAAAACCCATAAAAATTTAAAAATTTCAAAAATTATAAAAATTATTGTATTCAATTTTGGCTATAAGTGATTTGAGTTTGACAAATAGGTTAACTGGCTAGGAACAACTAGATCTTAGACTTAGTGAATTAAAACCCTAAAGATAACATTCCTTAAAGTTTAACGATAGAAAGTATATGCCTTGTAGTTTATTTAGAAATAGGCAAATTTTGGGTTCACTTCTTGGGCTAAGTCAAAATTAGGGAAGTGTATTGATGTTCTTATTAGAGTATAAGTTTGAAAAATAGTTCCTAGCTTAAGCCTAGATTCTAAAAATGTATACCCTACAATTTGCACAATCAC
The DNA here is from genome assembly GCA_030015575.1 of Agapanthus africanus. Lineage (NCBI taxonomy): Eukaryota > Viridiplantae > Streptophyta > Magnoliopsida > Asparagales > Amaryllidaceae > Agapanthus > Agapanthus africanus. The sequence continues at coordinate 462,382,312 of JASDDO010000026.1, forward strand.
GCACCTTGAAACTTGGAATAGTAGAAGAGACCTTGAAGTGCTCTTGTCTAAAATCCTTAGTACAATGAAAATAAAGAAAAAAAATTGAATAAAGAATAAAAAAAAATGGACACTGGTTTTTGTGATTACTTAAGGCTGCAAAAATAGAAAAATATTTAGCGAGGGTGCTTCATCACCTAGTGCCTTAGACCAACTGGTTTGGGAGTCACTGCTAAAGCCTTGGGTGTTGCAAAAATAGGAAGTACGCTTTAAAGTGCTAACGCATCTTGTAATCGGTTGTTGGTACCTCAAGAAGTATTAACGGTCGCATGAAGGATGTGTAAGCAAATTTCATTTAAAAATTCACTAATTAATAAGTGCTTTGGACAATGGACGAAAGTATGATTGCTTGATTTGAATTTCCAAGTGTAGGGGTGATCTATACACACACATAGGGATATGTGATTGGAATTTAGATAAGAGAGAGGAATGAAAAATAGAACTTATATCTTTAATAGAGTTGACAGAAATTCCTAAGTGGAGATGAAACCCTAGAAGGAAGACTTAAGAGATGCCGAAAGCTAAGTAGGTCTACATAACATATATAATCTTAAGTTAAATAATGAGAAAGTGTGAAGAATGTGGGTGGATAATTTGCGAGTCAAAAGATAATAGAATTCCTTGTTAGAAAACCTAATTGGAGAACAAAAGTTAATGGGCCGAATTGATAGGATTTTGTGGGTGTAATCCGCTGAAAACCCTCAGGAGACAACACTCCTCCTACTAGGGACACCTAGAGGTTTAACGGCTTGTTGCACGTGCTCAGTGCAATCGCGTTTCCCTGCGAAAGTGTGGTTAGGATTTTAGTGAATAAAAATAAGTTTGCTCGAGGACGAGCAAAATATAAGTTTGGGGGTATTTGTTCACACCATAATATTGTATTATTATATTCCCCATTCTTATTCTTTTTATAAATAAACGGGTGCTTTTGACGCATGTATGCTATATGTTACAGGTTACAGGTTCTTGGACAGGAAGCAGTGAAAACGATGAAAAGACGATGCAAAAGTGGATTTTGACCGACAAACAGAGAATCTTGATCAAGCCTACATAAAGAACAATTCACAAAGCAAGATTCAAGACATCGACTCAAAGCGAACGGTTAAAAATCCATTGCAAATTGTTCACTGAAGATCTGGAACCAACCTAGAAGCCCAAATGGAAAAAGATATATAGATACAGGAAGCCCAAAATGACCAGAAGCTACAGCCCAAAATTCAAAGCCCAATCTTCTTGGTTGACCGCGGAACCGCGGCCAAACAGGGCCTTGGGCCGTGGTTCCGCGGTGGAGTGGAGCAGTTAGAGAATAAAATTTTTACCATAATTCTTTATGTCTTTGACCGGTCTTCCTAAGGGCTGCTTTTGTAATTGTAGACATGCGATGTAACCCTAGGGTTTCCTATTCTTTATAAATAGGAACTCTAATCATTGTAACTCTTCATGCCTCCCTTCATTAATAAATTTCAGCATTCTTTTGGAGAGCATCATTTTTTGTAGGTAAATTATTTTCTTGCCTTAGTTTAATTTAGTTTAAGAATTTTATTAACTTGCAATAGATGTTTCTTCTCATTAATAAAATCATGTCTTTCTTCATCCCTTCAATGAGCGAGTAGTTTCCTCGCTTGTTAGGGTTAGGAATAGAGAAGGATTTGAGAGATGAAGATCTCTCATCTATTTTCTTTGCCAAACTTTTATGAACATTAGAACTCCATGCATACCTTCTTATTCCGCTTCCTACGGCATTTTTACCCTCGAGGTAACGGTGAATTCCGTAGTCTAAAGGCCCGGATATTAAGGTTTTCCATAGAGGTTAGGGTAAAGATTAATAAAGGAAGGACAAGGATCTAGAGGAAGAATCAATCATCCCAATCATCCTAATCCCCTTTATAAATATTTACCATAACACTAATATGATAGATTTAATTAATGGCAATGGAAAGAGATGTAGATCTTTGTTTACCAAATTTTCCCTAGATCTAATCCTAGCAAGTTTCTAATCCTAGTATAACACAACTTCAATTTTTAGATTTATTTATAGATCCGAACACCCTTCGGAATTAACTCGTTAGTGCGATTAGGAAATTCACAAATCCCTGTGGACCGACCCGTACTCACCGGCTAGCTTCATGCGACGCCGTTCTTGATTGCGGTTATAAATATTTTTGATCTATCTTTTAGAAAGCGCAAGCACGCTAAATCAATCAATCACTTGCCTCTTCACTTGATTCTCAACACATGAGAAGGTAGTGAAGAGGAAGAAGATGAAGGTGGAGAAAGCTAGAGAGGAGGGAGGAGCTTGGAGAGAAATTGGAGCTCAAGAAAATAATGAGCAAGCATGAAAGAGAAATTCACACACCTAGGTTTTGTGTATGAATTCTTTCAATAAACAATAGCAACCATACTTCAATAATAAACCCAAAATGAATTATAAATTCATTTGTTCACTATTGAAGCATGGTTACTCCCATTCCTCCCTCATCTCTCACTTTACACCTCATTTCCAATTATGAAATAAAAGGAAAAACCAAAATGAGGTGGCCACCTTCTAGAAGGAAAACTGTAATAAATACGGATTTCCGACTACAGTACAAATATACCGGCAATCAGATAAAAATCCGAACGCCCAAAAGAGAATATATATATCGAAACACATATATGTAAATTATTAAATCAATACCTGATTTAATAATCCGGCTTAAACCCGAGCCGGCTAGTATTACAAACTGTCCGATCGAAAATCCGAGTACCAAGTACATCAATCGATCGAACCTTGCACGTATCCAATACGGATACTACAACGTTTTGCCTGGATCAGGGAAACCCTCTGTGTGGGACTCTAAAGACTCGACAGTAATCTGGCAGTGGGTTTAACCACAAGCACGTCAGCGGCACTAGCTGTACGTAACGGCTGCCCAGGTACCTGTCGAAAAGGAAGGCCGACGAGCAAACTCATCCGGATCTCCTACTGAGCCTATCCGTGACAATATCCGTACAGTCCGGTCTCTTCGTCAAAGAGTATCGCATACCGGGTCTAGGGGATGGTGAACGTCAGACCCTAACAACCTGATAAGTCGTGCCGATGTGGCTCAGGACCAATCCGGGAAAACTACTGATCAGCCTATCAGTAGATCCCAACTGCTTTGGCCAAGGTATTATGGTCCTGACCAATCGAATCACAGTGCGATATCGACTCCCTATACCGGGAGAGACGAATCCCCGACAATCGCTCACTGCCTCCATATGGCTCGGGACTGAACCCAACCAAAACCTGTTTGCACGACTCAGTACAGCCGTGGTAGGGTAGTGATCAAAGTTCAGTGGGAACTCACACGAGACAAATGCCGATCTCAGTTCCAAAGACTAACCTGTACATATGTCACCTGAGAACTTCCATCTGACGATAGGTATAGTACCATACGGAAGTTCTCGGTGAGTCCGTCCAGTGTACTCACACCCAGTGAGCACCTGTATACGAGCTTAGGTGCATCAGACCAATGGCTACGGGACCAATCATCCCCCGACGGGGGTAGAAACGTATACACCAGTGTACTCTGGAGTATCAGTGCTCAGTCTCGATACTCACGCGACTAGGGACCATTTAAGGATGTGCTTATGGACTACCCTGCTCCCACAAGTATGATCGCCATCACAACGCAGCTAATCAAGCAAAATCCTATGGGCTTTATCAACATGTAACCGCAATATGTAATAATGAGTATGACATATGCCATGTTAAGATAAAGACAAACCACAATAGTATACTACCGTATCAAGGCTTTATCAATATGTGCAAACCAGATATAATAACAATAAATACACATATCCCGATAAAGATAAGTCAAATAATATACTATAAAACTGAGCAAGATTGTTCTGTACATACATATCCCTTGTATTCATATGTATACATATACAATACTGGCCTCTAGGGCATATACATCCAACAATCTCCCACTTGCACTAAAGGCCAGTGATTGGCGTACCGAATACCCAACGTCTGCTCTAAGGCCAGCTGCTGGCGTACCGCATACCCAACATCCCAAAAAGTCGCTCAAACTGTGCTTGAGGGAGGGCCTTTGTAAATGGATCCGCCGTGTTGTCCTTCGTATCCACTCTCCGGACCTCGATCTCCTGGCGATCTACGATCTCCCAGATCAGGTGATACCGCCTTAAGATGTGCCTGGATTTTTGATGGGACCGTGGTTCCTTCGCTAAAGCTATAGCTCCATTGTTATCACAATACACTGGTATTGGATCAACAATGGACGGAACCACCTGAAGTTCAGCTATGAACTTCTTTATCCAGACCGCCTCTTTTGCGGCATCGCTTGCAGCAATGTATTCAACCTCCATCGTCGAGTCTGTGATGGTATCCTATTTGGAACTCTTCCAACATACCGCCCCTCCGTTGAGGGTAAACACAAAACCCGAGACAGACTTACTGTCATTCTTGTCACTCTGGAAACTTGAGTCGGTAAAGGACTCGACCCTGAGGTCTCCATTACCGTAAATCAGGAACATCTCCTTAGTCCTTCTCAGGTACTTGAGAATGTTCTTTACTGCTGTCTAGTGGTCCTCACCTGGGTCCGACTGATACCGGCTCACCACGCTTAGCGCGTATGCTACATCTGGTCTTGTACATAGCATCGCATACATTATAGATCTTACCGCCGAAGTGTAGGGTATAGTGTTCATGCGAACCCTCTCCTCGTCAGTCTTGGGAGACATCTCCTTGGAGAGGGTGATTCCGTGCAATGCGGGTATGTTACCACGCTTAGAATCTTCCATACTAAATCTCTTTAGTACGGTCTCTATATACCTGGACTGTGAAAGTCCCAGTAGTCTCTTGGATCTATCTCTGAAGATCTTGATCCCTAGAATGTACGAGGCATCACCTAAGTCTTTCATAGAGAACCTTTTTGATAAGAATAGCTTGACCGACTGTAGCATAGGAATGTCATTTCCTATCAAAAGAATGTCATCCACGTATAAGACTAGGAATACGACAGTTCGTCCTACAATCTTCTTATAAATACAAGGCTCATCCTCGTTTTTGATGAAGTCAAAGTCCTTGACTGTCTCATCAAAACAGATGTTCCAGCTCCGCGATGCTTGCTTCAATCCATAAATGGATTTGAGCAGCTTACACACCTTCCCGCTACTCCCACTGTCTACAAAACCTTCTGGCTGATCCATATAAACGCACTCTTCTAAACTTCCGTTTAGAAAAGCTGTTTTTACGTCCATCTGCCATATTTCATAGTCATGGAAGGCAGCAATGGCAAGCAGGATCCTAATGGATTTGAGCATAGCCACTGGAGAAAAGGTTTCGTCATAGTCCACTCCTGGTCTTTGACGAAAACCTTTTGCAACAATTCTAGCCTTATAGGTTTCTACCTGCTCATCTACACCAAACTTCTTCTTGTAGATCCATTTGCATCCAACGGGTTTTACCCCAGGTGGAGCAACTTCCAGGGTCCACACTTTATTGGTGTACATGGACTCCATTTCAGATTGCATAGCATCCAGCCACTTATCAGAGTCCCTACTGATAATGGCCTGCCGGAAACTAGTAGGATCATCTTCTTCTAAGATGCAATCCTCTCGATCCCCATCTATGAGAAAACAGTAGTATCTCTCGGGCGGATGAGAAATCCTACTAGATCTGCGGAGTGGCTGAGGTTCGTCTGGGATTACTGAATCTAGTGGTTCCTCCAAATCTTCAGTTACATTTTGTGGTTCATGGATTTCTCCCAGTTCTACCGTACTCCCACTAGTTTCTTTTGCAAGAAACTCCCTTTCTAAAAAGGTAGCATGGCGAGATACAAACACCTTCTGTTCCTCAGTGTGGTAGAACGGATATCCTAGTGAATCTTTAGGATATCCCAGAAATTTACATAGAACTGAACGTGCCTCTAGTTTTTCCGGTTTCTGTGTTTTCACATAGGTTGGACAACCCCATATCTTAATAAATTTAAGACATGGTTTCTTGCTACTCCATATTTCATATGGAGTGTCGGGCACAGATTTGGATGGAACTTGATTCAAAAGGTATGCTGTTGTCTGAAGTGCATATCCCCAGAATGAAAGAGGCAACTCAGCATTACTCATCATGGAGCGAACCATATCCAATAGGGTACGATTCCTCCGCTCCGATACACCGTTGTGCTGTGGTGTGTAAGGAGGAGTAAGCTGAGAGAGAATTCCATTCTCTTTTAAGTAATCTAGGAATTCCGCGCTTAAGTATTTCCCTCCCCTATCAGACCGAAGGATCTTAATACTTTTGCCAATCTGGTTCTCTACTTCCTTTCTGAATTCTTTGAATTTCTCAAAAGCTTCAGATTTGTGTTTCATGAGATACATATATCCGAATCTAGAGAGATCGTCAGTGAATGTGATGAAGTATGAGAACCCACCCCTTGCATGTATAGACATTGGACCACATACATCACTGTGTATGAGTCCCAAGAGCTCTGCTGCTCTTTCTCCATGCCTGGTGAACGGAGATTTGGTCATCTTTCCTTTTAGACAAGACTGACAAGTTTCATAAGATGAAAATTCGAACGTATTCAAGAGTCCATCTTCATGTAACTTACTCAATCTTTTCTCTCCGATATGACCAAGTCTACAATGCCACAAGTAGGATTCATTCGTATCTGAACTTTTCCTCTTGCGTGTGTTTTGCACATTGAGAACTGTGTTTTGATTTAGAACATAGATACCATTACACAGTGTACCTTCTGCAACCAGTACCTTATCAAGGTAAATGTTCATGATATTTCTATCAAGAACAAAGTTATATCCATCTTTATCAAGTAAAGAAACTGATATTATGTTGCAAAGCATGGAAGGTACATAGTAGCAATTGTTCAAAATCATAGTATTGCCATTTGGCTACACTGGGTGATATTCACTGACGGCCGCAACACTAACCTGTGCTCCGTTCCCTACTCTGAGGGACATATCACCAGGTCTAACTATCCTACTTTTTCTCAGTCCCTGCAATAAATTACAAATATGAGATTCTGATCCGGTATCAAGTACCCAGGAGGTAGGACTGACCGAAAAACTGTTCTCAATAACAAGAACACCTGAAGAAGACGCAACAGCATGTTTCTTCTTCGATGGGTTAATCAAGGAATTCTTGCTTTCCTCTTTCCCTTTCTCATACTTATGACAGTTGTCGTAAGTTAGAGCTGAACCGACGTTCCCAAGCCCCGAATAAGAATTCAGATCGGTCAAGCGATGCATATTATTATTTTGATTAGGGCATGAAATGGTTGCTACCTGGAGAGAGAGAGGGAAAACACTCAGCGTGCGCTCTTGCAAGATTAGATTTGTTTATTAATTTATCTAATCAGGATGGCTCCCACTGTTTCCTCAAATTCTTCTTCAAACCCTAAAAGAAGAACTAGTCAGGATTAATCGCATGTCACAATACTTGCTTAACCTTTCAGCCAGGCCGGTGTTGGTACTTCGAGAGAGGTTTTCCAACGCTTTCGCGAAGTTCCTTAATTAAATAACCTCTTTTCCCTGGAGGCGTAGCCCCGCTAACACCTTTCTAGACACCTACTTAGTTTATAGCATTGATTGTTAAGTGTGATAATCTCCCGAGAGTAATCCTACTCATCAGTGGGATCGGGATCCAACTATCATTGTGTGATGCACTAGATGGAATCCACTCTAGTCACCACACTCCAGAAGGTATGCTAAATCTGCAAGTTTCCTGTATATTTGAAACTCCTGATGTGGTTTTTACCCCTAGAACACAAGTGACCTTGACGAATAATCAACAAATCAAAAGGTCCTAGTCAAGTTCAACCCGTCGTTATCCTGGATTGCATTAGACCCACCCGCATGATCCTTGACGAATAATCAACAAAATCATGCGACCGTCCTAACCAATCGCATCTATCTGTGCAACAGAGAACTATTACTCAGCTATCGTTCACTGTGCCTTGATGAATAATCAACAAACACAGCACGAATACTAAGTAGTAATTATCTGAAACGACGGAGGGCTACGGCTGGGTTTTGGCGAAAAACCCGTTAACGTAATGAACTTGATATCGTTGAAGGAACCTTAGTAGTTTTGTAAATATATAGTGGCGAAAACTTTTGCTAAAGAGGTCACTCCCTGTGAAGAGATCTCGGCTCTTTCCTCGTCGAATGAGGTGCAGGATATTCCAAACTGAATACCACGATGCAAAGCAAAAATAGTCAACTATATTAAAGTTATTACCCTGATGCAAACTTTTAATCAAGGGGTCACTCCCGGTGAAGGGGTCTCGGCCCTTGCCTCGTCGAATGAGGTGCTGGATATTCCAAACTGAATACCACTATGCAAAGCAAAAGAGAACATCTGTAATGTCAGTTTTTAAAATCTGGTTCCAACAACATCTTTTTTAGGTTTTTATCTTGCATTAATTAAAATTAATGCGGCCCCATCAAATTTGTAACCTATCACACCAGAAAAGAACGAAAATAAAATATACGTATATGCCATCCGCATTCGCCATAGGGCCCCGTCATCACTCGTTAGGTTACTTAACTAAAAACAGAGCGGGGGCTGGACTAGCGCGGGTGAAAAACATATACAACATCTACTAGTATATATATAAGTATATATAACATTCGTCCCAGGCATGATAATAAACAACATCACAGATAACATTATAGAATGGCGGATTATCTTGGAGCCCCGGGTTTCATTTGAGCCGCAAATAAAACCCGACGTTCCCTGTCGTGTGGATAGCCTGTGCAATGAAAATCTGTACCCCCTACGAGTGTGGCGAATAGCCCGCCAGTTCTAGAACGATGCGGGCTTGTTGCCTTTTAGAACCCGGCTATTCATGCACCCCATCGTGAGGTAATCCTAATACAGAAAAAGAAAATAATATATACAAGCGGTGACATCGACCTCTTCCCGGTCGTGCCCCAAAATAATATACAAACGGCAAAGACGGCAGTCCACATGTCGGACGCTCGCCCCTCAATAACAAATGTACAAATGAATTATAAACTGTATTTCTAACATTGCACCACATGCTATCCACCACGACAATCCAACCACAATCACAGCACAAGCACACAACATCAACGCGAATGTCACATTTGCAAAACCGGTCTAAAAGAACATATAGCAATCAGACGAGTTTTACCGATCGAGTGACATTCCCGGTCGCAGATAAAAGTGAATGTACTGATAATAAAACACGTGTCTTAAAATTACGATCGACTAAACTTTCCAAGTGGGCCCCAAGTATTAAACCAACACTGTAAAAAATATGGGCCCAAAAAGTAATTATTCCAGAGACCACAATTTTCAATAATTAAGGCCCAGAAAAAATTTGGTACACATGGGCCCCAAAGTGGCCGCGGAACCGCCGCTAATGGGGGGGTAATGCGGAGGATCCGTGGCGCTTTGAAAGGATCACGTGACCAAATTTTTTGTGGATTCTTAAAAAAGCCTGCTTGATTTTCTGGGAGCAAAAAATTGATTTTTCCAACACTTTTAAAATCGACAGAAACTGCAAAAAATTGAAATGTGGTTTTTGGAATTTTCGGTCGATCGTTATTCTAAACACGTTTGAACTAGCTAGTGTAAGTTTTATGGGTGGTTCTGATACCATGAAGGGTTACCCTAGCGCCCCGGCCATCTCACGTGGCCAAATGCGGAACAAAAATTTTCTTACGAATGAAACTTGGCGCTAGACTAAACCCTAAAACCGGATCTTTCCATAAAACTAACTAGCTACACTATGAGAGCTATCTACTATGATAGAAACCTCACCAAACGAACCAAGTCCTTGGGTCTTCGTTCTTCATCATATGCTCCAAGTGGCCTCCTTGAACTTGTTCGATCGCCAACTCCGGCTCCATCGGTCCTCCGGGATCGAGCTTGTTCTCCGGCCTTGCTTTGTCGCCGATGATCCACCTGAGGGGTACGATCTATGGCTCTAGCTCTTTGCTAAATATCAAAAGAGCAACTAGAGAACTTGGGATGCTAGTCCAAATAATCTAGGATGTAGTTTTGGAGTTCTAAGTGTGAAGCTATCTCTTTCTTGCCTCTTCACTTGATTCTCAACACATGAGAAGGTAGTGAAGAGGAAGAAGATGAAGGTGGAGGAAGCTAGAGAGGAGGGAGGAGCTTGGAGAGAAATTGGAGCTCAAGAAAATAATGAGCAAGCATGAAAGAGAAATTCACACACCTAGGTTTTGTGTATGAATTCTTTCAATAAACAATAGCAACCATACTTCAATAGTAAACCCAAAATGAATTATAAATTCATTTGTTCACTATTGAAGCATGGTTACTCCCATTCCTCCCTCATCTCTCACTTTACACCTCATTTCCAATTATGAAATAAAAGGAAAAACCAAAATGAGGTGGCCACCTTCTAGAAGGAAAACTATAATAAATACGGATTTCCGACTACAGTACAAATATACCGGCAATCAGATAAAAATCCGAACGCCCAAAAGAGATAGAAGAACACGAAGAACGTAATACTAGAATATATATTTCGAAACACATATATGTAAATTATTAAATCAATACCTGATTTTATAATCCGGCTCAAACCCGAGCCGGCTAGTATTACAAACTGTCCGATCGAAAATCCGAGTACCAAGTACATCCAATACGGCTACTACGACGTTTTGCCTGGATCAGGGAAACCCTCTGTGTGGGACTCTAAAGTCTCGACAGTATTCTGGCAGTGGGTTTAACCACAAGCACGTCAGCGGCACTAGCTGTACGTAACGGCTGCCCAGGTACCTGTCGAAAAGGAAGGCCGACGAGCAAACTTATCCGGATCTCCTACTGAGCCTATCCGTGACAATATCCGTACAGTCCGGTCTCTTCGTCAAAGAGTATCGCATACCGGGTCTAGGGGATGGTGAACGTCAGACCCTAACAACCTGATAAGTCGTGCCGATGTGGCTCAGGACCAATCCGGGAAAACTACTGATCAGCCTATCAGTAGATCCCAACTGCCTTGGCCAAGGTCTTATGGTCCTGACCAATCGAATCACAGTGCGATATCGACTCCCTATACCGGGAGAGACGAATCCCCGACAATCGCTCACTGCCTCCATGTGGCTCGGGACTGAACCCAACCAAAACCTGTTTGCACGACTCAGTAGAGCCGTGGTAAGGTAGTGATCAAAGTTCAGTGGGAACTCACACGAGACAAATGCCGATCTCAGGTCCAAAGACTAACCTGTACATATGTCACCTGAGAACTTCCATCTGACGATAGGTATAGTACCATATGGAAGTTCTCGGCGAGTCCGTCCAGTGTACTCATACCCAATGAGCACCTGTATACGATCTTAGGTGCATCAGACCAATGGCTGCGGGACCAACCATCCCCCGACGGGGGTAGAAACGTATACACCAGTCTACTCTGGAGTATCAGTGCCCAGTCTCGATACTCTCGGGACTAGGGACCATTTAAGGATGTGCTTATGGACTACCCTGCTCCCACAAGTATGATCGCCATCACAACGTAGGTAGTCAAGCAAAATCCTATGGGCTTTATCAACATGTAACCGCAATATGTAATAATGAGTATGACATATGCCATGTTAAGATAAAGACAAACCACAATAGTATACTACCGTATCAAGCCTTTATCAATATGTCCAAACCAGATATAATAACAATAAATACATATATCCCGATAAAGACAAGTCAAATAATATACTATAAAACTGAGCAAGATTGTTCTGTACATACATATCCCTAGTATCCATATGTATACATATACAATACTGGACTCTAGGGCATATACATCCAACAGATTTCATTGATAATACCTCGATTTATAAATATACAGAAATCTCACTTAATAAAGAAAACGGTTGTCACATCCTTGATGCATGTTGTTTTTATTATATTGCATTCATACCTCATATTTATGATATGTTGTTATCTGAGGCACTGACACGAGCACATGGTATTACACTTATGTATAGATGTTTACCCTTGCCACCTTATCATGCTACAGACTTTATCATTTTGAGGATATATATTATGATCGTATTGACCTAGGATTGAGTCATACATATGATTTCTGCTCTGTGATATTTTTTACTCATGAGTTGGCAACTCACCCCCGTTGTGCCACAGTTTCTTGTAGGTTTTGCCGTACAGGTTTTGTTGCGGCTTTGCTGGCATACTGCTTCTTTCCGGATGATTGCTTTGTTAGGTGGGTCCACTCGCATCGTGGCCACCATTGTACTTCATTTTATTTCAGTTGTATCTAGAAACTCCATCAACCAGACTTGTATTATTTATATACTTAGAAGACCAGTTGTATATTATTTCAACCTTAGAGTCACGCGTTGTATTATTATGGTTTTCTTGATGATATTGGTTTCTTTTGAGTTTTGATCCTCGCCCTCCGGCGTTGTATATTATGTTGCTTGCATGGCTGTGATCGCCAATTGGCGAAGAGCTAGCTCCCGCTTGGGGATGCCTTTTATCATTTATGTATATGATTCATATTGTACCCTTTTGGGGCCAGTATTTACAAAGAAAACTCTACCGAAATTTTCAGGAAAGACTTGATATTTTAAAAATGCATACTTCGGCTTATGTTATTAGAACTACTTGCTTTAAAACTAGACCTTGCATTCTTTCTTCTTTAAAATGGTTTAGATTTCTGGGATTTTGTCTTACTTGAATTAGATAGGGTCCTATAGACTTCATATGATTCGAGTGCTAGTCACGTGCCATTTCGGGTCGTGACACCTAACCCTCACATGTGTTGTGAATCCTAGGGTTCTATGAGATAAAATAGTCTAATTAACTCTCTACATCACCTAAGCTACATAGATTAGCGAACTAGGTACTTTAGTTACCTCGGTTTTGAGGTTGGAGCTTGAACCATACACTCTCGGATGGATCGTCTCCGACACGAGGAGGCCGACGACTGAGCTAGATCCGCACCTTCTAGGAGCTCAAGAAGAGAAGAAGAAGACCCGAAGGACTTGTATCTAAGATGTATAAAACTCTATCATAGTACTTTAGAACCTCCTTGTGTTAAGCTAGTTAGGGTTTCTGAACAATCCTGAATGTTTAGTCGATGTTGCTTAACTTAAAAATTGATTTTGTAAATTCCGCCTCCCCACAAGCTTTGTGGGGTGTGTGACATCAACTTATAGCGATAAAGTGGATATTTCGGTATCTAAAAGGAACTAAAGATCTCGGTTTACCCCGCGATGTCTTGATTGTATTGTCTGTATTGTATTGTAAATTGTATATGGATGACTTGCCGGAACCATGATATCAGTAATGGAACGGATATAATGGATGTACATGTAGATGGAGAATATCCATGGTTCGGTTCAGTCAATATAGATTGATGTAGATTGAATAGACGGATTCATGTTGAATTATAGTTTATACTTGAATCATATTCAAGTCAGATTGATTAGATTGAGACTCAGTCCGAGTCAGACACTTTAAAAAGAACTTGAAATCCTGAATTAGTTTTGATGTTATCGGTAAGTGTTGCACATGGACGGCAGGATTTGTGTCTTTTTCCAAGACAATTACTGTTGGGATTCCTTAGCACCCTACTGGGTTTTCACAGTATCTACCATGTCAATTTCAAAATTTTCAAGAGTGCTAATGAACCCTAACCTAGGATCTAGCTAGAGTAAATAGACAATAAAAACATGTAATCAAACATTATAAGAAGTGAACAAGGAATACAACCTTTGTAGATCGGTCCTTCACTTCAAAAGCTCCGTGTAGTAGTCGCTTCGCTGCGAGTAGTGATCTCCCGAACTCTAGTATGGGTTCTCTTGGAGAAATGAACAAGCAGTCAAAGAGTCTGACATCCACTGTAGGGTTCCTAGGCACTCTAGTGAGGTCTCCCAAGCCATCAACCATGGCAATTTCAAAAATTATGGTGCCTACAAACCCTAAACTACGGATCGATAACTAGATGTCTAGGCGAACAATGAACTAGTTAACACTTAACTAATGAGAAAACGGAAATACAACCTTTGTAGATCCGGTGCTCCACCTCCATAGCTCCGCAACGAAGTCCTCTCCGCTGTCCAAGTCAAATCCGGGCTCTAGGATCGGCTTCGTCGGAGAATGGGCAAGCTAGGTCGTCGATGTCCATGCCGAAGATGATCTACGTCGAGGCATCGCTAAATCAAGCTCCGACTTCACCAAGTCAAGAAACTTGTGAAGTAAACACACTCTACTACTTGGCAAGAGGTAGAGGATGAAGAAATAGGAAGTGGGTTAACTTTAGAATTGGATTTCTTACTCAAAAACATCAATCACCATTGATGAGGTTAGCTTTTCTTCACTTGAAGCAAGGAAGAAGAAGAAGAAATGTTATGATAAGTTAAAATAAAAAGAAAAGAATAATCCAATCTTTATCATAACTTAACCATGGTTATGTGTAGAGATTGAACTAGGGTTAAATCAAATGGTTAGGTTAAGCATGAGATAAGAATGGTGGACAAAGTCAAAGGTTCATGAATCTTCATGAAAAAACAAAGAAAGCCTCCATTCTTCTCATTTCATTTTCCAAAAAGAAAATAAATAAATAAATAAATAAATAGATATGAAAAACAAAACCCTAACCATTTGAATAACCATGGTTTAATCTTTACACAAACTCAAGTTAGCATGCATCATCAAACATGATACATACAAGTGCACAAAAACATATCGCATATGCAATGCGCACGAACCAAGTGAGAAAATCCGTCTAAAGTGAACCGATACTAGTTAATGCAAAGTAATATATCAAATATATAATTATACATTAAATCATTAAATCAACACTTGATTCAATGATCCGGTCATGCGCACATAACCGACTGGTATCATTAGTAACATCTTATCGAATCAACACTTGATCCGATAACCCGGCTATATCGCATATAACCGATCAATGTCACATCGCGAGAATCGAATACAGTATCACATACTCGTATTATTCTCGGTCCCGCACATATCTCATATGCGCTCCTATTTCGTTTCGCTTGAGCCAGGAAACCTCTGTGTAGGACTCTAAAGACTCGTCAATACGCCGCAGCAGGCGATGATCATATCAAACACCCACAAGCCGCAAGCGGTCTGCCAAACGTAACGGCCACCCGGGTATTGAGCGATCTGAAGATCGACGAGCAAGCCCGCTCACACTCCAGTGAATCCGACCAGTAACACTACCGTACAGTCCGGTCTGATCGTCTGATATGTCGCATATCTCGCCTAGGGGTGGTAAACGTCAGACCCCAATAGCTCAATAAGTCGTGTCGATATGAGGTCTATAACTGTTCGAGAAACTACTGGTAACACTTACCAGTAAATCTCAGCAACCCTGGCCAGGGATTTCCTGTTATAGCCAATCGAACACAGCGCAACATCAACTCCCTATACCGGGAGAGACGAATCCCCTCCTATCGCTCATTGCCTCCATGTGACTCAGGACTGTACCCAAAAACCACCGTTTTGCACGCCCTCTTGGACGTGGTAAGATGGAAATCAAAGCACAGTGGGAACCACACAAGACTCTATGACGATCTCGGGTCAACAGACTACTCTGTACCAGTGTCACCAGAGAACTGCCATCTGACGTGAGGTATAATACCATCTGGGAGTTCTCGGCGAGTCCGTCCAGTGTACCCAGTCTCTACTGAGCACCCGTATATCATCTCTGATGTCAAACACCGATGGATATGGGATCATCCATCGCCCATCTGTATGGGTCGAGAAGGTACACGCTAGTCTACTCTGGTATATCGATGCCCCGTCTCGATACACCCACGACTAGGGACTTTGAAGGATGTACTTATGGACTACCATGTCCCCACTAGTATGATCCGCATCATAGTCCAGGTAGTCAAGTACAGATCCTAAGGGCTTTACCAACATGTAACAGAGAGACAATCAGCATACACGTTAAGGTAAAGGGTAGCCAGATAGCATACTATCATGTCGAGCAAGAAAGTCCTCCCTATATATGTCCCAGCATCCACTACAATATACATCCTATGTACAGTAATGGCCTCTAGGGCATACATATAACTAACAATCTCCCACTTGCACTAGGGCCATCTGTAGCAGTGGTTGCAGTATCTCATACTCAACCATCCCATAAAAATCTCTCTCTGGGAAAAGGCCTTTCGTGAGTGGATCCGCTGTGTTGTCCTCTGAGTCTACTCTCCTAACCTCGATCTCCCTGGAGATCAACCATCTCCATGATCAAGTGATACTGCCTTAGAATATGTCTGGATCACTGATGGGACCGGCGTTCCTTGGCATAAGCCACAACTCCATTGTCATACAATGGTAGGAACATAGTTCATCTCATGAACCTAATATACACCCAGACAGCCACTTTGGTAGCATCTCAAGTAGCGATGTATCCTGCCTTTATCGTCTAGTATGTCACGGTATCCAGCTTGGAACTCTTCCAACATACCGTCCCTTTACTGAGGGTAAAGACAATGCCTGTGACTGACATTCAGTCGTCTTTATCACCCTGGAACCCTTCCAGTGATTCTCCTCAGGGTCGATCGATACCATCTCACTACAACTAGATCCTAACATCCAATTAAATCTATCTCATAGATCTAAAACTCAGGATTTAGGAAGTATCATTTTGACCCTATATGGAGAATCATTGTGATAAGCGGAGATTGATCGAGCGTAGCATAAGAAACTCCTTTCTTATCAAGAGTATGCCATCCACGTACTCTACGAGGATCGTCACCATACTCCCTACTACCTTTTTGTATATACAAGGTTCATCTACCATTTTGATGATGTCAAACTCTTTGACCGCTTCATCAAAACAGATGTTCCAACTCCGCGATGCCTGCTTTATCAAATAAAGCATCTTGCACACGTTTCCGCTGCTCCCATTGTTTACGAAGCCCTCTGGCTGTGTCCTTATAGACGCACTCTTCTAAAACATCATTTAGAAAAGCTGTCATGACACCCAACCACCAGATATCGTAGTCATGGTATGTAGCCATGACAAGTAGGATCCGAATGGACTTAAGCATAGCTACTTGAAAAGGTTTCATCATTATCCACGCCTGGTCAATGACGAAAACCTTTAACAAGTCTAGCTTTGAAAGTCTCAACTTTTCCATGTACACCAAGTAATCTTCTCAAGATATACTTGCTCCTGATGGGGATTTAACCCTTCAGATATAGCAACCAAAGTCCATACTTTGTTGGTGTATAAGGATTCCATCTCAGATCGATAAGCATCCAGCCATTCTTACAGAGTCTTACTCCTGATGGCCAGCTCGAAACTAGTTGGGTCATCATCTCATGATGCAATCCTCGCTCCCACTGTCATAGAGAAACCGAAGTATCTCTCAGGTGGGTGAGGAACCCTACTAGATCGGCGGAGAGGCTGAGGTTCGTTGGTAACTATCGAATCCTTTGGTTCTTTCAAATCATCAGCTGCAGTTTGTATAGCTGGAACCTTTCCAGTTCTACATTACAGACTTTGCCTCGAGCTTGTCCGGATTCTGCTTTTAGACATAGGCCGGACAACCCCAAATCTTAACTAGCTTAAGATATGGGCTCTTCCCTTTCCATATCAAATATGAAGTGGTAGGCAACTGATTTGATTCGAACCCTATTCAATAGGTTTGCAGCTACTCAAGTGCATAACTCCCAAAAGGAAATAGGTAACTCAGTGGTACTCATCATAGAGCACACCTTATCATATAGGGTGTTATTGCTCCGCCCCGATATACCATCGTGCTATGGTGTATACGGAGGAGTAATGCTGAGAGAGAATCTCATTCTCCTTTAAAAAAAATCCAGGATTTCCGTGCTCAAGTATTCTCCTCCTTGATCACATCAAAGGACATAATACTTATACCCGTATTCTGGTTCTCTACTTCTAACTTATATTCTGTGAATATCTCAAAAGGTTCGAACTTGTGTTTCAACAGATACATATGTCTGAATCTTGAGAGATTATCAGAGAATGTAATGAAGTATAAAGAACCAGTTCTGGCATGTGAAGACAGGGGACCTACATACATCAACATGTATCATCCCAAGAGTTTACTAACTCTTTCTCTGTTTCCAGTAAACGGAGCTATGGTCATCTTATTTTTGTGACATGACTGGCGAGTTTCACAAGATGTAAATTCAAACTGATTTAAATATGCATCTACATGTAACTACAGCCAGTCGGGTCGCATAGATATGACCTAGTCTACAATGCCTCAAGAAGAATTCGTTCATTTCTGAACTCTTCCTCTTGTGTGTGTTCCATATAATAAGAACTGTAGTTTGATTTAGAACATTAATGCTTTTAGATATCGTGCCTGAACCGATCAACTTTTGATATAGGAAATGTTCAAAACATTATCCAACAATACAAAATTTTATCGTTTCTTTACTAATAAAGAGACAGATATGATTTTGTATATCAGGTTCGGTATCTAACAACATTCGTTCAGAATCAATGTATCGGTGATACAGGGTGACAGTGACCGACAGACTTGGCTGCAACTCTTGCCCCGTTTTCTGCCTCATGAAACTTATCATCCGTTCTCAGTTCTCTACCTATCTGTAGCCCTATGTAACAGATTACATATCTGGGATCCTGATCTGGTATCACATACCCAGGACGTAAAGGACACTGAGAAACAGTTCTAGTAATGAACACACCCGAAGATGATGCATCAGCATGCACTCTCTTCGTTTGGGCGGCACGGGAAATCTGGTATTCCCCAATTTCCTGCTCTGTCTTATAACAATTATAAGTTGGAGCGGGACCAACGTTCCCCAGCTCAGTATAACAAGCGGGTTCGGTCAATATTCCGTATTATTATCTTGATTAAGGCGTGATATGGTCGCTACCTGGAGAGAGAGAGAAGAAAACACTCAGCGTGCGCTCTTTCAAGAATAGATTGGTTATTATTTTATCTAATCAGGATGGCTCCCACTGCTTTTTATCAAATCTTCCTTCAAACCCTAAAAGGAAAGACTAGCCGGGATTAATTACACACTACAGGTTCGCCAATCTTTCAGCCAGGCCAGTGTCGGTACTTTGAGGGAGGTCCCCCGTGCTTTCGCACGAACCTAATTAATGTAAACCTCGTTTTCCCAGAGGCGTAACCCCGTTGACACCTTTCTAGACACCTACTTGATCGGCTAATTGTAATGTATAAAACTCTCCCAGGAGTAACTCTTACTCGCAGCGGGTATCGGGATCCAACTATCTCATAGAAGGTATGCAATCTCATTGCAAATTTCAACACTTGAAATTCCCGATAATATTTTGCCCCTAACCTCCTATGACCTTGACAAAGGCCAACAAACCATAGGATGCTAGTCAAGTTCAACCCGTCATTTCCTGATTGAATTAAACCCACCCGCACGGCCCTTGACAAAGGCCAACAAGGTCGCACGACTACCCTAACTCAATCTGCATCATATGCATAAGCAGATAAGCACCAGTTAGCTACCGCACACTGCGCCTTGACAAAGGCCAACAAACGCAGCACGAATACTAACTACTACTTATCTGAAATGACGGAGGGCTACGACAGGTTTTTCTGAAAACCCATTGCGTAATGAACTTGATATCGTTGTAGGATCGAATGAATTTTGAAATGGAGTGTTTTTGAGGCTTTTCTAGTTTTGCTAAAGGAGTCACTCCCGGTGAAGGGATCGTCGGTCCTTTCCTCGTCGAATGAGGTGCGGGATATATCATATATATCGCTGTGCAAAGCAGAAACTCTTAAAAGCAATCAAAAAACAAACCGAGTGTGTAGCATCTGCCAGTTATTGCTAAAGGAGTCACTCCCGGTGAAGGGATCTCGGTCCTTTCCTCATCGAATAAGGTGCAGGATATATCACATATACCGCTGTGCAAAGCAAGAACTGTAGCTACCTGTTTTATTTTGAAATTCGATTCTACAACATCTTAGGTTTCTTTTATTTCATTAATCACATTAATGAAGTCCCATCATTTAAGTACCTAAACATCATAGATAAATACGACGTACGCTTATGCCATCCGCATTCGCCTCGATGTCCCCTCGTGCACCGTTAGGTTAGGTAACTAACGGCAGAGCAGGGCAGGGCTAGCGCGGGTGTAAAACATAAGTAACGCATATATAATATATCATATATACTATATACTGTATCTATCACAGAACATCACATGATCACATCACAGATATCGCAGCAGAAGAATCATATGAAATATTGGATATACTAGGACGTCCGTGTTTTCAATACGAGCCAGTATAAAACACGGATTCCACGGTCGTGATGAATAGCCAAACCCACACCCCTAGACCCCTACGAGAGCGGCAAGCAACCCTACCAATTCTGGAGTTAGGAGACCCGGACCCGACTCCTCGAGTTGGTCTCCCACTGGACTCCAGAACCCGGTTACTTGTGCCCTCCTCCTTGGGTCTATCCTAGTGCGGAAAAGTAAATAATATACAACAGGTGACAACTCCCGCAACCTGGAAGCGCCCCAATAAAAGAATATTACATACAAGTTTTTACATGAATGAAAATGAAAAACACTCATCTCACATAAAAACCCCCGGCTATTCAAAGACGACGATCCAATATAACATATCCAGCAACACATAACATCACATGTCATCAACGTAAGTAAATATGCGCATCCCAATTGTCGTTGACATATAGCAACGAAACCGGCGATATCACATATTACACTTACGGTCACAGAAAAGAAAGTGTAAAACTACAACAGTTGGAATCCGCAACCACCTCAGACATCGCATGCCTGACCAAATGAATTACTTAGACATCGCATGCCTAACAATTATAAACCCCGCATTTTAGTCTCAAAATCGAAAACTCTTTTCAATATCAAGTCGGGCAATTCAACAAGATTCCCGACATCCTGATCGAATACTCGTCGCAAACTTCAGTAGACGGCTGCACCCCCGACACCGTCGACGAAGTGCACCAAGGCGGAACACCGCTACCGCGAGCACCCTGACGGATGCTTTCGGCGACGGGGTTCTCCTACAGTCACTTGGTCGGGGCTATGGAGTGAAGCTGTCTATTAAGTTTACCCGGCGAGTATCCGCGTACGCTACGTGATTGCGACGGACTTTTGATCACATCAAAATTCCGTGGCAACCGATCAAGTGAGACTAAACCGCTAGATTTATAACATTCATTCAGTTATCTCATAACTGTTTGTGAATTCCAATTATTGTATCACATTCCAGATAAATAGAAAATGTTAAACTTTCCGATCGAACAATCGAACACCCAAGTTTTCCCGATACAGATCAACACATGAAATAAGTCTAACAACATTCAGTTCGTACCTCAGTACCAACGGTCCAGCCGTAGAAGGGTCAAGCCAACGCCTCACATGTGGCACGCCGTACTGCCCCAAACCCGAAGGTTCAAAGGGCAGTTCAAGACGGTCACATAATCGAGTTAAGGTTTGTGTCTTCTAGAGGGACCATCGCGTTACTTGCACTACTTAGAACGTCGTTAAACTACGGAAAAATCCAACACTTGGAAATTTCCCGACAGGGGAAAAAGTGGGTATTTATATCCGGTCGAACTTTTTAACATATTCTAAGATTTATCCGGAAAGCCACACAGACAAAATTTGATACTCCGATCGAAACACCGAATCCCCAAATCAACCCAGAACATTCAACTCTGGAATAAATATTAAAAATACCCAGAAAATCCAGAATTAATAATTATGAGATACTGTGTAAAAAGTATTGAATAAAGGGGCGGTACCGCCGCGGAACCGCCGCACGAGCCTTGCTCGTGCCGCGGAACCGCGGCAGTATGAAGGAGTCAGGGGCACGAATTTCACAGTACCTCATATATTCACCTGCTGATTTTTCTGCATATTTTTAATGTTGAAAAAATCACTGTTTTCAAAAAAGTACAGAGAGCATGATCCGGGTCGGGTTTTCGGTTCGTTCGGACTTCAAATTCCGTCAAGACTTCGCCAAAGGCTCTAGCTAGGCTCTGATACCACTGTAGGGTTCCTAGGCACTCTAGTGAGGTCTCCTAAGACATCAACCATGGCAATTTCAAAAATTATGGTGCCTACAAACCCTAAACTACGGATCGATAACTAGATGTCTAGGCGAACAATGAACTAGTTAACACTTAACTAATGAGAAAACGGAAATACAACCTTTGTAGATCCGGTGCTCCACCTCCATAGCTCCGCAACGAAGTCCTCTCCGCTGTCCAAGTCAAATCCGGGCTCTAGGATCGGCTTCGTCGGAGAATGGGCAAGCTAGGTCGTCGATGTCCATGCCGAAGATGATCTACGTCGAGGCATCGCTAAATCAAGCTCCGACTTCACCAAGTCAAGAAACTTGTGAAGTAAACACACTCTACTACTTGGCAAGAGGTAGAGGATGAAGAAATAGGAAGTGGGTTAACTTTAGAATTGGATTTCTCACTCAAAAACATCAATCACCATTGATGAGGTTAGCTTTTCTTCACTTGAAGCAAGGAAGAAGAAGAAGAAATGTTATGATAAGTTAAAATAAAAAGAAAAGAATAATCCAATCTTTATCATAACTTAACCATGGTTATGTGTAGAGATTGAACTAGGGTTAAATCAAATGGTTAGGTTAAGCATGAGATAAGAATGGTGGACAAAGTCAAAGGTTCATGAATCTTCATGAAAAAACAAAGAAAGCCTCCATTCTTCTCATTTCATTTTCCAAAAAGAAAATAAATAAATAAATAAATAAATAGATATGAAAAACAAAACCCTAACCATTTGAATAACCATGGTTTAATCTTTACACAAACTCAAGTTAGCATGCATCATCAAACATGATACATACAAGTGCACAAAAACATATCGCATATGCAATGCGCACGAACCAAGTGAGAAAATCCGTCTAAAATGAACCGATACTAGTTAATGCAAAGTAATATATCAAATATATAATTATACATTAAATCATTAAATCAACACTTGATTCAATGATCCGGTCATGTGCACATAACCGACTGGTATCATTAGTAACATCTTATCGAATCAACACTTGATCCGATAACCCGGCTATATCGCATATAACCGATCAATGTCACATCGCGAGAATCGAATACAGTATCACATACTCGTATTATTCTCGGTCCCGCACATATCTCATATGCGCTCCTATTTCGTTTCGCTTGAGCCAGGAAACCTCTGTGTAGGACTCTAAAGACTCGTCAATACGCCGGCAGCAGGCGATGATCATATCAAACACCCACAAGCAGCAAGCGGTCTGCCAAACGTAACGGCCACCCGGGTATTGAGCGATCTGAAGATCGACGAGCAAGCCCGCTCACACTCCAGTGAATCCGACCAGTAACACTACCGTACAGTCCGGTCTGATCGTCTGATATGTCGCATATCTCGCCTAGGGGTGGTAAACGTCAGACCCCAATAGCTCAATAAGTCGTGTCGATATGAGGTCTATAACTGTTCGAGAAACTACTGGTAACACTTACCAGTAAATCTCAGCAACCCTGGCAAGGGATTTCCTGTTATAGCCAATCGAACACAGCGCAACATCAACTCCCTATACCGGGAGAGACGAATCCCCTCCTATCGCTCATTGCCTCCATGTGACTCGGGACTGTACCCAAAAACCACCGTTTTGCACGCCCTCTTGGACGTGGTAAGATGGAAATCAAAGCACAGTGGGAACCACACAAGACTCTATGACGATCTCGGGTCAACAGACTACTCTGTACCAGTGTCACCAGAGAACTGCCATCTGACGTGAGGTATAATACCATCTGGGAGTTCTCGGCGAGTCCGTCCAGTGTACCCAGTCTCTACTGAGCACCCGTATATCATCTCTGATGTCAAACACCGATGGATATGGGATCATCCATCGCCCATCTGTATGGGTCGAGAAGGTACACGCTAGTCTACTCTGGTATATCGATGCCCCGTCTCGATACACCCACGACTAGGGACTTTGCAGGATGTACTTATGGACTACCATGTCCCCACTAGTATGATCCGCATCATAGTCCAGGTAGTCAAGTACAGATCCTAAGGGCTTTACCAACATGTAACAGAGAGACAATCAGCATACACGTTAAGGTAAAGGGTAACCAGATAGCATACTATCATGTCGAGCAAGAAAGTCCTCCCTATATATGTCCCAGCATCCACTACAATATACATCCTATGTACAGTAATGGCCTCTAGGGCATACATATAACTAACACAAGCTTGCTCGAAGTCTTCGAGGCCGAAGATGATTTAAGTCGAGGAGACTCAAACCCAAGTTGCTTCTTCACTAGGTGATGAACTTTGTGAAGAGAACACCCTAAACTAAATGGCCAATAGTAGAGGATGATGAAGTAGGAATTTTTCTCACTTTAGATATATTTTTCTCACAATATTTCTTCACTTCCTCATGACCTAAAGAGCTTGAGGGAGATGAAGAAGAAGATCAAGAAAAATGAACAAGAGAATGAGATAAAATTAGAAATGCAACCATGGGTTAGTGTATGTCATACACTAACCCTTATAGAGACTAAACCATAGGTTAAGAGAATGGTTGGGTTAATAAATATCTAGGATAATACAAAATTAGTGGACCAAGTCAAGGAAACTACAAGCTTCTCCAAGCTTCCAAACCCTTGAGATTTTCCACCTAATTTTGCATTTATCCTTAATAATTAATTACCATCATTATCTTAAATATGGTGTAAGTCTTATACACCCATGTCACATATATAACCTAGCATGATACATTAACATATATCACATATATATCATGTATGCATAAGTGAGAAAAATAAATACTTGAGTGAGCATATATATTAATTAATGTAATTTAATATATCAAATATATAATTATACATTAAATTATTAAATCAACACTTGATTTAATAATCTGGCTATATCATATATAACAGACTAATATAATATGTATCATTTTATCGAATCAACACATGATCTGATAACCCGGCTATATCACATATAACCAGCCGATATCTCATATCGCGAGAATAGAATACGGTATCACATATCGTATTAATCTCGGTCCTGCACATATCACATATGTGCTCCTACTCCATTTCACTTGAGCCAGGAAACATCTGTGTAGGACTCTAAAGACTCGTCAATACGCCGGCAGTAGATGACGATCATATCAAACTCCAACAAGCCGCAAGAGGCCTGCTAAACGTAACGGCCACCCGGGTATTGAGTGATCAGAAGATCAACAAGCAAGCCTGCTCATACTCCTGCGAATCCAATCAGTAACACTACCGTACAGTCCGGTCTGTTCGTCTGATATGTCGCATATCTCGTCTAGGGGTGGTAAACGTCAGACCCTAGTAACTTGATAAGTCATGCCGATGTAAGGTCCATAACGGGCGAGAAACTACCGATAACACTTACCAGTAAATCTCATCTACCCTGGCCAGGGATTTCAGTTATGGCCAGTCGAGCATAGCGCAACATCAACCCCCAATACCTGGAGAGATGAATCCCCTCCTATCGCTCATTGCCTCCATGTGACTCTGGACTGTACCCAAAACCACCTGTTTGCATGACCCAGTAAAGCCGTGGTAGGGTGGAAATCAAAGTACAGTAGGAGACACACAAGACTCTATGACGATCTTGGGTCAACAGGCTAACCTGTACTAGTGTCACCAGAGAACTGCTATCTGACGTGAGGTATAATACCATCTAGGAGTTCTCGGCGAGTCCGTTCATTGTACCCAGTCTCCACTGAGCACCCGTATATGATCTCTAATGTCAAACACCAATGGATATGGGATCATCCATCGCCCATCACATGGGTCGGGAAGCATATACGCTAGTCTACTCTGGAATATCGATGCCATGTCTCGATACTCACACGACTAGGAACATTGAAGGATGAACTCATGGACTGCCCAAGCCCCACTAATATGATCTGCATCATAATCCTGGTAGTCAAGTACACATCCTAAGGGCTTTATCAACATGTAACAGAGAGACGGTAAGTGTACATGTTAAGATAAAGAGCAACCAGATAGCGTACTATCATGTCGAGCAAGAAAGTCCTCCCTAAATATGTCCAAGCATCCACTATAATATGCATCTCGTGCACGATAATGGCCTCTAGGGCATACATACAACTAACAATCTCCCACTTGCACTAAGGCCATCTGTTGTAGTATCTCATACCCAACGTCCTATTAAAGTCTCTCTCAGTAAAGGCCTTTGTGAGTGGATCCGCCAAGTTAACCTCTGAGTCTACTCTCCTAACCTCGATCTCTTGGAGATCAACCATCTCCATGATCAGGTGATACTGCCTTAGAATATGTCTGGGTTACTGATGGGACCGGGGTTCCTAGGCCAAAGCCACAACTCCATTGTCACACAATGGTAGGAACCTAGTTCATCTCATGAACAAATATTCATCCAAACTGCTTCTTTGGTAGCATCTTTGATAGCGATGTATCCAGCCTTTATCGTCTAGTTTGCCCCGGGATCCAGCTTGGAACTCTTCCAACATACCGTCCTTCCACTGAGGGTAAAGACAGTGCCTATGACTGTCTGACAGTCAACCTTATCACTTTGGAAGCCCGAGTCGGTAAAGAACTCCCACAGGAGTTCACCTTTACCATAACTCCAAAAACATTTCTTTAGTGCTTCTCAAGTACCTAAGAAGGTTCTCCAAAGCTTTCCAGTGATTCTCCCCAGGATCATTTGATACCATCTCACTACACCTAGTGAGAATCCTAACATCCACTTAGATCTATCTCATAGATCCAAAAACCATGACTTAGGAGGAATCACCTAGATCCTACATGGAGAATCAATATGATAAGAGGAGATTAACTGAGCGTAGTATAGGAAACACCTTCCCTATCAAGAGTATGTCATCCACGTATAATACGAGGAATACCACCTTACTCTCTACAACCCTTTTGTACATACAAGGTTCATCTACCATTTTGATGAAGTCAAACGCTTTGACTATCACATCAAAATAGATGTTCCAACTCCGCGATGCCTGCTTTAACGCATAAAGCAACTTGCACACGTTTCCGCTGCTCCCACTGTCTACGAAGTCCTCTGGCTGTGTACTTATAGACGCTCACTTCTGAATCAGTATTTAGAAAAGCAGTCATGACACCCAACCGCCAGATATCGTAGTCATGGTATGTAGCAATGGCAAGTAGGATCTGGATGGACTTGAGCATAGCTATTGGAGAAGAGGTTTCATCATAATCCACACCTGGTCGATGATGAAAACCTTTTGCAACAAGTCTAGCTTTGAAGGTCTCAACTTTTCCATCTATACCAAGTAATCTCCTCAAGATATACTTGCTCCTGATGGGGATTTAACCCTTCAGATATAACAACCAAAGTCCATACTTTGTTGGTGTACATGGATTCCATCTCAGATCGCTTAGCATCCAGCCATTCTTACAGAGTCCCCACTCTTGATGGCCTGCTCGAAACTAGTTGGGTCATTATCTCATGATGCAATCCTCGCTCCGACTGTCATCGAGAAAACTGAGTATCTCTCAGGCGGATGAGGAATCCTACCAGATCAGCGGAGAGGCTGAGATTCGTTGGGAACTATTGAATCCTTTGGTTCTACCAAATCATCAGCTGTAGTTTGTATAGCTGGAACCTATTCCAGTTCTACCTCATGACCACAAATTTCTTCCATAAAAAATTCCTTTTCCTAAAAGGGAGGCATGCTGAGAAACAAAAACACCTTCTGTTTCTCGGTGCGGTAGAAAATATTCCCTTGCAAATGCTTAGGATATCCAACAAACCTCAACAAAACTGACCTTGTCTTGAGCTTGTCCGGATTTTTCTTTTAAGTATAGGCCGGACAACCCAAATCTTAACTTTCTTAAGATATGGGCTCTTCCCATACCATATCTCATATGGAGTGGTAGGCACTGATTTGATTGAAACCCAATTCAATAGGTATGCAGCTTCTCAAGTGCATAACTCCCAAAAGAAAACATGTAACTCAGTAGTACTCATCATAGAGCGCACCATATCTAATAGGGTACGATTGCTCCACCCCGATACACCGTTGTGCTGTGGTGTATACGGAGGAGTAATGCTGAGGGAGAATCTCATTCTCCTTTTGAAATAGTCCAAGAATTCCATGCACAAGTATTCTCCTCCCCGATTACATCAAAGGACATAATACTTATACCCTTTTTGGTTCTTGACTTCGCATTTATATTCATTGAATTTCTCAAAAGATTCAGACTTGTGTTTCAACAGGAACACATGTCCGAATCCTGAGAGATCATCAGTGAACATAATGAATTACAACGAACTAGTCCTGGCATGTGTAGACTGTTAGTTGTATGTATGCCCTAGAGGCCAGTATTGTACAGATGATGTATATTATATTGGATGCTTGGACATATATAGAGATGACTTTCTTGCTCGACATGATAGTATGCTATCTGGTTGCTCTTTATCTTAACATGTACACTAGTCTCTTTATACTGTCTTATAGTTACATGTTGGTAAAGCCCTTAGGATTTGTACTTGACTACCTGGACTATGATGCAGATCATACTAGTGGGGACATGGTAGTCCATAAGTACATCCTTCAAGGTCCCTAGTCGTGGGTGTATCGAGACGGGGCATCGATATACCAGTGTAGACTAGCGTATACGCTTCTCGACCCATGTGATGGGCGATGGATGATCCCATATCCATTGGTGTTTGACATCAGAGATGGTATACGGGTGCTCAGTGGAGACTGAGTACACTGGACGGACTCGCCGAGAACTCCCAGATGGTATTATACCTCACGTCAGATGGCAGTTCTCAGGTGACACTTGTACAGGTTAGTCTGTAGACCCGAGATCGTCATAGAGTCTTGTGTGATTCCCACTGTGCTTTGATCTCCACCTTACCACGTCCATGAGGGCATGCAAAACGGTGGTCTTTGGGCACAGTCCCGAGTCACATGGAGGCAATGAGCGATAGGAGGGGTTTCATCTCTCCCGGTATTGGGGGTTGATGTTGCGCAGTGCTCGATTGGCCGTAGCAGGGAAGTCCCTGGCCAGGGCTGATCAGAGATTTGCTGGTAAGTGTTACCAGTAGTTTCTCGACCCGTTATGAGCCTCACATCGGCACGACTTATCGGGTTATTGGGGTCTGACGTTTACCACCCCTAGACTTGATATGCGACATATCAGACGAAGAGACCGGACTGTATGGTAAGTGTTACTGGTCGGATTCGCAGGAGTGTGAGCGGGCTAGCTCGTCGATCTTCTGATCGCTCAATACTCGGATGGCCGTTACGTTTAGCAGACCGCTTGCGGCTTGTGGGTGCTTGATATGATCATCATCTGCTACCGGCGTATTGACGAGTCTTTAGAGTCCTACACAGAGGTTTCCTGGTTCAAGCGAAACGAAATAGGAGCGCATATGAGATATGTGCAGGACCGAGAATAATGTGTGTATGTGATACCGCATTTCATTCTCGCGATATATGTTTCGATTGGTTATATTCGATATGACCTAGTTATCGAATCGTTGATTCGATAAATCGATACATTGGATTCTAGTCGGTTATGTGCGACATGACCGGATCATTGAATCAAATGTTGATTTAATGATTTAATGCATAATTATATATTTGATATATTGCATTGCATTAACTAGTATTGGTTCACTTTAAATGGATTTTCTCACATGATGTACATGTTGTATATGTGATATACTTTTGTGCACATCTTTGTATCATGTTTGATGATACATGATCTTGTTGTTAAGTATAAAGAATTAAACCATGGTTAAGTGTTGATTAGGGTTTTGCATTTTCATTTATTTATTTATTTATTTATTTGAAAAGGATTATGATGAGAATGGTGGCTTTTTTTGTTTTAAGTTGAAGCTTCATGAAGCTTTGACTTTTGTAACCATCCTTATCTTCATGCTTAACCCTAACCCTCTCAAGTGACAATGGTTTATTCTCTACACTTAACCTAGGTTAGAACATGATAAGTATTTGTTTTTATTATTCTTTTTCAATATACTTATCATATTCTATTTGCTTCTTCCTTCTTCTTCAAGATAGAAACCTTGATGCCATCAATGGCAACTTGAGTTTTAGTGAGAGAAATCCAAATCTAAAGTGAACCCACCTCCTATTTCTTCATCCTCTACCTCTTGCCAAGTGGTTTTGGGTGTTTTCTTCACAAGTTTCACAACTTGGTGAAGTCGGAGCTTGAACTTGTGCAACCTCGACGTAGATCGTCTTTGACACGAAGCCGACGACCTTGCTCGCCCGTTGTTCCGATGAAGCCGACGAATGAGTCTAGGATTCATGATGGACAGCGAGAGCACACCCACGTGGAGCTAAGGAAGTGGGGAACCGGATCTACAAAGGTTGTAGCATCTAACCTTTAGTTAATTTGTTAACTAGATTATCTTTTCGCCTAAACATCTAGTCTAAGATCCGTAGTCTAGGGTTTCTCGGCACCATAAAAATTTAAATTGGCATGTTCGATACTTTGTGAGACCTCTATAGTGTGCCTAGGAACCCTACAGTGGTATCAGAGCCTAGCTAGAGCCTTAGGCGAAGTCTAGACGCGATTTGAAGCCCGAACGAACCCGAAACCCTAAACCAAATATGCTCTCTGTACATTTTCTAAAATCTGGGATTTTTCAATATTAAAAATGCTTAAAAAATTCAGCAGGGAATTCTAAGAATTACGATGCAAATTTCATCCAATGAACAGTAAGAAGCGCGGCGGAACCGCGGCCTAAGCCAGCTTAGGCGGCGGTTCCGCGGCGGCTTGATGACGTCATCCCTCCTCCAATGCACAGTAATTCATAGGTTCTGCAGCTGAGCTTTATGAGTATTTTTTAATAATTATTCCAGAGTTTAATTTTCTGGGCTGTTTTAGAGCTTCGGTGTTTCGACCGGATTATCAAATTTCGTCTTTTGTGTATTTCCGGATAATTTTTAGAATATGTTAAAAAGGTCGACCGGATATAAATACCCAATTTTTCCCCTGTCGGGAAATTTCCAAGTGTTGGATTTTTCCGTAGTTTAACGATGTTCTAAGTAGTGCAAGTAACGCGATGGACCCTCTAGAAGACAACAAACCTTAACTCGATTATGTGACCGTCTTGAACTACCCTTTGAACCTTCGGGTTTGGGGCAGTACGGCGTGCCACATGTGAGGCGTTGGCTTGACCCTTCTACGGCTGGACCGTCGGTACTGAGGCACGAACTGAATGTTGTTAGACTTATTTTATGTATTGAGCTGTATCGGGAAAACTTGGGTGTTCGAATGTTCGATCGGAAAGTTTAACGTTTTCTGTTTATCTGGAATGTGATACAATAATTGGAATTCACAAGTAGTTATGAGATAACTGAATGAATGTTATAAATCTAGCAATTTAGTCCCATATGATATTGAAAAGAGTTTTCGATAATGAGACTAAAATGCGGGATTTATATCTGTTAGGCATGTGA
This sequence comes from Agapanthus africanus, assembly GCA_030015575.1. NCBI lineage: Eukaryota > Viridiplantae > Streptophyta > Magnoliopsida > Asparagales > Amaryllidaceae > Agapanthus > Agapanthus africanus. Next base: position 462,413,842 of record JASDDO010000026.1, read on the forward strand.
TGTCTAAAGTAGTTGCGGATTCCAATTGTTGTAGTTTTACACTTTCTTTTCTGTGACCGTAAGTGTAGTATGTTCATATCGCCGGTTTCGTTGCTATACGTCAACGACAATTGGGGTATGCATACTTACTTACGTTGATGACATGTGATGTTATGTGTTGCTGGATATGTTATATTGGATCGTCGTGTTTGAATAGCCGGGGGTTTTTATGTGAGATGAGTGTTTTTCATTTTCATTCATGTAAAAACTTGTATGTAATATTCTTTTATTTGGGGCACTTCCAGGTAGCGGAAGTTGTCACCCTTTGTATATTATTTACTTTTCCGCATTAGGATAGACCCAAGGAGGGGAGCGCAAGTAACCGGATTCTGGGGTCCAGTGGGAGACCAACTCGAGGAGTCGAGTCCGGGTCTCCTAACCCTAGAATTGGCAGGATTGCTTGCCGCTCTCGTAGGGGTCTAGGGGTGTGGGATTGGCTATTCATCACGACCATGGAATCCGTGTTTTATACTGGCTCGTATTGAAAACACGGACGTCCTAGTATATCCAATATTTCATATGTTTATTCTGCTGCGATATCTGTGATGAGATTCTGTGATGGATATAGTATATAGTATATATGATATATTATATAGATGTTACTTATGTTTTACACCCGCGCTAGCCCTGCCCTGCTCTGTCGTTAGTTACCTAACCTAACGGTGCACGAGGGGACATCGAGGCGAATGCGGATGGCATAAGTGTACGTCATATCTATCTGTGATGTTTAGGTATTTAAATGATGGGACTTCATTAATGTGATTAATGAAAGATAAGAAACCTAAGATGTTGTGGAATCGAATTTTAAAATAAAACAGGTAGCTACAGTTCTTGCTTTGCATAGCGGTATATATGATATACCCTGCACCTTATTCGATGAGGAAAGGACCGAGATCCCTTCACCGGGAGTGACTCCTTTAGCAGTAACTGGCAGATGCTACACACTCGGTTTGGCTTTGATTGCTTTTAAGAGTTTTTGCTTTCCACAGTGATATATATGATATATCCCGCACCTCATTCGACGAGGAAAGGGCCGACGATCCCTTCACCGGGAGTGACCCCTTTAGCAAAACTGGAAAAGCCTCAAAATCACTCCATTTCAAAACTTCATTTGATTCTACAACGATATCAAGTTCATTACGCTCATGGTTTTATGAAAACTTGCGTAGCCCTCCGTCATTTCAGATAAGTATTACTTAGTATTCGTGCTACGATAGTTTGGCATTCGTCAAGGCGTAGTGTACGGTAGCTAACTAGTATTTATTTGCTTATGCATATGATGCAGATTGGATTAGGGTATTCGTACGGCGTTGTTTGGCATTCGTCAAGGGTCGTGCGGGTGGGTTTAATTCAATCAAGAAATGTACGGGTTGAACTTGACTAGTGGACTATGGGTTGTTTGGCATTCGTCAAGGTCATAGAACACTAGGGGTAAAATATTATCGGGAATTTCAAGTGTTGAAATTTGCCATCAGATTGCATACCTTCTATGAGATAGTTGGATCCCGATACCCACTGCGAGTAAGAGTTACTCCTGGGAGAGTTTTACACATTACAATTAGCCGATCAAGTAGGTGTCTAGAAAGGTGTTAACGAGGTTACGCCTCTGGGAAAACGAGGTTTACATTAATTAGGTTCGTGCGAAAGCACGGGGGACCTCCCTCAAAGTACCGACACTGGCCTGGCTGAAAGATTGGCAAACTTGTAGTGTGTAATTAATCCCGGCTAGTCTTTCCTTTTAGGGTTTGAAGGAAGATTTGATAAAAAGCAGTGGGAGCCATCCTGATTAGATAAGATAATAACCAATCTGATCTTGCACGAGCTTACGCTAAAGTGTTTTCTTCTCTCTCTCTCCAGGTAGCGACCATTTTATGCCTTAATCAAGATAATAATATGGATGTATTGACCGAACCCGCATGTTATACTGTGCAGGGGAACGTTGAACCCGTTCTATCTTATAAGTGTTATAAGAATGAACAGGAAACAGGAGAATATCTGGATTCTCACACCGCCCAAACGGAGAACATGCATGTTGATGCATCATCTTCGGGTGTGTTTGTCATTGAGAACTGTTTCTCAGTTCACCCTACGTCCTGGGTATTAGATACCGGATCAGGATCCCACATATGTAAGATGTTACATGGGCTGCGAAAAGGTAGAGAACTGGGAAAAGGTGATCATTCCATTCAAGTAGGGAACGGTGCAAATGTTGCAGCCAAAGCAGTTGGCGAATATCACCTTGTATTACCAAGTGGTGATACAATAATTCTGAATGAGTGCTATTATATACCAAACATGATGTGCAACATTATATCAGTTTCTTTATTGAGTAAAGAAGGATATAATTTTGTAGTAAAGGAAAATGTTATGAACATATTCCTAGATCAAAAGTTGATTGCATCAGGCTCGCTACATAATGGCATATTCATTCTAAATCAAGATACAGTCCTCAATATACAAAACACACACAAGAGGAAGAGTTCAGAAATGAACGAATCCTTCTTGTGGCATTGTAGACTTGGTCATATCAATGCGACACGACTAGCTAAGTTGCATAAGGATGGGTATTTAAATCCGTTTGAATTTTCATCTTATGACACTTGCCAGTCATGTCTCAAAGGCAAGATGACCAAAACTCCGTTTACGGGACACGGAGAAAGAGTTACCGAACTCTTGGGACTGATACATAGTGATGTATGCGGTCCCATGTCTACACATGCCAGGGATGGTTCTTCATACTTCATTACATTCACTGACGATCTCTCTAGATACGGGCATGTGTTCCTATTGAAACACAAGTCTGAAGATTTTGAGAAATTCAGAGAATATAAGCACGAAGTAGAGAACCAAACGGGCAAAAGTATTAAGATCCTTCGATCTGATCGAGGAGGAGAATACTTGAGTAAAGAGTTCCAAGATTATCTAAAAGAGAATGGGATTCTCTCTCAGCTTACTCCACCTTATACACCACAGCACAACGGTGTATCGGAACGAAGGAATCGCACCCTATTAGATATGGTGCGTTCAATGATGAGTACAGCTGAGTTACCTATTTCCTTCTTGGGGTATGCGCTTGAGACAGCCATACACCTATTGAATATGGTTCCTACCAAATCAGTGCCTACCACTCCATATGAGATATGGAAAGGGAAAAGACCATCTCTTAAGTATGTTAAGATATGGGGTTGTCCAGCCTATGTCAAAAGACAAAATCCGGACAAACTCGAGGCAAGATCTGTCTTATGTAAGTTTGTAGGATATCCCAAAAATTCACAAGGGTATATCTTCTACCACCCCGAGGAACAAAAGGTGTTTGTTTCTCGACATGCCACTTTCTTAGAAAAAGGTTTTCTTATGAAATAGATTAGTGGCATTGAGGTAGAACTTGAAGAGGTTCCAGCAACACAAACTGTAACAGAAGACTTGGTAGAACCAGAGGATTCAGTAGAACCCGACGAACCCCAGCCTCTCCGCCGATCTAGTAGGGTTTCTCGTCCACCTGAGAGATACTACGGTTTTCTCATTGACGGTGGAAGCGAGGATTGCATCATGGAGGATGATGACCCAACTAGCTTCGAGCAGGCCATCACGAGTAGGGACTCAGTGAAATGGTTGGATGCTATGCGGTCCGAGATGGAATCCATGTACACCAACAAAGTATGGACTTTGGAAGTTGCTCCTGAAGGGGTAAAACCCATTGGGAGCAAGTGGATCTTCAAGAAGAAACTTGGTGTAGATGGGAAAGTGGAGACTTTCAAAGCTAGACTTGTAGCAAAGGGTTTTCGTCAAAGACCAGATGTGGACTATGACGAAACCTTTTCTCCAGTGGCTATGCTTAAATCCATCCGGATCATGCTTGCCATTGCTGCCTTTCATGACTACGAAATCTGGCAAATGGATGTTAAGACCGCCTTTCTAAACGGTGATTTAGAAGAGTGCGTGTACATGACTCAGCCAGATGGCTTCGTAGACAGTGGGAGCAGCGGGAAGGTGTGCAAGCTGCTTAAATCCATTTATGGATTAAAGCAAGCATCGCGGAGTTGGAACATCTGCTTTGATGTCGTTATCAAAGAGTTTGATTTCGTCAAAAATCCAGATGAACCTTGTATCTACAAGAAGGTGGCAGAGAGTAAGGTTGTCTTCCTCGTATTGTACGTGGATGACATACTCTTGATAGGAAATGATATTCCTATGCTGCAAGCGGTCAAGCTCTTCTTATCACAAAGATTCTCAATGAAAGATCTTGGTGATGCCTCCTGCATATTGGGAATTAGGATCTATAGAGATAGATCCAAACGGATTTTGGGATTGTCCCAATCCAGGTACATTGACACCATACTAAAGAGGTTTAGTATGGAAGAGTCCAAGCGTGGGAACTTGCCCACGATCTATGGAGTCACTCTCTCCAAAGAGATGTCTCCCAAGACTGATTTGGAGAGAGCTCGCATGCAAGGGATACCCTATGCTTCGGCAGTAGGCTCTATCATGTATGCGATGCTATGTACCAGACCCGATGTAGCATACTCACTAAGTGTAGTGAGCAGGTATCAAGCTGATCCTGGAGAGAGTCACTGGACAGCTGTGAAGAGCATTCTCAAGTACTTGCGAAGGACTAGAGATATGTTCTTGGTGTATGGTAACGGAGAGCTCCAAGTGGAGTCCTTTACCGATTCGAGCTTCCAGAGTGATAAGGACGACTCTAAGTCGCAGTCGGGTTTTTTCTTTACCCTTTACGGAGGGGCGGTTAGCTGGAAGAGTTCCAAGCAGGAAACCGTGGCAGACTCGACGATGGAGGCTGAATACATCGCTGCCAACGATGCTGCTAAAGAAGCTGTCTGGATCAAGAAGTTCATTACTGAACTTGGTGTGGTTCCATCCATTGAGCATCCAATACCTTTGTATTGCGATAACAATAGAGCAGTGGCTTTGGCCAAGGAACCCAGGTCCCATCAGCAATCCAGGCATATTCTGAGGCGGTATCACCTGATCCGGGAGATAGTTGATCGCCGGGAGATCGAGGTCAGAAGGGTTGACATGAAGGACAACACTGTGGATCCACTCATGAAGGCCATTCCCCAGATACAGTTTGAGAGACTCTTCGGGATGCTCGGTATGCGATACTACAGCAGCTGGCCCTAGTGCAAGTGGGAGATTGTTAGTTGTATGTATGCCCTAGAGGCCAGTATTGTACAGATGATGTATATTATATTGAATGCTTGGACATATATAGAGATGACTTTCTTGCTCGACATGATAGTATGCTATCTGGTTGTTCTTTATCTTAACATGTACACTAGTCTCTTTATACTGTCTTATAGTTACATGTTGGTAAAGCCCTTTGGATTTGTACTTGACTACCTGGACTATGATGCAGATCATACTAGTGGGGACATGGTAGTCCATAAGTACATCCTTCAAGGTCCCTAGTCGTGGGTGTATCGAGACGGGGCATCGATATACCAGTGTAGACTAGCGTATACGCTTCTCGACCCATGTGATGGGTGATGGATGATCCCATATCCATTGGTGTTTGACATCAGAGATGGTATACGGGTGCTCAGTGGAGACTGAGTACACTGGACGGACTCGCCGAGAACTCCCAGATGGTATTATACCTCACGTCAGATGGCAGTTCTCAGGTGACACTTGTACAGGTTAGTCTGTAGACCCGAGATCGTCATAGAGTCTTGTGTGATTCCCACTGTGCTTTGATCTCCACCTTACCACGTCCATGAGGGCGTGCAAAATGGTGGTCTTTGGGCACAGTCCCGAGTCACATGGAGGCAATGAGCGATAGGAGGGGTTTCGTCACTCCCGGTATTGGGGGTTGATGTTGCGCAGTGCTCGATTGGCCGTAGCAGGGAAGTCCCTGGCCAGGGCTGATCAGAGATTTGCTGGTAAGTGTTACCAGTAGTTTCTCGACCCGTTATGAGCTTCACATCGGCACGACTTATCGGGTTATTGGGGTCTGACGTTTACCACCCCTAGACTTGATATGCGACATATCAGACGAAGAGACCGGACTGTATGGTAAGTGTTACTGGTCGGATTCGCAGGAGTGTGAGCGGGCTAGCTCGTCGATCTTATGATCGCTCAATACCCGGATGGCCGTTACGTTTAGCAGACCGCTTGCGGCTTGTGGGTGCTTGATATGATCATCTGCTACCGGCGTATTGACGAGTCTTTAGAGTCCTACACAGAGGTTTCCTGGTTCAAGCGAAACGAAATAGGAGCGCATATGAGATATGTGCAAGACCGAGAATAATGCGTGTATGTGATACCGCATTTCTTTCTCGCGATATATGTTTCGATTGGTTATATTCGATATGACCTAGTTATCGAATCATTGATTCGATAAATCGATACATTGGATTCTAGTCGGTTATGTGCGACATGATCGGATCATTGAATCAAATGTTGATTTAATGATTTAATGCATAATTATATATTTGATATATTGCATTGCATTAACTAGTATTGGTTCACTTTAAATGGATTTTCTCACATGATGTACATGTTGTATATGTGATATACTTTTGTGCACATCTTTGTATCATGTTTGATGATACATGATCTTGTTGTTAAGTATAAAGAATTAAACCATGGTTAAGTGTTGATTAGGGTTTTGCATTTTCATTTATTTATTTATTTATTTATTTGAAAAGGATTATGATGAGAATGGTGGCTTTTTTTGTTTTAAGTTGAAGCTTCATGAAGCTTTGACTTTTGTAACCATCCTTATCTTCATGCTTAACCCTAACCCTCTCAAGTGACAATGGTTTATTCTCTACACTTAACCTAGGTTAGAACATGATAAGTATTTGTTTTTATTATTCTTTTTCAATATACTTATCATATTCTATTTGCTTCTTCCTTCTTCTTCAAGATAGAAACCTTGATGCCATCAATGGCAACTTGAGTTTTAGTGAGAGAAATCCAAATCTAAAGTGAACCCACCTCCTATTTCTTCATCCTCTACCTCTTGCCAAGTGGTTTTGGGTGTTTTCTTCACAAGTTTCACAACTTGGTGAAGTCGGAGCTTGAACTTGTGCAACCTCGACGTAGATCGTCTTTGACACGAAGCCGACGACCTTGCTCGCCCGTTGTTCCGATGAAGCCGACGAATGAGTCTAGGATTCATGATGGACAGCGAGAGCACACCCACGTGGAGCTAAGGAAGTGGGGAACCGGATCTATAAAGGTTGTAGCATCTAACCTTTAGTTAATTTGTTAACTAGATTATCTTTTCGCCTAAACATCTAGTCTAAGATCCGTAGTCTAGGGTTTCTCGGCATCATAAAAATTTAAATTGGCATGTTCGATGCCTTGTGAGACCTCTATAGTGTGCCTAGGAACCCTACATAGACAGGGGACTACATACATCATCATGTATCAATTCCAAGAGTTCACTAACTCTTTCTCTGTTTCCAATAAACGGAGCATTGGTCATTTTATCTTTGTAACATGAATGGCAAGTTTCACAAGATGTAAATTCAAACTGATTTAAATATGCATCTTTATGAAACTTAGCTAGTCTGGTCGCATTGATATGACCTTGTCTATAATGCCTCAAGAAGGATTCGTTCATTTTCGAACTCTTCCTCTTGTGTGAGTTCTGTACGTTAAGAACTGTGGTTTGATTTAGAACGTATATGTCATTAGATAATGTGCCTGAATCGATCAACTCTTTGATATAGGAAATGTTCAAAACATTATCCAATAATACAAAATTATATCCTTCTTTAGTAAATAAAGAAACTGATATAATGTTGCATATCAGGTTCGATATCTAATAAAATTCGTTCAGAATCAATGTATTTGGTAATACAAGGTGATATCCGCCAAAAAACATTCGCCGAACGGGGTCCCCAAAAATGGGTTGTAGAGGCGCAATTGCATGGAAATGTTTAATACATCTTTTTATAGAAATGGTTTTATAAGTTGAAGGTATTTATTTGCAAATTCATTTTATCCCAAAAATAAATTCCCAAAACTTCATCAAGCTATGATAAATATGTGTGTTGTGATGAAGTAGGTCATTACCTCGTGAACTATCTAAAGGTAATATGTTGTTTATGTCGGAAACTAAAGTATGTGGTATTTTACTGAAAAACTGCGATAAAATTTGCAATATAAATTCTTTTGATGTGAAACTTGTTTAATATGTTTGTTAATATTTATTGAACATGATATGAAAGTTTGGTATTTTCTTGTTTAAGAAAAACATGATTTTTAAAGAAAAACCGAATCGGAAGTCGGAACAATTCCGCTTCCGTCGGGTTTTTAGTGTTTAAGATTTTTAGAATAGAGAAAGAGAGGGGAAGAGGAGACTTACTGGCTAGGGAACAAGAGAAAGGAGAGAGGGAACTAGGGAAGGCTTCGGGGCGTCGTTTCGTCGCCGGAATCTCCTCGGAATTTCGTCGTAGCTTCGCCCTTCGCTAACTCCACTTGTACACCAAAGAGGCTTGAAAGTTTTTGAGAGTTTTGGCAGGGATTTTTGAGTGAGGATGTGTGAATTTGGGTATGGTATTTATAGGAAAAATTAGGGTCTAGGAGGTGAAAGAAATGCATTAAAATTGGATTAAAATTGGATTAAAGGGGAATTTTATTGCACTCTGGATAAATTCAGAGTAAACAAGCAATATGGGGTTAGTGGGGTAGGCCAAAGGTTGCAGGGGAAAAGAATTGGGGGCTTTACCTATGGTCTAGACCGGTGGTACCAGGTTTTTGGGGTATTTCCCCGGCCCAATACCGGCGGATGGGGTTAGGGTTTAGGCCACGTGTTGGTGTCGCTTGGTTTACTCTCGTGCACGTGTTTGATTAATCAGTGTCTTTTTAGTTTGCGTTTTGTGCACGTGTAGACTCTTGGGCTTCTAAAAAGATTAAAAGAAAATAAAACAAAAAGATAATATGGCTGATGGGATTTGAACTCAGGTACTATGTCTCAGCAGTGCAAGGTCTTACCAATGAGCTACAAGTTCCTTCTTGCTGTTCTAAAGCAAATCAAACTTATAACTCATGCTCAGGCTTAGGTGTCCCTTTCTGTATTTTGAAAAAAAATTCGTACATAAAGTTAGGGTTGTTACATTCTACCCTCTTTATAAAAATTTCGTCCTCGAAATTTGTAGAAGGAAAGTGTAACATATTCAAAGCAATTTAGTGATAAAACTATGGATAGTGCATAAAAACATTTGGAAGAATGAAAGAATATGAATGTTTTGGTAAGATTGAAAAAGAGGTGATGGAATTACCAGGGTTACCTTGGTCTACAGTCTCGGCTTCTTCGGCTACTAAAGTGAATGCCTGACGCTGAGGTACATTCCTCCTAGCTAGAGGAGCATCCTCTATCCGTTCCTTTGTCCTTGAGGTACGTTCCGTTGAGCTTGATGGAACTGATGAGGAGGAGGTGCAGTCAGTCCACGAGGAGGTAGGGCAGGTAGTGCGAGTCATGGAGCAGGTGCCTGGATGGCTGGACGCTGCTGGTAAGTGATTGCTAGCCTGGGTGCAGCATTTGGGTTATGACTCCGAGGACAAGACCCGATGTCATGAGTAGCTGAGCCGCAGAATAAGCAAAGGCAATTTGCACGCCGGCAGTCTTTCACCAGATGTCCATCTGTCCTGCAATAGGTACAAAAGGCTAGGCTAGGCCGGTTGTTCGGTACTCCCGGTCTCCTAGGCACAAATGGTGGCCTTGAAGAGGCTCCTCCTGCCATCTGGTTGGCAGGACGCTTCATCCAGGCAGATTGACGTCTTCCCCTCATTTTCACCACTTCCTCATATCTGTGGGCAGCTTTCAGGGCCAATTCATGGGTCGGGAAATCCCCTGTGGCTAAAGCAGCTTGGATCTAACCCTTGTTGAAATCGTCGGGCTCTGATCTCATCCGTCGGTATCAGGTGTGCCGTGAATCTGTTAGGGTATTATATTAGCTGTGTAGTATGTGATATATGAAAATCGAAATATTAAGACATATCTTACCGACTGAGTATGGTAAACTCAGCATCATATTCATCCACGGATTTGGTCCACATCGAACCTTGTTGTAATTGAATGAAATGGTGTTCCATGTCGAATCTGGCAGTCTCAGGGAAGTACTTCGCATCGAACATATCGCGAAAGGTCTTCCATTCGATTGGCTGGGTGAGAAGGCTTTCTTCCACCTTCCACCAGACCCGTGTATTGTCGGTGAGTTGCAGCTTTACAACTCGAACCCAAGCTATCTCTGGCACTTATGAGGCTGCCAGATCATCTTCAATACATTGAGCCCACTCTTCAGCTTCTAGAGGGCTCTCTTTTCCTGAGAATTGCTTGGGGTGCAAAGCCCGGAATTGCTTCACCCCAGGTGCTTCTGCCTCTGGACGGTTCATCAAAATAGCAGTCTGCTGCTGCTGTCCTTCCAGGAAGCTGCGGATTGCCTCAAGTAGTACCGTCTGCTCATTGATCAGAGCAGCGACGGCAAGTGTAAGCGATAGAGGTGAGGGAGTGTTTTTTACATTTGTCCTGGTGTTGTTTGGGGAATCCATAACCTTGAAAGAAAATTTTGGGTTAGGATAGATTCAAAATATATAGAATTTGGAATATTCAAGAAATATAAATTGTAAAGAATGTTTTCAGTTACTGGTTCTTTTGTTATATTGCTTAGGTTGTCCACGCAGAACTGGCCTGCATGTCCATGCAGAACTGACCTGCATGTCCACACAGAGCTGACCTGCATGGGCTGCCAACAAAATCTGTCACGTCCCGCTTCCCGGTGTACGGGCAGAGAGCGCGACGAGGTCTGCTACGCATTTACTCAGAAGTAAACACGCTAAGCGTAACTAAGCAATATAAAATGAAATGTACACAAGAGACAAGATGTAAATGAACAGAAACTTTATTTATTAAACATTCTTTTTACAATACAAAGGAAAAGTAAATACATAGACTGAAAGCGATACCTAAACAGTGGCATAACAGAAATGAAAATATATACAAGTAAACTAGAGTTCTGGGTCGAAGGCTATCTGATCCAAGTCCTCGCTGCTGGGCTTTGTCTCCAGAAGGTTCGATCCACCTGAAAACATTCCAAAGAAAGAAGAAAGGAATGTCGTCAGCGAACAATCACTCGGTAAGTCCCAAAGAATGGGTATAGACAGAATAGACATAAGGAGAATATAACTTTTAAAATTGTATTATATTGTAAACGCTATTTTTTGTAGCTTGGTATAGAAAATGCCAGTGTATACGAAAAGGGTCCCATTATTCCGGAGACTAAGGTATACGGAGCACAAGGAACCGTTCAGCCACGGTACAACGGCAATGGATATTCAGGTTAGGTGTATTATGGTTACAGTCTCATGCCACTTTTAACACCTTCCGTACCAATCTACCCCTTATAAAACCCCGCGATGTCTTAATTGTATTGTTTGTATTGTCTTGTATTGTATTGTAAATTGTATATGGATGACTTGCCGGAACCATGATATCAGTAATGGAACGGATATAGTGGATGTTTATTTAGATAGAGAATATCCATAGTTCGGTTCAGTCAATATAGATTGATGTAAATTGAATAGAAGGATTCATATTGAATTGTAGTTTATACTTGAATCACATTCAAGTCAGATTGATTAGATTGAGACTCAGTCTGAGTCAGACACTTTAAAAAGAACTTGAAATCCTGAATTAGTTTTGATGTTATCAGTAACTGCTGCATATGGACGGCAGGATTTGTGTCTTTTTCCAAGACAATTACCGTGTTGATAACACCGTTTATTAGATTCTTTACCTTAAATAGGCAAGCACCCATATCTCCGGCTCCTTGAGGCTCAAGAGACTGGTCCCGCTTAAACCTATGTTTACTAGGGTCCTTATTGTAATTTAGTATAACTTGAGGGGGTTTTATGTAAAATAGTTTGATATAATTTTCAAAATGCACCTCAAGTATTTAATTATCATCTCTAGAGTTTTTATAGATGTATATTTTATAATTGTGAAACTTCTAGTGAGTAGAACCTAATTTTCATAGTTTATGGTATTTTCTTGTAGTATTGTAATTGTGTTATATTTGGATGGTATTTTCATGTAATGGTGATTCTTTTGATTTAAAAAGCTTGGAATATTTATATAATATAACTAAAATTGATATTTTGATAATATATATATATATATTTAAAAATAAATTTTATTTATTTTCTTGTAAAAATCTCATTTTCTAAAGAAAAAAGCATAAAAATTCCATCGAGATGGAATGCTCCTTGCGGAAGTCTGAATCTCCGTCTACTAGGCCCGAGGATGTGCGATAATCTGCACCATCCTTAACGGGGTCCCCAAAAATGGGTTGTAGAGGCGCAATTGTATGAAAATGTTTAATACATCTTTTTATAGAAATGGTTTTATAAGTTGAAGGTATTTATTTGCAAAGTCGTTTTATCCCAAGAATAAATTCCCAAAACTTCATCGTGTTATGATAGAGATGTGTGTTGTGATGAGGTAAGTCATTACCTCATGAACTGTCTAAAGGTAATATGTTGTTTATGTCGGAAACTAAAGTATGTGGTATTTTACTGAAAAACTGCGATAAAATTTGCAATATAAATTCTTCTGATGTGAAATTTGTTTAATATATTTGTTAATGTTTATTGAACATGATATGAAAGTTTGGTATTTTCTTGTTTAAGAAAAGTAGGATTTTTAAAGAAAAACCGAATCAGAAGTCGGATTAACTCTGCTTCCATCGGGGTTTAGTGTTTATGATTTTTAGAATAGAGAAAAAGAGGTGAAGAGGGGACTTACTAGCTAGGGAACAAGAGAAAGGGGAGAGGGAACTAGGGAAGGCTTCGGGGCGTCGTTTCGTCACCGGAATCTCCTCGGAATTTCGTCGGAGTTTCGCCCTTCGCTAACTCCACTTGAACACCAAAGAGGCTTGAAAGTTTTTGAGAGTTTTAGCAGGGATTTTTGAGTGAGGATGTGTGAATTTGGGATGGTATTTATAGGAAAAATTAGGGTTTAGGAGGTGAAAGAAATGCATTAAAATTGGATTAAAGGGGCATTTTATTGCACTCTGGATAAATTCATAGTAAACAAGCAATATAGGGTTAGTGGGGTAGGCCAAAGGTTGCAGGGGAAAAGAATTGGGAGCTTTACCTACGGTCTATACCGGTGGTACCGGGTTTTTGGGGCATTTCGCCGGCCCAATACCAGTGGATGGGGTTAGGGTTTAGGCCACGTGTTGGTGTCGCTTGGTTTACTCTCGTGCACATGTTTGATTAATCAGTGTCTTTTCAGTTTACGTGTTGTGCACGTGTAGACTCTTGGGCTTCTAAAAAGATTAAAAGAAAATAAAAAAAAACGATAATGTGGCTGATGGGATTTGAACTCGTGTGCTATGTCTCAGCAGTGCAAGGTCTTACCAATGAGCTACAAGCTGCTTCTTGCGGTTCTAAAGCAAATCAAACTTATAACTCGTGCTCAGGCTTAGGTGTCCCTTTTTGTATTTTGAAAAAATTCCATACAGAAAGTTAGGGTTGTTAAAGTTGCAGCTCCCATCAACGAGCAAACGGTACTGCTTGAGGTAATCAAGAGCCTCTTGGAGGTTCAGCAGCAGCAGACTGCTATCCTCATGCACCGTCCAGATGTCGAGGTACCCGGAGTCAAGAAATTTTGGGCACTGCACCCGAAACATTTCTCTGGGAAAGAGAGCCCACTGGAGGCAGAAGAATGGGCTCAGTCTATCGAAGATGATCTGACAGCAGCATAAGTGCCAGAGAGTGCTTGGAAGAGAGTTGCGAAGCTATAACTAACAGACAACGCCAAAGTCTGGTGGAAGGCTGAAGAAAGCCATATCGCCCAACTGATTGAATGGAATACGTTTCACGATATGTTCGACGCGAAGTACTTCCCTGAAACCGCTCATTTCGACATGGAACAGCAGTTCATCCACTTACAACAAGGCTCGATGTGGAGCAAGTCTGTGGATGAATACGATGCTGAGTTTACCATGCTTAGTAGGTAAGATATTGTCTCAAATTCAAATTCCTGATATCACATATTTCACTGCTAACACAAGGTCATAACAGGTTCCCGGCACACCTGATTCCTACTGCTGAGTAGGTAAGATATTGTCTCAAATTCAAATTCCTGATATCACATATTTATTTTCTTGTAAAAATCTCATTTTCTAAAGAAAAATGCATAAAAATTCCATCGAGATCGAATCCTCCTTACGGAGGTCTACATCTCGCTCTACTAGGCTCAAGGATGTGCGATAATCCGCACCATCCCGAACGGGGTCCCCAAAAGTGGGTTATAGAGGCGCAATTGCATGGAAATGTTTAATACATCTTTTTATAGAAATGGTTTTATAAGTTGAAGGTATTTATTTGCAAAGTCATTTTATCCCAAGAATAAATTCCCAAAACTTCGTCATGCTATGATAGAGATGTGTGTTGTGATGAGGTAGGTCATTACCTCATGAACTGTCTAAAGGAAATATGTTGTTTATGTCGGAAACTAAAGTATGTGGTATTTTACTGAAAAACTGCGATAAAATTTGCAATATAAATTCTTTTGATGTGAAATTTGTTTAATATGTTTGTTAATATTTATTGAACATGATATGAAAATTCGGTATTTTCTTATTTAAGAAAAGTAGGATTTTTAAAGCAAAACCGAATCGGAAGTCGGATTAACTCTGCTTCCGTCGGGTTTTAGTGTTTAGGATTTTTATAACAGAGAAAGAGAGGGGAAGAGGAGACTTACTGGCTAGAGAACAAGAGAAAGGAGAGAGAGAACTAGGGAAGGCTTCGGGGCGTCGTTTCGTCGCCGGAATCTCCTCGGAATTTCGTCGGAGCCTCGCCCTTCGCTAACTCCACTTGTACACCAAAGAGGCTTGAAAGTTTTTGAGAGTTTTGGCGGGGATTTTTGAGTGAGGATGTGTGAATTTGGGTATGGTATTTATAGGAAAAATTAGGGTTTAGGAGGTGAAATAAATGCATTAAAATTGGATTAAAGGGGCATTTTATTGCACTCTGGATAAATTCAGAGTAAACAAGCAATATGGGGTTAGTAGGGTAGGCCAAAGGTTGCAGGGGAAAAGAATTGGGGGCTTTACCTACAGTCTAGACCGGTGGTACCGGGTTATTGGGGCATTTCGCTGGCCCAATACTGGCGGATGGGGTTAGGGTTTAGGCCACGTGTTGGTGTCGCTTGGTTTACTCCCGTGCACATGTTTGATTAATCAGTGTCTTTTCAGTTTACATGTTATGCACGTGTAGACTCTTGGGCTTCTAAAAAGATTAAAAGAAAATAAAAAAAACGATAATGGGGCTGATGGGATTTTAACTCAGGTGCTATGTCTCAACAGTGTAAGGTCTTACCAATGAGCTACAAGCTCCTTCTTGCTGTTCTAAAGCAAATCAAACTTATAACTCGTGCTCAGGCTTAGGTGTCCCTTTCTGTATTTTGAAAAAAATCCATACAGAAAGTTAGGGTTGTTAAAGTTGCAGCTCCCATCAACGAGCAAACGGTACTGCTTAAGGCAATCAAGAGCCTCTTGGAGATACAGCAGCAGCAGACTGCTATCCTCATGCACCATCCAGATGTCGAGGCACCTGGAGTCAAGCAATTCCGAGCACTGCACCCGAAACATTTCTCTGGGAAAGAGAGCCCACTGGAGGAAGAAGAATGGGCTCAGTCTATCGAAGATGATCTGACAGCAGCACAAGTGCCAGAGATTGCTTGGATGAGAGTTGCAAAGCTATAACTAACAGACAACGCCAGAGTCTGGTGGAAGGTTGATAAAAGCCGTCTCGCCCAACCGATTGAATGGAAGACGTTTCACGATATGTTCGACGCGAAGTACTTCCCTGAAACCGCTCATTTCGACATGGAACAGCAGTTCATCCACTTACAACAAGGCTCAATGTGGAGCAAGTCTGTGGATGAATACGATGCTGAGTTTACCATACTTAGTAGGTAAGATATTGTCTTAAATTCAAATTCCTGATATCACATAGTTCACTGCTAACACAAGGTCCTAACAGGTTCGCGGCACACCTGATTCCTACTGCTGAGTAGGTAAGATATTGTCTCAAATTCAAATTCCTGAAATCACATATTTATTTTCTTGTAAAAATCTCATTTTCTAAAGAAAAATGCATAAAAATTCCATCGAGATCGAATGCTCAATGCGTATGTGTGCATCTCGCTCTACCAGGCCCGAAGATGTGCGATAATCCGCACTATCCCGAACGGGGTCCCCAAAAGTGGGTTTTAGAGGCGCAATTGCATGGAAATGTTTAAGACATCATTTTATAGAAATGGTTTTATAAGTTGAAGGTATTTATATGCAAAGTCGTTTTATCCCAAGAATAAATTCCCAAAACTTCATCGTGCTATGATAGAGATGTGTGTTGTGATGAGATAGGTCATTACCTCATGAACTGTCTAAAGGTAATATGTTGTTTATGTCGAAAACTAAAGTATGTGGTATTTTACTGAAAAACTGCGATCAAATTTGCAATATAAATTCTTTTGATGTGAAATTTGTTTAATATGTTTGCTAATATTTATTGAACATGATATGAAAGTTTGGTATTTTCTTGTTTAAGAAAAGTAGGATTTTTAAAGAAAAATCGAATCGGAAGTTAGATTAACTCTGCTTCGGTCGTGTTTTAGTGTTTAAGATTTTTAGAATAGAGAAAGAGAGGGGAAGAGGGGACTTACAGGCTAGGGAACAAGAGAGGGAACTAGGGAAGGCTTCGGGGCGTCGTTTCGTCGCCGGAATCTCCTCGGAATTTCGTCGTAGCTTCGCCCTTCGCTAACTCCACTTGTACACCAAAGAGGCTTGAAAGTTTTTGAGAGTTTTGGCAGGGATTTTTGAGTGAGGATGTGTGAATTTGGGTATGGTATTTATAGGAAAAATTAGGGTCTAGGAGGTGAAAGAAATGCATTAAAATTGGATTATAGGCGCATTTTATTGCACTCTGGATAAATTCAGAGTAAACAAGCAATATGGGGTTAGTGGGGTAGGCCAAAGGTTGCAGGGGAAAAGAATTGGGGGCTTTACCTACGGTCTAGATCGGTGGTACCGGGTTATTGGGGCATTTCGCCGGCCCAATACCGGCGGATGGGGTTAGGGTTTAGGCCACGTGTTGGTGTCGCTTGGTTTACTCCCGTGCACATGTTTGATTAATCAGTGTCTTTTCAGTTTACGTGTTATGCACGTGTAGACTCTTGGGCTTCTAAAAAGATTAAAAGAAAATAAAACAAAACGATAATGTGGCTGATGGGACTTGAACTCGGGTGCTATGTCTGAGCAGTGCAAGGTATTACCAATGAGCTATAAGCTCCTTCTTGTTGTTCTAAGGCAAATCAAACTTATAACTCGTGCTCAGGCTTAGGTGTCCCTTTCTGTATTTTGAAAAAAATCCGTACAGAAAGTTAGGGTTGTTAAAGTTGCAGCTCCCATCAACGAGCAAACGGTACTGCTTGATGCAATCAAGACCCTCTTGGAGGTTCAGCAGCAGCAGACTGCTATCCTCATGCACCGTCCAGATGTTGAGGCACTCGGAGTCAAGCAATTCCGGGCACTGCACCCGAAACATTTCCCTGGGAAAGAAAGACCACTGAAGGCAGAAGAATGGGCTCAGTCTATCGAAGATGATCTGACAGCAGCACAAGTGCCAAAGATTGCTTAGATGAGAGTTGCGAAGCTGTAACTAACAGACAACGCCAGATTCTGGTGGAAGGCTGAAAAAGGCAGTTCATCCACTTACAACAAGGCTCGATGTGGAGCAAGTCTGTGGATGAATACGATGCTGAGTTTACCATGCTTAGTAGGTAAGATATTGTCTCAAATTCAAATTCCTGATATCACATATTTCACTACTAACACAAGGTCATAACAGGTTCGCGGCACACCTGATTCCTACTACTGAGATCCGGGCACGACAATTTCAGCAAGGGTTGGACCCGGAAATCCAAGCTGCACTAGCTACAGGGGATTTCCCAACCCATGGTCTCGCTTTGAAGGCTGCTCGACGCTATGAGGCAGTTGTGAAGGAGAAGGGTAGACCGCAAACTGCCGGTGTGAAATGCCCTACCACTCAAATGGTAGGAGGTGCCTCTTCCAGGTCAGCTTTTGCACCCAGGAGACCGGGAGGAGCATTTAACCGGCCCAGTCCAGACTTTTGTTTCTACTGCAAGAGGAATGGACACCTGGCGAAAGACTGCAGGCATGCAAATGGCCTGTGTTTGGTTTGTGGCACATCCACTCACGCCATAGGAGCATGTCCAAATCGACTCAACCCAGCTCCAGCACCTAATCCCGTAATCATAGTTCCGCAGCAGCTAGCTATTCAGGCTTATGCATCTCGTCTTGCTCTCCCTGCACTACCTCCACATGGACCTCCTGCACAGCCTCCTCGTCAATTCCATTAAGCACAAAAAAACGTGCCTCAAAGGCATAGAAACATGCCCCAGGGACAGAGGAATGTGCCTCCAGAAAGGAAGAATGTACCCAGGCGTCCGGCTTTCACCATGACAGTTGAGGAAGTTGAAGCCACTGGCCAAGTTATCACTGGTAATTCCCAATCCTTTCATCTTTTCAATCCTTGTATATCACTATATTTCTCCTGTATCTAAAACCAACCTCACACAACTTAGGTACTATACAAGTAGCCACCCTTCCTACACTCACACTGTTCGACACTGGAGCATCATACTGCTTCATGTCACAACGATTCATGAGAACGCATGTGATTCCCATGAAGCCACTCATTTCAAGCTAGAATGTCAGTTCTGGGAATGGAGTCTTGAAGGAAACTATAGGATTTGATCAGTGTCTAGTTGTAGTTTGCGGACAAGAATTCTACACGAATTTTAAAGTACTGGACATCCCAAATTTCGATGTTGTGTTGAGGATGGACTGGTTGGGAGATTTCTATGCTACGATTGACTGCCGTCAAAGGAGGGTAGTATTTGAGATACCAAATCACCCAGTCTTCTACTTCAAGAGTGGAGATAGAACGTTAGAGCCAGGAATCTTCCGTGCTAAACCGAAGAATGCAGAAGTGTTTACTCTACCGGAGGAAGAAGAAAATCTAGATGTAGTTCGAGAGTTCGAGGATGTGTTCCCTGAAGATATAACAGGTTTGCCTCCCGATCGAGCTCTTGAATTCAACATTGATTTACTACCTGGTGCGCAACCGGTAATCAAAGCTCCATACAGGTTAATTCCAGAAGGATTGAAGGAGATCCGCACTCAGTTGGACGAACTCTTAAAGAAAGATTGGATTCGTCCCAGTACTGCAAGTTGGGGATCTCCAGTATTACTTGTGAAGAAGAAAGAAGGTTCATACAGGATGTGTGTAAATTATAGAGCTATAAACAAAGTGACGATCAAGAACAAGTATCCACTACCGCACATCAATGATCTTTTTGATCAGCTAAGTGGATCTTATGTATTTACGAAACTAGATCTTTGTTCGTCTTATCATCAGGTGAAGGTCAAAGAGTCTGATATTCCGAAGACGGCGTTCAAGACTCGCTATGGTCATTATGAATATCTCGTAATGCCATTTGGAGTGACCAATGCACCTGCTATATTCATGAATCTGATGAACCAAGTTTTCCGAGAGTACTTAGACAGGTTCGTTCTCATCTTCATCGACGACATCCTGGTGTATTCGAAGAATCGGAAAGAGCACGCCAAGCATTTACGGATTGTCCTGGCGAAATTGCGACAACATCAGCTCTACACCAAGTACAGCAAGTGTGAATTTTGGCTAGATCAAGTCGGATTTCTCGGACATATCGTTTCAGGCGAAGGAATCTCAGTAGATCCAGCTAAGATGTCAGCTGTCAGCGAAAGGCCGACACCAAAGACGATGAAGGATATATAAAGTTTCTTGGGATTAGCAGGATACTACTAAAGATTCATTAAAAGCTTTTCGAAGATTGCAGCACCCCTGACCAAGCTCACATGTAAAGATGAAGCATTCATGTGGTTAGAAGCATGTGAAAAATCTTTTGTAGAACCCAAATCAAGATTAACTTCAGCTCCTATTCTCGTAATACCGGATCAATCTGATGGATTCGTCGTACATTGTGATGCGTCCGGTAAGGGATTAGGATGTGTTCTACACCAGCATGGAAAAGTTGTGTTTTTGCATCACGACAGCTGAAAGTTCATGAGCGCAACTATCCAACACATGATCTGGAGTTGGCAGCCGTTATCTTTGCACTTAAGATTTGGCGCCACTATCTTCTGAGAGAACGAGTGGATATATACACTGACCACAAGAGTCTGAAGTATGTATTTACTCAGAAGGAATTAAACATGCGGCAGAGAAGATGGCTAGAACTCATGACGGATTTCGACATCATCCTACAATATCATCCTGGGAAGGTGAATGTAGTTCCTGATGCACTTAGCCACTAGCCATTAGCAATGAATCTCACGGCTCAGTGGAAGCTACAGCATGAATTGCATAGATTGGCGATGGAAGTAATTATACCAGGTAACGCTTCATATTTGATAAACTTACAAGTCCAGTCTACTATTGTCAATCAGATCAAGGGAGCTCAAGCAAAGTGATGCCAAGCTACAAAAGATCCGAGAACAAGTAGAAAATGGACTTCGAACTGACTTCATCATCCACAAAGATGGATCCTTAAGATATGGAAGTCGATTATGTATACCACATGGTCCTGTTCGAGAAGAGTTGATGAAAGAAGCTCATAGCTCTCCGGACTCAGTACACCCCGATGGTACAAAGATGTATAAAGATCTACGGCAACACTACTGGTAGCATGGAATAAAGTGTGAAGTAGCCAGAAGCGTAGCCAAGTGTTTGGCGTGTCAGCAAGTGAAGGCTCACAGAACTGCTGGTCTACTTCAACCATTACCAATCCCAGAATGGAAATGGCAGCACATTACCATGGATTTCGTGACTACCCTCCCTCGCAGCACGAAGGGTAATGACGCAGTATGGGTTATCGTGGATCGACTCACCAAGTCGGCTCACTTTATTCCTTTTCGCGTTGGCCAATCTACCGTGACATTAGAAAAGAAGTACATGGAGGTAAGCATAAATCTAAAGTAAGATTTAACCTCAAAGTGTACTATATTTGATACCGATGAACTCATGCAGGAGATTATGAGATTACATGGAGTACCAGTTTGCATCGTCTCCGATCGTGATACCAGATTCCGATCACAATTTTGGCAGAGTCTGCAAGCTAGCCTGGGAACGAGTCTGAACTTCAGCACGGCTTACCATCCACAAAAAGACGGAAAGTCTGAGCGAACAATTCAGATTCTAGAAGACATGCTAAGGGCTTATATGTTAGACTTCGGAGGTTCGTGGGAAGATCACCTGTACCTTGTGGAGTTTTCATACAACAACAGCTATCAGGGGAGAGTATTGGAATGGCACCATTTGTAGTACTCTATGGAAGGAAGTGTCGATCACCACTAAGTTAGGACGACATCGCAGATCGTGAACTCTTTGGACCAGAGATGATCGTGGCAACTGTAGACGTAGTTTGTGTTAGTTATATGTATGCCCTAGAGGCCATTACTGTACAATGGATGTATATTGTAGAGGATGCTGGGACATATATAGGAAGGACTTTCTTGCTCGACATGATAGTACGCTATCTGGTTGCACTTTATCTTAACATATATACTTTCTGTCTCTCTGATTACATGTTGATAAAGCCCATAGGATGTGTGCTCGACTTCCAGGACTATGATGTAGATCATACTAGTGGGGCCTGGGTAGTCCAAGAGTACATCCTTGAATTGTTCCTAGTCGTGGGAATATCGAGACGGGGCATCGATATTCCAGAGTAGACTAGCGTATATCTTCTCGACCCATGCGATGGGCGATGGATGATCCCATATCCATTGGTGTTTGACATCGAAGATGGTATGCGGGTGCTCAGTGAAGACTGGGTACACTGAACGGACTCGCCGAGAACTCCCAGATGGTATTATACCTCACGTCAGATGGCAGTTCTCTGGTGACACTGGTACAGCTTAGTCTGTTGACCCGAGATCGTCATAGAGTCTTGTGTGTCTCCCACTGTGCTTTGATTTCCACCCTACCACGGCTCTACTGAGTTGTGCAAACAGGTGGTTTTTAGGTACAGTCCCGATTCACATGGAGGCAATGAGCGATAGGAGGGGATTCGTCTCTCCCGGTATTGGGGGTTGATGTTGTGCTATGCTCGACTGGCCATAACAGGAAATCCCTGGCCAGGGTTGCAGTGATATACTGGTAAGAGTTATCAGTAGTTTCACGAATGTTATGGACCCTACGTCGGCATAACTTATCGAGCTATTGGGGTCTGACGTTTACCACCCCTAGGCGAGATATGCGACATATCAGACGAACCGACCGGACTGTACGGCAAGTGTTACTGGTTGGATTCGTAGGAGTGTGAGCGGGCTTGCTCGTCGATCTTCTGATCGCTCAATGCCCGGGTGGCCGTTACGTTTAGCAGACCGCTTGCGGCTTGCGGATGTTTGATATGATCATCATCTGCTACCGGCGTATTGACGAGTCTTTAGAGTCCTACACAGAGGTTTCCTAGCTCAAGCGAAACGAAATAGGAGCGCATATGAGATATGTGCGGGACCGAGAATAATGCGTGTATATGATACCGTATTCTATTCTCGCGATCAATGTATTGAATGGTTATATGCGATATAACCTAGTTATCGAATCAAGGATTGATTCGATAAGCCGACACATTGGATACTAGCCGGTTATATGCGATATGACCGGATCGTTAAATCAAGTGTTGATTTACTGATTTAATACATAATTATATATTTGATATATTGCTTTGCATTAACTAGTATCGGTTCACTTTAAATGGATTTTCTCGCGTGGATGTGCACATTGTATATTCGACATAGTTTTGTGCACATGATTGTATCATGTTTGATGATACATTATAGCTTGGTTTTGTGTAAAGTGTTAAACCATGGTTAATTAGTGATTAGGGTTTCATTTTCATTTACTTAATCATTTATTTATTCTTTTTGTTTATTTTGGAAAAAGAAAAGATAAAGAGATAAGAATGGTTGCTAGTTTTTGTTTTTATTTGAAAGCTTCTTGAAGCTTTGAACTTAGTCCACCATTCTTGTCTTTTATCTAACCCTAACCACTCTCTAACCTTAGTTAAAACTTTACACTAAACCATGGTCAAAGAGATGATAAGTATTCATTTTATTTTATTTTTCTTTTAAGGAATAACTTATCATATCTTCTTCTTCTTCATCTTCTTCTTCCATGGATGTAGCTTGCTACTCCAATGGCAAGTAATGAAAAAGTGTGAGAAATCCAAAACTAAAGTTTACCCACTTCCTATTTCTTCATCCTCTACCTCTTGCCAAGTAGTATAGGGTGTTTCCTTCACAAGTTTTTCCGACTTGGTGAAGTTGGAGCTTGTTCTAGCGATGCCTCGACGTAGATCATCTTCGGCATCGAACCGACGATCAAGCCCGCCCATTCTTCGATGATGCCGACGCTAGAGCCCAAGACATGATTTGGACAGCGAGGGGACTTCATTGCGGAGCCGTGGAGGTGGTGGACCGGATCTACAAAGGTTGTATGTCCGTTCCCTTAGTTAAAATGTTAACTAGTTTGCTTGTTTCGCCTAAATATCTAGTAAACGATCCGTAGTCGGGTTTGTAGGCACCCGTAAAATTTGATTTGTGCATGTTTGATCACTTGTGAGACTTCACTAGGGTGCCTAGGAACCCTACAGTTTGCACGATCAGGGAAAGAATGCGCATAGCCCAAGACTGACAGAAGCATTGGGCTGATGTGAAACGTCGACATCTGGAGTTCCAACCTGGAGACCATGATTTTCTGAAGATATCTCTAAACAGAGGAGTGATCCGCTTTGGCAAGAGGGGTAAGTTCAGTCCAAGATATATAGGACCGTTCGACATACTCGAACGAGTCGGAGAAGTGGCATACCGCACTACCACCCTCATTGGAAGGAGTGCACAACGTGTTCCACATATCCCGGCTTCGAAGATAAGTGAGAGACCCCAGCCACATCCTTGATCACTCTGAGCTCACTGTACAAATGGACCTAACTTATGAGAAACAACCCGTTGAGATTCTGGACAGAAAGGCAAAGACATTACTGTCACGCCCCGCTTCCCAGTGTACGGAAACGGTGACGTGGCAAGCCCACGGCGTATTTATTTCGAGAAGGTCATTTCCCGGAATAAATACGCTAAGTATAAAATAAGCAATATAAAATGACAAGAGAATTAACATGAGATATAAAAATTTAACAACTTTATTTACATTTAACTTGATTCATTTACAACACATGGTATCAACTGAAATGAAAATACAAGAATGGCAATGCCTAAACAGGTGACATACATAAACTGAAAAGGAGATAACGGGACTAGGCCTGGATCGCGATATGATCGTGCTCCTCCTCTGAGATGTCTACCTCCTCAGTCTCCACAGTGTCTGAGGAACATTCCAAGAAAACAAAGAAAGGTGGAATGCCCATCAGCGAACATAAAGTATGTTGTGTTAGCTTGTCGTTTAATATAAACATGGAAAGTTAATTTAGAATGCACTTTTATCGTAATATGTGAACAAGTATAGTAATATATGACAAGTAGATAAACATGACAGCATAGCATGAGCATGGAAACAAATATAACATGGTCGTGTAATGTAGGTATGGTGAACATGCAGTGAAGATAAGTGTATTAACAGGTCTCTATTTGGGTATACTAATTTACGTAAGTTCAAGGGTGAATGTCAACCAATCTCAAGAGTGTTCTCGAACCCAACAGGCTGTAATCCAGGGGTAAGGAACCACGGGCCCGAATCAAGTGTTAGTAACGAGACTTCGACCCTCGTCGAAGTATTCCAAACTCAACAGGCTGTAATCCAGGAGCAAGGAAACACGAGCCCTCATGATAGCTTGCTTATGTTAGTAGACATGGATTCATGATCTAGTGGACTCCTGAGATTTCGTTGGATTCACACATGAACTACCACAATTAAATTTACAGGCCTTGCTCGAATCCATGAATACATCAAGTGGCAAGATAGAGTTCATGTCGATATCGAGTATTCATGTCAAGTATTCATGTATTCATGCCAAGTTGTATTCATGGTTCGAGTCAAGTCAAGTCATGTACTCAGGTTTGATATATGTGTTTGAATTCAGGCATTCAGGTTCAGGTTCAAGTATGCATGCTAGTCTTTGAATTCAATTTTGAGTTGGATTCTAATTTGAGTTTAGTTTCAAGTTTGATTTAGACTCAGACTTGAGTCAGACACTTATAACTGATTTAGATCTTGAATTAGGCTCAGGAGTTATCGGTAACTGCTGCACATGAACGGCAGGATTTGTGTATTTTTCCAAGACAATTACCATTGATAACACCGTTAAATTTTCTACCTTAATTAGGCAAGCACTCACTTTCTCCGGCTCCCTAGGGCTCAAGAGAATTGATCCCGCTTAAACCTATATTTACTAAGGTCTTTAAATGTTGTTTTATATAACTCGAGGGGGTTTTATGAAAATATTTTTAATAAAATTAAAAATAAACCTCGAGAAGTTATTTATAATATTTTTCAAAGAGAATTGATCCCGTTTAAACCTATATTTACTCGGTATTAACTCCACTTACCGATGTTCATTTTAAAAAAGATTTTCAAAGAGGAAGAAGAGAGATTGGGAGGGACTTACCATTTGATTATACAAAGAAGAGGTAGGAGAAGGGATTGTTGTCGTCGTGGCGTCACGGGATCGCAGAAATTAGCTTCGATCCTCGCCGGAACTTGATCGCTTGCTAACTCTAGTTTACTCCACTTGTACGTAGGAACTTTTGAGAGAATTTTGGCTAGAATTTTCAAAATGGTGAAGGGCTAGGGCATGGGGTAGTATTTATAATGTGGAATTAGGGTTTTGGGATTAAAAGTGTGAATTAAAATACATTAAAATGTGGATAAATGTGAATTGTAGAGTTTCTATTTGATTGCAGGGAAATCAAATCGTGCAGGAGAGTTAGGGGTAGGCCAAGAGTTGTGTGTGCAAAGCATGGAGGAGCTTGGGCCAAGATCGACCGTCCCCGCCGGTTTTTTATGAAGTTTGGCCGGTCAGATTGGGGCTATGGGGTTCTGGATCTTGCCATGTGTTCACGCCAGTGTTAACACCCTTTTGTACATGTTTAATTTTTCTGACTTTTCATTTTTATGTGTATTGCATGTGTAAACTTTTAGGCTTCCAAAAATTTTAAAAATAAAATCAGAAAAATAATGTGTCTGATGGAATTCGAGCACAGAGGTTATGTCACAGCAGTGCAAAGGCTTTACCGGTGAGCTACAAGTTAATTCTTGCTATTCTTTAGCAAAATTTATTTATAACTTGTACCCAGACTGTTATACTCTCTTCTGTACATTAAACTGAAAAATTTTGTACAGAAATTTCAGAGTCATTACAATTACGGAATAAGGAAGTAAATTTGGTCCAAGTAATGTGGAGAAAAGATTCGCCAAGAGAATCAACATGGGAACGAGAAGAAGACATGCGTGCAAGATACCCTTACTTATTTATAAATTAGTCCATATATAAATGTAAATTTCGAGGAAGAAATTTTTACAAGGATGGTAGAATGTATCGACTCTGAATTTACTTTACCAAATTTTTCAGTTTAATGTACATAAAGGAGTTTACAGGCCTGAGTATAAGTTATAAGTATATTTTGTTTAAGAACAGCAAGAAACAACTTGTAGCTCACTGGTAAAGCCTTGCACTGCTGTGACGTAGCCCCTGTGTTCGAATCCAATCAGATACATTAATTTTTTATGATTTATTTTTTAAACTTGTTGGAAGCCCAAAAGTTTACACGTGCAATACACACAAAAAATGAAAAGTCAGAAAAATCAAACATGTGCAAAAGGGTGTTAACACTGGCGTGAACACGTGGCACCAATCCGACGGCCCCACCCCCTCAAACTACCGGCGAATATTGCAATTTGGCCGGTACCGACGGTTGACCCAAGCCCAATGAGGCACGGGCTTTGCACACTCGACCTTTCCTCTACCCCTAACTCCCCTGCACTGTTCGATTGCAAAGCAATCAAACAGAGACCCTTCAATTCCTAATTTATCACATTTTTAATGCATTTTAATTCTAAAACCCTAATTCTACACTATATATACTACCCCATGCCCTAGCTCTTCATCATTCTGAAAATTATAACCAAAACTCTCAAAAATTTATAAGTACAAGTGGAGTAGAAAGGCGTTAGCAAGCGGTCAACTTCCGGCGAAGAATCGAAGCTTTTCCGATGACCCCGCGATGCCATGAAGTTCAACCCTTCCTCTTCTACCTTTTCATAGGCTAACTAGCTTGTAAGGCCATCTCAATCCCTCTTCTTCTTCCTTGAAAATCTCATTTCAAAACATATGTCGGTAAGTGCAGTTAATACCGACATCTTCTTCTAAACCCTGGAAATTCCACTTTTTCTTAAAAAGTGCTCATCCATATTCTTACACCATGCTTGTTATTATAAAATCAATGTTTAGAACAAACTTTTAATCAAAAATATCATGCAAAATAACTTTAACTTAACTTTTACATTAAAATACCATGAACATTGTATATATTATCTTTTATTATTTTGCTTAAACATACCTTTAGGAAAATTCATGAAGTAATGACCTACGTCTCACATACACACATGGTTCCATAGCACGATATATCTTTGTTGGAATTTTTTTACGAGTACAATATTACATTAAATTACCATTTACTATAAAACCGAATTTCTTTTAAATTTCTTTGCAAATATACCTCTACAACCCTTTTTAGGGGACCCGCTATTAGATGGTGCGGATTATCGCACATTCTTGGACTAGTAGAGCGAGATGGAGACCTCCTCACGGTGCATTCGGTCTCGAAAGCTTTTTAAATACGGTTTTTAAGAAAAACGCATTTTTCTACTTAAATAAAAATTTAATTTTTAATAATTATATAAAATATTACAAATCCATATATTTTCAAAATATAATAAACTTACATTTTTTTAAAAGAATTACAAGTTTCACTAAAATACCATCAAGATATCAACAAAAGATAAGTTTTACAATAAAATACCATGAACTTTCCAAGCTAAACTATTATAACTAAATATCTCAAATCCTTAAAAATTTACATCCATGAAAACCCTAAATAATATAAATAACTTCTCGAGATTTATTTTTAATTATATTAAAAATATTTTCATAAAACCCCCTCGAGTTATATAAAACAACATTTAAGGACTTTAGTAAATATAGGTTTAAGCGGGATCAATTCTCTTGAGCCCCAGGGAGCCGGAGAAAGTGAGTGCTTGCCTATTTATTGTAGAAAACATAATAGAGTTATTAATGGTATTTGTCTTGGAAAAAGACATAAATCCTGCCGTCCATTTTCAACAGTTACCGATAACTCTCGGACCTAATTCAGGATCTAAATCAGTTACAAGTGTATGACTGAGTCTGATTCTAAATCAAACTTGAATTCAAACTCAAACCAGAATCCAATTCAAATATGAATCCAAACTCTAACATGTATACTTGAACATGAACTTGAATACCTGAATTCAAACTTCAATATCAAACCCGAATACATGACTTGACTTAACCGAACCACGGCTATAACTTGACATGACTACAAGATTACATCCTGAACCTGACTATTTGAACAACTTGTATCCATTGTCTCGGCAAGATTTTTAATATAATCTATACAATACATTACACGGGGTAACGGGGTAGATTGGTATGGAATGTATTAACGTGGCACGAGATGGTCACATAAAAGACACCTATATGAACTCTCGTGCCGTTGTCCCATGGGTTTTGACGGGGCCTTGTACTATATGTTACCATAGTTCACAGGGTAAGATGGACTCCTCTCGTATACACAAATACCTTCTGTACCAAGCTACAAACAACTACATTAGAATAATAATCTTATATCTGTACAACGTACCAGTTTTATTTCACACTACTTGTTTTATTCTATTCTTTCTTTTGGGACTTACCGAGCGCTAGTTCGCTGACGCATTCCTGTCTATTTCTTTCTTTGGAATGTTCGTTAGAAGGACCGGACTCTCAGGAGATCGAGCCGAGCCAGGATGACTTGGACCAATTCACTGTCCAACCGGACTTCTAGCTCACTTTGTACTTATTTCAGTTTGTATGCCACTGTTTAGGCATTGCTTTATATCATTGTATCTTTCCTTTTCAAAGCAGTTGTATTGTAAAGATGAATGTTAATAAAAGTTGATGGTTATTTTATATCTCTTATCATTCTTGTGCATTTTATATATATTGCTTAGTTACGCTTAACGTATTTATTTCTTAGTAGATACGTTGCGGCCCGCCACGTCACCGCTTCCATACACTGGGAATGGGGCGTGACAGTTGCGCTCGTGAACCTTTAACTGTCTTGATGCAAAAGCCACAACCTTTCCATGCTGACCAGAACATATCCTAATCCCTTACCGGATGCATCACAATGTACGTCGAATCCGCCAAATAGATCCGGTATTAGAAGAATAAGTGCAGAGGTTAACCTTAACTTGAGTTATACAAATGCCTTCTCACATGATTCTGACCACACGAATGATTCATCTTTACGTATGAGCTTAGTCAGGGGTGCTGCAATCTTTGAAAATCGTTCGATGAAGCGTCTATAGTATCCTGCTAAGCCTAAGAAGCTTCTTATATCTATCACCATCTTTGGTGTCGACCATTCGCTGACAGCTGACACCTTAGCTGGATCCATAGAGATTCTTCGCCTGAAATGATATGTCCGAGAAATCCGACTTGATCTAGCCAAAATTCACACTTGTTGTACTTGGAATAGAGCTGGTGTTGTCGTAATGTCTCCAGGACAATGTGTAAATGCTCGGTGTGCTCTTTCCGATTCTTTGAATACACCGGGATGTCATCGATGAAGATAACAACAAACCTGTCTAAGTACTCTCGGAAAACTTAGTTCATCAGGTTCATAAAGATAGTTGGTGCATTGGTCACCCTAAATGGCATTACGAGATATTCATAATAGCCATAACGAGTCCTAAACACCGTCTTCGGAATGTCGGACTCCTTGAGCTGCACCAGATGATATCCTGAACGAAGAACTAACTTTGAGAATATACAAGATCCACTTAACTAATCGAAAAAGGTCATCGATGCGAAGTAATGGATACTTGTTCTTAATCATTACTTCATTCAGAGCTTGATAATCCACACACATCATGTAAGTACCTTCCTTCTTCTTTACCAGCAGCACCAGAGATCTCCAACTTGAGGTACTGGGTCTGATCCAACCTTTCTTCAAGAGTTCATCCAACTGATTACTGATCTCCTTCAATCCCTCCGGACATAGTCGATATGGAGTTTTGATTACTAGTCGTGCGCTGGGTTGCAAATCAATAATGAATTCAAGAGCTCGATAGGGAGGCAAATCTGATATATCTTAATGGAAAACATTCACGAACTCTCTAACGACCTCTAGCTTCAATCCTTCCGCTTGCAACGCTGCAATCTCTGCCTTCTTTGATTTTGCTCGGTAGATTCTAGGATCCAAAGTCTGGTCTCCGCTTTTAAAATAGAACACTGGGTGGTCTGGTATTTCAAACGCAGCCCTCTATTGGCGACAGTCGATGGTAGCGAAGAAAGTTTCCAGCCAGTCCATTCCCAAGACTACGTCGAAATTCGGTATGTCCAGTACTTTGAAGTCCGCATAGAATTCTCGACTGCAGACGACCACTGGACACAGATCGTATCCCAAGGTTGCTTTTAGAACGCCGATCCCTGAACTGACATTCCAGCTGGATATGAGCGAATTAACTGGGATCACATAAGTTTTTAAGAACCGTTGCGATATGAAGCAATGCTATGCCCCAGTTTCGAAGAGTGCGAGTGCAGGTAGAGTGGCTACTAAGATTGTACATAAGTCGCATGGGATAGGTTTAGGTATAACAAATATAGATGGCTAGGAATTGAAATAACTTGAAAGGGAATAGGGAAGAGATTTACCAGTGATAACCTGACCCGTAGCTTCGGCCTCTTCAACCGACATGGTGAATGCTTGGCGTCGTGGCACCTTCTTCTGTGCCTGGTTAAACACCCAGCGTTGAGGTTGAGCGGTCTGGGTGCAGGGAGCTGGAGTTGGTAGAGCTAACCAGGTAGGAGGAGTTTGGATCTCCGGTCTAGCGAGAGGGTTATTAGTCCTCCGGTTCTGGGGGCATGCTCCGATAGTATGAGTAGAAGACCCACAAATCAAGCACAAGTTGTTCGCTCTACGACAGTTCTTCACCAGATGCCCTGTTCTTTTGCAGTAGTTGCAAAAGTCTGGTTTGCTGTTGGTGAACGAACCTCCTGGCCTCCGAGATGGTCCGTTGAAAGCTGGCCTGGAAGAGGCCCCTCCTGTGATCTAGTGCAAAGGGCGTTTCATACCGGCCGACTGTGGCATGTCCTTCTTCTTCACAACTGCCTCACAGCATCGGGCAGCTTTCAAAGCAAGCTCGTGGGTTGGGAAATCCCCTGTAGTGAGTGCAGCTTAGATTTCAGGGTCCAACCCCTGCTGGAATCGTCATGCCCGGATCTCAGCAGTGGGAATGAGATGCACAGCGAACCTATTACGATCTTTTGTTAGCAGTGTTTAAGTGAGATTGGAAAATTCAACTTGAGATTATATCTTACCTGCCGAGCATGGTAAATTCAGCATCATATTCATCCACAGACTTGACCCACATCGAGCCTTGCTGTAAATGGATAAATTGCTGCTCCATGACAAAGCGGGAAATCTCCGGAAAGTACTTCACATCGAAGAGGTCTCGGAATGTTTTCCATTCTATTGGTTGCACGAGACGGCTCTCCTCTGCTTTCCACCATACCCTGGCATTATCAGTCAGTTGCAACATAGCAACTCTTACCCAAACTATATCTGGCACTTGAGCCGCTGCCAGGTCATCCTCAATTGTCTGAGCCCATTCTTCTACTTCAAGCGGGCTCTCCTTACCCAAGAACTTCCTTAGGTGCAGTGCCCGAAACTGCTTAACTCTGGGCGCCTCTGCCTCATGGCGAGCCAATCCTTGGTGTATGAGGGTTGTCTGCCCCCTCTGTCCTTCCAATAGGATCTTGATAGCCTCAAGAAGTACCGTTTACTCATTGATAGGCACTGCAATGGTAGGTGATGGTGGTAGAGTAGGCGGTGGAGTGTTGTCGTTGACGTTGGTACTGATATTGTTCGGAGAGTCCATCACCCTGAAATAAAAGACAGATTAAGATAGATTCAAGGAATTTTGAAATTCAAGGAATGTAAATATTTATTGAATTCATTAATTCCTGTTGTATATTATTTATGACTTCATGCAGAACTGACCTGCATGGGCCACCAATAAAGCCGGTCATGACTCGCTTTCCAGTAAACAGAAACGGTGATGTAGCAAGCCCGCGGTATATTTATTCAGAAAAGGTCATTCCCTAAATAAATATACTAACCGTATTGAAATAATAAAATCACATTGCAAGAATAAATGGAGACCATACAATTTTCAAAAAAAATCTTAATTTTCATTCAAACTTGAAATATTTACAGATACATGAGTTCAACTAAAAAAGTAATTACAAGAAAAGAAATATCTAAATAGGTGGCATACATAAGCTGAAAGAAAAAGGAAGTTAAGCTAATCCTAAATAGTTATCTGGTCGTAATCTTCCTCTGTAGTGTCCACTTCCTCCGTCTCGACCGTATCTGACGAACATTCTAAGAAAACAAAGGTGGGTGGAATGCCCGTCAACGAACTAGAGCTCGGTAAGTCCCAAAGTAAGAGTGAAGTGACAAGTATATATAGAAATAATGTAAATGACCAGTAAAAATGTGTAGATCTGAATATGGGTATATGTATCTATATGTCTCTATATGGTCATTGTGTTAACGTTAAGTTCCAAGTGTGAATGTCAACGCAACCGTAGAAGTATTCACGAGTTCAAGAGTGGAGCCCCAGGAGCAAGGAAATATGTGTCTATTTCATGTGTTATCATCCGGACTCTAATCTGTGGAGGAGTCAACTCGACTGATATTTGAGTAAATAGAAAAAATAGGTTAATATGGGACTCCTGAAACTCCGTTGGATTCACACAAGAAACTATCACAAACACCCCGAGTATAATATATATTTTAACTGTAAGATATCCTTAGTTAATTTGATTGGTTGATTATAACATGTCTTGATCGAAACCATAGATTGCAAAAGTTGAAGAATGAAGTCTAGTAAGTCGAGTAGAATGCGAGTCATATCAATTGCAATCTTGGGTTGAGTCAAGTTAGTCGAGTAGATTGAGTTCAAGTTCAAATTCAAGTTTAGGTTCAAGTTTGGATTCAAGTTGAGTTTAAAGTCTAGTTTAGGTTCGAGTTTGTGTTCAAGTTATAAACATTTCATGTGAATGGATTCAACTTTTGAAGATCTTAAGTTTGGGAGAAATCGGACAACTGTTGTACATGGACGGCAGAATTTGTGTCTTTTTCTAAAAGAATTGTCATTGATAGCTCCGTTAATTTGCAGTGTTGTCTAACCTGAATAGGCAAGCACTCACTTTCTCCGGCTCCCTGGGACTCAAGAGAAATGATACCGCTTAAATCTATATTAATCTAGAGTCCTTAAAAATTTATTATTGTTGTTTATATTTTATTTATATTGTTTGCATTTCTTGAGGAGATATTATGTAAAAACATTTTAATATTGTTTAAAAATAAAGCTCGAGAGTGATTTATAATATTTAGAGTTTTTATGAACATGTATTCTAATTTTAGTAGTATTTTAGCGATGAAACCTAGTTTTTAAAAGTTTATGGTATTTTAATGAAAACTACTACTTTTGGAACTTGTTGGTATTTTATTAAAATTTTAATCTTAAATTTAAAAAATATATATTTTTCACAATTTGTTTTTATTGAAAATACGGTTTCAAAATTTTATATAATTTTTCAAAGTTTAATTTGTTTTAAAAAGTCGTATTCTTTTAAATCGTATTTTCATTTACTTTCGAGACCGAATTCTCCATGAGGAGTTCTGTATCTCACTCTACTATCCCAAAGACATACGATAACCCACACCATCCGTAGATGGGTTCCCCTAAAAGGGTTGTAAAGGCGCAATTGCAAAGAATCCCAAAATATCGATTAAAAACATTTATTTGTAAAAACGATGGTATTTTATTGAAAACCCGTATTATTTAAATTAACCATACATCTAAAATATCGTGCTATGAAATCATAGTGTATGTGATGGGATGGATCGTTACCCCGTGAATGTTCTAGAGGTATGTATCACTAATTATCGAAAAAGGGTGTATTGAAGTTCATGGTATTTTTGTGTCAAATTTGATATACGTTCTATTTAACGAGAAATTCTAAACATGTGCAAAATTAATTATATGAACATTATTTTAAGGTTATGGTTACAAGTTATTTGTGATCTATGTAGCATGATAATGATAGTAGAAATATTGTACAAAGAGTGTGATTAAGCTAACTCCACTTTTTTATCGATTTGTTTTCAAGAAACGGTTTGAGATAAAACGAAAGAGAGGAAGAAAGAACTTACTTGTTTGGTGCTAGGAGAAGAGAAGAAGAAAGAGAGGGTATTGTGGCATTGAGGTATCGTTGGGAGTGGCTCCGGTCTTCAATGGAATGAGATCGATCGCTAACTCCGCTAGACTAGTTTTAACTTTTCTTTGAACTTAGAGAATTTTGAGAATTTTTTATAGAGATTTTCAGAATTGGGAGAGCTAGGAGATGGGATGTATTTTTAGTGTAAGGATAAGGGTGTGTGAGTTAAAGAATTAGAATTAAAAAAAATTAAAATAGGATTAAAGGTGGAAATGAAATGTCTCTGTTTAAATTCAGGGAAATCAAACAGAACAGAGGAGTAGAGGAGAGTTGAAGGGGTCCACGGGTGAAGAATGGAGGGGTTTGGGGCTAGGTGGACCGCTGGTAGTGGCTTGATGGGGAAAACGGGCGGTCGAGATTTGCCCAATCGTCTCGAGATTCGTACCATGTGTTTAACTCGTAATTAAAACCTCATTTATCCTATTTGATTTTTCTGAAACTTTTCGTTTCTCCATGTATTGCACGTGCAACTCTTGGGCTTCCGAAAAGTTAAAAAGAAAAATATTAAAAAATAATTGTGACTGATGGGATTCGAACACAAAGACTATGTCACAGTAGTGGAGAGGTTTTACCAGTGAACTATAAATTGTTTCTTGCTTTTATTGAACAAAAATATCTTATAACTCCTAATCAGGCTGAAATACCCTTACTATTAAACAAGTTAATTTTGTACAGCGTTTTTAGAGTCGTTACAATCAATGTTACATCGGTCAATAAAACATGAGCAAGAGTACTTGACTGTGATGGGAATCGTTGGATCTCGAGTTGAAGACGACAGGAGACTCGAATCATGTGCTTGGATCGAACCGGGTGTATCCGTGAGCATGAGATGAAGATGATGATGATGGCCTTTACGATGTAGAGATCTTGGCTTGATGGAAAGATGTCGATGATGTGAGAAAGTGTTGCGCTGATGGGATTCTTGTCGCTAGGAGATCTCGTCGGCTTCAAAGGTGAGAGAGGGGAAAAGAGAGAAAGAGAAGGCTAGGGTTTTGTAGAGGAAGAGATCTAGGGTTTTGGAGAGGAAGAGGGCTATGAAATAAGGGTTTCGTTCGTGTATGGGCATGGGTTTAAATAGATGTTGGGTTAGTTACGTGATGGAAAGATTCATGCGAAATATCAGGAATTCAGCCAGAAATATGTTGAGCCGGCTTAAAGTATGGTTGAGCCATCTCACAGAGACAAAGAATAAAATGATTGTTCCAAACACAAGTTGAGTCATCTCAGGGTAAACTTGAGCCGTCTCAAGAAGGTGTTGAGCCGGCTCAAGATTATTACGAGCCGTCTCAAACATACAGAGAAAGAAAAGCAATTCTCTGGACCTATGAACCAGCTTAATATTATCACTAGTCCTCTCATGCAACCAGAGAAGGATTTAAACATTAAGAAAGACTCTTGAGCCGTCTCTGGCATGGTTCAGCCGGCTCAGGGATGATATTTGGCTGATATCAAAACTGATATGTTGCTAAACATTTTAAATGGACATGGAATCAAAGAAATACGAAAAATACTTGTTTTTATTGGGATTTCTAGATACAGGGTGTTGCATCCTACCCGCCTTACAATAAAATTTCGTCCTCGAAATTTAAAAGAACGAAGAAACAATGATTAAAGAAACAAGTGAGGGTACGAAATTGTCACGAGCCGGAAACGACACGTGACCGGCAATCGAATCATGTGAAGTCTATAGGACACCGCCGTAACCCAAGTAAGACAAAAACCAGGAATCTAAACCTTTATAAATAAATAATGGAGGTGAAGTTTTGGAAAATGGTTATTAATGAAATAAAGTTCCTCTTTTTAAAGTATAAGTAAGGTTTATTTGAAAATGCAAGTGGATTGTAGACTAAGGTTTGAAAACATTTTCGTCATTAAAAATTTTGGCAACACCTCCTTTATAAATTTTGATAAAAACCAGTACATATACCTAAATATTATCAGCATCCCCAATCGGGAGCTATCTCATCACCTAATCGTCGGAAACATAACCACGTAGTGATATACGACGCCTAAGGCGAAGATCAATACAAGAAAAAGTAAAGAAATACCAAAGTATCATCAAGTCAACTATATCCAACTCGACATATAAAAGAATAACATACTAGTTTCGTCTCTAAGTCCAAAAGAATATAAAAGTTTTGGTCGATGGAGTTTTTAACAAGATCACAAAGATTATATATATACAAGTGGCGGTTACGATTTGGAATGTAACCCACCTACCAAAGCAATCACCCGAAGAAGAAGCGTGCTAGAAAACCGCTACTGATCCGAGCGGTCGGTCCTGCAAGAAACTATGGCACAACGGAGGTGAGTTGCCAATTCGTGAGTAGAAGATATCATCAAGTAAAAATCGAATGCATAACGATCTACCTAGGTCATACTGTATAATATAACGAATGTGAACGTGTATATACATAAATATCGCGTCAGTTTCAATAAGTGTGTCATATCGGATCGTGCATAACACACGTGATCCCCATGATCAAACAATATGTGGAAATATGTCATCCAATGAGTGTCCATCATCGACACTCGAAAACCTCATAAAAACAACTAAGTGTCCAGTATTGACACTCGAAATCCTTATAAATCCTGTGTCCAACATCGACACTCGAAATCCTCTTATCTCAGGCGCCGTCTCTCGGATCGGCCCTCATATCCATCTGAATCATATAACTCTATTCGGTATCCTCCGGATATCCGCCGAGTTTCCATACTATCATCAGTCGGTCTCATCCTCACTAGGCTCACCCGCCTTTCTATATGGGCTTCTTTCCCCTCGGTACTGTACCGGGTCAACCATGTATCCGCAATCGGTTCCTCCCCCTCTCTCGATTCGGATAATACTCATATCTCAGAACCCAGAAAACTCATGGTGGATGCCAAATCATTATATCAAGAGAAAACATCATTTTAAAATATTCACAAGTTTTATAAAATCATACATGCGGTTTCTCAAATCTCATAGAAGCAGAAATCCCATGAAAACACTATCTCATAAGAACATGGAAATAATGGAACAATATATAAAAGTACAGAACAGTAATATAACGCATGCTGATGTAAAATGAGCAGTAGTCTAAGGTACTGGTAGGAATATGGTATGATGCGAAATAGCATGGCAAGTTCTATATGTGTGCGAGGCATTGCAATTACCAATGTTGTGTGCGTGAAATATACGAGTTTGTGTACGTGCAACATGTAAATCATTCATAATTGTACAGTGTACTACTAGTATGTTCATATAAGCAATGTAAAGAAGGTACAATATCCGGGATAGCATGCGGTGCTGGGTAATAAGCGGTAATCTATAATTCTAACAGGGTATAGTATGATACGGGTAACATAGAAAGTTCTATATGTGTACGTGGTATGTCAATTACCGTGAGGTGTAGGTAACATGCGAGTATTTGCAAGTGCAACATGAAATTATCGGTAATGGTGCGTATGTCTTAGCAAACGAAGTTAAGTAGAGCTAATGGTATAAACGCAATATATATCGTAAGTAATCGAAGTATGAGCGTATACAGAAATAAGGAAATCGTAACGTGAGCAAACGTTAAAATATCTAACTACGTATGAGCCATACGGTTATAGTTTAAAATAGCACGAAACGTTGTTTTGGAAATAAGGAACTACAATGATTTTGAAATAGATATCATTTGAAAATTCGTAGCGCACTCTTGAAGTTAACATTTAAAAATACGTAACGAATCGTTAGTTTTCAAAATAAGTATGGCTCTAAATATCTCATAAATTCCCGATTTGGGATTTAGCAAGACTCCTCGAGTCGAAATGAATATCGGCCATAATCGGCAATCTATTCTCATCATATCATGTACAGAATCACCATCGTACAATATCATCCAATCAATACAGTACGGATCAATAGTCGCATACACCAACTCATCTCATACCATATAAAGTATGGACATCTAGTTGCGTACAGCACATAACAATAATCATATTATATATATAGCATAATGCCTAGGAAATAGACACTAAAATTATAACTGTCTACTAAATATGCGAATATACACATCTAGTGTTCTAGCAAACCCTATTTGGTAGGTATACGTTTCTAATATA
The DNA here is from genome assembly GCA_030015575.1 of Agapanthus africanus. NCBI lineage: Eukaryota > Viridiplantae > Streptophyta > Magnoliopsida > Asparagales > Amaryllidaceae > Agapanthus > Agapanthus africanus. The sequence goes on from JASDDO010000026.1 coordinate 462,452,684, forward strand.
TATCGTATTCTAATTGCTAAGGTTGTGGGAGTGCTATACGCCAGCCACCCGACTTTCCCCGTAGATATATATCTACTCACCGATACACTCCTCACCCTAGTCGAAGCCGGAGAATGCCACGCCCTTCTTCTTCATCTCAGAAGTCCCCACGACTGTACCTAAAAACAAAATCATAAAAAAAATCGCATAAAAACCCAATTCGAAATCGAAACAACGAGCGAAACACACATAGGTTAGAACCTAACACATGCCAAATACGACAAAATACCCCCGGCGTTGACGTACGAACGTAGAACGACCAAGTCAAGACATAAAAATCCGAAAACCAAGTTTAGAAACTGTAAGATATCGTCAAAATCTTCGTAAAACACCTCCAGATTATGAATCATGGAATCTGGGGCAATTTAGCATATAAAATAGGCTTAGTTATCAAGTAAGTGAGATACAGAACAAACCCCAAACCCTAAATCATCATCATGGCCACAATTTATGGCCAATAGGGTTAAATCTGCGGCCAGATCAAGGAAATAGGGGCTCGGGCTTCGAGGGTGGTCTTCTACTGGTCCTAGCATCTCACAGTACTCTCTAAATATTTTTCAAAGCATCAAGTTGTTTCAGATTCCATTTGAATATCAAAACTCAATGAAAAGAAATTTTTAAAACTTGAAACGGTTTAAAACCAATGATAATTGCACTAAAATACTCCCATCTATCACTAATAAAGTTGTAATCACTAATTAACCCTCTATTACACCACCACTACTAGTTGTATCCACAAAAAAGCACTTTTGAAATCTCACAGCTAAGAAAACATGATCTTTAGCTCTAAATATGGTTTGTCATGGAAAGTGTTACAAGTAAATTAGAAAAGATGGTGTTTGACCTCTTTGGATGGAATTGGGGATCTTAAGCTTGGAAGGATCCCATTAGAACCTTGGTGATGGCTTCAAGTGATACTACTTGCTATTCTTGGTATTTAAGATGAATGAATCCAAGATTTTGATGAAGTTGATTGCACTTAGTGTAGGATTGATTTTCTTGAGTGAGAACTTGGTGTGTTTTTGTTTGGATGAGAGGGACTTGTAGGAAGAAGAAGGAAAATTATGTGAAGAAATGAGGGTGAATGAGGAGATATGAAACATGTTATGTTGCATTTCCTCTCTCTCTCTTACCCAAACCTCTCATGCCCATGCCTCTTCTCACTAGCCATCATAAATAAAAATCCAAATGAAATGCTAAGTCCCCACTTAAACTTGACATGGCACACAAAAGATAATTATGAAAACAAAGTATTTGTTTTAACACGCTAACCTTGTATGGATATAATTACATGTTAATTTATGAAAAACCCATTTAAATAAATGTTTTCATAAATAATAATACACTTTATTTCCAATTAATCCCACAAATGAAGCTATATGTAATTATACCAATTTATGAAAACACAAATCCATACCGGTTATCATATCCGTAAAACCCAAAATATTATTATTCAATTTCCAAAATAATATTTACTATTTTCTGAAATGTTACAGAAATGTTCATGTATCAAGAACTAATTAAAAGGATCAAGGAAATAGATAGGGGTGTGAAAATTCACGATCTCGGCCTGACAATCAATGTGTGCAAGGAAGGTACCTAACCAGTCCACCTAATGACAATGTCGTAATCCCCGGTCCTGGGTCAAAGTTTCGTGTAGTAAGGGATGTGTAGTAGCAAAAGTAGTGGATAGGAAATAGTGTGTGTCCCCGGAATTAAATACTCTAGCAGGAACTGGACTAACTAAAATAGTACATGCGACGACATCCTCTGACGCCTCGGCCATCAAGGTAAAGGCATGCCGCCTCTGAATGGGTCCTGGCGAAAATTTCTGCTGTTGGTTGAATCTGTTGAGCTTCGACATCATGGGACAATCTCTAATTTGGTGATCATTATCCCCATAGATCAAACATTGTCCGTTAGCCCAGCGGCAATCTCTCTGATGGTACCTCGGTTTCTTACAGTAGTTGCAAACCAGCTTTTTCCGCTGTGGTGGGACGGCAGCACGCTTCATCTGAACCCCACAATGCTATCTGACTGGGATCTCTCCACCTGATCGGACTGAGGTCCCTCCTGAAGTCTGGCTAACTGGGCGGCTCGGTCCTCCTTCCTGATATTTCTTTCTCTTGTCCATGACCGCCTCAATTCTGCGAGTTGCGTTCAGTATCTCGGAGCATTGTTGGCTATAGTGCCCTCAAGGCAATTATTGTAATCGCAGGTATACGATTATGATGATTGAGGGATGACCTATACGGATAGAACAGTCTTACTCGAGATGATAGTATGTTACCTAGTTTGTCTTTATAATCATGTGCGTGTATTATGTGGAATTACGGATCGCTATTATATGTTGATAGAGCCCATAGAATTCATGCTTGGCTACCAGGGTTATTATGGAGATCATACTTGTGAGAACTGGGTAGTCTATAAGCAAATCCTTAAATGTGCCTAGTCGTTGGAATATCGAGACTAGGCATTGATATTCCAGAGTAGAATAGTGTATACGTTTCTTGACCCCGACGAGGGGAGATAGGCGGTCTCATAGCCATTGGTGTTAGTTAGTCACCAAAGATTGTATACAGGTGCTCATTGGGTTATGAGTTACGCTAGACGGACTCACTGTGAACATGCTAGATGGTATTATACTTATTGTCAGGTAGAAGTTCTCTGGTGACATGAGTACAGATTAGTCTGTCGACCTGAGATCGTCATTTTTCTCGTGTGAGTTCCCACTGTGCTTTGATTGTTGGGTTACCCTAACGCCCTAGCCATAATCCGTGGCAGTTTGCGGAAATTTTTTTTTTCTAAGAGTTTAAAAACTGCACTAGAATAACCCATTAAACCGGATCTAACCATAAACCTAACTAGCTAAACAAATAGAGCTAACTACTATGGAAAGAAGTCTCACCAAACGATCCAAGTCCTTCGGTTTTCTTTCCTCATCGTTCGCTCCGAGTGGCCACCATGACCGTGCTTGATCTCTTTTGCTCGCTCCATCGGTACTCCGGGATCGAGCGTGTTCTCCGGTCCTCCTTTGTCGCAGATAATCCACCCGAGGGATGTGATCCATGGCTCTAACTCCTAACTAAGTAACAAAAAGGAGCAACTAGAGAACTTGGGATACTAATTCAAGATCTCTAAGATGTAGTGTGAAGTTCTAAGTGTTTTACTATCTCTATCTAGCCTCCTCTCTTGTTTCTTAACACATGAGGGTGTAAAGAGGACGAAGATGGTGAAGGTGGAGGAACTCAAGAGAAGGAGATGAGAGTGATGCAAAATGGTGAGCACAAAAGAAATGAGCAACCATGTGAGAGAAAATAAATGGCATTGGTTTTGTATAACAATATCCATCAATAAACAATGTGACCCATGCATTAATAGTTGCCACAAATGAATAAAGAATTCATTTGTCAACTATTGAGGCATAGTCCTCACTATACTCCCCTCACCTTACACTTTACACCTCATTTCCATTTATCAAATAAACGGAAAAAGTCAAGATTAGGTGTCCACCTTCTAGAATGTTATCCGTAACAAAATACGGATTACAGTCTGGTCTCTTCGTTTGAGAGTATCGCATACTGGGTCTAGGGGTAGTAAACGACAGACCATAATAACCCGGTAATTCATGCTGATGCGGCTCAGAACCAATCCGGGAAACTATTGATCAGCCTATCAGTAAATCCCAACTGCCTTGGCCAAGGTCTTATTGTCCTGACCAATCGAACACAATGCGATATCGACTCCCAATACCGGGAGAGACAAATCCCCGATAATCGCTCACTGCCCCTCATGTGGCTCGGGACTGTACCCAACCAAAACCTATTTCCACGACTCAGTAGACCCGTGGTAGGGTAGTGATCAAAGCACAGTGGGAACGCACACGAGACAAATGATGATCTCGGGTCTAAAGACTAACCTGTACTCATGTCACCTGAGAACTTCCACCTGACGATAGGTATAGTACCATCTGGAAGTTCTCGGCGAGTCCGTCCGGTGTACTCACACCCAGTGAGCACCTGTATACGATCTTAGGTGCAAAAGACCAATGGTTGCGGGATCATACCATCGCCCCTCGTCGGGGTCTAGAAACGTATACACTAGTCTACTCCGGAATATCGATGCCCAGTCTCGATACTCCCACGACTAAGGACAATTTAAGGATGTGCGTACCGACTACCCAGCTCTTACAAGTATGATCGCCATCACAACGCAGGTAGTCTAGCAATGATCCTACGGGATTTATGAACATGTATAAATGATATGTAATAGCAAGTAAAACATACGCACATGTTAAGATAAAGACAAACCAGATAGCATACTACCATATCGAGCAAGATTGTCCAGTACATATATATGTCCAAGCATCCACATATATACATATACAATAATGGCCTCTAGGGCATACATATCCAACAATCTCCCACTTGCACTAAGGCCATATATATTGGCGTACCGAATACCCAACTTTTGCTCTAAGACCAGTTGTTGGCGTACCGCATACCCAACATCTAAAAAAGTCTCTCTAACTGTGCTTGAGGAAGGGCCTTGGTGAATGGATCCGCAGTGTTGTCTTTTGTGTCCGCTCTCCGCAGCTCGATCTCCCGGCGATCAATGATCTCCCTGATTAGGTGATACCGCCTCAAGATGTGCCTGGATTTCTGATGGGACCGTGGATCCCTTGCTAAAGCCATAGCTCCATTATTGTCGTAATACACAATTATTGGGTTAACAATGGATGGAACCACCTGAAGTTCAGTAATGAACTTCTTAATCCAGACGGTTTCTTTTGAGGCATCGTTGGCAGCAATGTATTCAGCCTCCATCGTTGAGTCTGCGACGATGTCCTATTTGGAACTCTTCCAACAGACCGCCCCTCCGTTTACGGTAAACACAAAACCCGAGACAGACTTGTTGTCATCCTTGTCACTTTGGAAGCTCGAATCGGTAAAAGACTCCACCTGGAGTTCCCCATTACCGAATCTCAGGAACAGTTCTTTAGTCCTCCTCAGGTACTTCAGAATGTTCTTAACAGCTGTATAGTGGTTCTCACCTGGGTTAGACTGATACCGGCTCACCACGCTAAGCACGTAAGCTACATCTGGACAGGTACATAGCATCGCATACATTATAGATCTTACCACCGAAACATAGGGTATAGTGCTCATGCGAACCCTCTCCTTATCAGTCTTGGGAGACATCTCTTTGGAGAGGGTAATTCCATGCAATGCAGGTATGTTACCACGCTTGGAATCTTCCATACTAAATCTCTTTAGTATGGCCTCTATGTACCTTGAGTGCGAAAGTCCTAGTAATCTCTTGGATCTATCTCTATAGATCTTAATTCCCAGAATGTACGAGGCATCACCTAGGTCCTTCATGGAGAACCTTTGTGACAAGAACATCTTGACCGATTGTAGTATAGGAATATCATTTCCTATCAAGAGAAAGTCGTGGACGTACAAGACTAGGAACACGATGGTTCGGCCTACAATTTTCTTATATATACAAGGCTCATTCTCGTTCTTGATGAAGTCAAATCGCTTGACTGTTTCATCAAAATAGATGTTCCAACTCCACGATGCCTGCTTTAATCCATAAATGGATTTAAGCAACTTGCACACCTTCCCGCTGTAGGGTTCCTAGGCACCCTCAAGAGGTCTCACAAGGCATCGAACATGCCAATTTCAAAATTATGGTGCCGAGAAACCCTAGTGTACGGATCGTTGGCTAGAAAACTAGGCGAAACAATAAACTAGTTAACAATTAACTAATGAGAAGCGGAAATACAACCTTTGTAGATCCGGTCCTCCACCTCCATGGCTCCGAGATGAGGTCCTCTCCGCTGTCCAAATCAAATCCGGGCTCTAGCGTCGACTTCATCGGAGAATAAGCGAGCTAGGTCGTCGATGTCCATGCCGAAGATGATCTACGTCGAGGCATCGCTAAATCAAGCTCTCACTTCACCAAGTCATGAAACTTGTGAAGAAAACACACTCTACTACTTGGCAAGAGGTAGAGGATGAAGAAATAGGAAGTGGGTAGACTTTAGATTTGGATTTCTCACTCTTTTTCATCACTTGCCATTGATGGAGGCAAGCTTTCTTCACTTGAAGAAATGAAGAAGAAGAAGGAAATTGTTATGATAAGAATAATTAAAAAAGAAAAGAAAATCCATTCTTATCATAAGCAAACCATGGTTAGGTGTAGAGATTAAACCAAGGTTAATTTGAATGGTTAGGGTTAAGGATGAGATAAGAATGGTTGACTAAAGTCAATGCTTCATGAAGGTTCAAAGAATAAAACAAAACTAGCAACCATTCTTCTCATTATCATTTCCAAAATAAATAAATAAAGAGATATGAAAATGTAAACCCTAATCATTTAAATAACCATGGTTCAATCTTTACACAAGCACAAGCAAACATGTATCATCAAACATGATACAATCAAGTGCACAAAACTATATCGAATATACAATGTGCACATCCGAGTGAGAAAAATCCATCTTAAGTAAACCGATACTAGTTGATGCAAAGTAATATATCAAATATATAAATATGCATTAAATCATTAAATCAACACTTGATTCAATGATCCGGTTATGTCGCACACAACTGACTAGTATACAATATATCGGCTTATCGAATCAACGCTTGAATCGATAACTAGGTTATATCGCATACAACCATTCGATACATTTATCGCGCGAATAGAATACGGTATCACATACACGCATTATTCTCGGTCCCGCACATATCTCATATGCGCTCCTATTTCGTTTCGCTTGAGCCAGGAAACCTCTGTGTAGGACTCTAAAGACTCGTCAATACGCCGGCAGCAGGTGATGATCATATCAAACACCCACAAGCCGCAAGCGGTCTGCTAAACGTAACGGCCACCCGGGTATTGAGCGATCTGAAGATCGACGAGCAAGCCCGCTCACACTCCAGTGAATCCGACCAGTAACACTACCGTACAGTCCGGTCTGATCGTCTGATATGTCGCATATCTCGCCTAGGAGTGGTAAACGTCAGACCCCAATAGCTCGATAAGTCGTGTCGATATGAGGTCTATAACAATTCGAGAAACTACTGGTAACACTTACCAGTAAATCTCAGCAACCCTGGCCAGGGATTTCCTGTTATAGCCAATCGAACACAGCGCAACATCAACCCCCTATACCGGGAGAGACGAATCCCCTCCTATCGCTCATTGCCTCCATGTGACTCGGGACTGTACCCAAAAACCACCGTTTTGCATGCCCTCTTGGACGTGGTAAGATGGAAATCAAAGCACAGTGGGAACCACACAAGACTCTATGACGATCTCGGGTCAACAGACTACTCTGTACCAGTGTCACCAGAGAACTGCCATCTGACGTGAGGTATAATACCATCTGGGAGTTCTCGGCGAGTCCGTCCAGTGTACCCAGTCTCTACTGAGCACCCGTATATCATCTCTGATGTCAAACACCAATGGATATGGGATCATCCATCGCCCATCTGTATGGGTCGAGAAGGTATACGCTAGTCTACTCTGGTATATCGAAGCCCCGTCTCGATACACCCACGACTAAGGACTTTGAAGGATGTACTTATGGACTACCATGTCCCCACTAGTATGATCCGCATCATAGTCCAGGTAGTCAAGTACACATCCTAAGGGCTTTACCAACATGTAACAGAGAGACAATCAGTGTACACGTTAAGGTAAAGATCAACCAGATAGCATACTATCATGTCGAGCAAGAAAGTCCTCCCTATATACGTCCTAGCATCCACTACAATATACATCATATGTACAGTAATGGCCTCTAGGGCATACATATAACTAACAATCTCCCACTTGCACTAGGGCCATCTGATAGCAGTGGTTGTAGTATCTCATACTCAACCATCCCATAAAAGTCTCTCTCTGGGAACAGGCCTTTGTGAGTGGATCCGCTGTGTTTGTCCTCTGAGTCTACTCTCTAAACCTCGATCACCCTGGAGATCAACTATCTCCATGATCAGGTGATGCGGCCTCAGAATACGCCTGGGTCACTGATGGGACGGGTGTTCCTTGGCATAAGCCACAACTCCATTGTCTCACAATGGGAGGAACATAGTTCATCTCATGAACCTATATACACCCAAACAGCCTCTTTGGTAGCATCTTAATTAGCGATGTATCCTGCCTTTATCGTCTAGTATGTCACGGTATCTAGCTTGGAACTCTTCCAACATACCGTCCCTTTACTGAGGGTAAAGACAATGCCTGTGACTGACATTCAGTCGTCTTTATCACCCTGGAACCTTTCCAGTGATTCTCCCCAGGATCGATTGATACCATCTCACTACTACTAGTGAGATTCCTAACATCCATTTAGATCTATCTCATAGATTCAAAATCCAGGATTTAGTAGGTATCACTTTGATCCTTATGTGGAGAATCCATGTGATAAACGGAGATTGATCGAGCGTAGCATAAGAAACTCCTTTCTTATCAAGAGTATGTCATCCACGTACTCTACGAGGATCACCACCATACTCCCTACTACCTTTTTGTTTATACAAGGTTCATCTACCATTTTGATGATGTCAAACTCTTTGACTAATCCATCAAAACAGATGTTCCAACTCCGCGATGCCTGCTTTATCATATAAAGCATCTTACACACGTTTCCGCTGCTCCCACTGTCTACGAGGCCCTCTGGCTGTGTACTTATAGACGCACTCTTCTAAATCAGAAAAGCAGTCATGACACCGAACCGCCAGATATCGTAGTCATGGTATGTAACCGTGGCAAGTAGGATCTGGATGGACTTAAGCATAGCTACTTGAAAAGGTTTCATCATTATCCACACCTGGTCGATGACGAAAACCATTAACAAGTCTAGCTTTGAAAGTCTCAACCTTTCCATGTACACCAAGTAATCTTCTCAAGATATACTTGCTCCTGATGGGGATTTAACCCTTCAGATACAGCAACCAAAGTCCATACTTTGTTGGTGTATAAGGATTCCATCTCAGATCACTAAACATCCAGCCATTCTTACAGAGTCTTACTCTCGATGGCCTGCTCGAAACTAGTTGGGTCATCATCTCATGATGCATTCCTCGCTCCCACTGTCATAGAGAAACAGAAGTATCTCTCAGGTGGGTGAGGAACCCTACTAGATCGACGGAGAGGCTGAGGTTTGTTGGAATCTACGGAATCCTTTGGTTCTACCAAATCATCTGCTGTTGTTTGTATAGCTGGAACCTTTCCAGTTGTACATAACAGATCTTGCCTCGAGCTTGTCCGGATTTTGCTTTTAGACATAGGCCGGTCAACCCCAAATCTTAACTGTCTTAAGACATGGGCTCTTCCCATACCATATCTCATATGGAGCGGTAGGCAACGATTTGATTCGAACCCTATTCAATAGGTATGCAGCTACTCAAGTGCATAACTCCTAAAAAAGAAACGGGTAACTCAGTATTACTCATCATAGAGCACACCATATCAAATAGGGTGCGATTGCTCCGCCCCGATATACCATCGTGCTATGGTGTATACGGAGGAGTAATGCTGAGAGAGAATCTCATTCTCCTTTAGAATAGTCCAGGAATTCCGTGCACAAGTATTCTCCTCCTTGATCTCATCAAAGGACATAATACTTTTACCCGTATTTGGTTCTCTACTTCTAACTTATATTCTGTGAATATCTCAAAAGGTTCGGACTTGTGTTTCAACAGGAACATAGGTCTGAATCTCGAAAGATCATCAGAGAATGTAATGAAGTACAAAGAACCGGTCTTGGCATGTGTAGACAGGGGACTTACATACATCAACATGTATCATCCCAAGAGTTCACTAACTCTTTCTCTGTTTCCAGTAAACGGAGCTGTGGTCATCTTATCTTTGTGATATGACTGGCGAGCTTCACAAGATGTAAATTCAAACTGATTTAAATATGCATCTATATGTAACTCTAGCTAGTCGGGTCACATTGATCTGACCTAGTCTACAATGCCTCAAGAAGGATTCGTTCATTTCTGAACTCTTCCTCTTGTGTGTGTTCCGTATACTAAGAACTGTAGTTTGATTTAGAACATTAATGCTTTTAGATAACGTGCCTGAACCGATCAACTTTTGTTATAGGAAATGTTCAAAACATTATCCAACTATACAAAATTATATCCTTTCTTCACTAATAAAGAGACTGACATGATTTTGTATATCAGGTTCGGTATCTAATAACATTCGTTCAGAATCAATGTATTGGTAATACAGGGTGACAGTGACCAACAGACTTGGCTGCAACACTTGCCCCGTTTTCTGTCTCATGAAACTTATCACCCGTTCTCAGTTTTCTACCTTTCTGTAGCCCTATGTAACAGTTTACATATCTGGGATCCTGATCTGGTATCACATACCCAGGATGTAGAGGATACTGAGAAACAGTTCTTGTTATGAACACACCCGAAGATGATGCATCAGCATGCACTCTCTTCGTTTGGGCGGCACGGGAATTCTGGTAATCCCCTATTCCCTGCTCTGTCTTATAACAATTATAAGTTGGAGCGGGACCAACGTTCCCCAGCTCAGTATAACAAGCGGGTTCGGTCAATATTCCGTATTATTATCTTGATTAAGGCGTGATATGGTCGCTACCTGGAGAGAGAGAGAAGAAAACACTCAGCGTGCGCTCTTGCAAGAATAGATTGGTTATTATTTTATCTAATCAGGATGGCTCCCACTGCTTTTTATCAAATCTTCCTTCAAACCCTAAAAGGAAAGACTAGCCGGGATTAATTACACACTACAAGTTCGCCAATCTTTCAGCCAGGCCAGTGTCGGTACTTTGAGGGAGGTCCCCCGTGCTTTCGCACGAACCTAATTAATGTAAACCTCGTTTTCCCAGAGGCGTAACCCCGTTGACACCTTTCTAGACACCTACTTGATCGGCTAATTGTAATGTATAAAACTCTCCCAGGAGTAACTCTTACACGCAGCGGGTATCGGGATCCAACTATCTCATAGAAGGTATGCAATCTCATTGCAAATTTCAACACTTGAAATTCCCGATAATATTTTGCCCCTAGCAGCTATATGACCTTAACATAGTCAACAAATCATAAGTGCTAGTCAAGTTCAACCCGTCATTTCCCGATTGAATTAAACCCACCCGCACGATCCTTAACATAGTCAACAAAGTCGCACGACTACCCTAATCCAATCACATCATATGCTTATGCAGATAAGCACTAATTAGCTACCGCACACTACGCCTTAACATAGTCAACAAACGTAGCACGAATACTAACCAGTACTTATCTGAAATGACGGAGGGCTACGACAGGTTTTTCTGAAAACCTATTGCGTAATGAACTTGATATCGTTGTAGAATCAAATGAATTTTGAAATGGAGTGTTTATGAGGCTTTTCTAGTTTTGCTAAAGGAGTCACTCCCGGTGAAGGGATCGTCGGTCCTTTCCTCGTCGAATGAGGTGCGGGATATATCATATATATCACTGTGCAAAGCAAAAACTCTTAAAAGCAATCAAAAGACAAGCCGAGTGTGTAGCATCTGCCAGTTATTGCTAAAGGAGTCACTCCCGGTGAAGGGATCTCGGTCCTTTCCTTATCGAATAAGGTGCAGGATATATCACATATACCTCTGTGCAAAGCAAGAACTGTAGCTACCTGTTTTTATTTTTGAAATTCGATTCTACAACATCTTAGGTTTCTTTTATTTCATTAATCACATTAATGAAGTCCCATCATTTAAATACCTAAACATCACAGATAAATACGACGTACACTTATGCCATCCGCATTCGCCTCGATGTCCCCTCGTGCACCGTTAGGTTAGGTAACTAACGGCAGAGCAGGGCAGGGCTAGCGCGGGTGTAAAACATAAGTAACGTCTATATAATATATCATATATACTATATACTGTATCTATCACAGAACATCACATGATCACATCACAGATATCGCAGCAGAAGAAACATATGAAATATTGGATATACTAGGACGTCCGTGTTTTCAATACGAGCCAGCATAAAACACGGATTCCACGGTCGTGATGAATAGCCAAACCCACACCCCTAGACCCCTACGAGAGCGGCAAGCAACCCTACCAATTCTGGAGTTAGGAGACCCGGACTCGACTCCTCGAGTTGGTCTCCCACTGGACTCCAGAACCCGGTTACTTGTGCTCCCCTCCTTGGGTCTATCCTAGTGCGGAAAAGTAAATAATATACAAGGGTGACAACTTCCACAACCTGGAAGTGCCCCAAATAAAAGAATATTACATACAAGTTTTTACATGAATGAAAATGAAAAACACTCATCTCACATAAAAACCCCCGGCTATTCAAACACGACGATCCAATATAACATATCCAGCAACACATAACATCACATGTCATCAACGTAAGTAAATATGTCCATCCCAATTGTCGTTGACATATAGCAACGAAACCGGCGATATCACATATTACACTTACGGTCACAGAAAAGAAAGTGTAAAACTACAACAGTTGGAATCCGCAACCACCTCAGACATCGCATGCCTGACCAAATGAATTACTTAGACATCGCATGCCTAACAATTATAAACCCCGCATTTTAGTCTCATTATCGAAAACACTTTTCAATATCAAGTCGGGCAATTCAACAAGATTCCCGAAAAACTGATCGAATGCTCGTCGCAAACTTCAGTAGACGGCCGCACCCCCGATACCGTCGACGAAGTGCACCAAGGCGGAACACCGCTGCCGCGAGCACCCGAACGGATGTTTTCGGCGACGGGGTTCTCCTACAGTCACTTGGTCGGGGCTATGGAGTGAAGCTGTCTATTAAGTTTACCCGGCGAGTATCCGCATACGCTACGTGATTGCGACGGACTTTTGATCACATCAAAATTCCGTGGCAACCGATCAAGTGAGACTAAACTGCTACGTTTATAACATTCATTCAGTTATCACATAACTTTTTTGAATTCCAATTATTGTATCCCATTCCGGATAATTAGAAAATGTTAAACTTTCCGATCGAACAATCGAACACCCAAGTTTTCCCGATACAGATCAACACATGAAATAAGTCTAACAACATTCAGTTCGTGCCTCAGTACCGACGGTCCAACCGTAGAAGGGTCAAGCCAACGCCTCATATGTGGCACGCCGTACTGCCCCAAACCCGAAGGTTCAAAGGACAGTTCAAGACGGTCACATAATCGAGTTAAGGTTTGTTGTCTTCTAGAGAGTCCATCGCGTTACTTGCACTACTTAGAACGTCGTTAAACTACGGAAAAATCCAACACTTGGAAATTTCCCGACAGGGGAAAAATTGGGTATTTATATCCGGTCGAACCTTTTAACATATTCTAAAAATTTATCCGGAAAGCCACATAGACAAAATTTGATACTCCGATCGAAACACCGAATCCCCAAAACAACCCAGAACATTCAACTCTGGAATAAATTTTAAATATTCCCAGAAAATCCAGAATAATTAAATAGGAATTACTGTGCAACAAGTGGAAGGTGATGTCATCACTTAGCCGCGGAACCGCCGCAGAAGCAGTGCTTCTGCCGCGGTTCCGCGCTCTGTTAGATGAAACATTCGCCTGAGTTTGCACAGTAATTCTTATAATTATTTATTGAATTTTTTAGGCATTTTTAATACACAAAAATCCGCATTTCCGGAAAAATTCCAGAGAGCATATTCCGGTTTGGGTTTTCGGGTCGTTTGGACTTCAAATTCCGTCTAGACTTCGCCTAAGGCTCTAGCTAGGCTCTGATACCACTGTAGGGTTCCTAGGCACCCTCAAGAGGTCTCACAAGGCATCGAACATGCCAATTTCAAAATTATGGTGCCGAGAAACCCTAGTGTACGGATCGTTGGCTAGAAAACTAGGCGAAACAATAAACTAGTTAACAATTAACTAAAGAGAAACGGAAATACAACCTTTGTAGATCCGGTCCTCCACCTCCATGGCTCCGAGATGAGGTCCTCTCCGCTGTCCAAATCAAATCCAGGCTCTAGCGTCGACTTCATCGGAGAATAAGCGAGCTAGGTCGTCGATGTCCATGCCGAAGATGATCTACGTCGAGGCATCGCTAAATCAAGCTCTCACTTCACCAAGTCATGAAACTTGTGAAGAAAACACACTCTACTACTTGGCAAGAGGTAGAGGATGAAGAAATAGGAAGTGGGTAGACTTTATATTTGGATTTCTCACTCTTTTTCATCACTTGCCATTGATGGAGGCAAGCTTTCTTCACTTGAAGAAATGAAGAAGAAGAAGGAAATTGTTATGATAAGAATAATTAAAAAAGAAAAGAAAATCCATTCTTATCATAAGCAAACCATGGTTAGGTGTAGAGATTAAACCAAGGTTAATTTGAATGGTTAGGGTTAAGGATGAGATAAGAATGGTTGACTAAAGTCAATGCTTCATGAAGGTTCAAAGAATAAAACAAAACTAGCAACCATTCTTCTCATTATTATTTCCATAATAAATAAATAAAGAGATATGAAAATGTAAACCCTAATCATTTAAATAACCATGGTTCAATTTTTACACAAACACAAGCAAACATGTATCATCAAACATGATACAATCAAGTGCACAAAACTATATCGAATATACAATGTGCACATCCGAGTGAGAAAAATCCATCTTAAGTAAACCGATACTAGTTGATGCAAAGTAATATATCAAATATATAAATATGCATTAAATCATTAAATCAACACTTGATTCAATGATCCGGTTATGTCGCACACAACCGACTAGTATACAATATATCGGCTTATCGAATCAACGCTTGAATCGATAACTAGGTTATATCGCATACAACCATTCGATACATTTATCGCGAGAAAAGAATACGGTATCACATACACGCATGATTCTCGGTCCCGCACATATCTCATATGCGCTCCTATTTCGTTTCGCTTGAGCCAGGAAACCTCTGTATAGGACTCTAAAGACTCGTCAATACGCCGGCAGCAGGTGATGATCATATCAAACACCCACAAGCCGCAAGCGGTTTGCTAAACGTAACGGCCACCCGGGTATTGAGCGATCTGAAGATCGACGAGCAAGCCCGCTCACACTCCAGTGAATCCGACCAGTAACACTACCGTACAGTCCGGTCTGATCGTCTGATATGTCGCATATCTCGCCTAGGAGTGGTAAACGTCAGACCCCAATAGCTCGATAAGTCGTGTCGATATGAGGTCTATAACAATTCGAGAAACTACTGGTAACACTTACCAGTAAATCTCAGCAACCCTGGCCAGGGATTTCCTGTTATAGCCAATCGAACACAGCGCAACATCAACCCCCTATACCGGGAGAGACGAATCCCCTCCTATCGCTCATTGCCTCCATGTGACTCGGGACTGTACCCAAAAACCACCGTTTTGCACGCCCTCTTGGACGTGGTAAGATGGAAATCAAAGCACAGTGGGAACCACACAAGACACTATGACGTTCTCGGTTCAACAGACTACTCTGTACCAGTGTCACCAGAGAACTGCCATCTGACGTGAGGTATAATACCATCTAGGAGTTCTCGGCGAGTCCGTCCAGTGTACCCAGTCTCTACTGAGCACCCGTATATCATCTCTGATGTCAAACACCAATGGATATGAGATCATCCATCGCCCATTTGTATGGGTCGAGAAGGTATACGCTAGTCTACTCTGGTATATCGATGCCCCGTCTCGATACACCCACGACTAGGGACTTTGAAGGATGTACTTATGGACTACCATGTCCCCACTAGTATGATCCGCATCATAGTCCAGGTAGTCAAGTACACATCCTAAGGGCTTTACCAACATGTAACAGAGAGACAATCAGTGTACACGTTAAGGTAAAGATCAACCAGATAGCATACTATCATGTCGAGCAAGAAAGTCCTCCCTATATACGTCCTAGCATCCACTACAATATACATCATATGTACAGTAATGGCCTCTAGGGCATACATATAACTAACACCCGCTGCTCCCACTGGCTACAAAACCTTCCGGCTGATCCATATAAATGCACTCTTCTAAACTTCCGTTCAGAAAAGCTGTTTTTACGTCCATCTGCCAGATCTCATAGTCATGGAATGCAGCAATGGCAAGTAGGATCCTAATGGATTTGAGCATAGCCACTGGAGAAAAGGTCTCGTCATAGTCCACAACTGGTCTTTGACGAAAACCTTTTGCAACAAGTCTAGCCTTATAGGTTTCCACCTGCCCATCTACACCAAATTTCTTTTTGTAGATCCATTTGGATCCAACGGGTTTTATCCCAGGTAGAGCAATATCCAAGGTCTACGCTTTATTGGTGTACATGGACTCCATTTCGGATCACATGGAATCCAGCCACCTATCAGAGTCCCTACTGATAATGGCATGCCTGAAACTAGTAGGATCATCTTCTTTCAAGATGCAATCATCTCGATCCCCGTCTATGAGAAAACCGTAGTATCTCTCAGGCGGATGAGAAATCCTACTAGATCTGCGGAGTGGCTGAGGTTCGTCTGGGACTATTGAATCCTTTGGTTCTACTAAATCTTCAGTTGTAGTTTGTCCTTCTGGAATTTCTTCCAAGTCTACCGTGCTCCCACTTGTTTCTTTTTCAAGAAACAATCTTTCAAGAAAGGTGGCGTGTCGAGAAACAAATACCTTTTGTTCTTCGACATGGTAGAATAGATATCCATTCGAATGACTGGGATATCCAACAAACTTACATAAAACTGACCGTGCCTGAAGTTTGTCCGGATTATGGTTTTTCACATAGGCCGGACAACCCAATATCTTAACCCGTTTAAGACATGGTCTTTTACCACTCTATATTTCATATGGAGTCTTAGGCATAGATTTAGACGGAACCTGATTTAATAGGTACGCGGTTGTTTCAAGCGGAAGTCCCCAGAAAGAAAGAGGCAACTCGGCGTTACTCATCATGGAGCGAACCATATCCAATAGGGTACGGTTCCTCCGCTCTGATACACCGTTGTGCTGTGGTGTATACGGAGGAGTAAGCTGAGAGAGAATACCATTCTTTTAGAAAATTCCGGATTCCATACTCAAGTATTCCCCTCCTCTATCAGATCGGAGGATCTTGATACTTTTGCCAGTCTGGTTCTCTACTTCGTTTCTGAATTTTTTGAATTAGTTAAAAGCTTCAGATTTGTGTTTCATGAGATACACATATCCGAACCTAGAGAGATCGTCGGTGAATGTGATGAAGTACGAGAACCCACCCCTCGCATGTATAGACATTGGACTACATACGTCATTGTGTATGAGTCCCAAGAGCTCTGCTGCTCTTTCTCCGTGTCCGGTGAACGGAGATTTGGTCATTTTTCCCTTGAGACAAGACTAACAAGTTTCATAAGATGAAAATTCGAACGTATCCACAATTCCATTTTTATGCAACTTACTTAGTCTTTTCTCTCCGATATGACCAAGTCTACAATGCCACAAGTAGGATTCGTTGACTTCTAAACTCTTCCTCTTGCGTATGTTTTGTATACTGAGAACTATGTTTTGATTAAGAACATAGATACCATTATACAGTGTACCTTCTGCAACCAATACCTGATTAAGGTAAATGTTCATGATATTTCTATCAAGAACAAACTTATATCCATCTTTATTAAGTAAAGAAACTGATATGATATTGCAAATCATGGAAGGTACATAGTAGCAATTGTTCAAAA
This sequence comes from Agapanthus africanus, assembly GCA_030015575.1. NCBI lineage: Eukaryota > Viridiplantae > Streptophyta > Magnoliopsida > Asparagales > Amaryllidaceae > Agapanthus > Agapanthus africanus. The sequence continues at coordinate 462,470,434 of JASDDO010000026.1, forward strand.
TCATAGTATTGCCATTTGGCAATGCTGGGTGATATTCACCGACAGCAGAAGCATCAACTTGTGCTCCATTTCCTACTCTGAGGGACATATCACCAGGTCCAACCATCCTACTTTTTCTCAGTCCCCATAATAAATTACAGATGTGAGATCCTGATCCGATATCTAGTACCCAGAAGGTAGAACTGACCGAAAAGCAGTTATCAATAACAAGAACACCTGAAGAAGACGCAATACTATGCTTCTTCTTCGATGGGGTCATCAAGGAATTCATTCAATCCTCTTTCCCTTGCTCGTACTTATGACTGTTGTCATAAGTTACAGCCTAACCGATGTTTCCCAGCCCCGAATAAGAATTTGCATCGGTCAAGCGATTCATTTTATTATCTTGATTAGGGCGTGAATTGGTTACTACATGGAGAGAGAGAAAAGAAACGCTTAGCGTGCGCTCTTGCAAGATTAGATTGGTTATTAGTTTATCTAATCAGGATGGCTCCCACTGTTTCCTCGAATTCTTCTTCAAACCTTAAAAGAAGAACTAGTCAGGATTAATCGCACGTCATAATACTTGCTTAACCTTTCGTCCAGGCTAGTGTCGGTATTTCGAGAGAGATTTTTCAACGCTTTCGCGAAGTTCCTTAATTATATAACCTCTTTTCCCTGGAGGCGTAACCCCGCTAACGCCGTTCTAGACACTTACTTGGTTTATAGTATTGATTGTTAAGTGAAATAATCTACCAAGAGTAATCCAACTCATCAGTGGGATCAGGATCCAACTATCATTGTGTGATGACGTAGATGGAATCCACTCTAGTCACCACACTCCAGAAGGTATGCAACACTAGCAAGTTTCCTGTATATTTGAAACTCCCAATGTGGTTTTTGCCCCAAGCGTCATATGGTCTTGTAGAGACCAACGTACCATAAGTCGCAAGTCAAGTTCAACCTGTCATTGTCCTGGATTAAGTTAGACCCACCCGCATAAGCCCTTGATAGAGACCAACGTGGCTATGTGACTGTCGCATCCTCAAATGCAACAGATAAGTAACATTTAGCTACCATTCACTATGCCTTGATAGAGACCAACGTACATAGAACGAATACTAAGTGCTACTTATCTGAATTGACGGAGGGCTACGGCTGGGTTTTTGGCGAATAAACCCTTTAACGTAATGAACTTGATATCGTTAAAGGAACCTGAGCAGTTTTGAAAAGGAGTGGTTTAGGCTCTGCTTTTGAAAACCTGTGGTTTTGAAAGAACCGAGTAATCTACAGTATATACTTTAGCTCAAGAGGTCACTCCCTGCGAAGGGATCTCGGCTCTTGCCTCCTGGAGTAAGGTGCTGGATATTCACAACCGAATACCACTATGCAAAGCGAAAGAATATAACTATAGTTTTTCGAAATTTGTTCCAACAACATCTTTTAGCTTTCTTTTCTTGCATTAATCAAAATTAATGTGGTCCCATCATTTAAAGCCTATCACACCAGAAAAGAAAAAAAATACGATGTACGTATATGCCATCCACATTCACCACTGGGCCCTGTCATCACCCGTTAGGTTACTTAACTAACGACAGAGCGGGGGCTGGACTAGCGCGGGTGCAAAACATATACAACATCTACTAGTATATATATATATATATAACATTCGTCCCAGGCATGAAATAAGCAACAACACAGAATCTCAACAAGCAACACAGAATAGTGGATAATCTTGGAGCCCCAGGTTTCATTTGAGCCGCAAATGAGACCCGACGTTCCCGGTCGTGTGGATTGCCCGTGTAAATGAAACCTGGACCCCTACGAGCGCGGCAAGTTACCCGCCAAATCACAGAAGTAAGGCAACCCCAATCAACAAAGTGAATGGGTCACCAAGCACTTCACGGGACCCGGTAACTTGAGCGCCCCTCCGTGGATCATACCTATACCCCCTACGAGTGTGGCGAATAGCCCGCCAATTCCAGAGCGAAGCCCCCTCCGTCTCAACGTCATGAGATGCGGGCTTGTTGCCCTCTAGAACCTGGCTATTTGTGCACTCCACCGTGGGGTAGTTCTAGTACAGAAAATAAAAATATATGTACAAAGGTGACATCGACCTCAACCCGGTCGTGCCCCAATAAAATAATATACAACACGGCAGAAACGGCTGTCCACATATCGGATGCTCGCCCTGCAATAACAAATGTACAAATGAATATAAACTGTACTAAACCATTGCACCACCGGCTATCCACCACGACAATCCAACCACAATATCAGCACAATCACAGAACATCAACGTGAATGTCACATTCGCAAACTTGTCTAAAAGAACATATAGCAATTAGACGGGTTATACCGATCGAGTGATATTCACGGTCCCAGATGCTAATCTAAGTACTGACAATCACACGTATTTTAAAATTTTGATCGACTAAACTTTTCCAAATAGGCCCCAAGTGCTAATCCAGTACTCAAATAAATCTGGGCCCAATAACTAAATACTCCAGAAACCATAATTCCAAATATAAGAAGCCTAGAAAAAAATTTGTGCACAAAGGCTCCAATACGGCCGTGCAACCGCGGCAAACATGCATGTTATACCGTGGTTCCACGGCATTTTAGTAGGCTTGTGGGCCTAATTTTCTTCTGGAGTCTTATAATAACCTGCACGAATTTTTGGTACACTGAATATGATTTTTCGACCACTTTAAAAAATCGACAGAAACTACAATTTTAGAATTGCGGTTTCGAAAATTTCGGTCAATCGATATTTCAAACACGTTAGAACTAGATAGTATAGGTTTATGGGGTGGCTCTGATACCATGTTGGGTTACCCTAACGCCCTAGCCATCATTCGTGGCCGTTTGCGGAACAAAATTTTTTCTAAGAGTGTAAAAACAGCTCTAGAATAACCCATTAAACCGAATATAACCATAAATCTAATTAGCTAAACAAAGAGAGCTAATTACTATAAAAAGAAGTCTCACCAAACGATCTAAGTCCTTCGGTCTTCTTTCCTCATCGTTCGCTCCGAGTGGCCACCATGATCGCGCTTGATCTCCTTTGCTCGCTCCATCGGTACTCCGGGATCGAGCTTGTTCTCCGGTCCTCCTTTGTCGTAGATAATCTACCCGAGGGATGTGATCCATGGCTCTAGCTCATAACTAAGTAACAAAAAGGAGAAACTAGAGAACTTGTGATGCTAATCCAAGATCTCTAGGATGTAGTGTGAAGTTCTAAGTGTTTTACTATCTCTATCTAGCCCCCTTTCTTGTTTCTCAACACATGAGAGTGTAGAGAGGAGGAAGATGGTGAAGGTGGAGGAACTCAAGAGAAGGAGAGGAGAGTGATGCAAAATGGTAAGCACAAAAGAAATGAGCAACCATGTGAGAGAAAATAGATGGCATTGGTTTTGTATAATATTATCTATCAATAAACAATGTGACCCATGCTTCAATAGTTGCCACAAATGAATAAAGAATTCATTTGTCAACTATTGAGGCATGGTCCTCACCATACTCCCCTCACATCACACTTTACACCTCATTTCCATTTATAAAATAAATGGAAAAGGTCAAGATGAGGTGTCCACCTTCTAGAATGTTATCCATAACAAAATACAGATTACAGTCTACTGTATATACACAACTGCATTCGGATAAAAACACGAATGCTCAAAGAGATAGAACAACACGAAGAACATAATACTAGAATATATATATATATATATATCAAAATACATATATGTAAATTATTAAATCAATATCTGATTTAATAATCCGGCTCAAACCCGAGCCGGCTAGTATTACCAACTGTCCGATTGAAAGTCCGGGTACAAAGTACATCAATCGATCGGAACCTGCACGTATCCAATACGGCTACTACATCATTTCGCCTGAACCAGGGAAACCCTCTGTGTGGGACTCTAAAGACTCGGCAGTACACCGGCAGTGAGTTACTAGATAAATCCATAACTACAAGCATGTCAGTGGCACTAGCTGTACGTAACGGCTACCCGGGTACCTGTCGAAAAGGAAAGCCGACGAGCAAACTCATCCGGATCCCTACTAAGCCTATCTGTGATAATCTCTGTGCAGTCTGGTCTCTTCATCTGAGAGTAACGCATACCAGGTCTAGGGGGTAGTAAACATCAGACCTTAATAACCCGGTAATTCGTGCTGATGCGGCTCAGAACCAATCTGGGAAACTATTGATCGGCCTATCAGTAAATCCCAACTTCCTTAGCCAAGGTCTTATTGTCCTGACCAATCGAACACAGTGCGATATCGACTCCCAATACCAAGAGAGACGAATCCCCGATAATCGCTCACTGCCCCTCATGTGGCTCGGGACTGTACCCAACCGAAACCTGTTTGCACGACTCAGTAGAGCCGTGGTAGGGTAGTGATCAAAGCACAGTGGGAACTCACACGAGACAAATGACGATCTCGGGTCTAAAAACTAACCTGTACTCATGTCACCTGAGAACTTCCACCTGACGATAGGTATAGTACCATCTGGAAGTTCTCGGGGAGTCCGTCCGGTGTACTCACACCCAGTGAGCACCTGTATACGATCTTAGGTGCAAAAGACCAATGGTTGAGGGACCATACCATCGCCCCTCGTCAGGGTCTAGAAGTGTATACACTGTTCTACTCCGGAATATCGATGCCCAATCTCGATACTCCCACGACTAGGGACAATTTAAGGATGTGCGTACCGACTTCCCAGCTCCCACAAGTATGATCGCTATCACAACACAGGTTGTTAAGCAATGATCCTACGGGATTTATCAACATGTATAAATGATATGTAATAGCAAGTAAAACATACGCACATGTTAAGATAAAGACAAACCAGATAGCATACTATCATATTGAGCAAGACTGTCCTGTACATATATATGTCCAAGCATCCACATGTATACATATACAATAATGACCTCAAGGGCATACATATCCAACATTGATTACTACCCTACCATGGCTCTACTGAGTCATGCATACAGGTTTTAGTTGGGTACAGTCTTGAGCCAAATGGTGGCAGTGAGTGGATCATCATGGATTCATCTCTTCCTATATTAGGGGTAGATGTCGCGCAGTGTACGGGTGGCCATCACCAGAAATTCTTGGCCAAGGTGGACGAGGTTTACTGATTTAGATCGGTAGTTTCTCTGTAGGTGATGGGTTTCATACCGACACGACTTATCACGTTATTAGGGGTCTGACTTTATCCAACCCCTAGACTCGATATGAGATACTCTTTGTTAGATATGTATTCCATATAGGCCTGTATTGTATAGGATGTTACGGATATGTATGTACAGGACAATCTTGCTTAGTTGTATATAGTATATTATTTGAGTTGTCTTTGTCTTAATATGTGTATTTCTTTCTCTTTTTGCTTTATATTGCATACACATATTGATAAAGACTCGATACAATAGTATACTAATATGGTTTGACATTACCTTAACATGTGCATATGTTATACTCGATATCACATATAGCGGATACATGTTGATAAAGCCCGTAGGATTTTGCTTAACTACCAGCGTTATGATGACGATCATACTTGTGGGAGCTAGGTAGTCTATAAGTGCATCCTTAAAGGTCCTAAGTGGCAGGAGTATCAAGACCGGGCATCGATATTCCAGAGTAGACTTGTGTATACATTTCTAGACCCTGACGAGGGGCGGTGGTTGGTTCCACAGCCATTGGTGTGATCACCTAAGATTGTATACATGTGCTCACTGGGGGTGAGTACACTGGACGGACTCACCGAGAACCTCTAGATGGTATTATACCTATCGTCAGATAGCGGTTCTCAGGTGACATGAGTACAGGTTAGTCTTTAGATCTGAGATCATCATTTGTCTCGTGTGAGTTCCCACCATACTTTGATCACTACCCTACCACGGCTCTACTGAGTCATGCAAATAGGTTTTGGTTGGGTACAGTCCCGTGCCATATGGAGGCAGTGAGTGATTGTCAGGAATCCGTCTCTCCCGGTATTGGGAGTCGATATCGCTCTGTGTCTGGTTGAGTACAGGTTAGTCTTTAGATCTGAGATCATCATTTGTCTCGTGTGAGTTCCCGCTGTGCTTTGATCACTACCCTACCACGGCTCTACTGAGTCGTGCAAACAGGTTTTGTTTGGGTACAGTCCCGAGCCACATGGAGGCAGTGAGTGATTGTCAGGAATCCGTCTCTCCCGGTATCGGGAGTCGATATCGCACTGTGTCTGGTTGAATAGAGCCATAAGACCTTAGCTAAGGCAGTTGAGATTTACTGATGGTTAGATCAGTAGTTTCTCGGATTGGTCCTGAACCAAATCGACATGACATATCAGGTCAGTAGGGGTCTGACGTTTACCATCCCCTAGACCTGATATGCGATACTCATAAACGAAGAGACCGGATTGTACGAAGATTGTCACGGGTAGGCTCAGTAGGGATTCGGATGAGCTTTCTTATTGGTCTTCTTTTCGACATGTACCTGGGTAGCCGTTACGTACAGATAGTTCCGCCAACGTGCTTGTGGTTAAACCTACTGCTATCGTACTGTCGAGTCTTTAGAGTCCCGCATAGAAGGTTTCTCTGGTTCAGGAGAAACGATGTGGTGGCCGTATGTTTATACGTGCAGGGTTTCGATTGAATGATAATACTAGCCAGCTTAGGATTAAGCCGGATTATTAAGTCAGGTATTGATTTAATAATTTACATATACACATTTCGATATGTATATTCTAGTGCCATCCAGGTTTTCGATCGAGCGGGGTTTCTATTGAATGATAATACTTGCCGGCTTAGGATTAAGCCGGATTATTAAGTCAGGTATTGATTTAATAATTTACATATTCATATTTCGATTTGTATATTCTAATGTTATCCAGGTTTTCGATCGGACGGTTGATAATACTAGCGGGCTTATGATTAAGCCGGTTTATTAAATCAGATATTGATTTAATGCTAGTATTATATTAGTAGTATTGTTCTATCTTTTGGGTATTCGTATTTTGGTACGAATACGGGTATGTATATACGGTAGAAAGTATTTTATATTTATACAAAATACCTTCTATAAGATGACACCTCATCATGTATTTTTCTATTTTATTGAAAATAGAAAATGAGGTGGAAAAGAATGAGATGACGTGAAGCATGGATGAAGCTTGGCTTTGTATTTATTGCCAATACTATTGGAGTATGATTGGTTTTTAAAATGAAAAGATAAAATATATACTTGATATCACAAGAAGAAAAAGACTTAGCCATTCTTGAAAAAAAAGGAAGCCATTCTTCACTTGCTCTCTCACTCTCTTCTTCTTCTTGAGTTCATCCTCTAGTTAAATCCTTATTATTCTCATGTGTTGAGAACCAAAGAATTTGATATAGAAAAATACTACTAAACATTACCACATCATCTAAGCAAACTAGATTAGAAAACTAGTTTGCTTAGTGTACTTCTTATTGAAGTAGGGGCTTGAATCAAGAACCTTCAGGTGGATCATCTAGGACCGAGGAGGCTGGCCGTCAAGGTTGATCCAGGAGACCTCAAGGAGCTTAAGAAGAGTATTGAAGATCAGAAGGACACGGGTCTTAGGTATAAAACTCTATCACAGTAGCTAGACTCCTTTAGTTTACTAGTTTTGATATTTGGTTAGATTCTAGGATGTGTTTTCTAGCGCCAGTTTTTTTAAAAGTCAAAGTTTTTCATTCTGGAACTGCCGCGATCAGCGACCAGGGTGTTAGGAATCCTAACACTCTTAAACGAACATACCGGACTGTACGGAAATTGTCACTTTCAAGCTCAGCAGGGATACAGACGAGTTTGCTTATCGACCTTCTTTTCGTTCAATACCTGGGTAGCCGTTATGTACAGCTAGTGCCACTGACGTGCTTGTGGTTAAACCCACTGCCAGCATATTGTCGAGTCTTTAGAGTCCCACACAGAGGTTTTCCCAGCTCAGGAAAAATGATATAGTGTACGTATTTTGATACGTACTTGGGTTCAATTAAATACGTGCTTTTGTACACGTACTTTTAATCAGACATTTTGTTAATACTAGCCGGTTTGAAAGATAGCCAGAATATCGCATTTGGATAAAATATGAATTGGTATTATATATATCTATGAAAGTTTTCTCTCTTTTTCTTTTTCCTTTCTCAAATTTTAGAAACTCAAGAGAAGAGGAAGAAGATGAAACAAGCATAGCTCTCAAAAATAATGAAAAACCTTTCTAAATATTTTTCTTTCTTCTCTTCATATCTCTTTAGAATTTAGAGTGGAATTGTGACTCACCATTGTGAGTCACAAGCCCACACTATTCTAAAGAGATCATGAAGATATGAGAAGAAAAAGAGTAACCATGGCATTTGTACACATATACATGTATGTGTGTATCCACACACTATTACAAGTATATGCTGCAAATACATACACCCGTACGTATCAAAATACGAATACCGTATTCGTATAAAATATGAATACCCGTATTTGTATCAAGACACAAATACATGTATTTATACCAATACCTGTATTCGTATAAATACTGTTTTCTGTCAAAATACAAATACCAAAAAGAGAGATACTAATTATATATATATAATATTAGCTCACATTTTATCCAAATGTGATAATCGGGCTATCTTTCAAACCGGCTAGTATCAACAAAACGGCTACCCAGGTATTGAATGGAAGGAAGGTCGATAAGAAAACTCGTCAGTATCCCTACTGGGCCTGAAAGTGACAATCTCCGTACAGTCCAGTTTGTTCGTCTAATAGTATCGCATATCGTGTCTATGGGTGGATAAAGTCAGACCCCTAATAACACGATAAGTCCTGTCGGTGTGAAGCCCATCACCTATAGAGAAATTACTGATCCAAATCAGTAAATCTCATCCACCGTGGCCAAGAATTTCTGGTGATGGCCACTCGTGCACTGTGCGACATCTACCCTCAATACCAAGAGAGATGAATTCCTAACGATCTGCTCACTGCCTCCATGTGGTTCAAGACTGTACCCAACTAAAACCTGTTTACACAACTCAATAGAGCCATGGTAGAGTAGTCATTAAAGCATAGTGGGAACTCACACGAGTCAAATGACGATCTCAGGTCGGAAAAACGAACCTGTACTCATGTCACCAAAGAACTGCTATCTAATAATAGGTATAATACCATCTAGCATATTCCCGACGAGTCCGTCCATTGTAACTCATAACCCAATGAGCATCTGTATACAATCTTTGGTGACTAAGTAACACCAATGGCTGTAAGACCGTCCAGCACCCCTAATCGGGGTCAAGAAACGTATACACTAGTCTACTCTGGAATATCAATGCCCAGTCTCGATATTCCCATGACTATGGACATTTAAGGATTTTCTGATAGACTGCCCAGTTCTATCAAGTGTGATCGCCACAATAACCCTGGTAGCCAAGCTTGAATTCTATGGGCTTTATCAATATGTAATAGTGATCTATAATTCCACATAATATACGTACATGATTATAAAGACAAACCAGATAGCATATTATCATCTCGAGTAACACTGTTCTATCCGTATAGGTCCACCCTCAATCATCATAATCGCCTGCCTGCGATTACAATAATTGCCTTGAGGGCACTATAGCTAACAATCTCCTACTTGCACTTAAGGCTAATTATTGCAGTGTCGCATACTCACAGCCCATGTGCTGCCGAACACCCAACTTCTCTACTAATCGGTTTCGCAAATCATGTTTGCGAAACATTCGTGTTGGAGAAATAGCCTCAGTGAGTGGATCCGCTCCAATGTTTCTATCTTTATCTCTATATCTCATCTTCGTAGAGAAAGACTATCTCTCAAAATGAGCGATACATGTTTTAGGAATTGTCTGGATATCTGATGGAACCAAGTTCATAAATGAACTCCAAATCCAACAAAACTTCTTACACTGTATTTTCCACTGAATTTAATCAGTATTCTGCGCCATGCCTTCCTCATTATCCGCTTGGACCCTCTGTCCAACATACTGCCCCTTAGAAGTAAACTTTAACTCTAACAGTCACTCTGTCATCCAGGTCATCTTGGAAACCTGAAATAATAACCGCCTCCATGAAGGAGGTTGCTGTTACCATATACCAAGAAAATCCTCTTATGTTCATAACTGCTTTCCAATGTTTCTCCAGGATTGGATTAATATCTGCTTATTACAGCTAATGCAAAAAGCAATATCTGGTGTGGTACTTGACATCTCATGATTGACTCAATTTCCAATGCAGATGATATGTCAATCATGTAAATCTCTCTCCTCATCAGTTCAGAAGACATCTCTTTACAGAGGGTGTCTCCATCACCTGTGGGTATACCACCATGCCAGAAACTATCTATTCTAAAACACTTTAGAATAGTGTGAAAGTACCCGAATTAGGATATTTCCCAAATCTAGATCTAAAATCATAGATCTAGTCGTCAGAATATCTAACATTTTATACATATTCTTTATGAAAAACCATCTGTGATAACCATAATTTAACCGATCATAGTATAGGTGTAGGGTTCCTAGACACACTCATGAGGTTCTACAACTGATCAACCATGCCAAATCAAATTTTTCATGTGCCAAAGAACCCTAATGCTAGATCGTTAACTAGAGGTAAGGCGAAACAATGCAAGTTAACAACTTTAACTACAAGTGAAAGGGACTACAACCTTTGTAGATCCGGTCCTCCACTTCCAAAGCTCCGTGAAGACGTCCCTCCGCTGCGATCATCGGAATCCCAGACTCTAGCGATGGTTTCGTCGGAGAAATAAGCAGGCTAGGTCGTTGACTTCGATGCCGAAGATAATCTACGTCGAGGCGACTCAAACTCAAGCTCCGTCTTCACTAGGTCATGAAACTTGTGAAGATAACACGCTCTACTACATGGTAAGTGGTAGAGGATGAAGAAATAGGAATTGGGTTCACTTTGGATTTGGTTTTCTCACTTGATTTCAACACTTGAAATTTTCTAGCAAGCTTTCTTCACTTCATGAAGAAGAAGAAGAAGAAAAGAAAATGAATTATTTTAAAAAGAAAATTCAAGTGATGTCTATCATGTTGCAACCATGGGTGAAATTAACTCATGTAGAGAGTAAACAAGGGTTTAGGTAATGGTTAGGTTTAAGAACAAAACAAAAATGGTTAGACTTTTCAAAGATGCTTGAAGCATCATGAAGCTTCTAGCAAATAACAAATAAAGCCACCATTTTGTTTTTACAAAATAAATAAAGAAAATAAAACCCTAACCATTAACTAAACATGGTGCAAATCATACACACCCAAGTTTGCATGTATCATAAATCATGATACAAACTAGTGCACAAACATATATCACATATACAACTTGTGCACATCAAGTGAGAAAATCCATCTTAAGTGAAAAAATACTAGTTAATGTACAGTAATATATCAAATATATAATTATACATTAAATCATTAAATCAACACTTGATTTAATGATCCGGTCATACTGCATATAACCGACTAATATCAAGTGTATCAATATATCGAATCAACATTTGATTCGGTAACCCGGCTATACCTCATATAACCGTCCGATGATACAAATCGCGATAATAGAATTCAGTATCGCATACTGGTATTATTCTCGGTCCCGCACATATCTCATATGCGCTCCTATTTCATTTCGCTTGAGCCAGGAAACCTCTGTGTAGGACTCTAAAGACTCGTCAATACGCCGGCAGTAGGCGATGATCATATCAAACACCCACAAGCCGCAAGCGGTCTGCTAAACGTAACGGCCACTCGGGTATTGAGCGATCAGAAGATCAACGAGCAAGCCCGCTCACACTCCTGTGAATCCAACCAGTAACACTTACCGTACAGTCCGGTCTCGTCGTCTGATATGTCGCATATCTCGCCTAGGGGTGGTAAACGTCAGACCCCAGTAGCTCGATAAGTCATGTCGATATGAGGTCTATAACAGTTCGAGAAACTACTGGTAACACTTACCAGTAAATCTCAGCAACCCTGGCCAGGGATTTCTGGTTATAGCCAATCGAACACAGCACAACATCAACTCCCTATACCGGGAGAAATGAATCCCCTCCTATCGCTCATTGCCTCCATGTGATTCGGGACTGTACCTAAAAACCACCATTTTGCACGCCCTCTTGGACGTGGTAAGGTGGAAATCAAAGCACAGTGGGAATCACACAAGACTCTATGACGATCTCGGGTCAACAGACTACTCTGTACCAGTGTCACCGGAGAACTGCCATCTGACGTGAGGTATAATACCATCTGGGAGTTCTCGGCGAGTCCGTCCAGTGTACCCAGTCTCCACTGAGCACCCGTCCACCATCCTTGATTTCAAACACCGATGGATATGGGATCATCTATCGCCCATCATATGGGTCAAGATGCGTATACGCTTGTCTACTCTGGTGCATCGATGCCCTGTCTCGATACACCCACGACTAGGGACCTTGAGGGATGTACTTATGGACTACCATGTCCCCACTAGTATGATCCGCATCATAGTCCAGGTAGTCAAGTACACATCCTAAGGGCTTTACCAACATGTAACAGAGAGACAATCAGTATACACGTTAAGATAAAGTACAACCAGATAGCATACTATCATGTCGAGCAAGAAAGTCCTCCCTATATATGTCCCAGCATCCACTACAATATACATCGTATGTACAGTAATGGCCTCTAGGGCATACATATAACTAACAATCTCCCACTTGCACTAGGGTCATCTGTTGTGGTATCACATACCCAACAATTAGCTGTGGTTGAAGTATCTTATACTCAACCAGCCCATCAAAGTCTCTACTGGGGAAAAGGCCTTTGTGAGTGGATCCGCGTTGTTGTCCTCTGTGTCTGCTCTCCTAACCTCGATCTCCCTGGAGATCATCCATCTCCATGATCAGGTGATACTACCTAAGAATTATATCTGGATTTCTAATGGGACGGGCGTTCCTAGGAAACGGCCACAACTCCATTGTCACACAATGGTAGGAACGAAGTTCATCTTATGAACTTATATATATCCAGACTGCCTCTTTGGTAGCATCTTTGGTAACGATGTATCATGCCTTTAATTGTCTGGTATGTCACGGTATCGAGCTTGGAACTCTTCCAACATACCATCCCTCCATTGAGGGTAAAGACAATGCCTGCGACTGACATTCAGTCGTCCTTATCACTCTGGAACTTTTCCAGTGATTCTCCCCAGGATCCATTGATACCTTCTCACTACAACTAGTGAGTATCCTAACATCCAATTAGATCTATCTCATAGATCCAAAACCCAGGATTTAGTAGGTATCACTTTGATCCTATATGGAGAATCCTTGTGATAAGCGGAGATTGACCGAGCGTAGCATAGGAAACACCTTCCCCATCAAGAGTATGTCATCCACGTACTCTACGAGGATCATCACCATACTCCCTACTACCTTTTTGTATATACAAGGTTCATTTACCATTTTGATAAAATCAAACTCTTTGACTACCGCAAAACAGACGTTCCAACTCCGCGATGCCTGCTTTATCCTATAAAGCAACTTGTATACGTTTCCGCTACTCCCACTATCTACGAAGCCCTCTGGCTGTGTACTTATAGACGCTCTCTTCTAAAACATCATCTTAGAAAAGCAGTCATGACACCCAACCACCAGATATCGTAGTCATGGTATGTAGCCGTGGAAAGTAGGATCTGGATGGACATAAGCATAAGTCCCAGAAAAAGGTTTCATCATTAGCCACAATCGGTCTATGATGCAAACCTTTAACAAGTCTAGCTTTGAAAGTCTTAACCTTTCCATATACAGCTAGTAATCTTCTCAAGATATACATGCTCCTGATGGGGATTTAACACTTCAGATAAAGCTACCAAAGTCCATACTTTGTTGGTGTATAAGGATTCCATCTCAGATTGCTAAGCATCCAGCCATTCTTACAGAGTCCCACTCCTGATGGCCAGCTCGAAACTAGTTGGGTCATCATCTCATGATGCAATCCTCGCTCCCACTGTCATAGAGAAACCGAAGTAACTCTCAGGTGGGTAAGGAACCCTACTAGATCGGCGGAGAGGCTGAGGTTCGTTGGAATCTACTGAATCTTTTGGTTCTACCAAATCATCAGCTGCAGTTTGTATAGCTGGAACCTTTCCAGTTCTACATAACAGACCTTGCCTCGAGCTTGTCCGGATTTTGCTTTTAGACATAGGCCGGACAACCCCAAATCTTAACAAACTTAAGATATGGGCTCTTCCCTTTCCATATCACATATGACGTGGTAGGCAACTGATTTGATTTGAACCTTATTCAATAGGTATGCAGCTTCTCAAGTGCATAACTCCCAAAAGGAAATAGGAAACTCAGTAGTACTCATCATAGAGCACACCATATCACATAGGGTGATATCGCTTCGCCCCGATATACCATCGTGCTATGGTGTATTCGGAGGAGTAATGCTGAGAGAGAATCTCATTCTCCTTTAAAATTGTCCAGGAATTCCGTGCTTCAGTATTCTCCTCCTTGATCACATCAAAGGACATAATACTTATACCCGTATTTTGGTTCTCTACTTCTATCTTACATTCTGTGAATATCTCAAAAAGATTCGGACTTGTGTTTCAACAGGAACATATGTCTGAATCTAGAGAGATCATCAGAGAATGTAATGAAGTACAAAGAACCAGTCTTGGCATGTGTAGACAGGAGACCTTCATACATCAACATGTATCATCCCAAGAGTTCACTAACTCTTTCTCTGTTTCCAATAAACAGAGCTGTGGTCATCTTATCTTTGTGACATGACCGGCAAGTTTTCACAAGATGTAAATTCAAACAGATTTAAATATGCATCTATGTATAACTTAGCTAGTTGGGTCGCATTGATATGACCTAGACTACAATACCTCAAGAAGGATCCGTTCATTTCTGAACTCTTCCTCTTGTGTGTGTTCTGTATACTAAGAACTGTAGTTTGATTTAGAACGTCAATACTTTTAGATAACGTGCCTGAACCGATCAACTTTTAATATAGGAAATGTTCAAAACATTATCCATCAATACAAAATTATATCCTTTCTTTACTAATAAAGAGACTAATATGATGTTGTATATCAGGTTCGGTATCTAATAACATTCATTCAGAATCAATGTACTGGTAATACAGGGTGATAGTGACCAACAGACTTGGCTGCCACACTTGCACCGTTTTCTGTCTCATGAAACTTATCACCCGTTCTCAGTTCTCTACATTTCTGTAGCTCATGTAACAAATTACATATGTAGGATTCTGATCTGGTATCAAATACCCAGGATGTAGAGGTTACTGAGAAATAGTTCTCGGTAATGAATACACCCGAAGAAGATGCATCAGTATGCACTTTCTTCGTTTGGGCGGCACGGGAATTCTGGCAATCCCCAATTTCCTACTCTGTCTTATAACAATTATAAGTTGGAGCGGGACCAACGTTCCCCAGCACGGTATAACAAGCGGGTTTGGTCAATATATCTGTTTTATTATCTTGATTAAGGCGTGACATGGTCGGTACCTGGAGAGAGAGAAGAAAACACTCAGCGTATACTCTTGCAAGATCAGATTGGTTATTATTTTATCTAATCAGGATGGCTCCCACTGTTTTTATCAAATCTTCCTTCAAACCCTAAAAGGAAAGATTAGCCGGGATTAATTACACGCTACAAGTTCGCCAATCTTTCAGACCGGCCAGTGTCGGTACTTTGAGGGAGGTTCCCCGTGCTTTCGCACGGACCTAATTAAAGTAAACCTCATTTTCCCAGAGGCGTAACCCCGTTGACACCCTTCTAGACACCTACTTGATCGGCTAATTGTAATGTGTAAAACTCTCCCAGGAGTAACTCTTACTCGCAGCGGGTATCGGGATCCAACTATCTCATACAAGGTATGCAATCTCATTGCAAATTTCAACACTTGAAATTCCCGATAATATTTTGCCCCAAACGATCTATGACCTTGACAAGGTCAACAAACCATAGACCGTAAGTCAAGTTCAACCCGTCATTTCTTGATTGAATCAAACCCACCCGCACGACCCTTGACAAGGTCAACAAGGCCGTATGACTACCCTAAAACAATCTGCATCATATGCATAAACAGATAAATACTGGTCAGCTACCGCACACTGCGCCTTGACAAGGTCAACAAACGCAGCACGAATACTAAGCAGGATTTTATCTGAAATGACGGAGGGCTACGACAGGTTTTTCTGAAAACCTATTGCGTAATGAACTTGATATCGTTGTAGAATCAAATGATTTTAAAATGGAGTGTTTTTTAGGCTTTTCTAGTTTCGCTAAAGGGGTCACTCCCTGTGAAGGGATCGTCGGCCCTTTCCTCATCGAATAAGGTGCAGGATATATCATATATATCACTATGCAAAGCAAAAACTTCAAAAGCAATCAAAAGACAAACCGAGGGGTGTAGCATCTGCCAGTCATTGCTAAAGGGGTCACTCCCGGTGAAGGGATCTCGGCCCTTTCCTTATCGAATATGGTGCAGGATGTTCTACAAGGAACACCGCGATGCAAAGCAAGAACCGTAGCTACCTGTTTTTGAAAATTCAATTCCACAACATCTTTTAGGTTTCTTTTTCTTTCATTAATCATATTAATGAAGTCCCATCATTTAAGTCACCTAAATATCACAGATAAATACGACGTACACTTATGCCATCCGCATTCGCCTCGATGTCCCCTCGTGCACCGTTAGATTAGGTAACTAACGGTAGAGCGGGGCAGGGCTAGCGCGGGTGTAAAACATAAGTAACGTCTATATAATATATCATATATACTATATACAGTATCTATCACAACATATCAAATGATCACATCACAGATATCGCAGCAGAAGAAACATATAAAACATTGGATATACTAGGACGTCCGTGTTTTCAATACGAGCCAGTATAAAACACGGATTCCACGGTCGCGATGAATAGCCAAACCCACATCCCTAGACCCCTACGAGAGCGGTAAGCAACACTGCCAATTCTAGGGTTAGGAGACCCGGTATCGACTCCTCGAGATGGTCTCCCACTGCACCCTAGAACCCGGTTACTTGTGCTCCCCGCCTTGGGTCTACCTAATGCGGAAAAGTAAATAATATACAAATGGTGACATCATCCGCAACCTGGAAGTTCCCCAATAAAAGAATATTACATACAAGTTTTTACATGAATGAAAAAGAAAAACACTCATCTGACATAAAAACCCCCGGCTATTCAAACACGACGATCCAATATAACATATCCAGCAACACATAACATCACATGTCATCAACGTAAGTAAATATGTCCATCCCAATTGTCGTTGACATATAGCAATGAAACCGGCGATATCACATATTACACTTACGGTCACAGAATAGAAAATGTAAAACTACAACAGTTGGAATCCGCAACCTCCTTAGACATCGTATACCTAACAATTATAAACCCCGCATTTTAGTCTCATTATCGAATACACTTTTCAATATCAAGTCGGGCAATTCAACAAGATTCCCGACATTTTGATCGAATGCTCGTCGCAAACTTTAGTAGACGGCCGCACCCCCGATACCATCGACGAAGTGCACTAAGGCGGAACACCGTTGCCGCGAGCACCCGAACGGATGCTTTCGGCGGTGGGGTTCTCCTATAGTCACTTGGTCGGGGCTTTGGGGCGTGGCTATCTATTAAGTTTATCCGGCGAGTATTCGCGTACGCTACGTGATTGCGACGGACTTTTGATCGCATCAAAATTCCGTGGCAACCAATCAAGTGAGACTAAAGTGCTAGATTTATAACGTTCAAATCAGTTATCTCATAACAATTTGTGGATTCCAAATATTGTATCACGTTCCAGATAAATAGAAAATGTTAAACTTTCCGATCGAACAATCAAACACCCAAGTTTTCCCGAAACAGCTCAACACATGATAGAAGTTTAAAAATATCCACTTCATGCCACAGTACCAACGGTCCAGCCGTAGAAGGGTCAAGCCAACGCCTCACATGTGGCATGCCGTACTGCCCCAAACCCTAAGGTTCAAAAGGCAGTTCAAGACGGTCACATAATCGAGTTAAGGTTTGTTGTCTTCTAGAGGGTCCATCGTGTTACTTGCACTGCTTAGACGTTCTTAAACTACGGAAAAATCCAACACTTGGAAATTTTCCGGCAGGGGAAAAAGTGGGTATTTATATCCGGTCGAACCTTTTAACATGTTCTAAAATACCCGAAAAAACACATAGACGAAGTTAAACTTTTCGATCGAAACATCGAGTCCCCAATACAACCCAGAAAACTCAACTCTTGAGTATAGATTAAAAATTCCCAGAAAACAGAGGAAACTCAAAAGGACATTATTGTGCAAAATTCAAAAAATAATGTGACTGTATGGCCGCGGAACCGCCGCACGAGCCATGCTCGTGCCGCGGTTCCGCGGCGCTTTGGTTGACATTGGCGCACGTGATGCACAGTAATTCCAATAAAGCCCTGCTGAATTTTTTGGATATTTTTAATTCACAAAAATCCATAATTTTAGAAAATGTACAGAGAGGGGTCAAGTTTAGGGTTTCGCGGTTCGATCGGATTTCTAACATCGTCTACACTTCGCCTAAAGCTCTAACTAGGCTCTGATACCACTGTAGGGTTCCTAGGCACACTCATGAGGTTCTACAACTGATCAACCATGCCAAAATCAAATTTTTCATGTGCCAAAGAACCCTAATGCTAGATCGTTAACTAGAGGTAAGGCGAAACAATGCAAGTTAACAACTTTAACTACAAGTGAAAGGGACTACAACCTTTGTAGATCCGGTCCTCCACTTCCAAAGCTCCGTGAAGATGTCCCTCCGCTGCGATCATCGGAATCCCGGACTGTAGCGATGGTTTCGTCGGAGAAATAAGCAGGCTAGGTCGTTGACTTCGATGCCGAAGATGATCTACGTCGAGGCGACTCAAACTCAAGCTCCGTCTTCACTAGGTCATGAAACTTGTGAAGATAACACACTCTACTACATGGCAAGTGGTAGAGGATGAAGAAATAGGAAGTGGGTTCACTTTGGATTTGGTTTTCTCACTTGATTTCAACACTTGAAATTTTCTAGCAAGCTTTCTTCACTTCATGAAGAAGAAGAAGAAGAAGAAAAGAAAATGAATTATTTTAAAAAGAAAATTCAAGTGATGTCTATCATGTTGCAACCATGGGTGAAATTAACTCATGTAGAGAGTAAACAAAGGTTTAGGTAATGGTTAGGTTTAAGAACAAAACAAAAATGGTTAGACTTTTCAAAGATGCTTGAAGCATCATGAAGCTTCTAGCAAATAACAAATAAAGCCACCATTTTGTTTTTACAAAATAAATAAAGAAAATAAAACCCTAACCATTAACTAAACATGGTGTAAATCATACACACCCAAGTTTGCATGTATCATCAATCATGATACAAACTAGTGCACAAACATATATCACATATACAACTTGTGCACATCAAGTGAGAAAATCCATCTTAAGTGAACAAATACTAGTTAATGTACAGTAATATATCAAATATATAATTATACATTAAATCATTAAATCAACACTTGATTTAATGATCCGGTCATACTGCATATAACCGACTAATATCAAGTGTATCAATATATCGAATCAACATTTGATTCGGTAACCCGGCTATATCTCATATAACCGTCCGATGATACAAATCGCGAGAATAGAAATCAGTATCGCATACGGGTATTATTCTCGGTCCCGCACATATCTCATATGCGCTCCTATTTCGTTTCGCTTGAGCCAGGAAACCTCTGTGTAGGACTCTAAAGACTCGTCAATACGCCGGCAGTAGGTGATGATCATATCAAACACCCACAAGCCGCAAGCGGTCTGCTAAACGTAACGGCCACCCGGGTATTGAGCGATCAGAAGATCAACGAGCAAGCCCGCTCACACTCCTGTGAATCCAACCAGTAACACTTACCGTACAGTCCGGTCTCGTCGTCTGATATGTCGCATATCTCGCCTAGGGGTGGTAAACGTCAGACCCCAGTAGCTCGATAAGCCGTGTCGATATGAGGTCTATAACAGTTTGAGAAACTACTGGTAACACTTACCAGTAAATCTCAGCAACCCTGGCCAGGGATTTCCGGTTATAGCCAATCGAACACAGCACAACATCAACTCCCTATACCGGGAAAGACGAATCCCCTCCTATCGCTCATTGCCTCCATGTGATTCGGGAATGTACCCAAAAACCACCGTTTTGCACGCCTTCTTGGACGTGGTAAGGTGGAAATCAAAGCACAGTGGGAATCACACAAGACTCTATGACGATCTCGGGTCAACAGACTACTCTGTACCAGTGTCACCAGAGAACTGCCATTTGACGTGAGGTATAATACCATCTGGGAGTTCTCGACGAGTCCGTCCAGTGTACCCAGTCTCCACTGAGCACCCATACACCATCCTTGATTTCATACACCGATGGATATGGGATCATCCATCGCCCATCATATGGGTCAAGATGCGTATACGCTTGTCTACTCTGGTGCATCGATGCCCTGTCTCGATACACCCACGACTAGGGTGTTGGAGATAGTGCCCTCAGAGTCAATTATTAGGTCACAGGTACGTGATTGTAATGATTGATGGAGGACCTATCCCGGTAGGACAGTCTTACTCGAGATGATAGTATGCTATCTGGTTTACCTTTATCATCGTGTACTGTTTTAAGTGACCTGACACGTCGCTATTACACGTTGATAAAGCCCCTAGGATTCTTGCTTGACCACCAGCAGTATGAGGGCGATCATATAAGTGGGAGCTGGGGGTCTATAAGCATATCCTTAAAAGGTCCCTAGTCGTGAGAGTTTCGAGACAGGGCATCGATTCTCCATAGTAGACTAGTGTATACAGTCGAGACCCCGACGAGGGGCGGTGGCCGGTCTCACAAGCCACTGGTGTCAGTTGGATCACCTAAGATGTATACAGGTGCTCATTGGGTTATGAGTACACCGGACAGGACTCGCCGGGAACATGCTAGTTGGTCATATACCAGACGTCAGATGGCAGTTCCCTGGTGACATGTGTACAGGTTAGTTCATCGACCTGGGGATCGTCATTTGTCTCGTGTGAGTTCCCACTGTACTTTGATTACTACCCTACCACGGCTCAAAGGAGTCGTGCAAACAGGTTTTAGTTGGGTACAGTCCCGAGCCACATGGAGGCAGTGAGCGTATCTTCAGGGGTTCGTCTCTCCCGGTATTGGGGGTGAGGTCGTGCTGTGTCTAGGAGAGCCATTACACGAAGCCCTCGGCCGAGGCAAGGAGATTTACTGGTAGGTATTCCAGTAGTATCTCAGGGTGTTCTGGGCTACACTCCGACACGACTTGTACCGCTTTTGGGGGTCTGACTTTTACCAACCCCCTAGGCCCGCCATGCGATGCTCATAGACGAACGGACCGGACTGTATGGATATTGTCACTGACAGGCTCAGTAGGGTGTCAGGCTGAGTTCGCTCACAGACGTCCCTTTTGGTCAATACCTGGTGGCCCGTTATGTATTGGCTTATACCTCTAACGTGCTAGTGGTTAAATCCACAACCAAGGTTTTGATGAGTCTTTAGAGTCCCCCACATTTCAGTTACTCAGCTTTCGGGCGAAAGGTTGTAGAGGCCGTATGGAGATATGGCAGGGTCCGATCAGATACGTGCGGTATTGCACGGATCAGGATCGGACAGTTTGTACTAGTGGCCGTATGGTTTTATGGCAGGGTTCGATCAGATACGTGCGGTATTGCACGGATCAGGATCGAACAGATATTAATAGCCGGCTTTGGTTTAAGCCGGATCCTAGTATAGTACAGTGTAGATTTTGTCTCATTGCATTTGTATTTCGGTCGGAATACAAATGCGGGTGTGTATGCACAGTATCGGGGTTTTCCTGTAATTTATTACGGGACCAGTTTTCTGGAATTGCCAGTTTGCTTTCCGTTTCGGCCAATTTCCTTTGTATCGTTCATTGGCCGAAGATTGGTGGAGGAGGGCTTATTTGCATTGTTGCAAATAAGCAATTGTGGAGGGGGTCTTTGCATTTTATCATGTCATGATTATAGCACCATCCTTTGACTTGATTTCTTCATGATGGCATGACTTTTTGAGTCATCATGGTTCATGATGGTTGGACTTTGTGAGGTGATGATGGTGGTGTTGAGTGTGGAGTTTACCTTGTGATCATTTCCTTTTTGATGATAGACCCCTCTCTCTCTCTTGTATCATATGAGTGAGGCTCCCATTTTTGATACACTTATCTCATTCTCTCCATTCCTCTTGAGATGGCCGGCCATGTATAGGAGGGGGCTGTCCAAATATTTTGGTGAGGGTATATGGTTCATTTCATGCTCCAAAAATGTCCCCAAGTTCCTCCACATAGTTCTTGTTTCATCCCTCCACCAAAAGGCAATTCCGATAACCCCAAAATGAGATAAATAGTTCACTACACATTCTACAGCGAATCTTGGGCACGTCGACTAGCCAGCTTCATGCCCGAGTTGCCTCGGCATTGAGGTGGGAGCCCGTAAAACATGGAGACGATGTGGTGCCCTTCCGGCAAGGTGGCGACGACCGGAGATTCCGCAGGAGATCGGGACGATGATGAGAAGACCGGAGGACTTGGATCGTCGGTATATCTCTATTCCCCTTCTTGTAGTTAGCTAGGACTAGTTAATGGTTCGATCCGGGTATTAGTGCGCGGCGGTTTGCCAGTTCAAGAAAAATTTAAAGTTTATCACCGCTTCCGCTTTTGGCCGTCGGATTGACGGCCGGGGCGCCGCCGTGCACTTACAGTGGTATCAGAGCCTCCCCATTAACTTAGTCTAGCTTTGTCTAATGTGTTTTTCAGTTCCGATCGATCGAAATGTCCAAAAACCCGTATTTTGTCACGACAGTTTTCTGTTGAAATTTTTTGGTCCCCAAAAATTTTTCAGGTTGTATAAAAGTACTGTACAGGAAGATATAAGGCCACTGGAAAAGTTCGGCAAAGTGATCTCTTAAGTGGAGCGCGGAACCGCGGCCAAAACCTACCTTGGGCCGCGGTTCCGCGGCAGTTCAGAGAGATCAATGGGCCAAAGTTCTCCAGTGGGCCTTTGGGGTTAAATTGGGGTTTTTGGAATATTAATATTGGGCCCATAATTTCTTTAACTGCTACAGTATTGTTTTGGGGCCCACTTGTTAAAATTTGATCGGTCGGATATTTTAAACACATTTTTCACAGTATTTACATTATATCTGCGACCGTGAATGTCACTTGATCGGTAAATCCGGTCTAACTGCTATAGCCCGGTTAGACGGATTTGCGAACGTGACTTTCACGTTGATGTTTTGTTTTTGCTGTGATGTTGCGGATCGGTCGTGGGGGATAGCCTGGATGCAATGCTAGTACAGTTTTTTGTTGTATTATGTACATTTGATATTGCGGGGCGAGCGTCCGACATGTGGACTGCCGTCACTGCCTGATTGTATTATTATTTTGGGGCACGGCCAGGTTGAGGTCGATGTACCCGTTGTATGTATATTTTACTTTCTGTACTAGGATTGCCCCGCGGAGGGGTGCACGGATAGCCGGGTTCTAGAGGGCAACAAGCCCGCATCTCATGGCATTGAGAGGGAGGGGGCTTCACTCTAGGATTGGCGGGCCATTCGCCGCACTCGTATGGGGTTCAGGTTGACCCAGGAGGGGTGCCCAAGTTGCCGGATTCCGTGAAGTGCTGGGTGGTCCATTCACGGTGCTGAAGGGGGCTGCCTCGCTTCAGGTTTTGGCGGGTAACTTGCCGCGCCCGTAGGGGTCTAGGATTTCATTGCACGGGCTATCCACACGACCAGGAGAACGTCGGGTTTCAGTAGTGGCTCTGTGAAACCCGGGGATCCCAGATATCTGTATTGTTTCTGTGATGCTGTTCATTCTCTGTGATGTTGCATTTTATTCACGCCTTGAGCGAATATAATATATTGGTATATATATTAGTAGATGTTGTATATGTTTTGCATCCGCGCTAGTCCAGTCCCCGCTCTGTCGTTAGTCAGCTAACCTAACGGGTAATGACGGGACCCAGTGGCGAATGCGGATGGCATATACGTACATCAGTATATTTTCGTTCTTTGTGGTGTGATCAATTGATGGGACTGCATTGATTCGGATCAATGCAAATTTAAAAACAAACCTAATCTGATGTTGTTGGAACACTTTTTCAAAAAGCTGTTATTGCAAGGACGTTCACTTTTGTTTTGCATCGTGGTATTCATTTGGAATATCCTGCTCCTCAGTCGACGAGGCAAGGGCCGAGATCCCTTCACCGGGAGTGACCCTTTGGACAGAAGTTTGCGTCAGGGCATTAACTTCACTATAGCCGACTACTTTTGCTTTGCACCGTGGTATTCAGTTAGAATATCCTGCACTCCATTCTACGGGGAAAGAGCCGAGATCCCTTCACCGGGAGTGACCTCTTTAGCGAAGGTTTTCGTCACTATATTTTTAAAAGCTATCCGTTCCTTCAACGATATCAAGTTCATTACGTTAAAGGTTTTCGCCAGAAACCATTCGTAGCCCTCCGTCATTTCAGTTAAATATTCGGTAGTATTCAAGCTATGTATTTTGACCTCACGCCAAGGCATAGTGTTTGGTAGCTACCGGGTATTTATCTGTTGCATAGATAGATGCGTTGGTTTGGGACAGTCGTACTACTATTTTGGCCTACGTCAAGGGTATGTACGGGTGGGTTCAAATTAACCTGGATAATGATGGACAGAACTTGACATGTGACTTATGATATTTTGACCTCACGCCAAGGTCATAAGAGCATGGGGCAGAAATCACATCGGGAGTTTCAAAAGAACTGAAACTTGCCAGATATGCGCATACCTTCTGGAGTGTGATAGCGTGAGCGGATTCCGTCACGTTATCATGCGATGATAGTTGGATCCCGATTCCCACTGATGAGTTAGTTTACTCCTCGGGTGACCCCGACTAATTCTTCTTTCAGGTTTGGAGGAGAATTTGAGGTACAGTGGGAGGATTCCAGATTAGATAAATTGGTAACCAATCTGATCTAGGTTAGAGTGCACGCTGAGTGTTTCTTTTCTCTCTCTCTTTGGCAGCGACCATTGACCCGACCCTAAGACTATGACTCAGTGACCAAATTAACCGATCCTTCTAGACACTGGCTTTTGGATTGTCAGAGTTGCAAACCTCATTGCCACTCCTACTTTTACCCTTTTCTCCAGGACACCCCGTGTTGCTACGAACGTCCACTTCCATTGGACAAAACCATCGTATGGTTAGATACGAACTCGAAGGAATTTATTCGAGGATGGTTTCAGGTTCTGGAGAAAACGGATAGGATTATTCAGTTGTCTTTTCCTTTTACCTTCTCTCAGGTTGCGAGTACTCCTTGGTTTAGGAGATAGTACACCTATTACGCAAATTGGATAGTCTTCTTCCAAACCATAGGCAGGTGCCGACTGGTAGGGAATGAAGAAAACCAATTAGCATAACGATGGTGTACAGAAGGTATTAAGTTCAGACAAAGCAAGGGATTAGTAAGAGGGCAAAGTAAATTGCAACAGATATTCACGACCAAACCAAGTATTCCTTCGCCAATCCTAAATCACCTTTGTATTTCTCCAGGACACTCCGTATCACTACGAAGATCCACAGTTTATTTGGATACTACATCGTATGGTTATATACGAACTCGAATGGAACTTGTTCCAGTTCGGGGATGGATTCTGGTCCAGGAGAAATAGGAATAAGGTTTATTCGGTTGTCTTTTATCTTCACCTTCTCTCATTGCGAGTGTTCCTAGGATTAGGACAGTACACCCATTATGCTTATTGGATAGTCTTCTTCCAAACCATAGGCTGGTGCCGAATGGTAGGGAAGGAAGAAAACCATTTGGCCTAAAGGGGTGTGCAGAAGGTAATGACTAAAGACATATGAAGGGATTTGGAGAGGTGGCAAAGAATTATACGGTTACAGTCGTGAATCTGAAAGAGGCATTACTAGGAATACCGGGATACCCCATCGAAACATTTCAATGTTTCAGTTTCACTGTGTACTGTTAAAGGAAGACTGATTTCCCAGTTAGACACTTGCTCCAGGGTATGTATTTACCAGGTACGATTCTCACATCTGTATGGTTTTACAGATGATGAGTGGGAGTAAGTTATTGGGAATTGGGTGATTATCCTCATTATATCGGGATTCGTTGTAATCGGTGATATTTGAGGAAATCACCTGGGCTGTTTTCCGGTTGGCAAATATTTGGTTTTGAATATCCGCAGTTATGCACCAATTTCAAATTGATATATCTGTACGTCTATTTTCATAGAGTGAGATATACTTTTTTGAAATTATGTCTACGACATTTACCTATATCAGTGAATGGTTAGGTAAGGAGCATTAAACAGCGGTGTAATTCTTCTTAACCATAAGTACAGTTTTCAACCTGCGACACACGGTGAATGAGTTATCAGACTCAAGGGACCTATACAGAGTATTGTATGTTGTCCAGGGTCCATCAGGACAGAGGGGTAGGTCCTCGTACTATATTCGGTTTACTTATGACTTCTCTAGTTTTTAGACCGGTGTTTCGTGGAAACACAGGGTCCGAATTTTGAGAAGTTACAGGTATTTGAATAGAGTAGAGAACCAGGTGTAGCAAGTATCGGGATTCTTCAAAGAGATCGAAGATGTAGATACTTGTAGTATTCAGTTGATAGTAATGATAAAGAGAAATTGCTTCTCTTTCAGGTTACTCATAATTGGAAGCATTCCTAAGTTGAGTAACGCTGATCCGCCTCCTTCCATTTAGTTGACATGCACTGGAGACAGTTGCATGATTTGGATCTGGTTCAATTAAATTAGTGCCTCTGGTCCTATATGGGATATAGAACAGTTCGTATCTTAACGATGTTAAGGTACGGGGAGTTGTCCGGTTTATGATTAAAACCAGACACTGGACAACTCAAGGCACGTTTCTGTAATGGCTGTTTGTGGGTTGACCCAGGCTATGACGCGGGTTGATTTTCTACCATTTGGATGAACAATAGCAATATTGTTCTACACTCGCCACGGTTTTAATAAAAATGGATTTTTTCAGAAAACAGTAGTGGGAGTATGGTAGAACTGGAAGTGATTCCAGAACCACAAACGATTACTGAAGATTTGATAAGGAACCTAAAGATTCAATCTGGATTGACATTCCATTGGCCACTCCGCAGATAAGGTGGGTAACTTCAGGCACCCGAGAGGTACTACGGTAGCCTCAAGGACGGTGACAGGGAAGTTCTTGTTTACCCACAATTACCATTGCTGTTGTTCCAGGCTGCGAGACCCGGCGGGAGGATGAGTATAGCGTCGTTCTAAACTAGTTTTAGAAGTGTACGTGTATATGACTCTGCCAGAGGGTTGTCGTAGTCAGTAGGAGCAGCGGAAGCATTGGTGGACAGGTAGCTTATGTCTATTTATAGACTGAAGCACTAGTAGCGGAGATAGATCATCTATTTCTGACGTGACAGTCATGGGTTTGACTTCATCAGAATAGGGGATGGATCTGTTGAGAAGGTAGTAGGGTGTGATATCCTAGTATTTGGATGACATACACAGAGTAGGAAAGGAAACTCCTATACCACAATCGGTTATACTTTGGTCGTCACACAGTGGTTTCTCCACAAAGGACTTGGATTTTATATCTGACATACTGGTTACTAGATCTATGGTTTTAGATCTAGATTTGGGTGGTTTCCCAATCAGGGTACTTGACAGCATTCTAAGAGTATTTAGGATGGACGACTCCTGGCACGGTAGTGTACCTGCAGGTAATGGAGTCACCCTCTCCAAAGGTGTCCTACAGACTAAAAGGGAGAGGGACGTGCATGATTGGCAGATCACTTGCTCAGGCAATTGAGTCAATCGTGAGATGTCAAGTACCACACCAGATGTTGTTCTTGCACTAGATGCAATAAGTTGACATTGATCCAATCCTGGAAAAACAGTCGGAAACAGTTATAGAACATAAGTGGATGTTCTAAGGATATGATAACGACAGCCTCATTCGGAAAACAGTTATCATTCCAGGCTTCCAAGGTGACATGGACGACAAGGAGGTTGTCAGAGCTATAGTTTTCCTTCTGATGAGGGGCAGTATTTTGGACAGGTGGTCCAAGGCAATACTGAGGGTGGCATGGCGCAGGATACTGATTAAGTTCAGTTGACGATACAGTCTAAGAAGTTTGGATTTGCAGTTCATTTATGAGCTAAGTCCCATCAGACATCCAGACACATTCTAAGACAGGTATTGCTCATTTCGGGAGATGGTTTTCTCCGCGAACTTGAGATATAGAGAGACATAGAAAGAAACAACAAAGCGGATCCACTCACTGAGGCTGTTCCTCGAACGCAATAGTTTCGCAAACGAGCTTTGTGAGACTGACTAATAGAGGAGTTGGGTGTTCGGTATCACACGGGCTGTGAGTATGCGACATCGCAATAATTAGCCTTGAGTGCAAGTGGGAGATTGTTGGAGATAGTGCCCTCAGAGTCAATTATTAGGTCACAGGTACGTGATTGTAATGATTGATGGAGGACCTATCCCGGTAGGACAGTCTTACTCGAGATGATAGTATGCTATCTGGTTTACCTTTATCATCGTGTACTGTTTTAAGTGACCTGACACGTCGCTATTACACGTTGATAAAGCCCCTAGGATTCTTGCTTGACCACCAGCAGTATGAGGGCGATCATATAAGTGGGAGCTGGGGGTCTATAAGCATATCCTTAAAAGGTCCCTAGTCGTGAGAGTTTCGAGACAGGGCATCGATTCTCCATAGTAGACTAGTGTATACAGTCGAGACCCCGACGAGGGGCGGTGGCCGGTCTCACAAGCCACTGGTGTCAGTTGGATCACCTAAGATGTATACAGGTGCTCATTGGGTTATGAGTACACCGGACAGGACTCGCCGGGAACATGCTAGTTGGTCATATACCAGACGTCAGATGGCAGTTCCCTGGTGACATGTGTACAGGTTAGTTCATCGACCTGGGGATCGTCATTTGTCTCGTGTGAGTTCCCACTGTACTATGATTACTACCCTACCACGGCTCAAAGGAGTCGTGCAAACAGGTTTTAGTTGGGTACAGTCCCGAGCCACATGGAGGCAGTGAGCGTATCTTCAGGGGTTCGTCTCTCCCGGTATTGGGGGTGAGGTCGTGCTGTGTCTAGGAGAGCCATTACACGAAGCCCTCGGCCGAGGCAAGGAGATTTACTGGTAGGTATTCCAGTAGTATCTCAGGGTGTTCTGGGCTACACTCCGACACGACTTGTACCGCTTTTGGGGGTCTGACTTTTACCAACCCCCTAGGCCCGCCATGCGATACTCATAGACGAACGGACCGGACTGTACGGATATTGTCACTGACAGGCTCAGTAGGGTGTCAGGCTAAGTTCGCTCACAGACGTCCCTTTTGGTCAATACCTGGTGGCCCGTTATGTATTGGCTTATACCTCTAACGTGCTAGTGGTTAAATCCACAACCAAGGTGTTGATGAGTCTTTAGAGTCCCCCACATTTCAGTTACTCAGCTTTCGGGCGAAAGGTTGTAGAGGTCGTATGGAGATATGGCAGGGTCCGATCAAATACGTGCGGTATTGCACGGATCAGGATCGGACAGTTTGTACTAGTGGCCGTATGGTTTTATGGCAGGGTTCGATCAGATACGTGCGGTATTGCACGGATCAGGATCGAACAGATATTACTAGCCGGCTTTGGTTTAAGCCGGATCCTAGTATAGTACAGTGTAGATTTTGTCTCATTGCATTTGTATTTCGGTCGGAATACAAATGCGGGTGTGTATGCACAGTATCGGGGTTTTCCTGTAATTTATTACGGGACCAGTTTTCTGGAATTGCCAGTTTGCTTTCCGTTTCGGCCAATTTCCTTTGTATCGTTCATTGGCCGAAGATTGGTGGAGGAGGGCTTATTTACATTGTTGCAAATAAGCAATTGTGGAGGGGGTCTTTGCATTTTATCATGTCATGATTATAGCACCATCCTTTGACTTGATTTCTTCATGATGGCATGACTTTTTGAGTCATCATGGTTCATGATGGTTGGACTTTGTGAGGTGATGATGGTGGTGTTGAGTGTGGAGTTTACCTTGTGATCATTTCCTTTTGGATGATAGACCCCTCTCTCTCTCTCTTGTATCATATGAGTGAGGCTCCCATTTTTGATACACTTATCTCATTCTCTCCATTCCTCTTGAGATGGCCGGCCATGTATAGGAGGGGGCTGTCCAAATATTTTGGTGAGGGTATATGGTTCATTTCATGCTCCAAAAATGTCCCCAAGTTCCTCCACATAGTTCTTGTTTCATCCCTCCACCAAAAGGCAATTCCGATAACCCCAAAATGAGATAAATAGTTCACTACACATTCTACAGCAAATCTTGGACACGTCGACTAGCCAGCTTCGTGCCCGAGTTGCCTCGGCATTGAGGTGGGAGCCCGTAAAACATGGAGATGATGTGGTGCCCTTCCGGCAAGGTGGCGACGACCGGAGATTCCGCAGGAGATCGGGACGATGATGAGAAGACCGGAGGACTTGGATCGTCGGTATATCTCTATTCCCCTTCTTGTAGTTAGCTAGGACTAGTTAATGGTTCGATCCGGGTATTAGTGCGCGGCGGTTTGCCAGTTCAAGAAAAATTTAAAGTTTATCACCGCTTCCGCTTTTGGCCGTCGGATTGACGGCCGGGGCGCCGCCGTGCACTTACATAGGGACCTTGAGGGATGTACTTATGGACTACCATGTCCTCACTAGTATGATCCACATCATAGTCCAGGTAGTCAAGTACACATCCTAAGGGCTGTACCAACATGTAACAGAGAGACAATCAGTATACACGTTAAGATAAAGTACAACCAGATAGCATACTATCATGTCGAGCAAGAAAGTCCTCCTAATATATATCCCAGCATCTACTACAATATACATCGTATGTACAGTAATGGCCTCTAGCGATCATTCTACCTCTTCAAATCCTTTGACTAAGTGTTCAGCCAAAGCGTGAGCATACATATAACTTACAATAGGAACAACATTTCCTATCAGGAGTATATCATCCAAAAACCAGGACGGTGCTCCCTACTCAACTTTCTTATCAGGTCTATCTGTCATTCTTGATGAAGTCAAACACTATGACTGTCACATCAAGAATAGATGACCCATCTCCGCTTCCGCTGCTTTAGTCTATAAATAGACATAAGAATCTTACCCACCACACTTCCGCTGCTCCCACTGACTA
Organism: Agapanthus africanus; assembly: GCA_030015575.1. Taxonomy (NCBI): domain Eukaryota; kingdom Viridiplantae; phylum Streptophyta; class Magnoliopsida; order Asparagales; family Amaryllidaceae; genus Agapanthus; species Agapanthus africanus. The sequence continues at coordinate 462,501,802 of JASDDO010000026.1, forward strand.
CAACAACCCTCTCGCAGAGTCATATACACGTGCACTTCTAAATTCAATTTAGAATGACATTATAGTCATCCACCTGCCAAATTTCATAGTCAAGGACTTCAGCAGTGATAAGCAAGGGTCATTATCGAGATTTTGCAAACCTCCTTATCGTCGTCTACGAGGAAACCAAAGTACCTCTCGGGCGGCTGAGATTACTCACAAAATATGCGGAATGGATAATAGATTGTCGAGTCCAATTGAATCCTTAGATTTTACTAAATATTCAGTGACCGTTTGTGGTTCTGGAATCACTTCCAATTCTACCATAGTCCTAATAATATTTTATAAAAAGAATTCATTTTACTAAAAATGTGGCGAGTCAAGAACAATATAAATATTGATCCTACAAATGGTAGAATGTTAACTCTCGTCAAAGCCCGGGATAACCCACAAACCTCCATTACTGAAATATGCTTGAAGTTTATCTGGATTCTAGTTTTAAGCATAAGCTGGACAACTCCATATACCTTAACATCGTTAAGATATGAATCCATTCTATATCCAATATAAAAACAAAGACACTAATTTAATTGGAACCAGACTCAAAAATTATGCAGTTGTTTCCAGTGTATATCGACTAAATGGAAGAAGGCCATGCATCATAACTCATTAAAGAGCACACACACGGATGAGTAATCTGAAAGAGAAGCAAATTCTCAAAAATATTACTTGCGACGAAATACCTAGCATGAGTATCTACATTTTCGATCACCTTGAAGAATCCTGATACTTCCAACGTATGCTTCTCTACTTTATTCTTATACCTATAATTTCTCGAAATTTGGATCTTGTATTTCAACGAAATGTGTGTTTAAAACCAGAGAAGTCATAAGTAAACGGAATATAGTATGAGTACTAACCCCTTGTCCTAATGGACATCGGAAAACATACAATACTTTGTATAAGTTCTCTGAGTTTAAAACTCAAACCCCGTTTGTCGTAGGTTGAAAAATGTATTATGGTTAAGAAGAATTCACCATTATTGAATGCACCTTACCTAATCATCAACTGATAAAAATAAATGTTATAAATATAATTTCAAAAAGTTATATCTCACTTTATAAAATAAACGACAACTTGAAATTGGTGCATAACAATGGATATTCAAAACCAAATATTTGTCGTTAGGCAAAAGCTAGGCGATTTCCTCAAAAATTACCAATTACAAAGAATTCTGATTTTGAGGATTTGTTCACCCAATTTCCAATATTCCATTCCCACTCCGCATCTGTGATGGCATACAGATGTGAGAATCAAGTCTGGTAAATATATACCCTGGAATCAGAATGTAATTGGGAAAGCAGTTTTCAATTAACACCGCACTGTAAAACTGAAACATGAAAATGTTTCAAGGGGTGGCCGGGTATTCTTAGTAATACCTCTTTCAATACCAGACTCATGACATTGGTTACAATTTCCATTGCCCTTACTCCAATCCATTTATATATCTTTACTTCTTATCTTCTGTACACCATACATAGGCTAATTAGTTTTCTTCTTTCCCTACCTTTTGACACTAACCTAATGTTTAGAAGAAGACTATCCAATAAGAATAATAGGTGTACTCTCCTAAAACTAGGAGCTCTCGCAACCTAAGAGAAAGCAAAGAGAAAAGACAACCGAATAATTCTATTCAATTTTCCCAGAACCGGAATCCATCCTCGAACTGAAATAAATTTCTGCGAGTTTGTATGTAACTATATGAGATGGTTTTATCCATTCTATATGGATATTCATAGTGATACAGAATGTTCTGGAGAAAGTAAAGGGTAAAGGAAAAGTGGCATGGATATATGTGACTTTGTCGTGAATAGTGACAAAACAAAACCAGGTTTGTAAAAAGGTTCGGTCAACTTGGGTTTACAAGTTTCAGTTTAAGGTCGGTCATAAGGCATTACCTAAATTAGAGAGAGAAAAGAAACACTCAGTGTGCACTCTATCAATATTAGATTGGTTAATCACTTTATCTAATCAGGATGGCTCTCACTGTTTCCTCGAATTCTCCTTCAAACCCTAAAATGAGAACTGATCGGGATAATTTACACCTTACAAGTTTGCTAACCGTTCAGTCAGGCTAGTGGTGGTACTCCGAGGGAGGCTCCCCATGCTTTCTCATGGACCTAATTAAATAACCCCGTTTCTACAGAGACATAACCCCGTTAACACCCTTCTAGACACCTAATGGGTTAACTAGTTGTGAAGTGAAAATCTCCTGGGAGTAATCCTACTCATCAGTAGGATCGGGACCCAACTATCATCGCATGATAACCTAGATGGAAGCCACTCTAGTTACCACACTCCATAAGGTATGCAATACTAGCAAGTTTCCTATATATTTGAAACTCCCGATATAGTTTTATGACGTTAACAAAGACCAACAAACCATAAACCACTAGTCAAGTTCAACCCGTCATTATCCTGGATTAATTTAGACCCACCCGTATAAGCCCTTGAAAAAGGCCAACAAGGCTATACGACTTTCCTAGATAATCGCATCTCTATGCAATAGACAAAAAACATCTAGCTACCGCACACTACGCCTTGACAAAGGCCAACAAACGCAGCACGAATACTAGGTACTACTCATCTGAAATGACGGAGGGCTACGGCTGGTTTTTGGCAAAAAACCTTTAACATAATGAACTTGATATCGTTAAAGGAATCTAGTGATTTTGAAACGAGTGGTTCAAGCTCAATTTTGAAAATTTTTGGTTTTATAAAAAACCAAATAGTTTTGGAAAGAACCGAGTGGTTTTGAAATTTGATTCCAACAAAATCATATTAGGTTTATTTTCTTGCATTAATTAGAATTAATATGATCCCATCAATTAAGTTCTTATGCATCACAGAAACAACCAAAATAGACTGTACGTATATGCCACCCGCTTTCACCATGGGGTCCGGGGACTTCATCGTAAGGTTACTTAACTTATGGTAGTGTATGGACAGGGCTAGCGCGGATGTAAAACATATACAACATTTATATATATCATCATCATAGGCAGGTAATAAATATCACAGGCATGCGATAATCAAAATGGAATAGCGGATAAACTAGGATCCCCGTGTTTCTGTCACGACCCGAAATGGCACGTGACTGGCACTTGAATCATATGAAGTCTATAGGACCCCATCTAATTCAAGTAAGCCAAAAATCCCAGAAATCTAAACCATTTTAAAGAAGAAGTGAAGAAAAACTTGTTTTAAAGCAAGTGGTTTTAATAATTAAGTGGCATTAAAAATCTAAAAGCAACGTCATATTTTCCAGAAAATTTCGGTAGAGTCTCCTTTGTAAATACTGGCCCTAAACGGGTACAAACATACATAATATACATAATGAATAAGGCATCCCCAAACGGGAGCTAGCTCTTCGCCAATTAGTGGACACAACCACGCAATGCAATATAATATACAACGCCGAAGGGCAAGGATCAAAACTCATCAAGAAAAGCAATATCCTCAAGAAAACCAAAGAAAACCATAATAATATAGGCACGCGACTCTAAGGTCGAAAGAATATACACTGGTCCTCTAAGTTTATCAATAATACAAGTCTGGTTGATGGAGTTTACTAGATACAACTGAATATAAATAAGTACAATGGTGGTCACGATGCGAGTGAACCCACCTACCAAAACAACCACCCGAAAGGAAGCAGTGTGCCAGCAAGCTGCAACGAAACCTGTACGGCAAAACCTGTAAGAAACTGTGGCACAACGGGGGTGAGTTGCCAACTCATGAGTAGAAAACATCACCGAGCAGAAATCGCATGTATGACTCCATCCTAGATCATAGGATAATATCCTCATAAAAATATAACCTGAGACATCTAATAAAGGCAAAGGTAATCATCTAGCAAGTGTGATATCAAGTGCTCGTGTCAGTGCCTCAGGTAGCAACATATCGCAAATATGATGTATGAATGCATGAAAAAAGAATACATCTTAAATAAGAAAACTATTTCCATATCTCAGTGAGATTTCTGTAAAAAAATCGAAGTATCATCAATAAAATCAACAGAGAATCCGTATCAAGTATCGACACAAAACATATATCCCAATATCTCAAATCTCGGGCTCCGGCAATCCGGACTGGCCCATACCATCAAATCTCACTATCTCGGGCTTCGCAAGATCAGGATCGGCCCATATCCATCTCTCTCATAACTCCGAACAGTATCCTCCGGATATCCGTCGAGTTCTCATACAATCACCGGTCGGTAGTGCTCCCCTACCGGGCTCCACGCCTTTCTATACGATCTTCTTGCCCCGAGGTACCTGTAACGTCTTAGATTTCGGTTAGTGTTCGTTTAGACGTTAATACGGGTTTACTGTAAAAATGTTTACCAATTCGGGTTCCTCACATTTTATAACATTTAATTAATAATTTATTATTATTTGTTATAAGCATGCACGCACATGTGCACGTAAATGCGAGGTTTTGTTTGTGCTAATTTTGTTCTTAGCAACCATGACACTTAACCTAATCCTTGTTTAATCCAATCCTTAACCCAAATCCCTAGATCTTTTGTATGAGTGAGAAGATATTTCTTTGGAGTGATGATGCGTGTATGAATGCATTAAATGGTGAATTAATGCATATGATACACTCACCTCTCATTCTCACCCTACACTCACCTCTCATTCTCACCCTACACTCACCTCCCTCTCTCTTCTTCATCTCTTCTCTTTCTTTTTCTCTTCCTCATTTCTTTATCTCCTTCTCTCTCTCAAAATTCTGAACAAATATTCCCACTTCACAAAATCCATCAAAATTTATCAAATCTTCACAAAAATCACTTTTTCCTTCACATTTTCCCTCATGGATCCCTTGGTGTGCTCAAAGCTTGGATCTTTAGCTTCTTTTGATTAGGTATTGTTTCTTTAAGTTATTTTTGTGTAGCTTAGCTTTAAAGTTGTTGTTTTTGTCGCGTATCGTATCGTTTCGGATAAAAACCGTATTTTTAGTGTCGATTTATGGTCTCGGATGATCTGCTGTGAAACTAAAAGTGTGTTGCAAAAATTGACTGGACAGTAGCCTAGTATAGAGATACAGAACCTACCCACCAAATACGAGCCAAATCCACCTCGTCTTGGCCGCAGATTTATTGAATCTGGCCGCAAATTGCGGCCAGACTGGGGAATTAGGGTTTGGGGTTTTGGTGCAGGGGGTCTCTGGGTTATTTGTAGGCTCATGGTACTTGCAATTTTTACAATTGGTTAGCACAGGAAAATCTGGGATCATTTTGCCTATTTCTTGTGTTTCGTTTCGTGCGATACGTTATCCGATACGATGCGTGTTACGTGTTGCTGTTGCGCTAAGTTGGTTTCGTAGTGTAGCTATACGCGTTAGCCACAATATGAATCCTTAAAGGTCCGTTGTGTGTCGTATTGGTCCGTGTAGATTGTGAGTATTTTAGGTTATTATTAATATATATTTGTTTTATTGTTATTGTTGCAGGTTCGCAGTCGGGGACTACGGACACTGCTACCAAGGGGAAACAGGTTGTAGGTTTCACCTAGCGTGGAGCGTTGGTGAGTAGATTTAACATCTACAGGGGAATCGCCCGCATGGCGTTATGCGTCTGGGCTAGAGATGTTATTTCTGTCGCATATTCTATGTCATATTTAGAATTGCGCATTTACCCTATTACTTAGATATTGTTGTGCTTGGACTAGTACCCTTAGGACACTGCACATATTATTGACGATTCATATTGCACGAGCACTGATTGTATGCTACACACACCGTCAATAATTGTCATATCACGCTCAACCCACTTATAGATATGATATTACTTGGTTAGGGATATTGAGACTTTGATTCATATTTCTTTACGCATTGACTTATAGCATACCTGTATACCTACATGCTTACACATATGCTCTGATATACTTACATGCTAGTTACTTGTATACCTGTAGAGTATTGTACCATTAGTGATAGGTACATGCACACTTTAGGACATAGCTACATGTATACCTTGCATACATATTTCACTGATACCCAGGGGGTATACTACATCATTACTTATAGGTAGATACACATATCTTAATATACCTTTATGTTTTCACATATATCTGGTTATAGCTACATGTTTACCTTTACCTAATGTTATTTTAGAAATGGAGAAAATTAGGAACCGCATGATATTTATATTAACTTGTTGCAGTTAATTAGCGGCTTTTCCTTTATATGCTTACATTTCAGTTTATGTTGCATATATTATATTCATGGATTTTCGCATTTTGATATGGATTTTTCATGATGTTTTCTGGATTTGGGGACCGTGGGAGTTCATGAAATTATGCATTATTTGGAAAACCCGGTTTCCCTTGATATGATATTACTGCATCCAACATGAGATTTATCGGTTCTGATTATATACCCGATTTGAGGAGCAGGAGGCACCGTCTGTGGGTACATGGTGGGGCCCGGAGGTACCCCGGGGCAAGAATCTCAGTAAGGAGAAGACTTAGTGGGGGAACAATACTTTCCGGTGACATTACCAACGACTCAGCGGTAATCATGGGGATACCGTTGGGAGTCATGTATGTATAGATACGTGGAAAGACGAGGGTCAGAGCTAGGCACTCGTGCTTTTCGGATAGCGTGTGATACGTACCTATCAGGGGGCCAGTCGTGGTGACAGCACCTGATAGATTAGCATTTCTGTGTTGATGCTTGACACATTGGTTTCATGATATTTCTTTTTTACTCCTTTGTATATATAACAGGGGTTTAGGCCGTTGTTATATATGCCCTTACACCAATATTAGTGGAATGGGACGCTAATATATGTATATTGACATTAAATTATATGCATCATCATATTTATTCATGCAAATATATTTAGGATGTTAGATTTTTACTTGATAATTTGATTTGGGATATAGGTGATTCATTTGATATTGGATACAGGATATTTATGAGATTGCTGATTTGTACATTCTGGATATATGAGATTTATTCGATATTGTACATTCAGGATTTGTGAGACTTTTATGATATGAGAGCCAATTTGGGGGCGGATTTGAGGAATTGGGATTTGGATTTGTCTTGATGGATTGTGATCCTACCACGATGTCAGGGTTCCGTGGAAATGACATATTTCATTCCATACTTCACATTTATTATTTATGCACTGCTTCATGTATTAGTAGTACTTGTTAGAGTACCTTTCATGATTGTTGCATTTACATACCTTTATTTATTTATGCACTGTTTCATGTATTAGTTGTACCTGTTAGTGTACCTTTCATGATTATTGCATTCATGTGACCTTTTATTGCTATTTAATTGCACATGTTAGATTCACGCTGTACGTGCATACTTGCGATTACCTGCATATGTTATTTACTATTCACGAGTTGGCAACTCACCCCCGTTGTGCCACAGTTGTTTTGCAGGGTGTTCCCCAGAGTAGTCGAGGCAGGCTATTCATCTATCATCTTTTGCTACGGATACCGCATCGGCTCACAGTGTGCTGTTTTGCTTAGGTGGGTTTTGTGGTTATTCGTGTTGTATTGTATATTTGTTGTATCCTTGTACTCTCCATCTACTATATTTTCATGTTTGACTTAGAGACTTGTGTGAGGACGATGTTGTATATTATTTTATGACTTGTTGTATTTTATACTGTTTCCTTTCTATCGACTTTTATTTCTTCGCTACGGCGTCGTATATTTGTTGTGGTGGTTGTTTTCCGCCTTTGGGAGTGTATTTGCTCCCGTTTGGGGATGCTTTATTTTTATTTATGTTGTACCCATTTTTAGGGCTAACTTTTACAAAGGAGGTGCCGCCAAAATTTTAAAGGAAATAAATTGGGCTTTTAAAGAATTTGGGTTGTGATTTCAAATGTTTCAAAACTCCTATTATCTTTTCTTGTCTTTTTAATAGTTTAGATTTCTGGGTTTGGCTTTCTTCTACTGCGTTACGTCTTTAGGCGTTGCGTAGTATTAGGGTCGTCACGTGCCAATTTCGGGTCGTGACAAAGTTGGTATCAGAGCGCTAAGTTTTACCTTTCGGAGAGTAGGATGACCTTGGTATGATGGAGTAGGTAGCTTAAGCAGAGTAACGTAATGTGTGTATGTCTGCAGCATATTCACGATGCGGTGCTTCGCCTAAAAGTGACCTAAGTACAAATTGCTTGAAATTCCTTCCATGATGATTCATATCCTTATGATTCAATTTCCGTGTTCTTATTGAATCCTTTTTCCATTTATAGCCTTGCCGCCGATGACTATGGGGACTCAGAGTGATGCGGCGAGGGCCGAGATCAGGATTGACTCGGGTGAGACAAGGACTGACCAGGACGGCACGCTCGTTGCACAGGTGCAGATGGATTCGCCTTCGACAGATCAGCTCGCTAGGCTTGTGGCAGAGATGCAGGACTTGCGCTAGACGATGGGTTCATTTGTTGAGGTAGTTCGAGCGCAGCGACAGGAGGTTGTCACCCCTGTTAACCAGTTGTTATTTGCGATCAGCATGCGGCAGTCCGTCACCTACATAGCACCAGTGGATGCAGCCCCAGTTTACGAGACACGTATTCCAGAGACTTTGAGAGTTCCGGAACAGTGGAGGACTCGTACCGGTGTACCAACCCAGAGACAGAGGCCTAGTCGTCGAGACAGATTTCGTGACCGTCGTGGGAGTAGCAGAGGCTTAGGACGAGGACATTCGTTCAGCTCTCATCCCTAGGAGGGCCCGCAGCCGTCGTATGGATGTTTTCGATGCGGGAGCCTTCATCACCACATCAGGGATTGTTCCTTAGAACTGCGACAGGGTCGTTGTCAGAGAGGTCATGGAAGCGGAAGGTTCGCTCAGAGGGGACGGTCTGGAAGAGGAAAAGTTTTGACATTTCCGGGTAGAAGGCAGACACGAGAGTCTTCTTCTACTCATCGGGACGCGCGGACGTCCAATGCAGAGTTTTCAGGTATCCTTAATTCGTATGTTCTTTTGATGTATTTGCTTGTTGTTTTACACACTTTGTGCCGTGGTTGGGTAGATTAGTCGTAGTTGTGCTAATTTCTATTAGCGATTCTTTTGTTGCGCGACACGTATTCAGTTGTATGCCAATCGGATAGGAGATAGAGATTCGTCCGTCATTTCGATCCTTCTAGAGATGTTGGATTTGACGTTCTCCTGGGCACGGACTGGTTAGCTACGTGCTAGGCGTCTGAGAACTACCGTGAGGAAACAGTCAGGTTTGTTTTCCCGGTAAGTCAGTTCTTGTTGTGCAGGTGGATAGTTGTGCCACTTCTCACGGCTCGAATTCAGCCTTTTTTGCTAGTCGGCTTTTGAGGAGAGGATGTCGTGGATTCTTGGCGTTCATTCATGGTACCGGAGCCACAGTTGGTTTGTTGGACCGGGTTCCTTTCGTGCGAAAGTTATCCGACGTTGTTCCAAATGAGCCGGCGAATTTTAGGGAGCTTAAGGATCAGCTGCAGAGTTGTTTGTTCGGGGGGCTTGTGCGTCTGAGTGTTTCGCATTAGGGAGCTCCTATTTCTGTTCGTCAAGGAGGAAGACGGCAGTTTAGGTTGTGTATTGATGGATCGCCAATTGAACCGGCTTACGGTGCAGATAGGTATCCTTTACCTCGCATTGACGATTTCTTCGATCAGCTCCAGAGAGCGAGACATTTTCTAAGTTTGATCGAGATCAGGTCATCATTGTTGCGGGTTCGGAGTGATGACATTCCGAAGACTGCCTCATGTATGCTACGGGCTTTGTGTGTTTTGGTGGTGTCGTCGGACTCACTAATGCCCTAGCGGCATTCGTAGACATGATGAACCAGATTTTTTCAGGCCGTTCCTCGACCAGTTATTATTGTGTTATTGACGACATTCTGGTCTATTTAATGTGTTTTGGGGAACAGGAGCAACACTTGAGGATTTGTTCTACAGATACTGGGAGAGCCCCAGCGGTATGCTAGGTTCTCGGAGTGTTTCTTCAGGCTTGTTTGTGTTGACTCCTAGGTCTTGTAGTCACGGGAGACGATTTCGTATGGTTCCGAGGGAGATCGTGGCCATACAGCTTAGGTCCAGACTTGTGTGCAGGACGGAGGTCCGCAGATTTTTGGGCTTAGCAGGTTTTTACCGCCGTTTCGTGCAGGATTGTTAGTGTAGTGCTGCACCGTCGACTGAATTGACCAGAGTGGAGGTTTCTTTCTAAGGACTGAGGCATGTGTGCGGAATTTCAGCAATTGAAGATTCTGTTAACCACTACGTCAGTTCTTTCTTTGCTTTTGGTTCGGGCGACCTTGTTGTTTAACTGTAATGTTTCTTGAGTGGGCTCGAGAGTGTACTGAGGTGACACTATAGAGTTATCGTTTTTGCTTCCCTACATTTGGAGGAAGTACAAGAAGGATATTCCACTCATGATCTGGAGATGGCCGCGGTGGTAGTGCGTTGGGGAAATGGAGACACTACTTGTTCGAGAGTCGTGTCAGATTTTCACGGACCACCAAAGCTTAATGTACATCTTCCTGCAGCGGGTTTTGATTGTTGAGACAGCGCCGTTAGATGGAACGTGTGGAGGATTGTGTTTGTGAGATCCTTTTTTTACCCGTGGCAAGGCGATTGTGCTAGCTAATGCTGGAGTCGTAGGCCCGAGGTTAGTTTGTTCCAATTGAGCGCAGCCGGAGACAGTCTTCTACAGAATTACAGTTCTTGTGTGATCGTTGAGCACAGCTTAAGATCGTCTCTACGGAGGGGACAGCTTGCTCATGTCCGCGCCCGACCACTTTTCTTAAATCTCTTTCGTGAGATACTGCCCGCCGATGCTCGTTCGTCAGAGATACTTGAGTATACTCGACTGGGTAATGATTCGGAGTCCTTGATTTATGACACGGTGTGCTAAGCTAGGGACGCGTTGAGTACCTGATATTATCAGGTAGAGACGTGCAATCCTAGAGTAAGCACATCAGTCAACTCTCTGTATTCCTTCAAGTTCCACCAATATTGACGTGACTTGTGAGATAGCTACGGGTGGACAGGGATGTAAAGAGAAGTTTCAGGTTTCGTTTCAAGGTGTATATCTTGTTGTGTGCTTGGGTCGAGCATCTGAGGCCGGCTGGAGAGTTGCAACCTTTAACCGTTCCGAAGTAGGAGTGGGAGCAGATCTCCATGAATTTCTTTATGGTGTCTACCCAGGGTTAGTCAGGGTGTGACTTCATTCGGATTCTTGTTGTCCAGTTTTACTCAGTTTGCTCGGTTGTTCTTTGTTAAGTTGTGCATTCGTATCAATTGTTGTTGTCAGTTGGGATCGTCACTCGCCATTGTTAGGATACTTCTTTGATAGCGATTATTAGGGAGCGTTCCAATTGGCAACCTTTAGGTTTAGACAGGTTGTGTCAATCACCAGTCTGTTTTTTTTTTGACTCTGCGTAGTAGGATTTTTGGACCTCAGCTAGTCTAGAGACTTCGGAGATGATCCAGTTGGTTCAGGTCAGGATAAGAGTAGCCCAGTGCAGACAGAGGTCTTATGCTGACCATGTTGGTCGCAGACTTGAGTTCGCAGTGGGAGATCATGTATTCCTATGGATTTTCCGATAAATGACGTGTTGAGTTTTGGGAAGCTAATCCCAGAATTGTAGGTCCTTTTGAGATCCTATAGGCGAGTTAGTTTCGTTGCCTTTAATTTGGCACTTCCGCCCAGATTATTGAGTATTCACCCCGTATTTCTTATGTTGATACTTTGCAATTTCCTTCCTCACCTTTCTCACATGATTCAGCACCAGACCATTTAGCTTGGACGCGATCTTTCGTTCACCAGCAACCAATTATGTTAATGGCTCGGCAGGTGGAGAAACTTCGGTCAAGGGTCTTGCCATCTGTGAAGGGTTTTCTTGGACGTAGCCGTATAGTGAGGTGATCACTTAGGAGGCTGCGAGCGAGATTTGAGAGTTTGTAATCTTCTCTTTGAAAGTATGCTTAGTGAGAATTTTAAATTCGGGGATGAATTTTTATAGAGGGGGAGATTGTAACGCCTTAGATTTCGGTTAGTGTTCGTTTAGACGTTAATGCGGGTTTACTGTAAAAAAGTTTACCAATTAGGGCTCCTCACATTTTATAACATTTAATTAATAATTTATTATTATTTGTTATAAGCATGCACGCACGTGTGCACGTAAATGCGAGGTTTTGTTTGTGCTAATTTTGTTCTTAGCAACCATAACACTTAACATAATCCTTGTTTAATCCAATCCTTAACCCTAATCCCTAGATCTTTTGTATGAGTGAGAAGATATTTCTTTGGAGTGATGATGTGTGTATGAATGCATTAAATGGTGAATTAATGCATATGATACACTCACCTCTCATTCTCACCCTACACTCACCTCCCTCTCTCTTCTTCATCTCTTATCTTTCTTTTTCTCTTCCTCATTTCTTTATCTCCTTCTCTCTCTCAAAATTCTGAACAAACATTCCTTCTTCACAAAATCCATCAAAATTCATCAAATCTTCACAAAAATCACTTTTTCCTTCACATTTTCCCTCATGGATGCCTTGGTGTGCTCAAAGCTTGGATCTTTGGCTTCTTTTGATTAGGTATTGTTTCTTTAAGTTATTTTTGTGTAGCTTAGCTTTAAAATTGCTGTTTTTGTCGCGTATCGTATCGTTTCGGATAAAAACCGTATTTTTAGTGTCGATTTATGGTCTCGGATGATCTGCTGTGAAACTAAAAGTGTGTTGCAAAAATTGACTAGACAGTAGCCTAGTATAGAGATACAGAACCTACCCACCAAATACGAGCCAAATCCACCTCGTCTTGGACGCAGATTTATTGAATCTGGCCGCAAATTGCGGCCAGACTGGGGAATTAGGGTTTGGGGTTTTGGTCAAGGGGGTCTCTGGGTTATTTGTAGGCTCATGGTACTTGCAATTTTTACAATTGGTTAGCACAGGAAAATCTGGGATCATTTTGCCTATTTCTTGTGTTTCGTTTCATGCGATACGTTATCCGATACGATGCGTGTTACGTATTGCTGTTGCGCTAAGTTGGTTTCGTAGTGTAGCTATACGCGTTAGCCACAATACGAATCTTTAAAGGTCCGTTGTGTGTCGTATTGGTCAGTCTAGATTGTGAGTATTTTAGGTTATTATTAATATATATTTGTTTTATTGTTATTGTTGCAGCTTCGCAGGCGGGGACTACGGACACTGCTACCAAGAGGAAACAGGTTGTAGGTTTCACCTAGCATGGAGCGTTAGTGAGTAGATTTAACATCTACAGGGGAATCGCCCGCATGGCGTTATGCGTCTGGGCTAGAGATGTTATTTCTGTCGCATATTCTATGTCATATTTAGAATTGTGCATTTACCCTATTACTTAGATATTGTTGTGCTTGGACTAGTATTCTTAGGACACTGCACATATTATTGACGATTCATATTGCACGAGCACTGATTGTATGCTGCACGAGCACTGATTGTATGCTACACACACCGTCAATAATTGCCATGTCACGCACAACCCACTTATAGATATGATATTGCTTGGTTAGGGACATTGAGACTTTGATTCATATTTCTTTACGCATTGACTTATAGCATACCTGTATACCTACATGCTTACACATATGCTCTGATATACTTACATGCTAATTACCTGTATACCTATAAAGTATTGCACCATTAGTGATAGATACATACACACTTTAGGACATAGCTACATGTATACCTTGCATACATATTTCACTGATACCCAGGGGGTATACTACATCACTAGTTATAGGTAGATACATATATCTTACTATACCTTTATGTTTTCACATATATCTGGTTATAGCTATATGTTTACCTTTACCTAATGTTATTTTAGAATTGGAGAAATTAGGAACCGCATGATATTTATATTAACTTGTTGCAGTTAATTAGCGGCTTTTCCTTTATATGCTTACATTTCAGTTTATGTTGCATATATTATATTCATGGATTTTCGCATTGTGATATAGACTTTTCATGATGTTTTCTGGATTTGGGGACCGTGGAGTTCATGAAATTATGCATTATTTGAAAAACCCGGTTTCGCTTGATATGATATTACAGCATCCACCATGATATTTATCGGTTCTGATTATATACCCGATTCGAGGAGCGGGAAGCACCGTCTGTAGGTACATGGTGGGGCCCGGAGGTACCCCGAGGCAAGAATCTCATTGAGGAGATGACTTAGTTGAGGAACCATACTTTCCGGTGACATTACCAATGACTCGGTGGTAATCATGGGGATACCGTTGGGAGTCATGTACGTATAGATACGTGGAAAGACGAGGGTCAGAGCTGTAAGTGCACGGCGGCGCCCCGGCCGTCAATCCGACGCCGGAATGCGGAAGCGGTGAATAACTTAAATTTTGCGGACTTTGCAAACCGGCACCACCGCGCACTAAACTCCGGATCGAACCATTAACTAGTCTAGGCTATCTACAAGAATGGGAATAGAGATATACCGACGATCCAAGTCCTCCGGTCTTCTCATCATCGTCCCGATCTCCTGCGGAATGTCCCGTCGTCGCCACCTTGCCAGAAGGGCACCACATCGCCTACTTTGTTTACGGGCTCCCACCTCAATGCCGAGGCAACTCGGGCTCGAAGCCGGCTACTCGACGTGCCCAAGATTTGCTGTAGAATATAATGTAGAGATCTCATTTTGGGGTTGTAGGAATTGCCTTTTTGGTGGAGGGATGATACAAGCTTTTGGAGGTTGTTCTTGTAGGATTTTTACCAAAGCAAAAACACCAAAAACCCCACATAGGAAATTTGGACAGCCCCTACAAGGAGTGGCCGGCCATGGACATGGTGAGAGAGGAGAATGAGAGTGAGTTCTCCAAAAAAAGGAGAGAGTGTCAACCATATCCACAAAGGAGAGAGGAATGGTTATCATGTGAAAAGAAATGATAGCAAGGAAAATCTAACACTCAAACACCAATGATCACTACCATAACCCACACTCCAAAACAAGTAATCAACAACCATGATGGTTACTAAAAGTCAAGCCATCATGAAGATAACAAGTCAAAGGATGGTGCTATCATGATACAACAAAATGCAAAGAACCCCTCCACAAATACTTATTTGCAACAATGCAAATAAGCCCTCCTCCACCAATCTTCGGCCAATGAACGGAACAATGGAAATCGGCCGAAACGGAAAGCAAACTGGCAACTCCAGAAAACTGGTCCCGTAATAAATTACAGGAAAACCCCGATACTGTGCATACACACCCGCATCTGTATTTCGACAGAAATACAAATGCAATGAGACAAAATCTCCACTGTACTATACTAGAATCCGGCTTATACCAAAACCGGCTAGTAATATCTGTTCGATCCTGATCCGTGCAATACCGCACGTATCTGATCGAACCCTGCCATATAACCATACGGCCTATAGTACAAACTGTCCGATCCTGATCCGTGCAATACCGCACGTATCTGATCGGACCTTGCCATATCTCCATACGGCCTCTACAACCTTTCGCCCGAAAGCTGAGTAACTGAAATTGTGGGGGACTCTAAAGACTCGTCAACACCTTGGTTGTGGATTTAACCACTAGCACGTCAGAGGTATAAGCCAATACGTGACGGGCTACCAGGTACTGACCAAATGGGACGTCGATGAGGAAGCTCACCCCGACACCCAACTGAGCCTGTCAGTGACAATATCCGTGCAGTCCGGTCCGTTCGTCTATGAGTATCGCATGGCGGGCCTAGGGGGTTGGTAAAAGTCAGACCCCCAAAAGCGGTACAAGTCGTGTCGGAGTGTAGCCCAGAACACCCTGAGATACTACTGGAATACCTACCAGTAAATCTCCTTGCCTTGGCCAAGGACTTTGTGTAATGGCTCTCCTAGACACAGCACGACCTCACCCCCAATACCGGGAGAGACGAACCCCTGAAGATACGCTCACTGCCTCCATGTGGCTCGGGACTGTACCCAACTAAAACCTGTTTGCACGACTCCTTTGAGCCGTGGTAGGGTAGTAATCAAAGTACAGTGGGAACTCACACGAGACAAATGACGATCCCCAGGTCGATGAACTAACCTGCACACATGTCACCAGGGAACTGCCATCTGACGTCTGGTATATGACCAACTAGCATGTTCCCGGCGAGTCCTGTCCGGTGTACTCATAACCCAATGAGCACCTGTATACATCTTAGGTGATCCAACTGACACCAGTGGCTTGTGAGACCGGCCACCGCCCCTCGTCGGGGTCTCGACTGTATACACTAGTCTACTAATGGAGTATCGATGCCCAGTCTCGAAACTCCCACGACTAGGGACCTTTTAAGGATATGCTTGTAGACCCCCAGCTCCCACTTATATGATCGCCCTCATACTGCTGGTGGTCAAGCAAGAATCCTAGGGGCTCTATCAACGTGTAATAGCGACATGTCAGGTCACTTAAAGCAGTACACGATGATAAAGGTAAACCAGATAGCATACTATCATCTCGAGTAAGACTGTCCTACCGGGATAGGTCCTCCCTCAATCATTACAATCACGTACCTGTGACCTAATAATTGACTCTGAGGGCACTATCTCCAACAATCTCCCACTTGCACTCAAGGCTAATTATTGCGATGTCGCATACTCACAGCCCGTGTGATACCGAACATCCAACTCCTCTACTAGTCAGTCTCACAAAGCTCGTTTGCGAAACTATTGCATTCGAGGAATAGCCTCAGTGAGTGGATCCGCTTAGTTGTTTCTTTCTATGTCTCTCTATATCTCAAGTTCGCGGAGAAACCCATCTCCCGAAAAGAGCAATATCAGTCTTAGAATATGTCTGGATGTCTGATGGGACGTAGCTCATAAATGAACTCCAAATCCAAACTTCTTAGACTGTATTGACAACTGAACTTAATCAGTGTCCTGCGCGCCATGCCTCCCTCAGTATTGCCTTGGACCACCTGTCCAAAATACTGCCCCTCATCAGAAGGAAAAACTATAACTCTGACAACCTCCTTGTCGTCCATGTCACCTTGGAAGCCTGGAATGATAACTGTCTCCTAAATGAGGCTGTCGTTATCATCTCCCTAGAACATTTGCTTATGTTCTAAAACTGCTTCCGACTGTTTCTCCAGGATTGGATCAATGTCAGCTTATTGCATCTGGTGCAAGAACAACATCTGGTGTGGTACTTGACATCTCATGATTGACTCAATTGCCTGAGCAAGTGATCTGCCAATCATGCACATCCCTCTCCACTTTAGTCTGTAAGACACCTTTGGAGAGGGTGACTCCATTACCTGCAGGTACACTACCGTGCCAGGAGTCGTCCATCCTAAATACTCTTAGAACGCTGTCAAGTACCCTGATTGGGAAACCACCCAAATCTAGATCTAAAACCATAGATCCAGTAACCAGTATGTCAGATATAAAATCCATTTCCTTTGTGGAGAAACCACTGTGTGACGACCAAAGTATAACCGATTGTAGTATAGGAGTTTCTTTTCCTATTCTGTGTATGTCATCCAGATACCAGGACATCACACCCTACTACCTTCTCAACAGATCCATCCCCTATTCTGATGAAGTCAAACCCATGACTGTCACGTCAGAAATAGATGATCTATCTCCGCTACATCTGCTTTAGTCTATAAATAGACATAAGCTACCTATCCACCAATGCTTCCGCTGCTCCCACTGACTACGACAACCCTCTGGCAGAGTCATATACACGTACACTTCTAAAACTAGTTTTAGAACGACGCTATATTCATCCTCCCGCCGGGTCTCGTAACCTGGAACAACAGCAATGGCAATTGTGGGTAAACAAGAACTTCCCTGTCACCGTCCTTGAGGCCACCGTAGTGCCTCTCGGGTGCCTGAAGTTACCCACCTTATCTGCGGAGTGGCCAATGGAATGTCAATCCAGATTGAATCTTTAGGTTCCTTATCAAATCTTCAGTAATCGTTTGTGGTTCTGGAATCACTTCCAGTTCTACCATACTCCCACTACTGTTTTCTGAAAAAAAAATCCATTTTTAATAAAACTGTGGCGAGTCTAGAACAATATCACTATTGTTCATCCAGATGGTAGAAAATCAACCCTCGTCATAGCCTGGGTCAACCCACAAACAGCCATTACAGAAACGTGCCTTGAGTTGTCCAGTGTCTGGTTTTAATCATAAACCGGACAACTCCCCGTACCTTAACATCGTTAAGATATGAACTGTTCTATATCCAGTATAGAAACAGAGGCACTGATTTAATTGAACCAGATTCAAATCATGCAGCTGTCCCCAGCGCATGTTAACTAAATGGAAGGAGGCCGATCAGCGTTACTCAACTTAGGAATACTTCCAATTATGAGTAACCTGAAAGAGAAGAAAGATCTCTTTATCATTACTATCAACTGAATACCATACACAAGTATCTACATCTTCGATCACTTTGAAGAATCCCGATACTTGCTACACCTGGTTCTCTACTCTATTCAAATACCTATAACTCCTCAAAACTTAGACCCTGTGTTTCTACGAAACACATGTCTAAGAACTAGAGAAGTTAAAAGTAAACAGAATATAGTATGAGGACCAGCCCCTCTGTCCTGATGGACCCTGGACAACATACAATACTTTGTATAAGTCCCTTGAGTCTGATAACTCATTCACTGTGTGTCGTAGGTTGAAAACTGTACTTATGGTTAAGAAGAATTACACCGCTGTTTAAATGCTCCTTACCTAACCATCCACTGATATAGGTAAATGTCGTAGACATAATTTCAGAAAGGTATATCTCACTCTATGAAAATAGACGTACAGATATATCAATTTGAAATTGGTGCATAACAGCGGATATTCAAAACCAAATATTTGCCGACCGGCAAACAGCCCAGGTGATTTCCTCAAATATCACTGATTACAACGAATCCCGATATAATGAGGATAATCACCCAATTCCCAATAACTTACTCCCACTCATCATCTGTAAAACCATACAGATGTGAGAATCGTACCTGGTAAATACATACCCTGGAGTAAGTATCTAATCGGGAAATCAGTTTTCCTTTAACATTACACAGTGAAACTGAAACATTGAAATGTCTCGATGGGGTATCCTGGTATTCCTAGTAATGCCTCTTCCAGATTCACGACTGTAACCGTATAGTTCTTTGTCACTTCTCCAAATCCCTTCATATGTCTTTAGTCTTTACCTTCTGCACACCCCTTTAGGCCAAATGGTTTTCTTCCTTCCCTACCGTTCGGCACCAGCCTATGGTTTGGAAGAAGACTATCCAATAAGCATATTGGGTGTACTGTCCCAATCCTAGGAACACTCGCAACACGAGAGAAGGTGAAGATAAAAGACACCTGAATGTACTTTATTCCTATTTCTCCTGAACCAGGATCCATCCCCGAACTGGAACAAGTTCCTTTCGAGTTCGTATATAACCATACGATGGAATATCCAAATAAACTGTGGATCTTCGTAGTGATACGGAGTGTCCTGGAGAAATACAAAGGTGATGTGGGAGTGGTAATGAAATATTTGGTTCGGTCGTGAATATCTGTTGCAATTTACTTTTCCCTCCTACTAATCCCTTGCTTTGTCTGAACTTAATACCTTCTGCACACCATCGTTATGCTAATTGGTTTTCTTCATTCCCTACCGGTCGGCACCTGCCTATGGTTTGGAAGAAGATGATCCAATTTGCGTAATAGGTGTGCTACCCCTAAACCAAGGAGTACTCGTAACCTGAGAGAGGGTAAAAGGAAAAGACAACTGAATAATCCTATCCGTTTTCTCCAGAACCGGAAACCATCCTCGAATAAATCTGTCGAGTTCGTATCTAACCATACGATGGTTTTGTCCAATGGAAGTGGACGTTCGTAGCAATACGGGGTGTCCCGGAGAAAAGGGTAAAAGTAGGAGTGGCAATGAGGTCTGCAACTCTGACAATCCAAAAGCCAGTGTTTAGAAGGTTCGGTCAACTTGGTCACTGAGTCAAAGTCTTAGGGTCGGGTCAATGGTCGCTGCCAAAGAGAGAGAGAAAAGAAACACTCAGCGTGCACTCTAACCTAGATCAGAATGGTTACCAATTTATCTAATCTGGAATCCTCCCACTGTACCTCAAATTCTCCTCCAAACCTGAAAGAAGAATTAGTCGGGATGTCCCGAGGAGTAAACTAACTCATCAGTGGGAATCGGGATCCAACTCTCATCGCATGACAACGTGACGGGATCCGCTCACGGTATCACACTCCAGAAGGTATGCGCATATCTGGCAAGTTTCAGTTCTTTTGAAACTCCCGACGTGATTTCTGCCCCATGCTCTTATGACCTTGACTAAGGCCAACAAATCATAAGTCACATGTCAAGTTCTACCCGTCATTATCCAGGTTAATTTGAATCCACCCGTACAAGCCCTTGACTAAGGCCAACAAAGCTATACGACTGTCCAAAACCAACGCATCTATCTATGCAGCATATGAATACCCAATAGCTACCAAACACTGTGCCTTGACTAAGGCCAACAAACACAGCTTGAATACTATTGACTACCCATATGAAACGACGGAGGGCTACGAATGGTTTCTGGCGAAAACCTTTAACGTAGTGAACTTGATATCGTTGAAGGAACGGATAGCTTTTTAGAAAATATAGTAACGAAAACCTTTACTAAAGAGGTCACTCCCGGTGAAGGGATTTCGGCTCTTTCCCCGTAGAATGGGGTGCAGGATATTCCAACTGAATACCTCGGTGCAAAGCAAAAGTGATCGGCTATAGTGAAGTTAATGCCCTGACGCAAACTTCTGTCCAAGGGGTCACTCCCGGTGAAGGGATCTCGGCCCTTGCCTCGTCGACTGAGGAGCAGGATATTCCAATGAATACCACGATGCAAAACAAAAGTAAACGTCCTTGCAATAACAGCCTTTTGAAAAGTGTTCCAACAACATCAGATTAGGTTTGTTTTTAACTTTGCATTGATCCGAATCAATGCAGTCCCATCAATTGATCACACCAAAAAGAACGAAAATATACTGATGTACGTATATGCCATCCGCATTCGCCACTGGGTCCCGTCATTACCCGTTAGGTTAGCTAACTAACGACAGAGCGGGGACTGGACTAGCACGGATGCAAAACATATACAACATCTACTAATATATATACCAATATATTATATTTCGCTCAAGGCGTGAATAAAATGCAACATCACAGAAAATGAACAGCATCACAGAAACAATACAGATATCTGGGATCCCCGGGTTTCACAGAGCCGCTGAAACCCGACGTTCCCCTGGTCGTGTGGATAGCCTGTGCAATGTAATCCTAGACCCCTACGGGCGCGGCAAGTCACCCGCCAAAACCTGAAGCGAGGCAGCCCCCTTCAGTGCCGTGAATGGACCACCCAGCACTTCACGGAATCCGGCAACTTGGGCACCCCTCCTGGGTCAAACCTGTACCCCCTACGAGTGCGGCGAATAGCCCGCCAATCCTAGAGTGAAGCCCCCTCCGTCCCAATGCCATGAGATGCGGGCTTGCTGCCCTCTAGAACCCGGCTATCCGTGCACCCCTCCGCGGGGTAATCCTAGTATAGAAAGTAAAATATACATACACCGGGTATATCGACCGCAACCAGGTCGTGCCCCAAAATAATAATACAATCCGGCAGTGACGGCGGTCCACATGTCGGACGCTCGCCCCGCAATATCAAATGTACATAATACAACAGCACAGTACTAGCATTGCATCCAGGCTATCCCCCACGACCGATCCGCAACATCACAGCAAATACATAGAACATCAACGTGAAAGTCACGTTCGCAAATCCGTCTAACCGGGCTATAGCAGTTAGACCGGATTTACCGATCGAGTGACATTCACGGTCGCAGATATAATGTAAATACTGTGAAAAATGTGTTTAAAATATCCGATTGATCAAACTTTAACAAGTGGGCCCACAAAGAATACTGTAGCAGTCACAGAAATAATTGGCCCAATTTTAATATTCCAAAACCCATACTTTAAGCCCAGAAAACTACTGAAGAAATTTGATGCAGGGATCAGAACAGTAAGCGGCGGAAGGGCGGCGCTTAAGGAAGGTCAGGCCGCGCTTCCGCGCTTGTACTGTTGACTGACACTCTCGAATTTTCTCAGTAGCCTTGAAATCTCCAGTACATTAATATTTTACAACCTGAAAAAAATTTCGAGATCAAAAATTTTCAACAGAAAACTGATGCGACAAAATACGGGTTTTTGGACTTTTTGATCGATCGGAAATGCAAACACATTACACAAAGCTAGACTAAGTTAATGGCGAGTCTCTGATACCACTGTAAGTGCACGGCGGCGCCCCGGCCGTCAATCCGACGCCGGAATGCGGAAGCGGTGAATAACTTAAATTTTGCGGACTTTGCAAACCGGCACCACCGCGCACTAAACTCCGGATCGAACCATTAACTAGTCTAGGCTATCTACAAGAATGGGAATAGAGATATACCGACGATCCAAGTCCTCCGGTCTTCTCATCATCGTCCCGATCTCCTGCGGAATGTCCCGTCGTCGCCACCTTGCCAGAAGGGCACCACATCGCCTACTTTGTTTACGGGCTCCCACCTCAATGCCGAGGCAACTCGGGCACGAAGCCGGCTACTCGACGTGCCCAAGATTTGCTGTAGAATATAATGTAGAGATCTCATTTTGGGGTTGTAGGAATTGCCTTTTTGGTGGAGGGATGATACAAGCTTTTGGAGGTTGTTCTTGTGGGATTTTTACCAAAGCAAAAACACCAAAAACCCCACATAGGAAATTTGGACAGCCCCTACAAGGAGTGGCCGGCCATGGACATGGTGAGAGGGGAGAATGAGAGTGAGTTCTCCAAAAAAAGGAGAGAGTGTCAACCATATCCACAAAGGAGAGAGGAATGGTTATCATGTGAAAAGAAATGATAGCAAGGAAAATCTAACACTCAAACACCAATGATCACTACCATAACCCACACTCCAAAACAAGTAATCAACAACCATGATGGTTACTAAAAGTCAAGCCATCATGAAGATAACAAGTCAAAGGATGGTGCTATCATGATACAACAAAATGCAAAGAACCCCTCCACAAATACTTATTTGCAACAATGCAAATAAGCCCTCCTCCACCAATCTTCGGCCAATGAACGGAACAATGGAAATCGGCCGAAACGGAAAGCAAACTGGCAACTCCAGAAAACTGGTCCCGTAATAAATTACAGGAAAACCCCGATACTGTGCATACACACCCGCATCTGTATTTCGACAGAAATACAAATGCAATGAGACAAAATCTCCACTGTACTATACTAGAATCCGGCTTATACCAAAACCGGCTAGTAATATCTGTTCGATCCTGATCCGTGCAATACCGCACGTATCTGATCGAACCCTGCCATATAACCATACGGCCTATAGTACAAACTGTCCGATCCTGATCCGTGCAATACCGCACGTATCTGATCGGACCTTGCCATATCTCCATACGGCCTCTACAACCTTTCGCCCGAAAGCTGAGTAACTGAAATTGTGGGGGACTCTAAAGACTCGTCAACACCTTGGTTGTGGATTTAACCACTAGCACGTCAGAGGTATAAGCCAATACGTGACGGGCTACCAGGTACTGACCAAATGGGACGTCGATGAGGAAGCTCACCCCGACACCCAACTGAGCCTGTCAGTGACAATATCCGTGCAGTCCGGTCCGTTCGTCTATGAGTATCGCATGGCGGGCCTAGGGGGTTGGTAAAAGTCAGACCCCCAAAAGCGGTACAAGTCGTGTCGGAGTGTAGCCCAGAACACCCTGAGATACTACTGGAATACCTACCAGTAAATCTCCTTGCCTTGGCCAAGGACTTTGTGTAATGGCTCTCCTAGACACAGCACGACCTCACCCCCAATACCGGGAGAGACGAACCCCTGAAGATACGCTCACTGCCTCCATGTGGCTCGGGACTGTACCCAACTAAAACCTGTTTGCACGACTCCTTTGAGCCATGGTAGGGTAGTAATCAAAGTACAGTGGGAACTCACACGAGACAAATGACGATCCCCAGGTCGATGAACTAACCTGCACACATGTCACCAGGGAACTGCCATCTGACGTCTGGTATATGACCAACTAGCATGTTCCCGGCGAGTCCTGTCCGGTGTACTCATAACCCAATGAGCACCTGTATACATCTTAGGTGATCCAACTGACACCAGTGGCTTGTGAGACCGGCCACCGCCCCTCGTCGGGGTCTCGACTGTATACACTAGTCTACTAATGGAGTATCGATGCCCAGTCTCGAAACTCCCACGACTAGGGACCTTTTAAGGATATGCTTGTAGACCCCCAGCTCCCACTTATATGATCGCCCTCATACTGCTGGTGGTCAAGCAAGAATCCTAGGGGCTCTATCAACGTGTAATAGCGACATGTCAGGTCACTTAAAGCAGTACACGATGATAAAGGTAAACCAGATAGCATACTATCATCTCGAGTAAGACTGTCCTACCGGGATAGGTCCTCCCTCAATCATTACAATCACGTACCTGTGACCTAATAATTGACTCTGAGGGCACTATCTCCAACAAGAGCTAGGCACTCGTGCTTTTCGGATAGCGTGTGATACGTACCTATCAGGGGGCCAGTCGTGATGGCAGCACCTGATAGATCAGCATTTCTATGTCGATGCTTGACAATTGGTTTCATGATATTTCTTTTTTACTCCTTTGTATATATAACAGGGGTTTAGGCCGCTGTTATATATGCCCTTACACCAATATTAGTGGAATGGGATGCTAATATATGTGTATTGACATTAAATTATATACATCATCATATTTATTCATGCAAATATATTTAGGATGTTAGATTTTTACTTGATAATTTGATTTGGGATATAGGTGATTCATTTGATATTGGATACAGGATATTTATGAGATTGCTGATTTGTACATTCTGGATATATGAGATTTATTCGATATTGTACATTCAGGATTTGTGAGATTTATATGATATGAGAGCCAATTTGGGGGCTGATTTGAGGAATTGGGATTTGGATTTGTCTTGATGGATTGTGATCCTACCACGATGTCAGGGTTCCGTGGAAATGACATATTTCATTCCATACTTCACATTTATTGTTTATGCACTGCTTCATGTATTAGTAGTACCTGTTAGAGTACCTTTCATGATTGTTGCATTTACATACCTTTATTTATTTATGCACTGTTTCATGTATTAGTTGTACCTGTTAGTGTACCTTTCATGATTATTGCATTCATGTGACCTTTTATTGCTATTTAATTGCACATGTTAGATTCACGCTGTACGTGCATACTTGCGATTACCTGCATATGTTATTTACTATTCATGAGTTGGCAACTCACCCCCGTTGTGCCACAGTTGTTTTGCAGGGTGTTCACCAGAGTATTCGAGGCAGGCTATTCATCTATCATCTTTTGCTACGGATACCGCATCGGCTCACAGTGTGCTGTTTTGCTTAGGTGGGCTTTGTGGTTATTCGTGTTGTATTGTATATTTGTTGTATCCTTGTACTCTCCATCTACTATATTTTCATGTTTGACTTAGAGACTTGTGTGAGGACGATGTTGTATATTATTTTATGACTTGTTGTCTTTTATACAGTTTCCTTTCTATCGTCTTTTATTTCTTCGCTACGGCGTCGTATATTTGTTGTGGTGGTTGTTTTCCGCCTTTGGGCGTGTATTTGCTCCCGTTTGGGGATGCCTTATTTTTATTTATGTTGTACCCATTTTTAGGGTTAGCTTTTACAAAGGACGTGCCGCAAAAATTTTAAAGGAAATAAATTGGGCTTTTAAAGAATTTGGGTTGTGATTTTAAATGTTTGAAAACTCCTATTATCTTTTCTTGTCTTTTTAATGGTTTAGATTTTTGGGTTTTGGCTTTCTTCTACTACGTTACATCTTTAGGCGTTGCGTAGTATTAGGGCCATCACGTGCCTGTCACGACCCAAAATTGGCCCGTGACGGCCCTAATACTACGCAACGCCAAAAGACGTAACGCGGTAAAAGAAAGCCAAAACCCAGAAATCTAAACCAAGAAAATACGGAAAAGATAATATAAGTTTTTGAAACATTTGAAATCACAACCCAAATTCTTTAAAAGTCCCACTTTCTTTCTTTAAAATTTTGGCAACACCCCCTTTTTGTAAAACTAGCCAAGAAGAATACAATACAAATATACGACGCCGTAGCGAAGAAATAAAGACAATAGGAAGGAAACTGTATATAAAAGGCAACAATCCACAAATAATATACAAAAGCGTCCTCACCAAGTCTCTAAGTCAACAATACAATAGTAGATGGAGAGTACAAAATACAACGAATGTACAATATGAAATACAGATAATCATCTAACCCACCTAAGCAAAATGGTATACTGTGAGCTGATACGATATCTGTAGCAAAAGATGCTAGCTGAATACTGGATAGCCTGCCTCGACTACTCTGGGGAACAACCTGAAACACCTGTGGCACAACGGGGGTGAGTTGCCAACTCGTGAATAGTAGATAACATATGCAGGTAATCGCAGGAATGTACGTACAGCATGAATCTAAGATATGCGATTACAGTAATAACATGTCATATGAAAGCAATGTAATGGAGATGTACACTAGCAGGTACAATCAATATATGAAGCAATGATGACATGATAATAATATGCAATAACTATGCAATAGGGATACGAGAAAGCTAATACGCGACTATCATAAGGGTATGCTAACAGGTACAACCAATATATGAATCTGTGCAAGGAATAGATAAGTGTGAGGCATGGGGTGGAATATGTCATTTCCACGGAAACCTGACATCGTGGAAGGATCACCATCCATCAAGACACTCCAATCCGCAAATCCTCAAATCAGCCCCCAAGTTGGGCTCTCATATCATATAAGTCTCACACCTCCTCAATGTACAATATCGAAAAGATCCCCTATATCTCCAATGTACAAATCATCAATCTCTTTCATATCCAGTATCCAATCTCAATGAATCACCTATATCCCAAGTCGAGTCTCAAAATAATTTCTAACATCCTAAATATATATATATACACAAGAAATAAATATGATGGGGGCAATACACATATATTAGCGTCCCGGTCCACTAATATTGGTGTAAGGGTATATATAACAACGGCTAAATCCCCTGTTATATATACAAAGGTATTAAAAGAAATATCATGAAAACCAATGTGCCAAGCATCGACACAGAAATCCTGATCACGTATCATACGCTATCCCGAAAGCACGAGTGCCTAGCTCTGACCATCGCCTTCCGACGTATGCATATGTACATGACTCCCAGCGGTGTCTCCGTGATCCCCCGCCGAGTCATGGGTACTGTCACCGGTAGGTACTCGCCCACCTCCAGGCTCAATCGGCAAAATCCATCGATCTTCTTGCCGAGGGGAACCATACCGAGCCCCACCATGTACTCTCATACGGCAACCACACCTCGTATGGAGTATATAAACAGCACCGATAAAATTCATGGTGGACGCGCAAATATCATCTCAAGGAAACCGGGTTTTTCAATGTATGCATAATTTCATGAACTCCCACGGTTCTCAAATCCAGAAAACACCATGTAAAATCCAAATAAACAATGAGCAAATCCAGGAACAAATAAATGCGATATATCTAAATGTGAGCATATAAATGAGAACAGGTAGCTGAAACCAGATGTATGCGAAATCAATAAGGTACAGCTAAGTATATGTGTCTACCTATAAGTAAAATATGCGCATGGTATACCTGTAGCTGTATCGCAAGGTGAATATGTACCTATCACTAATGGTAAGATACACTACAGATATACCGATAAGCTAGATGTCATGTGTGATAAGCAATAGAATCTATAAGGGGTTGTGTGTGACATGGCAATTATTGACGGTGTGTGTGTAGCATATAATCCGTGCTCGTGCAACATGAACCGTCAATAATATGTGCAGTGTCCTACGGCTGCTAGTCACAATACAACTATATCAAGGAAATAAAGTAAAGGCGCAATTCTAACAATGACGTAGAATGTACGACAGGTATTGAATCCTAGCCCGGACGCATAACGCCATGCGGGCGATTCCCTGTAGATGTTAAATCTACTCACCTACGCTCCACGCTAGGTGAATCCTACCATCTGCTCCCCCTTGTAGTAGTGTCCGTAGCCCCTGCCTGCAAACCTGCAAATACGACACGGAAATCATTTAAACCAAATATTCCGCAAAACGCGATATCGAACCAAAACGAGAAACTCGCGTCGCGATCTAAACGCGCGTGTGCACGATACGCTAAAACGTGTGTGTACGCGTCTAAAACCATCGCGACACACCGCGATACGCTGGATCACAGAACCCACTCACGTATCGCGCGTATCGCACAAACACAACGGGCACAAAAACGATATTTGATCCCAGATTTTCCTAAAGGCCAAATATTAAAAAACTAGACATGCCAAAGCACTATACAACCCTACAGACAACCCTAGCCAAGACCCCAACACCCCAGTCCTCAACTTGGCCGTAAATTGCGGCCAAACCTAATAAAACTGCGGCCTGATTAGGGAATTAGGGTCTCGTGTTCAGGTGGTGGCATCTAGACCTAATTGGCATGCTCCAGTTTCCTCAATTTTATCCTGAAGGGTCCGGGTCAAAAGCAGATCACAAAATGTGACATTGTCGCATTTAAAACACCAATTTTGCACAATATGGAAAACCTATGGTATTTTTGTGAAACCTGGGTTGAATCTCAGTTGAGATGACCTAACAACACTAGAAGGAGCTAGGTTAACCAACTCAAACTCATTCTAACCAAATTTCCACATAAAACACCATAATCTAGCACTAAACTCACATAAATCGCAAACCGAAGCTAAACTAACACACAACTAAGAAAACTAGGAATTGGGTTCAGAAAATATACCCTAACAAACCCTAGAAGGCAGGAGAAAGAGGCGAAAGGAGCTGCTACAGCTGCTGGTGATGTTGGTGCAAGTTGTTGCTGCTGAAGTTGCTTGTGCTGCAGATGCTGATGCTGTTACTGCTGCTGCTGCTCTTGCTGATGATGAGGATGATGCTGTTGCTGATGATGGTGTTGTTGTTGGTGTTGTCTCGAGCTGCTGCTACAAGTTGTGGCTGTTGCTAATGAGGCTGCTGCTACTGCTGCTGCTCCTTCTCTGCTGATGGTGTTGTTGTTATTGTTGTTGCTGTCACTGCTGCCTTGCTGCTGCTGGGTGAGTGTGTGAGTGTGTGTGTTGTGAAAGAATGAGAGGGTGAGTGAAAAGAGAAGTGATAATGAGAGACAAAGTCAAAACCCCTCCTCTCTCTCTTCATTTAATGAAGCATGGCAAAGCCATCATGCCTCACTCTCACTCACTCTCTCTCTCACCAAGGTCAACACAAAAACAACCATTTTAAAACCCCCTTTTTAAATTCATTTTAAAACAACCATGACACTTAATCAATATTAAAACTAGATTAAAAAAATGGTTAGTTCACCATGTTGCTAATCATGGTTAAACCCCCAAAACAACCCTAGTTATCATGTACAAGTGTGTGCAAGCCTAGGAAAAATCTAATAAAATACCTAATAAATAGGATAAAATATTTAAAAACCAAATAGGTAAACTTTTTAGTAAAAACCATGTATATAAAGTACAATTAGCCACAAAACACATTCTAAGGTGTTACAATCTCCCCCCTTAAAAGAATTTCGTCCCCGAATTTAAAAATATACCGATACGCGTACCTTCAAAGAGAAGATTACAACTATCAAATCTCGCTCGCAGCCTCTCAAATGATTACCTCACTATACGGCTACGTTCAAGAAAACCCTTCACAGATGGCAAGACCCCTGACCGACGTTCCTTCACCTGCCGAGCCATTAACACGCATGGCTCCTGGCGAACGAAAGATCGCGTCCAAGCCCAATGGTCTGGTGCCAAATCATGTGAGAAAGGTCATGAAGGTAATTGTAAAGCATCATCACAAGGAATACGGGGTGAAAATCCAATAATCTGGGCGGAAGAGCCAAATTAAAGGCAACGAAACTAACTCGCCTATAGGATCTTAAAAGGGCCTAAAATCCTGGGATAAGCTTCCCAAAATCCAACACGTCATTCATCGGAAGTCCATAGGCATACATGATCTGTCCCTGCGAACTCGAGTCTATGGCTAACACAGTCGGCATAAGACCTCAGTTCGCAATGGACAATTTCCATCCTGACCTAACACAACTGGATCATCTCCGAAGCTCTAGACTAGCTGGGGTCCCAAACCCTACTTACGCAGAGTCAGAAAAACAGACTGGTGATCGATACGACCTAACCCCTAAGCCTAAGGGTGGCCAATTGGAGTGTCTCCTGATAACATCTATCAAAGGAGAACCCTAACGATGGCGAGTGACGATCCCCAACTACCGACAACAATCAAAACAAACACACCACTAAAAAAAACAGCTGAGCAAACTGAGTATAACCGGACGACAAGAATCCGAATGGAGTCACACCCTTACTAAACTTGGGTAGAAACCATAACGAAATTCGTGGAGATCTGCTCCCACTCCTACTTCGAAACGGTAAAAGATTGCAACTCTCCAGCCGGCCTCATATGCTCGACCTAAACACACAACAAGACAGACACCTTGAAACGAAATCTGAAATTTCTCTTTACATCCCTGTCCACCCGTAACTATCTCACAAGTCACGTCAAAGCTGGTGGAATTGGAATGCATAAAGAGAGTTGACAGAAGTGCATGTTCTAGGATTTCACGTCTCTACCTGATAATGTCAGGTACACAAACGTGTCCCTGACTTAGCATGTCATTGTCACAAATCAAGGTCTCCGAATCATTACCCAGCCGAGTATGCTCAAGTATCACTGATGAACGAGCATCGGCGGGCAGTGTCTCGCGAAAACGATTTAAGGAAAGTGGTCGTGCGCGGACATGAGCAAGCTGTCCCCTCCGTAGAGACGAACTAAAGCTGTACTCAACGGTCACACAAGAACTGTAAATCTACAGAAGACGGTCACAACAATCAAATCCGCTGCAGGAAGATGTACATTAAGCTCTGGTGGTCCGTGAAAATCTGACACGACTCTCGAACAGATAGTGTCTCCAAATCTCCAACGCAAAACCACCGCGGCCATCTCCAGGTCATGAGTGGAACATCCTTCTCGTACTTCCTCTAAATGTAGGGAAGCAAAAGTGGTAACTCTATAATGTCACCTCAGTACACAATCGAGCCCACTCAAGAAACATTACAGTTAACAACAAGGTCGTCCGAACCAAAAGCAAAGAAAGGACTAATGCAGTTGTTAACAGAATCTCCAACTGCTGAAACTCCGTACACATGCCTCAGTCTACAGAAAAGAAACCTCCCTTCCGGTCCATTCAGTCGACGGTGCAGCACTACTCTAGCAATCCTGCATGAAACGGCGGTAAAACCTGCTAAGCCCAAAAATCTGCGGATCACCGTCCTGCACACATGTCTGGGCCTAAGCTGTACGGTCACGATCTCCTTCGGAACCATACGAAACCGTCTCCCGTGACTATAAAGCCTAGGAGTCAACACAAAACAAGCCTGAAGAAACATTCCGAGAATCTAGCAAACTGCTGGTACTCTCCCAGTATCTGCATAACAAATCCTCAAGTGCTACTACTGTCCCTCAAGACACATTAGATAGACCAGAATGTCGTAAATAACACAACAAAAACTGGTCGAGGAACGACCTGAAGAAATCTGGTTCATCACATCTACGAATGCTGCTAGAGCATCAGTGAATCCAACTACTCACAAAAACACACAAAGCCCGTCGCACGCATAAGGCAGTCTTCGGAATGCCATCACCCCGAATCCGCAATAATGATGACCTGATCCCAAGCAAACTTAGAAAATGTCTCGCACTCTGGAGTTGATCGAAGAAATCGTCACGGCGAGGTGAAGGATACCTATCCGCACCGTAAGCCGGTTCAATTAATGATCCGTCGATACGCAACTCTAAACTGCCATCTTTCTCCTTGACGAACAGAAATAGGAGCTTCCAAAAGCGAAACACTCAGACGCACAAAACTCCCCAAACCATCACTCTGCAGCTGATCCTTAAGCTCCCAAGCTTTGCCAGCTCATCTGGAACAACGTCGGAAAACTCTTGCACGAAAGAAACTCGGTCCAAAAATCCCACTGTGGCTCCGGTATCACAAATGAACGCCAAGAATCCACGACATCTCCTCAGTAGCCGACTGGCGAAAAAGGCTAAATTCAAGCTGTGAGAGGCGGCACAACTATCCACCTGCACAACAAGAACTGACCTGCCGGGGAAAACAAACCTGACTGTTTCCTCACGGTAGTCCACAGATGCCTAGCACGTAGTTAACCAGTCCATGCCCAGGGGAACGTCAAATCCAACTTCTCTAGAAGGATTAAAACGACGGACGAATCTCTATCTCCTATCCGATTGGCACACAACTGAAATACGTGTCGCGCAACAAAAGAATCGCTGACAGAAGTTAAAAACAACTACGACTAATCTACCCAACCACGGTACAAGCAAGAAAACAAACGAATACGTCAAAAGAACATATAAATAAAAGATACCTGAAAACTCCACATTGGACGTCTGCGCGTCCCGATGAGTAGAAGCAAACTCCTGTGTCTGCCCTCTACTCGCAGCTGAATGAACTCCTCAGTTAGACTGAGCCCTCTGAGCGAATCTTCTACGTCCACGGCCTCTCTGAATACGACTCTGACGAGGTGCTAAGGAACAATCCCTGACGAAGTGCTGAAGGCTTCCGCATCGAAAACATCCACGCGCTGACTGCTGACCATCCTGGGGATGAGAGCTGGACGACTGTCCTCGTCCTAAGCCTCTGCTACTCCCGCGACGGCTACGAAATCTGTCTCGATGACCAAACCTCTGCCTCTGGGCTGGTACGCTGGTACGAGTCCTCCACTGTCCTGGAACTGTCTGAGCCTCTGGAATATGTGCCTCGTCAACTGGAGCTGCAACCACTGGTGCTATGTAGGTGACGGACTGCTGCATGCTGACCGTAAGTGACAACTGAGTAACAGGGGTGACAACCTCCTGTCGTAGCTCCCGAACGATATCAACCAATGAACTCATAGTCTGGCGGAAGTCCTGCATCTTTGCCATAAGCCTATCAATAGTATATGTCGTATGCTGATCCGTCTGCACCTGTGCAACTAGAGTGCCATCCTGGTCAGTACTCGTCTCGCCCGAGCCAACTCTGACATCGGCCCTCGCTGCATCACTCTGAGTTCCCATAGTCATCGGCGACAAGGCTATAAATAGATATAAGATTCGATGAGAATAAGGAATCGAATCTCAAGGATATGAAACATCAAGGAAGGAATTTCAAGCAAATTGTACTTAGGTTACTTAATACAAAGTACCGCATCGTGGGTATGCTGCAGACATACACACACTACGTTACTCTGCTTAAGCTACCTTCTCCATCATACTAAGGTCGTCCTACACTCCGAAAGGTAAAAACCTAGCGCTCTGATACCAACTTTGTCACGACCCAAAATTGGCCCGTGACGGCCCTAATACTACGCAATGCCAAAAGACGTAACGCAGTAAAAGAAAGCCAAAACCCAGAAATCTAAACCAAGAAAATACGGAAAAGATAATATAAGTTTTTGAAACATTTGAAATCACAACCCAAATTCTTTAAAAGTCCCACTTTCTTTCTTTAAAATTTTGGCAACACCCCCTTTTTGTAAAACTAGCCAAGAAGAATACAATACAAATATACGACGCCGTAGCGAAGAAATAAAGACAATAGGAAGGAAACTGTATATAAAAGGCAACAATCCACAAATAATATACAAAAGCGTCCTCACCAAGTCTCTAAGTCAACAATGCAATAGTAGATGGAGAGTACAAAATACAACGAATGTACAATATGAAATACAGATAATCATCTAACCCACCTAAGCAAAATGGTATACTGTGAGCTGATACGATATTTGTAGCAAAAGATGCTAGCTGAATACTGGATAGCCTGCCTCGACTACTCTGGGGAACAACCTGAAATACCTATGGCACAACGGGGGTGAGTTGCCAACTCGTGAATAGTAGATAACATATACAGGTAATCGCAGGAATGTACGTACAGCATGAATATAAGATATGCGATTACAGTAATAACATGTCATGTGAAAGCAATGTAATGGAGATGTACACTAGCAGGTACAATCAATATATGAAGCAATGATGACATGATAATAATATGCAATAACTATGCAATAGGGATACGAGAAAGCTAATATGCAACTATCATAAGGGTACGCTAACAGGTACAACCAATATATGAATCTGTGCAAGGAATAGATAAGTGTGAGGCATGGGGTGGAATATGTCATTTTCACGGAAACCTGACATCGTGGCAGGATCACCATCCATCAAGACACTCCAATCCGCAAATCCTCAAATCAGCCCCCAAGTTGGGCTCTCATATCATATAAGTCTCACACCTCCTCAATGTACAATATCGAAAAGATCCCCTATATCCCGAATGTACAAATCATCAATCTCCTTCATATCCAGTATCCAATCTCAATGAATCACCTATATCCCAAGTCGAGTCTCAAAATAATTTCTAACATCCTAAATATATATATATACACAAGAAATAAATATGATGGGGTCAATACACATATATTAGCGTCACATTCCACTAATATTGGTGTAAGGGTATATATAACAACGGCTAAATCCCCTGTTATATATACAAAGGTATTAAAAGAAATATCATGAAAACCAATGTGCCAAGCATCGACACAGAAATCCTGATCACGTATCATACGCTATCCCGAAAGCACGAGTG
Source organism: Agapanthus africanus (assembly GCA_030015575.1). Lineage (NCBI taxonomy): Eukaryota > Viridiplantae > Streptophyta > Magnoliopsida > Asparagales > Amaryllidaceae > Agapanthus > Agapanthus africanus. The sequence goes on from JASDDO010000026.1 coordinate 462,536,705, forward strand.
CCTAGCTCTGACCCTCGCCTTCCGACGTATGCATACGTACATGAGTCCCAGCGGTGTCTCCGTGATCCCCCGCCGAGTCATGGGTACTGTCACCGGTAGGTACTCGCCCACCTCCAGGCTCAATCGGCAAAATCCATCGATCTTCTTGCCGAGGGGAACCATACCGGGCCCCACCATGTACTCTCATACGGTAACCACACCTCGTATGGAGTATATAATCAGCACCGATAAAACTCATGGTGGACGCGCAAATATCGTCTCAAGGAAACCGGGTTTTTCAATGTATACATAATTTCATGAACTCCCACGGTTCTCAAATCCAGAAAACACCATGTAAAATCCAAATAAACAATGAGCAAATCCAGGAACAAATAAATGCGATATATCTAAATGTGACCATATAAATGAGAACAGGTAGCTGAAACCAGATGTATGCGAAATCAATAAGGTACAGCTAAGTATAGGTGTCTACCTATAAGTAAAATATGCGCATGGTATACCTGTAGCTGTATCGCAAGGTGAATATATACCTATCACTAATGGTAAGATACACTACAGATATACCGATAAGCTAGATGTCATGTGTGATAAGCAATAGAATCTATAAGGGGTTGTGTGTGACATGGCAATTATTGACGGTGTGTGTGTAGCATATAATCCGTGCTCGTGCAACATGAACCGTCAATAATATGTGCAGTGTCCTACGGCTGCTAGTCACAATACAACTATATCAAGGAAATAAAGTAAAGGCGCAATTCTAACAATGACGTAGAATGTACGACAGGTATTGAATCCTAGCCCAGACGCATAACGCCATGCAGGCGATTCCCCTGTAGATGTTAAATCTACTCAGCTACACTCCACGCTAGGTGAATCCTACCATCTGCTCCCCCCTTTAGTAGTGTCCGTAGCCCCTGCCTGCAAACCTGCAAATACGACACGGAAATCATTTAAGCCAAATATTCCGGAAAACGCGATATCGAACCAAAACGAGAAACTCGCGTCGCGAACTAAACGCGCGTGTGCACGATACGCTAAAACGTGTGTGTACGCGTCTAAAACCATCGTGACACACCGCGATACGCTGGATCACAGAACCCACTCACGTATCGCGCGTATCGCGCAAACACAACGGACACAAAAACGATATTTGATCCCAGATTTTCCTAAAGGCCAAATATTACAAAACTAGACATGCCAAAGCACTATACAACCCTACAGACAACCCTAGCCAAGACCCCAACACCCCAGTCCCCAACTTGGCAGCAAATTGCGGCCAATCCTAATAAAACTGCGGCCTGAATAGGGAATTAGGGGCTCGTGTTCAGGTGGTGGCATCTAGACCTAATGGGCATGCTCCAGTTTCCTCAATTTTACCCTGAAGGGTCCGGGTCAAAAGCAGATCACAAAATGTCACATTGTCGCATTTAAAACACCAATTTTGCACAATATGGAAAACCTATGGTATTTTTGTGAAACCTGGGTTGAATCTCAGTTGAGGTGACCTAACAACACTAGAAGGAGCTAGGTTAACCAACTCAAACTCATTCTAACCAAATTTCCATATAAAACACTATAATCTAGCACTAAACTCACATAAATCGCAAACCGAAGCTAAACTAACACACAACTAAGCAAACTAGAAATTGGGTTCAGAAAATATACCCTAACAAACCCTAGAAGGCAGGAGAAAGAGGCGAAAGGAGCTGCTACAGCTGCTGGTGATGTTGGTGCAAGTTGTTGCTGCTGAAGTTGCTTGTGCTGCAGATGCTGATGCTGTTACTGCTACTGCTGCTCTTGCTGATGATGAGGATGATGCTGTTGCTGATGATGGTGTTGTTGTTGGTGTTGTCTCGAGCTGCTGCTACAAGTTTTGGCTGTTGCTAATGAGGCTGCTGCTGCTCCTTCTCTGCTGATGGTGTTGTTGTTGTTGTTGTTGTTGTTGTCACTACTGCCTTGCTGCTGCTGGGTGAGTGTGTGAGTGTGTGTGTTGTGAAAGAATGAGAGGGTGAGTGAAAAGAGAAGTGATAATGAGAGACAAAGTCAAAACCCCTCCTCTCTCTCTTCATTTAATGAAGCATGGCAAAGCCATCATGCCTCACTCTCACTCACTCTCTCTCTCTCACACCAAGGTCAACACAAAAACAACCATTTTAAAACCCCCTTTTTAAATTCATTTTAAAACAATCATGACACTTAATCAATATTAAAACTAGATTAAAAAAATTGTTAGTTCACCATGTTGCTAATCATGGTTAAACCCCCAAAACAACCCTAGTTATCATGCACAAGTGTGTGCAAGCCTAGGAAAAATCTAATAAAATACCCAATAAATAGGATAAAATATTTAAAAACCAAATAGGTAAACTTTTTAGTAAAAACCATGTATATAAAATACAATTAGCCACAAAACGCATTCTAAGGTGTTACGGTGCCAATTTCGGGTCGTGACAGTTCAGCACCGGGTCCACCATGCACCCGCAGACGGTCCCTCCCCCCACCTCGAATCGGATGTATGATACCACTCGAGAACCGAGAAAACTCATGGTGGACATCACAAATATCACATCACGAGAAAACCGTAAATTTCTATCTTTTGAAGTGAAAATAAGTTTATAAATTCTTGCGGTTTCTCCAAATCCAGAAATCTCATAAAAGATCCGAAATCTCAAAATCACGAGTCAGTGAACAATGAATATACCGGCATAAAGCCCAATAATATTGCATAACAATGAATATATATACATGCACGATATCTAAGTAAAGAATGCAATATCTAAACTAGCACAGTAATGATATATCGGAGCTATCTGCTAGCAAGCGATATCAATGAAATAATATTCTCTAAAGTGTACGTGACATGGCAATTACCGATGATGATGTGTGTGAGCCGGCAAGCAAGTGTTCGTAGACATACGCATCATCGATAATGGTGCTGGTGTCCTGATAACATGGGTTTATAATAAACAAAGGAATCATAAGTATAAGCATGCAATGCAATATGAACAACATGAAAATACATTTATATATATACGACTCATACCATTTTGGCATTTGAAATAAGCATGAATCGTGGTTTTAGAAAATAGGGCTACGGTATCTTTGAGAAAAGATACATCCTTTGAAAATCCGTAGTATCCCTAGGCATGTCTTTAAAATACTCATGATTCGTTAAGTTTGAAAATAAGTATGACTCGAGCCCAAATCTAACATCTACCGAGTAAACTACAATACGAAGCTAAGAGACTAACTAAAAGGGTAAGGAAAACCACCTAAGTCCGAGTCGATATATCTAGAAGTCGGTGATCCCTCCTCAATAGCGTCACGTACGATAAAATATATAATACGACATTGTCGAGTCAAGAGTGCGGATCAATCATCATATTTATATCTCGTACGGTAAAATCCATCGTACGGCATCCCAAAATCGGGGTACGGGTCAACTATCACATATAACACATTACTCATATGGTATCATCATCATAATATCATAACTAGGGTACCGATCTAAAGTCTAGTACATACCGATACAATGCAACATATATCGCGTGTTTATAAAACACGTCGCCCAACGATCCGCTATAATATCATGTCGTGTCTCCTCACACGACCCAAATCACATCACCGATCTCACGGCATCATGCCCAATCAAATCGACTCAACTCCAAGTATCATATACTATCCTCATCATATGTGTATACGTATATGTATATATATATATATAGCAACACATCCACATACATATATATATATATATACATATATCATATACACCCAAACATAATTCGTGTGTGCATGTGTGTGTGTGAACCTTATACTAGGGTTTCGTGACTAAGAAACTATATAACGACACTATCATCTAATTACACTAAAATTTAACCCATGATCTCCTAAGACCTTCCTTGCTAATTATACATGTCTCAAAATACACATATTTATAAATATATATAACGTATCATATGCTACACTACGAACTGCGGGGGTGCTATACGCCATCCACCCGACTTCCCCCGTAGATATATATCTACTCACCTGGACGCCTCGGCTAATCTACTCCGATTTCAGCTCTGTCATTTCTGCGCCACATCCGACGCCTCTGCACCCGATCCTAGAAATGTGCACAAGGAAAAAGAGAATAAATATAAATAGTCGTGGACACAAACAATACAAGTCAATCAACGCGTGCTAACTCGACGCGCGCACACTTGGTGCACGAAACGCTACGCTCTCGCGACAACGCCACAGACCACAACTAGGGTCGTAATACGTGGCAACTACCAAACCAAAAACCCAATCGCACCAATCGCGCGTCCATGACACATCAAATATAATATGAAATAGCTTATAATTCACCAAAATCTCAAACTTGAAATAAATCGATTTAACCCAAAAACCTAGTAAGTATCTTTTAACCGTTTTAGTACAAACTTGATGTTTTAACCAATCTAGTGGCCACATGCTCACTAAATATCATAATTAGGTCACACAAACCATAACTAAATTTTAATTTCATCTCATTACATTAATCCTAAAAACCTAGTTTGCTAAATATCTTAATTAAGACAAATTAAATGTAACAATTAGCAAATTGACAATTAGACTTGATTTTTGCAAGACTTTAGATATTAATCAACACTTAGCTAACTTGATTAATTGATAAAACCCTAACCTTTAACCAAACCCCTTTCTATAAATTTCAAACTTGAAATTAAAACCCTAATTAAACACCTAATTAAGTTAGATTGAAATACTAACTAACAATTTAACATTGGGTTAAGATTCTATACCTCACAATATTGAGATCTAGCATGAATCTTAGCCTCCCAAATTGCCATCTTGCTCCTTGATTCATGCTAGCTTGGGCCAAGGAAAAATGGGTAGAGATTAGATTAGGGATTTGTGAGGTTTTATTTGATTTTTCATGGAATTTTTTGTGGATTTTTGGAGAAGAGATGAGATGAGGAAATGAGAGGAGGGGGCTGCAGAAATTCTGCAGTGAGAGGGAAGAGGGAAAGTGTGTGGGTGTGTGGTGAAAGTCCAAGTCAACTCTCCCCATTCCTTAATATATTAAGCACATGCTTCTTTTCTTTCATATTTCCTTTTTAAATTCCCTTTTTAATGAGATGAGAAAGTATGTTGAATGGAGAGGGGGTAGCTGCAGAATTCGCAGAGAGAGGGTGAGAGAGAGAGAGGTGTGTGTGTGTAAGGGAGGTGACCATACCTCAATCAAATGCTTTCGTACTTCATTGTTTAATGTTTTCTTTTTTTTATTTTATTTTCTTTTTAAACTCTACTTCTAAAGATTTCTAGAACCAAATGAAAATTTCATTTCATTTCAAAAACGTGCTACATTTTGGTTTAATGTGTCATGATGCACAAAACTTGTATTAACCCATTCCAATTTGTAATTATCACTAATTAAATGTATTAGTAAAGGCTTAAAATAATATTTAAAATAATTAATTACGGAAAATATTTAGTAAACTAGAAATTTACAAGCGACCAATTAAATACCAATTGCTAGCAATTACATAGCTAGAATAGGTATATTTAAGTTTAATTGAAAAATAATTATATCTTGGTTTTTACAAAAAACACCAGTTATTTTAACGCTTATCCGAAATTTCACCTAAACGATTTTCAAAACGTTAAAATCTTCCCCCTTAAAGAAATTCGATTCCCGAATTAAAATTAAAACTCCCCCAAATACAAAAACATTTCAGCAAAATAATCAAGTCGTCGGGGCTCCGAAATCATCAATACATAAAACACATCTTAGCGCAATGCATGCACCTGAAAACGAGTATATAACTCAAAAATCAAAACCCCGTCAAGCATCACGCAATTATCGGAGTCACGGTGAAGATACCAGTGTCAAAGTCCAATACGAAAACTAATATGATATACATCAAAACTATAACATGTATATAGCACGCATCGTTGTGAACTCGTCAAAATATCTGAAAGATATTCATGCCAAAGTTTTTTCAAGTCGCTGTGCGATGCGCGTATCCCAGCACAAATAGCGGACGTTTACCATAGAAAATAACTATATATATACATATATATATCCTTTGTTTATAACACACGTCCCACTGTTTAAAATAATTTAGAAGGGTTTCCTTTGTAAAACGTTTCATGCCATCTCGGACACAAAGGAAAATATTGAGACTGTAGCTCCTTTTTGGAAATCCCTTCGATAACTATCGATGCATGCAAAAACATATTCAGATACTGTCCTCGGACTAGTCCTGCTCAGCCACTATACCAAATAGTAATTATCATAAAACATACTGCTCCAAAAGAAATCAATCCCAAAATGTGTATAAGAATGGCACGTGCGTCTGGTACGCACAGAAATCGAAATCACTGAATGTGCCATACACGTGCACAGAAACCAAAACTAAGTGCAATGGGGGTGCACGAAAACACCTGTCAAGGCAACGAGTGTGCCTGACAACAATATCGGGTGCATCTGATATGCACAAAGAATCCCGATTTAGTGCATCTGGTGTGCACCATGTTAGTGTATATGCCCTAGAGGCCATTACTGTATCATACTGGTTTGTATATTACTTAATGGATGCTTGGGATATTCACCTTGTATATACAATCTTGCTCAAAATAGTAGTATGCTACTTGGTTTGTTTCTACTTCAATGTGTACATGTGTTTATTTTTGTATATCGCCTATACACATTAGTAGAGCCCTTAGGATCTTTTCTTGATTACCAGCGATGTGATGGCCGTCACACTAGTGGGGCTGGGTAATCTATAAGCACATCCTTATGTAGGTCCCTGGTCGCAGGACTATCGAGACAGGGCATCGATACTCCGGAGTAAACCAGCGCATGCGCTTCTCATCCCAGTGTGGGAGACGGTCTGTCCCACAGCCGTCAGTACGTCGTACTTGAGATAGTATGCGGGTGCTCGTTAGGTTACGGGTACACTGGAAAGGACTCGTCGGGAACTGACTAGTTGGTATTATACCTATCGTCAGTTATCAGTTCCCAGGTGACATGAGTACAGCTTAGTCCGTTGACTTGACACTATCACTTCGCCTCGAGTGTGTTCCCACTGTACTTTGATCACTACCCTACCACGGCTCAAAGGAGTCGTGCAAACAGGTAGTGGTTGGGTGCAGTCCCGAAGCACTTGGAGGCAGTGACGGTTAGACAGGATTCGTCTCTCCCGGTATTGGGGGTTGACATCGCGCTGTGTCTAGGAGAGCCATTACACGAGTAGTCCCTGGCCAGGGCAAACGAGATATACTGGTAGGTTTCCAGTGTTATCTCAGGGTGTTTTGGGCTTCGCTCCGGCACGACTTGTACCGCTATTGGGGGACTGACGTTTACCGCCCCCTAGGCCCGCCATGCGATGTATCAGACGAACAGACCGGACTGTACGTAGAATGTCACACTCAGGCTCAGTAGGAGTTCAGATGGGTTTCGCCTCGTCGGTCTTCTTGTCGGCATTACCTGGGGACCGTTACGCACAGCTAGTGCCGCTTGCGGTCTGTGGTTAAACCCACTGCCAGCGTAGGGTCGAGCCTTTAGAGTCCCACACAGAAAGCTTTTCGCCTTTAGGCAAAAGAGTAGAGGTCGCATGGTATTGCGACAGGTCGCATGGTTTTGTGACAGGGTTCGGTCACATCCGTGCACTTGTGCATGTACAGTGTCCGGACAGTTTACACTAGCGGGCTTTGGTATAAGCCAGATCCTAGTGTACCTTTTGGGATTGGATTTATCCAGTGTGCATTCGTGTTCCTCGAAACGCGGATGCGGGTGCGTATGCACAGTTGACAGGGAGACAGAGGCAGCGGATTCTTATTAGGGTTGTTGACAGTTGACCGTTGACTATTTGACTTTTTGTTCAACCCTAATGAGAATATGATATGTGATTAACTATTATATTAATTAAGTATTATGGTGATATGGTTGTTGACTTTGTTGACTTGTTGACTTTTGTTGACTTGTTGACTTTGTTGACTTGTTGACTTTTGTTGACTTGTTGACTTTGTTGACCGGTTGACTAGGCTTGACTAGTTGACCATCATGATAACCATAGCCATCATTTCATGGCAAAGACTTTTGTTTGCTTGCTCATTTGTGTAAAATGAGTGCATGAAATGATATGGTTATGGTTGCTTCAACCATCACATAAGACTTTTGTTAGTATGATGAGTTATGATTGCTATGGATTATGAGAGGGTGAAAGACAAAAGAGAGCCTCATTCTTTCTTGCTCATTCTCTCTCTTGTTCTTGAGCTCTCCTTTTGCTCTCACCCTTTTGCTCTTGCTCCTTCTCTTTAATCTATGGTTCTCTTGTCTCATGAGTTGAGAATCAAGAACCATAGATAAAATCCCATTCTAATTCTTCTCTACTCATTCTAGTTCACTAGGTTTAGCAAACCAAGTGAACTAGTTTCTTCAAAGAACGAAGAAGGAGCTAAAGGTTGGAGCTTTCAGGTGGATCTATCTTCGGCGTACGGAGACGACGAGAAGAAGCCATTCCGGACCACCATCGGAGCTTGAAGACGAAGGAGTTTAAGACAAGCAAGGTATAACCCCCTAACCGAGTAGCTAGAAACTCGTAGTTAGGTTGCTAGATAGATGTTTAACCAAGATCCGGGTTTTAGGTCCATGTTACCACCTCCATAAAAATCGTTTTTTACCAAATTCCGCATTCCCGAAAGTACTGGGAGAGGTAGCATGGACTTACACACCAAAATTGCATCAAGCGCGTCAAGCATGCACAAGAATCCAAATTAAGTACACAAGGTGCATAAAACAAATATCGAATATCACAATCGAAATCGACGGTATACAACATACATCAATCCAAATCAGGTATACCGTGGTATACAAAATCTCCCAACCACGTGCATCAGCGTGCATAAAATCGAATCATAGTACTAAAAGTGCATGAAAACTATGCCGAAAGCACAAGTCAAAACACATGCATACCATAGGCATGAAATCAAAATCAACCTCTCGAATGATATCAAATCGAAGTCGAGTGCAACCGTGGTGCACAAAATCTAAATCATGCAAATAAATTGCCCAAAATACCAAAATCCAAAATGACGGATACGTGATATTCGAATCACCAAATCACAACTCATAGATACTGTCGTCAATATGTCCTCCTTTCAAAGTCGAGAAGGTGTCGGTGCATCCAAAACTAGTAGAGCAAGATATCTACTTGCCTCTTTTTCATGGTCTAGTGGCTTGTGCCCTTAGGCTCTCGTCTCTCACTGTGGATTGTCAGTTACATAACTCCTCAGCTCAACGGCCCAATATGGAAACGACGACAGAAACAGTTCCGCTCTGGCACATCCTCTAAAGATCTCTGGCCAACTATCATGGTCGCTCATAACATGCCTCGTCGATGATGCCAAACTCTGGCCTACTGGGTGTGCGTAATACGACTGATCCTGGGTCCAAGTATTGTATCCCATCACATGATATCCGGACGACATCAAACTTTTCGATCGATTCATCAAGGTCCCATAATTTCCCCGAGAGCTCAACACTTAAACACAGTTTAATATCAGTACATGCCACAGTAGCTATAGACCAGCCGTAGAAGGGCAAACCCAAGCCTCATTAATGGCACCGCGGAACTGCCGCAAACCCTAAGGTTCAAAAGTGTTACCATGGTCATTATGTCGAGTTAGAGTTTCATTCATCTAGAGGGTCCACAGAATTACTTGCATGTTTTTCCGAATACCTTAAACTTGGAAAAATGAGTTTCTGACATTCGATCGTTTTCTATCGACTCTCAACGTACCTGCGTGAAGTCTTCTTAAGCTGGAATCAATCAATCTGATGACCTCGCATCGGGGTATGCAACGAACCACACGTCCTAGTTGTTATCCATGGGTGACTAGCGATCTTCTATCACATCTCTAAGTACAACTCATGCTGCAATAGCTTCAAACATCTGGGCGATATCCTGTCAGTTGTAGCAACAGCTGGCTCATTCGTCCGCACGCTGAACAGTGCCTCAATCCTCAAGAATAGATGATACATTAACGGTCATCACAATCGAGCCGGCCTCTAGCAGTGGCCTAATTCTCTAGTGCTGATATGCACGTTCGAGAAATCTTAGTAAAAGCAATCCATCAAAACGCTCATGTCACGAAAACACAATAAGACGACACATCTATACAATCGTGTGTCACTGGAATTACACCCTGGTTAGTCCTCGTCCAAGACGAGCTCATGTTGACCGCAACTCTAGCCGCAGCTCTCTCTGCCCGTGCAATCGTGGTAACAAAAACCACCAACCGAAATCAATTAGGATAGATCAGTGAACGAATAAAATACTGTGCAAAGAAATGTACATCCTAAGGCTTCCTAAGCGAAGTAGCGTATCGTAAGTATGCCACGGAACATACATACGGTACGTCACTCTACTTAAGTCACCTACTCCATCAACCAAGGTCAACCTATGCAACGAAAGTTCGGGTCTAATAGCCCATCGACCAAGTCTAAGTTCCGTAAGGTCAAGCCTAGGTTCCGAATATAAATATACGCCCTAGACTCTGCATAGTCAAACATAGACTCGAACCAAGGTTAAACCTAGCGCTCTAATACCAACTTTGCCACGACCCGAAATGGCACGTGACTGGCACTTGAATCATATGAAGTCTATAGGACTCCATCTAATTCAAGTAAGCCAAAAATCCCAGAAATCTAAACCATTTTAAAGAAGAAGTGAAGAAAAACTTGTTTTAAAGCAAGTGGTTTTAATAATTAAGTGGCATTAAACATCTAAAAGCAACGTCATATTTTCCAGAAAATTTCGGCAGAGTCTCCTTTGTAAATACTGGCCCCAAATGGGTACAAACATGCATAATATACATAATGAATAAGGCATCCCCAAACGGGAGCTAGCTCTTCGCCAATTGGTGGACACAACCACGCAATGCAATATAATATACAACGTCGAAGGGCGAGGATCAAAACTCATCAAGAAAAGCAATATCCTCAAGAAAACCAGAGAAAACCATAATAATACAGGCGCGCGACTCTAAGGTCGAAAGAATATACACCGGTCTTCTAAGTTTATCAATAATACAAGTCTGGTTGATGGAGTTTACTAGATACAACTGAATATAAATAAGTACAATGATGGTCACTATGCGAGTGAACCTACCTACCAAGACAACCACCCGGAAGGAAGCAGTGTGCCAGCAAGCCGCAACGAAACATGTACGGCAAAACCTGCAAGAAACTGTGGCACAACGGGGGTGAGTTGCTAACTCGTGAGTAGAAAATATCACCGAGCAGAAATCGCATGTATGACTCCATCCTAGGTCATACGATAATATCCTCATAAATATATAAGCTGAGACATCTAATAAAGGCAAAGGTAATCATCTAGCAAGTGTGATACCAAGTGCTCGTGTCAGTGCCTCAGGTAGCAACATATCGCAAATATGATGTATGAATGCATGAAAACAGAATACATCTTAAATGAGAAAACGATTTCCATATCTTAGTGAGATTTCTGTATAAAAATCGAAGTATCATCAATGAAATCAACAGAGAATCCATGTCGAGTATCGACACAAAACATATATCCCAATATCTCAAATCTAGGGCTCCGGCAATCCGGACTGGCCCATACCAACAAATCTCACTACCTCGGGCTCCGCATGATCAGGATCGGCCCATATCCATCTCTCTCATAACTCCGAACAGTATCCTCCAGATATCCGTCGAGTTCCCATACAATCATCGGTCGGTAGTGCTCCGATGCCGGGCTCAACGCCTTTCTATATGATCTTTTTGCCCCGGGGTACCGTACTGGGTCCACCATGCACCCGCAGACGGTCCCTACCCCTACCTCGAATCGGGTGTATGATACCACTCGAGAACCGAGAAAACTCATGGTAGACATCACAAATATCATATCACGAGAAAACCGCAAATTTCTATCTTTTGAAATGAAAATAAGTTTATAAATTCTTGCAGTTTCACCAAATCCAGAAATCTCTTAAAAGATCCAAAATCTCAAAATCACGAGTCAGTGAACAGTGAATATACCGGCATAAAACCCCATAATATTGCATAACAATGAATATATATACATGCACGATATCTAAGTAAAGAATGCAATATCTAAACTAGCACAGTAATGATATATTGGAACTATCTGCTAGCAAGCAATATCAATGAAATAATATTCTCTAAAGTGTACGTGACATGGCAATTACCGATGATGATGTGTGTGAGCCGGCAACCAAGTGTTCGTAGACATACGCATCATCGGTAATGGTGCCGGTGTCCTGATAACATGGGTTCATAATAAACAAAGGAATCACAAGTATAAGCATGCAATGCGATATGAACAACATGAAAATACATTTATATATACGAGTCATACCGTTTTGGCATTTGAAATAAGCACGAATCATGGTTTTAGAAAATAGGGCTACGGTATTTTTGAGAAAAGATACATCCTTTGAAAATCCGTAGTATCCCTAGGCCTGTCTTTAAGATACTCACGATTCGTTAAGTTTGAAAATAAGTATGACTCGAGCCTAAATCTAACATCTACCGAGTAAACTACGGTACGAAGCTAAGAGACTAACTAAAAGGGTAAGGAAAACCACCTAAGTCCGAGTCGATATATCTAGAGGTCGGTGACCCCGCCTCAATAGCGTCACGTACGATAATGTTGGATATATGTATGCCCTAGAGGCCATTATATGATAGTGGATGTATTTATACATGTAAATATATATATATATTCAGTGTACATTCTTGCTCGACATGATAGTATGCTATCTGGTTCTTCTTTATCTAACATGTTGATTTGATCATGCTTTTATTCATTCATACATGTTGATAAAGCCCTGAGGATATAGGCTTGACTACTGTGATTATGATAGAGATCATACTAGTGGGACATCTGTAGTTTATAAGCGTATCCTGGAATATCCCTAGTCGTAGGTGTATCGAGACGGGGCATCGATATACCAGAGTAGACTAGCGTATATGATACTAAACCCATACGATGGGCGATGGATGTTCCCACATTCATCGATGTTTGACATCGAGATCGTATACGGGTGCTCAGTGGTGACTGGGTACAGTGGACGGACTCACCGAGAACTCCTATATGGAATTATATTTATCATCGGATAGCAGTTCTCAGATGACACTGGTGCAGGTTAGTCTGTAGACTCGAGATCGTTATAGAGTCTTGTGCGTTCTCCCACTGTACTTTGATTACCACCCTACTATGGCTCTACTGAGTCGTGCAAACAGGTGGCCATTGGGTACAGTCCCGAGACACACGAAGGCGATGAGTGATAGGAGGGGTTTCGTCTCTCCCGATATTGGGAGTTGATACTGTGCTGTGCTCGACTGGCTATATCGGTAAGTCCCTGGGCAGGGCTGTTGAGATTTACTGATAAGTGTTATCAGTAGTTTCTCGATCTGTTATAGACCACTCATCGGCACGACTTATTGAATTATTGGGGTCGATGTTACCATCCCTATACTTGATATGCAGCATATCTGACGAAGAGACCGGACTGTACGGTAGTGTTGCCGGTTGGCTCGACGGGAGTTGTAACAGGTTCGCTTGTTTTCTTCTGATCGCTCAATACCTGGGTGGCAGTTACGTTTAGCTGACTGCTTGCGGCTTGGGGTGCTTGATATGATCATCATCCACTGCCGGCGTATTGACGAGTCTTAGAGTCCCACAATGGAGTTACCTAGTCCAGGCGAAACGTTGTGGTGCGCATATGCGATATGCGCGTGTACCCGGTTAAAATGCGTGTATGAGATATCGTATATTAATCGGGCGGCTTGCTTTTGGTCGGGTCGTATGTGATACGACCGGGTTGCTAAATCAAGTGTTGATTTATCATTAACCATTAGTTTCTCACTTGAAATCTTTTCTTGTCTGTATGTTGTATGCATGCATGTATGCACTCATTCTCATTCATTCTCTTTCATGCACATAGGATGTGCATGCACACATACATGCATACATAATAGTTATCATGATTGTTGATATAGTAGATGGTGGCAATATAAGACTCACACACTATGTAAAATATATGGATATTATTTATTTGGAAAAAAGAAAATGGAAATTGAAATTGTTTCATGGTTTAATTCTTTGTCCTTGCATTAACCCATTTGACTAACCATGATTTAATTTCTATGGTCATTTCTTTTCCAAACAAAAATATCTAGATATTTTATAACCCTAGTTAAGAATGAGAGAGTGAAAATATATATATTTTCATTTTCTCATTTTCTATATAACATTATCATTATCTTGAGTTTTCTAGAGCCATCATCTTCTTCCTCCTTTCTCTCTTACTCTCTAGTTCTTTCAAGTGTCGGATTTTGAAGTGAGAAGACCAACCACAATACCATTCTACACTAGTCTTGCCCATTAGTGAAGAGTGTTAGCTTCCATTTCTTCTCTTGATCTTGTGAAGTTTCAAGCTTGGACAAAGAGGACTCCGGGTGGATCATCGTGGACCTAGAGGTTCTCAAACGGACTTTTTCCAACCCTCAAGTAGCCAAGGAGTCTAGCGTAGCGAGCTACAAAGGTTGTACTCTCAAAACCCTAGCTTTTTCTACTTGTGATGTTGTATATGTAATGAAACCCTAAATTTCTAGTGATGATTCTTTGTATGTTCACTTAGCACCTTAAAAAATTGGATTTTGACACATATGATGCTTCCAAACTCTTCATGAGATGCTAGGTAAACCTAACAATGGTATCAGAGCCAAGCTAGAGTTTTAGGCGACGCTTTAGCGAAGTTAAAACTCCGATCGAACCAAAAATACGGATTTTTGAACACTCTCTGGGCATTTTTTGAAACTGTGTTATTTTCAGAATTAAAAATATATAAAAAATTCAGCAGGGAAATAGAAGAAACACTGTAGAAAACGAAGCCCTAATTCGTACATTGCGCCGTAGAACCGCGGCCAGACCTTGCTTGGGCCGCGGATCCGCGGCCGTACAGGAGATTTATGGCATCATTTTTATACAGAAATGTTTGTATCTGCTTGTACATATTTTTGGGTATTTTTAATCTGATTCAAGTGTTGAATGTTCTGAGGATTGTTTTGGATTCGGTGATTCGATTGGAATTTTAATTTCGTGCCTTTTTCCGGATAATTTAGAAAGTATTAAAATGTTCGAATGAGTATCATTAACTCACTTTTTCATGGGGTTTAAATCTTTCGGAAATACGTGCAAGTTAAGTGGTGGACCCTCTAGAAGAACACAAACCTTAACTCGATTATGTGACCGTCTGAACTGCCTCTGAACCTTAGGGTTTGAGGCAGTACGGCGTGCCACATGTGAGGTGTTGGCTTGACCCTTCTATGGCTGGACTGCTGCTACTGTGACACATTCCGGGATTTTTGAACTCCGCTCAAGTGTTGAGCTTTAAGAAATTTTGGGTATTTGATCATTCGATCGAAAACTTTAATACTGTCTATTTATCTGGAATGTGATACAATATGTGGAATTCATATAGTTAGGCATGAAATGCGGAGTATGTGATATTTCGGATTTACGATGTCTAAAGAGAATGTGGATTCCAAATATTATAGTTTTACACATTCTTTTCTGTCACCGTAAGTGTAGTATGTCGCTTATCGCCGGTTTCGTTGCTATACATCAACGACAATCAGGGTATGCATACTTACTTACGTTGACGATATATGATATTATGTGTTGCTGAGATATGATGTGCAGGATTGTCGCGATTGAATAGCCGGGGGTTTTTATGTGAAATGAGAGTTTTATTTTCATTCATGTAAAATTCAAATGTAATGTAATATTCTTTTATTTGGGGCACTTCCGGGTTAAGGTTGATGTCACCAGTGTTGTATATTATTTACTTTTCCGCATTAGGATAGACCCAAGGAGGGGAGCACAAGTGACCGGGTTCTGGGGTTTAGTGGGAGGCCGTCTCGAGGAGTCGAGACCGGGTCTCCTAAACTCCAGGATTGGTAGGGTCGCTTGCCGCTCTCGTAGGGGTCTAGGGGTATGGGCTTGGCTATTCATCGTGACTGTGGAATCCGTATTTTCTATTGTTGGCTAAATACTAAATATGGACGTCCTAGTATATCCCACATTATATCTGTGTTTCTGCTGCCTGTGTTCTGTGATATCTGAGATGAATGATATATTATATATGAGATATATAGTAGACGTTGCTTATGTTTTACACCCGCGCTAGTCCCGTCCCGGTATGCCGTTAGTTAAGTAACCTAACGGTGCATAACGGAACATTGCGGCGAATGCGGATGGCATAAGTGTACGTTATATTTTCGTTTCTTTTATGTAATTGGCTTAAGGACTTAAATGATGGGAGTACATTAATATGATTAATGTAAAGAAAATAAACCTAAAAAGATGTTGTAGAATCGGATTTGAAAACCACTCGGCTCTTTATGAAAAAGCTATATTTCAAAACTGCGGAGCTTAAGCCACTCCTTTTGAAAACCATTTGATTCTACGACGATATCAAGTTCAAAGCGTTAAAAATTTTCTTAAAAATCATTCGCAACCCTCCGTCATTTTAGGAAGTAGAGTACTTAGTATTCGTGCTACGTTTGTTGACCTTAGCCAAAGCGTAGTGTACGGTAGCTAAGTGATGTCTTCCTATAATGCATATGATGCAGATTAATTAGGACGGGCATGTAACTTTGTTGACCTTAGCCAAGGGTCAAGTGAACGGGTCTGATTAATCAAGAAATGGCGCGTTGAACTTGACTAGTGCTTGTGATTTGTTGACCATAGCCAAGGTCATGAGTGCTAGGGGTAAAAACCACATCGGGAATTTCAATAGTTGAAATTTGCAATGAGATTGCATACCTTCCATATGATGGTTGGATCCCGATCCCACTGTGGGCAATAGTTGTTCCCGGGAGAGTTTTGCAGTTTACAATTAGCTAACTCATTAGGTGTCTAGAAAGGTGTTAACGGGGCTACGCCTCTGGGAAAATAAGGTTTACTTTAATTAGGTCCGTGCGAAAGCACGGGGAACCTCCCTCAAGTACCGACACTGGCCTGGCTGAACGGTTAGCGAAGTTGTAGACTGTAATTAATCCTGGCTAGTTTTCTTTTTAAGGTTTGAAAGAAAAACTTGATTAAAGCAGTTGGAAACATTGATTAGACAAGATAATAACCAATCTGATCTTTGCAAGAGCTTTCGCTGAGTGTATTCTTTTCTCTCTCTTAATGGCAGATACCAATGACTGGACTCAAGCTTCTACTATATAAAAATAAACTGAATGGGACCAAATATAAAGACTGGCTGAGGAATCTGAAAATTGCCTTGACTTATGATAAAGTATTATATATCCTCACGGCTTCAGCCCCGCCCGTCCCAGGTCCAAAATCCTCAGTTGCGGATATTGAAGTCCGCAAGACATGGGACGCTGACTGTGCCACGGCCAAATGCCTCGTGCTTGCATCGATGAACAACACACATCAAAAGCAGCACATGAATATGGACATTCAAACCATTTTCCTCCATACAACGGAGTTGTATGGAGAGCATTCCCGTGTATTACGATACGAAGCATCAAAGAAATTGTTTCAGATGCGAATAACCCCTGGCACACCAGTAGGAGACCATGTTCTGAAGATGATAGCTCTCATAGAAGAGCTTGAGGACCTTAGATGGACGATGGACAATGAACAATATACGGATATTATTCTGTAGTCCCTCCCCTCAACCTTTGCTCAATTCATAGTTTACTTCAACATGCACAACATGGAGAAGGAACTACCTGAACTCCTTAATATGTTAAGGAGTGCAGAGAGCACACTGAAATCAGTAAAAACTCCCGTTTTGACTGTTGGACAATCTTCCTCTTCTCTCCCAAAGGCTAAGGCCAAAGGAAAGAAAAAGAAGAAGCCCACCAATCCTAAGGGTGGAGTTAAAAAGGTTAAGGGGAAGGAAAAGTCCAAAGCTGGAGAATCGGGGAAAGGGGAATGTTTTCATTGCCACAAAATAGGACATTGGAAGCGCAACTGTACCGAGTACTTAAATCTCAAGAAGATGCATGGGGATGCTTCCACTTCAGGTGTGTTTGTGACAGAAAACTGTTTTTCAATAAACTCTGCTTCCTGGGTATTAGATACCGGTTCAGGTTCTCACATTTGCAATTCTATGCAGGGGCTGAGAAATAGCAAGGTTTTGAAGATAGGTGACCATACTCTCCGCGTTGGAAATGGTTCCAATGTACATACATTCGCAGTGGGAGAGTATCACTTAAGGTTGCCATCTGGGTGTATATTGGTTTTGAACCCATGTTATTTTGTACCAAGTATGCTTTGTAATATAATATCTGTTTCTTTGTTGGACAATGAAAGATATAATTTTGTATTGCAGAACAATGTTATGAACATTCACCTGAATCAAATGTTGGTTGGGTATGGTACGCTTAATAACGGAATATACGTCCTAAATCAACTCACAGTTTTCAGCATACAACACACTAATAAAAGAAAACTTTCAGAAATAAACGAAGCTTTTCTTTGGCACTGTAGACTTGGTCATATTAACGAAACAAGACTAAACAAGTTACACAAAGATGGATATTTAAACCCTTTTGAATATAAATCTTATGCGACTTGCCAGTCTAGTATCAAGGGTAAAATGACCAAAACTCTGTTTACCGGACACGGAGAAAGAGCTACTGAGCTCCTAGGCCTCATACATAGTGATGTATGTGGGCCAATGTCTACACAGGCTAGAGGCGGTTTTTCTTACTTCATTACTTTCACTGACGATTTCTCAAGATTCGGTCATGCATTTTTATAAAAGCACAAATCCGAAGCTTTCAAGAAATTCACTGAATATAAACTCGAAGTAGAAAAACAAACCGGCTTGAGTATCAAAATGCTTCGATCAGATCGAGGTGGAGAGTATCTTAGTACAGAATTTGCAAACTTCCTAAAAGAGAATGGGATTCTCTCTCAGCTCACTCCTCCTTACACACCACAGCACAACGGTGTGTCTGAACGACGGAATCGGACCCTATTAGATATGGTCCGTTCCATGATGAGTGATGCTGAGTTACCTGTCTTATTTTGGGGGCATGCATTGGAGACTGCAGCATTTCTACTGAACAGGGTTCCAACCAAAACCGTGTCTACCACGCCATATGAGATATGGCATGGGAAGAGACCATCTCTTAAGAGAATTAAGATTTGGGGTTGCCCGGCCTATGTTAAAAAGCAGAATTCGGACAAACTCGAGACACGGTCGGTCATGTGTAATTTTGTGGGATATCCAAAGAACTCTTATGGATATCTGTTCTACCACAAGGAGGAACAAAAGGTGTTTGTTTCTCAGCATGCCACATTCTTGGAAAAAGAGTTTTTCACAAATGAAACTGATGGCAATGTGGTAGATCTAGAAGAGGTTCTAGAGACACAAACTACAAATGACGACTTGGTTGAACCGGCTGTTGCAATAGAAACTGAGGAACCTCGGCCACTCCGTAGGTTTGGTAGGACTTCTCGCCCGTCGGAGAGGTACTACGGTTTCCTCATTGATGGTGACAGAGAAGACTGCATCATGGAGGATAATGATCCTACCAGTTTTCAGCAACCTATCATGAGTGGAGACTCTGTGAAGTGGCTGGATGCCATGAGATCCGAAATGGAGTCTATGTACACCAACAAAGTATGGACTTTGGACGTTGTACCCCCTGGGGTAAAACCTGTGGGGTGCAAATGGATCTTTAAAAGAAAGATTGGTGTAGATGGGCAGGTAGATACCTATAAGGCAAGACTTGTGGCGAAGGGTTTTCGTCAAAGACCAGGTTTGGACTATGACGAGACTTTTTCGCCCGTAGCCATGCTTAAATCCATTCGGATCCTACTTGCTATTACTGCTCACTACGACTATGAAATCTGGCAGATGGACGTTAAAACGGCATTTCTAAATGGAGATTTAGAAGAATGCATTTATATGGATCAGCCGAAGGGCTTCATTGACAATGGGAGCAGCAGGAAAGCTGTAAGTCGATGTGCAACACCCCACGACTTGCGGGGAGGCGAAAATATGAAAAACGATCTTGTTCTTTGCTTAAACATCGACTAACCGCATGAATCGAAGCTAAACGATAACTAACAACTATCATAGAAGTTCTAAACTACTATGTGAAGTGATTATACCTCAAGAACCGTGTCCTTCGGGTCTTCATCGCTGTCCTCCACTCCTCGTAGGCTCCTTGGAACATCGGCAACTTCACGGTCTCCTCGAATCAAAGACGATCCACCCGAGAGCTCCTACGCCAAGCTTAATCTCAAACTTGAGATAACTAGGTTGCTTAAAGTGCTAATCTAAGCTACCTAGAGGATATAGAGTGAGGTTATGGATATTTTAGTCTATCTAACCCTTGATCTCAACACATGAGAGGTTAGGGTTAGGGTTTCAAGAGAGAGTGAGCTTAAGGAGAGAGAAGGTGAGAATGATCATTGAGATGAGAAAATAAGTTATCATAATATATATGAAGCATTAAGATTTATCAAGAAAAGAAAAGAAAATGATGAATAATCATGCTTCATAAATATCTAATGGTGATTCATCTCCATGAGTCATTAAGCATTTATGATGCATTAATGACATGGATGAATCACCCTTATGACTCACTAATCTCATTCAACGTATATGCCACCTTAACCTCCTTAGTCACCATCTTTTAGAAGCTTCTCGCGCAATTACGAGAAAGCCCCTCCTATCCGTGAAAACACGGAAAAACTTTAGACTGTATAAATCCAATAACCTGATACTAGAATCTGGCTTAAACCAAAGCCGGCTAGTAAAAACTGTCCGAAAAGTCGTACGTGCGTAAACACACGTACGTGTCCGAACCCTTGTCGTAAAACCGTACGACCTCTATATCGTTTCGCCTGGAGCAGGGAAACTCTCTGTGTGGGACTCTAAAGACTCGACACTACGCTGGCAGTGGGTTTAACCACAGACTGTAAGCGGCACTAGCTGTACGTAACGGTCCCCAGGTAGATGTCGATAAGAAGGCCGATGAGGAAAATCATCCGAACTCCCACTGAGCCTGATGTGACAATCTTCGTACAGTCCGGTCTGTTCTTCTAAGACTATCGAATATCAAGCCTAGGGGCGGCAAGCGTCAGTCCCCTAATAGCTGTATAAGTCGTGTCGGAGCGAAGCCCATTACACCCTGAGAAGCTACTGGAACCTACCAGTATATCTCGCTTGCCCTGGCCAGGGACTTTGCGTAATGGCTCTCTGACACAGCGCGATATCAACTCCCAATACCGGGAGAGACGAATCCTATCTAACCGCCACTGCCTTCAAGTGCTCGGGACTGCACCCAATTGCTACCTGTTTGCACGACTCCTTTGAGCCGTGGTAGGGTAGCAATCTAAGAACAGTGGGACACACTCGAGGTGAAGTAGCAGTGTCAAGTCTGCGGACTATGCTTTACTCATGTCACCTGGGAACTGTTAACTGACGATGGGTATAATACCAACCAATCAGTTCCCCGGTGAGTCCTGTCCGGTGTACCCGTAACCTAACGAGCACCTGTATACTATCTCTAGTATGACGTACTGATGGCTGTGGGACAGACCATCTCCCCAACTGGAATGAGAAGCGTATACACTTAGTCTACTCCGGAATATCGATGCTCTATCTCGATAATCCAACAACCAGAGACCTATATAGGATGTTGCTTACAGACTACCCAGCCCCCACTAGTGTGACTGCCATCACGACGATGGTAATCAAGAAAAGATCCTATGGGCTCTACTAATATGTATAAGTGATACGTTACAAGAAACATATGCACATATTAAAGTAGACTCAAACCAAGTAGCATACTACTATGTTTAGCAAGACTGTTATTTACAACTGTGAATATCCCAAGCTTCCATTAAGTAA
The DNA here is from genome assembly GCA_030015575.1 of Agapanthus africanus. Classification (NCBI taxonomy): domain Eukaryota; kingdom Viridiplantae; phylum Streptophyta; class Magnoliopsida; order Asparagales; family Amaryllidaceae; genus Agapanthus; species Agapanthus africanus. The sequence continues at coordinate 462,558,641 of JASDDO010000026.1, forward strand.
TATACATGCTAGTATGATACAATAATGGCCCCTAGGGCATATACACTAACAATCTCCCACTTGCACTAGGGCCATGAGCTGGCATATCGTAGACCTATCATCTCGAATAGCCTCTCGAACTGCGTCTGAGGAAGGGCCTTTGTGAATGGATCAGCAATGTTATTCTCTGTCTCTACTCTCTTCACCTCGATCTCTCGGCGATCTACGATCTCCCTGATCAGGTGATACCACCTTAAGATGTGTCTGGACTTCTGATGGGACCTGGGTTCCTTCGCTAAAGCTATAGCGCCGTTGTTGTCACAATACAGAGGTATTGGACCAACACTCGTAGGAACCACCTGAAGTTTTGTGAGGAACTTCTTCATCCAGACTACTTCTTTTGCGGCATCGCAAGCAGCTATGTACTCTGCTTCCATTGTTGAGTTAGCAACGGTCTCTTGTTTGGAACTCTTCCAACAGACCGCCCCTCCATTGAGGGTAAAGACATAACCCGACATGGACTTGGAGTTATCTTTGTCACTCTAGAAGCCGGAGTCAGCAAAGGCCTCTAACTGGAGGTCTTTTCCGCCATACACCAAGAACATTTCCTTAGTCCTCCTCAGGTACTTGAGAATGTTCTTTACTGCTATCCAGTGCTTCTCCCCTAGGTTTGCTTGATATCAGCTTACTACGCTCAATGCGTATGCTACATCCGGTCTGGTACATAACATCGCATACATTATAGAGCCTACCGTAGAAGCGTAGGGTATAATCGACATGCGATCCCTTTCCAAATCAGTCTTGGGAGACACCTCTTTGGAGAGGGTGATTCCGTGACAAGCCGGTAGGTTACCGCGCTTAGAATCATTCATACTGAATCTTTCCACTATGGTGTCTATGTACCTAGACTGTGAAAGTCCCAACATCCTTTTTGATCTATCACGATAGATCCGGATCCCTAGAATGTAGGTGGCATCACCCAGGTCTTTCATGGAGAATTTATGTGACAGAATCTTTTGACTGACTGTAACATAGGAATATCATTTCCTATTAGGAGAATGTCATCCACGTACAAGACGAGGAATACTACAGCTCTCCCTACAATCTTACTGTATATGCAAGGTTCATCTGGATTTTTTATAAAGTCAAATTCTTTGACAGCATCATCAAAACAGATGTTCCAACTCCGCGATGCCTGCTTCAGTCCATAAATGGACTTAAGCAGCTTGCATACTTTACCGCTGCTCCCACTTTGAATGAATCCTTCTGGCTGATCCATATAGACTCTTTCTTCCAAATTACCATTTAGAAAGGCCGTCTTTACGTCCATCTGCCATATTTCATAATCCTGGAAGGCAGCAATAGCAAGAAGGACCCGAATAGATTTAACCATAGCCACTGGAGAAAAGGTTTCGTCATATTCCAAACCAGGCCTTTGACGGAAACCCTTTGCAACAAGTTTAGCCTTATAGGTTTCAACCTGTCTATCTACACCAATCTTCTTTTTGAAGATCCATTTGCATCCTACGGGTTTTACCCCATCTGGAGCAACGTCCAAAGTCCATACTTTGTTAGTGTACATGGACTCCATTTCGGTCCGCATTGCATCCAGCCATTTTACTGAGTCACCGCTCTGAATGGCTTGCTGGAAGCTAGTAGGGTCATCTTCATCAATGACACAATCCTCTCTATCCCTATCTATGAGAAAACCGTAGTATCTCTCAGGCGGATGAGACGGCCTACTACTCCTGCGGAGTGGCGTCGGGATGTCCTGTTCTCCTAAACCTTCTGGTTCTTCCAAGCTTTCAGAAATAGCTTGTGGTTCTGGAATTTCTTCCAGTTCTATTTCGCTCCCACTTGTATCCTTTTCTAAAACTTGCTGTTCTAAAAATTGGGCATTACGAGAAACAAAAACCTTTTGTTCCTCTGCGTAATAGAATAGATATCCCTTAGAGTTCTTTGGATATCCCACAAACTTGCACTGTACTGATCGTGCCTCGAGCTTGTCCGTATGCTGTTTTTTAACAAAAGCCGGACATCCCCAAATCTTCAGATACTGAACATAGGGTTTCTTCCCACTCCACATCTGATATGGGGTGGTAGGCACTGTCTTGGTAGGAACCCTGTTCAGAAGATATGCTGCTGATTCTAGCGCATATCCCCAGAATGATCGCGGTAACTCAGCGTTACTCATCATAGAATGAACCATATCCAATAGGATTCGATTCCTCCTTTCCGATACACAGTTATGTTGTGGTGTGTATGGAGGAGTAAGCTGAGAGAGAATTCCATTCTCTTTTAAGTAACCCAGGAACTCGGCACTTAAGTATTCACCACCTCGATCAGATCTCAGTGTCTTTATACTCTTGCCTGTTTGTTTTTCCACTTCATTCTTGTATTCTTGGAATTTCTCAAAGGCCTCGGATTTATGCTTCATTAAGAAGACATATCCATATCTAGAGAAATCATCCGTAAAAGTAATGAAGTAGGAATAACCTGCTCGCGCATGTGTAGACATTGGACCGCACACGTCACTGTGTACGAGTCCCAAGAGCTCGCTTGCTCTTACTCCGTGTCCAGTGAATGGAGTCTTTGTCATCTTTCCTTTGAGACAAGATACACAAGTAGCATAAGATTGATATTCGAACGGATTCAAATATCCTTCTCTATGTAACTTAGTCAACCTTCTCTCATTGATGTGACCTAGTTTGCAAAGCCATAAGAAAGCCTGATTTATTTCTGGAGACTTTCTTTTAAGTGTGTTCTGGATATTGAAAACCTGAGCTTGACTTAATACGTATATACCGTTATCTAATGTACCGGACCCAATCATAACTTGATTTAGGTGGATGTTAACTACATCGCTTACGAATGAAAAATCATATCCCTCTTTTGAAATTGAGGATACTGATATGATATTACATGTCATACTAGGTACATATAACTCTACGGTTTCTCAAAGCATGTATTGAATTACAGATATGAGATCCTGCTCCGGTATCTAGTACTCAGGAAGTAGAGTTAATTGATAAGCAGTTCTCAATAACAAATACACTTGAGGCTGAAGCCACAACATGCTTCGAATCCTGGCTACTGGCTTTGCTAGCCTTGCAATCATTCTGCCAATGTTCATTCCTGTAACAATAGGAACGTCCTTCTTTTACTATATCCAGTCCTGAAACTTTTGCCGTTCTCTTTCCTTCTGCTTCCCTGGTTTCCTTTAGGGTAGGAGGCAGAGACTGTAGAATCAAGTCAGTATCTGACTCGTTTACCAACGCGGTCTCCAGGTCCTGGAGCTTATCAATACAGCTAGTCATTGTAAAGATGTTGTCCCCTACAGATGACCCGTCAGCCAACCTCGCTTGAATTAATTCGTTCGAGGTCTCATATCTTGCGATATGAGATTGCTCTCCATATAAATCTTTGTTATGGAAAAAGATGGAAACTAGATCCATCTTCTCGTGCTGCTTCTGGTAAACACCATCAACTGAAGCTAACATGAGGCACTTAGCTTTCGCTTTATCTTTTTCCCTTGTCTGACGGATATCCATATCCGCGACAGTGGAAACTGGACCTGGGACGGCGGGATCTTTAGTAGTAATAGGGTAGTCCATCTTGTTATAGGCAATGGATATCTGGACAGACTTTTGCCACTCATATAAGTAAGATTCAGTCAAATTATTATCTAGATGTAAACTATGTGTGGTCATAAGGTCGCTGTAATTTTAAGAGAGAGAAGAAAATACTATTAGCATGATGCACTTGCAAGTTTAGAGTGGATTAATTTATCTAAACAGGATGGCTCCCACTGTTTCTCGAATCCCTCCTCAAACCATAAAAGAAGAATTAGCCAGGACAATTCTCACCGTACAATACTTGCTTAACCGTTCAGCCAGGTCAGTGTCGATACTTCGAGGGAGGTTTTCCAACGCTTTCGCGGAGTTCCTTAATTAAATAACCTCTTTTCTCTGGGGGCGTAACCCCGCTGACACCTTTCTTGGTACCTACTTGGTTTATAGCATTGATCGTTAAGTGACGAATCTCCTGATAAGTATCATATACTCACAGTAGGATCGGGATCCAAAATATCATCGTATGATAATGTTGAAGGAATCCTACCAACATTCATCAAACTCCAAAATGGTATGCTTTCTCTGCAAATTTCAGTTTCTTTAGAAATTCCCGATATATATATTTTTGCCCCATGCTCTTATAACCTTGGCGTTGGTCAAAATGTCATAAGTCACATGTCAAGTTCTACCCATCATTGTCCTAGTTAATTTGACCCCATCCGTACATATCCCTGACGTTGGCCAAATGATAATACGACTGTCCCAAACTAACACATCTATCTATGCAAACAAATGAAATACTCCAGCAGCTACCAAACACTATGCCCTAGCGTTGGTCAAATGCATAGGTTGAATACTACTGAATATCCAAATGAAATGACGGAGGGCTACGAAAGGTTTTGGCAAAACCGTGAACGTAGTGAACTTGATATAATCGAAGGAACCTGATACTTTTTAAAAGGAGTGGTTAAAACTCCGCAATTAAAAATCTGATCATTTAAAATAACCGAGTGGTTTCTTTGTAAATTTGTTCCAACGATTAAACTTTTTGGTTTATTTTCTTTGCATTATAAATAATGTGTCCCATCATTAACCTATCATTGCAGAAAACAACGAAAATACAACGTCCTCTTATGCCATCCGCATTCGCCACGGGGTCCCGTCATCACCCGTTAGGTTACTTAACTAACGACAGGGCGGGGGATGGGCTAGCGCGGGTGTAAAACATAAGTGACGTCTAAATAGCTATCATATATAGATATTGTACATTCGTCAGACGCAATAATATTCATTCCAGATCACAGATGAACTTTATTGGATTTGCAAGCAATCCGTGTTTGTTTTGAGCCTGCAACAAAAGACGGATTACACAGTTGTGATGAATAGCCATTACCCCACCCAAGACCCCTACGGGTACGGCAAACTACCCGCCCGGCAGTTTGTGCACCCCACCTTGGGTCTGTCCTAGGAGCAAAAGCAATAAAATGAAATAATACAACGGTGGCTACAACCGCAACCTGGATGTGCCCCATAAAATAATATTATAACAAATTACATTTATATCAAATGAATTAAATAATAACCCATCACATAACCCCGGCTATACATCACAACAGTCCAACACAGTTCATATACACAAATAGATAAAATCCATTACAGAAATGTGCAACCCCCTGCCAACCGACATACTAGCAGTTAGGGGAGGTTTACGAACACATTATACAAACACAGATATAATCCAACAAGCAAATACTGTATAATTTCGATCGATTAAACACATTTAATTTTGCTCCAATACTTCTCTGTAAATCTGAAACCTGAGCAAAAATTAAAAAATTCCAGAAAATACCAAATATCACAGAGGACCCACACAGGAAAATTGGGCTGATGAATCGTCCAAAGCGCGGCGGAATCGCGGCGGATCGGTGGGATCGGCGGCGGTTCCACGGCGCTTTGGCCGATTCATGAGCCCAAATTTCTTGGGTGTTCTTATACTATCATTTAAGGCTTTTTGAAGGTCCCTGAAAAATTTTTGGACCTCATTTAAAAATCGACAGAAAACTCATGATATCGGGGTTTTCCGGTTTGTTTTTTCCATTCGAAATTCATACAATTTTGCAAGTGAGTTATTTATTATTTAGCGAGGCTCTGATACCACTGTAAGTCGATGTACAACACCCCACGACTTGCGGGGAGGCGGAAATATGAAAAACGATCTTGTTCTTTGCTTAAACATCGACTAACCGCATGAATCGAAGCTAAACGATAACTAACAACTATCATAGAAGTTCTAAACTACTATGTGAAGTGATTATACCTCAAGAACCGTGTCCTTCGGGTCTTCATCGCTGTCCTCCACTCCTCATAGGCTCCTTGGAACATCGGCAACTTCACGGCCTCCTCGAATCAAAGACGATCCACCCGAGAGCTCCTACGCCAAGCTTAATCTCAAACTTGAGATAACTAGGTTGCTTAAAGTGCTAATCTAAGCTACCTAGAGGATATAGAGTGAGGTTATGGATGTTTTAGTCTATCTAACCCTTGATCTCAACACATGAGAGGTTAGGGTTAGGGTTTCAAGAGAGAGTGAGCTTGAGGAGAGAGAAGGTGAGAATGATCATTGAGATGAGAAAATAAGTTATCATAATATATATGAAGCATTAAGATTTATCAAGAAAAGAAAAGAAAATGATGAATAATCATGCTTCATAAATATCTAATGGTGATTCATCTCCATGAGTCATTAAGCATTTATGATGCATTAATGACATGGATGAATCACCCTTATGACTCACTAATCTCATTCAACGTATATGCCACCTTAACCTCCTTAGTCACCATCTTCTAGAAGCTTCTCGTGCAATTACGAGAACGCCCCTCCTATCCGTGAAAACACGGAAAAACTTTAGACTGTATAAATCCAATAACCTGATACTAGAATCTGGCTTAAACCAAAGCCGGCTAGTAAAAACTGTCCGAAAAGTCGTACGTGCGTAAACACACGTACGTGTCCGAACCCTTGTCGTAAAACCATACGACCTCTATATCGTTTCGCCTGGAGCAGGGAAACTCTCTGTGTGGAACTCTAAAGACTCGACACTACGCTGGCAGTGGGTTTAACCACAGACCGTAAGCGGCACTAGCTGTACGTAACGGTCCCCAGGTAGATGTCGATAAGAAGGTCGATGAGGAAAATCATCTGAACTCCCACTGAGCCTGATGTGACAATCTTTGTACAGTCCGGTCTGTTCGTCTAAGACTATCGCATATCAAGCCTAGGGGGCGGCAAGCGTCAGTCCCCTAATAGCTGTATAAGTCGTGTCGGAGCGAAGCCCATTACACCCTGAGAAGCTACTGGAACCTACCAGTATATCTCGCTTGCCCTGGCCAGGGACTTTGCGTAATGGCTCTCTGACACAGCGCGATATCAACTCCCAATACCGGGAGAGACGAATCCTATCTAACCGCCACTGCCTCCAAGTGCTCGGGACTGCACCCAACTGCTACCTGTTTGCACGACTCCTTTGAGCCGTGGTAGGGTAGCAATCTAAGAACAGTGGGACACACTCGAGGTGAAGTAGCAGTGTCAAGTCTGCGGACTATGCTTTACTCATGTCACCTGGGAACTGTTAACTGACGATGGGTATAATACCAACCAATCAGTTCCCCGGCGAGTCCTGTCCGGTGTACCCGTAACCTAACGAGCACCTGTATACTATCTCTAATATGACGTACTGATGGCTGTGGGACAGACCATCTCCCCAACTGGGATGAGAAGCGTATACACTTAGTCTACTCCGGAATATCGATGCCCTATCTCGATAATCCAATAACCAAGGACCTATATAGGATGTTGTTTACAGACTACCCAGCCCCTACTAGTGTGACTGCCATCACGACGCTGGTAATCAAGCAAAGATCCTATGGGCTCTACTAATATGTATAAGTGATACGTTACAAGAAACATATGCACATATTAAAGTAGACTTAAACCAAGTAGCATACTACTATGTTTAGCAAGACTGTTATTTACAACTGTGAATATCCCAAGCTTCCATTAAGTAATATACATGCTAGTATGATACAATAATGGCCCCTAGGGCATATACACTAACAAAAGCATGTAGATTGCTTAAATCCATATATGGGTTAAAGCAGGCATCACGGAGTTGGAACATCTGTTTCGATGATGTTATCAAAGAGTTTGACTTCATCAAAAATCCAGATAAACCTTGTGTTTATAAGAAGGCTGTAGGGAGAGCTGTCACATTCCTCGTATTGTATGTGGACGACATTCTTTTGATAGGAAATGATATTCCTATGCTGCAGTCGGTCAAATCTTTCTTATCACTAAGGTTCTCCATGAAGGACCTGGGTGATGCCACATACATTCTGGGCATAAGGATCTATAGGGATAGATCCAAGAGGTTATTGGGATTGTCCCAAACCAGGTACATCAACACCATCCTAAAAAGGTTTAGTATGGAAGACTCCAAGAGGGGCGCCTTACCCGCTTGCCATAGGGTCACTCTCTCCAAGGACTTTTGCCCAAAGACCGATGAAGAGAGAGCTCGCATGAGCATTATACCCTATGCTTCGGCAGTAGGATCTATAATGTATGCGATGTTATGTACACGCCAGATGTAGCTTATGCACTTAGTGTTGTAAGCAGGTATCAATCCAACCCAGGGGAGAATCACTGGATAGCTGTGAAGAACATTCTTAAGTACTTACGAAGGACTAAAGAATTGTTCTTGGTGTATGGTAATGGAGATCTCCAAATGGAGGGCTTTACCGATTCAAGCTTCCAGAGAGATAAGGACGACAGCAAATCTATCTCAGGGTTTGTATTTACCCTCAATGGAGGGGCGGTAAGTTGGAAGAGTTCCAAACAGGATACCGTTGTAGACTCTACGATGGAAGCTGAGTACATTGTTGCGAATGATGCCGCCAAGGAAGCCGTCTGGATGAGGAAGTTCGTCTCGGAGCCAGGAGTAGTTCCAACCATTATTGATCCAATACCATTGTATTGTGATAATAATGGGGCTATGGCATTAGCCAAGGGGCCCAAGTCCCATCAGCGGTCCAGACACTTCTTGAGGCGTTTTCATTTGATCCGGGAAATTGTAGATCGCCGCGAGATCGAGATTAGGAGAGTAGACACAAAGAATAACGCCGCGGATCCACTCACCAAGGCCCTCCCTCAACCGCAGCATGAGCGACTTTTTGAGATGTTGGGTATGAGATACGCCAATAACTGGCCTTAGTGCAAGTGGGAGATTATTGGACATATGTATGCCCTAGAGGCCATTATATGATAGTGGATGTATTTATACATGTAAATATATATATTCAGTGTACATTCTTGCTCAACATGATAGTATGCTATCTGGTTTTTTTATCTAACATGTTGATTTGATCATGCTTTTATTCATTCATACATGTTGATAAAGCCCTGAGGATATAGGCTTGACTACTGTGATTATGATAGAGATCATACTAGTGGGACATCTGTAGTTTATAAGCATATCCTGAAATTTCCCTAGTCGTAGGTGTATCGAGACGGGACATCGATATACCAGAGCAGACTAGCATATATGATACTAGACCCATACGATGGGCGATGGATGTTCCCACATTCATCGATGTTTGACATCGAGATCGTATACGGGTGCTCAGTGGTGACTAGGTGTTAGTTATATGTATGCCCTAGAGGCCATTACTGTACATAGGATGTATATTGTAGTGGATGATGGGACATATATAGGGAGGACTCTCTTGCTCGACATGATAGTATGCTATCTGGTTGCTCTTTACCTTAACGCGTATACTGATTGTCTCTCTGTTACGTGTTGGTAAAGCCCTTAGGATGTGTGCTTGACTACCTGGACTATGATGCGGATCATACTAGTGGGGACATGGTAGTCCATAAGTACATCCTTCAAGGTCCCTAGTCGTGGGTGTATCGAGATGGGGCATCGATATGCCAGAGTAGACTAGCGTATACCTTCTCGACCCATACAGATGGGCGATGGATGATCCCATATCCATTGGTGTTTGACATCAGAGATGATATACGGGTGCTCAGTGGAGACTGGGTACACTGGACGGACTCGCCGAGAACTCCCAGATGGTATTATACCTTACGTCAGATGGCAGTTCTCTGGTGACACTGGTACAGAGTAGTCTGTTAACCCGAGATCATCATAGAGTCTCGTGTGGTTCCCACTGTGCTTTGATTTCCATATTACCACGTCTAAGAGAGCGTGCAAAACGGTGGCTTTTGGGTACAGTCCCGAATCACATGGAGGCAATGAGCGATAGGAGGGGATTCGTCTCTCCCGGTATAGGGGGTTGATGTTGCGCTGTGTTCGATTGGCTATAACAGGAAATCCCTGGCCAGGGTTGCTGAGATTTACTGGTAAGTGTTACCAGTAGTTTCTCGAATTGTTATAGACCTCATATCGACATGACTTATCGAGCTATTGGGGTCCGACGTTTACCACCCCTAGGCGAGATATGCGACATTTCAGACGAACAGACCGGACTGTACGGTAAGTGTTACTGGTTGGATTCACAGGAGGGTGAGCGGGCTTGCTCGTCGATCTTCTCATCGCTCAATACCCGGGTGGCCGTTACGTTTAGCAGACCGCTTGCGGCTTGTGGGTGTTTGATATGATCATCACCTGCTGCCGGCGTATTGACGAGTCTTTAGAGTCCTACACAGAGGTTTCCTGGCTCAAGCGAAACGAAATAGGAGCGCATATGAGATATGTGCGGGACCGAGAATAATGCGTGTATGTGATACCGTATTCTATTCTCGCGATGAATGTATCGATTGGTTGTATGCGATATAACCTAGTTATCGAATCAAGTATTGATTCGATAAGCCGATACATAGGATACTAGTCGGTTATATGCGATATGACCGGATCGTTAAATCAAGTGTTGATTTAATGATTTAATGTATAATTATATATTTGATATATTATTTTGCATTAACTAGTATTGGTTCACTTTAAAGGATTTTCTCACTTGGATGTACAAGTTTGTATATGTGATATACTTTTTGTGCAAATTATTGTATCATGTTTGATGATACATGTTTACTTGGTTAAGTGTAAAGAATTAAACCATGGTTAAACTTATGATTAGGGTTTTGTTTTCTTTTTCATTTATTTGTCTATTTATTCTTTTTGGAAAAATAATAAGCATAAAGGAAAATGGTGGTTTAATTTGTTTTCTAGTTAAAGCTTTATGAAGCTTTGACCAAGTGACCATTTTGTCTCCATGCTTAACCCTAACCATTCCCACTGACCATGATTTATTCTCTACACTTGACCATGGTTGAGAGATGATAAGTATTCTTGTTATTTTCTTTTTTCAAAAAGACTTATCTTATTCTTTTCATCATCTTCTTCATCTTCTACTTGAAGAAAAAGCTTGCCTCATCAATGGCAACTTGAGAAAAAGAGTGAGAAATCCAATTCTAAAGTGAACCCACCACCTATTTCTTCATCCTCTACCTCTTGCCAAGTAGTATAGGGTGTTCTCTTCACAAGTTTCATGACTTGGTGAAGTGGGAGCTTGATCTAGTGATGTCTCGACGTAGATCATCTTCGGCACGAAGCCGACGGCCTTGCCCGCCTATTTCTCCGATGAAGCCGACGCTAGAGCCCGAGTTTCCATTTGGATAGCGAGAAGACTTCATTGCGGAGCTATGAAGGTGGAGGACCGGATCTACAAAGGTTGTATTTCCGTTCTCTTAGTAAAGTAGTTTACTAGTTGCATCTTTCGCCTAGACATCTAGTTAACGATCCGTAGTCTAGGGTTTCTCAGCACCCATAAAATTTTGAAATTGGCATGGTTGATGCCTTGTGAGACCTCTTGAGAGTGCCTAGGAACCCTACACTAGGTACACTGGACGGACTCACCGAGAACTCTTATATGGAATTATATCTATCATCGGATAGCAGTTCTCAGGTGACACTGGTGCAGTTAGTCTGTAGACCCGAGATCGTCATAGAGTCTTGTGCGTTCTCCCACTATACTTTGATTACCACCCTACCACGGCTCTACTGAGTCGTGCAAACAGGTGGCCATTGGGTACAGTCCCAAGACACACGAAGGCGATGAGCGATAGGAGGGGTTTTGTCTCTCCCGGTATTGGGAGTTGATGCTGTGCTGTGCTCGACTGGCTATATCAGTAAGTCCCTGGCCAGGGCTGTTGAGATTTACTGATAATTGTTATCAGTAGTTTCTCGATCTATTATAGACCATTCATCGGCACGACTTATTGAGTTATGGGGTCGACATTACCATCCCTATACTTGATATGCAGCATATCTGACGAAGAGACCGGACTGTACGGTAGTGTTGCCGGTTGGCTCGACGGGACTTGCAACGGGTTTGCTTGTTTTCTTCTGATCGCTCAATACCCGGGTGGCCGCTACGTTTAGCAGACCGCTTGCGGCTTGGGGGTGCTTGATATGATCATCACCCACTGTCGGCGTATTGACGAGTCTTAGAGTCCCACAATGGAGTTACCTAGTCCAGGCGAAACGTTGTGGTGCGCATATGCGATATGCGCGTGTACCCAGTTAAAATGCGTGTATGAGATACCGTATATTAATCGGGCGGCTTGCTTTTGGTCGGGTCGTATGTGATACGACCGGGTTGCTAAATCAAGTGTTGATTTAGCATTAACCATTAGTTTCTCACTTGAAATCCTTTCTTGTCTTTATGTTGTATGCATGCATGTATGCACTCATTCTCATTCATTCTCTTTCATGCACATAGGATGTGCATGCACACATACATGCATACATAATAGTTATCATGGTTGTTGATATAGTAGATGGTGGTAATATAAGACTCACACACTATGTAAAATATATGGATATTATTTATTTGGAAAAAAGAAAATGGAAATTGAAATTGTTTCATGGTTTAATTCTTTGTCCTTGCATTAACCCATTTGACTAACCATGATTTAATTTCTATGGTCATTTCTTTTCCAAACAAAAATATCTAGATATTTTATAACCCTAGTTAAGAATGAGAGAGTGAAAATATATATATTAATTTTCTCATTTTCTATATAACATTATCATTATCTTGAGTTTTCTAGAGCCATCATCTTCTTCCTCCTTTCTCTCTTGCTCTCTAGTTCTTTCAAGTGAGCAAAAGAGTTGTCAAGTTAGGATTTTGAAGTGAGAAGACCAACCACGACACCATTCTACACTAGTCTTGCCCATTAGTGAAGAGTGTTAACTTCCATTTCTTCTCTTGATCTTGTGAAGTTTCAAGCTTGGACAATGAGAACTCCGGGTGGATCATCGTGGACCTAGAGGTTCTCAAGCGGACTTTTTCCAACCCTCAAGTAGCCAAGGAGTCTAGTGTAGGGAGCTAAAAAGGTTGTACTCTCAAAACCCTAGCTTTTTCTACTTGTGATGTTGTATATGTAATGAAACCCTAAATTTCTAGTGACGATTCTTTGTATGTTCACTTAGCACCTTAAAAAATTTGATTTTAACACATATGATGCTTCCAAACTCTTCATGAGGTGCTAGGTAAACCTAACAGATAAAATATATAATACGACATCCTCGAGTCAAGAGTGCGGATCAATCATCATATTTATATCTCATATGGTAAAATCCATCGTATGGCATCCCAAAATCGGGGTACAGGTCAACTATCACATATAACACATTACTCATATGGTATCATCATCATAATATCATAACTAGGGTACCGATCTAAAGTCTAGTACATACCGTTACCATGCAACATATATCACGTGTGTATAAAACACATCGCCCAACGATCCGCTATAATATCATGTCGTGTCTCATAACACGACCCAAATCACATCACCGATCTCACGGCATCATGCCCAATCACATCGACTCATCTCCAAGTATTATATACTATCCTCATCATACGTGTATACGTATATGTATGTATATATATATAGCAACACATCCACATACATACATACATACATACATATATATATACATATATCATATACACCCAAACATAATCCATGTGTGCATGTGTGTATGTGAACCTTATACTAGGGTTTCGCGACTAAGAAACTATCTAACGACACTATCATCTAATTATACTAAAATTTAACCCATGATCTCCTAAGACCTTCCTTACTAATTATACATGTCTCAAAATACACATTTATAAATATATATATATAACGTATCATATGCTACACTACGAACCGCGGGGGTGCTATACGCCATCCACCCGACTTCCCCCGTAGATATATATCTACTCACCTGGACGCCTCGGCTAATCTGCTCCGATTTCAGATCTGTCATTTCTGGGCCACATCCGACGCCTCTGCACCCGATCCTAGTAACGTGCACAAGGAAAAAGAGAATAAATATAAATAGTCGCGGACACAAACAATACAAGTCAATCAACGCGTGCTAACTCGACGCGCACACACTTGGTGCACGAAACGCTACGCTCTCGCGACAACGCCACAGACCACAACTAGGGTCGCAATACGTGGCAACTACCAAACCAAAAACCCAATCGAATAAATCGCGCGTCCACGACACATCAAATATAATATAAAATAGCTTATAATTCACCAAAACCTCATACTTGAAATTAATCGATTTAACCCAAAAACCTAGTAAGCATCTTTTAACCGTTTTAGTACAAACTTGATGTTTTAACCAATCTAGTGGTCACATGCTCACTAAATATTATAATTAGGTCACACAAACCATAACTAAATTTTAATTTCATCTCATTACATTAATCCTAAAAACCTAGTTTGCTAAATATCTTAATTAGGACAAATTAAATATAACAATTAGCAAATTGACAATTAGACTAGTTTTTTGCAAGACTTTAGATATTAATCAACACTTAGCTAACTTGATTAATTGATAAAACCCTAATCTTTAACCAAACCCCTTTCTATAAATTTCAAACTTGAAATTAAAACCCTAATTAAACACCTAATTAAGTTAGATTGAAATACTAACTAACAATTTAACCATTGGGTTAAGATTCTATACCTCACAATATTGAGATCTAGCATGAATCTTAGCCTCCCAAATTGCCATCTTGCTCCTTCATTCATGCTAGTTTGGGCCAAGGAAAAATGGGTAGAGATTAGATTAGGGATTTGTGAGGTTTTATTTGATTTTTCATGGAATTTTTTGTGGATTTTTGGAGAAGAGATGAGATGAGGAAATGAGAGGAGGGGGGCTGCAGAAATTCTGCAGTGAGCGGGAAGAGGGAAAGTGTGTGGGTGTGTGGTGAAAGTCCAAGTCAACTCTCCCCATTCCTTAATATATTAAGCCTATGCTTCTTTTCTTTCATATTTCCTTTTTAAATTCCTTTTTTAATGAGATGAGAAAGTGTGTTGAATGGAGAGGGGGGTGGCTGCAGAATTCGCAGAGAGAGGGAGAGAGAGAGAGGTGTGTGTGTGTAAGGGAGGTGACCATACCTCAATCAAATGCTTGCATACTTCATTGTTTAATGTTTTCTTTTTTTATTTTTTTTTCTTTTTAAACTCTACTTCTAAAGATTTCTAGAACCAAATGAAAATTTCATTTCAAAAACGTGTTACATTTTGGTTTAGTATGTCATGATGCACAAAACTTGTATTAACCCATTCCAATTTGTAATTATCACTAATTAAATGTATTAATGAAGGCTTAAAATAATATTTAAAATAATTAATTACGGAAAATATTTAGTAAACTAGAAATTTACAAGTGACCAATTAAATACCAATTAATAGCAATTACTTAGCTATTATAGGTATATTTAAGTTTAATTGAAAAATAATTATATCTTGGTTTTTACGAAAAACACCAGTTATTTTACCGCTTATCTGAAATTTCACCTAAACGATTTTAAAAACGTTACAGTTTCGTTTGAACCGCACACGAAAACCAACGTCCTCCGGTCGTGTGAATAGCTCGAACATCACCTAAAACAAAGACTCTTACGAGCGCGGCAAGCTACCTGTAAATTCTAGAAGTGAGGCAACCATCACTCAATGACATGAGTAGGCCACCCAGCACTTCATGGAATCCGATAACTTGAGCATTCCACCGTGGGTCTATCCTAAGCCCTTACAATTGCGCCGAATAGCCCGTCAATTCTATAGCGAAGCGGCTTGAACTCTCAAACGAAACACGGGGCTCATAGTTTATCTTCTATTAAATTTTGATTATCGCATGCCTGTGGTGTTTATTACCTGCCTGTGATGATATATATATATATATATATAGATAGATATATGTTGTATATTTTTTCACCTATGCTAGCCCTGCCCATGCACTGTCGTAAGTTAAGTAACCTTACGGTGAAGTCCCCGGACCCCGTGGTGAATGCGAGCGGAATATACGTACATTCTATTTTGGTTGTTTCTGTGATACATAGGAACTTAATTGATGGGACAACATTAATTCTAATTAATACAAAAAATAAACCCAATATGATGTGGTTAGAATCAAATTTCAAAACCACTCGGTTCTTTTCAAAAATACTTTTCAAAATTGGGCTTGAACCACTCGTTTCGAAATCACTAGATTCCTTCAAGGATATCAAGTTCATTACGTTAAAGGTTTTTCGCCAAAAACCAACCATAGACCTCCGTCATTTCAGATGAGTAGTACCTAGTATTCGTGCTACGTTTGTTGGCCTTTGTCAAGTCGTGGTGTGCGGTAGCTAGATGTTGCTTGTCTATTACATAGAGATGTGATTATCTAGGACAATCGTATAGCCTTATTGGCCTTTGTCAAGGGCTTATACGGGTGGGTCTAAATTAATCTAGAATGATGATGGGTTGAACTTGACTAGTGGTTTATGGTTTGTTGGCCTTTGTCAATGTCATAAACCACTAGGGTTAAAAACTATATCGGGAGTTTCAAATATATAAGAAACTTGCTAGTGTTGCATACCTTCTGTAATGTGGTAACTAGAGTGGATTCCATCTATGTTATCACGCGATGATAGTTGGGTCCCGATCCTATTGATAAGTAGGATTACCCCTGAGAGATCATTTACACCTTACAAGTTCGCTAACCGTTCAGCCAGACTAGTGTTAGTACTCCGAGGGAGGCTCCCCATGCTTTCGCACGGACCTAATTAAATAACCCCGTTTCCGTAGATGCATAACCCCATTAACACCTTTCTAAATATTTGATGGGTTAGCTAGTTGTGAGTATAAATATGTGTATTTATGTCTTGATATAACTACGAGTATTTGTATCTTAATACAAATATAGGTATTCATATTTTATACGAATACGGTATTCGTATTTTGATACTAATACGGTATTCTGTATTTTGATACGAATACGGGTGTATGTATTTGTAGCATATACTTGTATTAGTGTATTTATATATATTATATGTGAGTGAGTGTGTACAAATGCCATGGATACTCTTTTTCTTCTCATCTCTTCATGATCTCTTTAGAATGGTGTAAGCTTGTGACTCACAATGGTGATTCACAATTCCACTCAAAATTCTAAAGAGTTATGAAGAGAAAAAAAGAAAAAAATTTAGAAAGGTTTTTCATTATTTTTTAGTGTCATGCTTACTTCATCTTCTTCCTCCTCTCTTGAGTTTCTAAAATTTGAGAAAGGAGAAAAAACTTTAAGATTGATCATTACTACATTTCTAGTGATCAATTCTTAATGAGTTTTGATCAATAGTTGCTTCACTTTGATTTTTAGTATGAAGCTAAAGTCTTTGCTAGGGTTCCTTCGGGTGGATCATCTTCGACAAGGAAGACCAACTCCCAAGATCATTCCCGGTAGACCTAGGAGCTAAAGAAGTGGTATAGAAGATGAAAGACACGACTTCAAAGGTAGCTAACACCTAACTGAGTAGTCTAACTCTTTCTAGTATGCTAGTTTAGTGTTTGGTATTGATTCTAAGTCATAGTAGTTCGTGCTCTTGTTCTTAAAATTTTTGTTTTGCATTCCGCCTTGGCTGCAAGTTAGCGGCACCAGCACGAGTGTCTACTAACAAGTATGTCCCAAGATCATGTGATGTTAAACGCTCATGTATCTCCAAGGTAAGGCACTGCATGAACCTCCTATCCCGGTCCACCTCTTAGGCCACTATAGTAGGAGCGAAACTGCTAAGCCAGGTGAACTCAGCCGCTACCTCATCAACGGTGCATTCCCTCTATTGAACGTTAATGAACTGCTGCTCCATCTCCACTTAGGCTAACTTGGGGAAAAACTTCTCGAGAAAAGTGGCCGAGAACTCAACCCAGGCAATCGGTTTCTCCAATCTGTTCTCTTCTGCGAGCCGCCAGATCCTAGCTACATCTTGTAGCTGAATCTTAACAATATCCAATCAATCATCCTCCGAGACTCTGGCAGCCGATAACAAGTTCTCTATATCAATAATCCACTGCTCTGCATCTAGTGGACCTCCCAATCCTGTGAATACTGCGGGCTGCAACCCCATGAAATCTACAACACTGACCGAACGCCTGCCGTTACGGGCCCCAGCCATCCTATCCAAGACGGCAGTGGTAGTCTGCTAGGACGCAAGCAGAACCTCTTGAAATATGCATGTCTGTTGCTGCTGGTTCTCCACCATACCTCTCATAAGGCCCAGTAGTTCGGCGATATTGGCCTGGAAACTGGGGATTTCATCTGCGCCTCGTCGAGCCATCGATCTGAAATGAGATTTGGACGGCGTTAGATTCAAATCTTACGATAAGATATAGATTCAAAAGTAACTGAACGGAAAGGAAAACAAGGCAGTACAATGTTATCGAATCAAGAAAACATGGATCAAGGGTAGGACTCTAAGTTACTTAAATAGAGTACTGCATTGTAATCATACCGCAGAACACTACATTGTAATCATACCGCATAACATGGGTACAATCACATAATTCCATCTAAATCACCCGAATCCTACAATCAGAGTTAAAGAAATATGCAGCATAACATACTAAGGGAACTCTAGAACGCGGTTCTCACCTAAAAGGTCGGTAGAACCAAGTCTAACTTCAACGTCAGCGTGGCTCTGATACTAACAAAACCATGACATGCCCCGGTTTCCAGTGTACTGGAATACGTAGAGTAACGAAGGCCAACCATGCTACCTATGATAAGAAATCATTCTTTTATAGTCATATTAAGGCTTCAAAACTATACCAGTAATGATAATATCCAATAAACAGAAAAGATAACACTAATGATCATGCCGCATTAAATCACAAGGAATACAAATGTTGGGTCCACAAAATAATAATAGATTCAAATGACGATCCACGAAATAACAATAGGTTCGGATACGAAATATAAGATACGAAAAGAGATACATAAATCCTAGTCCCACGAGGGGCTCACATGCTAAATACGATTGAATAAATAAAAGGAAATAAACCTACACTAAACTAATGCTTCTCATCTAGCCCCTGAAATAGCCCTGATCCCGCTCTGCTGATGCGTCCGTCTCTAAACCTGAGATGGCAAGTCACAGGGGTGTCAGAACACCCAACAAGTACTCGACGTAAAAGTGTAGGGTTACTAGACACACTAATGAAGCTCTACAAGGCATCGACCATGCCGGATTAAAAATTTTAGGTGCCGAACAACCCTAAGCAAGATCGTTAACTAGAGATTAGGCGAAAACTATGGCAAGTAAATCACATTTACACTAAAGGAAAAGGACTACAACCTTTGTAGATCCGGTCATCCACTTCCAAAGCTCTGTGACGACGTCCCTTCGCTGCGATCAACCAACTTCCGGACTCTCGGATGGCTCCATGAGGAAATTACAACGGGATCGCTTGAAGTCTTCGGTGCCGAAGATGATCTACGTCGAGAGAATACGGACTCAAGCTTCTACCTCACTAACCATAAAATTAGTGAAGCAAACACCCTAAACTAAAGTGCTAGTCTAGTAGAGGATGATGAGATAGGAAGTGGGTACTCTTTAGATATTGAATTCTCACTTGGATTCATCACTTGATAATTTTCTAGCAAGCTTTTCTTTTTCTTCATGAAGAAGAAGAAGAAGAAAAAGAATAAGAATGAATAATCATCAAATGAGTTATCAAGTGAAGTCTATCATAATACAACCATGGGTGAGTTAACACATGTAGAGAATAAACTAGGGTTTAGGTTGATGGTTAGGTTAAGGATAAAACAAAATGGCAAGACTTTTTCAAAGATACTAGCATGCTTCATGAAGCTTCTACCAAAGAAACAAAAAGCCACCATTTAGTTTTTCCAAAATGAAACAAAATACATAAAACCCTAACCATTAACCTAATCTAGGGGTAAATGATACACACACCCAAGTTTGCATGTATCATCAAACATGATACAAACTTGTGCACCAAAATATATCACATATACAACTTGTACACATCAAGTGAGAAAATCAATCTAAAGTGAACCAATACTAGTTAATGTAAAGTAATATATCAAATATATATAATTATACATCAAATCATTAAATCAACACTTGATTAAACGATCCGGTCATATCGCATATAACCGACTAATATCCAATGTATCGACTTATCGAATCAACCCTTGATTTGATAACTAGGTTATATCGCATACAACCGATCGATACAATCATCGCGAGAATAGTATACGGTATCACATACTCGTATCATTCTCGGTCCCGCACATATCACATATGCGCTCCTATCTCGTTTTGCCTGAGCCAGTACAACCTCTATGTAGGACTCTAAAGACTCGTCAATACGCCGGCAGTAGGTGATGATCATATCAAACACCCACAAGCCGTCAGCGGTACTAGCTGGACGTAACGGCTACCCGGGTATTGAGCGATCAGAAGATCAGCAAGCAAGCCCGCTCCAACTCCTGCAAAAATCCTGACAGTGACACTACCGTACAGTCCGGTCTCCTCGTCTGATATGTCGCATATCAAGTCTAGGGGTGGTAAACGTCAGACCCCAATAACCGATAAGTCGTGCCGATATGAGGCGCATAACGGGTCAAGAAACTACGGGTAACACTTACCAGTAAATCTCTAAACCAGTCCTGACCAGGGACTTCCCTGTTATGGCCAATCGAGCACAGCGCAACATCAACCCCCAATACCGGGAGAGACGAAACCCCTCCTATCGCTCATTGCCTCCATGTGACTCGGGACTGTACCCAAAAACCACCGTTTTGCACGCCCTCTTGGACGTGGTAAGGTGGAAATCAAAGCACAGTGGGAATCACACAAGACTCTATGACGATCTCGGGTCTACAGACTAACCTGTATCAGTGTCACCAGAGAACGGCCATCTGACGTAAGGTATAATACCATCTGGGAGTTCTCGGCGAGTCCGTCC
Organism: Agapanthus africanus; assembly: GCA_030015575.1. Classification (NCBI taxonomy): domain Eukaryota; kingdom Viridiplantae; phylum Streptophyta; class Magnoliopsida; order Asparagales; family Amaryllidaceae; genus Agapanthus; species Agapanthus africanus. The sequence continues at coordinate 462,579,536 of JASDDO010000026.1, forward strand.
AGTGTACCCAGTCTCCACTGAGCACCCGTATATCATCTCTGATGTCAAACACCAATGGATATGGGATCATCCATCGCCCATCTGTATGGGTCGAGAAGGTATACACTAGTCTACTCTGGTATATCGATGCCCCATCTCGATACACCCTCGACTAGGGACCTTGAAGGATGTACTTATGGACTACCATGTCCCCACTAGTATGATCCGCATCATAGTCCAGGCAGTCAAGTACACATCTTAAGGGCTTTACCAACATGTAACAGAGAGACAATCAGTGTACACGTTAAGGTAAAGAGTAACCAGATAGCATACTATCATATCGAGCAAGAAAGTCATCCCTATATATATCCAAGCATCCACTACAATATACATCCTATGTATAGTAATGGCCTCTAGGGCATACATATAACTAACAATCTCCCACTTGCACTAGGGCCAACTGATAACAGTGGTTGTAGTATCTCATACTGAACCATCCCATAATAGTCTCTCTCTGGGAAAAGGCCTTTGTGAGTGGATCCGCCGTGTTGTCCTCTGAGTGTACTCTCCTAACCTCGATCCCCTGGAGATCAACCATCTCCATGCTCAGGTGATACTGCCTTAGAATATGTCTGGATCACTGATGGGACGGGCGTTCCTTGGCATAAGCCACAACTCCATTGTCACACAATGGTAGGAACGAAGTTCATCTCATGAACTAATATACACCCAGACTTCCTCTTTGGTAGCATCTTTGGTAGCGATGTATCCAGCCTTTATCGTCTAGTATGCCACGGTATCTAGCTTGGAACTCTTCCAACATACCGTCCCTTTACTGAGGGTAAAGACAATGCCTGTAACTGACATTCAGTCGTCCTTATTACCCTGGAACCCTTCCAGTGATTGTCCCCAGGATCGATTGATACCATCTCACTACAACTAGTGAGAATCCTAACATCCAATTAGATCTATCTTATAGATCCAAAACCCAAGATTTAGTAGGTATCACTTTGATCCTATATGGAGAATCCTTGTGATAAGCGGAGATTGACCGAGCGTAGCATAGGAAACTCCTTCCCTATCAAGAGTATGTCATCCACGTACTCTACGAGGTTCACCACCATACTCCCTACTACCTTTTTGTATATACAAGGTTCATCTACCATTTTGATGAAGTCAAACTCTTTGACTAACACATCAAAATAGATGTTCCAACTCCGCGATGCCTGCTTTATCACATAAAAACATCTTGCACACGTTTTTGCTGCTCCCACTGTCTACGAAGCCCTCTGACTGTGTACTTATAGACTCTCTCTTCTAAATCTTTATTTAGAAAAGCAGTCATGACACCCAACCGCCAGATATCGTAGTCATGGTATGTAGCCATGGTAAGTAGGATCTGGATGGACTTAAGCATAGGTACTTAGAAAAGGTTTCATCATAATCCATACCTGGTCAATGATGCAAACCTTTAACAAGTCTAGTTTTGAAAGTCACAACTTTTCCATGTATACCAAGTAATCTTCTCAAGATATACTTGCTCCTGATGGGGATTTAACCCTTCAGATAAGGCAACCAAAGTCCATACTTTGTTGGTGTATAAGGATTCCATCTCAGATCGATAAGCATCCAGCCATTCTTACAGAGTCCCACTCCTGATGGCCAGCTCGAAACTAGTTGGGTCATCATCTCATGATGCAATCCTCGCTCCCACTGTCATAGAGAAACCAAAGTATCTCTCAGGTGGGTGAGGAACCCTACTAGATCGGCGGAGAGGCTGAGGTTCGTTAGTTGCTATTGAATCCTTTGGTTCTACCAAATCATCAGCTGCAGTTTGTATAGCTGGAACTGTTTCCAGTTCTACCTCATGACCAATAATTTCTTCTTAAGAAATTCCCTTTCACAAAGGCGGCATGCTGAGAAACAAAACATTTTTGTTCCTCGGTTAGGTAGAAGATCTTCCCTACCGTATGCTTGGGATATCCAACAAACTTCCACAGTTTTGACTTTGCCTCGAGCTTATCCGGATTTTGCTTTTCAGACATAGGCCGGACAACCCAAATCTTAACAAACTTAAGATATGGGCTCTTCCCTTTCCACATCACATATGAAGTGGTAGGCAACTGATTTGATCGGAACCCTATTCAATAGGTATGTAACTTCATAAGTGCATAACTCCCTAAAAGGAAATAGGAAACTCAGTAGTACTCATCATAGAGCACACCATATCTAATAGGGTGTGATTGCTCCGCCCCAATGCACCGAGGTGGTGTGGTGTATTCGGAGGAGTAATGCTGAGAGAGAATCTCATTCTTCTTTAGAATAGTCCAGGAATCCCGTGCTTAAGTATTCTCCTCCTTGATCGCATCAAAGGACATAATACATATACCCGTTTTTGGTTCTCTACTTCTAACTTATATTCTGTGAATATCTCAAAAGGTTCGGATTTGTGTTTCAACAGGAACATTTGTCTGAATCTTGAGAGATTATTAGAGAATGTAATGAAGTACAAATAACCGGTCTTGGTATGTATAGACAGGGGACCTTCATACATCACCATGTATCATCCCAAGAGTTTACTAACTCTTTCTCTGTTTCCTATTAACAGAGCTATGGTCATCTTATCTTTGTGACATGACTGGCAAGTTTCAGAAGATGTAAATTCAAACTAATTTAAATATGCATCTATATGTAACTTTAGCTAGTCAGGTCGCATTGATATGACCTAGTCTACAATACCTCAAGAAGGATTCGTTCATTTCTGAACTCTTCCTCTTGTGTGTGTTCCGTATACTAAGAATTGTAGTTTGATTTAGAACTTCAATGCTTTTAGATAACGTGCCTGAACCGATCAACTTTTGATATAGGAAATGTTCAAAACATTATCCAACAGTACAAAATTATATCCTTTCTTTACTAATAAAGAGACTAATATGATTTTGCATATCAGGTTCGGTATCTAATAACATTCGTTCAGAATCAATGTATTCTGGTAATATAGGGTGATAGTGACCAACAGACTTGGCTGCAACACTTGCACCGTTTTCTATCTCATGAAACTTATCACCCGTTCTCAGTTCTCTACCTATCTGTATCCCATGTAACAGATTACATATGCGGGATCCTGATCCGGTATCACATACCCAGGACGTAAAGGATACTGAGAAACAGTTCTCTGTAATGAACACACCCGAAGATGATGCATCAGCATGCACTTTCTTCGTTTGGGTGGCACGGGAATTCTGGTAGTCCCCAATTTCCTGCTCTGTCTTATAACAATTATAAGTTGGAGCGGGACCAACGTTCCCCAGCTCAGTATAACAAGCGGGTTCGGTCAATACATCCGTATTATTATCTTGATTAAGGCATGATATGGTCGCTACCTGGAGAGAGAGAGAAGAAAACACTCTGCGTATGCTCTTGTAAGATCAGATTGGTTATTATTTTATCTAATCAGGATGGCTCCCACTGTTTTTATCAAATCTTCCTTCAAACCCTAAAAGGAAAGACTAGCCGGGATTAATTACACGCTACAAGTTCGCCAATCTTTCAGCCAGGCCAGTGTCGGTACTTTGAGGGAGGTGCCCCGTGCTTTCGCACGGACCTAATTAATGTAAACCTCGTTTTCCCAGAGGCGTAACCCCGTTACACCTGATTAGTCGAAAATATTGCATCTTTTAACCAGCAATTTCCCTATCATTTGCATTCATATAGAAGTATTCGGCATTCATATAGCACATATTAGCAAAACTGTCGTAAAATATCAGATTACATGTGTTAGACCTTAAAACCGGCATTTCTAGGGAAATTGACTGCATTTCATAGCATGGCATCATTTCTATATTGCAACCCGTGTTTCGAAGTCCGTGCAGGAAAATCAGAAGATCGGTCAAAAATTTACGTGACAAGACTGCTAAAAGAATACGCCAACTCAAGGATTTGGAATCTGGTATTGATCTAAAGGGCATTCAGGAATTCAATATATCACAAAAGACATCTGAAGACATAATAAGCCAACACAAGAAAGTTGAAGCCATAAGGCCACCAAATGGCCGCGGTTCCGCGGCCTAAGCCTCCTTATGCCGCGGAACCGCGGCAGTTATGCCACGTCAGCCCTAAAATTTTGGTGCAAAATGCTTCTCTCAGGGTCCACACTTCAGAAAGACATGTCAAACTCCAGAAGACCCCAGAACCTTCTGCCAGATCAGCAAGCTTTGGGATCTACACTAAACTAGCCTTGTATTCTAGAAACTTCTCCCTAAACCCTAGCTTAAACTCTAAGCTAAGCCTAACTAACTACTTCTAGAAGTCTTTCAACAAACTTTTGGAGGGAACTTCTATTTCAAACTCAAGGCCTAAGGTTTAGGAGATCTATAAATAGGACCCTAGGCTCACTTGTAATGGGATTCATTCATTCAATTCAATTGATTGATCCATTGCGAGAAAATTCATTGTTGTTGAGTAGAAACCCTAGTTCTTCTTCTACCCAACAACAACCACCTCCAAACCCTAACCCTAATCCAATCCATAAATACCCACTTCAAGATTCATGGAGTTCAAGCTAAGCAAGTCTTCTACAACCCTTTAGAAGCAAAGCCGGACTTCATCGGAGCACGAGATCGAAGCGATCCAAGACTCAAGAAGCCGAGCGATGCAAGATTCGACTAGCGATGTTCCTTCCTCTTGTAATTCTTGAGAGTTGTAACTTCTTGTTGATGTAATAAAGGTGAAGATTCTTTAAACTTGTTTACATTTTAATTCTAGCATCATGATTTCTTTTCAATTCTTGAATGCATTCTTTGCTATGATGTGTGAATAAACTCCGCTCGTGGAGGAATCGAGATGATCGTAGAATGATGATGTTGATAAATCTTTAAACATTTTCTTAAGTCCTATAGCGATTGTAAATTCTTGAAAATATAATGATCGATGATCTAGATCGTTGTGAAATGGGTTCTAGATTCTTTTCGCACGATCTAGAGAATTAACGATCGATCATTGGATTTTCAAGAAGCTATCTAATGAATGTGATTCATCGAAAGGACAAAGGATAGGACAAAGAACCCTAATTCTTCGTAAGATCCTTAAACCTCGATCAATCGACATCGTGTTAGCATCAATTCGTTAATGGATAAGAAACGTTGATTTCTAATCTTCAGCACATCTACAATCTAATCGATTCCTACGAGCCTTTACTTCAAATCTTGAAACCCTAAGTGATTGGAATTCTTTCGAAACTCGATTCTTGATGTTTATCATTTTCTTGATTCTTGATTAGAATAGTGACACTTGAAACATTTGATAAAATCTCGAATCATGTTTTCTTTTCTTTTCGATTAACTTTTCAATTCAAACAAATCAAACATAAAAACGAATCGCACAATCCCCGTGGACGATCCGCACTCGCTTACGATCTACAACTGACACCGTAATTGATTGCGGTCAAATATAATTCTTTGATTGTGAATTTTATTCAATTTTCTAAATACCGACACAAGAAACTCTTATCGATCAAATGAAACCGTTATCGGGAAGCAATTGATTCGATACTTCGATTTACACAAACAAGAATTTCTTATACAATCAAATGGCGCCGTTGCCGGGGATCGCACGCTAATTCGTTTTATATTGAAGTTTTGAATTGAAAGATTTATTCCATTACATTTACTTAGATCAAAATTCGCACAAACCCTAAACGATTTGTTGTGGTTTATTGCAAGGAGATCTGGAGCTTGCTGTGAAAGTGAAATAATTTTTGGAGATTTCCAGAGGGCTGGAGATATCAACAGAAAAGCTGCTCCTGAATTTTTGTGCAGAGATCACATTGTTAGACCGCGGAAGGGGTGGCAATAAGCACCAAATGCGGCGGAACCGCGGCATTCTTAGGGCTTCTCTGTGAAAATTTTGCTTCAGGTAATTTCTTACCTTCTCATCTCTCCTCTTTTTAGCTCCAACTAACATTTTGTGCAGGATTCTTTGCAAAAAATCGCAGCGCCGCAAAAAAGTAAAATTAAATTTGTGCGTTGTTTTTTGTTTCTTGGTTTGTTTGCATAACTAATACGGACATTAAGGGGAAAAAGACCAAATCCAAATTAGGTGGGGAGTTCATTACCCTTCCTAGGCCCCGAAAAATCGCAAAACTTGCATCCGCATTGACCCACATTAACTAAAAAATATCTAGAGATGACTCTAAGAACCGTCGCGCTCACTTAGGACAGAAGACGGCCGTGGGTAATTCATTGTTTATCCGCGTTTTCTTGTGGTGTCTAAGGCGAGTGTGTCGAAGGCTAGTGGTTATTAATTAGGCCCACTACGTAGTGGAGTACCTTTCCATTTACCTGGCACTTACCTGGCCACAGGGGGATTATAAGAGGTAGTGGAGGATTCTATCCTGCGACTTGTCTTTTGGCAGTTAGGAGCGGTCTAGAGCCGGACCTAGGTGACCACTAGATTCTAGGGTTGTGTGCTGCATTTGTTGTGTTTGCATCATTTTTTTCAAAAATCCGACCCTTTTTTCAAAGCAAGCACCGCATACATCATTTACCCCTAATAATAAGCCACGCTGCCACTTGTAACTAACCCTTTTTAGTACAAGATAGGCTGGACACGGGATTCTAGTGCCTGTTTAGTCCGCGTATTCTTTATCGACTCCGAAGTCGATATTTTCTCCATTTACTTCTTCTTTACCCCACTACCACACCCACATCGATGGATCCACCTCCATCGAACTTCTTTAACCCTAATCTGCCACCGTCCGTTGGTGCGCAGAATCCACCCCGCATCTCTCTCCAGGAGAGGTGCTATCCACTGCGAGGTCCTCTTACGACCTGCTTATCCGCACCCACCAGCCAATGGGGATAACTTTGAGATTAAAACCCCAATACATCAACCTTTTTACCCAAATTCCACGGACTCGAGACTGAGGACGCATACGTTTTTCATTACCAAAATTTGAAAACGTATGCGCAATGATGGGTACGTCACAACTTTCAGTGGATGCTATGCGTCTACGACTTCTTCCATTTACTTTGTGCGATATAGCCGAGAAGTGGCTATATAACACTACCGCACACTCTATCACGAATTGGGAAGAATTCGTAGCGGCATTCCTTAAGAAATTTTACCCAATACAAAAGACAGCTCGAATCCGTAGCGAACTAAATCAATTTGCCCGGCTCCCTGCTGAACCATTTTCAAAATGCTTTGAACGTTTCAAGGATCTATTGGTTCAATGTCCACATCACGGCATCCCGAGATGGGAATTGTGCCGAATCATCTATGAGGGCATTAACCCAAACACTAAACAGAGCCTTGAAAATATGTGTCAAGGTACTTTTATGACTAAGGATGATGGGGAAGCTTGGAAGCTTTTAGAAGAGTTCGCTGAAAAGTCACTACAATGGGAGAGTGGAACCCAACCATTGAATAGGGGTGGTGTACACCAAATAGATGTGTCCATAGGTGTTCGAGCTGAGATGGCAGCAATGCAAAAGAAGCTCGATGCTATGGAACACAAATTTGCAGCAGCCTCCCTAAACCCAATGTCGCTCCCCAAAACTGTTTGTGGGTGCTGTTCTGATCCGTTTCATTTAACGGAAGAATGTCCATTAAACTCTGCGTTTCAAGGTCACGAGCATTCTAATGCCGCATTTCAAAGACCGAGAAACGATCCATATTCTTCCACGTACAATCAGGGTTGGAGGAATCACCCGAATTTTTCTTGGAACCAAAACCAATCTCAAAACACGGTTCCAAGCCAAAATAATTTTCAAAGGGCTCTTCCTCGACCACAGCAACCCCTTCAACTCACTCAGTATCTCTACCAGTCACAAAACTTCCAAAATCAGGTCAACACTCCTACACAGTCTAATCCCATGCAGTTGTCCTGTTCTAACGAATTCTCTTAATTCACTGAAACCATGAAATCACTTTTATCAAATTTCATAGAGGTTTCGACTGAGGTTAGATCTGTTAGTGTATATGCCCTAGAGGCCATTACTGTATCATACTAGTTTGTATATTACTTAATGGAAGCTTGGGATATTCACAGTTGTAGATACAATCTTACTCAAAATGGTAGTATGCTACTTGGTTTGTTTCTATTTTAATGTGTACATGTGTTTCTTTTAGCATATTATCTATACACATTAGTAGAGCCCTTAGGATCTTTGCTTGATTACCAGCGTTGTGATGGCAGTCACACTCGTGGGGGCTGGGTAATCTACAAGCACATCCTTATACACGTCCCTAGTCGTGGGATTATCGAGACAGGGCATCGGTATTCCAGAGTAGACTAGCGTATGCACTTCTCATCCCAGTGCGGGAGGCGGTCTGTCCCACAGCCGTCAGTACGTCGTACTTGAGATAGTATACGGGTGCTCGTTAGGCTACGAGTACACTGGACAGGACTCGTTGGGAACTGATGGTTGGTATTATACCTATCGTCAGTTATCAGTTCCCAGGTGACATGAGTACAGCTTAGTCCGCTGACTTGACACTGTCACTTCGCCTCAAGTGTGTTCCCACTGTACTTTGACCACTACCCTACCACGGCTCAAAGGAGTCGTGCAAACAGGTAGTAGTTGGGTGCAGTCCCGAAGCACTTGGAGGCAGTGACGGTTAGACAGGATTCGTCTCTCCTGGTATTGGGGGTTGACATCGCGCTGTGTCTAGGAGAGCCATTACACGAGTAGTCCCTGGCCAGGGCAAGCGAGATGTACTGCTAGGTTTCCAGTGTTATCTCAGGGTGTTCTGGGCTTTACTCCGACACGACTTGTACCGCTATTAGGGGACTGACGTTTACCGCCCCCTAGGCCCGCCATGCGATGTATCAGACGAACAGACCGGACTGTACGGAGACTGTCACATTCAGGCTCAGTAGGAGTTCAAATGGGGTTCACCTCGTCAGTCTTCTTATCGGCATCTATCTAGGGACCGTTACGTACAGCTAGTGCCGCTTGCGGTCTGTGGTTAAACCCACTGCCAGCGTAGTGTCGAGTCTTTAGAGTCCCACACAGAGGGTTATTCGCCTTTGGGCAAAATGAGTAGAGGTCGCATGGTTTTGCGACAGGGTTCGTTCACATCCGCGCACTTGTGCACGTTTGTTGTCCGGACAGCTTAAACTAGCGGGCTTTGGTTTAAGCCAGATCCTAGTATATGATTTGGGATTGGTTTTATCTCTTTGTGTTCGTGTTCCTCGGAACATGAACCCGGGTGTGTATGCACAGTTGATTGAGGCGGAGGAAGAGATTTTTCATTAGGGTTATGGAACGGGTGTGTATGCACAGTTGACAGCCGTCTTTTTCCAAACCCTAATGATCTTGTGATTTATCAATTAATAATATTAATTAAATGAAATTGTGTCATGGTTGGGCTTGTTGACTTGTTGACCAAGGTTTACTAGTTGACTAGGTTTGAAACTTTGACCATCATCATTAGCTTTTTAGATGCTCTTTGATCTTTGCAAAATCATTTATGGTGATATGATAATGGTCTATTCAAACTAACCATCACCTTTTTATTTTTGATTAATATTATTTTGATAAATCACTTATATTTTGTTATGGTTGTAAAACCATTTCATTCTATCATATTCACTCTCTCTCCTCTCTTCTTCTTCCTCCTCCTCTAGTTCAAGGAGATTCATTCTCATGTGTTGAGAAACCTCTCTTTAAGATAAAAATACCCTAAACCACCCTCTACTCACTCTAGGGTTGAAGTTCTAGCAAGCCAAAGACCTTAGTTCTCTCAAAGTTCGAGAAAGGAGCCCAAGGTTGAACCCTCAGGTGGATCCATCTTTGACGAAAGAAGGCGACGAGGAAAGCACCATCCAACCTCTACAAAGGTTTCAAGAAGAAGGAGTTCAAGTGAGGTATAACATCTTTTCCGAGTAGCTAACTCTCTTTAGCTTGGTAGCTAGTTTTGTTTAGAAAAGATCCCGACTTTTGTTAGTCCATGTTGCCTAGTGCGCTAAAAATTTGATTTTTATACCGTTTCCGCCTCCCCGTAAGAACCGGGGTCGGCAACGTGGACTTACAGTGGTATCAGAGCCTAACTAAACATAAACTAGCTAGGTAGTAAAGTGTATAGAAGTTCGATCGGAAAAATCGCAAAACTACGACATGCAAAACCCTAAGTTTCTGTTAAAATTTTTTCTGCTCTAAAAATAAAAAGTCATACTCCAAAAATCATCTCAGGGTTTTGTGAAGAAGCCCACCAAAAACGGTCGAGTGATCCCTTCAAAGTGCAGCGGTTCTGCGGCAATGGGTATACATTTGCCGCGGAACCGCCGCCGTTTTGACTCGGCTCATGACCGAGTTTGGTGCAGTGTTTTTAGGTTGTGGTTTTGGGATTTTTAAGATGGTTTATTTCAGCCCAGATTTTCCAGAAAAGAAATTTGTATTTGGGGGCCTATAAATCCGTATTTTTGATCGAACTTTACTATACTTTGACTAATCGGTTATATCTGTGATGTTTTTATGTATTGAACGTCGGCTAATCGCTATATGTCGATTAGTGGGGGTTATACATATCTGTGATCTTGTTTGATGATGGTATGTGTATATGAATGCGTTGGATTGTCGTGGGTGAATAGCCGGGGTGGATGTGAGATGAGTGTTTCTTTTTCATTCATTCATGTAATATGTAAATTGATGTAATAATATTTGTATGGCCGCACAACCGGGTCGGGGTTGTAGCCGTCATTGTATAATTCTTTTTACTGTTTTTGCTCCTAGGATAGACCCATGGAGGGGTGCACAAACTACCGGGTATCTCGAAGTGCCGAGTGGCCTACTCACGGAGTTGAGGGAGGTTGCTTCGCTTCGGGTACTTGGCGGGTAGTTTGCCACACCCGTAGGGGTCTTGGGTGGGGTATTGGCTATTCACCGTGACCGTGTAATCCGGTTTTCGTTGCAGGCTCGAACGGATTGCGGATTCCTAGTATATCCAATGAATTCATCTGTGATCTGTAATGTCTATCATTGCTATATTTATATATAATAACTATTTAGGCGTTGCTTATGTTTTACAGCCGCGCTAGCCCAGCCCCCGCTCTGTCGTTAGTTAAGTAACCTAACGGGTGATGACGGGGCCCCATGGCGAATGCGAATGGTATAAGCGTACGTCATATTTTGGTTGTTTTCTGCAATGGTAGGATTAATTGATGGGACGCATTAAAAGAACTAATGCAAGAAAATAAACCAAGCAAAAGTCGATTGGAACACTTTGAAAACCACTCGGTTCTTTTCAAAACTAAACTTTTAAATGCGGAGATTGAGCCACTCCTTTTAAAAGCTATCTCGTTCCATCAATTATATCAAGTTCACTACGTTCACGGTTTAGCCAAAACCATTCGTAGTCCTCCGTCGTTTCACATGAATAGTCAATGGTATTCAAGCTGTGTATGTTGGCCAAAGTCAAGGCATAGTAATTGGTAGCTATTGGGTATTCATGTGCAGCATAGATAGATGCGTTGATTTGGAACAGTCATACTACCATTTTGGCCAAAGTCAAGGGTAGGTACGGGTGGGTTCAAATTAACCTGGAGAACGATGGGTAGAACTTAACATGTGACTTATGATATTTTGGCCAAAGTCAAGGTCATAAGAGCATGGGGCAAAAATCACATCGGGAGTTTCATAAGTACTGAAACTTGCTAGCACTGCATACCATTTAGAGTGTGATGATTCTGGTAGGATTCCTTCAGTTTTGTCACGCAATGATATTTGGATCCCGATCCTACTGTGAGTATATGCTACTCCTCGGGAAATTTCTCACTAAACGATCAATGCTATAAACCTAGTACGTGTCTAGAAAGGTGTTAGCGGGGCTACGCCCCCAGGGAAAAGAGGTTCTTAAATTAATGAACTTCGCGAAAGCGTTGGAAAACTGCCCTCGAAGTACCGACACTAGCCTGGCTGAACGGTTAAGCAAGTATTGTGCGGTGGGATTGATCCCGACTAATTCTTCCTTTATGGTTTGAGGAGGGATTCAAGAGACAGTGGGAGCCATCCTGTTTAGACAAACTAAAAACCACTCTAAACTTGCAAGAGCATCATGCTGAGTGTTTCTTTTCTCTCTCCTAATTGCAGCGACCATTCAAGATGACCGGACTTAAGTTATTACTAGATAAAAACATACTGACAGGGCCAAACTACAAAGATTGGCTCAGGAATGTCAAGATGGCAATCACTTATGACAAGTTGGGTATCTTCTTACCACCAAAGCTCCCCCTGTCCCAGGTCCCAAAACCAGTGTCGTAGATAAGGAAATCTATAAGACCTGGGAACTAGACTGCGCGAAGGCCAAGTGCCTCGTGCTTGCCTCGATGGACAACGAACATCAGAGGAAGCATGAGAATATGGACCTTGAATCCATATTTCTCCATACAAAAGAACTGTATGGAGAGCAATCTCGTATCGCAAGATACGAAGTGTCGAAGAAGCTATTTTCGGCAAGATTGGCCATCGGATCATCGGTAGCAGAACACGTGCTTAAGATGATTGGCTACATTGAGGAGCTCGCGGACCTTGGGACCACGTTGGAGAATGAACTCTATACGGACTTAATTCTCCAGTCCCTTCCTTCCACTTACGCCCAGTTCATCCTAAACTTCAACATGCAAGGAAAGGAGGTTGAACTTCCCGAGCTTCTGAACATGTTGAGGACTGCTGAGGGCACCCTACAAAAGGGTAGGGAGACATCCACTTTGTTTGTAGGAGGATCTTCCTCTTCTAAGTCCAAGGCGAAAGCCAAGGGAAAGAAGAAGAAAGCCCCCGCCAAACCAAGGGGCGGTGTCAGTAAAATGGATACGAAGGGAAAGACAAAAGCAATAAATATAGCAGGGAAGCTTGTGGGAAAAGAAGAGTGCTTTTACTGTCACAAGAGTGGACACTGGAAAAAGGATTGCAGAGCTTGGAAAGTCAGGACACAGGATCTGAAGCAGGTTGCGGCTTCAGCTTCAGGTGTGTATGTTATTGAAAACTGTCTATCAATAAACTCTACTTCCTGGGTATTGGATACCGGATCAGGATCTCATATCTGTAATTCTTTGCAGGCGTTGAGAAAGCGTAGGTTTTTGAAAGCAGGTGGCATGACCCTCAGAGTTGCAAACGGAGCTAGCATGAATGCTGAGGCCGTGGGGGACTATCACCTGGGTTTGTCAGATGGACATTTTTTGGTTTTGCGTGGTTGTTATTTTGTACCAAATGCAACTTGTAATATCATTTCTGTATCTTTATTATATAAAGAAGGTTATGAATTTGCATTTGTAAGTAATGTTGTGAACATTCACCTTAATCAAGTTCTGATTGGGTCAGGTACATTAAGCAACGGTATATACGTATTAAACCAACCACAGATTTTCAACGTCCAGAATACACACAAAAGAAAGTCACCTGATATCAATCAGGCTTTGTTATAGCATTGTAGACTAGGTCACATCAATGAGAGAAGGTTGACTAAGTTACATACAGAAGGATATTTGGATCCGTTCGAATATCAATCTTATGCAACTTGTCAATCCTGTCTCAAAGGAAAGATGACAAAGACTCCGTTCACTGGACACGGAGAAAGAGCGAGCGAGCTCTTGGGACTCGTACACAGCGACGTGTGCGGTCCAATGTCTACACATGCACGAAGGGGTTTTTCTTACTTCATTACTTTTACGGATGACTTTTCAAGGTACGGATATGTCTTCTTGATGAAACATAAATCCGAAGCCTTTGAAAAATTCCAGGAATATAAGAATGAAGTAGAAAAACAAACAGGCAAAAGTATAAAGACACTGAGATCTGATCGAGGTGGTGAATACTTGAGTGCCGAGTTCCTGAATTACTTAAAAGAGAATGGAATTCTCTCTCAGCTTACTCCTCCATACACTCCGCAACATAACGGTGTATCGGAAAGACGGAACCGAACCCTATTGGATTTGGTACGGTCCATGATGAGTAACGCTGAGTTACCGCGATCATTCTGGGGATATGCGCTAGAATCAGCTGCATACCTTTTGAACCGAGTTCCTACTAAGACTGTGCCTACTACACCATATCAGATGTGGTGTGGGAAGAGACCCTATCTTAATCACATTAAGACATGGGGATGTCCAGCTTTTGTCAAAAAGCAGCATGCGGACAAGCTCGAGGCACGCTCAGTACAGTGCAAGTTTGTGGGATATCCGAAGAACTCCAAGGGATATTTCTTCTATTGCGAAGAGGAACAAAAGGTTTTTGTTTCTCGTCATGCCCACTTCCTAGAACATTAGTTCTTGGAAAAGGAGATTAGTGGGAGCGCAGTAGAACTGGAAGAAATTCCAGAACCACAAGCTATTACTGAAAGCTTAGTAGAACCAGAGGGTTCGAAAGATCAGGACATTCCTACACCGCTCCGCAGGAGTAGTAGGCAGTCTCATCCGCCCGAGAGATACTACGGTTTTCTTATAGACGGGGATAGAGAGGACTGCATCATTGATAGTGATGAGCCTACTAGCTTCCAGCAAGCCATTCAGAGCGTTGACTCGGTAAAATGGCTGGATGCAATGCGGACCGAAATGGAGTCCATGTACACCAACAAGGTTTGGACGTTGGACATTGCTCCAGATGGGGTAAAACCCGTAGGATGCAAGTGGATCTTCAAAAGGAAGATTGGTGTAGATGGACAGGTTGAGACCTATAAGGCTAGACTTATTGCAAAGGGTTTTCGTCAAAGACCTGGTTTGGACTATGATGAAACCTTTTCTCCAGTGGCTATGCTGAAATCCATTCGGGTCCTTCTTGCTATTGCTGCTTTCCACGATTATGAGATTTGACAGATGGACGTAAAGACCGCTTTTCTAAATGGCAATTTAGAAGAGTGCGTCTATATGGACCAGCCAGAGGGTTTCATTCAGAGTGGGAGCAGCGGAAAGGTGTGCAAGTTGCTTAAGTCCATCTATAGACTAAAGCAGGCATCGTGGAGTTGGAACATCTGTTTTGATGAGACGGTCAAAGAATTTGGCTTTATCAAAAATCCAGATGAACCATGCATCTATAGTAGATTTGTAGCAAGAACTGTCGTATTCCTCGTTTTGTACGTGGATGACATTCTGTTGATAGGAAATGACATTCCTATGCTACAATCTGTCAAGAGGTTCTTGTCACACAGGTTCTCCATGAAAGACCTGGGTGATGCCTCCTACATTCTGGGGATCCGGATCTATCGTGATAGATCCAAGAGGATATTAGGACTTTCGCAGTCCAGGTACATCGATACCATACTAAAAAGATTCAGTATGGAAGATTCCAAGCGCGGTAATCTACCGGCTTGTCACGGGATCACCCTCTCCAAAGAGATGTCTCCCAAGACTGATTTGGAAAGGGATCGCATGTCTATTATACCCTACGCTTCTGCGGTAGGCTCTATAATGTATGCGATGTTGTGTACCAGACTAGATGTGGCTTATGCACTGAGTGTAGTAAGAAGGTATCAGTCAAACCCTGGGGAGAAACACTGGATAGCGGTAAAGAACATTCTCAAGTACCTGAGAAGGACTAAGGAGATGTTCTTGGTGTATGGCGGAAAAGACCTCCAGATCGAGGCCTTTGCTGACTCCAGCTTCCAGAGTGACAAGGATGATTCCAAGTCCATGTCGGGCTTTGTCTTTACCCTCAATAGAGGAGCAGTGTGTTGGAAGAGTTCCAAACAAGAAACCGTTGCAGACTCGACTATGGAAGCGGAATACATCGCTGCATCAGACGCCGCAAAAGAAGCCGTCTGGATGAGGAAGTTCTTGAAAGAACTTCATGTGGTTCCGTCCATTGTTGATCCAATACCTCTGTATTGCGACAACAACGGGGCTATAGCTTTAGCGAAAGAACCCAGGTCCCATCAGAAATCCAGACACATCTTGAGGCGGTATCACCTGATCAGGGAGATCGTGGATCGCCTGGAGATCGAGGTTCGGAGCGTTGCTTCAGAAGATAACACTGCAGATCCATTCACTAAGGCCTTGCCCCAGACTCAGTTCGAGTGGCTGATCGAGATGATAGGTCTTCGATACGCCAGTACATGGCCTTAGTGCAAGTGAGAGATTGTTAGTGTATATGCCCTAGAGAACATTACTGTATCATACTAGTTTGTGTATTACTTAATGGAAGCTTGGGATATTCACAGTTGTATATACAATCTTGCTCAAAATGGTAGTATGCTACTTGGTTTGTTTCTACTTTAATGTGTACATATGTTTCTTTTAGCATATTATCTATACACATTAGTAGAGCCCTTAGGATCTTTGCTTGATTACCAGCGTTGTGATGGCAGTCACACTCGTGGGGGCTGGGTAATCTACAAGCACATCTTTATACACGTCCCTAGTCGTGGGATTATCGAGACAGGGCATCGATACTCCGGAGTAGACTAGCGTATGCGCTTCTCATCCCAGTGCGGGAGGCGGTCTGTCCCACAGCCGTCAGTACGTCGTACTTGAGATAGTATGCGGATGCTCGTTAGGCTACGAGTACACTGGACAGGACTCGTTGGGAACTGATGGTTGGTATTATACCTATCGTCAGTTATCAGTTCCCAGGTGACATGAGTACAGCTTAGTCCGCTGACTTGACACTGTCACTTCGCCTCAAGTGTGTTCCCACTGTACTTTGACCACTACCCTACCACGGCTCAAAGGAGTCGTGCAAACAGGTAGTAGTTGGGTGCAATCCCGAAGCACTTGGAGGCAATGATGGTTAGACAGGATTCGTCTCTCCCGGTATTGGGGGTTGACATCGCGCTGTGTCTAGGAGAGCCATTACACGAGTAGTCCCTGGCCAGGGCAAGCGAGATGTACTGGTAGGTTTCCAGTGTTATCTCAGGGTGTTCTAGGCTTTACTCCGACATGACTTGTACCGCTATTAGGGGATTGACGTTTACCACCCCCCTAGGCCAGCCATGCAATGTATCAGACGAACAGACCGGACTGTACGGACACTGTCACATTCAGGCTCAGTAGGAGTTCAGATGGGGTTCACCTCGTCAGTCTTCTTATCGGCATCTATCTGGGGACCGTTACGTACAGCTAGTGCTGCTTGCGGTTTGTGGTTAAACCCACTGCCAGCGTAGTGTCGAGTCTTTAGAGTCCCACACAGAGGGCTATTCGCCTTTGGGCAAAATGAGTAGAGGTCGCATGGTTTTGCGACAGGGTTCGTTCACATCCGCGCACTTGTGCACGTTTGTTGTCCGGACAGCTTATACTAGCGAGCTTTAGTTTATGCCGGATCCTATTATATGATTTGGGATTGTTTTTATCTCTTTGTGTTCGTGTTCCTCGGAACATGAACGCGGGTGTGTATGCACAGTTGATTGAGGCGGAGGAAGAGATTTTTCATTGGGGTTTTTGAACAGGTGTGTATGCACAGTTGACAGTCGTCTTTTTCCAAACCCTAATGATCTTGTGATTTATCAATTAATAATATTAATTAAATGAAATTGTGTCATGGTTGGGCTTGTTGACTTGTTGACCAAGGTTGACTAGTTGATTAGGTTTGAAACTTTGACCATCATCATTAGCTTTTTAGATGCTCTTTAATCTTTGCAAAATCATTTATGGTGATATGATAATGGTCTATTCAAACTAACCATCACCTTTTCATTTTTGATTAATATTATTTTGATAAATCACTTATATTTTGTTATGGTTGTAAAACCATTTCATTCTATCATATTCACTCTCTCTCCTCTCTTCTTCTTCCTCCTCCTCTAGTTCAAAGAGATTCATTCTCATGTGTTGAGAAACCTCTCCATGAGATAAAAATACCCTAAACCACTCTCTACTCACTCTAGGGTTGAAGTTCTAGCAAGCCAAAGACCTTAGTTCTCTCAAAGTTCGAGAAAGGAGCCCAAGGTTGAACCCTCAGGTGGATCTATATTTGACGAAAGAAGGCGACGAGGAAAGCACCATCCAACCTCTACAAAGGTTTCAAGAAGAAGGAGTTCAAGTGAGGTATAACATCTTTTCCGAGTAGCTAACTCTCTTTAGCTTGGTAGCTAATTTTGTTTAGAAAAGATCCCGACTTTTGTTAGTCCATGTTGCCTAGTGCGCTAAAAATTTGATTTTTATACCGTTTCCGCCTCCCCGTAAGAACCGGGGTCGGCAACGTGGACTTACAAGATCTTCCGTCAGTGAGGTAAAGAAAAACTCAGCGTCCCAAGCTGAGAGTATCAGATCGATGGAAGCTGAAATCGCACGACTTAAAGCCGAAATGAGTGCGAGAGAAAAAGGGAAACTTCCCTCTCAACCCCTATAGAATCCTGGGCATTACAATGTAAATGCAGTCACAACGTTGAGATCGGGAAGAGTGCTGAACAACCATGTTGGGGAAGAAGTTGATGATATTGGAAATCATATCAACACTCCGGCTGAGACCTTTCCACAAACACACACACACTTCTCCTTCTGATCCTTCTTCTTCTACCACACCACCTTCTTGAGAGCCTATTCTCCATTTCCCACTAGGCTCGACATCTGAACCCAACCCTTATAGTTCTCCACAGACGGTCCCCACACCTCTTTTGGGATCACGTCTACCCCCTCTTCCTTCTCCTATGATGGACCCAACGCTTATTGCGAAAGCTCCTTACCCGAACCGGTTAAGGGGTAATAGAACGAGTCCTCATATGGAGAAAATTATAGAAATGTTCAAACAGGTTAACATCAACATCCCTCTCCTAGATGCGATTCAACAAGTCCCCGCTTATGCAAAAATTCTTAAGGACTTGTGCACTAGGAAGAGGAAGACTCAAGTGCCGAAGAAAGTCTTTATGTCTAATAATATTAGCACTGCTTTTATTCCCCAGCTACCAAAGAAACGAAAGGACCCAGGATGTCCTACGATATCGATTTCTATTGGGGGTAAAAACATAAATCGTGCTCTTTTAGACCTTGGCGCAAGTGTTAACCTACTTCCATATTCTGTATATGAGCAACTAGGGATTGGAGAGCTGAAACCTGCTCACTGCACTCTCCAGATGGCAGACCGATCAATCACCAAACCAAGGGGTGAACTAGAGGATGTGTTGATAAAGGTTGGGGAATTTGTTTTCCCTGTAGACTTCATTGTGCTCGACACACAGCCTGTAGCAAACCCCCGGGGCCAAATTCCGGTGATTCTGGGTCGTCCTTTCCTTGCCACTTCCAACGCTGTTATAAACTGTAGAAATGGTTCAATGAACTTATCATTTGGAAATATGACCATTGAACTAAACATCTACAAAGTTGGAAGTCAGCCATCAGAACCCTCTGCTCATATTTTAGATGTGTGCTCTGTCCATGAGATCGCTCCCGATAGTTATGGAGCTGAGGAACTTTGCTTTTCTGATCTCGACGACATTACCACATCTCTGTTTGATTTCACACAAGATCTTAGTGAGGACACTTTTTCTACACTTGAGTCCTGCACTCCTGACTTTTCTCCACCCGAGTCTTTATCTTTCACAGGCTCTGAGTTTCTTTATAAATCCAAAAATCACTCAATGATCCCACCTTCTATTATTTCTCTGCCCGTATTAGATCTCAAAATTTTACCTTCTCATCTGAAATATGCTTATTTAGGTGAGAAGGAGTCTTTACCAGTTATAATATCCGCTTCTCTAGCATTAGAGCAAGAGAATGCATTTTTATCGGTATTGAGATCTAACAAAGAGGCGTTTGGTTGGAGTATGGCGGACATCAAAGGGATTAGTCCCTTGATAGTTAAACATCATATACATGTGATGGATGATGCCAGACCAACCCGAGAACCACAGAGACGGTTGAATCCCGTCATGAAGGAAGCGGTAATGAAAGAGATCGTCAAATGTCTAGATAATGGTATTATATACCCCATCTCCGATAGCCAATGGGTAAGTCCTATACATGTCGTTCCTAAGAAATCCGGCATCACTGTTATAACCAATGAGGCAAATGAGTTGATTCAGACACGCGCCCAAACTGGGTAGCGTGTATGTATTGATTATAGAAAACTCAATGCTGCCACGAGGAAAGACCACTTTCCTCTACCATTCATTGATCAAATGCTGGAACGCTTAGCGGGACGAGAGTATTATTGTTTTATGGACGGATACTCAGGCTATAATCAGGTCCCCATCGCCAAAAAGGATCAAGATAAAACCATTTTTACTTGTCCTTTTGGTACCTTTGCTTACAGTCGCATGCCCTTTGGGCTATGCAATGCTCCCGCTACCTTTCAGCGGTGTATGATGGGGATATTCTCTGATATGGTAAAGAATTTTCTGGAGATCTTTATGGACGATTTCTCGATTTTTGGAGACTCTTTTTCTGATTGCCTATCGAATCTTGACGCTGTTCTTACTCGTTGCAAAGAGAAGAACTTAACATTTAACTGGGAAAAATGCCATTTTATGGTCCAAGAAGGAATTGTTCTTGGACATGTTATTTCACATAAAGGCATTGAGGTTGACAGAGTTAAGATAGATGTCATTCAAAACCTCCCTCATCCCAAAAGCGTCAAAGATATTCGATCTTTCCTTGGCCATGCGGGCTTTTATAGGAGATTCATTAAGGACTTTAGCAAAATTGCTAGACCTTTAACTCTTCTCCTGGCCAAGGATATGACCTTCCATTTTGACTCGGACTGTGAGACAGCTTTCGACTCACTTAAACACTCACTCACTTCAGCCCCCGTGCTATCATTGCCAAACTGGGACTACGCCTTTGAGCTAATGTGTGACGCATCCGACTTTGCAGTAGGTGCAGTCTTAGGACAGCACATCGAAAAGATGCCACACGTAATATACTATGCAAGTAAGACCCTGAATGATGCTCAAATCAATTATACAACCACAGAAAAAGAACTCTTAGCGGTTGTATTTGCATTAGAAAAATTCAGGCCTTACTTAATTGGCTCACCTATAGTTGTGTATACTGACCATTCCGATTTAAAACATCTTCTGGCAAAGAAAGATGCAAAAGGTCGACTAATACGTTGGATCCTTCTGTTACAAGAATTTGATCTTGTTATCAAAGATAAGAAAGGATATGAAAACGTAGTAGCTGACCATCTTTCACGCATCTCGTCTTCCCTTGTGACCCTGCCGATCAATGACTCGTTCCCTGACGAACAGCTTTTGAGCGTATCCAATGAACCATGGTTCAGGGATATTGTGAACTATCTTGTCACGGTACTTATACCCAGCGATTGGTCAAAACAGGACAAATACCGCTTTTTATCCCAAGTAAAACACTTTTACTGGGACGATCCATACTTGTTTAAGTATTGTCCTGATCAGATCATTCGCCGATGTGTCCCGAAAGAAGAGTTCAAGAGTGTTCTTTCTTTTTGTCATGATCAGGCCTGTGGGGGTCACTTTGGTCCTAAAAAGACGACAGAGAAGGTTTTGCAATGTGGATTTTATTGGCCGACCTTATTCAAGGACGCATTTGAGCATTGCAAAACCTATACACAATGTCAGTACACGGGTAGAATCTCCCAGAGGAATGAAATGCCTCAGCAACCCATTCTGGTTGTTGAAATATTCGATGTTTGGGGTATTGATTTTATGGGTCTCTTTCCCAACTCCTTTGGGAATTTGTTGTTAGTTATATGTATGCCCTAGAGGCCATTACTGTACATATGATGTATATTGTAGTGGATGCTAGGACGTATATAGGGAGGACTTTCTTGCTCGACATGATAGTATGTTATCTGGTTACACTTTACCTTAACGTGTATACTGATTGTCTCTCTGTTACATGTTGGTGCCTTTAGGATGTGTACTTGACTACCTGGACTATGATGCGGATTATACTAGTGGGGACATGGTAGTCCATAAGTACATCCTTCAAAGTCCCTAGTCGAGGGTGTGTCGAGACGGGGCATCGATATACCAGAGTAGACTAGCGTGTACCTTCTCGACCCATACAGATGGGCGATGGATGATCCCATATCCATTGGTGTTTGACATCAGAGATGATATACGTGTGCTCAGTAGAGACTGGGTACAATGGACGGACTCGCCGAGAACTCGCAGATGGTATTATACCTCACGTCAGATGGCAGTTCTCTGGTGACACTGGTACAGGTTAGTCTGTTGACCCGAGATCGTCATAGAGTCTTGTGTGGTTCCCACTGTGCTTTGATTTCCATCTTACCACGTCTAAGAGGGCGTGCAAAACGGTGGTTTTTGGGTACAGTTCCGAGTCACATGGAGGCAATGAGCGATAGGAGGGGATTCGTCTCTCCCGGTATAGGGGGTTGATGTTGCGCTGTGTTCGATTGGCTATAACAGGAAATCCCTAGCCAGGATTGCTGAGATTTACTGGTAAGTGTTACCAGTAGTTTCTCGAAGTGTTATAGACCTCATATCGACACGACTTATCGAGCTATTGGGGTCTGACGTTTACCACCCCTAGGCGAGATATGCGACATATCAGACGATCAGACCGGACTGTACGGTAGTGTTACTGGTTGGATTCACTGGAGTGTGAGCGGGCTTGCTCGTCGATCTTCTGATCGCTCAATACCCGGGTGGCCGTTACGTTTAGCAGACCGCTTGCGGCTTGTGGGTGTTTGATATGATCATCATCTGCTGCCGGCATATTGACGAGTCTTTAGAGTCCTACACAGAGGTTTCCTGGCTCAAGCGAAACGAAATAGGAGCGCATATGAGATATGTGCGGGACCAAGAATAATGCGTGTATGTGATGCCGTATTTCATTCTCGCGATGAATGTATCGATTAGGTTATATGCGATATACCCTAGATATCGATTCAAGCGTTGATTCGATAAGCCGATACATTGTATACTAGTCGGTTGTGTGCGACATGACTGGATCATTGAATCAAGTGTTGATTTAATGATTTAATGCATAATTATATATTTGATATATTGGTTTGCATTAACTAGTATCGGTTCACTTTAAATGGATATTCTCACTCGGATGTACACATTGTATATATGATATACTTTTATGCACTTGTTTGTATCATGATTGATGATACATGCTAGTTTGGGTTTGTGTAAAGAATTAAACCATGGTTACTTAAGTGGTTAGGGTTTCATTTCCTTTTCTCATTTATTTATTTCATTTATTCATTTTGAAATAAATAAGAATAAAGAGAAAGAATGGTGGCTTTATTTGTAGTTTAGTTGAAGCTTCATGAAGCTTTGACCAAAGTCCACCATTCTTATCTCATTCTTAACCCTAACCATTCAACTAACTTTGGTTAATTCTCTACACATTACCATGGTTAGATTATGATAATCATTCCATTTATTTTCTATTTTTGGAATAACTTATCATGAGATTTTCTTCTTCTTCATCTTCTTCCATGAAGAAAGCAAGCTCCATCAATGGTGATTGATGGAAATGAGTGAGAAATCCAATTCTAAAGTCTACCCACTTCCTATTTCTTCATCCTCTACCTCTTGCCAAGTAGTAGAGTGTGTTTTCTTCACAAGTTTCTTGACTTGGTGAAGTCGGAGCTTGATTTAGCGATGCCTCGACGTAGATCATCTTCGGCATGGACATCGATGACCTAGCCCGTCCATTCTCCGATGAAGCCGACGCTAGAGCCCGGGACTTGTTATGGACAGCGAGGAGACTTCATTACGGAGCTTTGGAGGTGGAGAACCGGATCTACAAAGGTTGTATTTCCGTATCTCTTAGTTAAGTGTTAACTAGTTATCTTTTCGCCTAGAAATCTAGCCAACGATTCCGTAGTCTAGGGTTTCTCGGCAGCGTATTTTTTGAAATTGGCATGTTCGATGCCTTGTGAGACCTCATTAGGGTGCCTAGGAACCCTACAGTGGTATCAGAGCCTAGCTAGAGCCTTAGGCGAAGTCTAGACGGAATTTGAAGTCCGAACGAACCCGAAACCCAATTCCGATCATGCTCTCTGTACTTTTTTGAAAACAGTGAGTTTTTCTATATTAAAAATTGCTAAAAAATTGAACAGGGAAATATATGAGTTACGGCGCAAAATTGGACCCATGATTCATCCAACAGAGCGCGGAACCGCGGTAGAAGCCCAGATTCTGCGGCGGTTCCGCGGCTAGGTGATGACGTCACCTTCCAATTGTTGCACAGTAATTCCTATTTTAATATGCTGGGTTTTCTGGGAATTTTTAATATTTATTCAAGAGTTGAATTTTCTGGGATTTTTTTGGGGATTCGGTGTATCGATCGGAGTATCAAATTTTGTCTGTGTGGCTTTCCGGATAAATTTTAGAATATGTTAATAAGTTCGACCGGATATAAATACCCAATTTTTCCCCTGTCGGGAAATTTCCAAGTGTTGGATTTTTCCGAAGTTTAACGACGTTCTAAGTAGTGCAAGTAACGCGATGGACCCTCTAGAAGACAACAAACCTTAACTCGATTATGTGACTGTCTTGAACTGCCCTTTGAACCTTCGGGTTTGGGGCAGTACGGCGTGCCACATGTGAGGCGTTGGCTTGACCCTTCTACGGCTGGACCGTTGGTACTGAGGCACGAACTGAATGTTGTTAGACTTATTTCATGTGTTGAGCTGTATCGGGAAAACTTGGGTGTTTGACTGTTCGATTGAAAAGTTTAACATTTTCTAATTATCCGGAATGGGATACAATAATTGGAATTCACAAAGAGTTATGAGATAACTTAATGAATGTTATAAACGTAGCAATTTAGTCTCACTTGATCGGTTGCCACGGAATTTTGATGTGATCAAAAGTCCGTCGCAATCACGTAGCGTACGCGGATACTCGCCGGGTAAACTTGATAGACAGCCTCACTCCATAGCCCCGACCAAGTGACTGTAGGAGAACCCCGTCGCCGAAAGCATCCGTTCGGGTGCTCGCGGTAGCGGTGTTCCGCCTTGGTGCACTTCGTCGACGGTATCAGGGGTGCGGCCGCCTACTGAAGTTTGCGACGAGCATTCGATCAGGATGTCGGGAATCCTGTTGAATTGCCCGACTTGATATTGAAAAGTGTTTTCGATAATGAGACTAAAATGCGGGGTTTATAATTGTTAGGCATGCGATGTCTAAGTAATTCATTTGGTCAGGCATGCGATGTCTGAGGTGGTTGCGGATTCCAACTGTTGTAGTTTTACACTTTCTTTTCTATGACCGTAAGTGTAATATATGATATCGCCGGTTTCGTTGCTATATGTCAACGACAATTGGGATGGACATATTTACTTACGTTGATGACATGTGATATTATGTGTTGCTGGATATGTTATATTGGATCGTCGTGTTTGAATAGCCGGGGGTTTTTATGTGAGATGAGTGTTTTTCATTTTCATTCATGTAAAAACTTGTATGTAATATTATTTTATTGGGGCACTTCCAGGTTGCGGAAGTTGTCACCTTTTGTATATTATTTACTTTTCCGCACTAGGATAGACCCAAGGAGGGGAGCACAAGTAACCGGGTTCTAGAGTCCAGTGGGAGACCAACGCGAGGAGTCGAGTCCGGGTCTCCTAACTCTAGAATTGGTAGGGTTACTTGCCGCTCTCGTAGGGGTCTAGGGGTGTGGGTTTGGCTATTCATCACGACCGTGGAATCCGTGTTTTATACTGGCTCGTATTGAAAACACGGCCGTCCTAGTATATCCAATATTTCATATGTTTCTTCTGCTGCGATATCTGTGATGTGATCATGTGATGTTCTATGATAGATACAGTATATAGTATATATGATATATTATATAGACGTTACTTATGTTTTACACCCGCGCTAGCCCTGCCCCGCTCTGCCGTTAGTTACCTAACCTAACGGTGCACGAGGGGACATCGAGGCGAATGCGGATGGCATAAGTGTACGTCGTATTTATCTGTGATGTTTAGGTACTTAAATGATGGGACTTCATTAATGTGATTAATGAAAGTAAAAGAAACCTAAGATGTTGTGGAATCGAATTTCAAAATAAAACAGGTAGCTACAGTTCTTGCTTTGCACAGCGGTATATGTGATATATCCTGCACCTTATTCGATGAGGAAAGGACCGAGATCCCTTCACCGGGAGTGACTCCTTTAGCAATAACTGGCAGATGCTACACACTCGGTTTGTCTTTTGATTGCTTTTAAGAGTTTTTTGCTTTGCACAGTGATATATGTGATATATCCCGCACCTCATTCGACGAGGAAAGGGCCGACGATCCCTTCACCGGAAGTGACCCCTTTAGCAAAACTAGAAAAACCTCAAAAGCACTCCATTTTAAAATCATTTGATTCTACAACGATATCAAGTTCATTACGCAATAGGTTTTAAGAAAAACCTGTCGTAGCCCTCCGTCATTTCAGATAAGTACTAGTTAGTATTCGTGCTACGTTTGTTGACTATGTTAAGGCGTAGTGTGCGGTAGCTAATTAGTGCTTATCTGCATAAGCATATGATGCGATTGGATTAGGGTAGTCGTGCGACTTTGTTGACTATGTTAAGGGTCGTGCGGGTGGGTTTAATTCAATCGGGAAATGACGGGTTGAACTTGACTAGCACTTATGATTTGTTGACTATGTTAAGGTCATATAGCTGCTAGGGGCAAAATATTATCGGGAATTTCAAGTGTTGAAATTCGCAATGAGATTGCATACCTTCTATGAGATAGTTGGATCCCGATACCCGCTGCGAGTAAGAGTTACTCCTGGGAGAGTTTTATACATTACAATTAGCCGATCAAGTAGGTGTCTAGAAAGGTGTTAACGAGGTTACGCCTCTGGGAAAACGAGGTTTACATTAATTAGGTTCGTGCGAAAGCACGGGGGACCTCCCTCAAAGTACCGACACTGGCCTGGCTGAAAGATTGGCGAACTTGTAGTGTGTAATTAATCCCGGCTAGTCTTTCCTTTTAAGGTTTGAAGGAAGATTTGATAAAAAGCAGTGGGAGCCATCCTGATTAGATAAAACAAAAACCAATCTATTCTTGCAAGAGCACACGCTGAGTGTTTTCTTCTCTCTCTCTTCAGGTAGCGACCATATCACGCCTTAATCAAGATAATAATTCGGAATATTGACCGAACACGCTTGTTATACTGAGCTGGGGAACGTTGGTCCCGCTCCAACTTATAATTGTTATAAGACAGAGCAGGAAATTGGGGATTACCAGAATTCCCGTGCCGCCCAAACGAAGAGAGTGCATGCTGATGCATCATCTTCGGGTGTGTTCAGTATACAGAACTGTTTCTCAGTATCCTTTATGTCCTGGGTATGTGATACCAGATCAGGATCCCAGATATGTAATCTGTTACATAGGGCTACAGATAGGTAGAGAACTGAGAACGGGTGATAAGTTTCATGAGGCAGAAAACGGGGCAAATGTTGCAGCCAAATCTGTTGGTCACTGTCACCCTGTATTACAAATACATTAATTCTGAACGATGTTATTAGATACCGAACCTGATATACAAAATCGTATCTATCTCTTTATTAGTAAAGAAATGATAAAATTTTGTATTGTTGGATAATGTTTTGAACATTTCCTATATCAAAAGTTGATCGGTTCAGGCACGTTATCTAAAAGCATTAATGTTCTAAATCAAACTACAGTTCTTAGTATATGGAACACACACAAGAGGAAGAGTTCAGAAATGAACGAATCCTTCTTGAGGTATTGTAAACTAGGTCAGATCAATGCGACCCGACTGGCTAGAGTTACATAAAGATGCATATTTAAATTAGTTTGAACTTACATCTTGTGAAACTCGCCAGTCATGTCACAAAGATAAGATGACCATAGCTCCGTTTAATGGAAACAGAGAAAGAGTTAGTAAACTCTTGGGATGATACATGTTGATGTATGTAGGTCCCCTGTCTACACATGCCAAGAATGGTTCTTTGTACTTCATTATGTTCTCTGATAATCTCTCAAGATTCAGACATATGTTCCTGTTGAAACACAAGTCTGAACCTTTTGAGATATTCACATAATATAAGTTAGAAGTAGAGAACCAATACTGGTATAAGTATTATGTCCTGTGATGAGATCAAGGAGGAGAATACTTGAGCACGGAATTCCTGGATTGTTCTAAAGGAGAATAAGATTCTCTCTCAGCATTACTCCTCCGTATACACCATTGCAAGATGGTATATCGGGGCGGAGAAGATACACCCTATTTGATATGGTGTGCTCTATGATGAGTACTATTGAGTTACCTATTTCCTTTTGGGAGTTATGCACTTGAGAAGCTGCATACCTATTGAATAGGGTTCCAATCAAATCAGTTGCCTACCACTTCATATGTGATATGGAATGGGAAGAACCCATGTCTTAAGTTAGTTAAGATTTGGGATTGTCCGGCCTATGTCTAAAAACAAAATCCGGACAAGCTCGAGGCAAGGTCTGTAATGTAGAACTGGAAAGGTTTCAGCTATACAAACTACAGCAGATGATTTGATAGAACCGAAGGATTCAATAGATACCAACAAACCTCAGCCTCTCCGCCGATCTAGTAGGGTTCCTCACCCACCTGAGAGATACTTCGGTTTCTCTATGACAGTGGGAGCGAGGATTGCATCATGAGATGATGACCCAACTAGTTTCGAGCAGGCCATCGAGAGTGAAGACTCTGTAAGAATGGCTGGATGCTTAGTGATCTGAGATGGAATCCTTATACACCAACAAAGTATGGACTTTGGTTGCTATATCTGAAGGGTTAAATCCCCACCAGGAGCAAGTATATCTTGAGAAGATTACTTGGTGTAGATGGAAAGGTTGAGACTTTCAAAGCTAGACTTGTTAAAGGTTTTCGTCATCGACCAGGAGTGGATAATGATGAAACCTTTTCCAGTACCTATGCTTAAGTCCATCCAGATACTACTTGCCACGGCTACATACCATGACTACGATATCTGGGGGTTGGGTGTCATGACTGCTTTTCTAAATGATGATTTGGAAGAAAGCGTCTATAAGTACACAGCCAGAGGGCTTCGTAGACAGTGGGAGCAGCGGAAACGTGTGCAAGATGTTTTATAGGATAAAGCAGGCATCGCGGAGTTGGAACATCTATTTTGATGGATTAGTCAAAGAGTTTGACATCATCAAAATGGTAGATGAACCTTGTATAAACAAAAAGGTAGTAGGGAGTATGGTGATGATCCTCGTAAAGTACGTGGATGACATACTCTTGATAGGGAAGGAGTTTCCTATGCTACGCTCGATCAATCTCCGCTTATCACAATGACTCTCCACAAAGGATCAAAGTGATACCTACTAAATCCTGGAATTTGGATCTATGAGATAGATCTAAATGGATGTTAGGCTTCTCACTAGTTGTAGTGAGATAGTATCAATTGATCCTGGGGAGAATCACTGGAAGTGTTCCAGGGTGATGAAGACGACTGAATGTCAGTCGCAGGCATTGTCTTTACCCTCAGTAAAGGGACGGTATGTTGGAAGAGTTCCAAGCTAGATACCGTGACATACTAGAAGATAAAGGCAGGATACATCGCTACTTAAGATGCTACCCTAGAGGCTGTTTGGGTGTATATTGGTTCATGAGATGAACTATGTTCCTCCCATTGTGTGACAATGGAGTTATGGCTTATGCCAAGGAACGCAGGTCCCATCAGTGATCCAGACATATTCTAAGGCAGTATCACCTGATCATGGAGATGGTTGATCTCCAGGGTGATCGAGATTAGGAGAGTAGACTCAGAGGACAACACGGCGGATCCACTCATGAAGGCCTATTCCCAGAGAGAGACTTTTATGGGATGGTTGAGTATGAGATACTACAACCACTGCTACAGATGGCCCTAGTGCAAGTGGGAGATTGTTAGTTATATGTATGCCCTAGAGGCCATTACTGTACATATGATGTATATTGTAGTGGATGCTAGGACGTATATAGGGAGGACTTTCTTGCTCGACATGACAGTATGCTATCTGGTTACACTTTACCTTAACGTGTATACTGATTGTCTCTCTGTTTCATGTTGGTAAAGCCCTTAGGATGTGTACTTGACTACCTGGACTATGATGCGGATCATACTAGTGGGGACATGGTAGTCCATAAGTACATCCTTCAAAGTCCCTAGTCAAGGGTGTGTCGAGACGGGGCATCGATATACCAGAGTAGACTAGCGTGTACCTTCTCGACCCATACAGATGGGCGATGGATGATCCCATATCCATTGGTGTTTGACATCAGAGATGATATACGGGTGCTCAGAAGAGACTGGGTACACTGGACGGACTCGCCGAGAACTCCCAGATGGTATTATACCTCACGTCAGATGGCAGTTCTCTGGTGACACTGGTACAGGTTAGTCTGTTGACCCGAGATCGTCATAGAGTCTTGTGTGGTTCCCACTGTGCTTTGATTTCCATCTTACCACGTCCAAGAGGGCGTGCAAAACGGTGGTTTTTGGGTACAGTTCCGAGTCACATGGAGGCAATTACCACGTCGAAGTGTTATAGACCTCATATCGACACGACTTATCGAGCTATTGGGGTCTGACGTTTACCACCCCTAGGCGAGATATGCGACATATCAGACGATCAGACCGGACTGTATGGTAGTGTTACTGGTAGGATTCACTGGAGTGTGAGCGGGCTTGCTCGTCGATCTTCTGATCGCTCAATACCCGGGTGGCCGTTACGTTTAGCAGACCGCTTGCGGCTTGTGGGTGTTTGATATGATCATCATCTGCTGCCGGCGTATTGACGAGTCTTTAGAGTCCTACACAGAGGTTTTCTGGCTCAAGCGAAACGAAATAGGAGCGCATATGAGATATGTGCGGGACCGAGAATAATGCGTGTATGTGATGCCGTATTTCATTCTCGCGATGAATGTATCGATTAGGTTATATGCGATATACCCTAGTTATCGATTCAAGCGTTGATTCGATAAGCCGATACATTGTATACTAGTCGGTTGTGTGCGACATGACCGAATCATTGAATCAAGTGTTGATTTAATGATTTAATGCATAATTATATATTTGATATATTGGTTTGCATTAACTAGTATCGGTTCACTTTAAATGGATATTCTTACTCGGATGTACACATTGTATATATGATATACTTTTATGCACTTGTTTGTATCATGATTGATGATACATGCTAGTTTGGGTTTGTGTAAAGAATTAAACCATGGTTACTTAAGTGGTTAGGGTTTCATTTCCTTTTCTCATTTATTTATTTCATTTATTCATTTTGAAATAAATAAGAATAAAGAGAAAGAATGGTGGCTTTATTTGTAGTTTAGTTGAAGCTTCATGAAGCTTTGACCAAAGTCCACCATTCTTATCTCATTCTTAACCCTAACCATTCAACTAACTTTGGTTAATTCTCTACACATTACCATGGTTAGATTATGATAATTGATTAAGAGAGGTTTTGTCGATCAAAAATATTTACCGCAATCAAGAACGGCGTCGCATGAAGCTAGCCGGTGAATACGGGTCGGTCCACAGGGATGTGTAAATCTTCTTTAAGTTCTTACGAGTTAATTCCAAATGGTGTTTGGATTTATAATTAAACCTAAAAATTGAAGTTGTATGAGACTAGGATTAGAAACTTGCTAGGATTAGGTCTAGGGAAAATTTGGTAAACAAAGATTTACATCTCTTTCCATTGCTATTAATTAAAGATATCATATTAGTGTTATGGTAAATCTTAACAAAGGGGATTAGGATGATTGGGAAGATTGATTCTTCCTCTAGATCCTTGTCCTTCCTTTCTTAATCTTTACCCTAACCTCTATGGAAAACCTTAAAATCCGGGCCTTTAGACTACGGAATTCACCGTTACCTTGAGGGTAAAAGTGCCGTAGGGAGCGGAATGAAAAGGTATGCATTGAGTTCTAATGTTCATAAAAGTTTAGCAACGAAAAGAGATGAGAGATCTTCGTCTCTCAAATCCTTCCCTATTCCTAACCCTAACAAGCGAGGAAACTACTCGCTCATTGAGGGGATGAAGAAAAACATGATTTTATTAGAGAGAGAAAACATCATTGCAAATTAATAAAAGCTAAAATAAATTAAACTAAGGCGAGAAAAATAAATTACCTCGGGCAGATAAAAAAACTAGAACTACTGCAAGGAAAATTACCTACTTACTTTTGATGCACTCTAACTTCAAGAAAACAGAATTTTATTCATGAGAAGAGGCATGAGAAATTACAAGGTCTTGGGTTCTATTTATAGGACATAGAAACCCTATGGCTACAGATTGCACCGCATGTCTAAAGTTACAAATATACCCCTAGAAAGATCTTTCCAGAGCCGCCACAAATTATGGTAAAAATTTCTTCGCACTAGGGCACAAGACGGCCGCGGATCCGCGGCATGGGCGCGCTTGGGCCACGGATCCGCGGCCCAATGATGAGATCATGTGATTATTTTTTTCTGGGCTTCTTTAGGTTACTCTGGGATTCCTGGTTCTTTATTCATATTATCATTTGGGCTTCTACAGTGATACCAGATCTTCAGCGAACACTTTGCATTGGATCTTTTAACCGTCTTTCTTGCAAATTTGGATCTTTTGTTGTCTTGTTGATGGTGAACCGTTCTTCTGCTGAGCTTTACCAAGATCTTCCTATTTGTTGGTCAAAAATCCTTCTTTTGTGTCGTCTTTTGTGTTTTTCACTGTTTTCACGCCAAGAACCTGTAACCTGTAACATGTAGCAGATATGGGTCAAAAGCACCTGTTTTTATTCTTAAATGCATAAGAATGGGGCATACAAAATGCAATATTATGTGCTAAACAAATACCCCCAAACTTATCTTTTGCTCGCCCTCGAGCAAACTTATTATTTAAAAATCTAACCTAGCCACACTTTCGCAGGGAAACGCGATTGCACTGAGCTCGTGCAACAAGCCGTTAAACCTCTAGGTGTCCCCAGTAGGAGGAGTGTTGTCTCCTGAGGGTTTTCAGCGGATTACACCCACAAAATCCTATCAATTTGGCTTTTCGACTTTTGTTTTCTAATTAGGTCTTCTAACAAGGAATTCTATTATCGTCGACTCGCAAATTATCCACCCATATTCTTTACACTTCCTCATCATTTAACTTAAGATTATATATATCCTGTAGAATTACCTAGCTTTCGGTATTTCTTAAGTTTTCCTTCTAGAGTTCCATCTCCACTTAGGAATTTCTATCAACTCTATTAAAGATACAAGTTTTATTCTTCATCCCTTTCTCTTATCTAAACTCCAATCACATATCCCTACGTGTGTGTAAATATCACCCCTACACTTGGAAATTCAAATCAAGCAATCGTACTCCCGTCCATTGTCCAAAGCACTTGTGAATTTTCGCTTTCACATCCTTCATGCGACTGTTAATACTTCTTGAGGTACCAACAACCGATTACAAGATGTGTTAGCGTTTTTTTTTTTAAAGCGTACTTCCTAGTTTAGCAACACCCAAGGCTTTTAGCAGTGGCTCCCAAACCAGTTGGTCTAAGGCACTAGGTGATGAAGCACCCTCGCTAAATATTTTTCTATTTTTTTTTTTTTTACAGCCTTAAGTAATCACAAAAACCAGTGTCCATTTTTTTCTTTATCCACTTTTTTTTTCTTTTTCTTTGTGCTAAGGACGTTAGACAAGAGTATTTCAAGGTCTCTTCTACTAATCCAAGTTTCAAGGTGCGTGTTTGTGCCTTTTGTAGGGTATACATTTTCAGAATCTAGACTTAAACTAGGAACTATTTTTCGAACTTATACTCTAATAAAAGTTTTAATACTTTTCCTTCGTTTTGACTTAGCCCAAGAAGTGAACCCAAAATTTGCCTATTTCTAAATAAACTACAAGGCATATACTTTCTACCGTTAAACTCTAAAGAATGTTATTTTTAGGGTTTTTAATTTGCTAAGTCTAAGATTTAGTTTTTCCTAGCCAGTTAACCTAGTTATCAAACTCAAGTCAATTAACCAGAATTGAATACATTAATTTTTATAATTTTTGAATTTTTTCAATTTTTATGGGTTTTTCTGTTTTCTAATTTTTTTTATTTTTCAAATTTTTCAAATTTTTATGATTTTTATAAAAATGTAATGCAGAAATTAAATATGCAAAAAGGAAAAAATATATATACAATATGCTATGCAAAAGATAACTATATACACTACTCTCTCCCCCAAACTTGAGCAAAGCAGTGCCCTCACTGCCCGGCCCCACGTCGCGCTCGTGAACGTGAACGTGATCTTTCCCCTCGAGCCAAAAGTGTTTGTATCCCCCTCTCAATTTCCGTTAACCGACGGTCGTGATCTCGTGCGGTCGCGCGAAACTCATCCCTCAAAGAATCAATCCCTCTCACTGCCCTCCGCATCAATCGCGCATGCTCTTGGGGAGTTAGCTCTTCCCCGCTCGAAGTCGAGCTCGAGCTCGGGGTGTGTGCAGGTACATGTTCTGCCAGTTCGGTCCGTGTCCAAATCTCCGTTAGTCTAGAGTAGGACGACGAGACGCCCTCTAAAAGTGGTCGGACCGGGGTATCGTCTATCAAATATGAGTCAAATTCCTCGGCTGGGAGGAAATAACGGCAGAGTTGGGTAACTAGCATGGGGCATGGGTATACAGGACCTTGTTTCCCCGAGCCTATAGAGTGGAGCAAAACCGTACACATGTCGAACCTAGGATTTTTCGTCATTAGAGTGTGGACGACATGTAACGAAGGGGTGAAAAAGGTCGTGTTGTGAGAACTTCCAAAAATATTGTTTTGTGCCCACCGGCACACAGTTAAAACGTTTGCGAAAAGGGTCCGTGCTTGGATACCCTTACGCGGCTCTCATGCACAGTTATTACCCATTAAAGGCATATAGTCTTCAAAGCGCAGTGGGTGGTCATGTGCAGGGACACGCGGTATGAGTGTAACCTCGTGTATCATGTCCCTGTCGATGCGAATTTCTTGAGTTCCCCAATTCAATTTAATGTATCCGAAGTTGTCTAGACTATTTTCCTCCATTGATTCATAAAATAGAGTAACGAGTTCAGGTAGGGCAAATGCAGATCCGTGATTGTAGAGGAGGAAATTCCAGCCCCGTTGTGCGATTTCGTGTGGGAAATAACTACCATAAATCTCATGTGCAAACACAGGGGAAAAGTCCCTTTCAAATTGGAATTTACGTGCCATATAGATGTGTGCAGGAAAATATATGTAATAACAGAGAGGAAAGACACAGATGTACCTCCCCCGAAAATTTCAAGGGGTGAAGCTTCAGATGAGCGGCGGATCAGCGGCTGGAGGCGGCGGATGCGGCGGTTACGCGGCAGCTTGGCGGCGGCACGGCGAAAATCTTCTGCAACAGATCGGTGGCGGCGCTAGGGTTTTAAGGAGAATGAAAGAATTAGGGTAAAATGACAGGGGGGGTCGAGTGCCTTTAAATAGGGGGGAGGAGGTGATTTTGCAAAAAACACCCTCTAAAGAGAGGGTTTTATTTGTAAATTCAGCTATTAATCTGCAAATTTGCAATTCGGTCCAAAAAAAAAAATTAATTTATTTTTTATTTTTCATTTTTTATGGTATTTTGGAAATATATATTTACAAATTATATACACACCCCCAAACTTATTTGAAATACTGTTTTGGAAAAAAATGAAATTTGGGGGTGAAAGTGGAGGAAAATTACTCAGTGTAGATCGGCTCCTGTAAAAGCAGGAGCTCCTCCGAATGGTCCGCTGAGAAGAACGGTTTCAAACGATGTCCATTTACTTTGAATGAAGTACCGTCTTCCGGATTCTCAAGATCAACCGCACCGTGCGGATAAACGGTGCGGACTACAAAAGGTCCTCTCCACCGGGACCGGAGCTTGCCCGGATGAAAATGTAACCGAGTATCATATAATAAAACCTGTTGACCTGGTTTAAATGTCTTGCGCAAAAGGTTTTTATCATGAAATACCTTAACTCGGTTTTTAGCAATCACAGCATTATCATATGCCTTATCCCGCAGCTCTTCTAGTTCATTTAACTGCAGCTTTCGGTTGCTGCCCGCATCTCCTAAAGATAGATTCAGCTCTTTAATGGTCCAAAATGCCTTATGCTCAATTTCTACTGGGAGGTGGCACGCCTTCCCGTAGACAAGCCGGTATGGAGACATGCCAAGATCGGTCTTGTATGCAGTACGGAAAGCCCATAGTGCATCGATTAATTTTAGTGACCAATCTTTACGGTTTTTAGAAACCGTTTTCTCCAAGATTTGCTTAATTTGTCTATTCGAGATCTCGGCTTGCCCATATGTTTGGGGATGGTATGGCGTTGACAGCTTATGGGTGATAGAGTATTTGCGCATTAGGGACTCAAAAGTCCTATTGCAAAAGTGAGAACCATTATCACTTATTATCGCACGAGGGTGCCCAAATCGAGAAAAGATGTGATCTTTTAGAAATCGAACGACAACCTTGTTGTCATTCGTTCGACTTGGTATAGCCTCGACCCACTTTGAAACATAGTCAACAGCCAAAAGAATATACACATTTCCAAAAGAGTTAGGAAATGGTCCCATGAAGTCTATACCCCAAACATCAAAGATGTCTACAACCAAAATTGGTTGGAGCGGCATTTCGTTTCTCCGCGATATCCGGCCCAAGTGTTGGCACCGGGAGCAAGTTTTGCAGTATTCGAATGCATCTTTGAAGAGTCGTGGCCAATAGAAACCACACTGCAAAACTTTCTCGGCTGTCTTCTTTGGGCCAAAGTGCCCGCCACATGCTTGATCGTGGCAAAAAGACAGCACACTCTTGACCTCATTTTCTGGTACACACCGGCGAATGATTTGGTCGGAACAATATTTAAAAAGATAAGGTTCATCCCAGTAAAAATGCTTTACTTGGGACAAAAATCGAAGTTTATCTTGTTTCGACCAATCGTTAGGTATCAAGCCGGTGGCTAAGTAGTTTACAATATCGGCGAACCATGGTTCGCAAGAAACAGTCAAGAGTTGCTCATCGGGGAAAGCATCAGTGATAGGCAGTTCAAGTGTAGGCGAAAAAGGAAGTCGTGAAAGGTGATCGGCCACTACGTTTTCACATCCCTTTTTGTCCCTTATAACAAGGTCAAATTCTTATAGCAAAAGGATCCAACGTATTAGCCTAGACTTAGCATCCTTCTTCGCAAAAAGGTGGCGAAGAGCTGAGTGATCCGTGTACACTATAACTGGAGAGCCGATTAAATAAGGCTGAAATTTCTCAAGTGCAAACACAACCGCTAAAAACTCTTTTTCTGTTGTTGTGTAGTTTAATTGGGCCTCATTTAATGTTCGGCTAGCATAGTAAATTACATGCGGCATCTTGTTAATGTGCTGTCCAAGAACAGCACCAATTGCAAAATCTGATGCGTCGCACATAATTTCGAAGGGATGCGTCCAGTCTGGAGATGAAAGGATGGGCGCAGAAATGAGTGAGTGTTTCAAAGACTCGAACGCTTTCATGCAAGTTGAGTCGAAAACAAAAGTAGTGTCCTTGGCCAACAAGAGAGTCAAGGGTCTAGCAATCTTGCTAAAGTCCTTGATGAACCGTCTATAAAAACCGGCATGGCCAAGGAAAGCTCGGATATCTTTGACGCATTTAGGAGGAGGAAGATTAGAAATGACTTCGATTTTAGCTCTATCAACCTCTATGCCGTTTTGCGAGATGACATGTCCCAAGACAATGCCTTCTCGTACCATAAAGTGGCACTTCTCCCAATTCAAAGTCAAGTTCTTTTCCCTACAGCGGGTGAGAACCGCGTCAAGATGTCGTAAACACTCATCGAAGGAGTCACCAAAAATGGAGAAATCATCCATAAAGATTTCTAAAAACTTCTCCACCATGTCCAAAAAGATCCCCATCATATACCGCTGAAATGTAGCGGGTGCATTGCATAACCCAAAGGGCATGCGACGATAAGCAAAAGTGCCAAAGGGACAAGTAAATGTAGTCTTGTCTTGATCCTCTTTGGCTATGGGGACTTGATTATAACCGGAATAGCCATCTAAAAAGCAGTAGAATTCGTGCCCCGCTAATCGTTCTAGCATTTGGTCAATGAATGGTAAAGGAAAGTGGTCCTTCCTTGTCGCGGCATTGAGTTTTCGGTAGTCGATGCAAACTCGCCACCCAGTTTGAGTGCGAGTGGGAATTAACTCATTTGCCTCGTTGGTAATGACCGTGATGCCCGATTTCTTTGGCACGACATGAATGGGGCTAACCCATTGGCTATCCGAGATAGGGTAAATAATACCGCTATCAAGACATTTAACAATCTCCTTCTTGACCGCCTCTTTCATGATGGGGTTGAGGCGTCTTTGTGGATCCCGTGCCGGCTTGGCATCATCCATCAAGTGTATATGATGTTCGACAATGAGGGGACTAATCCCCTTGATGTTCGCCATAGACCAGCCGAAAGCTTGCCGATTATTGTATAAGACCGTTAAAAGAGCCTTCTCTTGCTCAAGAGCTAGAGAGGCCGAGATGATAACAGGTAAGGTCTCATTTTCACCTAGATAAGCATATTTTAGGTGCGACGGCAAAAGCTTTAGTTCGAGTTTAGGTGGTGAAACAATAGATGGTAACAATGGAGTAACTGTTTCAAACTCGAAGGATTCCATCAAAGGTTCAAATTGAGTGTACGCTACCGAGTCGGATGGTTCAACTAACTCATCCGCAAAAGCAAAAGACTCAAACTCGGGTGGAGAGTCTTCAAGATCATCAACGAAGGTGAAACACTCATAATCTTTGTCCGACGTGAAAGCTGTGTCGGATTCTAGGAGGAACGCACTAGTGGCGTCAATATTACTGTGATCGAACATGAAATTCTTGAACTCACAGTCCTCCTCCGCGATCTCATCGATCGAGCACACATCAAGTACGCTAGAATTAGGCTCGCAAGGTTGACTTCCTAACTTGAAAATGTTAAGTTCAACTGTCATCTTGCCAAAGGATAAATTCATTGAACCGTTACGACAGTTGATTACCGCGTTAGAAGTCGCGAGGAATGGTCGACCAAGTATCACCGGAATTTGATTACGGGGGTTAATGACAGGCTGTGTATCCATAACAATAAAGTCAACGGGAAAAATGAAATCCCCAACTTTAATTAACACATCCTCCAACTCTCCCCTAGGGTGGGTGATTGATCGGTCGGCCATTTGGAGAGTGCAATGAGTAGGCTTGAGCTCTCCAACGCCTAATTGTTCATACACCGAATAAGGTAGCAAATTGACACTAGCACCAAGATCTAATAGTGCTCTATTGATGGTCTTGTTCCCAATTGTGATCGAAATAGTAGGACAACCGGGGTCCTTGTGCTTAGGGGGTAAGGAATTGACAAGAGCATCACTAACAGCACTAGCCATGAAAACTTTCTTTGGTACTTATGACTTCCTCTTTTTGGTGCATAAGTCCTTTAGGATTTTTGCATATGAAGGAACTTGTTGGATTGCATCCAAAAGAGGGATATTTATGCTGACCTGCTTGAACAACTCTACAATCTTCTCCATTTGTGGAGTTGGTTTATTGGATCGCAACCGATTTGGAAAAGGAACATTTTGAAAAGTAGTTGAGTCCAATTTTTGCGGATCAGATTGTTGAGTTGGGACGGAACCCCTTGTAGATGTTTTCGTGTTGTGAGAAGAGGGTCCGTTCGAGCTAGAAGAAGTAGAGCCATGTGAAGGATGGAGAATAGGCTCTAACGAAGAAGAAGAGGAAGATGAAGAAGATGAAGAACCACCGGCCGAGGTGTCATGGTGAATACCCACATTGTTTTGCAGCACTCTTCCGGATCTCAACGTAGTCACAGCATTCACGTTATGATTCTGCTGTTCATATGCAACATGTGCGTGACCGGGATTTGGGAGTGGTTGAGACGGAAGCTTTCCTTTCTCTCGCTCTTTCAATGCTGCGTTGAGTTGTGCAATTTGTGCCTCAATAGCCTTGATGCTTTGATCGTGTGAGGCACTGTTTTGCACCAAAGATTGAACAGAAGTCTCTATCCTAGCAGTGGACTGTGCAGATTGCTTTAGGAATGCTTCTAGACTTCTTTCGAGCGAGCTAACAGCATTTTGAGGGGGAACAAAATTGTTGGGTACAAAATTGTTCATCTGATTAGGGTAAGGTTGCTGTTGGAGAGGCTGCTGAAATTGAGTTTGTGGAGGTGCTTGTTGTTGTGGAGGAGGAGCCCTTTGAAAATTGTTGTTTCCTTGGGGTTGTTGATTGTGGTTCCAAGCGAAATTAGGGTGGCTCTTCCAACCCGGATTCTATGTCGAAGAGTATGGATCATTTCTTTGTCGTTGCTGAAAGGCAGCATTGACTTGATCTTGTCCTTGAGTGGATGCAGTGTAAGGACACTCTTCGGTGAGATGTGATGGATCCGAACAACAAGCACAAACAGTTCGTGGGGGCATGACAGGGGCAGGAGAAGGTGCTGAGATTTTGGTCTCAAGCGCTTCTAGCTTTTTCGTAAGAGCGGCCATCTCGGCCTTCATAGCAATTGACATCTCTACTTGATGTATGCCTGCCCTAGGTTGACCAATAGAAGAAGATGATGTGGTCTTGGTGCTCTCCCATTGAATTGTTTGCTCACTAAGATCCTCAAGAAACTGCCACGCTTCCTCACTAGACTTGGACAGAAAGTGACCTTGACTAATGGTTTCTAGCAACTGCTTCGTTGCCGGGTTCAATCCCTCGTATAATGTTTGGCAAAGTTGCCATCTTTCGATTCCATGGTGAGGGCATTGAACGAGAAGGTCTTTGAATCTTTCAAAACATTTCCAAAATGGTTCAGCAGGAAGCTGTGAAAATTGTATAATTTCATTACGGATTTTTGCAGTTTTGTGATGAGGATAGAACTTTTTAAGAAAAGCTTTCACAAACTCGTCCCAATTTCTAATTGAGTGTGATGCGGTGCTGTATAGCCACTTCTCGGCTAGGTCACATAAGGTGAAAGGAATGACCCTTAGCCTTATAGCGTCATCACTTAATTGGGTAGTTTTCATCATGGCGCAAACGTTTTGGAATTTGTTGATAAAGATATATGCATCTTCGGATTCCAAACCATGAAACTTAGGCAGCATGTTGATGAAGTGGGGTTTGATCTCAAAATTGTCCCCATTAGCCGGTGGGAGGGAAAGACAAGTAGGAAGGATGGTGCGGACGGGGTAGAAAAGATCCTGGAGCGCGACTCGTGCGGGCGTTTCGACAGGCGGAAGATTCGGGTTATTCGCACCTAACGGAGGTGGAATCCTTCCCGTAGGTAAGGTGTTGTTAGGATCGTATCCATACATACCTTCGAAAGAATGTGATGGTGAAAGTGAAGAAGTGGACAAGATTTCGACTTCGGAGTCGAAAGGTTCGTCGGTCGGTACCAACGAAACACGGACTAATCGGGCGCTAGGGTCCCTAGTCCAACCGGACATACACTAAAAGGGTTAGTGTAGTCGAAAGATGAAAGACAGAATGTGAAGGTAAGAAAACGTCAATAAGAAGAAGTGGTGTAAGTGAGTGCAAAGATTCTTTAGCGACAAGTTGCAAGTTTTGAAAAGATTTCCCCTTTTTTCTTTTTAAGTGAGCTTTTGCAAAAAGATTTTGAAGAGAGACTCATGACACAATTGCAATTAACCACACATGCACAATCAGACCTAAGTCTAGGGTTACCTAGGTCAGCTAGACAGCTCCTAACTGTTCCAAAGGGCTAGAGATAGGACCTCAAACCGCCTCTTCACGGACAAGTACGGCCAGGTAAGTGGGAAGGAACCACCACGACAGTGGGCCTAATTAAAAACCACTAGCCTAGTCACCGCAATGTCGGTTAGGATAAACGGCCGATGCCTATACTAGTCCTCTATCCTATTGAGCTCGACGTCCTTAGGGCTGAGTCTAATATTTTTTAGATTAAAAGTGGTCAATGCAAATGCTTTAAGTGATTTCTGGGGTCCTGGGAAGGGTAATGAAATCCCCACCCAATCTGAATTGGTCAATAGCCCCTTAAAGTCAGATTAAAGTATGCAAAGCAGTAAATCACTTGCAATCAATTTGCTTTTTAGCGCGGCGCAAAGAATCCTGCAGAAAATCAATTATTGGAAGGGGAAGAAGATTTTTAGCGCAAAGAATCCTGCAGAATATTTGACAGAAGAGATATGGAGATTTGTAGAGGAAGGAGAAAGAAATCAAACCACCAAAATTTTTTCCAGAGAGCTCCACAGGGAGCCGCGTTTACGCCGCAGATAACACACCAATGCCGCGGTTCCGCGGTGAACAGGAGGGATCGTGATCTGGAAAAAAATTGTACGGCTCTTCTGTAGCAATCTACCTCTGTTCTGATGTACCTTTTCCTGATTCTCCTTCTGTGTTGTTTCAGATCCGTCAATCCTGCAAAGATCCACAAAGAAAACCCTTCAAACAATAAAAGATGATAATTTTTTTATTATTTTTATGATTTTTCAGATTTTTATGATTTTTTAGATTTTATATTAACCCGAAATTACAAAAAGAAAAGTTTACGCCATCCCCGGCAACGGCGCCATTTGATTAAGAGAGGTTTTGTCGATCAAAAATATTTACCGCAATCAAGAACGGCGTCGCATGAAGCTATCCGGTGAATACGGGTCGGTCCACAGGGATATGTAAATCTTCTTTAAGTTCTTACGAGTTAATTCCAAATGGTGTTTGGATTTATAATTAAACCTAAAAATTGAAGTTGTATGAGACTAGGATTAGAAACTTGCTAGGATTAGGTCTAGGGAAAATTTGGTAAACAAAGATTTACATCTCTTTCCATTGCTATTAATTAAAGATATCATATTAGTGTTATGGTAAATCTTAACAAAGGAGATTAGGATGATTGGGAAGATTGATTCTTCCTCTAGATCCTTGTCCTTCCTTTCTTAATCTTTACCCTAACCTCTATGGAAAACCTTAAAATCCGGGCCTTTAGACTACGGAATTCACCGTTACCTTGAGGGTAAAAGTGTCGTAGGGAGCGGAATGAAAAGGTATGCATTGAGTTCTAATGTTCATAAAAGTTTAGCAACGAAAAGAGATGAGAGATCTTCGTCTCTCAAATCCTTCCCTATTCCTAACCCTAACAAGCGAGGAAACTACTCGCTCATTGAGGGGATGAAGAAAGACATGATTTTATTAGAGAGAGAAAACATCATTGCAAATTAATAAAAGCTAAAATAAATTAAACTAAGGAGAGAAAAATAAATTACCTCGGGCAGATAAAAAAACTAGAACTACTGCAAGGAAAATTACCTACTTACTTTTGATGCACTCTAACTTCAAGAAAACAGAATTTTATTCATGAGAAGAGGCATGAGAAATTACAAGGTCTTGGGTTCTATTTATAGGACATAGAAACCCTAGGGCTACAGATTGCACCGCATGTCTAAAGTTACAAATATACCCCTAGAAAGATCTTTCCAGAGCCGCCACAAATTATGGTAAAAATTTCTTCGCACTAGGGCACAAGACGGCCGCGGATCCGCGGCATGGGCGCGCTTGGGCCGCGGATCCGCGGCCCAATGATGAGATCATGTGATTATTTTTTTCTGGGCTTCTTTAGGTTACTCTGGGATTCCTGGTTCTTTATTCATATTATCATTTGGGCTTCTACAGTGATACCAGATCTTCAGCGAACACTTTGCATTGGATCTTTTAACCGTCTTTCTTGCAAATTTGGATCTTTTGTTGTCTTGTTGATGGTGAACCGTTCTTCTGCTGAGCTTTACCAAGATCTTCCTATTTGTTGGTCAAAAATCCTTCTTTTGTGTCGTCTTTTGTGTTTTTCACTGTTTTCGCGCCAAGAACCTGTAACCTGTAACATGTAGCAGACATGGGTCAAAAGCACCTGTTTTTATTCTTAAATGCATAAGAATGGGGCATACAAAATGCAATATTATGTGATAAACAATAATCATTCCATTTATTTTCTATTTTTGGAATAACTTATCATGAGATTTTCTTCTTCTTCTTCATCTTCTTCCATGAAGAAAGCAAGCTCCATCAATGGTGATTGATGGAAATGAGTGAGAAATCCAATTCTAAAGTCTACCCACTTCCTATTTCTTCATCCTCTACCTCTTGCCAAGTAGTAGAGTGTGTTTTCTTCACAAGTTTCTTGACTTGGTGAAGTCAGAGCTTGATTTAGCGATGCCTCGACGTAGATCATCTTCGGCATGGACATCGATGACCTAGCCCGTCCATTCTCCGATGAAGCCGACGCTAGAGCCCGGGACTTGTTATGGACAGCGAGGAGACTTCATTGCGGAGCTTTGGAGGTGGAGAACCGGATCTACAAAGGTTGTATTTCCGTATCTCTTAGTTAAGTGTTAACTAGTTATCTTTTCGCCTAGAAATCTAGCCAACGATTCCGTAGTCTAGGGTTTCTCGGCACCGTATTTTTTGAAATTGGCATGTTCGATGCCTTGTGAGACCTCATTAAGGTGCCTAGGAACCCTACATTTGTACATACTGCTGGCAGTTGATTATGTTTCAAAGTGGGTAGAAGCCATTCCATGTCGCACTA
Source organism: Agapanthus africanus (assembly GCA_030015575.1). Classification (NCBI taxonomy): domain Eukaryota; kingdom Viridiplantae; phylum Streptophyta; class Magnoliopsida; order Asparagales; family Amaryllidaceae; genus Agapanthus; species Agapanthus africanus. Next base: position 462,623,935 of record JASDDO010000026.1, read on the forward strand.
ATGACAGGAAAGTTGTCATTAAGTTCTTGAAAGAGAATATCTTCTCGCGATTTGGACACCCACGCGCTATTATTAGCGATAATGGGACACATTTCTACAACAGGTCTTTCGAGACTCTGATGCGGAAATACGGAATCAACCACCGACTTTCTACACCCTATCATCCCCAAACAAGCGGGCAGGCTGAAATCTCAAACAGAGAAATCAAACTTATCCTGGAGAAGACTGTTGCTAAGAATAGAAAAGACTGGTCGACCAAACTGACGGATGCTCTTTGGGCATTCCGAACTGCATATAAAACCGACCTAGGGATGTCTCCATATAGGACAGTGTTTGGAAAAGCATGTCATTTACCCGTCGAGATAGAGCATAAAGCATTGTGGGCTATAAAGAAAATAAACTTTGATCTAAACCAAGCCTGCAACTTTCGGAAGCTGCAACTAAATGAGCTAAGCGAACTCTGCGATGAAGCTTATGATAACGCTGTAATTGTAAAGAATAGGACTAAGGTTTTTCACGATAAAAATATTTTGAGGAAAACATTTTCATCTGGTCAACAAGTCCTTCTTTATGATTCACGATTACACCTTCACGCGGGTAAGCTTCGATCTCGGTGGAAGGGACCTTTTATTGTGCGGTCTGTATACCCGCACGGGGCAGTAGAAGTAGAAAATGTTAAAAACGGCATATTTTTTAAAGTGAATGGACATAGACTAAAGCCGTATTTTTCCACTGACCCCACGGAGGAGCTCCTGTTCTTACAGGAGCCAGTTTATTTGGATTTAAATTTCTCCGTCTCACCCTCATATCCTGTATATCACTGCATCATTTTTGAATGAAGGTGAGCGAAAAGAATAAGTTTGGGGGAAGTTCTTCACTTATATATTTTTCCCCTACTAATAATTCCCCCCAGGCTTACAAGTTTTTGTAGGTATAGCGGTTGGCAACAGTGAGGACACTGTTGAAAACAAGTTTGGGGGAAGTTTGTACTTATTTTTGCATCATTTGCATATCATCTGCATAAGCACAAAACATTTCTTTTATAAAATCTATAAAAATTTAAAAATTTTCAAAAACCATAAAAATTTAAAAATTTTCAAATATAAAAATAATTTTAATATTTACATTTTTTGTATATAAATAAGATAATAAAAGTTTAGATAGTGAACAATTACATCCATGAGATTAGAAAAATTTAAGAAAACTAAGAAAATTAGAAGTTTTCTTATACGAACTAGTAATAAGTAGTTATGAGCCATTGTCCCAAGGTTTAGTAAGATGAAGGACGTCACTAAACTGAGGATAAAACTAAGTCTGAAAAATAGTTTCTATTCTGGAAGCCAAACATTTTGAACGTTGCTACCCTGCTATTCGCACTTACACACGTCTTGAAGTCTGGGATAGTAGAGGATACCTTGAAATGCTCTTGTCTTAAAGCCGATGTATGAAAGAAATAAAAAGAAAAAAGTGAATAAAAAAATATAAAGTGGTGAGAAAAATGGACACTGGTTTTGTTATCACCAAGGGCAATAAAAATGTATAGCGAGGGTGCTTCTTCACTTAGTGCCCTAAGGCCAACTGGTCTGGGAGTCACTGCTATGCCTGAGGTGGTGCAAGACGAGGAAAATACACCAAGTAAGTAAGCACAGGAGTAATCGGTCGGTTAGTACCTCAAGAAGTATTAACGGTCGCATGAATGTGTATGAGCAATCTCATCTAAATATTCATTAATTAAAAAGTACTGAGGCTGATGGGCAAGAGTATGATAGCTTGAATTGAATTCTCCGGGTGTAGGGATGTCCTTTACACACACGCAGGGTGATATGATCGATGTTTGGAATAAAGATAGGAATGAAGAATAAGATGATGTTTTATTGAGGGAGGACGTGATTTCTGACATCTTTTCATGACCATTAAGATAGGGCTCATGACAACCGAAAAGCTAGCTTAGTTGGAAACCCTAATTTTCAAAGCTTTTCTTTTACAATTCTTTTCTTTAAATGTAATATTCAAGATTTTCCTTTTATTATTGGATTTTGTGGGTGCAATCCGCTGAAAACCCTCAGGAGACAACACTCCTCCTACTAGGGACACCTAGAGGTTTAAAGGCTTGTTGCACATGCTCAGTGCAATCGTGTTGCCTACGAAAGTGTGCTAGTTAGTTTTTCTCTTTCTTTATTTTCTCCTTCTCTTTTTAATAAAAAGTTCGCTCGAGACGATCGAAATTAAGTTTGGGGGAATTTGATTAGTCAAAATATTGCATCTTTTAACCGGCAATTTCCCTATCATTTGCATTCATATAGAAGTGTTCGGCATTCATATAGCACATATTAGCAAAACTGTCGTAAAATATCAGATTACATGTGTTAGACCTTAAAACCGGCATTTCTAGGGAAATTGACTGCATTTCATAGCCTGGCATTATTTCTATATATTGCAACCTGTGTTTCGAAGTCCGTGCAGGAAAATCAGAAGATCGGTCAAAAATTTACATGACAAGACTGCTAAAAGAATACGCCAACTCAAGGATTTCGAATCTAGTATTGATCTAAAGGGCATTCAGGAATTCAATATATCACAAAAGACATCTGAAGACATAATAAGCCAACACAAGAAAGTTGAAGCCATAAGGCCACCAAATGGCCGCGGTTCCGCGGCCTAAGCCTCCTTGTGCCGCGGAACCGCGGCAGTTATGCCACGTCAGCCCTAAAATTTTGGTGCAAAATGCTTCTCTCAGGGTCCACACTTCAGAAAGACATGTCAAATTCCAGAAGACCCCAGAACCTTCTGCCAGATCAGCAAGCTTTGGGATCTATACTAAACTAGCCTTGTATTCTAGAAGCTTCTCCCTAAACCCTAGCTTAAACCCTAAGCTAAGCCTAACTAACTACTTCTAGAAGTCTTTCAACAAACTTTTGGAGGGAACTTCTATTTCAAACTCAAGGCCTAGGGTTTGGGAGATCTATAAATAGGACCCTAGGCTCACTTGTAATGGGATTCATTCATTCAATTCAATTCATTGATCCATTGTGAGAAAATTCATTGTTGTTGAGTAGAAACCCTAGTTCTTCTTCTACCCAACAACAACCACCTCCAAACCCTAACCCTAATCCAATCCACAAATACCCACTTCAAGATTCATGGAGTTCAAGCTAAGCAAGTCTTCTACAACCCTTTAGAAGCAAAGCCGGACTTCATCGGAGCACGAGATCGAAGCGATCCAAGACTCAAGAAGCCGAGCGATGCAAGATTCGACGAGCGATGCTCCTTCCTCTTGTAATTATTGAGAGTTGTAACTTCTTGTTGATGTAATAAAGGTGAAGATTCTTTAAACTTGTTTACATTTTAATTCTAGCATCATGATTTCTTTTCAATTCTTGAATGCATTCTTTGCTATGATGTGTGAATAAACTCCGCTCGTGGAGGAATCGAGATGATCGTAGAATGATGATGTTGATAAATCTTTAAACATTTTCTTAAGTCCTATAGCGATTATAAATTCTTGAAAATATAATGATCGATGATATAGATCGTTGTGAAATGGGTTCTTGATTCTTTTCACACGATCTAGAAAATTAACGATCGATCATTGGATTTTCAAGAAGCTATCTAATGAATGTGATTCATCGAAAGGACAAAGGATAGGACGAAGAACCCTAATTCTTCGCAAGATCCTTAAACCTCGATCAATCGACATCGTGTTAGCATCAATTCGTTAATGGATAAGAAACGTTGATTTCTAATCTTCATCACATCTACAATCTAATCGATTCCTACGAGCCTTTACTTCAAATCTTGAAACCCTAAGTGATTGGAATTCTTTCGAAACTCGATTCTTGATGTTTATCGTTTTCTTGATTCTTGATTAGAATAGTGACACTTGAAACATTTGATAAAATCTTGAATCATGTTTTCTTTTCTTTTCGATTAACTTTTCAATTCAAACAAATCAAACATAAAAATGAATCGCACAATCCCTGTGGACGATCCGCACTCGCTTACGATCTACAACTAACACCGTAATTGATTGCGGTCAAATATAATTCTTTGATTGTGAATTTTATTCAATTTTCTAAATACCGACACAAGAAACTCTTATCGATCAAATGAAACCGTTATCGGGAAGCAATTGATTCGATACTTACTTTTACATCCAAACCAAGAAATTATTTCAATCAACACCTTTCTAGACACCTACTCGATCGGCTAATTGTAATGTGTAAAACTCTCCCAGGAGTAACAATTACTCGCAGTGGGTATCGAGATCCGACTATCTCATAGAAGGTATGCAATCTCATTGCAAATTTCAACACTTGAAATTCCCGATAATTTTGCCCCAAACGATCTATGACCTTGACAAGGTCAACAAACCATAAACCGTAAGTCAAGTTCAACCCGTCATTTCTTGATTGAATTAAACCCACCCGCACAACCCTTGACAAGGTCAACAAGGCCGTACGACTACCCTAAAACAATCTGCATCATATGCATAAGCAAATAAATACTGGTTAGCTACCGCACACTGTGTCTTGACAAGGTCAACAAACGCAGCACGAATACTAAGCAGGACTTATCTGAAATGACGGAGGACTATGACAGGTTTTTCTAAAAACCTATTGCGTAATGAACTTGATATCGTTGTAGAATCAAATGATTTTAAAATGGAGTGTTTTTTAGGCTTTTACTAGTTTTGCTAAAGGGGTCACTCCAGGTAAAGGGATCGTCGGCCCTTTCCTCATCGAATAAGGTGCAGGATATATCATATATATCACTGTGCAAAGCAAGAACTAGAAAAGCAATCAAAAGACAAACTGAGGGGTGTAGCATCTGCCAGTCATTGCTAAGGGGGTCACTCCCGGTGAAGGGATCTCGGCCCTTTCCTTATCGAATAAGGTGCAGGATGTTCTACAAGGAACACCGCGATGCAAAGCAAGAACTGTAGCTACCTATTTTTGAAAATTCGATTCCACAACATCTTTTAGGTTTCTTTTTCTTTCATTAATCACATTAATGAAGTCCCATCATTTAAGTTACCTAAACATCACAGATAAATACGACGTACACTTATGCCATCCGCATTCGCCTCGATATCCCCTCGTGTACCGTTAGGTTAGGTAACTAACGACAGAGCGGGGCAGGGCTAGCGCGGGTGTAAAACATAAGTAACGTCTATATAATATATCATATATACTATATACAGCATTTATCACAGAACATCACATGATCACATCACAGATATCGCAGCAGAAGAAACATATGAAACATTGGATATACTAGGACGTCCGTGTTTTATTTTGAGCCACTATAAAACACGGATACCACGGTCGCGATGAATATCCTAACCCATACCCTTAGACCCCTACGAGAGCAGCAAGCAACCCTACCAATTCTAGAGTTAGGAGACCCGGACTCGACTCCTCGAGTTGGTCTCCTACTGGACACTAGAACCCGGTTACTTGTGCTCCCCTCCTTGGGTCTATCCTAGTGAGGAAAAGTAAATAATATACAAATGGTGACAACAACCTCAACCCGGAAGTGCCCCAATAAAAGAATATTACATACAAGTTTTTACATGAATTAAAATGAAAAACACTCATCTCACATAAACCCCCCCGGCTATTCAAACACGACGATCCAATATAACATATCTAGCAACACATAACATCACATGTCATCAACATAAGTAAATATGCGCATCCCAATTGTCGTTGACATATAGCAACGAAACCGGCGATATCACATATTACACTTACGGTCGCAGAAAAGAAAGTGTAAAACTACAACAGTTGGAATCCGCAACCACCATAGACATCGCATGTCTAACAGTTATAAACCCCGCATTTTAGTCTTTTTATCGAAAACACTTTTCAATATCAAGTCGGGCAATTCAACAAGATTCCCGACAACCTGATCGAATGCTCGTCGCAAACTTTAGTAGACGGCCGCACCCCCGGACGCCGTCGACGAAGTGCACTAAGGCGGAACACCGCTGCCGCGAGCACCCAAACGGATGCTTTCGATGACGGGGTTCTCCTACAGTCACTTGGTTGGGGCTTTGGGGCGTGACTGTCTATTAAGTTTACCCGGCGAGTATCCGCGTACGCTACGTGATTGCGACGGACTTTTGATCGCATCAAAATTCCGTGGCAACCGATCAAGTGAGACTAAACTGCTATGTTTATAACATCCAAATCAGTTATCTCATAACTACTTGTGGATTTCAAATATTGTATCACATTCCAGATAAATAGAAAATGTTAAACTTTCCGATCGAACAATCAAACACCCAAGTTTTTCCCGAAACAGCTCAACACATGAAATAAGTTTAAAAACATTCACTTCATGCCACAGTACCAACGGTCCAGCCGTAGAAGGGTCAAGCCAATGCCTCACATGTGGCACGCCGTACTGCCCCAAACCCTAAGGTTCAAAGGGCAGTTCAAGACGGTCACATAATCGAGTTAAGGTTTGTTATCTTCTAGAGGGACCATCGCGTTACTTGCACTACTTAGAATGTTATTAAACTACGGAAAAATCCAACAATTGGAAATTTCCCGGCAGGGGAAAAAGTGGGTATTTATATCCGGTCGAACTTTTTAACATATTCTAAATATACGGAAAACATTACGAAATTAAATATTCCGATCAAATCATCGAATACAAAATAAACCCCAAAAATACTCAACACTTGAGTCACTGTTAAAAATACCCAGAAAATAGAAACAACAGAGGCAAGAATTACTGTGCAAAAACCCGTCGCTAATTCCATTACCCTACCACGGAACCGCCGCCAAAGGTGGGTTATTGCCGCGGTTCTGCGGCCACATGGAGGACTTAGAGGCTCATTTTTCATGGTAATTCTTAGAAAAGCCTGCTGAATTTTTTAGATATTTTTAATACTGAAAAATCCCAGATTTCAAAAAATTTCCAGAGAGGGGGTTGATTTTGCGTTTCGGGTTTCGATCGGGGTTTTAACTCCGTAAACACATTGCCTAATGCTCTAGATTGGCTCTGATACCACTGTAGGGTTACTAGGCACACTAATGAAGCTCTACAAGGCATCGACCATGCTGGATTAAAAATTTTAGGTGCCGAACAACCCTAAGCAAGATCGTTAACTAAAGATTAGGCGAAAACTATGGCAAGTAAATCACATTTACACTAAAGGAAAGGGACTACAACCGTTGTAGATCCGGTCCTCCACTTCCAAAGCTCCATGACGACGTCCCTTCGCTGCGATCAACCAACTCCCGAACTCTCGGACGGCTCCATGAGGAAATTGCAACGGGATCGCTTGAAGTCTTCGGTGCCGAAGATGATCTACGTCGAGGGAATACGGACTCAAGCTTCTACCTCACTAACCATAGAATTAGTGAAGCAAACACCCTAAACTAAAGTGCTAGTCTAGTAGAGGATGGTGAGATAGGAAGTGGGTACAATTTAGATTTTGATTTCTCACTTAGATTCATCACTTGATAATTTTCTAGCAAGCTTTTCTTTTTCTTCATGAAGAAGAAGAAGAAGAAGAAGAAGAATAAGAATGAATAATCATCAAATGAATTATCAAGTGAAGTCTATCATAATGCAACCATGGGTGAGTTAACACATGTAGAGAATAAACTAGGGTTTAGGTTAATGGTTAGGTTAAGGATAAAACAAAATGGCAAGGCTTTTTCAAAAATGCTAGCATGCTTCATGAAGCTTCTAGCAAAGAAACAAAAAGCCACCATTTAGTTTTTCCAAAATGAAATAAAATACATAAAACCCTAACCATTAACCTAATCTAGGGGTAAATGATACACACACCCAAGTTTGCATGTATCATCAAACATGATACAAACTTGTGCACAAAAATATATCACATATACAACTTGTGCACATCAAGTGAGAAAATAAATCTAAAGTGAACCAATACTAGTTAATGTAAAGTAATATATCAAATATATATAATTATACATTAAATCATTAAATCAACACTTGATTTAACGATCCGGTCATATCGCATATAACCGACTAATATCCAATGTATCGACTTATCGAATCAACCCTTGATTTGATAACTAGGTTATATCGCATACAACCGATCGATACAATCATCGCGAGAATAGAATACGGTATCACATACTCGTATCATTCTCGGTCCCGCACATATCACATATGCGCTCCTATCTCGTTTTGCCTGAGCCAGTACAACCTCTATGTAGGACTCTAAAGACTCGTCAATACACCGGCAGAAAGTGATGATCATATCAAACACCTACAAGCCGTCAGTGGTACTAGCTGGACGTAACGGCTACCCGGGTATTGAGCGATCAGAAGATCAGCAAGCAAGCCCGCTCTAACTCCTGCAAAAATCCTGACAGTGACACTACCGTACAGTCCGGTCTCCTCGTCTGATATGTCGCATATCAAGTCTAAGGGTGGTAAACGTCAGACCCCAATAACCGATAAGTCGTGCCGATATGAGGCGCATAACGGGTCGAGAAACTACGGGTAACACTTACCGGTAAATCTCTAAACCAGCCCTGGCCAGGGACTTCCCTGTTATGGCCAATCGAGCACAGCGCAACATCAACCCCCAATACTGGGAGAGACGAAACCCCTCCTATCGCTCATTGCCTCCTTGTGACTCGGGACTGTACCCAAAAACTACCATTTTACACGCCCTCTTGGACGTGGTAAGGTGGAAATCAAAGCACAGTGGGAATCACACAAGACTATATGACGATCTCGGGTCAACAGACTAACCTGTACCAGTGTCACCAGAGAACTGCCATCTGACGTAAGGTATAATACCATCTGGGAGTTCTCGGCGAGTCTGTCCAGTGTACCCAGTCTCCACTGAGCACCCGTATATCATCTCTGATGTCAAACACCAATGGATATGGGATCATCCATCGCCCATCTGTATTGGTCGAGAAGGTATACGCTAGTCTACTCTGGTATATCGATGCCCCGTCTCGATACACCCTCGACTAGGGACCTTGAAGGATGTACTTATGGACTACCATGTCCCCACTAGTATGATCTGCATCATAGTCCAGGCAGTCAAGTACACATCCTAAGGGCTTTACCAACATGTAACAGAGAGACAATCAGTGTACACGTTAAGGTAAAGAGTAACCAGATAGCATACTATCATATCGAGCAAGAAAGTCATTCCTATATATGTCCAAGCATCCACTACAATATACATCCTATGTATAGTAATGGCCTCTAGGGCATACATATAACTAACAAAAAGTGTGTGTAATAACATGATAAGGTAAGCATTGTGAAATGCCCACGTGCACATGTAGATATAGATACAACAATAACAGTAATATGTACGATCAAGTCGGGTCCTAGATATCACTATCGTAAATCCTTAACTAACATCACGTATATTTGAAATTAATTGGTGGAATGTATTCTCGAACCTTGGAGGATATCCCGTACATACCCGAGTGTTGGATATAGTGCCCTCAAGGCAATTATCATAGTCGCGGACTGATGATTGTGATAATTGAAGTAGGACCTATACCGATAAAACAGTCTTACTCAAGTTGATAGTATGCTATCTAGTTTGTCTTTATCATCGTGTTGATAAAGCCCATAGGATTCTTGCTTGACTGCCAGCATTATGATGGCGATCATATATGTGGCAGCTGGGGTCTATAAGCACATCCTTAAATGTCCCTAGTCGTAGGAGTATCGAGACAGGGCATCGATACTCCAGTGTAGACTAGTGTATACTGATCGAGACCCCGACGAGGGGCGGTGACCAGGTCTCACAAGCCATTGGTGTTTGTTTGTTCACCTAAAATAGTATGCAGGTGCTCATTGGGTTATGAGTACACTGGACGGACTCGCCGGGAACCTGCTAGTTGGTATTATACCTATTGTCATATAGCAGTTCCCAGGTGACATGTGTACAGGTTAGTCTGTAGACCTGAGATCGTCATTTATCTCGTGTGAGTTCCCACTGTGCTTTGATTACTACCCTACCACGGCTCAAAGGAGTCGTGCAAACAGGTTTTAGTTGGGTACAGTCCCGAGCCACATGGAGGCAGTGATCGGATCGTCGGGGATTCGTCTCTCCCGGTATTGGGGGTTGATGTCGCATTGTGTACGGGTGGCAATCACCACAAATCCATGGCCATGGTAGACGAGGATTATCGATCCAGGATCGATAGTTTCTCAGAAGGTGATGGGTTACATGCCGACACTAAATATCGCGTTGTTAGGGGTCTGACTTTATCCACCTCTTAGACTCGATATCCGATACTCTTAGACAAACAGACCGGACTGTGCGGATATTGTCACTGACAGGCTCGGTAGGGGTTCAGGATGAGTTTGCTCGTCAGCCTGCCTTTCGCTCAATACCTGGGTAGCCGTTACGTACAGCTAGTGCCACTGACGTGCTTGTGGTTAAGCCCACTGCCAGCGTATTGACGAGTCTTTAGAGTCCCACACAGAGGGTTTTCACGGTTCAGGAGATATGGTGTACATTAGGTATGTTGATGCATACAGTTGTCCGATTAAATATGTGCAAGTGCTGCGCAGACTTTAATCGGACGGTTGATAATACTAGCAGCTTAGGATTAAGCCAGTTTATTAAATCAGGTTTTGATTTAATAATTGATATATGTATTTTTATATACGTATTCTAGTATTATTGTTCACTATACGTTTTCTCTCTCGGCTATTCATATTTCGGTACGAATACGCGTATTTGTATTTTGGTACATGTACCGGGAAGTATTCTGTATTTTGTACGGAATAGCTTCTATAAGATGAGGCCACCTCATTTATATGATTTTCCATTTATGAAAATTCATTTGTTTTATAAATGAGGTGGAAAAGGTGACAAAGGTCAAGGCATGGGTCAAATCATGTAGCAAAGCATGGTTTGCATTATTTATTGTTTTAATTGACTAAAAGGAAATGTTGTTTTTTTTTATGGGTGAGGGAGTGAGGGGCCGGCCACTTCTTCATGGGTAGGGGTTCTTTTCTTTTGCTTGATGATTTTGATTACACAATCTCTCTCACTCACACTCTCATGCTTCACCAAAAAGGAGTTAGCTATTTTGCTTTGCTCAAGCCAAAAGATTCATCACCTCTTTCATCATTCTTGAGTTTCACATTGAGCTCATATGTTGAGAGAAAAATGTAGTGACATATTAATACACCCCCACTCTCCATCGCTAGCGACTTTGGAGCGTCGGTTGCCTCGTTTGTCGAGGCTGGAGCTTGCACCGTTTCCCTCGGGTGGATCATCGGAGATGGAGGAAGACCGGTAACCAAACTACATCAACGAGCCGCTAGGAGCTTGGAATGAAGACCGAAGGACTCGGATCAACTCGGTATAATGATTCTAACTCTTAGTTAGTTTGCTAGTTTAGGGTTTAAGGTCGATCCGGAAATCGGGTCGCGGTAGCGCCGGTTTAGAAAATTTTTGTTCCGCATTTTGGCTGCGTTTTGACGGCCGGGACGCTACCAGGACCCTTCATGGTATCAGAGCCACCCTTTAAACCCTACTAGCTTGTTTAAACATGCTTAATAGATCGATCGACGGAGTTTACGAAATCACGATTCCATTTTTCACAGTTTCTGCCGATTTCAAAAGTGGTCATAAAATGTTTTACAGAGGCTTAAAAATCCGTGCAGGCGATTATAGGGGTACACAAAAAATTTCGGAGCATGAAGCCTCCAAAGCGCCGCGGAACCTCCGCGTAAGACCCTCATTGGCGGCGGATCCGCGGTCGCTTAGTGGCAACGGGCTTGGAAAATTTTTCTGTAGCCCTCTGGATTGGAATTGTGATTTTTTTGATGTTCTGTTTTGGCCCAGGTTTCAGTGAAGTATTGTTTTGCTATTGGGGCCAATTTGGAACTTAATCGATCGATATTTTAAGCGTGCTTTTGACAGTACATACATTTCTATCTGTGACCGTGAATGTCATTTGATCGGTAAACCCGTCTAACTGCTATATGTCTTTTAGACGGGTTTGCGAACGTGACATTCACGTTGATGTTCTGTGATTTACTGTGATGTTGGTTGGATCGTCGTGGTGGATAGCAATGGTGCAATGATAGTACAGTTTCATTTCATTTGTACATTTGATATTCCGGGGCGAGCGTCCGACATGTGGACTGCCGTCACTGCCAGTTTGTATATTATTCTTTTGGGGCACGACCGGGCTGAGGTCGATGTCTCCCTTGTATATTATTTTATTTTCTGTACTAGGTTTACCCCGCGGTGGGGTGCACGAATAGCCGGATTCTAGAGGGCAACTGGTCCGCATCACATAGCATTAGGACGGAGGGGACCTTACTCTAGAATTGGCGGGCTGTTCGCCGCACTCGTAGGGGGTATAGGTGACCCAGGAGGGGTGCTCAAGTTACCGGATTCCGTGAAGTGCTGGGTGGTCCATTCACGTTGCTGAAGGGGGCTGCCTCACTTCTGGTTTTGGTCGGTAACTTGCCGCGCTCGTAGGGGTCTAGGTTTCATTGCACAGGCTATCCACACGACAGGGAACGTCGGGTCTCACTTGCGGCTCAAGTGAAACCCAGGTCTCCAGATTATCCACCATTCTGAGTTGCTTCTGTGATGTTGCTTTATATCATGCCTGGGACGAATGTTATATATATATTTATATATATTAGTAGATGTTGTATATGTTTTGCACCCGCGCTAGCCCAGTCCCCGCTCTGTCGTTAGTTAAGTAACCTAACGAGTGATGACGGGACCCAGTGGCGAATGCGGATGGCATATACGTACATTTTATTTTCGTTCTTTTCTGGTGTGATTAATTGATGGGACTGCGTCGATTATTATCAATGCAAAGATAAAACAAACCTATATATGATGTTGTTGGAACCAAGTAAAAAGAAACTGACATTACAGATGTTCTCTTTTGCTTTGCATCGTGGTATTCATTTGGAATATCCTGCACCTCATTCGATGAGGCAAGGGCCGAGATCCCTTCATCAGGAGTGACCCCTTGGGTAAAAGTTTGCGTCAACGTAATAACTTTACTATAGTCGTTCTCTTTTGCTTTGCATCGTGGTATTCATTTGGAATATCCTGCACCTCATTCTACGGGGAAAGAGCCGAGATCCCTTCACCGGGAGTGACCTCTTTAGCAAGAGTTTTCGCCACTATATTTTTATAAAACCACTCGGTTCCTTCAACAATATCAAGTTCATTACGTTAAGGGTTTTTCGCCAAAAACCAGCCGTAGCCCTCCGTCATTTCAGATTAGTATTGCTTAGTATTCGTGCTACATTTGTCATTGCTATTCGCCGAGACGTAGTGTGCGGTAGCTCTGTAATGCTTTTCTGTCGCATGGATATGTGGATTGGTTAGGAGAGTCGTACGACTTTGTTGATTATTCGTCAAGGGTCGTGCGGATGGGTTTAATGCAATCAAGAAAATGACGGGTTGAACTTGATTAGGACCTTTTGATTTGTTGATTATTCGTCAAGGTCACTTGAGTCCTAGGGGTAAAAATCACATCGGGAGTTTCAAACATACAGGAAACTTGCCAGTCTTGCGCATACCTTCTGGAGTGTGGTGACTTGAGTGGCTTCCATCAGGTTATCATGCGATGATAGCTGGATCCCGAGTCCCACTGATGAGTAGGATTACTCCTCGGGTGATTCCGACTAATTCTCCTTTTAGGTTTGGAGGAGAATTCGAGGAAACAGTGGGAGCCATCCAGATTAGATAAAGTGATTAACCATTCTAATCTAGGTTAGAGTGCACGCTGAGTGTTTCTTCTCTCTCTCTCTCTCTGGCTGCGACTATGACCCCACCTTTGACTAAAACTCATGAAACCAAGTTGACCGAACCTTCTTAAAACACTTTGGCTTTTGGAATGTCACGGTATCGCATACATCATTACCACTTCTATATCACCTTTGCTTTTCTCCAGAACACCCCGTATCACTACAAGTATCCACTTCCATTGGATAAATCCATCGTATGGTTATATACGAACTCGAAGGAACTTTTTCGAGGATGGATTCTGGTTCTGGAGAGATTGAATAAGATTATTCGGTTGTCTTTTCTCTTTACCTTCTCTCAGGTTGTGAGGGCTCCTAGGATTAGGAGAGGGTACACCTGTTGAGCTTATTGTATAGTCTTCCTCCAAACCTTAGGCTGGTGCCAAACGGTAAGGAAGGAAGAAAACCAACAAGCTTAACTGTGGTGTACAGAAGGTAATAAGTAAAGACATATAAAGGGATTAGAATAATGGCAAAGAAAATTGCGATCGCCATCATTCACGACGAAACCAGGTATACCCCTGCCACTCCTACATCCACTTTGCTTTTCTCTGGGACACTCCGTATTACTACGGATATCCACTTCCATTGGATAAATCCATCGTATGGTTATATACGAACTCAAAGGAACTTTTTCGAGGATGGATTCTGGTTCAGGAGAAAAAGAATAGGATTATTCAGATGTCTTTTCTCTTTACCTTCTCTCAGGTTGCAAGGGCTCCTAGCATTAGGAGAGTACACCTATTGCGCTTATTGGATAGTCTTCTTCCAAACCTTAGGCTGGTGCCGAAGGATAGAGAATGAAGAAAACCAATTAGCGTAAAGGAGGTGTACATAAGGTAATAAGTAAAGACATAATAAAGGGATTGCAGTGAGGGCAGGTAAGTATATGGTTACTGTCATGATTCAGGATAATGGAAGAGGCGTTACTAGGAATACCAGTTAACCCTTTTGAAACATTTTCATGTTTCGGTTTCACTGTGCAATGTTAATTGATAACTGTTTTCCCAATTGGAATCTAACTCCAGGGTATGTATTTACCAGATCAGTTTCTCACATCTGTATGTTATTGCAGATGGTGAGTGGGAGTAAGATATTGGGAATTGGGTGAATAGATCCTCATTATATCGGAATTCATTGTAATTGGTGATATTTGAGGAAATCATCTGGATTTTGCCGGAAGGCAAATATTTGGTTTTGAATATCCGTTGTTATGCACCAATTTCAAACTGATATATCTGTACCTTTATTTTATAAAGTAAGATATAACTTTTTGATATTATGTCTATGATATTTACCTATATCAGTTGGTGATTTGGTAAGGTGCATTCAACATCGGTGTAATTCTTCTTAACCATACTACAGTTTTTCAACCGACGACGCACAGGGTTTGAGTTGTTGAACTCAGGGGACTTGTACAAAGTACTGTATGTTGTCCACTGTCCATTAGGACAATGGGGTTGGTACTCGTACTATATTCTGTTTACTTGTGACTTCCAGTTCTGGACAAGTATTTCGTTGAAATGCAAAGTCCAGATATTGAGAAGTCATAGGTATAAGAATAAAGTAGAGAACCATTTGTTGGAAGTATCTAGATTCCTCGATGAAGTGAAAGATGTAGATACTTGTGTTTGGTATTCCGCTGATAGTAATGGTTTTGAGAACTTGCTTCTTTTTTCGGGTTACTCATATATGGATGCACTCCTAGATGAGTAATGCTGATTGTCCTCTTTCCATTTGGTTGATATGCGCTGGAGACAGATGCATGATTTTGAATCTGGTTCAAATTAGATTAGTGTTTTTGTTTCTATATTAGATATATATAGAATCAATTTATATCTTAACAATGTTAAGGTATAGGGAGTTGTCCGGCTGATGCTTAAAACCAGAATCCGGATAAACTCGAGGCACGTTTCAGTAATGGCTGTTTGTGGGTTATCCCGGGCTTTGACGAGGGTTAACTTTCTACCATCAGGAAGATCAGTATTTATATTGTTTTTGACTCGCCACAGTTTTAGTAAAATGGACTTTTTCAGAAAACACAAATGGGAGTATGGTAGAACTGGAAGTTATTCCAGAACCACAAACGATTACCGAAAATTTAATAGAACCTGAGGATTCAATCAGTTTTGATGTTCCATTAGCCACTCCGCAGATTTGGTGGGTAACCTCAGGCACCCGAGAGGTACTTCGGTCTTCTCAGAGACGGTGACAAGGAGGTTCTTGTTTACCCAGACTTGCCATTGCTGCTGTTCTAGACTATAAGACCCAGTAGGAGGATGAGTATACCGTCATTCTAAACTAGCTTTAGAAGTGCACATGTATATGACTCTGCCAAAGGGTTGTTGTAGTCAGTGGGAGCAGCGGAAGCATAGTAGGCAAGTAGCTTATGTCTATTTATAGACTAAAGCAGGTATAGCGGAAATAGATCATCTAATTTTGATGTGACAGTCATAGGCTTTGACTTCATCAGAATAGGAGATGGATCTGGTTAGAAGGTAGTAGGGTGTGATGTCCGAGGATTCGGGATGACATGCACTTAATAGGAAGAGATATTTCTATACTATGATCGGTTATACTATGGCTGTCACACAGTTGTTTTCTCCACATAGGATATGGATATAATATCAGGTTTTCTGGTTACTAGATCTATGGTTTTAGATCTAGATTTAGGAAGTATCCTAATCTGGGTACTTTGACATTAAATGGACGACTCCTGACATGGTAGTGTACCTGCAGGTGATGGAGTCACCCTCTCTAAAGGTGTCTTACAGACTAAAGGAGAGAGGGATCTGCATGGTTAGCATATCACTTGCTTAGGCAATTGAGTTAATCATGAAATGTCAAGTACCACACCAGATATTACTTTTGCACTAGATGCAATAAGCAAATATATTAATCCAATCATGGAGAAACATTGGGAAGCAGTTTATGAACATAAATGCATGTTCTAGGGATATGGTAACGGCAGCCTCCTTCAGGAGACGGTTATCATTTCAAGCCTCCCAGGTGACCTGGAAGACAGAGTGACTGCCAGAGTTATAGTTTTTCCCTCTTCTGAGGGACAATATGCTGGACAGGTGGTCCAAGCGGATACTGAGGAAAAGCATGGCGTAGAATTCTGATTAAATTCAGTGGACGATATAGTCTAAGTAGTTTACTGCATTTGGAGTTCATTTATGAACTAGGTCCTATCAGACATCCAAACAAATTCTAAGACAAGTATTGCTCATTTCGGGAGATAGTTTTCTCCGCAAAGTTGAGATATAGAGAGATACAGAAAGAAACATTGGAGCGGATCCACTCACTAAGGCTATTTCTCGAACGCAATCATTTTCGCAAACAGTCTTTGCGAAACTGATTAGTAGAGAAGTTGGGTGTTCGGTATCACACTGGCTGTAAGTATGCGACATCGCAATAATTGGCCTTAAGTGCAAGTGGGAGATTGTTGGATATAATGCCCTCAAGGCAATTATCATAGTCGCGGACTGATGATTGTGATAACTGAAGTAGGACCTATACCGATAAAACAGTCTTACTCAAGTTGATAGTATGCTATTTGGTTTGTCTTTATCATCATGTTAATAAAGCCCATAGGATTCTTACTTGACTGCCAGCATTATAATGGCGATCATATATGTGGGAGCTGGGGTCTATAAGCACATCCTTAAATGTCCCTAGTCGTAGGAGTATCGAGACAGGGTATCGATACTCCAGTGTAGACTAGTGTATACTGATCGAGACCCCGACGAGGGACGGTGGCCAGGTCTCACAAGCCATTGGTGTTTGTTTGTTCACCTAAAATAGTATGCAGGTGCTCATTGGGTTATGAGTACACTGGACGGACTCGCCGGGAACCTGCTAGTTGGTATTATACCTATTGTCAGATAGCAGTTCCCAGGTGACATGTGTACAGGTTAGTCTGTCGACCTGAAATCGTCATTTGTCTCGTGTGAGTTCCCACTGTGCTTTGATTACTACCCTACCATGGCTCAAAGGAGTCGTGCAAACAGGTTTTAGTTGGGTACAGTCCCGAGCCACATGGAGGCAATGATCGGATCGTCGGGGATTCGTCTCTCCCGGTATTGGGGGTTGATGTCGCATTGTGTACGGGCGTCCATCACCATAAATCCATGGCCATGGTAGACGAGGATTATCGATCCAGGATCGATAGTTTCTCAGGAGGTGATGGGTTACATGCCGACACTAAATATCGCGTTGTTAGGGGTCTGACTTTATCCACCCCTAGACTCGATATGCGATACTCTTAGACAAATAGACCGGACTGTGCGGATATTGTCACTGACAGGCTCAGTAGAAGTTCAGGATGAGTTTGCTCGTCGGCCTCCCTTTCGCTCAATACCTGGGTAGCCGTTACGTACAGCTAGTGCCGATGACGTGCTTGTGGTTAAGCCCACTGCCAGCGTATTGACGAGTCTTTAGAGTCCCACACAGAGGGTTTTCACGGTTCAGGCGATATGGTGTACATGAGGTATGTTGATACATACAGGTGTCCGATTAAATATGTGCAAGTTCTGCGCAGACTTTAATCGGACGGTTGATAATACTAGCGGCTTAGAATTAAGCCAGTTTATTAAATCAGGTTTTGATTTAATAATTGATATATGTATTTGTATATACGTATTCTAGTATTATTGTTCACTATACGTTTTCTCTCTCGGCTATTCGTATTTCGGTACGAATACGCGTATTTGTATTTCGGTACATGTACCGGAAAGTATTCCGTATTTTGTACGGAATAGCTTCTATAAGATGATGCCACCTCATTTATATGATTTTCCATTTATGGAAATTCATTTGTTTTATAAATGAGGTGGAAAAGGTGACAAAGGTCAAGGCATGGGTCAAAGCATGTAGCAAAGCATGATTTGCATTATTTATTGTTTTAATTGACTAAAAGGAACATGATATTTTTTTGATGGGTGAGGGAGTGAGGGGCCGGCCACTTCTTCATGGGTGGGGGTTCTTTTCTTTTGCTTGATGATTTTGATTACACAAGCTCTCTCACTCACACTCTCATGCTTCACCAAAAAGGAGTTAGCTATTTTGCTTTGCTCATGCCAAAAGCTTCATCACCTCTTTCATCATTCTTGAGTTTCACATTGAGCTCATATGTTGAGAGAAAAATGTAGTGACATATTAATACACCCCCACTCTCCATCGCTAGCGACTTTGGAGCGTCGGTTGCCTTGTTTGTCGAGGCTGGAGCTTGCACCGTTTCCCTCGGGTGGATCATCGGAGATGGAGGAAGACCGGTAACCAAACTACATCAATGAGCCGCTAGGAGCTTGGAATGAAGACCGAAGGACTCGGATCAACTCGGTATAACGATTCTAACTCTTAGTTAGTTTGCTAGTTTAGGGTTTAAGGTCGATCCGGAAATCGGGTCGCGGTAGCGCCGGTTTAGAAAATTTTTGTTCCGCATTTTGGCCGCGTTTTAACGGCCGGGGCGCTGCCGGGACCCTTCACCGAGAACATGGCACACTGTGCTTGGAGTTGATCCCGAGCATGCCGCTAAGCAAAATCCTACACTCACTATCTCTGTAGGTGATGTCCAGCACACTACCCTTGCAACAACTGCGCGTTCGACTGACCAATATCTAACACTAGAACCCCCTAAAATTACGGGTCCACAATCCACCTTTCAATTTCTCCGATCCCCCATTTTTCTAAGTTTAGTCACGACAGTAAAACCCAACAGCTTTCGAATACCGACTATAATGATCACCGTCATGTATCATGAATAAGCACTAATCAAGAAAAAACACTTGGATCATGAATAAACACTTGAATCACTAATTAACACTTGAATCATGATTTTGTGCCGGTGTCACGAATCATTCCATTATCAATTGATATGCTTTTCTCAGTATTCAAGTGTGATCACATTCTATTGTTCAAACACTATTGGTCATGAATGTGTTTAGCATGTCAATGGATTTTCCACATATATTAATGATAGCAAGAAATAATATGATCAGAATAATAACGGTAAAGGAAACATATTCATAAATAAACTTGGGTTTCATACATGTCAATGATGATGAGTAAAACATGTCATAGCATTAACAATAACAATGAACATGCATAATCGTATTTCAATATTGATTTCAATTCTAACATAAAAATGGCAATTTGATTTATCAATAAACAGGTGCAATTTTAAACATGATCTTATGGATTTGGTTAATAGGTGTGCTAGATCCTAGGGTTTCAATCATGAACATCATAATCATAGTTTCACGTTTTCTTGAATATTTACGATATTAAAAAATTGTTCTCTTCTTTTGAAACTAATAAATTTAATTAAGAGATCAACAGATGTTGCATCATTCGATAAAACATGAGCAAGAGTACATACCTTTGATGGGAATCGTTGGATCTCAAGTTGAAGACGACGGGAGACTCGAATCGTGTGCTTGGATTGATCCGGTTGTAGCCGCTAACAAGAGACGAAGATGATGACGATGGCCTTGACAACATAGAGATCTTGGTTTGATGGAGAGAAAGCATTGCACTGATGGGATTCTTGTCGCTAGGAGATCTCGTCGGCTTCGAAGGTGAGAGGGGGAAAAGAGAGAAAGAGAAGGCTAGGGTTTTGTAGTGGAAGAAATCTATGGTTTTGGAGTGGAAGGGGGCTGTGAAATTAGGGTTTCATTCGTGTATGGGCATGGGTTTAAATAAATGTTGGGTCGATTACATGATAGAAAGATTCATGCGAAATATCAGGAATTCAATCAGAAATACGTTGAGCCGGCTCATGCTATGGTTGAGCCATCTCAAAGAGACAAAGAATAAAATTGTTGTTACAAACACAAGTTGAGTCGTCTCAAGGTGAACTTGTACCATCTCAAGGAAGTGTTGAGTCAGTTCAAAATTATCACGAGCCGTCTCATACACACAGAGAAAGAAAAGTAATTCTCTATACCTATGAGCCATCTCAAGATTATCATGAGCTGTCTCATGCAACCAGAGAAGGATTTAAACATTGGGAAAGACTCTTGAGCCTTCTCTTGCATGGTTGAGCCAGCTCAGAGCTGATATTTGGTTGATATTAAAACGGATATATTGCTAAACACTTTAAATAAACATGGAATCAAATAAATACGAAAAATACTTATTTTATTGGGATTTTTAGATACAGGGTGTTACACTATTCGTGATTCCAGAAGAGAGGCAGACGTCTGAGGCAATGTGCTCCAGACGTATGAGGACCAAGTTCCAGAAATCCAAAGAGAAGAAAAAAGTCTGAGCGATGAGCTTCAGACATCTGGTAACTCTTTGGACAAACGTTTGGGTTAAGACAGACGTCTGACCTATAAGGCTCAGACGTCTAGGTGCACTCTGGATCGACATGCAAAGGAAGCACAGACGTTTGAGCCCAAAGAATCAAACAATTGCCGTCGAGTTCGTTGCGCAGATTTAAAGTTCGAGTTTATCTCGAAAAACGGTTTATGGAAGGTAGTTTCGTAAATACGGATCCTATTTTATATCATATTTGAAATAGGCTATAAATAGTAAGCTAGGGTTAAAGTTTAGGTGTGACTTGATCATAAAGTTTAAGGGAAATGAAACGGCGGCTCCATAAGGGATCAAGGCGCCATTAAGAAAAACTTTAAGAGAGAAAAAGGAGATCTCGTTAGAGATATATAAGGAGAGGGTTTTTGTAATCTTCTGTAAGGTTTTCTTTTTTCTCTAAAGTTTTAATAAAGAGTTCTCCCTTTTTTCCCGAATCTCTTGTGTGTTATTTGATTTTGCGTTCGTTCTAGTTGTTATCCGTTAAAAGGGATCTTAGTTTAGATCCATCTAATTTGGTGTCCACCTTCCGCTGTGTGTGCCCCAACAAATAAGAAATATGAACTCGATCAATTATTATGAGATGTATTATCTCAATTTATACAATTCTTAGCCAAACTAACTAATAACCATAACAATCTAACTAATTTCTTAGAATCTACTAAAGCCTATCTATCTACAAGTCTATAATATCCATTACACCTACATGGAGATATTTTCTTCTTTAAGAAAAAGTTTAGGGGTGGCATATTGTCAAACCTTTATTTGATAAATACACACCAAACTTGCGTATGGAAAAAAAATTAACCCCAACTACATCAACCTTTAATTTTTGTCCTTTTATGCTGTCACTGTCGATGTATCACTGCTTCGTGTTAATCATAGGATGGTCGTTGTCAGCGAGATCATGAAGATCCGCAGCCTCGCTGGATCGTTGGCAATAAGATCGAGCTCCTCCATCATGTGTTGAAATCATCCTATGAAGAGATCGGAATGAGGGCGTCGAGAACCTCATCGAGGAGCCGGTACTTGATGAAAATGATCTTACTTCCGAACACGCCGCCGATCTTGGCCAGCAAATCTGCTAGGGTCGAGGAACACCGGAGTGAGAGAAGAGGGTCAAAGGAGAGGGCGGAGGTTGTTAGAGAGATTGAGGAGGTGGAGGTGGGAGAGGAAAGAGATGGGGAGGGAGTGGATGAGACCGGTGAGGTTGGAGGAGGCAAGATCGAGGGTGACAATGTGGCGGGTGATGGATCGCAGGTGGAAGAGGGCTACGGGTTGCGATTTGGGGAGAGAAAATTAGAGCCTAATATAGTTGGGGTTAATTTTATTCATACACAAGTTTTGATGTGGATTTATCAAATAAAAGTTTGGCAATATCGCCACCAAAAGTTTATCAGCCTAAATATAGACATAGCTATTAAAAAATCAATTAATTAACAAAAAATAATCATATATTATTATTCGAGAAGATTCCTAAATAGTCAAGCATTAGCTGGCTAGTGTTAGCTTGTCTTGGAACTGATCCATACTCAAGCAATTTTCAATGCTCTGGGCCAGAGGTTATCCAATCTTATTACCAGAACAAAGTTTCCACCATAGTATATATGCATCTTTATTTTTTTTGGGTTTTTTTCCGTTAGGCCCCTCCTCCCATACTTTAATATTTTTCTGTGTCCCCCTCCATACATAGTATTTACTTGTAACCCCCCTATACTTATAAGTTACTCCTGCAGCCCCCTTACATCACATTAGAAAAATTTTCTTCCTCTTCCTCATCCCGGCCATCGCCGCCGTCTCCACCACCGCCACCTTCTTTCTCCTCCTTTTCAAGACTGCCATCACCACCGCCACCATTACCGTCAACACCACCACCATCTTCCTCTTTCTTTTCAACACCGCCACCATTACCGTCAACACCACCACCATTACCGTCAACACCACCACCATCTTCCTCCTCTTCTTCTTCTTCAACCCATCAACACTCCTTTCTCCTCCTCCACTTCAACACCGCCGTCAACACCATCACCACCACCTTCTTCTTCCTCTTCTTCAACCCACAACCGCTGCCGCCGCCATCATGAAAAAGGACCACAACCGCCGCCGCAGCCGTCATTAAAGAGGAGGAGGAAGAAGGATGGCAGCGGCGGCGGTTGTGGGTTGAAGAAGATGAGGAAGAAGAAGGTGGTAGGGATGGTGTTGATGATGGTGGCGGTGGTGTTGAGAAGGAAGAGGAAGAAGAAGGCGGCGATGGGTGAAAGAAAGGGAGGAGGAGGAAAATGATGGCGGTGATGATGGCGGTAGTATTGAGGAGGAGGAGGAAGGATAAGATGGGTTGAAGAGGAGGAAGGCGGCGGCGGCGGGGGAGCAGGAGGAATAATTTTCAAAAGTAAAGTAGGGGCCTGTAGGAGTAACTTATAAGTATAGAGGGCTATAAGTAAATACTAACTATTGAGGGGACAGAGAAAAATATTGAAGTATGGGGGGGGCTAACGGAAAAAAACCTTATTTTTTTTATCAATATGCAATCAAGATTGGTTACCAATGACTCAGGGTGTCTATCGGGCCGGGCCAAGACGGAATGCAAAACAAAAATTTTAAAAACAAGAGCACGAATTACTGCGACCTAAAATCGATACCAAACACTAAACTAGCAAGCTAGAAAGAGTTAGACTACTCGGTTAGGCGTTAGCTACCTTTGAAGTCGTGTCCTTCGTCTTCTATACCATTTCTTTAGCTCCTAAGTCCACCAGGAACAAGCTTGGGAGTCGGTCTTCCTTGTCGAAAATGATCCATCCGAAAGAACCCTAGCAAAGACTTTTGCTTCATACTAAAAATCAAAGGGGTCTTTCGGGTCGGGCCTGGCTTAAGTTGACCAGGCTTAGGCTCTTTCCAAAGCCCCCAAACCCGAACTCAGTCCGGCCCGTGGCCCGACCGGGGTAGGGCCGGCCTGTTTTAAAAATTTTATTTTTTAAAAAAAAATTTAAGTAATTTTTACTTTTATGGAAGAAAAAATTTGGAAATTTTTTTAATCCGGACTTCGTATAGGTCTCGAGGCAAATCTAGATATTTTATTAATTAAAGAATGTTTTGAGGGAGGGACATAAGTTGGAAAACCTTACCACTCATACAATTGCCAAAAAAATTAAAAATACAATTCAATAAGAAAACCTGACTGGTGAGCTCCTATTGGTCTTTACTCCTTAACGTGTTATTGTCTAGTTTCTGCATCGAATCAATATTTTTGGCATTCTGCGATCTCCAAAGCATCATCCGACAGGCTCGCTCTCTTGTTGCTCAGAATCCTGTTACCTACATTAAAAGAAGACTCCGAAAATACTGTGGATATCGGAGTTGTTAATAAATCACGAGCCATGGCAGAAAGCACAGTATACATGTCTCCATATGTTTTCCACCAATCCAAAATATCAAGATTATCTATTTGATCTGCGGTGAGAAAATTACTGAAATTAGTTTGCAATTAGATTGTAAGCTCATTATAAGTGGAAGAAATAAAAACGGCTGTTCTTTGTTTTTTCTGCTGCAAAAATTTAAATATTCATTTTTTGGAAGTTTACTTTGAAGAGGAGGATAAAGAAGAAGTTCTGTTTTGATCGTACTATGCATCATATATAGCATACAATTCATGTAAATAAGAATCTAAAACATTTTTATAATCTGCTACATCAGTACCTAAGTTTTCATAGTATCCATCAAATAAAAAAATAAATTTTCTTTTTTAAGTCTAAGATCAAAAACAAATGCTAAACAAAACAATGCAGGAATTTTTCACTAATATTTATTCAATTTCGTAAGCATGCTATGTAACATTCCAGCAAATGCACTTTCAGGGTCAATTGCATGCTTATTAATAATCTTACTAATATAAAATAACTATTCTACTGCTAAACATGTTATAAACACCAGATAAATATTTAGTTGCATTGTAAAATATTTCTAAAAATTTTAAAACATATTCAAAACAAACCAATCATAATCCTCTAAATTATTATTGGGCATTTGCTCCTCATAAAATAAAATAATGGGCTCCCAATATTTTAAAACATATTTCAACATCTCAGAAGTGGAATTCCACCTAGTTGGAATGTTGAATTTGAAATATCTAAATTTTAAATTTAACTGGGTACAAGTTTGCTTAAAAATTTATTTTCGGGGTCCAGAGGTTTCAATAAACACCATTACATCTTTAACTTTCACTAAATGAGAATTAATTATACTAAGACCATTATACACAATTAAATTTAAAATATGGCATGCACATCTTTGATGGAATAATTCTCCATTCAAAATAGAATTTAAATTATTTTTTAAAATTGTTATAGCAGAATTATTATTAGTAGTATTATCAAAACTAATAGAAAATATTTTATTTTGAATATTATATTCACGTACAGTAGTTAAAATACAATTACTTATGTTATTTCCATAATGTGGATGGTCCATTTTTTAAAAAACCAATAATTCTTTTATGTAAAAACCAATCATTATCAATGAAATATGTAGTAACACAAATAGAACTCATACCCTATTTTGTAGTCCAAAAATCAGACGTTAATGTAATTTTACTCTTAAAATTTGCAAAAATATCAATCAAATTGGCTTTACCATCATAATTTTTTTTAAAAAATCAATTTTAAGTGTTGTTCTGGATGCTCTTTGAAATGCTGGATTACATGCATATTTTACCAATCTATCAAATTTTCTTTTCCTGCAAAACCAAATGGTTGTTCAGTATGTATGACATATCTTGCAAGTTTTCTTCTATTAGTATCTTGTGAATAAGAAAACTAGTTAAAGAGTTAGAAAACATATTTAGAGTCGTCTGCCGAGAATCTGTTTTTTCATGTTTGATTAAATATCTTTTTAGGTGGGCAGTTCCACCTGAAATGGCGCAAGTAAAATCTTCTTGGCAATGAGTACAAACTGCCCGTTCGCCTTTATCTGCAACTGTTTGTACTACAAAATATTTCCAAATATCAGAAATTATAGCTCTTTTATCTTTAGGGACAGAAGCTCTTTGCTTCAGGAACGGTAGGAGCAGGAACTTCTTCAGAGACATTACTTTGTGACGTAGCAGAAATCTCATAATTAGAAAATTCATAGTTAGAAGAATAAGAATCAAAATTAGTTTGCAGCATATTGGTTAATTTTTGTCTCTCTTGTAAATCCATATCGATTTGAAATGGACGTCTCCGAGAAGATGAAGCACCCCTATTATCTTGTGAAGATGAACCTGGCATTCTTAATTAAAAATATTAGTAACATAGAAAGATTGATGATACAAAATATACGAGAAAATATATAATCAATACAAAAAAAACCCAGATTCCAAATAGCAGAATCAAATTAGTGAAACTGATGTGAAAATTGAGACTACAAAAATGAAAATTGCGTGATTCCAATTTTAACCATAAACTTCTCGGAAATTAAAGAGAGTGATTAGGAGATCGAAAATTTTGTTGTTGTGAATTGTAAGAAGAATGAGAAGTGTAGATGGGTATTTATAGAGTTTTGGATTAGAAATATAGAAATGTATAATTTTAGATGAGGGAGTTTTAGATAATTTTACAACCCTCACTTTAATTCAAATTTTCCCCCTTTATTAAAAAACCCACCCTCATTCCAAAAAAACAACCCTAAATTGACCAGCCCCCACTCCAAACCCCCCTCCCCCCAACCCCAATGCCAAATGGCCAAATTTGAATTTGAATTTGGCTGGTTGGTCGGGCCGGGCCGGACCATCGAGCCGTCAACAAGCCAGCTCGGGGCCGGGCCTTGGCCTTGGTCGAGCCGGCCTGACCCTGCCCGGCCCGGGGCCGGGCCGGCCCTGCCACATGGCCCTAGGCTGGCCCAGCTCGGCCTGTTAAACATCTTGACCAACCACCAAAATATAAAATAATCATTGTCGGACTGATGGTAATTTATACTAATAATACTGTATCTTGGCTTATTGATCATCTCATATATGGCATACAATTCATGCAAATAAGAATCTAAAACATTTTTATAATCTTCTATATCAGTACCTAAGTTTTCATAGTATCCATCAAATAAAAAAATAAATTTTCTTTTTTAAGTCTAGGATCAAAAACAGATCCTAAACAAAACAATGCAGGAATTTTTCACTAATATTTATTCAATTTTGTAAGCACGCTATGTAACATTTCAGCAAATGCACTTTCAGAATCAATTACATGCTCATTAATAATCTTACTAATATAAAAAAAACTATTCTACTGCTAAACATGTTGTAAACACCAGATAAACATTTAGTTGCATTGTAAAATATTTCTAAAAATTTCAAAACAAACCAATCATAATCCCCTAAATTATTATTGGGCATTTACTCCTCATAAAATAAAATAATAGGCTCCCGATATTTTAAAACATATTTCAACATCTCATAAGTGGAATTCCACCTAATTGAAATGTTGAATTTGAAATATCTAAATTTTAAATTTAACTGGGTACAAGTTTGCTTAAAAATTTATTTTCGGGGTCTAGAGGTTTCAATAAACACCATTGCATCTTTAGGTTTCGCTAAATGAGAATTAATTATACTAAGACCATTATGCACAATTCAATTTAAAATATGGTATGCACATCTTTAATGGAATAATTCTCCATTCAAAATAGAATTTAAATTATTTTTTAAAATTGCTATAGCAGAATTATTATTAGTAGCATTATTGATTGACAGTAGAAACGCGATACATTTTATGATATGCGTTCTACACTGTTCTCTACTTACCGCAATCAAGACGGTGTCTCTTTGCAGCTAGCCGGTTGAGCACAGGTCGATCCACAGGGAGATGGTAGTATGTCCGTTCGTGTTTTAGACGAGTCAATGAAGAATGTATATGTGTATATTCAAATCTATCCTAAGTGTTTGTATATATATTCAAGTAAGCTTTTTAGGGTTAAGGTTGGTTATTAGAGTTAGGATTAGTCTTGTACTTGTCTTTTGCCATTCTTAAAACGATATTGGGATAATCGAAAGTAGTGGGGATTAGGAGGACATAGGAATGGGATTTGCGAGTTTAAGAAAGCTTTCCAATGCTAAATCCATTCCTAATGCCCCTTGTCCGTCCGCTAAATGCGCTTATTTCCAACCCTAGGCCAAACACCCGCATCCATGTATCCAATTAAGTCACAACTACATGTCACGTTGTAATGTGCTTAAAGGACTTCTCGACTTAGGTCGCGGCTATATGTCACGTATAGCGCGCCTAAATGAAGGGGTGCGTTTGTTTAGTCTAGATTCATTTTAGGATGTTTGGCGAAGAGAAGCACAAGGGATTTTTACGTCCCTCATACTAACCTTCCTTATCCCCTAACAAGTATGGAAATTATTCACACATGAAAATGAAAAGAAAACAAAGCAAGAAAGAAGCAAAGAAAGAAAGGAAAAATACGGTTTTACAAGCTAACTACTTGGGTCCTCATCTAAATAAGGAACTCCATTGAGTATCATGGCTTGAAAATAATACGGATAAGAAAGGAAGGAAAATAAAACAAGCAAAGAAATAGCAACAACTACTTAACAACAAGAAACAAAATTACACTTAGAAATTAAAATTATAATACAAGAATTAAAAGATACAAGTTAAATGAAAACCCTTATCTTCATTGATTTTTCACTCAAGAGCTCTCACTACACTTTAATGGAGAATAGATGAAGAGAAAGAAGAAGATACAAACTAACATACACTAAAATCTAACTAAAAAGAAGCCTCCATTAAACTGGGTTATTTATAGACAGAGAGCTGAAACCCTAGGGCCAAATTCTGAGCCCATACAAAGTTACAAAACTACCCCTAAAATATCTTCAGACGCCGGGTCTAACTCGGCCGCGGAACTGCAGCATAATGGCCATATTGGTCGCCGGTTCCGTGGCGCTTTAGGGGATTCATGAGGTGATTTTTCTAGGGCTTCTCCACGTTGCTTTCTTCTGTTGTTCTACATGTCCTAAATTGCAAAATACTTCCAAAGTTTCTTCAGATTTGCAACAATCCAAAATGGCTTCACTTTTAATTCATTCGACCTTTATCTCCCAAGAGCTCCGCGCGCCCATTGAATCTTGTGCTGCCCATCTCGTGCTCTGTGCTTGTCCGAGACACGAATGACCACTGTTATTTGTCTTGTCTCTTTAACTGGTAAGCGGCACTGGACGGATACGGATGACCGAAACCCGGCTTTTATCTGTTTGTGGCAGATGTTCTGGATTTTGGTATAACTGTGGAGATTTTATATGATTTGCGTCATTTTGGACTAGAAACCTGTAACCTGTAAATATGTAGCAAATACGGATCAAAAAGCACTTGCTTATAAACAAACGAGCAGAATAATGGACGGTATTAAATGTAATATTCTAGTATGAACAATTATCAAAACTAACAGAAAATATTTTATTTTGAATATTATATTCACGTACAGTAGTTAAAATACAATTACTTATGTTATTTCCACTATGTAGATGATCCATTTTTGAAAAACCAATAATTTTTTTATATAAAAATCAATCATTATCAATAAAATATGTAGTAACACAAATATAACTCATAACCCATTTTGTAGTCCAAAAATCAGAAGTTAATGTAATTTTACTCTTAAAATTTGCAAAAATATCGATCAAATTGGTTTTACCATCATAAATTTTTTTTAAAACATCAATTCTAAGTGTTGTTCTGGATGCTCTTTGAAATGCTGGATTACATGCATATTTTACCAATCTATCAAATTTTCGTTTTCTGCAAAACCAAATGGTTGTTCAGCATGTATAACATATCTTGCAAGTTTTCTTTTATTAGTATCTTGTGAATAAAAAAACTAGTTAAAGAGTTTGATAACATATTTAGAGTCGTCTGCCGAGAATCTATTTTTTCGTGTTTGATTAATGTCTTTTTAGATGGGCAGTTCCACCTGAAATGGCGCAAGTAAAATCTGCTTGGCAATGAGTATAAACTGCCCGTTCGTCTTTATCTGCAACCGTTTGTATTACAAAATATTTCCAAATATCAGAAATTATAGCTCTTTTATCTTTAGGGGCAGAAGCTCTTGCTTCAGAAATGGTAGGAGCATGAACTTCTTCAGAGACATTACTTTGTGACGTAGCAGAAATCTCATAATTAGAAAATTCATAATTAGAAGAATAAGAATCAAAATCAGTTTGCAGCATATTGGTTAATTTTTGCCTATCTTGTAAATCCATATCGATTTGAAATAGACGTCTCTGAGAAGATGAAGCACCCATGTTACCTTGTGAAAATAAACCTGGCATTCTTAATTAAAAATATTAGTAACAGATAAAGATTGATGATAAAAAATATACAAGAAAAATATATAATCAATACAAAAAAAACCTAGATTCCAAATAATAGAATCAAATTAGTGAAACCGAAATGAAAATTGAGACTGCGGAAATGAAATTTCATTTCGTGATTCCAATTTTAACAGTAAACTTCTCGGAAATTAAATAGAGTGATTAGGAGATTGAAAATTTTGTTATTGTGAATTGTAAGAAGAATGAGAAGTGTAGATGAGTATTTATAGAGTTTTGGATTAGGGGTATAGAAATGTATAATTTTGAGTGAGAGGGTTTTAGATAATTTTACAACCCTCACTTTAATTCAAATTTTCCCATTTTATTAAAAACCCCATTCCCATTCCAAAAAAACATCCCAAAAAATTGACCAACCCCCACTCCAAACACCCCCCTCCCAACCCCGATGCCAAACAGCCAAATTCAAATTTGAATTTGGCTGGTTGGCCGGGCCGAGCCGGGCTCGGGCCAATGCCAGCCGGGCCGGGCCGGACCGTTGGGTCGTCAACTAGCCGGCCGGGGCCGGGCCTTAGCCTTGGTCGAGCCGGCCTGGTCCTGCCCGGTCCAAGCCCTGGTCGAGCTGGCCTGGTCCTGCCCGGTCCGGGGCCGGGCCTTGGCCCGGCCAGTAGGCGGCCCGGCCCGTCAAACATCTTGACCAACCACCAAAATATACAATAATCATTGTCAGACTGAAGGTGATTTATACTAATAATACGGTACAGGCTTATTGATCATCTCATAAAACCTCCTTACAAGCTTAAGTATGTGTCGAGTGAAGCCAAATCTTAACATACTTGTTAGTTATTAATCTAGAGACCACAAATTGGTCAAACATTATATCTCTCACTAGGCCACGAAGATGTCTGGAAAATGGATCTCGCAATCGATTCCATTTTCAGCCCTTGTTAACGTGATCATGATAGGTTGTGCATGGTGCTCTGATTTCGAAACAAGAAATATGAACTGGGTCAATTATTATGAGATGTACGTCAATTTATACAATTCTTAGATCACCGTAACAATCTAAGCTAATCTCTCAAAATCTAACTAAACCCAATCTATAATATCTACAAGTATACAATATCCATTACAGTTACATGGAGATAGTTGCTACTTTAAGTGGAAAAAAAAACTTTATCGGCCAAGACACAGACATCCCAAAATTAGCAAATTATATATATATATATATCTATCTATATATATATATATATGGAGAGAGAGAGAGGGAGGGGGGGGGGGGGAAGAGAGAGAGAGAGAGAGAGAGGGAGGGGGGGGGGAAGAGAGAGAGAGAGCGAGGGGCGCGCCAGCACTGTGTGGTCAGCCTTGAAAGTTCCTCTTGAAACTAATCCATAATCAAACAATTTTCAATGCATTGAGTTAGAGATTATCCGATCTTGCTACCGAAACAAAGTTGTCACCACAGTGGATGCATCTTTATTGTTCTAACCTTTATCCATATGCAATGAAGATCGATTAGCAGCAACAAAAATATTCCGTAATCATAGATTGAAGCTGATATACCAACATGGTATCTTAGCTTATTGATTCTCTCACAAAACCTCATTAAAAGAGAAGCCAAATTCTTGCTTGTGGAACGTAGATCAAAATGTATATGTTAGTTATCAATCTAAAGACCACAAATTGGTCCAACATTGTATTTCATTCCACCACAAAGGTGAAGGTGTTTGGAATTCGCAATCAATTCCATTTTCCATCCTGATTAATGCAATTCATGATAAATATGAGTAGTAATAATAATTCAGTAAAGACTCTTGCAACCAAGAAAAACATATGTTCAAAACAACCCACAAAATGCATCACGAGGTTTTTAAACAAAATACCAAATTTTGAAATCTCAATGTCATAACTATTTTCAAATTCAACGATCTGAAACCCTAGCCACGCAATTCCTTTAAATAGTAGAGAATTATAAAGTTGACTGAAATAAAAACAAAGATTTTATAAAATCGTTTTTCTTTGGTTTTGCCGGTAATATTTAAAATTAAAAAAAGGCAACTGTCTAAGGCCCAGCCACGCGGTCCCCACGCGCGCGCGTCACACCGCGCGTGCCTGCCTCGTGACATGCACGTGCTCTTGCCCGCCACTTTGCCGGCTGTTCCCGCCATTTCTTTGTCTCATTAGTTAGAAACAATTAGGAGGTATTAAGTTTTACACCCACATAGTGGGGTCCATTTGCTATATGGGTGTAAATTTGGGTAATACATGTTTCCGTTATATTTGGTAATAACTAGTAACTCGTCTTTTTTATTTATTGTGCTGTATTCCCCTAAAATACCATTAAATGGATATATTAAATCAACCATCTTTTCCCTCAAAATTTTTGGTTCGGGCATATGGTTTGTTTATCATGCTTTTAACAATTATCATATCGTTTTTATTTGTTTCTTTCTATGTTCTTATAGGTGTGCCCTTATCCCCAGTCTTTAACTATAATTTGTCGTAGCTTCTAACTAAAGCATTTATTGGTCTTTATTATACATATCCAAATTATCTGAACTCGCATCTTATATTTTATGGGTGCAGTTTTTTTTTATCTTATCTTATCTTATATTTTAATGTATCATCACTCATCCATATTAAAAGTAAACGGTTCTTATCTCATTTGTTGTATATAATAAGTGTTTTAAATTGCAAATAATTATTACCACCTTAATAATTTTCAGTTACCCCCATGAACTTTTTGGTGGTTCAATTTGAGACCATGTTATTATAGTTGGCTTTCTCTGCCTCCGCATTTGATAATAACCAACAACTCAGCATTTGGTTACAATGAAAGGAGTCTTTGAATTTTTTCTGTTAAAAATGGATATCCACCGTTTATCATCTATACAAATCAAGGGATCAAAAGCTGATATTATTTATTTCCATTTGTAAATTCTTCCTTAATTTTGCATATACTTAAAATAGAAAGTAAATAATATCAGACTTTGATCCCTTAATTTGTTATAGATGATGAATGGTGGACATCATTTTTTTAGGAAAAAAAGTTTCAAAGACATCTTTCATCAGAATTGCACTAATATATTAAACCCACAACAAGTTTAATCCAAAAAATTTGGGACCGGAAATATGAATCTGTTTGTTTATTATGCTCTGATATGGATCATCTTCTAGGTTAAATTAACAAGTAACATATAGTTCTTATTTGGTTCGATCTATGTTCGTCTAGGTTTACATGTATATCCAATTCTATATGTAATTAAGGCTCTAACTACAATTTTGTTATTTCTTCTAACTGGAGCATTTATTGGTCTTTATTACACACATCCAAGCCATACAAATCGGTTCTCTCATGTTTTATACTTTATGAGAGCAATTTCTAACTTCTTTCGATAGTAGATGTCACTTATCTTATCTTTTAGTGTATTACACTCATCCATATTAATATTTTCATTCTATTGATTGAATATAATTAATGTTTTAAATTGCTAATAATTATTACGAGGTTAATAAGTTTCAGTTGCTGCCATGAACTTTTAGGTGCTTCAATATGACACTATCTATCGTTTTTCGGTGACAGTTATCCAGGATTGATAAACGTTATAAGATATTAAATTGAAAATGATGAAAAACTTCTCCCCTTTTTTCATCAAACTAAATTTATTACTTTCAAGTAGGCTTTTTAAATTTACTATATTTATTTAATATAACAAGCTAAATTTATTAGACGGTTCATCATGTTGTTTAAGTGTTTAAGTGGATATAGCTAATTTTGTCCCATCAAAGCTATTTTTTCGATAATCAAAGGGGCAAAATTCTAACAACACTACCTCGTCTTTCAACTGAACATTGATAGGTTTATTGAGTTAATATCTGTAGAAATCGATTAAAAAAAAAAAATTGGTTAAGAATTTCCCAATCCTTCCTGACGGAGGGTAGAATCTCCTTCAAATGTTGCTTCCCGTTGATCTGCTGATTGCTGCGATGGATGGCTAAGATTGGATCTGAAGGTTGTCGCTCTTGAAGCGTGTGGATCTCAATGGGTTGAGGTTGTGGTTGCCGAGTTACCTGCAAGAAAGTCCCAGGGTGGTTGTACCACCGAGGACCCTCCGATGATCAAGTTAGTCTAGAAATCCGAGCAGAGTAACGGCTTAGTGGAGTAAAAATGGCTTACCTTGACCGTCTGAAAGAGGGGTTTAAGTAGTGGTGGCAGCAGGTGCAGCAGACGCGAGAATCACGCCGGCCGTTACGCTTCCGATGTCACGTCCGCGTGAAGAGCGGGACCTCCCATTAATGGGGAGACATGCTCGTTAATGGAGGATCGTTGTGGCGTGGAACGTGGGATGTGGCAGGCGGAAATCTCGCGCATGGCGAGATTCGCGGGATGGCGGTTACGCCTGCAAGCGGTGCCGTTGGTCGGTCGGAAGATGACCTCGGCGGGAGAACTCGCGGACGAGCGGGAGAGCCGAGGTATCTTGGTTCTGCGGTAGCTCGGAGACAAGCTGTGAGGCCGAGGAGGCCGGTTATGCAGGGGGGCTCGTAGGTGAGCTAGCGTTTGCTCGGTAGGACGAGCATAGGTGTGGTCTGGTCGGCCGTTGTAGAACCTTTCTTGCATGCTCTGGGACACGTCATCTGCCACGTGTCATGATCTGGAAGATCATCGATATCGAGCATCATCATTAGCCCCCCACTCTCGTCCCGACCAGCAGACGGGTCGGGCCGAGAGTGGTCTGCCGGGTCACCCGAGGTGAGCCCCATTTTCGAAGATATCGTTGGGCGTGTCCCCGAGCCATTCGTTGTATTTTCTGGGTGATGTCAGCGAATCGGGGCGAGATCTTCTGCATTAAAGAGGGTGCGCCGGATCATGTGCACTTTAGTGAAGCGACTGGCCACGTGTCGGGTGCTGGTTGGCTGATGTGACGTGCTGCAGGCTTCTGGCGTCCAATGGGATGCGGCCAATGTGCTCGCAACAGGTGGAGCGATCGTGGTCGTCGAGCGCTCTGAAACGTTTTGGCGGGCGTCGACCGTCGTCGTTGGATGAGGACGCCGCCTGCATAAATCGAGGGGAGGCCTGACTTGGGGTCTCTCCTGTTAGTTATATGTATACCCTAGAGGCCATTACTGTACATTGGATGTATATTGTAGTGGATGCTGGGACATATATAGGTAGGACTTTCTTGCTCGACAAGATAGTACGATATCTGATTGCTCTTTATCTTAACATGTATACTTTCTGTCTCTCTGATTACATGTTGATAAAGCCCTTAGGATGTGTACTCGACTTCCAGGACTATGATGTAGATCATACTAGTGGGGCCTGGGTAGTCCATGAGTACATCCTTCAATGTTCCTAGTTGTGGGAATATCGAGACGGGGTATCGATATTCCAGAGTAGACTAGCGCATATCTTCTCGACCCATGTGATGGGCGATGGATGATCCCATATCCATTGGTGTTTGATATTAGAGATGGTATGCGGGTGCTCAGTGGAGACTGGGTACACTGAACGGACTCGCCGAGAACTCCCAGATGGTATTATACCTCACGTCAGATGGAAGTTCTCTGGTGACACTGGTACAGCTTGGTCTGTTGACCCGAGATCGTCATAGAGTCTTGTTTGTCTCCCACTGTGCTTTGATTTCCACCCTACCACGGCTCTACTGAGTCGTGCAAACAGGTGGTTTTTGGGTACAGTCCCAATTCACATGGAGGCAATGAGCGATAGGAGGGGATTCGTCTCTCCCGGTATTGGGGGTTAATGTTGCGCTATGCACGACTGGCCATAACAGGAAATCCCTGGCCAGGGTTGCAGTGATATACTGGTAAGAGTTATCGGTAGTTTCACGAATGTTATGGACCTCATATCGGCATGACTTATCGAGCTATTGGGGTCTGACGTTTACCACCCCTAGGCGAGATATGCGACATATCAAACGAACAGGACCGGACTGTACGGTAAGTGTTATTGGTTGGATTCACAGGAGTGTGAGCGGGCTTGCTCGTCGATCTTCTGATCGCTCAATACCCGGATGGCCGTTACGTTTAGCAGACCGCTTGCGGCTTGTGGGTGTTTGATATGATCATCATCTGCTGCCGGTGTATTGACGAGTCTTTAGAGTCCTACACAGAGGTTTCCTGGCTCAAGCGAAACGAAATAGGAGCGCATATGAGATATGTGCAGGACCGAGAATAATGCGTGTATGTGAAACCGTATTCCATTCTCGCGATGAATGTATCGAATGGTTGTATGCGATATAATCTGGTTATCGAATCAAAGATTGATTCGATAAGCCGATACATTGAATATTAGTCGGTTATATGCGATATGACCGGATCGTTAAATCAAGTATTGATTTAATGATTTAATGTATAATTATATATTTGATATATTACTTTACATTAACTAATATTAGTTCACTTTAAAAGGATTTTCTTACTTGAAATGCGCATTGTATATGTGATATATTTTTGTGCATATGATTGTATCATGTTTGATGATACATGCTAACTTGGGTTTGTGTAAAGGATTAAACCATGGTTATGTAATGGTTAGGGTTTTCATTTTCTTATCTATTTATTTATTTATTTATTTTGGCAAAAGATAAAGAGAAAATGGTGGCTTTCTTTGTTTGTTATTGAAGCTTCATGAAGGTTTGACTAAGTGACCATTTTGTCTTCATGCTTAACCCTAACCATTCAAACTAACCATAGTTCATTCTCTACACTTGACCATAGTTGATATATGATAAGTATTCATTTTATTTTCTTTTTGGAATAACACTTATCATATTATCTTCTTCTTCTTCTCCTTCTTCAACATGAAGAAAGCTTGCCTCCATCAATGGCAACTAGTGAAAAAGAGTGAGAAATCCAATTCTAAAGTGAACCCACTTCCTATTTTTTCATCCTCTACCTCTTGCCAAGTAGTATAGGGTGTTTTCTTCACAAGTTTCATGACTTGGTGAAGTGGGAGCTTGATCTTGTGATGTCTCGACGTAGATCATCTTCGGCATCGAAGTCGACGACCTAGCCCGCCCATTTCTCCGATGAAACCGATGCTAGAGTCCGGAATCGGATATGGACAGTGGAGGGACATCATCACGAAGCCTAGGAGGTGGAGGACCGGATCTACAAAGGTTGTAGTCACTTTCCTTTAGCAATAAATTCGTTTACTTGCATCGCATCGCCTCATTATCTAGTTAACGATCCGTATTAGGGTTTGTAGGCATATGAAAATTTTCAATTGGGCATGTTTGATCACTTGTGAGACCTCATTAGTGTGCCTAGGAACCCTACAGTGGTATCAGAGCCTAGCTAGAGCCTTAGGCGATGCGTAGACGGAGTTAGAAGTCCGATCGAACCGAAACCCTAACACAAATTTGCTCTCTGGACTTTTTTCAAAAACTGGGTTTTTTTCAGATTAAAAATATGCAGAAAAATCAGCAGGAGTGTTTAAGAGTTGCTGTGAAATTCGATCTCCAAATTCCATTAAACCGCCGCGGTTCCGCGGCACGAGCATGGCTCGTGCGGCGGTTCCGCGGCCGTACGGCCTCATTGTACAAAGAATTTTGCACAGTAATTCTTAGTTTGCAGTGTTGGTTTTCCTGGGAATTTTTAATATTTATTCAAGAGTTGAATTTTCTGGGTTGTATTGGGGACTCGGTGTTTCGATCGGATTGTCTAATTTTGTCTGTGTGTTTTTTCCGGGTAATTCTAGAATATGTTAAAAAGTTCGGCCGGATATAAATACCCACTTTTTCCCCTGCCGGGAAATTTCCAATTGTTGGACATTTCCGTAGTTTAACGACGTTCTAAGTAGTGCAAGTAACGCGATGGTCTCTCTAGAAGACAACAAACCTTAACTCGATTATGTGACCGTCTTGAACTCCCTTTGAACCCTAGGGTTTGGGGCAGTACGGCGTGCCACATGTGAGGCGTTGGCTTGACCTTTCTACGGCTGGACCGTTGGTACTGAGGCATGAACTGAATGTTTTTAGACTTATTTCATGTGTTGAGCTGTATCGGGAAAACTTGGGTGTTCGATTGTTCGATCGGAAAGTTTAACATTTTCTATTTATCCGGAATGTGATACAATACTTGGAATTCACAAGTTGTTATGAGATAACTAAATGAAAGTTATAAACATAGCAGTTTAGTCTCACTTAATCGGTTGCCACGGAATTTTGAAGTGATCAAAAGTCTGTCGCAATCACGTAGCGTACGCGGATACTCGCTGGGTAAACTTAATAGACAGCCTCACCCCATAGCCCCGACCAAGTGACTGTAGGAGAACCCCGTCGCCGAAAGCATTCGTTCGGGTGCTCGCGGTAGCGGTGTTCCGCCTTGGTGCACTTCGTCGACGGTATCGGGGGTGCGGCCGTCTACTAAAGTTTGCGACGAGCATTCGATCAAAATGTCGGGAATCCTGTTGAATTTCCCGACTTGGTATTGAAAAGTGTTTTCGATTTTGAGACTAAAATGCGGGGTTTATAATTGTTAGGCATGTGATGTCTAAGTATTTCATTTGATTAGGCATGCGATGTCTAAAGAGGATGCGGATTCCAACTGTTGTAGTTTTACACTTTCTTTTCTGTGACCGTAAGTATAATATGTGATATCGCCGGTTTCATTGCTATATGTCAACGACAATTGGGATGCGCATATTTACTTACGTTGATGACATGTGATGTTATGTGTCGCTGGATATGTTATATTGGATCGTCGTGTTCGAATAGCCGTGGTTTTTTTATGTGAGATATATATGAGATGAGTGTTTTTCATTTTCATTCATGTAAAAACTTGTATGTAATATTCTTTTATTGGGGCACTTCCAGGTTGCGGATGATGTCACCATTTGTATATTATTTACTTTTCTGCACTAGGATAGACCCAAGGAGGAGGGCATAAGTAACCGGTTTCTAAGGTCCAGTGGGAGACCAACTCGAGGAGTCGAGTCCGGGTCTCCTAACCCTAGAATTGGTAGGGTTGCTTGCCGCTCTCGTAGGGGTCTAGGGGTGTGGGATTGGCTATTCATCACGACCGTGGAATCCATGTTTTATACTGGCTCGTATTGAAAACACGGACGTCCTAGTATATCCAATATTTCATATGATATTTTCTGCTGCGTTATCTGTGATGTGATCATGTGATTTGTTCAGATAGATATAGTATATCGTATATAGTATATATGATATATTATATAGACGTTGCTTATGTTTTACACCCGCGCTAGCCCTGCCTCGTTCTGGCGTTAGTTACCTAACCTAACGGTGCAGACGGGACATCAAGGCGAATGCGGATGGTATAAGCGTACGTTATATTTATCTGTGATGTTTAGGTGGACTTAAATGATGGGATATTCATTAATGAGATTAATGAAAGAAAATAAACCTAATTGATGTTATGGAATCGAATTTCAAAATAAAAAACAGCTAGCTACAGTTCTTGCTTTGCATCGTGGTGTTCATTGTAGAATATCCTGCACCTTATTCGATGAGGAAAGGACCGAGATCCCTTCACCGGGAGTGACTCCTTTAGCAATAACTGGCAGATACTACACACTCGGTTTGTCTTTTGATCGCTTCTATAGTTTTCGCTTTGCACAGTGATATATATGATATATCCCGCACCTCATTCGACGAGGAAAGGGCCGACGATCCCTTCACCGGGAGTGACCCCTTTAGCAGAACTAGAAAAGCCTCAAAAGCATTCCATTTAAAAACCATTTGATTCCGCAACGAGATCAAGTTCAAAGCGTTAAAGGTTTTCATAAAAACCATTCGCAACCCTCCGTCATTTTAGAAAGTAGAGTACTTAGTATTCGTGCTGTGTTTGTTGACCTTAGTTAAGGCACAGTGTACGGTAGCTAAGTGATGTCTTCCTATACCGCATATGATGCGATTAGTTAGGACAGTCGCGTGACTTTGTTAACCTTAGTTAAGGGTCATGTGGGTGGGTTTAATTAATCACGAAATGACGGGTAGAACTTGACTAGTATTTATGATTTGTTGACCATAGTTAAGGTCATAAGTGATAGGGGTAAAAATCTTTATCGGGAGTTTCAAGTGTTGAAATTTGCAATGAGATTGCATACCTTCTATGTGATAGTTGGATCCCGATACCCACTGCGAGTAATTGTTACTCCTGGGAGAGTTTTGCACTTTACAAATAGCCGATCAAGTAGGTGTCTAGAAAGGTGTCAACGGGGTTACGCTTCTGGGAAAATGAGGTTTACTGTAATTAGGTCCGTGCGAAAGCATGGGGAACCTCCCTCAAAGTACCGACACTGGCCTGGCTGAAAGATTGGCGAACTTGTAGAGTGTAATTAATCCCGGCTAGTCTTTCCTTTTAAGGTTTGAAGGAAGATTTGATAAAAACAGTAGGAGCCATCCTGATTAGATAAAATATATAACCAATCTAATCTTGCAAGAGCGCACGCAGAGTGTTTTCTTCTCTCTCTCTCCAGGTAGCGACCATATCACGCCTTAATCAAGATAATAATATGGATGTATTGACCGAACCCGCTTGTTATACTGAGCTGGGGAACGTTGGTCCCGCTCCAACTTATAATTGTTATAAGACAGAGCAGGAAATAGGGGAATATCAGAATTCCTATGCCGCCCAAACGAAGAAAGTGCATGAGATGCATCTCCTTCGGGTGTGTTCATTATAAAGAACTGTTTCTCAGTATCCTCTGAATCCTGGGTATTTGATACCAGATCAAGATCCCAGATATGTAATTGTAGGGTTCCTAGGCACCCTATGAAGGTCTCACAAGGCATCGAACATGCCAATATAAAAATTTACGGGTGCCGAGAGACCCGACTACGGATCGTTTGCTAGAAAACTAGGCGAAAAAGCTAACTAGTTAACACTTAACTAAGAGATACGGAAATACAACCTTTGTAGATCCGGTTCTCCACCTCCATAGCTCCGCAACGAAGTCGTCTCCACTGTCCAAAAGGAATCCGGGCTCTAGAGTCGGCTTCGTCGGAGAAAAAGCGAGCTAGGTCGTCGATGTCCGTGCCGAAGATGATCTACGTCGAGGCATCGCTAGATCAAGCTCTACCTTCACCTAGCTTTGAAAACTTGTGAAGGATTTGAAAACTTGTGAAGGAAACACACTCTACTACTTGGCAAGAGGTAGAGAATGAAGAAATAGGAAGTGGGTAGACTTTAGAATTGGATTTCTCACTCATTTGCATCAATCACCATTGATGAAGAGAGCTTTCTTCTTGTGAGGAAGAAGAAGAAGAAGATGAAAAAGTTATGATAAGTTGTTAGAAAAATAGAAAATAATAATAATCTTATCATAATCAAACCATGGTAATGTGTAGAGAATTAACCAAAGTTAGTTGAATGGTTAGGGTTAAGAATGAGATAAGAATGGTGGACTTTGGTCAAAGCTTCATGATGCTTCAACTAGAAACAAAATTAGCCACCATTCTTTTCTCTTTTCTTTTATTCATTTATCAAAAATAAAAGGATAATTAAATAAGATAAATGAATAACAAATAATAAACCCTAACCATTTCATTAACCAAGGTTTAATACTTTACACTTAACCAAAAAGCATGTATCATCAAACATGATACAAGCAAGTGCACAAAATCATATCACATATATAATGCGCACATCCGAGTGAGAAAATCCATTCAAAGTGAACCGATACTAGTTAATGCAAAGTAATATATCAAATATATAATTATGCATTAAATCACTAAATCAACACTTGATTCAATGATCCGGTCATGTCGCACATAACCGACTGGTATCATCAGTAACAACTTATCGAATCAACACTTGATCCGATAACCCGGCTATATCGCATATAACCGATCAATGTCACATCGCGAGAATGAAATACGGTATCACATACACGCATCATTCTCGGTCCCGCACATATCTCATATGCGCTCCTATTTCGTTTCGCTTGAGCCAGGAAACCTCTGTGTAGGACTCTAAAGACTCGTCAATACGCCGGCAGCGGATGATGATCATATCAAACATCCACAAGCCGCAAGCGGTCTGCTAAACGTAACGGCCACCCGGGTATTGAGCGATCTGAAGATCGACGAGCAAGCCCGTTCACACTCCAGTGAATCCGACCAGTAACACTACCTTACAGTCCGGTCTGATCGTCTGATATGTCGCATATCTCGCCTAGGGGTGGTAAACGTCAGACCCCAATAGCTCGATAAGTCGTGTCGATATGAGGTCTATAACTGTTCGAGAAACTACTGGTAACACTTACCGGTAAATCTCAGCAACCCTGGCCAGGGATTTCCTGTTATAGCCAATCGAACACAGCGCAACATCAACCCCCTATACCGGGAGAGACGAATCCCCTCCTATCGCTCATTGCCTCCATGTGACTCGGGACTGTACCCAAAAACCACCGTTTTGCACGCCCTCTTGGACGTGGTAAGATGGAAATCAAAGCACAGTGGGAACCACACAAGACTCTATGACGATCTCGGGTCAACAGACTACTCTGTACCAGTGTCACCAGAGAACTGCCATCTGACGTGAGGTATAATACCATCTGGGAGTTCTCGGCGAGTCCGTCCAGTGTACCCAGTCTCTACTGAGCACCCGTATATCATCTCTGATGTCAAACACCAATGGATATGGGATCATCCATCGCCCATCTGTATGGATCGAGAAGGTATACGCTAGTCTACTCTGGTATATCGATGCCCCGTCTCGATACACCCACGACTAGGGACTTTGAAGGATGTACTTATGGACTACCATGTCCCCACTAGTATGATCCGCATCACAGTCCAGGTAGTCAAGTACAGATCCTAAGGGCTTTACCAACATGTAACAGAGAGACAATCAGCATACACGTTAAGGTAAAGGGTAACCAGATAGCATACTATCATGTCGAGCAAGAAAGTCATCCCTATATATGTCCCAGCATCCACTACAATATACATCCTATGTACAGTAATGGCCTCTAGGGCATACATATTACTAACAGTAATCTGTTACATAGGGCTATCAAAAAGGTAGAAAAACTGAGAACGGGTGATAAGTTTCA
Organism: Agapanthus africanus; assembly: GCA_030015575.1. Lineage (NCBI taxonomy): Eukaryota > Viridiplantae > Streptophyta > Magnoliopsida > Asparagales > Amaryllidaceae > Agapanthus > Agapanthus africanus. The sequence goes on from JASDDO010000026.1 coordinate 462,667,368, forward strand.
TGAGACAGAAAACGGGGCAAGAGTTGCAGCCAAGTCTGTTGGTCACTGTCACCCTGTATTACCAATACATTGATTCTGAACAAATGCTAGTAGATACCGAACCTGATATACAAAATCATATCAGTCTCTTTATTAGTAAAGAAATGATAAAATTTTGTATTGATGGATAATGTTTTGAACATTTCCTATATCAAAAGTTGATCGGTTCAGGCACGTTATCTAAAAGCATTGATATTCTAAATCAAACTACAGTTCCTAGTATACAGAGCACACACAAGAGGAAGAGTTCAGAAATGAACGAATCCTTCTTGAGGCATTGTAGACTAGGTCATATCAATACGACCCGACTGGCTGAAGTTACATTTTAGATGCATATTTAAATCAGTTTGAATTTACATCTTGTGAAACTTGCCAATCATGTCACAAAGATAAGATGACCATAGCTCTGTTTATTAGAAACAGAAAAAGAGTTAGTAAACTCTTGGGACTGATACATGATGATGTATGTAAGGTCTCATGTCTGCACATGCCAGGATAAGTTCTTTGTACTTCATTACGTTCTCTGATGATCTCTTAAGATTCAGACATATGTTCCTGTTGAAACATAGGCCCGAAGCTTTTGAGATATTCACAGAATATAAGCTAGAAGTAGGGAACCAATACGGGTATAAGTATTATGTCCTTTGATGTGATCAGGGAGGAGAATACTTGTGCATAGAATTCCTGGATTGTTCTAAAGGAGAATGAGATTCTCTCTCCGTATCACTCCTCTGAATACACCACAGCACAACGGTGTATCAGGGCGGAGCAATCGCATAATATTAGATATGGTGTGCTCTAGGATGAGTATTATTGAGTTACCTATTTCCTTTTGGGGTTGTGCACTTAAGAAGCTGCATACCTATTGAATTGGGATCGAATCAAATCAGTGCCTACCACTCCATATAAGATATGGTATGGGAAGAGCCTATCTCTTAAGTAAGTTAAGATTTGGGATTGTCCGGCCTATGTCAAAAGCAAAATCCGGACAATATCAAGGCAAGGTCAGTTCTGTAGAACTGGAAAGGTTCCAGCTATACAAAACTGCAGCTGATGATTTGACAGAACCAAAGGATTCAATAGTTCCCGACGAACCTCAGCCTCTCCGCCGATCTAGTAGGGTTCCTCATCCGCCTGAGAGATACCTCGGTTTCTCGATGACAGTGGGAGCGAGGATTGCATCATGAGATGATGACCCAACTAGTTTCGAGCAGGCCATCGAGAGTAGGGACTCTGTAAGAATGGCTGGATGCTTAGCGATCTGAGATGGAATCCATGTACACCAGCAAAGTATGGACTTTAGATGCTATATCTGAAGGGTTAAATCCCCATTAGGAGCAAGTATATCTTGAGAAGATTACTTGGTGTAGATGGAAAAGTTGAGACTTTCAAAGCTAGACTTGTTAAAGGTTTTCGTCATCGACCAGGCGTGGATAATGATGAAATCTTTTCCAGGGCCTATGCTTAAGTCCATCCAGATCCTACTTGCCATTGCTACATACCATGACTACGATATCTGGTGGTTGGGTGCCATGACTGCTTTTCTAAAATTATGATTTAGAAGAGAACGTCTATAAGAACACAGCCAGAGAGCTTCGTAAACAGTGAGAGCAGCGGAAACATGTGCAAGTTGCTTTATAGAATAAAGCAGGCATCGCGGAGTTGGAACGTCTGTTTTGATGTGGTAGTCAAAGTGTTTGACTTCATCAAAATGGTAGATGAACCTTGTATATACAAAACGGTAGTAGAGAGTAAGGTGGTCATCCTCGTATTGTACGTGGACAACATACTCTTGATAGGAAAAGAGTTTCCTATACTACGCTCGGTCAATCTTCGCTTATCATAAGGATTCTCCAATAGGATCAAAGTGATACCTCCTAAATCCTGAGTTTTCATCTATGAGATAGATGTAATTGGATGCTAGGATTCTCACTAGATGTAGTGAGATGGTATCAATCGATCCTGGGGAGAATCACTGGAAGGGTTCCAGGGTGATAAAGACGACTGAATGTCAGTCACAGGTATTGTCTTTACCCTCAGTAAAGGGACGATATGTTGGAAGATTTCCAAGCTAGATACCATGACAAACTAGACGATAAAGGCTGGTAACATCGCTATTAAAGATACTACCAAAGAGGAAGTTTGGGTGTATATTGGTTCATAAGATGAACTAGGTTCCCACCATTGTGTGACAATGGAAGTGTGGCTTTGGCCCGTGAACCCTGGTCCCATCAGTGACCCAGACATATTCTGAGGAAGTATCACCTGATCATGCAGATAGTTGATCTCCAGAGTGATCGAGGTTAAGAGAGTAGACTCAGAGGACAACACGGCGGATCCACTCACGAAGGCCTTTTCCTAAAGAGAGACTTTTAGGGGATGGTTGAGTATTAGATACTACAACTACTACTACAGATGGCCCTAGTGCAAGTGGGAGATTGTTAGTTATATGTATGCCCTAGAGGCCATTACTGTACATTGGATGTATATTGTAGTGGATGCTGGGACATATATAGGTAGGACTTTCTTGCTCGACATGATAGTACGATATCTGGTTGCTCTTTATCTTAACATGTATACTTTCTGTCTCTCTGATTATATGTTGATAAAGCCCTTAGGATGTGTACTCGACTTCCAGGACTATGATGTAGATCATACTAGTGGGGCCTGGGTAGTCCATGAGTACATCCTTCAATGTTCCTAGTCGTGGGAATATCGAGACGGGGCATCGATATTCCAGAGTAGACTAGCGCATATCTTCTCGACCCATGTGATGGGCGATGGATGATCCCATATCCATTGGTGTTTGACATTAGAGATGGTATGCGGGTGCTCAGTGGAGACTGGGTACACTGAACGGACTCGCCGAGAACTCCCAGATGGTATTATACCTCACGTCAGATGGCAGTTCTCTGGTGACACTGGTACAGCTTAGTATGTTGACCCGAGATCGTCATAGAGTCTTGTGTGTCTCCCATTGTGCTTTGATTTCCACCCTACCATGGCTCTACTGAGTCGTGCAAACAGGTGGTTTTTGGGTACAGTCCCGATTCACATGGAGGCAATGAGCGATAGGAGGGGATTCGTCTCTCCCGGTATTGGGGGTTGATGTTGCGCTATGCACGACTGGCCATAACAGGAAATCCCTGGCCAGGGTTGCAGTGATATACTGGTAAGAGTTATCAGTAGTTTCACGAATGTTATGGACCTCATGTCGGCATGACTTATCGAGCTATTGGGGTCTGACGTTTACCACCCCTAGGCGAGATATGAGACATATCAGACGAACAGGACCGGACTGTACGGTAAGTGTTACTGGTTGGATTCACAGGAGTGTGAGCGGGCTTGCTCGTCGATCTTCTGATCGCTCAATACCCGGGTGGCCGTTACGTTTAGCAGACCGCTTGCGGCTTGTGGGTGTTTGATATGATCATCATCTGCTGCCGGCGTATTGACGAGTCTTTAGAGTCCTACACAGAGGTTTCCTGGCTCAAGCGAAACGAAATAGGAGCGCATATGAGATATGTGCAGGACCGAGAATAATGCGTGTATATGATAACGTATTCCATTCTCGCGATGAATGTATCGAATGGTTGTATGCGATATAACCTAGTTATCGAATCAAAGATTGATTCGATAAGCCGATACATTGGATATTAGTCGGTTATATGCGATATGACCGGATCGTTAAATCAAGTATTGATTTAATGATTTAATGTATAATTATATATTTGATATATTACTTTACATTAACTAATATTTGTTCACTTTAAAAGGATTTTCTCACTTGAAATGCGCATTGTATATGTGATATATTTTTGTGCATATGATTGTATCATGTTTGATGATACATGCTAACTTGGGTTTGTGTAAAGGATTAAACCATGGTTATGTAATGGTTAGGGTTTTCATTTTCTTATCTATTTATTTATTTATTTATTTTGGCAAAAGATAAAGAGAAAATGGTGGCTTTCTTTGTTTGTTATTGAAGCTTCATGAAGGTTTGACTAAGTGACCATTTTGCCTTCATGCTTAACCCTAACCATTCAAACTAACCATAGTTCATTCTCTACACTTGACCATAGTTGATATATGATAAGTATTCATTTTATTTTCTTTTTCGAATAACACTTATCATATTATCTTCTTCTTCTTCTCCTTCTTCAACATGAAGAAAGCTTGCCTCCATCAATGGCAACTAGTGAAAAAGAGTGAGAAATCCAATTCTAAAGTGAACCCACTTCCTATTTCTTCATCCTCTACCTCTTGCCAAGTAGTATAGGGTGTTTTCTTCACAAGTTTCATGACTTGGTGAAGTGGGAGCTTGATCTTGTGATGCCTCGACGTAGATCATCTTCGGCATCGAAGTCGACGACCTAGCCCGCCCATTTCTCCGATGAAACCGATGCTAGAGTCCGGAATCCGATATGGATAGCGGAGGGACATCATCACGAAGCCTAGGAGGTGGAGGACCGGATCTACAAAGGTTGTAGTCACTTTCCTTTAGCAATAAATTCATTTACTTGCATCGCATCGCCTCATTATCTAGTTAACGATCCGTGTTAGGGTTTGTAGGCACATGAAATTTTTCATTTGGGCATGTTTGATCACTTGTGAGACCTCATTAGTGTGCCTAGGAATCCTACATCTCCCTCTTCCCAATTTCCTCATTCTGAGTTATATTTCCTCGGCGCTATCCTTTTAGATTGGATCTTGCGTTTTCCCTTCTCGAGGATTTCCTCCCATCAAATTAGATGTCTTGCTTCTTTTTCCTTTTGCTTCTTCTCCTTCTGGGTCGAGCTTCTTCTCCCTTTTGGCAGGACGGATGGTTCGATCCCAGACTCTTGGTGCCTTCGACGCTCAGTCCCGAAGGGAGGACGGCAGTGCGGCCTTTCCTCTTGCTAACTCGAGCCCTGCGCTGGATGTGACCCCGACGGCGGGGCCACCTGCCCCATCACAAGCTCTTGGTGATTATTCGGGTGGCGGCCAAAGGCGTACATGGGTTCTCGACTCTCAGACGAGGGATGCAGGAGAGGGCGAAGAAGGGGTTCCTCTCAAGCGGAAGAGGACGGTCTCTCGTGCACCGCCGGCGGACATTCTGGAGGGGACTCCCGTGCAGGAGGCGGACGTCCAGTTCGTGGTCCCGTCGGGGCTACCGTTGCCGCCAGTCTTTTTGCTAGTATGGAGGAGTCGGCCGGGGGCCAGATGCCGCGGGGGACCTTGAGGGCCCGAATGGTTGCTATCGCACATGAGGCGGTTCAGGTATGCACTCCCTCATGTGTTGCTTCGAGCGACCTTTGTTGGAGATAGTGCCCTCAAAGTCAATTATTGAATCGCAGGTACGTGATTGCAATGATTGAAGAAGGATCTATACCGATATGACAGTCTTGCTCGTGATGATAGTATGCTATCTGGTTTGTCTTTATCATCGTATACATGTTTTAGTTCACTATTGCATGATGATAGAGCCCATAGGATTCTTGCATGACTACCAGCAGTATGATGGCGATCATATACGTGGGAGCTGGGGTCTATAAGCACATCCTTAAAGTGTCCCTAGTCGTGGGAGTTTCGAGACAGGGCATCGATACTCCAGAGTAGACTAGTGTATATAGTCGAGACCCCGACGAGGGGCGATGGCCGGTCTCACAAGCCATTGGTGTCAGTAGGATCATCTAAGATGTATACAGGTGCTCATTGGGTTATGAGTACACCGGACAGGACTCGCCGGGAACATCCTAGTTGGTATTATACATATCGTCAGATAGCAGTTCCCTGGTGACATGTGTACAGGTTAGTTTATCGACCTGAGATCGTCATTTGTCTCGTGTGAGTTCCCACTGTGCTTAGATTACTACCATACCACGCTCAAAGGAGTTATGCAAATAGGTTTTAGTTGGGTACAGTCCCGAGCCACATTAGAGGCAAGTGAGCGGATCGGCAGGTGATTTGTCTCTCCCGGTATTGGGGGTGAGATCGCGCTGTGTCTGGGAGAGCCATTACACAAAGCCCTCGGCCGAGGCAGGAGATTTACTGGTAGGTACTCCAGTAGTATCTCAGGGTGTTCTGGGCTACTCTCTGACACGATTTATACTGCTATTGGGGGTCTGACGTTACCAGCCCCTAGGCAGATATGCGATACTCATAGACGAACGGACCGGACTGTATGTATATTGTCACTGTCAGGCTCAGTAGGGTTTATGGATGAGTTCGCTCGTCAGCTTCCTTTCCAATCAATACATAGGCAAACCGTTACGTACAGCTTGTACCTCTGACGTGCTAAAGGTTATACCCAGTGCCGATGTGTTGATGAGTCATTAGAGTTCCCCACAGACAGTCTCACAAGTTCGGGCAAAACGTCGTAGAGGCCGTATAGTATTATGGCAAGGTTCGGAAAATGCACGTGCGTTTTCGCACGTGTCATTTTCCGGGCAGATAATACTGGTCGGCTTTGGTTTAAGCCGGATCCGAGTATTATACTGTGTAGATATAGTATCTTTATCTCAGATGCATTTGTATTCCGTCGTAATACAAATGCGGGTATATTTATACCATTGCGGGGTTATCCTGAAATTCGTTTCAGAATCACTTTTGGAAGTTGCCAGTTTCTAGTTTTCTATCGGCCGTATTTAATATTCGGTTAAATGCGGATTTATCTTTTCTTGAAATGAGTTTGGAAGCTTCTAGATGGTGACTAGGATGGTGAGGTGGCTTAGTGCATTAATGGAGCATTTATGAGTTGATGACTATGTGTTATGAATCATTAGTTCATTCAATGAGTTCATAGTAGGTGTCTTAGTGACTCATTCTCTTCATTAATGATTGTGGTTACCTTCTCCCTCCTACACTCACCTCTCCCTCACCTATAAGTGGCCGGCCCCTCTTCTTTGATGAGAGAGTGGTTGATTTGCAAAAAGATTTGGGTTTTGGCTTCATAGAAATTTCATATACTCATTTCACATTTCCACCCGATCCAAAAGGCAATTTCATTAACCGTTTGTCCATAACCTTGGACGTAATGAGACAAAGCGTTCTACTCATTCTTTACTTCATCTTGGTCATCTCTTTTAGCAAACTTGACGACTGAGTTGCCTCGGTTCAGAGGCGGGAGCCCGTTTAAAGATCCGTCGACGTGGTGCCACCTGGACGACAAGACTGGAGATCGAGGAGATCGGAGCAGCCACAACAAGCGTGGGATGATGGTTGAAGACCGAAGGACTCGGATCGTTCGGTATAACTCTTCTACCCACTTTGTAGTTTGTTAGTTTAGCTTTAATGGCAGATCCGGGTTATAGTACGCGATAGCGCCGGTTGTAAAAAGTTTTCGTTCCGCATTTGGCGTCTGTTAGACGGTCGGGGAAATACCGTGGACTTACAGTGGTATCAGAGCCTCGCCATTAAGCTATACTAACTTGTGCTAACGCGTTTAAAATATCGATCGAACCGAATTTCGAAAAACACAATTTTAAAGCACACAAGTTTCTGTCGATTTTTTAAAGGGCCTAAAAATAATTTTGCATATCACAGAAAAGCGTGCAGGGTTTTCTAAGCATACTGGAAAAAGGTTGGGCACGTGATCCCACAAGAGCACCGTGGATCCACGGCGCTTTAGTGGGAACAATGCATCAATTTTTCCAGAGAGCTTCAAATTGGGAAATTGTGGTTTTTGGTAATATTCTTTTGAGCCCAGATTTTGTTACTGTACAGCAGATGTACGTGGGGCCCACTTCCGGTAATTCTGTCGATCGAAATTTTAAACTTGTTAGTTTACAGTATTTACATTATATCTCCGACCGGGAATGTCATTTGATCGGTAAACCGCGTCTGATTGCTATAGTTCTTTTAGACGGGTTTGCGAACGTGGCATTCGCATTGATGTTCTGTGTTGTGCTGTGATGTTGCGGATATGTCGTGGTGGATAGCAGTGTGCAATGGTAGTGCAGTTTGGATTTAATTGTACATTTGATATTGCGGGGCGAGCGTCCAACATGTGGACTGCCGTCACTGCCTGTTTGTATAATATTCTTTTGGGGCACGACCGGGTTGAGATCGATGTACCCGTTGTACATATTTTATTTTCTGTACTAGGTTTATCCCGCGAAGGAGTGCACGGATAGCCGGGTTCTGGAGGGCAACGGGTCCGTATCTCATGGCTTTAAGAGGCAGAGGGACCTCACTCTAGAATTGGCAGGCTATTCGCCGCACTCGTAGGGGGTACAGGTTGACCCAAGGAGGGGTGCTCAATTTACCGGATTCCGTGAAGTGCCGGGTGTTCCATTCACTATGCTGTGGGGACTACCTCGCTTCAGGTTTTGGCGGGTAACTTGCCGCACCCGTAGGGGTCTAGGTTTCATTGCACAGGCTATCCACACGACCAGGGGAACGTCAGGTTTCTGCAGCGGCTCTGTGAAACCCGGGGATCCCAGATTATCTGTATTGTTCTGTGATGCTTATTACTTTTCTGTAATGTTGTATATTATCACGCTTGGAGCGATTATTGTATATTGGTATATATACTATTAGATGTTGTATATGTTTTACACCCGCGCTAGTCCAGCCCTTGCTCTGTCGTTAGTTAAATAACCTAACGGGTGATGACGGGACCCAGTGACGAATGCGGATAACATATACGTACATTTTATTTTTGTTCTTTTCTGGTGTGATTGATTGATGGGACTGCGTTGATTCTTATCAATGCAAGATAAAACAAATCTCTATTTGATGTTGTTGGAACCAATTTTAAAAATTGTTATTACAAAGACATTTCCTTTTGTTTTGCATAGTGATATTCAGTTAGAATATTCCGCACCTTATTCGACGAGGCAAGGGCCGAGATCCCTTCACCGGGAGTGACCCCTTGGGCATAAGTTTACGTCAGGGTAATAACTTCACTATAGTCGATTACAAGTTGCTTTGCATCACGGTATTCAGTTGGAATATCCTGCACCTCATTCCACGAGGAAAGAGTCGGGATCCCTTCACCGGGAGTGACCTCTTTAGCAAAACGTTTTCGTCACTATATTTTATAAAAAGTTATCAGTTTCCTTCAACGAGATCAAGTTCATTACGTTAAAGGTTTTTTCGCCAAAAACCAGCCGTAGCCCTCCGTCATTTCTTTTGGGTATTCAGTAGTATTCAAGTTATGTATTTTCACCTAACGCCAAGGCATAGTGTTTGGTAGCTGCTGGGTATTCAATTGTTGCATAGATAGATGAGTTGGTTTGGGACAGTCGTTCTGCCATTTTGGCCTAACGCCAAGGGCATGTGCGGGTGGGTTCAAATTAATCTGGATAATGATGGCTAGAACTTGACATGTGACTTATGATATTTTGACCTAACGCCAAGGTCATAAGAGCATAGGGCAAAAATCACATCGGGAGTTTCAAACATACTAGAAACTTGCCAAGCATGCGCATACCTTCTGGAGTGTGATAACTTGAGTGGCTTCCATCAAGTTATCATGCGATGATAGTTGGATCCCGATTCTCACTGATGAGTTGGTTTACTCTTCGGGTGATCCCGACTAATTCTTCTTTCAGGTTTGGAGGAGAATTTGAGATTACAGTGGGAGGTTTCCTGATTAGATAAATTGATAACCATTCTGATCTAGGTTAGAGTGCACGCAGAGTGTTTCTTTTCTCTCTCTCTCTTTGGCAGCGACCTTTGACCGACCCTAGACTATGACTCGTGACCAAGTTGACCGAACCTTCTTATAATACTGGCTTTTGGATTGTCCGAGTTGCATAAGTCATTGCCGCTCCCTCTTTTACCCTTTGTATTTCTCAGAACACCCCATATTACTACGGACATCCACTTCCATTGGATAGATCTATCGTATGGTTATATACGAACTCGAAGGGACTTCTTCGAGGATGGATCCAGGTTCAGGAGAAATAGAATTGGTTTATTCAGTTGTCTTTTATCATCACCTTCTCTCAGGTTGCGAGGGCTCCTTGGTAAAGGAGAGTACACCTATTATGCTTACTGGATAGTCTTCTTCCAAACCATAGGCTGGTGCTGAAAGGTAGGGAATGAAGAAAACCAATTAGCCTAAGTAGGGTGTGCAGAAGGTAATAACTAAAGACAAAGTAAAGGGATTAGAAAGAGGGCAAAGTAAATTGCGACTGTTATCATTCATGACCAAACCGCATACTTCATCGCTACTCCTATTTTACCTTTGTTTTTTTCCCCAGTTCGGGAGAAATAGAATAAGGTATTATTCAGTTATCTTTTATCATCACCTTCTCTCAAGTTGCGAGTACTCCTAGGATTAGGAGAGTACACCTATTATGCTTACTGGATAGTCTTCTTCCAAACCATAGGCTGGTGCCGAACGGTAGGGAAGGAAGAAAACCATTTAGCCTAACGAAGGTGTACAGAAGGTAACGACTAAAGACAAATAAAGGGATCTGGAGAGATAGCAAAGAAATATACGGTTAAAGTCATGAATTGGATTATTGAAGAGGCATTACTAGGAATACCAGGATACCCCTACGAAGCATTTTCATGTTTCAGTTACACTGTGCATTGTTAAAGGAGAACTGATTTCCCGATTAGATACTTACTCCAGGGTATGTATTTACCAGGTATGATGCTCACATCTATATGGGTTTACAGATGATGAGTGGGAGTAAGTTATTGGAAATTAGGTGATTATCCTCATTATATCGGAATTCGTTGTAATTGGTGATATTTAAGGAAATCGCCTGGGTACAGTTTTCAACGTACGATGCACAGGTTTTGAGTTATTCAAACTCAGCGGACTTATACAGAGTATTGTATGTTGTCCAGTGTCCATCAGGACAAAGGGGTTGGTCCTCGTACTATGTTCTGTTTAGTTATGACTTCTTTAGTTTTCAGACAAGTGTTTTGTAGAAATACAAGGTCTAAGTTTTGAGAAGTTATGAGTATAAGAATAAAGTAAAGAACCAGATGTCACAAGTATCGGGATTCTTCAAAGAGATCGAAGATGTAGATACTTGTGAATGGTATTCAGATGATAGTAAAAGTTTTGAGAAACTTATTTCTCTTTCGGGTTACACATAATTGGACGGATTCCTAAGTTGAGCAATGCTGATTAGCCTTTTTCCATTAAATTGAAATGCACTGGAGACAGTTGCAAGATTAGAATCTGGTTCCAATTAAATAAGTGCCAAAGTTTCTATATAGGATATAGAATGGTTCATATCTTAACGATGTTAAGGTACGGGGAGTTGTCCAGCTTATGCTTAAAACCAGACACTGGATAACTCAAGGCACGTTTATGTAATGGCAGTTTGTGGGTTGACCCTGGCTTTGACGAGGGTTGACTTTTCTACCATCTGGAAGATCAATAGTGATATTGTTCTTGACTCGCCACAGTTTTATTAAAATGGACTTTTTCAGAAAACAGTAATGGGAGTATGGTAGAACTTGAAATAATTCCAAAACCACAAACGATTACGGAAAATTTAATAGGACCTATATATTCAATCAGGTTTGACATTCCAATAGCCACTTCGCAGACATGGTGGATAACCTCAGACACCCGAGAGGTACTCCGGTAGCCTCAAGGACGGTGACAGGGAGGTTCTTGTTTACCCAGACTTGACACTACTGTTATTCCAAACTATGAGACCCGGCAGGAGGATATGTATAGCGTCGTTCTAAATAGGCTTTAGAAGTGTACGTATATATTATTCTGCCAGAGGGTTGTCGTAGTCAGTGGGAGCAGCGGAAGCATTGTAGGCAAGTAACTTATGTCTATTTATAGGCTTGAGCAGATATAGCGGAGATAAGATCATCTAATTTTGATGTAACAGTCATGGCTTTGATTTCATCAGAATAGGGGATGGATCTGTTAAGAAGGTAGTAAGGTCTGATGTCCGGTATTTGGATGACATACACAGAGTAGGAAGTAAAATTCCTGTACTACGATCGGTTGTACTTTGGTCGTCACACAATTGTTTCTCCACAAAGGATATGGATATAATATCAGACATTCTGGTTACTAGATCTATGGTTTTAGTTCTAGATTTGGGTAGTTTCCCAATGTGGTACTTTGTCAGTATTCTAATGGTATTTAGAATAGATGACTCCTGGTATGGTGGTGTACCTGCAGGTGATGGAGTCACCCTCTCTAAAGGTGTCTTACAGACTAAAGGAGAGAGTGAAGTACATGATTGGCAGATCACTTGCTTAGGCAATTGGGTCAATCATCAGATGTCAAGTACCACACCAGATGTTGTTTTTGCACTAGATGCGATAAGTTTATATTAATCCAATCCTGAAGAAACATAAGGAAGCAGTTTTAGAACATAAGTGCATGTTCTACGGATTTGATGACGGCAACCTCCTTAGGGAGACGATTATCATTCCAGGCTTCCAAGGTGACATGGATGACAGAATGATTATCAGAGTTATAGTTTTCCCTCTGACGAGGGACAGTATTATGGACAGGTGGTCCAAGAGGATACTGTGGGAGGCATGGTGCTGGATACTGATTAGGTTCAGTTATAGATACAGTCTGAGAAGTTTGGATTTGGAGTTCATTTATGAACTAGGTCCCATCAGATATTCAGACATATTCTAAGACAGGTATTACTCGACTCGGGAGATGGCTTTCTCCGCAAATTTGAGATTTAGAGAGATATAGAAAGAAACATCAGGGCGGATCCACTCACTGAGGCTATTTCTCGAACACAAGAGTTTTACAAACTAGCTTTGTGAAACTGATTAGTAGAGGAGTTGGATGTTCAGTATCACACGGGCTATGAGTATGCGACATCGCAATAATTAGCCTTGAGTGCAAGTGGGAGATTGTTGGAGATAGTGCCCTCAGAGTCAATTATTGGATCGCAGGTACGTGATTGCAATGATTGAGGAAGGACCTATACCGATATGACAGTCTTGCTCGTGATGATAGTATGCTATCTGGTTTGTCTTTATCATCGTATACATGCTTTAGTTCACTATTGCATGATGATAGAGCCCATAGGATTCTTACTTGACTACCAGCAGTATGATGGCGATCATATACGTGGGAGCTGGGGTCTATAAGCACATCCTTAAAATGTCCCTAGTCGTGGGAGTTTCGAGACAGGGCATCGATACTCCAGAGTAGACTAGTGTATACAGTTGAGACCCCGATGAGGGGAGATGGCCGGTCTCACAAGCCATTGGTGTCAGTAGGATCACCTAAGATGTATACAGGTGCTCATTGGGTTATGAGTACACCAGACAGGACTCGCCGGGAACATGCTAGTTGGTATTATACATATCGTCAGATAGCAGTTCCCTGGTGACATGTGTAAAGGTTAGTTCATCGACCTGAGATCGTCATTTGTCTCGTGTGAGTTCCCACTGTGCTTAGATTACTGCCCTACCATGCTCAAAGGAGTTGTGCAAACAGGTTTTAGTTGGGTACAGTCCCGAGCCACATTGGAGGCAAGTGAGCGGATCTGCAGGGGATTCGTCTCTCCCGGTATTGGAGGTGAGATCGCGCTGTGTCTGGGAGAGCCATTACACAAAGCCCTTGGCCGAGGCAGGAGATTTACTGGTAGGTACTCCCGTAGTATCTCAGGGAGTTCTGGGCTACTCTCTGACACGATTTATACTGCTATTGGGGGTCTGACGTTACCAGCCCCTAGGCAGATATGCGATACTCATAGAAGAACGGACCGTACTATATGTATATTGTCACTGTCAGGCTCAGTAGGGTTTATGGATGAGTTCGCTCGTCAGCTTCCCTTCCAATCAATACATAGGAAAACTGTTACGTACAGCTTGTACCTCTGATGTGCTAGAGGTTATACCCAGTGTCGATGTGTTGATGAGTCATTAGAGTTCCCCACAGACAGTTTCACAAGTTCGGGCGAAACGTCGTAGAGGCCGTATGGTATTATGGCAAGGTTCGGAAAATGCACGTGCGTTTTCGCACGTGTCATTTTTCGGGCAGATAATACTGGTCGGCTTTGCTTTAAGCCGGATCCGAGTATTATACTGTGTAGATATAATATCTTTGTCTCAGATGCATTTGTATTCGGTCGTAATACAAATGCGGGTATGTTTATACCATTGCGGGGTTATCCTAAAATTCGTTTCAGGATCACTTTTGGAAGTTGCCAGTTTCCAGTTTTCTATCGGCCGTATTTAACATTCGGTTAAATGCGGATTTATCTTTTCTTGAGATGAGTGTAGAAGCTTCTAGATGGTGATTAGGATGGTGAGGTGGCTTAGTGCATTAATGGAGCATTTATGAGTTGATGATTATGTGTTATGAATCATTAGTTCATTTAATGAGTTCATACTAGGTGTCTTAGTGACTCATTCTCTTCATTAATGATTGTGGTTACCTTCCCCCTCCTACACTCACCTCTCCCTCACCTATAAGTGGCCGGCCCCTCTTCTTTGATGAGAGAGTGGTTGATTTGCAAAAAGATTAGGGTTTTGGCTTCATGGAAATTTCATATACTCATTTCACATTTCCACCCGATCCAAAATGCAACTTCATTAACCGTTCGTCCATAGACTTGGACGTAACGAGACAAAGTGTTCTACTCATTCTCTACTTCATCTTGGTCGTCTCTTTTAGCAAACTTGACGACCGAGTTGCCTCGGTTCAGAGGCGAGAGCCCGTTTAAAGATCCGTCGACGTGGTGCCACCTGGACGACAAGACTGGAGATCGAGGAGATCGGAGCAGCCGCAACAAGTGTGGGATGATGGTTGAAGACTGAAGGACTCGGATCGTTCGGCATAACTCTTCTACCCACTTTGTAGTTTGTTAGTTTAGCTTTAATGGCAGATCCGGGTTATAGTACGCGATAGCGCCAGTTGTAAAAAGTTTTCGTTCCGCATTTGGCGTCTGTTAGATGGCTGGGGCGCTACCGTGGACTTACAACCTTTTCTTAGTTCCGGTGTCCTTAGGTTTCTCTGCCATTTTTCGCTAGATCCTTCAGCACTGCGCCCTTGTCGCTCGTATGGAAGCCGAGGGGGCTATTCGGGCTGCGGGGTCAGCAGAAGAGCCTTCTTCGGAGGTTGAAGGTCTGCGACTCGAGTTGCGCCTAGAGAGGGAGAGGTTGCTTGCCCTCAAAGCTCGGTCAGAAGTTGCGGAACTCACCATTTCGAAGTACCGAGAGTCCTACTGCCGCCTAAGTGAGTCCCACCGAGTCGTTGAGGCGAAGTTGACGGAACTGGCCGATCGCTTTGCAGCCATGAGGATGGCGAGGGATGCCAGCAGGCGGGATGCCGAGGTGGCGCTTCAAGCGGCGGAGGCCGCAGAAGTCCGGGCTAGGAAGGCGGTGACGGATTACAAGGAGTCGGACCGGTTTTATATCGACCTCTGCGAGGCCTCCGTCCTTGAATGGAACAAAGCTCTTGATGCCGTCAAGGAGCAGCTTCCGGAGTTCCCCGACGGTGAGCTCCGTGCTCGGGTCTCACTTTCGGTGGTCCTGCCTTCGGCCGATAGCGATGAGGGGAGTGAGGTCTAGGCGGGGCTTGCTACCCAATCTTTTTTGGTTTTTTCTCCTCTCTTTTGTAAGCCTCTGGGTAATTTGATAAGGCTGGGGAGCCCACAATACCCTTATAAAGACTTTTGGCTCTGTGAATAAAAACTTTTTGCTTTTGCAGTAGTGTTTGTGCTTCCTTTTGTTGGTAGACACTTGTATCAGTACAGTACTGGTTTATGGTCAGCATGTTCCTCGTCTAGCGATTACTCGTCGACTTAACTCTGATCATTTGCCGAGTGTGCGAGGACCGACGGGAAGACGGTATTTCCTTGGCCCCGAAGTCGAAGTGTAGATCACTAAGACGTTGGTAGGCCGAATGCCTCTTGTTGAGTTTATGTTCTTTAGTTTGTCGGAGGGGCCTGCTAAGGATAGCCAAGCAGGGTAGCTGCTCGGTGCCTCTTGGCGAGGACTTTGACTCTTAGTTGTTGGAGGGGCCGTGAGAGGCCAACTAAGGATGGTGCCGAGCAGGGTAGCTGCTCGGTGCCTCTTGGCGAGGGCTTTGATCCTTAAAGCGGGAGGGGCTGTGAGAGGCCTGCTAAGGATGGCCGAGCAGGGTAGCTGCTCGATCCCTCTTGGCGAGGGATTTGATCCTTAGAGCGATAGGGGCCATAGGTGTCCCGCTAAGGATGGCCGAGCAGGGTAGCTGCTCAGTGCCTCTTGGCGAGGGCTTTGATCCTTAAGGACGCCCGAGCGGGGTTGCCGCCCGGTGCCTCTTGGCGAGTGCTTCAATCCCTGGCGTTCTGTCACGACCCGAAATTGGCACGTGACGGCCCTAATACTACGCAACGCCTAGAGACGTAACGCAGTAAAAGAAAGCCAAAACCCAGAAATCTAAATCATGAAAATACGGAAAAGATAATAAAAGTTTTTGAAACATTTGAAATCGCAACCCAAATTCTTTAAAAGTCCTACTTTCTTTCTTTAAAATTTTGGCAACACCCCCTTTGTAAAAACTGTTAGTGTATATGCCCTATGGGCCATTATTGTATCATACTTGTATGTATATTACTTAATGGAAGCTTGGGATATTCACAGCTGTATATACAGTCTTGCTAAAAATTGTAGTATGCTACTTGGTTTGTGTCTACTTTAATATGTGCATATGTTTCTTGTAACGTATCACTTATACATATTAGTAGAGCCCATAGGATCTTTGCTTGATTACCAGCGTTGTGATGGCAGTCACACTAGTGGGGGCTGGGTAGTCTATAAGCAACATCCTATACTTGTCCCTAGTTGTAGGATTATCGAGACAGGTCATCGATACTCCAGCGTAGACTAGTGTGTACGCTTCTCATCCCAGTTGGGGAGATGGTCTGTCCCACAGCCATCAGTACGTCGTACTGGAGATAGTATACAGGTGCTCGTTAGGTTACAGGTACACCGGACAGTACTCGCAGGGGAACTGATTGGTTGGTATTATACCCGTCATCAGTTAACAGTTCCCAGGTGACATGAGTACAACATAGTCCGCAGACTTGACACTGCTACTTCGCCTCGAGTGTGTCCCACTGTTCTTAGATTGCTACCCTACCACGGCTTAAAGGAGTCGTGCAAACAGGTAGCAGTTGGGTGAAGTCCCGAGCACTTGGAGGCAGTAGCGGTTAGACAGGATTCGTCTCTCCCGGTATTGGGAGTTGATATCGCGCTGTGTCAGAGAGCCATTACGCAAAGTCCCTGGCCAGGGCAAGCGAGATTTACTGGTAGGTTCCAGTAGTTTTCTCAGGGTGTAATGGGCTACGCTCCGACACGACTTATACCGCTATTAGGGGACTGACGCTTGCCGCCCCCTAGGCTAGATATGTGATAGTCTTAGACGAATAGACCGGACTGTACGTAGATTGTCACATCAGGCTTAGTAGGAGTTCGGATGGGTTTCCTCATCGGCCTTCTTATCGACATCTACCTGGGGACCGTTACGTACAGCTAGTGCCGATTGCGGTCTGTGGTAAACCCACAGCCAGCGTAGTGTCGAGTCTTTAGAGTCCCACACAGAGAGTTTCCCTGCTCCAGGTGAAACGATATAGAGGTCGTATGGTTTTACGACAAGGGTTCGGACGCATACGTGTTTAACCGCACGTGCGACGTTCGGACAGTTTTTACTAGCCGGCTTTGGTTTAAGCCAGATTCTAGTATCGGGTTATTGGATTTATACAGTCTAAAGTTTTTCCGTGTTTTCAAGGATTGCAGGGGCGTTCTCGTAATTTTCCGGGAAGCTTCTAGAAGCATGGTGAGTTGGAGGCTAAGGTGGCATTTGCATTAATTGGATTAGTGAGTCATGTAGTGATTCATGCAATGAGTTAATGATTCATTTAATAATTTATATGACTCATATGATGAATCATTTAGGGTATTAATGAAACCTGATGATAAAGCTTTATTTATTATTTACTTAGTAATATCATATGTTTCATATATACAAAAATGATTTCATTCATCCAAAGTAATTCATTTTTCTCACCTTCTCTCTCCTCAAGCTCTCTCTCTTCAAACCCTAACCCTAACCTCTCATGTGTTGAGATCAAGGGTTAGCTAGACTATAACATCCATAACCTCACTCTATATCCCCTAGGTAGCTTAGATTAGCACTTTGAGCAACCTAGTTATCTCAAGTTATAGATCAAGCTTGGTGTAGGAGCTCTCGGGTGGATCGTCTTTGACTCGAGGAGGCCGTTGAGGTGCCGATGTTCCAAGGACCCACGAGGAGTGGAGGACAGCGATGAAGACCCGAAGGACAAGTAACGTGAGGTATAACTTCGAATCCGAGTAGTTAACCCTCTCGTAGTTTGCTAGTAACGGTTTAGATACGATTCATGCGCTCGAGTCCGTGTTACGAAGCTTTGATAATCGTTTTTCATATATTCCGCCTCCCCGCAAGTTCGTGGGGTGCGTGACATGGACTTACAGTGGTATCAGAACCAACTAAACCATTACTAGCTTGTTAGCAACTAATTAGAAGTTCGATCGACGCAAAACACGAAAACCAAACCCTAACCCCTTAACAGTTTCTGTTAATTTTAAACATGTCACAAAACCACTTGCTTGTTTGACACCTTCGGGTTTCAAGAAAATCTGCCCTTTTGGGGTAGGATTTACTTACATCTCTTCCTGCCCGAAAAATGCGATATCTGGGCTGCTAAATTCACAGCAGGGTATTTTAAGAATACTGGGAAAATACGAGCCAGTAACTCGGCAAGACGGCCGCGGATCCGCGGCAAGAAGGTACTTTTGGCCGTGGATCCGCTACCGAGTCAACGCCGAGTTGACTCGGATTTGCTCTGTTATTCATATTTTTGGGTGTATTGTTTTCCAGTATGTTCTGTTTCTACCCAGGTTACTTCAGTGCATGTTTGCTTTTGGGGTAGATACGGATAAAGTTTGTCGATCGATGTTCTAAACTAATTGCTAATCGGGTTATTATCTGTAATGTTTAATGTGTTCGTAAACCTCCCCTAACTGCTAGTATGTCGGTTGGCAGGGGGTTGCACATTTCTGTAATGTTTACTGTTTGTGTATATGGACTTGATTGGAATGTTGTGATGATTAGCTGGGGTTTGAGATGGGTTTAATATTCATTCATTCGATGTAAATGTAATATGATTTAATATTCTTTTGTGGGGCGCATCCAGGTTGCGGTTGTAACCACCGTTGTATTATTTCTTTTTACTGTTTTTGCTCCTAGGATAGACCCAAGGCGGGGTACACAAACTACCGGGTACTTTGAAGTGTTTAGTGGCCTACTCACTTTGTTGAGGGAGACCGCTTCATTTCGGGTACTTGGCGGGTAGTTTGCCGTACCCATAGGGGTCTAGGGTGGGGAAATGGCTATTCATCACAACTGTGTAATCCGTCTTTTATTGCAGGCTCAAAGCAAATGCGGATTGCTGGTATATCCAATAAAGTTCATCTGTGATCTGGAATGCTTATTATTGCGTCTGACGAATATACAATATCTATATATGATAGCTATTAGACGTCACTTATGTTTGACACCCACGCTAGCCCAGCCCCCGCTCTGTCGTTAGTTAAGTAACATAACGGGTGATGACGGGACCACGTGGCGAATGCGGATGGCATAAGAGGACGTGGTATTTTCGTTGTTTTCTGCAATGATAGGATAAATGATGGGACGCATTATTATAATGCAAAGAAAATAAACCATAGTTTAATCGTTGGAACAAATTTAAAAGAAACCACTCGGTTATTTTAAAAGAGCAGAATTTTTAATTACGGAGCTTTAACCACTCCTTTTAAAAAGATTTCAGGTTCCTTCGATTATATCAAGTTCACTACGTTCAACGTTTTGCCAAAACCATTCGTAGCCCTCCGTCATTTCATTTGGATATTCAGTAGTATTCAAGTTATGCATTTGACCAATGCCAGGGCATAGTGTTTGGTAGCTGCTGGGGTATTTCATTTGTTGCATAGATAGATGTTTTAGTTTGGGACAGTCGTATTATCATTTGGCCAACGTCAGGGATATGTATGGATGTGTTCAAATTAACTAGGACAATGATGGGTAGAACTTGACATGTGACTTATGACATTTTGACCAACGCTAAGGTCATAAGAGCATGGGGCAAAAATCTATATCGGGAATTTCTAAAGAAACTGAAATTTGCAGAGAGAGCATACCATTTTGGAGTTTGATGAATGTTGGTAGGATTCCTTCAACATTATCATACGATGATATTTTGGATCCTGATCCTACTGTGAGTATATACTACTTATCAGGAGATTCGTCACTTAACGATCAATGCTATAAACCAAGTAGGTGCCTAAAAAGGTGTCAGCGGAGTTACGCCCCCAGAGAAAAGAGGTTATTTAATTAAGGAACTTCGCGAAAGCGTTGGAAAACCTCCCTCGAAGTATCGACACTGACCTGGCTGAACGGTTAAGCAAGAATTGTACGGTGAGAATAGTCCTGGCTAATTCTTCTTTTATGGTTTGAGGAGGGATTCGAGAACCAGTGGGAGCCATCCTGTTTAGATAAATTAAAAACCAATCTAAACTTGCAAGAGCATCATGCTAATAGTATTTTCTTCTCTCTCTTAAAATGCAGCGACCTTGTGACCACACATAGGTTACATCTAGATAACAAATTGACTGAATCTGACTTATATAACTGGCAAAGGTCTGTCCAGATGTCCATTGCCTATGACAAGCCGGACCACCCTATTACTACTCATGATCCCGCCGTCCCAGGTCCAGTTTCCACTGTCGCGGATATGGATATCCGTCAGACAAGGGAAAAAGATAAAGCAAAAGCTAAGTGCCTCGTGTTAGCTTCAGTTGATGGTGTATACCAGAAGCCGCACGAAAAGATGGACTTAGTTTCCATCTTTCTCCATAACAAAGATTTATATGGAGAGCAATCTCATATCACAAGATATGAGACCTCGAACGAATTAATTCAAGCGAGGTTGGCTGATGGGTCATCTGTAGGGGACAACGTCCTTACAATGACTAGTTGTATTGATAAGCTCTAGGACCTGGAGACCGCGTTGGGAAACGAGTCAGATACTGACTTGATTCTACAGTCTCTGCCTCCTACCCTGAAGGAAACCAGGGAAGCAGAAGGAAAGGGAAGGGCAAAAGTTTCGGGACTGGATATAGTAAAAGAGGGACGTTTTTATTGTTACAGGAATGAACATTGGCAGAATGATTGCAGGGCTAGCAAAGCCAGTAGCCAAGATTCGAAGCATGTTGTGGCTTCAGCCTCAAGTGTATTTGTTATTGAGAATTGTTTGTCAATTAACTCTACTTTCTGGGTACTAGATACCGGAGCAGGATCTCATATCTGTAATTCAATACATGCTTTGAGAAACCGTAGAGTTATAAAGGTAGGTGATTGGTCTCTCAGAGTTGCAAACGGAATGAGCGTGGACGCTGAATCCGTGGGAGAATATCGCCTAGGTTTGACAAGTGGGCATATATTGATTCTACGTAATTGTTTGTATGTACCTAGTATGACATATAATATCATATCAGTGTCTTCACTTTCGAGAGAGGGATATGATTTTACATTCATAAGCGATGTAGTTAACATCCACCTAAATCAAGTTATGATTGGGTCCGGTACATTAGATAACGGTATATACGTATTAAGTCAAGCTCAGGTTTTCAATATCCAGAACACACTTAAAAGAAAGTCTCCAGAAATAAATCAGGCTTTCTTATGGCATTGTAGACTAGGTCACATCAATGAGAGAAAGTTGACTAAGTTACATAGAGAAGGATATTTGAATCCGTTCGAATATCAATCTTATGCTACTTGTGAATCTTGTCTCAAAAGAAAGATGACAAAAACTCCGTTCACTGGACACGGAGTAAGAGCAAGCGAGCTCTTGGGACTCGTACACAGTGACGTGTGCAGTCCAATGTCTACACATGCGCGAGGTGGTTATTCCTACTTCATTACTTTTACAGATGATTTCTCTAGGTATGGATATGTCTTCTTAATGAAGCATAAATCCGAGGCTTTTGAGAAATTCCAAGAATACAAGAATGAAGTGGGAAAACAAACAGGCAAGAGTATAAAGACACTGAGATCCGATCGAGGAGGTGAATACTTAAGTGCCGAGTTCCTGGGTTACTTAAAAGAGAATGGAATTCTCTCTCAGCTTACTCCTCCATACACGCCACAACATAACGGTGTATCGGAAAGGAGGAATCGAACCCTATTGCATATGGTTCGTTCCATGATAAGTAACGCTGAGTTACCGCGATCATTCTGGGGATATGCGCTAGAATCAGCGGCATATCTTCTGAATAGGGTTCCTACCAAGACAGTGCCTACCACCCCATATCAGATGTGGAGTGGGAAAAAACCCTATCTTCAGTATCTGAAGATTTGAGGATGTCCGGTTTTTGTTAAAAAACAGTATGCGGACAAGCTCGAGGCACGATCAGTACAGTGTAAGTTTGTGGGATATCCCAAGAACTCCAAGGGGTATCTGTTCTATAACGCAGAGGAACAAAAGGTTTTTGTTTCTCGTAATGCCCATTTTTTAGAACAACAAGTTTTAGAAAAGGATACAAGTGGGAGCGAAATAGAACTGGAAGAAATTCCAGAACCACAAACTACAACTGAAAGTATGGTAGAACCAGTAGTTCAAGAAGAGTTGGACATTCCCACACCCCTCCGCAGGAGTAGTAGGCCGTCTCATCCACCTGAGAGATACTACGGTTTTCTCATAGATGGGGATAGAAAGGATTGTGTCATTGATGAAGATGACCCTACTAGCTTCCAGCAAGCCATTCAGAGCGGTGACTCAGTAAAATGGCTGGATGCAATGCGGACCGAAATGGAGTCCATGTACACTAACAAAGTATGGACTTTGGACATTGCTCCAGATGGGGTAAAACCCGTAGGATGCAAATGGATCTTCAAAAAGAAGATTGGTGTAGATAGACAGGTTGAAACCTATAAGGCTAGACTTGTTGCAAAGGGTTTCCGTCAAAGACCTGGTCTGGACTATGACGAAACCTTTTCTCCAGTGGCTATGCTTAAATCCATTCGGGTCCTTCTTGCTATTGCTGCCTTCCAAAATTATGAGATCTGGCAGATGGACGTAAAGACGGCCTTTCTAAAAGGTAATTTGGAAGAAAGCGTCTATATGGATCAGCCAGAGGGATTCATTCAGAGTGGGAGCAGCGGTAAAGTATGCAAGCTGCTTAAGTCCATTTATGGACTAAAGCAGGCATCGCGGAGTTGAAACATCTATTTTGATGATGCTGTCAAAGAATTCGACTTAATCAAAAATCCAGATGAACCTTGCATATACAGTAAGATTATAGGGAGAGCTGTAGTATTCCTCGTCTTGTACGTGGATGACATTCTCCTAATAGGAAATGATATTCCTATGTACAGTCAGTCAAAAGATTCTTGTCACATAAATTCTCCATGAAAGACCAGGGTGATGCCACCTACATTCTGGGGATCCGGATCTATCGTGATAGATCAAGAAGGATGTTGGGACTTTCGCAGTCCAGGTACATAGACACCATAGTGAAGAGATTCAAAATGGATGATTCTAAGCGCGGTAACCTACCGGCTTGTCACAGAATCACCCTCTCCAAAGAGATGTCTCCCAAGACCGATTTGGAAAGGGATCGCATGTCGATTATACCCTTCTGCGGTAGGCTCTATAATGTATGCGATGTTATGTACCAGACCAGATGTAGCATACGCATTGCGCGTTGTAAGCCGGTATCAGACAAACCCAGGGGAGAATCACTGGATAGCAGTAAAGAACATTCTTAAGTACCTAAGGAGGACTAAAGATATGTTCTTGGTGTATGGCGGAAAAGACCTCCAGATTGAGGCCTTTGCCGACTCCGGCTTCCAGAGTGACAAAGATGACTCCAAATCCATGTCGGGTTATGTCTTTACCCTCAATGGAGGGGCGGTCTGTTGGAAGAGTTCCAAACAGGAGACCGTTGCTGACTCAACGATGGAAGCAGAGTACATAGCTGCTTGCGATGCTGCAAAAGAAGCTGTCTGGATGAAGAAGTTCCTCACAGAACTTCAGGTGGTTCCTACCAGTGTTGATCCAATACCTTTGTATTGTGACAACAACGGCGCTATAGCTTTAGCGAAGGAACCTAGGTCCCATCAGAAGTCCAGACACATCTTAAGGCAGTACCACCTGATCAGGGAGATTGTCGATCGCCTGGAGATCGAAGTGAAGAGAGTAAAGACGGAGAATAACATTGCTGATCCATTCACAAAGGCCCTTCCTCAGACACAGTTCGAGAGGCTATTCGAGATGATAGGTCTACGATATGCCAGCTCATGGCCCTAGTGCAAGTGGGATATTGTTAGTGTATATGCCCTAGGGGCCATTATTGTATCATACTTGTATGTATATTACTTAATGGAAGCTTGGGATATTCACAGTTGTATATACAGTCTTGCTAAAAATAGTAGTATGCTACTTGGTTTGTGTCTACTTTAATATGTGCATATGTTTCTTGTAACGTATCACTTATACATATTAGTAGAGCCCATAGGATCTTTGCTTGATTACCAGTGTTGTGATGGCAGTCACACTAGTGGGGGCTGGGTAGTCTATAAGCAACATCCTATACTTGTCCCTAGTCATAGGATTATCGAGACAGGGCATCGATACTCCAGCGTAGACTAGTGTGTACGCTTCTCATCCCAGTTAAGGAGATGGTCTGTCTTACAGCCATCAGTACGTCATACTGGAGATAGTATACAGGTGCTCGTTAGGTTACGGGTACACCGGACAGGACTTGCAGGGGAACTGATTGGTTGGTATTATACCCGTTGTCAGTTAACAGTTCCCAGGTGACATGAGTACAGCATAGTCCGCAGACTTGACACTGCTACTTCGCCTCGAGTGTGTCCCACTGTTCTTAGATTGCTACCCTACCACGGCTCAAAGGAGTCGTGCAAACAGGTAGCAGTTGGGTGCAGTCCCGAGCACTTGGAGGCAGTAGCGGTTAGACAGGATTCGTCTCTCCCGGTATTGGGAGTTGATATCGCGCTGTGTCAGAGAGCCATTACGCAAAGTCCCTGGCCAGGGCAAGCGAGATTTACTGGTAGGTTCCAGTAGTTTTCTCAGGGTGTAATGGGCTACGCTCCGACACGACTTATACCTCTATTAGGGGACTGACGCTTGTCGCCCCCTAGGCTAGATATGCGATAGTCTTAGACGAACAGACCGGACTGTACGGAGATTGTCACATCTGTTAGTTGTATGTATGCCCTAGAGGCCAGTATTGTACAGATTATGTATATTATATTGGATGGTTGGACATATATAGAGATGACTTTCTTGCTCGACATGATAGTATGCTATCTGGTTGCCATTTATCTTAACATGTACACTAGTCTCTTTATACTGTCTTATAGTTACATGTTGGTAAAGCCCTTAGGATATGTACTTGACTACATGGGCTATGATGCAGATCATACTAGTGGGGACATGGTAGTCCATAAGTACATCCTTCAAGGTCCCTAGTCGTGGGTGTATCGAGACGGGGCATCGATATACCAGAGTAGACTAGCGTATACGCTTCTCGACCCATGTGATGGGCGATGGATGATCCCATATCCATTGGTGTTTGACATCAGAGATGGTATACGGGTGCTCAGTGGAGACTGGGTACACTGGACGGACTCGCCGAGAACTCCCAGATGGTATTATACCTCACGTCAGATGGCAGTTCTCAGGTGACACTTGTACAGGTTAGTCTGTAGACCCGAGATCGTCATAGAGTCTTGTGTGATTCCCACTGTGCTTTGATCTCCACCTTACCACGTCCATGAGGGCGTGCAAAACGGTGGTCTTTGGGCACAGTCTCGAGTCACATAGAGGCAATGAGCGATAGGAGGGGTTTCTTCTCTCCCGGTATTGGGGGTTGATGTTGCGCTGTGCTCGATTGGCCGTAACAGGGAAGTCCCTGGCCAGGGCTGATCAGAGATTTGCTGGTAAGTGTTACCAGTAGTTTCTCGACCCGTTACGAGCCTCACATCAGCACGACTTATCGGGTTATTGGGGTCTGACGTATACCACCCCTAGACTTGATATGCGACGTATCAGACGAAGAGACTTGACTGTATGGTAAGTGTTACTGGTCGGATTCGCAGGAGTGTGAGCGGGCTAGCTCGTCGATCTTCTGATCGCTCAATACCCGGGTGGCCGTTACGTTTAGCAGACCGCTTGCGGCTTGTGGGTGCTTGATATGATCATCATCTGCTACCGGCGTATTGACGAGTCTTTAGAGTCCTACACAGAGGTTTCCTGGCTCAAGCGAAACGAAATAGGAGCGCATATGAGATATGTACGGGACCGAGAATAATGCGTGTATGTGATACCGCATTTCATTCTCGCGATATATGTTTCGATTGGTTATATTCGATATGACCTAGTTATCGAATCATTGATTCGATAAATCGATGCATTGAATACTAGTCGGTTATGTGCGACATGACCGGATCATTGAATCAAATGTTGATTTAATGATTTAATGCATAATTATATATTTGATATATTGCATTGCATTAACTAGTATTGGTTCACTTTAAACGGATTTTTCTCACTTGATGCACATTGTATATGTGATATGCTTTCGTGCACTTTTTTGTATCATGTTTGATGATACTTGATCATTATGTTAAGTGTATAGAATTAATCCATGGTTAATTTGATAATTAGGGTTTTGCATATTCATTTATTTATTTATTTGTTTATTTATTTATTTGGAAAAGAATAAGATGAGAATGGTGGCTTTCTTTGTCATTTGTTGAAGCTTCATGAAGCTTTGACTTTAGCAACCATCCTTATCTTCATGCTTAACCCTAACCCATCCAAGTGACCATGGTTAATTCTCTACACTTAACCCTAGTTCAAGTTATGATAAGTATTTGATTTAAATTTATTTTTATCATAAGACTTATCATAATCTTTTTCTTGAGCTCATCTTCTTCTTCTTCTTCAAGCTTGCTACAAAAATGGCAACTTGAGTTAAAGTGAGATAAATCCAATTCTAAAGTGAACCCACCTCCTATTTCTTCACCCTCTACCTCTTGCCAAGTTGTTTTGGGTGTTTACTTCACAAGTTTCACAAGTTCGTGAAGTCGGAGCTTGAGTTTGTGCAACCTCGACGTAGATCGTCTTTGACACAAAGCCGACGACCTATTCCGCTTGCTTTCCCGATGAAGCCGATGATCGAGTCGAGGATGTTGGAGATAATGCCCTCAGAGTCAATTATTGGATCACAGGCACGTGATAGCAATGATTGAGGGAGGACCTATCCCGGTACGACAGTCTTACTCGAGGTGATAGTATGCTATCTGGTTTACCTTTATCATCGTGTACTGCTTTAGGTGACCTGACAGGTCGCTATTGCATGTTGATAGAGCCCTAGGATTCTTGCTTGACTACCGGCAGTATGAGGGCGATCATATACGTGGGAGCTGGTAGTCTATAAGCACATCCTTAAAAGGTCCCTAGTCGTGGGAGTTTCGAGACAGGGCATCGATTCTCCAGAGTAGACTAGTGTATACAGTCGAGACCCCGACGAGGGGCGGTGGCCGGTCTCACAAGCCACTGGTGTCAGTTGGTTCACCTAAGATGTATACAGGTGCTCATTGGGTTATGAGTACACCGGACAGGACTCGCCGGGAACATGCTAGTTGGTCTTATACCTGACGTCAGATAGCAGTTCCCAGGTGACATGTGTACAGGTTAGTTCATCGACCTGGGGATCGTCATTTGTCTCGTGTGAGTTCCCACTGTGCTTTGATTACTACCCTACCACGGCTCAAAGGAGTCGTGCAAACAGGTTTTAGTTGGGTACAGTCCCGAGCCACATGGAGGCAGTGAGCGGATCTTCGGGGGTTCGTCTCTCCCGGTATTGGGGGTGAGGTCGCGCTGTGTCTAGGAGAGCCATTACATGAAGTCCTTGGCCAAGGCAGGAGATTTACTGGTAGGTATTCCAGTAGTATCTCAGGGTGTTCTGGGCTACACTCCGACACGACTTGTACCGCTTTTGGGGGTCTGACTTTTACCCACCCCCTAGGCCCGACATGCGATGCTCATAGACGAACGGACCGGACTGTACGGATATTGTCACTGACAGGCTCAGTAGGGTGTCAGGATGAGTTCGCTCATCGACGTCCCTTTTAGTCAATAGCTGGTGGCCCGTCACGTATTGGCTTATGCCTCTGACGTGCTAGTGGTTAAATCCACAGCCATAGTATTGACGAGTCTTTAGAGTCTACCACACTTTCAGTTACTCAGCTTTCGGGCGAAACGCTGTAGAGGCCGTATGGAGATATGGCAGGGTCCGATCAGATACGTGCGGTATTGCACGGATCAGGATCGGACGGTTTGTACTAGTAGCCGTATAGGTATATGGCAGGGTTCGATCAGATACGTGCGGTATTGCACGGATCAGGATCGAACGGATATTACTAGCCGGCTTTGGTTTAAGCCGGTCCTAGTTTAGTACAGTGTAGATTTTGTCTCTTTGCATTTGTATCCGGACGGAATACAGATGCGGGTGTGTATGCACAGTATCGGGGTTTTCCTGTAATTTATTACGGGACCAGTTTTCTGGAGTTGCCAGTTTGCATTCCGTTCCGGCCGGTTTTCCTTTGTTCTTTCCCGGCCGGACTTTTCCGATGGAGGGGGTTATTTGCAATTGTGCAAATAACATTTGTGGAGGGGGTTTCTTGCATAAAGATTGATTATGATAGCTTCATATCTTTTGCTCCATACTTTTGCATTTATGAGATTGGAAAGGGTATGGAAGAAAAAGCATGGTTGATGTTTCTTTGTCCCTTGATGTGGTCACCTCTTCTATTCTCCTACACTCACCTCCCTCTTGCTTTCATATTCTTTTTCCTCCACCATTTGATTCTCACTTGATGGAAGAAGTTTTTCCATGGTTGAGAGAAAGAAAAAGATGAGAGTTTTCATTCTTGAGAGTTTCATTTCTTGATCTCATTTCATGTTAAGAAAAATGCAAGCACCATTTTTCTTATCTTGTTTCCTCCATCATCTTCAAATGGCAACCACCCCAAAAGAGACTACGATTCTACACTACACTTCCTACAGCAAATCTTGGACGCGTCGATTCGCCAGCTTCGCACCCGAGTTGCCTCGGTATTGAGGTGGGAGCCCGTAAAAGCTACAGGCGATGTGGTGCCCTTTCCGACGAGGAGGAGACGGACGGAGATCCCGCGAGGAGATCGGAGTGGAGATGAAGACCGGAGGACTCGGATCAGTCGGTACATCTCTTCCCTTTCTTGTTAGTAGCTTAGACTTGTTAATGGTTACGATCCGGGTGTTTAGTGCGCGGTGGTGCCGGTTTGCAAAGTCCGCAAAAATTTAAGTTTATCACCGCTTCCGCATTCCGGCGTCGGATTGACGGCCGGGGCGCCGCCGTGCACTTACAGAGGATTCATGATGGACAGCGAGGGCATGACCACGTGGAGCTAAGGAGGCGGAAATCCGGATCTACAAAGGTTGTAGCATCTCAACTTTAGTTAAATAGTTAACTAGTTTGTAGTTTCGCCTAGAATTCTAGCAAACGATCCGTAGTCGGGTCTCTCAGCACCGTTAAAATTTTAATATGGCATGTTCGATGCCTTGTGTGACCTCATTAGGGTGCCTAGGAACCCTACAGTGGTATCAGAGCCTAGCTAGAGCCTTAGGCGAAATCTAGACGGAGTTTGAAGTCCGATACAACCCGAAACCCTAGAATTTTAGAGCTCTCTGGACATTTTCATAAATCTGGGAATTTTTGATATTAAAAATGTCTAAAAAATTCAGCATAGAATTCTAAGCATTACTGTGTAAAACGCTTCCCTGAACTGTTCATTGTGCCGCGGAAGCGCGGCAGAAGCATGCCTTCTGCCGCTCTTCCGCGGCCACATGGTGACATCATCCCACTATTTTTGCACAGTAATACCTGATAAATTCTGGTGAGTTTTCTGGGTATTTTTAAATTTATTTAAGGGTTGAGTGCTCTGGAGTTATATTGGGAATCGATGAATTCGATCGGAATATCAAACTTTGTCTAAGTGTTTTTCCAGATAACTGTAGAATATGTTAAAGAGTTCGACCGGATACAAATACCCAAGTTTTCCCCTGCCGGAATAATTCCAAGTGTTGGATTTTTCTGTGGTTAAAAGACGTTCTGAGTAGTGCAAGTAACGCGATGGTCCCTCTAGAAGACACAAACCTTAACTCGATTATGTGACCGTCTTGAACTGCCCTTTGAACCTTCGGGTTTGGGGCAGTACGGCGTGCCACATGTGAGGCGTTGGCTTGACCCTTCTACGGCTGGACCGTTGGTACTGAGGCATGAAGTGAATGTCTTTGAACCTATTTCATGTGTTGATCGGTGTCGGGAAAACTTAGGTGTTCGAATGTTCGATCGGAAAGTTTAATATATTCTATTTATCCGGAATTGGATACAATAATTGGAATTCACAAACAGTTATGAGATAACTGGATGAATGTTATAGATCTAGCAGTTTAGTTTCACAAGATATCGAAAAGAGTTTTCGATGATGGGACTAAAATGCGGGGTTTATAACTGTTAGGCATGTGATGTCTAAAGAAGTTGCGGATTCCAATTGTTGTAGTTTTACACTTTCTTTTCTGTGACCGTAGGTGTAGTATGTTCATATCGCCGGTTTCGTTGCTATACGTCAACGACAATTGGGGTATGCATACTTACTTACGTTGATGACATGTGATGTTATGTGTTGCTGGATATGTTATATTGGATCGTCGTGTTCGAATAGCCGGGGTTTTTTATGTGAGATGAGTGTTTTTTAATTTTCATTCATGTAAAAACTTGTATGTAATATTCTTTTATTCGGGGCACTTCCAGGATGCGGGAGTTGTCACCCTTTGTATATTATTTACTTTTCTGCACTAGGATAGACCCAAGGAGGGGAGCACAAGTAACCGGGTTCTGGGGTCCAGTGGGAGACCAACTCGAGGAGTCGAGTCCGGGTCTCCTAACCCTAGAATTGGCAGGGTTGCTTGCCGCTCTCGTAGGGGTCTAGGGGTGTGGGATTGGCTATTCATCACGACCGTGGAATCCGTGTTTTATACTGGCTCGTATTGAAAACACGGACGTCCTAGTATATCCAATATTTCATATGTTTATTCTGCTGCGATATCTGTGATGAGATCATGTGATGTTTCTGTGATGGATATAGTATATAGTATATATGATATATTATATAGACGTTGCTTATGTTTTACACCCGCGCTAGCCCTGCCCTGCTCTGTCGTTAGTTACCTAACCTAACGGTGCACGAGGGGACATCGAGGCGAATGCGGATGGCATAAGTGTACGTCATATCTATCTGTGATGTTTAGGTATTTAAATGATGGGACTTCATTAATGTGATTAATGAAAGATAAGAAACCTAAGATGTTGTGGAATCAAATTTTAAAATAAAACAGGTAGCTACAGTTCTTGCTTTGCATAGCGGTATATATGATATACCCCGCACCTCATTCGACGAGGAAAGGACTGAGATCCCTTCACCGGGAGTGACTCCTTTAGCAATAACTGGCAGATGCTACACACTCGGTTTGCTTTTGACTGCTTTTGCGTTTTTGCTTTGCACAGCGATATATATGATATATCCCGCACCTCATTCGACGAGGAAAGGACCGAGATCCCTTCACCGGGAGTGACTCCTTTAGCAAAACTAGAAAAGCCTCAAAATCACTCCATTTCAAAACTTTATTTGATTCTACAACGATATCAAGTTCATTACGCTCATGGTTTTTATGAAAAACCTGCGTAGCCCTCCGTCATTTCAGATAAATTACATATAGTATTCGTGCTACATTTGTTGGCTTTCGTCAAGGTGTAGTGTGCGGTAGCTATGTGCTGTTTATCTGCTGCATATGATGCGACTGGATTAGGGTAGTCGTACGGCTTTGTTGGCTTTCGTCAAGGGTCGTGCGGGTGGGTTTAATTCAGTCAAGAAATGTACGGGTTGAACTTGACTAGCGGGCTGTGGTTTGTTGGCTTTCGTCAAAGTCATAGCACGCTAGGGGCAAAAGCATTATCGGGAATTTCAAGTGTTGAAATTTGCAATGAGATTGCATACCTTCTATGAGATAGTTGGATCCCGATACCCGCTGCGAGTAAGAGTTACTCCTGGGAGAGTTTTACACATTGCAATTAGCTGATCAAGTAGGTGTCTAGAAAGGTGTTAACGAGGTTACGCCTCTGGGAAAACGAGGTTTACATTAATTAGGTTCGTGCGAAAGCACGGGGGACCTCCCTCAAAGTACCGACACTGGCCTGGCTGAAAGATTGGCGAACTTGTAGTGTGTAATTAATCCCGGCTAGTCTTTCCTTTTAGGGTTTGGAGGAAGATTTGATAAAAAGCAGTGGGAGCCATCCTGATTAGATAAGATAATAACCAATCTGATCTTGCACGAGCATACGCTAAAGTGTTTTCTTCTCTCTCTCTCTCCAGGTAGCGACCATTTCATGCCCTAATGAAGATAATAATATGGATGTATTGACCGAACCCGCATGTTATACTGTGCTGGGGAACGTTGGTTCCGTTCTTTCTTATAAGAGTTATAGGAATGAACAGGAAATAGGGGAATACCAGGATTCCCATGCCACCCGAATGAAGAAAGTACATGTTGATGCATTTTCTTCGGGTGTGTTCGTTACTGAGAACTGTTTCTCCATTTGCTCTACGTCCTGGGTATTGGATACCGGGTCAGGATCTCATATATGTAATCAGTTACATGGGCTTAGGAAAGGTAGAGAACTTGGAGAAGGTGATAAAGACATTAGAGTTGGAAATGGTGCAATTGTTGCAGCTAAGACTGTCGGGGAATATCACCTTGTATTACCAACAGGTAATACATTGGTTCTGAACGAATGCTATTACATGCCGAACCTGATATGCAACATTATATCGGTTTCTTTATTAAGTAAAGAGGGATATAATTTTGTATTACAGGACAATGTTATGAACATTTTCCATAACCAAAAGTTGGTTGGATCAGGCACGTTGTGCAATGGCATTTATGTTCTAAACCAATCAACAGTCCTGAGCATAACAAACACACACAAGAGGAAGAGTTCTGAACTCAATGAATCCTTCTTGTGGCATTGTAGACTGGGTCACATCAATGCGACACGACTAGCTAAGTTGCATAAAGATGGATATTTAAATCCGTTTGAATTTTCATCTTATGACACTTGCCAGTCATGTCTCAAAGGCAAGATGACCAAGACTCCGTTTACGGGACACGGAGAAAGAGTTACCGAACTCTTAGGACTGATACATAGTGATGTATGTGGTCCCATGTCTACACATGCCAGGGATGGTTCTTCATACTTCATTACATTCACTGACGATCTCTCAAGATACGGACATGTGTACTTAATAAGACACAAGTCTGAAGCTTTTGAGAAATTTAGAGAATATAAACAAGAAGTCGAAAACCAAACCGGAAAAAGTATTAAAATCCTTCGATCTGATCGAGGAGGAGAATACTTAAGCAATGAATTCCTGGACTTCCTAAAAGAGAATGGGATTCTCTCTCAGCTGACTCCTCCATATACACCACAGCACAACGGTGTATCAGAACGGAGGAACCGCACCTTATTAGATATGGTGCACTCTATGATGAGCACAGCTGAGTTACCTATTTCCTTCTGGGGGTATGCGCTTGAGACAGCCATACATCTATTGAATATGGTCCCCACCAAATCTGTGCCTACCACTCCATATGAGATATGGAAAGGGAAGAGACCAAGTCTTAACTATGTTAAGATATGGGGTTGTCCAGCCTATGTCAAACGACAAAATCCGGACAAACTCGAGGCACGGTCTGTTCTATGCAAATTTGTAGGATATTCCAAGAATTCTCAAGGGTATATCTTCTACCACCCTGAGGAACAAAGAGTGTTTGTTTCTCGGCATGCCACCTTTTTAGAAAAGGAATTTCTTGAAAAAGAGATTAGTGGTCATGAGGTAGAACTGGAAGAGGTTCCAGCTGCAGAAGCTACAACAGAAGATCTGGTGGAACCAGAGGATTCCGTAGTTCCCGATGAACCCCAGCCACTCCGTCGATCTAGTAGGGTTCCTCGCCAACCTGAGAGATACTACGGTTTTCTCATTGACGGTGGAAGCGAGGATTGCATCATGGAGGATGATGACCCAACTAGCTTCGAGCAGGCCATCACGAGTAGGGACTCAGTGAAATGGCTGGATGCTATGCGGTCCGAGATGGATTCCATGTACACCAACAAAGTATGGACTTTGGAAGTTGCTCCTGAAGGGGTAAAACCCATTGGGAGCAAGTGGATCTTCAAGAAGAAACTTGGTGTAGATGGGAAAGTGGAGACTTTCAAAGCTAGACTTGTAGCAAAGGGTTTTCGTCAAAGACCAGGTGTGGACTATGACGAGACCTTTTCTCCAGTGGCTATGCTTAAATCCATCCGAATCATGCTTGCCATTGCTGCCTTTCATGACTACGAAATCTGGCAAATGGATGTTAAGACCGCCTTTCTAAATGGTGATTTAGAAGAGTGCGTGTACATGACTCAGCCAGAGGGCTTCGTAGACAGTGGGAGCAGCGGGAAG
The DNA here is from genome assembly GCA_030015575.1 of Agapanthus africanus. Taxonomy (NCBI): domain Eukaryota; kingdom Viridiplantae; phylum Streptophyta; class Magnoliopsida; order Asparagales; family Amaryllidaceae; genus Agapanthus; species Agapanthus africanus. The sequence goes on from JASDDO010000026.1 coordinate 462,702,025, forward strand.
GTGTGCAAGTTGCTTAAATCCATTTATGGATTAAAGCAAGCATCGCGGAGTTGGAACATCTGCTTTGACGTCGTTATCAAAGAGTTTGATTTCGTCAAAAATCCAGATGAACCTTGTATTTACAAGAAGGTGGCAGAGAGTAAGGTTGTCTTCCTCGTATTGTACGTGGACGACATACTCTTGATAGGAAATGATATTCCTATGCTGCAATCGGTCAAGCTCTTCTTATCACAAAGATTCTCAATGAAAGATCTTGGTGATGCCTCCTGCATATTGGGAATCAGGATCTATAGAGATAGATCCAAACGGATTTTGGGATTGTCCCAATCCAGGTACATTGACACCATACTAAAGAGGTTTAGTATGGAAGAGTCCAAGCGTGGGAACTTACCCACGATCTCTGGAGTCACTCTCTCCAAAGAGATGTCTCCCAAGACTGATTTGGAGAGAGCTCGCATGCAAGGGATACCCTATGCTTCGGCAGTAGGCTCTATCATGTATGCGATGCTATGTACCAGACCCGATGTAGCATACTCACTAAGTGTAGTGAGCAGGTATCAAGATGATCCTGGAGAGAGTCACTGGACAGCTGTGAAGAGCATTCTCAAGTACTTACGAAGGACTAGAGATATGTTCTTGGTGTATGGTAACGGAGAACTCCAAGTGGAGTCCTTTACCGATTCCAGCTTCCAGAGTGATAAGGACGACTCTAAGTCACAGTCGGGTTTTGTCTTTACCCTTTACGGAGGGGCGGTTAGCTGGAAGAGTTCCAAGCAGGAAACCGTGGCAGACTCGACGATGGAGGCTGAATACATCGCTGCCAACGATGCTGCTAAAGAAGCTGTCTGGGTCAAGAAGTTCATTACTGAACTTGGAGTGGTTCCATCCATTGAGCATCCAATACCTTTGTATTGCGATAACAATGGAGCGGTGGCTTTGGCCAAGGAACCCAGGTCCCATCAGCGATCCAGGCATATTCTGAGGCGGTATCACCTGATCCGGGAGATAGTTGATCGCCGGGAGATCGAGGTTAGGAGAGTTGACACGAAGAACAACACGGCGGATCCACTCACGAAGGCCATTCCCCAGATACAGTTTGAGAGACTCTTCGGGATGCTCGGTATGAGATACTACAGCAGCTGGCCCTAGTGCAAGTGGGAGATTGTTAGTTGTATGTATGCCCTAGAGGCCAGTATTGTACAGATTATGTATATTATATTGGATGCTTGGACATATATAGAGATGACTTTCTTGCTCGACATGATAGTATGCTATCTGGTTGCCATTTATCTTAACATGTACACTAGTCTCTTTATACTGTCTTATAGTTACATGTTGGTAAAGCCCTTAGGATATGTACTTGACTACATGGGCTATGATGCAGATCATACTAGTGGGGACATGGTAGTCCATAAGTACATCCTTCAAGGTCCCTAGTCGTGGGTGTATCGAGACGGGGCATCGATATACCAGAGTAGACTAGCGTATACGCTTCTCGACCCATGTGATGGGCGATGGATGATCCCATATCCATTGGTGTTTGACATCAGAGATGGTATATGGGTGCTCAGTGGAGACTGGGTACACTGGACGGACTCGCCGAGAACTCCCAGATGGTATTATACCTCACGTCAGATGGCAGTTCTCAGGTGACACTTGTACAGGTTAGTCTGTAGACCCAAGATCGTCATAGAGTCTTGTGTGATTCCCACTGTGCTTTGATCTCCACCTTACCACGTCCATGAGGGCGTGCAAAACGGTGGTCTTTGGGCACAGTCTCGAGTCACATGGAGGCAATGAGCGATAGGAGGGGTTTCGTCTCTCCCGGTATTGGGGGTTGATGTTGCGCTGTGCTCGATTGGCCGTAACAGGGAAGTCCCTGGCCAGGGCTGATCAGAGATTTGCTGGTAAGTGTTACCAGTAGTTTCTCGACCCGTTACGAGCCTCACATCAGCACGACTTATCTGGTTATTGGGGTCTGACGTATACCACCCCTAGACTTGATATGCGACGTATCAGACGAAGAGACTTGACTGTATGGTAAGTGTTACTGGTCGGATTCGCAGGAGTGTGAGCGGGCTAGCTCTTCGATCTTCTGATCGCTCAATACCCGGGTGGCCGTTACGTTTAGCAGACCGCTTGCGGCTTGTGGGTGCTTGATATGATCATCATCTGCTACCGGCGTATTGACGAGTCTTTAGAGTCCTACACAGAGGTTTCCTGGCTCAAGCGAAACGAAATAGGAGCGCATATGAGATATGTGCGGGACCGAGAATAATGCGTGTATGTGATACCGCATTTCATTCTCGCGATATATGTTTCGATTGGTTATATTCGATATGACCTAGTTATCGAATCATTGATTCGATAAATCGATGCATTGAATACTAGTCGGTTATGTACGACATGACCGGATCATTGAATCAAATGTTGATTTAATGATTTAATGCATAATTATATATTTGATATATTGCATTGCATTAACTAGTATTGGTTCACTTTAAACGGATTTTTCTCACTTGATGCACATTGTATATGTGATATGCTTTCGTGCACTTTTTTGTATCATGTTTGATGATACTTGATCATTATGTTAAGTGTATAGAATTAATCCATGGTTAATTTGATAATTAGGGTTTTGCATATTCATTTATTTATTTATTTGTTTATTTATTTATTTGGAAAAGAATAAGATGAGAATGGTGGCTTTCTTTGTCATTTGTTGAAGCTTCATGAAGCTTTGACTTTAGCAACCATCCTTATCTTCATGCTTAACCCTAACCCATCCAAGTGACCATGGTTAATTCTCTACACTTAACCCTAGTTCAAGTTATGATAAGTATTTGATTTAAATTTATTTTTATCATAAGACTTATCATAATCTTTTTCTTGAGCTCATCTTCTTCTTCTTCTTCAAGCTTGCTACAAAAATGGCAACTTGAGTTAAAGTGAGATAAATCCAATTCTAAAGTGAACCCACCTCCTATTTCTTCACCCTCTACCTCTTGCCAAGTTGTTTTGGGTGTTTACTTCACAAGTTTCACAAGTTCGTGAAGTCCGGGCTTGAGTTTGTGCAACCTCGACGTAGATCGTCTTTGACACAAAGCCGACGACCTATTCCGCTTGCTTTCCCGATGAAGCCGATGATCGAGTCGAGGATTCATGATGGACAGCGAGGGCATGACCACGTGGAGCTAAGGAGGCGGAAATCCGGATCTACAAAGGTTGTAGCATCTCAACTTTAGTTAAATAGTTAACTAGTTTGTAGTTTCGCCTAGAATTCTAGCAAACGATCCGTAGTCGGGTCTCTCGGCACCGTTAAAATTTTAATATGGCATGTTCGATGCCTTGTGTGACCTCATTAGGGTGCCTAGGAACCCTACAACATCAGGCTTAGAAAGAGTTCGGATGGGTTTCCTCATCAGTCTTCTTATCGACATCTACCTGGGGACCGTTACGTACAGCTGTGCCGCTTGAGGTCTGTGGTTAAATCCACTTCCATCGTAGTGTCGAGTCTTCAGAGTCCCACACAGAGAGTTTCCCTGCTCCAGGCGAAACGATATAGAGGTCGTATGGTTTTACGACAAGGGTTCGGACGCATACGTGTTTAAACGCACGTGCGACGTTCGGACAGTTTTTACTAGCCGGCTTTGGTTTAAGCCAGATTCTAGTATCGGGTTATTGGATTTGTACAGTCTAAAGTTTTTCCGTGTTTTCACGGATTGTAGGGGTGTTCTCGTAATTTTCCGGGAAGCTTCTAGAAGCATGGTGAGTTGGAGGCTAAGGTGGCATTTGCATTAATTGGATTAGTGAGTCATGTAGTGATTCATGCAATGAGTTAATGATTCATTTAATGATTTATATGACTCATATGATGAATCACTTAAGGTATTAATGAAATATGATGATAAAGCTTTATTTATTATTTACTTAATAATATCATATGTTTCATATATACAAAAATGATTTCATTCATACAAAGTAATTCATTTTTCTCACCTTCTCTCTCCTCAAGCTCTCTCTCTTCAAACCCTAACCCTAATCTCTCATGTGTTGAGATCAAGGGTTAGCTAGACTAAAACATCCATAACCTCACTCTATATCCCTTAGGTAGCTTAGATTAGCACTTTGAGCAACCTAGTTATCTCAAGTTAGAGATCAAGCTTGGCGTAGGAGCTCTCGGGTGGATCGTCTTTGACTCGAGGAGGCCGTTGAGGTGCCGATGTTCCAAGAAGCCTACGAGAAGAGGAGGACAGCGATAAAGACCCGAAGGACAAGTAACGTGAGGTATAACTTCGAATCCGAGTAGTTAACCCTCTCGTAGTTTGCCAGTAACGGTTTAGATACGATTCATGCGCTCGAGTCTGTGTTACGAAGCTTTGATAATCGTTTTTCATATATTCCGCCTCCCCGCAAGTTCGTGGGGTGCGTGACATGGACTTACAAAAACTAGCCCAAAGATGGAAAACAATCACATCACAAATATACGACGCCGTAGCGAAAAAATAAGAGACAATAGGAAAGAAACTGTATATAAAAGACAACAAATCCAGAAATAATATATAATAACATCCTCACCAAGTCTCTAAGTCAATCAACATAATAGTAGATGGAGAGTACAATATACAACGAATGTACAATACAAAATACAGATAACCACCAAAACCCACCTAAGCAAAATAGCACGCTGTGAGCCGATGCGGTATCTGTAGCAAAAGATGATGGATGAATAGCCTGACATCGTAGTAGGATCACAATCCATCAAGACACTCAAATACCAATTCCTCAGATCAGCCCCCAAGTTGGGCTCTCGAATCATATAAGTCTCACATCTTCCAAATGTACAATATCGAGTAATCTCCTATATCCCGAATGTACAAATCAGTAATCTCATATGGTATCAAATCTCAACGAATCACCTAATATCCCAAATCAAACTCAAGTGAAATTCTAACATCCTAAATATATATATATATATATATATATATATTTATATATATACAGAAATAAATATGATGGGGTCAATACACATATATTAGCGTCCCATTCCACTAATATTGGTGTAAGGGTATATATAACAACGGCTAAATCCCCTGTTATATATACAAAGGTGTTGAAAGAAATATCATGAAAATAATGTGCCAAGTATCGACACAGAAATCCGGATCTATCAGATACCGTCACCAAGACTAGCATCCTGATAGGTACGTATCATACGCTATCCCGAAAGCACGAGTGCCTAGCTCTGACCCTCGCCTTTCAACGTATGCATACGTGCATGACTCCCAACAGTATCTCCATAATCCCCGCCGTGTCATTGGTACTGTCACCGATAGGTACTAGCCCGCCTCCAGGCTCAATCGGCAAAGTCCATCGATTTTCTTGCCGAGGGAAACCATACCGGGCCCCACCATGTACCCTCATACGGCAACCACACCTCGTATGGAGTATATAATTAGAACCGATAAATCTCATGGTGGCTGTGCAAATATCATATCAAGAAAACCGGGTTTTTCAATGTATGCATAATTTCATGAACTCCCACGGTTCCCAAATCCAGAAAACATCATGTAAAATCTAAATAACAATGCGTAAATCCAGGAATAAATATGTGCGATATATCTGAAATGCGAGTATATAAATGAAATTATGTAGCTGAAACCAGATGTATGCGAAATCAATAAGGTACAGCTAAGTATAGGTGTCTACCTATAATTAAATGATATGGTATACCCTACTAGGTATAAGTAAAATATGAGCAAGGTATCTATGTAGCTAAATGTCAAATGTGATAAGTAATATAAGATCTATAATGGTTTGTGTGTGACATGGCAATTATTGACGGTGTGTGTAGCATACAATCTGTGCTCGTGCAACATGAACCGTCAATAATATGTGCAGTGTCCTACGGCTACTAGTCACAGTACAACTATATCTAGGTGAATAGGGTAAAAGCGCATTTCTAACAATGACGTAGAATATGCGACAAGTATAAGAATTCTAGTCCAGACGTATAATGCCATGCGAAAGATTCCCCTGTAGATGTTAAATCTACTCACCTACGCTCCACGCTAGGTGAATCCTACCACCCGTTTCTCCCTGTAGCTGCGTCCGATGTACTCGCCTGCAAACCTGAAAATGAGACAAGAAATCCATATATAAGCCAAATATCTCGCAAAACGCGATATCGACACTAAACGAGAAACTCGCGTCGCGAACTAAACGCGCGTGTGCACGATACGCTGAAACGTGTGTCTACGCATCTAAAACTACCGCGACACGCTGGATCGCAGAACCCATTCACGTATCGCGTGTATCGCGCAAACACAACAAGCTAGAAATACGATATATTGTCCCAGATTTTCCTACAGGTCAAATCTTACTAAACTATACATGCCGAAACACTAGAAAACACTGCAGACAACCCTAGCCAAGACCCTAAGGCCCCAGCCCCCTACTTGGCCGCAATTTGCGGCCAATCCTATTAAATTTGCGGCCTGAATTGGGAATGGGTGGCTCGTGTTCTGGTGGTGTGTTCTAGACCTAGTGTGCATGCCCCAGTTTTTCTCAATTTTATCCTGAAGCGTCTGGGTCAATAGCAGATCACAGAGAGCCAATATATCGCCTAAAAACACCGATTTTGCACAAAACACAAACCCTATGGTATTTTAGTGAAATCTGAGGAATTTCTCAGTTGAGGTGACCCTAATAACACTAAAATAAGATAGGTTAACCAACTTAATCATCACTCAATCAACATTCCACATAATTCACCTTAATTAGCACTAAACTCACAATTTAACACAAACCGACACTAAACCACACACAACTTAAGCAACTAGGAAATTGGGTTAAAGAAATATACCCTATAGGATCCTAAGAAGCAGGAGAAGAAGTGTATGGAGGAGGAAGAGCTGTTGCAAGTGCTGGGGTTGCTGCTGTTACAGCTGCTGATGCTGCTTGCTGCTTGCTGATGCTGCTGTCTGCTGCTGCTGTTGATGGCTGCTGCTTCTGCTGCTGCTGGAGTTGCTGTTGTTTCAGCAGATGGTGTGTGTGTGTGTGTGAGAGAGAGAGAGAGAGAGAGAGAGAGTATGAGAGAATGAGTGAGAAATGAGAGAACACACAATAACCCCTCCTATTCTCCTTCTCTTTCTTCATTTAAAGATGCATGGCTTGGGCCATGTAGCACCATGCTTTCTCTCTCTCTCAAAGTCAACATTTCAACCCAAAATTCCAACCCTTTTAAAACCCTTTTTATTTTTTTACAACTATGCACACTTAAAAACCCATAACACTTAAACAATTAATAAAATTAGCTTAAAGAAAAATGGTTAGCTCACCATGATTGCTAATCATGGTTAACCCCAAATTAACACCCTAGTTATCATGCACATGTGTGTGCAAGCCTAGGAAAAATCTAATAAAATATTCAATAAATAGGATAAAATAATTAAAAACCAATTTGGTAAACTTTTTTTTATTAAAATCCATATATTAAAATATAATTTGCCACAAAAGACTAAGGTGTTACAATCTCCCCCCTTAAAAGAAATTCGTCCCCGAATTTAAAAATATACTGCTACGGGTACCTTCAAAGAGAAGATTACAACTCTCAAATCTCGCTCGCAGCCTCCCAAGTGATTACCTCACTATACGGCGACATCCAAGAAAACCCTTCACAGATGGTAAGACCCTTGACCGACGTTTCTCCACGTGCCGAGCCATTAACACAAATGGCTTCCGGTGAGCGAAACGATCGCGTCCAAGCCAAATCATGTGAGAAAGGTCATGAAGGTAATCGTAAAGTATCATCACAAAGAATACATGGTGAAAATCCAATAATCTGGGCGAAAGTGCCAAATTAAAGGCAACGAAGCTGACTCGCTTATAGGATCTCAAAAGGACCTAAAAATCCTGGGACAAGCTTCCCAAAATCCAACACGTCATTCATCGGAAAAGTCCATAGGAATACATGATCTGTCCCTGCGAACTCGAGTCTATGACCAACATAGTCGGCATAAGACCTCAGTTCACAATGGACAATTTCCATCCTGACCTAACACAACTGGACCATCTCCGAAGTTTCTAGACTAGCTGGGGTCCAAAATCCTACTTACGCTGAGTCAGAAAACAACAGGCTGATGATCGACACGACCTAACCCCTAAACCTAAAGGTTGCCAATTGGAGTGTATCCTGATAATAGCTATCGAAGAAGAACCCTAACAATGGCGAGTGACGATCCTCAACTGCTGACAATAATCAACACAACGCACAACTTAACAAAGAACAACTGAGCAAACTGAGTATAATCGGACGACAAGAATCCGAATGGAGTCACACCCTGACTAAACCTGGGTAGACACCATAACGAAATTCGTGGAGATCTGCTCCCACTCCTACTTCAGAACGGTTAAAGGTTGCAACTCTCCAGCCGGCCTCAGATGCTCAACCCAAGCACATAACAAGACAGACACGTTGAAACAAAACCCAAGCTTCTATTTACATCCTTTGTCACCCGTAACTATCACCCAAGTCACGTCAATGTTGGTGGAACTCGAATGGAAACAGAGAGTTGACTGATGTGCCTGTCCCAGGATTTCATGTCTCTACCCGATAATATCAGGTACACAACGCGTCCCTAACTTAGCACACCATTGTCACAAATCAAGGACTCCGAATCATTACCCAGCCGAGTATGCTCAAGTATCTCTGACGAACGAGCATCGGCGGGCAGTATCTCGCGAAAGCGATTAAAGAAAAGTGGTCGGGTACGGACATGAGCAAGCCGTCCCCTATGAAGAGACGAACCCAAGCTGTACTCAACGATCGCACAAGAACTGTAAATCTGCAGAAGACTATCACAACAATCAAAATATGCTGCAGGAAAATGTATATTAAGCTCTGGTGGTCCGGGAAAATCTGACACGACTCTCGAACCAGTAGTGTCTCCAAATCTCCAACGCAAATCCACTGCGGCCATCTCTAGATCATGAGTAGAATATCCTTCTTGTACTTCCTTCAAATGTAGGGAAGCAAAAGCGATAACTCTATAGTGTCACCTCAGTACACACTCGAGCCCACTCAAGAAACATTACAGCTAAACAACAAAGTTGCCCGAACCAAAAGCAAAGAAAGAAATGATGCAGTTGTTAACAGAATCTTCAACTGCCGAAAACTCCGCACACATGGCTCAGTCCAAAGAAATGAAACCTCCCTTCCGGTCAATTCAGTCGACGGTGTAGCACTACTCTAGCAATCCTGCACGAAACGGCGGTAAGAACCTTCTAAGCCCCAAATTTGCGGACCTCCGTCCCGCACACAAGTCTGAGCCTAAGCTGTTCGGCCACGATCTTCCTCGGAACCATACGAAACCGTCTCCCGTGATAACAAGACCTAGGAGTCAACACAAACAAGCATGAAGAAACACTCCGAGAATTTAGCAAACTGCTGGGATCTCCCAGTATCTGCATAATAAATCCTCAAGTGCTACTTCTGTCCCTCAAGACGCATTAAATAGACCAGAATGTCGTAAATAACACAACAATAACTGGTCGAGGAACGGCCTGAAGAAATCTGGTTCATCATATCTACGAATGCTGCTAGGGCATCAGTGAATCCAATGACTCACTAAACACACAAAGCCCGTAGCACGCATAAGGCAGTCTTCGGAATGCCATCACTCCGAACCCGCAATAATGATGACCCGATCCCAAACAAACTTAGAAAATGTCTCGCACTCTGGAGCTGATCGATGAAATGTCAATGCGAGGTAAAGGATACCCATCCGCACCGTAAGCCGGTTCAATTAACGATCCGTCGATACACAACCCTAAACTGCCGTCTTTCTTCTTGACGAACAGAAATACGAGCTTCCAAAAGCAAAACACTCAGACGAACAAAGCTCCCCAAACAACAACTCTGCAGCTGATCCTTAAGCTCCCTAAGCTTTGCCGGCTCATCTGGAACAACGTCGAAAAAATTCTCGCACGAAAGGAACCCGGTCCAACAATCCCACTGTGGCTCTGGTATCACGAATGAACGCTAAGAATCCATGACATCTTCTCAAAAGCCGACTAGCGAAAAAGGCTGAATTCAAGCTGTGAGAGGCGGCGCAACTATCCACCTGCACAATAAGAATTGACTCGCCGGGAAAAACAAAACCTAACTGTTTTCCTCATGGTAATCTACAGATTCCTAGCACGTAGCTGACCAGTCTGTGCCCAGGAGAACGTCAAATCCAACATCTCTAGAAAGATCGAAACGACGGACAAATCTCTATCTCCTATCTGATTGGCACACAACTGAAATACGTGTCGCACAACAAAAGAATCGCTGACAGAACTTAACACAACAAACGGCTAATCTACCTAACACGACTCTCGTCCCAACCACGGCACAAGTGTGAAAAACAACAGATACATCAAAAGAACATGCGAATTAAGGATACCTGAAAACTCTGCATTGGACGCCTGCACGTCCCAATGAGTAGAAGCAAACTCCTGTGTCTGCCCTCTACCCTTAACTGGCTGAACTCCTCTGGTAGACTGACTCATCTGAGCGAACTTTCCACGTCCACGACCTCTCAAAATACGATCTTGACGAGGTGCTAAGGAACAATCCCTGATGAAGTGCTGAAGGCTTCCGCATCGAAAGCATCCATGCGCTGACTGCTGACCCTCCTAGGAATGAGAGCTGAACGACTGTCCTCGTCCTAAGCCTCTGCTACTCCCGTGACGGCCACAAAATCTGTCTCGATGACCAAACCTCTGTCTCTGGGCTGGTACACTGGTACGAGTCCTCCACTGTCCTGGAACTCTCAGCGTCTCTGGAATATGTGCCTCGTCAACTGGAGCTGCAACCACTGGTGCTATGTAGGTGACGGACTGCTGCATGCTGATCGCAAAGGACAACTGAGTAACAGGGGTGACAACCTCCTGTCGTAGCTCCCGAACGACATCATCCAATGAACTCATAGTCTGGCGGAAGTCCTGCATCTCTGCCAAAAGCCTATCGATACTATATATCGAAAGCTGATCCGTCTGCACCTGTGCAACTAGAGTGCCATCCTGGTCAGTACTCGTCTCACCCGAGCCAACTCTGACCTCGGCCCTCGCTGCAACACTCTGAGTCCCCATAGTCATCGGCAGCAAGGCTATAAATAGATATAAGATTCGATAAGAATAAGGAAATCGAATCGCAAGGATATGAATCATCAAGGAAGGAATTTCAAGCAATTTGTACTTAGGTCACTTAAGGCGAAGTACCGCATCGTGGGTATGCTGCAGACAAACACACACTACGTTACTTTGCTTACTCCATCATACCAAGGTCATCCTACACTCCAAAAGGTAAAACCTAGCGCTTTGATACCAACTTTGTCACGACCCGAAATTGGCACGTGATGGCCCTAATACTACGCAACGCCTAGAGACGTAACACAGTAAAAGAAAGCCAAAACCCAGAAATCTAAACCATGAAAATACGGAAAAGATAATAAAAGTTTTTGAAACATTTGAAATCGCAACCCAAATTCTTTAAAAGTCCTACTTTCTTTCTTTAAAATATTGGCAACACCCCCTTTGTAAAAACTAGCCTAAAAACAGAAAACAATCACATCACAAATATACGACGCCGTAGCGAAGAAATAAGAGACAATAGGAAGGAAACTGTATATAAAAGACAACAAATCCAGAAATAATATACAATAATGTCCTCACCAAGTCTCTAAGTCAATCAACATAATAGTTGATGGAGAGTACAATATACAACGAATGTACAATACAAAATACAGATAACCACCAAAACCCACCTAACCAAAATAGCACGTTGTGAGCCGATGCGGTATCTGTAGCAAAAGATGATGGATGAATAGCCTGCCTCGACTACTCTAGGGAAACACCCTGCAAAACAACTGTGGCACAACGGGGGTGAGTTGCCAACTCGTGAATAGTAGATAACATATGCAGGTAATCGCAGGAATGTACGTACAACATGAATCTAAGATATGCAATTTACAGTAGTAACAGGTCTGAATGCAAAATAATGGAGAGTACACTAGCAGGTACAATCAATATGTGACGCAATAATGACATGACAATAGTATGCAATAATCGAGCAATAGGGATATGAGAATGTAGATATGCAACTAACATGAAGGGTACACTAACAGGTACTCCTAATACATGGAACAGTGCATAAATAAATAGGTATGAGGTATGGAGTGAAATATGTCATTCTCACGGAAACCTGATATCGTAGTAGGATCACAATCCATCAAGACACTCAAATCCCAATTTCTCAGATCAACCCCCAAGTTGGGCTCTCGAATCATATAAGTCTCACATCTCCCAAATGTACAATATCGAGTAATCTCCTATATCCCGAATGTACAAATCAGTAATCTCATATGGTATCCAATCTCAATGAATCACCTAATCTCCCAAATCAAACTCAAGTGAAATTCTAACATCCTAAATATATATATATATATATATATATATATATATATATATGCAGAAATAAATATGATGGGGTCAATACACATATATTAGCGTCACATTCCACTAATATTGGTGTAAGGGTATATATAACAACGGCTAAATCACCTGTTATATATACAAAGGTGTTGAAAGAAATATCATGAAAACAATGTGCCAAGCATCGACACAGAAATCCGGATCTATCAGATACCGTCACCAAGACTAGCATCCTGATAGGTACGTATCATACGCTATCCCGAAAGCATGAGTGCCTAGCTCTGACCCTCGTCTTTCGACGTATGCATACGTGCATGATTCCCAACGGTATCTCCATGATCCCCGCCGAGTCATTGGTACTATCACCGGTAGGTACTTGCCCGCCTCCAGGCTCAATCGGCAAAGTCCATCGATCTTCTTGCCGAGGGGAACCATACTGGGCCCTACCATATCCCTCATACGGCAACCACACCTCGTATGGAGTATATAATCAGAACCGATAAATCTCATGGTGGCTGCATAAATATCATATCAAGAAAACCGGGTTTTTCAATGTATGCATAATCTCATGAACTCCCATGGTTCCCAAATCCAGAAAACATCATGTAAAATCCAAATAACAATGCGTAAATCCAGGAAAAAATATGTGCGATATATCTGAAATGCGAGTATATAAATGAAATTATGTAGCTGAAACTAGATGTATGCGAAATCAATATGGTACAGCTAAGTATAGGTGTCTACCTATAAGTAAATGATATGGTATACCCGACTGGGTATAAGTAAAATATGAGCAAGGTATCTATGTAGCTAAATGTCAAATGTGATAAGTAATATAAGATCTATAATGGTTTGTGTGTGACATGGCAATTATTGACGGTGTGTGTGTAGCATACAATCCGTGCTCGTGCAACATGAACTGTCAATAATATGTGCAGTGTCCTACGGCTACTAGTCATAGTAGAACTATATCTAAGTAAATAGGGTAAAGGCGCATTTCTAACAATGACGTAGAATATGCGACAAGTATAAGAATTCTAGTTCAGACGCATAACGCCATGCGGGCGATTCCCCTGTAGATGTTAAATCTACTCACCTACGCTCCACGCTAGGTGAATCCTATCACCTGGTTCTCCCTGTAGCTGCGTCCGATGTACTCTCCTGCAAACCTGAAAATGAGACAAGAAACCCATATATAAGCCAAATATCTCGCAAAACGCGACATCGACACTAAACGAGAAACTTGCGTCGCGAACTAAACGCGCGTGTGCACGATACGCTGAAACGTGTGTATACGCGTCTAAAACTACCGCGACACGCCGCGACACGCTGGATCGCAGAACCCATTCACGTATCGCGCGTATCGTGCAAACACAACGAACTAGAAATATGATATATTGTCCCAGATTTTCCTACACGTCAAATCTTACAAAACTATACATGCCAAAACACTAGAAAACACTGCAGAGAATCCTGGCCAAGACCCCAACACCCCAGCCCCCTACTTGGCCGCAATTTGCGGCCAATCCTATTAAATTTGCGGCCTGAATTGGGAATGGGTGGCTCGTGTTCTGGTGGTGTATTCTAGACCTAGTGTGCATGCCCCAGTTTTTCTCAATTTTATCCTAAAGCGTCTGGGTCAATAGCAGATCACAGAGAGCCAATATATCGCCTAAAAACACCGATTTTGCACAAAACACAAACCCTATGGTATTTTAGTGAAATTTGGGGAATTTCTCAGTTGAGGTGACCCTAATAACACTAAAATAAGCTAGGTTAACCAACTTAATCATCACTCAATCAACATTCCACATAATTCACCTTAATTAGCACTAAACTCATAATTTAACACAAACCGACAGTAAACCACACACAACTTAAGCAACTAGGAAATTGGGTTAAAGAAATATACCCTATAGGATCCTAAAAAGCAGGAGAAGAAGTGTATGGAGGAGGAAGAGCTGCTGCAAGTGCTGGGGCTGCTGCTGTTACAGCTGCTGATGCTGCTTGCTGCTTGCTGATGCTGCTGTCTGCTGCTGATGGCTGCTGCTTCTGCTGCTGCTGGAGTTGCTGTTGTTTCAACAGATGGTGTGTGTGTGTGTGTGTGAGAGAGAGAGAGAGTATGAGAGAATGAGTGAGAAATGAGAGAACTCACAATAACCCCTCCCATTCTCCTTCTCTTTCTTCATTTAAAGAAGCATGGCTTGGGCCATGTAGCACCATGCTTTCTCTCTCTCTCAAAGTCAAAATTCCAACCCAAAATTCCAACCCTTTTAAAACCCTTTTTATTTTTTACAACCATGCACACTTAAAAACCCATAACACTTAAACAATTAATAAAACTAGCTTAAAGAAAAATGGTTAGCTCACCATGATTGCTAATCATGGTTAACCCCAAATTAATACCCTAGTTATCATGCACATGTGTGTGCAAGCCTAGGAAAAATCTAATAAAATATTCAATAAATAGGATAAAATAATTAAAAACCAATTTGGTAAACTTTTTATTAAAATCCATATATTAAAATATAATTATCCACAAAACACATTCTAAGGTGTTACACGTTCTGCCACGGATAACCGAGCACCGATCGTTTTAAGCGGTTGCCTCTTGCGAGGGCTTTTCATCCTTAGCGCGGGAAGGGCCATGGGAGGCCTACTAAGGATGCCCGAGCGGGGTTGCCGCCCGGTGCCTCTTGGCGAGGGCTTTGATCCTTGGTGTGTTGCCAGGGATAACCGAGCACGGGTCGTTCCAAGTGGTTGCCTCTTGCGAGGGCTTTTGAGTCCGTAAGGATGGCCGAACAGGGTGCTGCCCGGTGCCTCTTGGCGGGGGCTTTGATCCCTAGCGTCGTGGGGTAGGGAAGATACCAGCCAGGAATAGCCGAGCAGGGTAGCTGCAGGGCTGCCTCTTCGCGAAGGCTTTGATCCATGGCGTTGTGGGGGTAGGTAAGCTACCAGCCAGGGATAGCCGAGCAGGGTAGCTGCAGGGCTGCCTCTTCGTGAGGGCTTCGATCACTGGCGTTGTGGGGTAGGGAAGCTACCAGCCAGGGATAGCCGAGCAGGGTAGCTGCAGGGCTGCCTCTTCGTGAAGGCTTCGATCCCTGGCGTTGTGGGGTAGGGAAGCTACCAGCTAGGGATAGCTGAGCAGGGTAGCTGCAGGACTGCCTCTTCGTGAGGGCTTAGCTCCTTGAGGAAGGACCGAGCAGTGAAGCTGTTCGGTTGCCTCTTGGCGAGGCTCCGTCCGACCTTCCCAAGGTGAGCACCGAGGAGTGGGACAGTCATGGGGACTATTCACACCATAATATTGTATTATTATATTGTCCATTCTTATTGTTTTATAAATAAACAGGTGCTTTTGACGTATGTCTGCTATGTATTACAGGTTACAGGTTCTTAGAGCGAAAGCAGTGAAAAAAAGATAAAAGATAACGCAAAAGTGAGACTTTGACCAATAATCAGAGGATCTTGATCAAGCCTACATAGAGATCATTACAAAACGGCGCAAGGTTCAGGACTTCGTCACGAAGCAACGATAAAAGTCCGCTACAATGTTCACTAGAGACCTGGAGAATACCTAGAAGCCCAATTGAAAAAGGACATATATAAACAGGAACCAAGAGTCAACAGAAGACAGCACCAGAAGACCCAGAGTCCAAATCCTCAATTTGGCCGCAGAACCGCGGCCAAACCCAGGCTTGGACCGCGGTTCCGCGGCCGTCCATTGCGCACGTCGGTGCAGAAATTTGGTGGCGGTGCATCGGTGACTTTGTTGGGATATTTCGGGGGTATATCTATAATAGCACATGCGCGAGAATTTGTAACCCTAATTTTCCTATTTCCTATAAGTATGTATTCTAAAGATTGTATTAAGGATGCCTCTTTTCAAGAAATAAAAATTCAGATTCTTTTGAAGATCTAAGAGCATCATTTCTGTAAGTTATCTTTTATTTTCTGCCGTAGTTTATCTAATTCAATTCTTGCTTTAGATAAATCCTTCCTTTGCCCTAGTTTAATCTAGTGTAGTATCTCTTAAACTGCAGTAGGTAAGTAATCGTAAAATGATGTTTTTAATAGATCCCCTAATGAGCGAGTAATTTCCTCGCTTGTTAGGGTTAGGAATACGGGAGGGATTGAGAGATGAATATCTCTCATCTCTTTCATGCCCAATCATTTTTAATAACTAGAACTTCATGCATGCATGCATGATCCGCTCCCTACGGCACCCTACCTACGAGGTAACGGTAAAACCGTAGTATCAAGGACCGGACATGCATGTCTTCCATGAAGGTTAGAGCAATTATTAGGAAAGGACGGACAAGGATCTAGAAGAAGAAACTTCGTTTCTTCCCAATAATCCTAATCCCCTTTACTAATAAAAGCTATAACTCCTAAAAGGTTTAATTGAGGGTATTGAATGAGATGTGAAATTTAATCTTACCAAACTCCACTTTGGACCTAATCCTAGCAAGTTCCTTAACCATCGTATAACTTAGTTTTTTTTAGATTAAATTAAAAGACCAAACACCCATTGGAATCAGCTCGTAAGAACACTTAGGAAAATTACACATCCCTGTGGACCGACCCGTATTCACCCGCTACCTTCATGCGACGCCGTTCTTGATTGCGGTAAATATTTTTGATCGTTAAAATCCTACACTAATCAAATGGCGCCGTTGCCGGGGATGGCGTAAGATTTCCTTTTTGTAATTTCGGGTTGATATAAATTTTAAAAAATCAAAAAAATCTGAAAATATAAAAAGTACAAAATTTTTTTATCAATTTTTATCTGTTTGAAGGGTTTATCTTTTGAATTTTGCAGGAACAGCGAAGAATCTTGGATCTGGAAATTTACAGAGTGAGAAACAGAAAAAGTCACATCAGAACAGAGGGAGATTGACACAACAGAGCCGTAACAATTTTGTGGAGAACCGATCCCTCACAAGAACCACGAAACCGCGGCGGGACAGCGGCCCAAACCGCGGAACCGCGGTGGACACGTGTCCACAGTGTGCAAAATTTTGTGGCTTTGTTTTCTTTTCCTCCCCTTTGCCAACCTCTATATATCCTTTTGGGAAATTTTCTGCAGGATTTCTTTGCGCTAAAAATCTTCTCCCCCCTTCTCAATAACAGATTTTCTGCAGGTTTCTTTGCGCCGCGCTAAAAATAATTGATTGCAACTGAATTTACTGTTTTTGTATATTTTAATCGGACTTTAAGGGGCTATTGACCAAACTCAGATTGCGTGGGGATTTCATTACCCTTCCCAGGACCCCATAAAGCACTTAAAGCATTTGCATTGACCACTATTAATTAAAAAAATACTAGACTCAGCCCTAAGGACTTCGAGCTCAATAGGACAGAGGACTAGTATAGGCATCAGCCGTTTATCCTAACCTGACTTTGCGGTGTCTAGGAAAGTGTGTCAAAGGCTAGTGGTTTTTAATTAGGCCTACTACTGTGGTTCCATCCCACTTACCTGGCACTTACCTGGCCGCAATTGGCGGTGAAGAGGCGGTTTGAGGTCCTATCTCTAGCCCTTTGGAACAGTTAGGAGCTCTCTAGGTGACCCTAGATCTAGGCCTGATTGTGCATTTGTGGTTGAGTGCAGTTGTGTCAAAAGCTCTTTTCAAAAATATTTTTGCAAAAATTTCACATAAAAAAAAGGAAATCTTTTCAAAACTTGCAACTTGTCGCTAAGGAAATCTTGCAACTCACTTACACCACTTCCTTTCATTGACGTTATCTTACCCCCACATTCTGTCTTTTCTCTGACTACACTACCCCTTTAGTGTATGTCACTTTGGACTAGGGACACTAACGCCCGATTAGTCCGTGTTTCGTTGGTACCGACCGATGAACCTTTCGACACCGAAGTCGAAATTCCGTCCACTTTCTTACCTCCACCTTCAAATTTTTCTTCCGAAGGTATGTCGGGATACAACCCTAACAATACCTTACCGACAGGAATGATTTCACCCCCGTTAGGTGCGAATAACCCGAATCAACCGCCTGTTGAAACGCCCGCACGAGTCGCGCTCCAGGATCTCTTCTACCCTGTCCGCACTTCTTTACCTACCTGTTTTTCACCCCCACCGGCAAATGGGGACAATTTTGAAATAAAACCACATTTCATCAATATGCTGCCAAAATTTCAGGGTTTGGAATCTGAAAATGCTTATATCTTCATCAATAAATTCCAAAACGTTTACGCTATGACGAAAACGACCCAATTAAGTGATGACGCTATAAGGCTAAGGGTCATTCCTTTCACCTTATGTGACCTAGCCGAGAAGTGGCTATATAGCACAGCATCACATTCAATTAGAAATTGGGATGAGTTTGTGAAACCTTTTCTTAAAAAGTTCTATCCTCACCACAAAACTGCTAGAATCCGTAATGAGATTATACAATTTTCACAGCTTCCTTCCAAACCATTTTGGAAGTGTTTTGAGAGATTTAAAGACCTACTCGTTCAATGCCCTCATCATGGGATCGAAAGTTGGCAACTTTGCCAAACATTATACGAGGGATTGAACTCGGCAACGAAGCAGTTGCTAGAAACCAACTGTCAAGGCCACTTTCTCTCCAAATCTTGTGAGGAAGCGTGGCAGTTTCTTGAAGATCTTAGTGAACAAACAATTCAGTGGGAGAGCACCAAGACCACATCATCTTCTTCTAGTGGTCAATCTAGGGCAGGCATACATCAAGTAGAGATGTCGATTGCTATGAAGGCCGAGATGGCCGCTCTTACGAAAAAGCTAGAAGCGATTGAGACCAAAATCTCGTCGCCTTCTCCTGCCCCTGTTATGCCTCCACGAACTGTTTGTGCTTGTTGTGCGGATCCATCACATCTTACCGAAGAGTGTCCTTACAATGCTTCTACTCAAGGACAGGATCAAGTCAATGCTGCATTTCAGCAACGACAAAGAAACGATCCATACTCTTCTACATATAATCCGGGTTGGAGGAGTCACCCAAATTTCGCTTGGAACCAAAATCAATAATTCCAAGGAAATAACAATTTTCAAAGGCCTCCTCCTCCACAACAACAACAAGCACCTCCACAAACTCAATTTCAACAGCCTTTCCAATAGCAACCTTATCCTAATGTAACGTTTTGAAAATCGTTTCGGAGAAATTTCGAAAAATCGGTAAAATAAGGGGGTTTTCTGTAAAAAGTCAAAATACAAATATTTTATTATAAAAATTAAATATACATATTCTAACTATGTAATTGCTAGTATTTGGTGTTTATTGAGCCACTGGTGAAATTTCAAATTTTCTGGAAAAAAAATTATTTTATTATTATTTTAAGCCGTCACTAATACATTTAATTAGGGAAAATTACAAATTGGAATGGGGTAATACAAATTCTGTGAGCCACGACAACCTAGAATCTAGTTTGTAACATGTTCTTTTTCTAAAATTCTCCTCTTGGTTCTAGTTGTTTTTAGAATGCTAGATTAAATAAAAATAAAATAGAATTATTGAGGTGTGATGTGTAAATGAGGTAAAAATGGGGTTTTTTTTTGACTTGGAAAAACAAACACACATTTCCCATCTCATTTTCCAACCCAACACAGCAGCCCCCTCCCCTTGGTCGAGCCCACTCTTCAACTAGAGAAGAAGAAAAAAAAAAGAAATTAAAAGAAAGCATTAAACAAAGTTGTGGTGTTGAATAAATGAGGTATGGGCACTCCTTTTTTACTTTAAAACACACACATATTTCACTCTCTCTCTTCCCCCAAAGTTGCTGGCCGAGCCTTCCCCCTTGGCTGCCCCAAATTTCCTTACCTCTTCCCACTTCAAAAATCTTCAAACAAATCAAAAGAAAATCCGACAAACTCCAAATCCATTCCTTACCCATTATTCCTTGGCCCATCTTGCATGGATCTTGAAGCAAAGTTGATGTTTTGGAGGCTAGGTTTTAATGTTTGATCTCTTGATTGATAGGTATAAATCTTAACCTATGGTTTACTTGTTGAATTATTACTTTAATTTAGCCTATTAAGTGTTTAAATGTGGAATTAGTTGCAAGATTTAATATTCAAGAGAAGGGTCAAATTAAGATTAGAGTTTGGAAATTCTAGAAATTGGGTTTGATCAAGATAGTGGTTTTGATCATTTGTTTGTGGTTGTGAGATGTAGTTTAACACATCAAAGCATGTAAAACCTAATCTTTTTGCTAAATTGTTCATTGTCCTAATTATGATTGTTTTGCAAACTAGATTTTTGTAATTAATATAAAGTAGTGAGATTAAAATCTAGTTAGTGGTTGTGTGGCTTAGTTAATATGTTTTAATGAGAATTATGGCCACTAGAATTGTTAAAATATTTAAAGTTGATTAAAACACCAAGTTTTGAGCTAAAATGGAAAATTGTGCTAATTTTGTTAACTAAGTTTTGTAAATATATATATTTTGATGAGAATAAATTATTGGAATGGTTTATATGACTTGGTTATGATATTGAGTGGATATTGCGGCCGCTAGATTTGTTTAAACGTCGAGTTTTGTACAAAAACGGTTAATTTTGCTTGCTAGATTTTCGGAAAAATAGCTTTTAAAGTGAGTTTGAGATTTTTATGAGTTTTAACCTATTTTATATTAAAATTAGTGTTCGTGAATGTGAAAATGAGTGTATTTGGGTTTTTCTCGATGGTCGGGCGTTTGTACACCGACGTCGAGAGTTTTTGGGTTGATTTGTGAAAGCAACCATAGGTTTTGACCTATATGGGATTCGTGTGTCATTTTGGTCATGAGTCGGATTTTAATACGATACGATGCGTTGTGATATGTAGGTACCCCCATGTGGACTTCGAGACGACAAGTAAGCGCGTGGCGACGTCGGCACCGGCGAGCGAGGACCAGGTGAGTAGATTTATATCTACGGGGAGAAGTCGGGTGGATGGCGTATAGCACCCCCGCAGTCCGTAGTGTAGCTCATATATATATGTTTATATAGATGTTTTATGATATGAGAATGTTCATTCAAGTTATGTTTATGTGTTCATGGAGTACCTTTGGATTATTTGCGAAACCCTAAAGTAGTTGTTATACCCACATACGCACACATAGACTTGCATACTTTACTTTCTTGTGAGCAGATTGGGATGTGTATATGTGTATATATGCGTAGGTATAGGACTATGCATATGTATATTCATATACGCATGCATGGATAATGAGGATAGTACTTGGGATTTAAGATGAGTCGATGAGATTTGATTTGAGACCGTGAGATCGGTGATATAACAGGGTTCGTATTTGAGATACGACATGACGTTGTAACGGGTCCTTGACGTAGTGTTTCACACACGTGCATGCATACTTAGGCGGTATCGGTATTGTACTTGACGTAGATCAGTACCCGATCATGATATTTGATAAAGAGGATAGCAGGTGAATAGTATGATGAATGTGATATTGACCCGTACCCAGATTTGGGGATGCCGTACGACGGATTTACGTACGAGATATATTTTGATGATTGATCCGCACTCTTGACGTGGGATGTCAGGTTATAGATATGGTATCGGATATGATATTATTGAGGCGGGATCACCGACGAATATATATACAGGTAGGTATATGTATCGACTCAGATGTTAGGCGGTTTCCTTACCAGTAGTCTAGCTTGTAGCATAGCCCTTTAGTTTAGTTAGTTGTTAGATTAGATTCGGTTCCTACCTATTTCAAAGCTTACGAATCGTGCGTATCTTAAAAGACAAGTCAAGGGATTCTACGGATATTTCCAAAAAACGTATCTTTTCTTAAAAACACCGTAGCCCCTATTTTCAAAACCCCACGATTCGTGTTATTTCAAAAGGCACTATTGTAGGACTTATATTAGGTTAATGCAGATTAGTTATCGTCGCATCTGGTATTCAGCTCCCGCTCATTATTGTTGTTCGCTCCGCATCACATGCATATATTATGCTTCATATTCTACTGTTGATATCTTGTGGTTAGGACACCAGCACCATTACCGATGATGCGTATGTACCACGTACACTTACTTGCCGGCTCACACACATCTTCATCGGTAATTATCATGTCGCGTACACCTTAGAAAATATTATTGCTTGACATAGCCTGTTAGCTAATAGTTTAGGCATGATATTAGTGTACTTGCCTTATATGTTAGTTTAGACATTGTAGTTATTACTTGTCACTTCATGCATACTGTTATTCATTGTTATACCGCATTCATGGATTCTCATGCATATATTCACTATTTTACTGCTATTGAGGTTTTGGATTCGGATTTCCATGGTATTTTCTGGATTTGGGGGAAAACCGCAAAACTTATACAAATTTCTTCTCTTTCTTTTTAAATGAAAAGCGCGGTTTTCCCATGATGTATGAGTCGTCCACCATGAGTTTGCTGATGGATTTCGAGACCCGATTCGAGGAGATGGATGAACCGTTTTGGGTACATGGTGGACCCGGTAAGGTACCCCGGGGCAAGAAGCTCGTGGTGATGACGATGAGCCTGGCAGGGGGAGATTACCTACCGGTGATTTTACCCGACGCGTCGGATATCCGGAGGATACCGTCGTGGTCTTGAGATGGATGGTAGGGGCCGGTCTGGACTGACGGCGTCCTAGATATTGAGATTGAGACATTGAGATTTCGAGATATTGAGGTACTGAGATTTGATGATACAGGACAGTCCGGATAGCCGGAGCCTGAGGTTTTGAGACATTGAGATTTATGTTTTGTGTCGATGCTAGACACTGTTGATGCTGATTTCATTTATGATACCTCATTTTAAAAATACAAAGGAAATCTCACTAAATTATGAAAACAGTTTCTTCATTTACATGTATTCTGTTTTCATGCATTCATACCTCATTCATATGATATATTGCTACCCGAGGCACTAACACGGGCACATGAGATCACACTCGGGTTAGATATTACCCTAGCCATTGTTATTAGGCTGCTGATTATATATTTGAGGATATATTATGACCATATGACCTAGGATTGCGTTGTTCATGCGATTTCTGTTCATAGATGTTTTTCTACTCACGAGTTGGCAACTCACCCCCGTTGTGCCACAGTTTCTTGCAGGTTTTGTCGTACAGGTTTCATTACGGCTTTGCTGGCACTACTTCCTTTTCCGGGTGATTTGCTATTAGGTGGGTTTATTTGTATCGTACCCCCCATTATATATCTTGTATATCATTATTCTGTTGTATCTAGAAGTTCCATCAACCAAACATGTATTTATTTTGAGATAGAGACCACTGATGTTATTCCTTCGACCTTAGAGTCGCGCGTTATATTTCTGTGGTTTTCTTGTGGTTTTGAGTTTCCTTTTGAATTTTGATCCTCGCCGTTGGCGTTGTATATTATATTGCTTGTGTAGTTGTGACCGTCGATTGACGAAGAGCTAGCTCCCGCTTGGGGATGCCTTTTTATTGATTTCGTATACTATTCATGTTGTATCCCGTTTGGGGGCCAGTATTTACAAAGGAGACTCTGCCGAAATTTTCAGGAAATACTTGATGTTTTTAAAACCGCATAACTCGGCTTATGTTATTAAACTACTTGATTTTAAATTGGTTTTCCTTCACTCTACTACTTTTCTTGGTTTTGGATTTCTGGGTTTTCGGCTTACTTAGATTACGTATGCCTCGAGACGTTTCGTAGTTTAAGTGCCGGTCATGTTCCGTACTTTCGGGACGCGACAAAGTTGGTATCAGAGCGTTAGGTTTTTACCTTCGGAGCGTAGGATGACCCTTGGTTGATGGAGTAGGTGACTAAAGTAGAGTGACGTACCGTGGGTATGTTCCGCGGCATACTTACGATACGCTACTCCGCTTAAGAAGCCTTAGGATGTACATTTCTTTGCTCAGTATTATATTCATTCATGATCTAGCCTCATCAGTACCAGTTATGGTTTTGCTGCCACGATTATGGGCAGGGAGAGTTACAACTAGAGTTGTGGTCAGCACGAGCTCGTCACGAACGAGAACTGACCAGGGCGAATTTCCGGCGACACACGATTGCGGAGATGTGTCTTTTTACTGTGTTTCCGCGCCACGAGCGTTTGGCGGATCGCCTTTATGAGGTTACTCGGATGTGCTGATCGACACTAGAGGATTGAGCCAATGATAGAGGCCAACAGATTTTGATGACCGTTGGTGTATTGCTTATTCATGATGGTCGAGGCACTGTTCAGCGTGCAGACGAGCGAGCCAGCTATTGCTGCGAACGACGAGATATCGCCCCAGATGTTGGAGCTATTGCAGTACGGGTTGTACTAAGAGATGATAGAAGGTCGCTAGTCACCCAAGAATGAATGACTAGGACATGTAGTTCGTTCGCCTACCCCGATGCGAGGTCATCAGATAAATTGATTCCAGCCAGAGACGACTTCACGCAAAGACGTTGAGAGTCGATAGAAGCGATCGAATGTCAGGAACCTATTATTCTAAGTTTAAAGTATTCGGAAAGACATGCAGGCAATTCTATGGACCCTCTAGAAGAATGAAACCCTAACTCGACTTAATGACCGTGTGAAAGCCTTTGAAGCTTAGGGTTTGCGGCAGTTCCGCGGCGCTATTAGTGGGGCTTGGGTTTGCCCTTCTACGGTTGGACCATCGATGCGGTGGTACGTACTCGATACTATTAAACTGTAACCAAGATGTTGAGCTCTTGGGGGATTATGAGGTTTTGACGAATCGATCAAATGGTTCGACTTCATTCGGATGCTAGGTGGTGAGATGCATTTCTTGGGAGACTCCAGATACGAGGATAGCCGTAGGAGCTCAGTCCATGCAGCCACGACGAGATGAGTCTGAAGCAGTCGACATTAAAGAAAGTGGAGTAAGAGATTCGTACAAGATCTGGATATGATGACGTTCCCCTCCGCCGACATCAAAGATGCGATGCGCATACCGAGGCAGAGTACTGGATATACCTTCCAGAAGGAGTCGCGATGGGTATGCAGCCGTCCCAGAGCAAGATGCAGATATAGGAAAGGACGATGACTTCCGGACAGTTGGCAGAGACGAGACATGGAAAAGACGTGAGCAGGATTCCTTCCAGGACACTGTTGCAATGATACTTGCACCCAGGATCAGACATGTCACGTGCATTCAGAGAGCCAGAGGTCGACGCCAGTGATATGCTGTCTTACGAGTGGTCGCGATGATTGACCGGAAGATGACAAGAGACGTGCCAGAACGGGATCATCCCCGTTAGCACACCCGACAGGGCCGATGAGCCGATGGACCGAGAGATTGGTAATTCACAGTGAAGACCTTGACCCAGGAGTGGTCATTGTTACGCACACCAGTAGGCCAGAGTTCATGATCATCGACGAGACATCCCACTAGTGACCACGACAGTTGGCCCGAGATTCTTAGAGGATGCGCTTGAGCGGTACTATTCCGCCATTATTGATTTCGATGTTTTGGGTGATTTGTTCGCATGATTTGATTTTGATGATTGAGGATTTACGATCTTTGCACGTTGTTGCGCTTGATATCGTTTTCGTGCTTTGGTTTCACATGTTTGTGATTTTACGGTTTTAGACATTTGAGTTGATTTTGTGCGTATGCACGCACACGATTTGGTTCCTGCACTCTGTATAGTTTATATATGCTTGCAGTGCAGTGATACGCCTTTTGTGCACTTAGATGCACTGGATTTTGATTTCGATTGTGATACTCGATATTTGTTTTGTGCACCTTGTGCACCTGATTTGATTTTGCGCATGTTCGGCGCTTGATATAGGATTTCATGATTTCGTGCATGATGGATGCCCCTGGTTTTGGGTTTTCGCGCATGTTGAGCGCATGTTTTGATATGCGATTTTGGTGCACACCAGATGCACTAAATCGAGATTTTTTTCGTGCATATCAGATGCACCTGATTTTGCTGTCAGGCACACACGTTGCCTACGACAGATGCTTTGTGCACACCCAATGCACTTAGATCTTATTTCTGTGTACTTGTATGGCACGTATATGGATTTTGATTGTCGTGCGCACCAGACGCACGTAGTATTCGTACGCGCATTTTGTGATTGATTTCTTACAGAGCAGTACGTTTTTTTAATGATAATTGCGATGTGTTTTCGTACTAAGCAGGACTATTCAGAGGACAGTACCTGAATATATTTTGCATGCATTGATAGCTATTGAAGGGAATTCCAAAAAGCGAGCTATAGTCTCAGTATTTACCTACGTGTCTGATATGACGCGAAACGTTTAAAACAAGAAAAACCCTTCTAAATTGTTTCCCAAAATGGCGGAACGTACATTTCAAACAAAGGTATATATGTATATAGTTATTTTCTTATGATAGACGCCCGCCACTGTGCAGTGTTATGTGCATTGCACAGCAACTTAAAGGATTTGGCATGCATTTCCTCATGATATTTACATGTATAGTTCCGATTTATGGCATATCGGTCTTGCTTGAGATTTGGCATTCATGTCTTCATCTTGATTCCGATGATTGCGGGATGCTTGACGGAGTTTTGATCTCGAGTTATCTACTCATTACTCATGCGCATGTATTGCGCTATGATGCGTTTTATGTACTTATGATTTCGGAGCCCCGACGACTTGATGGTTTTGCTTAGATGTTTTTGTATTTGGGGGGAGTTTGAATTTAAATTCGGGGACCGAATTTCTTTAAGGGGGGAAGATTGTAACGTTTTGAAAATCGTTTCGGTGAAATTTCGAAAAATCGGTAAAATAAGGGGGTTTTCTGTAAAATGTCAAAATACAAATATCTTATTATAAAAATTAAATATACATATTCTAACTATGTAATTGCTAGTATTTGGTGTTTATTGAGCCACTGGTGAAATTTCAAATTTTCTGGAAAAAAAATTATTTTATTATTATTTTAAGCCGTCACTAATACATTTAATTAGGGAAAATTACAAATTGGAATGGGGTAATACAAATTCTGTGAGCCACGACAACCTAGAATCTAGTTTGTAACATGTTCTTTTTCTAAAATTCTCCTCTTGGTTCTAGTTGTTTTTAGAATGCTAGATTAAATAAAAATAAAATAGAATTATTGAGGTGTGATGTGTAAATGAGGTAAAAATGGGGTTTTTTTTTTTGACTTGGAAAAACAAACACACATTTCCCATCTCATTTTCCAACCCAACACAGCAGCCCCCTCCCCTTGGTCGAGCCCACTCTTCAACTAGAGAAGAAGATAAAAAAAAGAAATTAAAAGAAAGCATTAAACAAAGTTGTGGTGTTGAATAAATGAGGTATGGGCACTCCTTTTTGACTTTAAAACACACACATATTTCACTCTCTCTCTTCCCCCAAAGTTGCTGGCCGAGCCTTCCCCCTTGGCTGCCCCAAATTTTCTTACCTCTTCCCACTTCAAAAATCTTCAAACAAATCAAAAGAAAATCCGACAAACTCCAAATCCATTCCTTACCCATTATTCCTTGGCCCATCTTGCATGGATCTTGAAGCAAAGTTGATGTTTTGGAGGCTAGGTTTTCATGTTTGATCTCTTGATTGATAGGTATAAATCTTAACCTATGGTTTACTTGTTGAATTATTACTTTAATTTAGCCTATTAAGTGTTTAAATGTGGAATTAGTTGCAAGATTTAATATTCAAGAGAAGGGTCAAATTAAGATTAGGGTTTGGAAATTCTAGAAATTGGGTTTGATCAAGATAGTGGTTTTGATCATTTGTTTGTGGTTGTGAGATGTAGTTTAACACATAAAAGCATGTAAAACCTAATCTTTTTGCTAAATTGTTCATTGTCCTAATTATGATTGTTTTGCAAACTAGATTTTTGTAATTAATATAAAGTAGTGAGATTAAAATCTAGTTAGTGGTTGTGTGGCTTAGTTAATATGTTTTAATGAGAATTATGGCCACTAGAATTGTTAAAATATTTAAAGTTGATTAAAACACCAAGTTTTGAGCTAAAATGGAAAATTGTGCTAATTTTGTTAACTAAGTTTTGTAAATATATATATTTTGATGAGAATAAATTATTGGAATGGTTTATATGACTTGGTTATGATATTGAGTGGATATTGCGGCCGCTAGATTTGTTTAAACGTCGAGTTTTGTACAAAAACGGTTAATTTTGCTTGCTAGATTTTCGGAAAAATAGCTTTTAAAGTGAGTTTGAGATTTTTATGAGTTTTAACCTATTTTATATTAAAATTAGTGTTCGTGAATGTGAAAATGAGTGTATTTGGGTTTTTCTCGATGGTCGGGCGTTTGTACACCGACGTCGAGAGTTTTTGGGTTGATTTGTGAAAGCAACCATAGGTTTTGACCTATATGGGATTCGTGTGTCATTTTGGTCATGAGTCGGATTTTAATACGATACGATGCGTTGTGATATGTAGGTACCCCCATGTGGACTTCGAGACGACAAGTAAGCGCGTGGCGACGTCGGCACCGGCGAGCGAGGACCAGGTGAGTAGATTTATATCTACGGGGAGAAGTCGGGTGGATGGCGTATAGCACCCCCGCAGTCCGTAGTGTAGCTCATATATATATGTTTATATAGATGTTTTATGATATGAGAATGTTCATTCAAGTTATGTTTATGTGTTCATGGAGTACCTTTGGATTATTTGCGAAACCCTAAAGTAGTTGTTATACCCACATACGCACACATAGACTTGCATACTTTACTTTCTTGTGAGCAGATTGGGATGTGTATATGTGTATATATGCGTAGGTATAGGACTATGCATATGTATATTCATATACGCATGCATGGATAATGAGGATAGTACTTGGGATTTAAGATGAGTCGATGAGATTTGATTTGAGACCGTGAGATCGGTGATATAACAGGGTTCGTATTTGAGATACGACATGACGTTGTAACGGGTCCTTGACGTAGTGTTTCACACACGTGCATGCATACTTAGGCGGTATCGGTATTGTACTTGACGTAGATCAGTACCCGATCATGATATTTGATAAAGAGGATAGCAGGTGAATAGTATGATGAATGTGATATTGACCCGTACCCAGATTTGGGGATGCCGTACGACGGATTTACGTACGAGATATATTTTGATGATTGATCCGCACTCTTGACGTGGGATGTCAGGTTATAGATATGGTATCGGATATGATATTATTGAGGCGGGATCACCGACGAATATATATACAGGTAGGTATATGTATCGACTCAGATGTTAGGCGGTTTCCTTACCAGTAGTCTAGCTTGTAGCATAGCCCTTTAGTTTAGTTAGTTGTTAGATTAGATTCGGTTCCTACCTATTTCAAAGCTTACGAATCGTGCGTATCTTAAAAGACAAGTCAAGGGATTCTACGGATATTTCCAAAAAACGTATCTTTTCTTAAAAACACCGTAGCCCCTATTTTCAAAACCCCACGATTCGTGTTATTTTAAAAGGCACCATTGTAGGACTTATATTAGGTTAATGCAGATTAGTTATCGTCGCGTCTGGTATTCAGCTCCCGCTCATTATTGTTGTTCACTCCGCATCACATGCTTATATTATGCTTCATATTCTACTGTTGATATCTTGTGGTTAGGACACCAGCACCATTACCGATGATGCGTATGTACCACGTACACTTACTTGCCGGCTCACACACATCTTCATCGGTAATTACCATGTCACGTACACCTTAGAAAATATTATTGCTTGACATAGCCTGTTAGCTAATAGTTTAGGCATGATATTAGTGTACTTACCTTATATGTTAGTTTAGACATTGTAGTTATTACTTGTCACTTCATGCATACTGTTATTCATTGTTATACCGCATTCATGGATTCTCATGCATATATTCACTATTTTACTGCTATTGAGGTTTTGGATTCGGATTTCCATGGTATTTTCTGGATTTGGGGGAAAACCGCAAAACTTATACAAACTTCTTCTCTTTCTTTTTAAATGAAAAGCGCGGTTTTCCCATGATGTATGAGTCGTCCACCATGAGTTTGCTGATGGATTTCGAGACCCGATTCGAGGAGATAGATTAACTGTTTCGGGTACATGGTGCACCCGGTAAGGTACCCCGGGGCAAGAAGCTCGTGGTGATGACGATGAGCCTGGCAGGGGGAGACTACCTACCGGTGATTTTACCCGACGCGTCGGATATCCGGAGGATACCGTCGTGGTCTTGAGATGGATGGCAGGGGCCAGTCTGGACTGACGACGCCCTAGATATTGAGATTGAGACATTGAGATTTCGAGATATTGAGGTACTGAGATTTGATGATACAGGCCTGTCCGGATAGCCGGAGCCTGAGGTTTTAAGACATTGAGATTTATGTTTTGTGTCGATACTAGACACTGTTGATGCTGATTTCATTTATGATACCTCATTTTAAAAATACAAAGGAAATCTCACTAAATTATGAAAACAGTTTCTTCATTTACATGTATTCTGTTTTCATGCATTCATACCCCATTCATATGATATATTGCTACCTGAGGCTCTAACACGGGCACATGAGATCACACTCGGGTTAGATATTACCCTAGCCATTGTTATTAGGCTGCTGATTATATATTTAAGGATATATTATGACCATATGACCTAGGATTGTGTTGTTCATGCGATTTCTGTTCATAGATGTTTTTCTACTCACGAGTTGGCAACTCACCCCCGTTGTGCCACAGTTTTTTGCAGGTTTTGTCGTACAGGTTTCATTACGGCTTTGCTGGCACTACTTCCTTTTCCGGGTGATTTGCTATTAGGTGGGTTTATTTGTATCGTACCCCCCATTATATATCTTATATATCATTATTCTGTTGTATCTAGAAGTTCCATCAACCAAACATGTATTTATTTTGAGATAGAGACCACTGATGTTATTCCTTCGACCTTAGAGTCGCGCGTTATATTTCTGTGGTTTTCTTGTGGTTTTGAGTTTCCTTTTGAATTTTGATCCTCGCCGTTGGCGTTGTATATTATATTGCTTGTGTAGTTGTGACCGTCGATTGACGAAGAGCTAGCTCCCGCTTGGGGATGCCTTTTTATTGATTTCGTATACTATTCATGTTGTATCCTGTTTGGGGGCCAGTATTTACAAAGGAGACTCTGCCGAAATTTTCAGGAAATACTTGATGTTTTTAAAACCGCATAACTCGGCTTATGTTATTAAACTACTTGATTTTAAATTGGTTTTCCTTCACTCTACTACTTTTCTTGGTTTTGGATTTCTGGGTTTTCGGCTTACTTAGATTACGTACGCCTCGAGACGTTTCGTAGTTTAAGTGCCGGTCATGTTCCGTACTTTCGGGGCGCGACACCTAATCAAGTGAACAATTTTGTGCCTAACACTACTTACCTGCCAAACAATTTTGTTCAACCTAATAATGACAGGGTTACTTCGCTCGAAAGAAGTCTAGATGAGTTCCTAAAGCAATCTACACAATCTACAGCAAGATTAGAGACTTCTTTTCAATCTTTGGTGCAGAATAGTGCCTCACACGATCAAAGTATCAAATCTATTGAGGCACAAATTGCACAACTCAATGCAGCATTGAGCGAGCGACAAAAAGGAAAGCTCCCATCTCAACCACTGCCCAATCCCGGTTACGCACATGCTGCATATCAACAGCAAAATCATAACATAAATGCTGTGACCACGTTGAGATCGGGAAAAGTGTTGCAAAATAATATGGGTAGTAACCATGACACCCCTGCCGGTGGCCCTTCTTCATCTTCTTCACCTTCTTCTTCTTCTTCTTCTTCATTAGAGCCTATTCTCCATCCTTCACACGACTCTACTTCTTCTAGCTCGAACAGACCCACTTCTCACAACACGAACACATCTACACGGGGATTCGTTCCAACTCCACAATCTGATCCGCAAAATTTGGACTCAACAACTTTTCAAAATGTACCTTTTCCAAACCGTTTGAGATCTAATAAACCAACTCCACAGATGGAGAAGATTGTAGAGTTGTTCAATCAGGTTAGCATAAACATCCCTTTTTTGGATGTGATCCAACAAGTTCCTTCATATGCAAAAATCTTAAAGGACTTATGCACCAAAAAGAGGAAGTCACAAGTACCAAAGAAAGTTTTTGTGGCTAGTGCTGTTAGCGATGCTCTTGTCCAATCTTTACCCAAAAGCACAAGGACCCCGGTTGTCCTACTATTTTGATAACAATTAGGGAAAAGAACATCGATAGAGCACTTTTAGATCTTGGGTCTAGTGTTAACCTGCTTTCCTACTCCGTGTACGAGCAATTAGGGGTTGGAGAGTTGAAACCCACTCGTTGTACTCTCCAAATAGCTGATCGATCAATCACCCATCCTAGGGGTGAGCTAGAGGATGTGTTGATCAAAGTTGGGGATTTCATATTCCCCATTGATTTTATTGTTATGGACACACAACCTGTTGCTAACCCACGGAACCAAATTCCGGTGATCCTCGGCCGGCCATTTTTGGCCACTTCCAATGCCGTAATAAATTGTCGCAATGGCTCCATGACTCTATCCTTTGGGAAGACGTCTAGTGAGTTCAATATTTACAAGTTAGGAAGTCTGCCCCCCGTACCTAAAACTAGTACACGAGAAGTTTGCTCTATTTATGAAATCACGCAGGAGGACTGCGAGCTTGATAGATTTTTGTTTGATGAAAACAGTTTTGACGCCACTAGTGCGTCCCTCCTTGAGCCTACCATAGTTGACACAACCGATATTGATTATGAATGTTTCACTTTTTCAGATGATGATGACTCACAGCCCGAATATGAGTCTTGTAGGGTGTTTTTCGTCACCCCATTGAGATGGGAATACGCGCGCGCTTGTCAGGCGTACTACAGATTCCCCCTGCCTAGGGTAGGCCGGGGTTTAATGATTGTGGGGATCCGAATCTCCGGCAGCCGCGGACTAAGCTGCCGTTAATTACCCATCGCCTTTGGGGCGAGGGAACCTCCGATTAACGGGTTAAACTGGTCATGCGAACTCAATGTGCAGTGTACGTGTGTTCAGTTCTAAAAGGGGGGTTTGGATATATCGGGAGCCACGCAGAGTTTTTACGGGGGTCCCGCTACCCGGATAGCGGGCTGGGGGTCAAGGGGGCTAGCAGCCCCCTTGCGGGGTGCGGGGCAGCGCCCCGTTAGAAATTTTTTTCTAACAGGGACAGTGTCGTGGAGTACGTGTATGTATAAATTTGTATACATATGTATATGTGTATATATGTACACAAGAGAGGGGGAAAAGACATCCAAGGGATGCGCAGTTGCGCAAGCGCGCGCACCACGTGTCGGCACGCGGGCGACTTGCGCACTTGCGCAGTTGCGCAAGCGCGCGCGCCACGTGTCGGCACACGGGCGACTTGCGCAACTGCGCAGGTGCGCAAGTGCGCGCGCCACGTGTCGGCACGCGGGCGACTTGCGCACTTGCGCAGTTGCGCAAGCGCGCGCGCCACGTGTCGGCACGCGGGCGACTTGCGCACTTGCGCAGTTGCGCAAGCGCGCGCGCCACGTGTCGGCACGCGGGCGACTTGCGCACACAACAGGCTTTTAGCCTAAAAAGATTTCTCTGAAGAGAAATCAAAGAGGAGTTAGACTCCTGAGTGTTTTTTTTTTGTTGGGTTAATGGAAGGGTTCTTCTTCTTCCTCCTGTTGCTTGCTGGATCTTGAAGATCAAGAGATGTAAAATCTCAAAATCTCTCCTTTCTGAGATCTAATGGCAGATCCAAGTTCCCCTTTGTGGGTTTTGTGGTGGAAAACTATTTAGTTTTGAAAAAGGAAGAGTAAAACTCTTGATTTAATTCAAGAGAAAGAAGAAGGTTTTGGAACCTTGAAGAAGGAAGAAAGAGCTCAGCTTTAATTTTTGTGGAGAGAATGAAAGGTGTATATTTTATTCATCATCATGTTGCCTTTTATAGGCTTACATATTTACATATAGCCCCTTGGGCTTTTCAAAATGGCTTTTTGCCTATCACATGGCTTATGTGTCATTTGTTTTTGCACATAAGCCATGAGCTTACAAAAATTTGGCTTTATGCCCATTTTGCATACAAAAATCATGCACAAAAATTACATAAAAATTATTTGTTACATGATTTTTGTTGTTGGCATGGAGGAGGCTGGCCGCGGCCTTGACTTGGGCATGGGCCCGCTTGACCTGGGCTTGGGCCCACCTGCCTTGGGGTTGACCTTGACTTTGACTCGGTCAACGGGGGTGTAAATTTTTACCCCAACAAGTCTTTTGAATTTTTGGATGAGTTAGTTAAACCATCCGAATCGGTTGCTTGCAGTGATTTCGAACTTGTGTTGGAGTCCTTTGAGTTCGAGGTAGATTCCCCAATGATTCTTTTGCCTCCGAAACTCGAACTCATGCCCTTTCCGTCTCACCTTAAATATGCTTACATAGGTGAGAATGAGACCTTTCCCATTATAATATCAGCCTCTCTAGCCTTCGAGTAAGAGAACGCTATTTTAATGGTCTTACAAGATAGGCGGCAAGTTTTCGGTTGGACTATGGCGGACATCGAGGAGATTAGTTCCCTCATAATTGAATATCATATGCATATGATGGATGATGCCAAGTCAATAAAGGATCCACAGAAACATCTTGGGGATATTGTGGTTAGTCAACCTCCTCCATTAGAAGTTGAACCATCCCCATTTCTTTTAATAAGCTACGAGAATGCCAATATTCCACTGATTGCTGATCATTCCCATTCTCGTTTTGATTCATCACCACATCATATCTATTCACTTCCATACTTTCCCTACCACCACTTCTATCTTCCCCAATTATTTTTGGATTGGTACAATATGTTCTTCCACCAACCGATACTCTTTACAGATAAATTTTTCGACTGGTTGGTGTTGACGTTTGGTCTATGCAGAGTTTGGCAGTAATGTCTAACATTGTTTCACTGAAGTTTGGGGGGCGCCTTTCAGTATATATTTTTGTTTTTCTTTTAACAATAAAAAAAATATTATAAATAAATAAATAGGGGAGTGCCGACATTTTAACCCTCTTGGTGCAGCATGACAGTGAGGATACTGTCCAGTTTAAGTTTGGGGGTATGCTCGGTACGTCTTTTTCCTTCGCATTCATATGTATATTTTTTCATTTGCATACTTATTTTGAAAACCCATAAAAAATTGAAAATTTCAAAAATTATAAAAATAAATGTATTGAATTTTGACCATATTTAACTTGAGTTTGACAAATAGGTTAACTGGCTAGGAACAACTAGATCTTAGACTTAGTAAATTAAAAACCCTAAAAATAAGCTTCTTTAAAGATTAACGGTAGAAAGTATATGTCTTTGTAGTTTATTTAGAAATAGGCAAATTTTGAGTTTACTTTTTGGGCTAAGTTGAAATAAAGGAAAAATATTTATATTCTTATTAGAGTATAACTTTGAAAAATAATTCCTAGCTTAAGTCTAGATTCTGAAAATGTATACCCTACAAATTGCACAATCACACACCTTGAAACTTGGAATAGTAGAAGAGACCTTGAAATGCTCTTGTCTAAAGTCCTTAGTACGAAGAAAATAAAAAAAATGTGTGAATAATAAAAAATGAACACTGGTTTTTGTGATTACTTAAGGCTGTAAAAATAGAAAAAAAATACTTAGCGAGGGTGCTTCATCACCTAGCGCCTTAGACCAACTGGTTTGGGAGTCACTGCTAAAAGCCTTGGGTGTTGCAAGACTAGGAATTACGCTTTAAAGTGCAAACATATCTTGTAATCGGTTGTTGGTACCTCAAGAAATATTAACAGTCGCATGAAGGATGTGTAAGCAAAAATTCATTAAGAATTCACCAGTTAATTAGTGCTTTGGACAACGGACAAGGGTATGATTGCTTGATTTGAATTTCCAAGTGTAGGGGTGATTTATACACACACGTGGGGATATATGATTAGAGTTGAGATAAGAGAAAGGAATGAAGAATAGAACTTGTATCTTTAGTAGAGTTGATAGAAAAATTCCTAAATGGAGATGGAACCTTAGAAGGAAAACTTAAGAAATGCCGAAAGCTGAGTGAGTCTATCGAACATATATAATCTTAAGTTAAATGATGAGGAAGTGTGAAGAATATGGGTGGATAGTTTACAAGTCGACGATAATAGAATTCCTTGTTAGAAAACCTAACTGGAGAATTAAAGTTAATGAGCCAAATTGATAGGATTTTGTGGGTAGTATCCGCTGAAAACCCTCAGGAGACAACACTCCTCCTACTAGTGACACCTAGAGGTTTAATGGCTTGTTGCACGTGCTCAGTGCAATCGCGTTTCCCGGCGAAAGTGTGGTTGATTTTTTGTCGAGAATAAAAAAAATAATAATAAGTTTGCTCGAGGACGAGCAAAAGATAAGTTTGGGTGTATTTGTTCACACCATAATATTGTATTATTATATTTCCTATTCTTATTCGTTTTATAAATAAACAGGTGCTTTTGACGCATGTCTGCTACATATTACAGGTTACAGGTTCTTGGAGCGAAAGCAGTGAAAAAAAGATAAAAGATAACGCAAAAGTGAGACTTTGACCAATAATCAGAGGATCTTGATCAAGCCTACACAGAGATCATTACAAAACAGCGCAAGGTTCAGGACTTCGTCATGAAGCAACGATAAAAGTCCGCTACAATGTTCACTAGAGACCTGGAGAATACCTAGAAGCCCAATTGAAAAAGGACATATATAAACAGGAACCAAGAGTCAACAGAAGACAGCACCAGAAGACCCAGAGCCCAAATCCTCAATTTGGCCGCGGAACCGCGGCCAAACCCAGGCTGGGACCGCGGTTCCGCGGCCGTCCATTGCGCACGTCGGTGCAGAAATTTGGTGGCGGTGCATCGGTGACTTTGTTGGGATTTTTCGGGGGTATATCTGTAATAGCACATGCGCGAGAATTTATAACCCTAATTTTCCTATTTCTTATAAGTGTATGTATTCTAAAGATTGTATTAAGGATGCCTCTTTTCAAGAAATAAAAATTCAGATTCTTTTGAAGATCTAAGAGCATCATTTCTGTAAGTTATCTTTTATTTCTGCCGTAGTTTATCTAATTCAATTCTTGCTTTAGATAACTCCTTCCTTTGCCCTAGTTTAATCTAGTGTAGTATCTCTTAAACTGCAGTAGGTAAGTAATCGTAAAATGATGTTTTTAATAGATCCCCTAATGAGCGAGTAATTTCCTCGCTTGTTAGGGTTAGGAATAGGGGAGGGATTGAGAGATGAATATCTCTCATCTCTTTCATGCCCAATCATTTTTAATAAATAGAACTTCATGCATGCATGCATGATCCGCTCCCTACGGCACCCTACCCACGAGGTAACGGTGAAACCGTAGTATCAAGGACCGGACATGCATGTCTTCCATGAATGTTAGAGCAATTATTAGGAAAGGACGGACAAGCATCTAGAGGAAGAAACTTCGTTTCTTCCCAATCATCCTAATCCCCTTTACTAATAATTGCTATAACTCCTAAAAGATTTAATTGAGGGCATTGAAAGAGATGTGAAATTTAATCTTACCAAACTCCACCTTGGACCTAATCCTAGCAAGTTCCTTAACCATCGTACAACTTAGTTTTTTTTAGATTAAATTAAAAGACCAAACACCCATTGGAATCAGCTCGTAAGAACACTTAGGAAAAATTACACATCCCTATGGACCGACCCGTATTCACCGGCTAGCTTCATGCGACGCCATTCTTGATTGCGGTAAATATTTTTGATCGTTAAAATCCTATACTAATCAGGGACACGTGTCGTGAGGGAGCTGTGAAGGTGAAGCGTCGGAGTCGCGTCGTTTCGGTTTCGCATGGGGAGGCGCGACGCTCGCTACGTGGCTCCTGCGTTGCGGGTGAAACGGGCGACTGTTAGACTCCCAGGCGTCGTTGGCTATAAAACTGTGGGGGTAATTGTTTGCTTCCTCCTCACACCCGAAACGCAAAAATGCAGGACTTCCCCTTCACCATCGAAGACATTGTAAGCTTCGAGGATGTCTACCTCTATGACCCGTACTGTACCGAGGACACGGTGCAGTTGGTAATAGGAAGGATTGAGGACCACTTCGGCCGATTTATCCCCCGGCGGTCTTCCCTCCTTCAGCTACTGATGTACTCCATTTGGAGGGCGTCGCCGGGGCTTTACAACCCCTTATCCGAAATGTTGTTCGACGAGGCCATAGGCAAGCTAAGGTCTCTGAGGCGCTTCGGCCTGATCTCCGCGAGCCGGCTAAACCGCTCGGAAGCGCTCGTCCGTGAGTGCTACCAGTTGAGGCTCGACGCCGAAGCTCGTGGGGGGATCGGAGGCAAAGGTTAGATGCTGCAAGGGCTCGGCTGGAGGAGATATGCTCAGAGTACCACGAGCTGTGCTCTCTGCACCCCATTCCCCCGCTGTTGTAATTTTTTTTCTTTTTTTTTGTGTCCGGCTGAGGAGCCTACAGTACCTCTTGAGTGAATAAAATTATTTTTCTTTTCTGCAATGCTCTATTGATCCCTTTATTATATAAACAAAAGATCTCAAGAAGATGGTACATTGCTTTGAAAAGAAAATACATGCTAGTAGATACTTTTATTCATGCAGCTTGAACCCCTATACGACTGTTGGTATCCATGTTCGGCATGGGATACCGAGCTTCGAGGGTACTAGACGCATGCTCCGCTGACACTACTATGATCTGGCTGATGGTCTGCTCGGCTGGAAGGGGACGCTGCTCCTGCTCGCGGTCAGCTTGCCGTTTGTCCCTCAGGTACGTTGCGAGGTGCCCCGAATGGATGAGCTCTTCAATATAGTCTCGGAGTTGTTTTCAGCTCTCCGTTGAGTGGCCCAACGACTTATGAAAGCCGTAGTAGGGGCCCCAGGTTCGCTCTGAGGCCGCGCGTGGGATCGGGGGGAACTTGAAGAACCTTTCGCCCTTGGCCTCCTCAAGTAGCAATGCCTGGGAGACGTTAAGCGGCGTGTACTCTTGGAACTTTGGGGGGTAGGGCTTTTTCCGTTCAGGTCCCCTTCTCTCGTACCTTGCTCTCTTCTTCTGATCGGCTTGCTCTGCCCGGGGGAGGTTCGTGTTCACCTCGGATTCGAGGTGGACCTCGCAATCGGTCCAGGCCTTTACCTCGGCCATGGTCTTAGGTTGCGCCAGTGCAAAAGAGCGTAACCACTCCTTATGCCTAAGACCAGTCCTGAGAGCCGTGATGACCGTTTCGTCACGGTGCTCTGGGACCTCGAGGAGGGCATTGTATAAGCAGGTGACGTAGGCCTTGAACGTCTCGTTGTCCCCGCTCTTGATCGTGAAGAGGTGGTCGACTGTATGCTTCTGCCGCCTGTTCCCGACGAAGTGGCCGAGGAATTGTTTGGCAAACTCGTCAAAGGTTGAGATTGAGCGCGGCTCGAGTCCTCGGAACCAGTCTCGCCCGGAGCAGATGAGAGTGGCCGGGAAAGCCCAACACTGGGCGACATCGGAGTGGTCTTGGAAGCTCATTCCCGCAGTGAATCCATCCAAGTGGTCCTTCGGGTCAGATTTTCCGTCGAAAAGGGAGACCTTTGGGGGTTTGTTGCGGGAGAAGATATGGACGGTGAGCAGCACCTCGGTGAACGGTTTTATGAGCGAGTCGGCGGCATACTTAGCCCCGTCGCTCGAACGGTGTCCTTCCCGACACAGACTCTCGATCTTCTTCTCGAGGGCGTTGAGTCGGCCATTGTACCCCGACGACTCGGCACATTCTGATCCTAGGCCTCTGTTGTTGGAGGCCTGTGTCTGGCCTCGGCCGCGGCTTCTCTCAATGAGGTTCCTCAAATCCCCGGGTGAGGTGGTGTTGGGTTTCCCTAGCACCTACTAATGAGTATGGAAGCATCACACATGCCACTTTAAAAATTCTAGAGGTGCTAAGCAAACAAAGCATGGATCTTTAACTAGAATAGCTAGGGTAACAACACAAGTATCACATACAAAAACTATATTTACACTAAGTGAAAGGAATACAACCTTTGTAGTCCTCTTTGTAGTGACTCCTAGGATCTTTGAGAGGTTGGAAAGGCTTGCTAGTAAGCTCCTACGTCCATGATGATCCACCCGAAGTTCACTAGCTCCAAGCTTGTAGCTCCACTTGATGCAAGAAGAAGATGAAGCTAAACACTCTAAACTAATTGGCTAGATTAGAGTAGAATGATGAAGTGGTGAGTTTTCTTTTGTCAAAACTCTTTTTTTTTTTATCTCTTACTCACTTTGGAAAACCCTAGAGAGCAAGGAGGAAGAAGAAGATGAAGGCAAAAGCTTTTGATAATGATAAAGCTTAATGAAATAATAGAAAAGATAAGTATATATATTTTCTACTCTTCATCTCAAACCATGATTACTTAATTTAGATATTATTGCACTTGAGTTAAAAGGCAAAAGGAATATTAATCCAAGATTAAAAAGTGGGTGAGCAAGGTTAACTTTAAGAAGAGTGTAGAAGATAATTATGGATGAATAATCCTTTTCTTTTCCTTTTAATTTAAATGCAAAAAGAATATATATATAAATCAAGTTCCATGTAAGTCTTATATTGCCTTCATATGTGTATCAACAACCATGACACTTTGCATGCATGTATCTATGCACATCAACATGTGCATATATACACATCAACATGTGCATCCATGCATGCATTCTTCCTCTTTAATAAAAAGAGTTTGACTAAAGAATTAAAATAAAACTAAAAGTCAAAATGTTAAATCAACAATTGATTTAACAATCCGGTCATATCGCATACGACCCGACTAATAGAAAAACGCCCGATTAACATACGGTATCTCATAGTCATATTCAATCGGGTCCCCACGCATATCTCATATGCACACCACATCTTTTCGCCCGGGCTAGAAAACTTCTGTGTGGGACTCTAAGACTCGTCAATACGCCGGCAGTGGGTGATGATCATATCAAACACCCACAAGCCGCAAGCGGTCAGCTAAACGTAACGGCCACCCGGGTATTGAACGATCAGAAGAAAACCAGCAAAGCTGTCAAAACTCCCGTCGAGCCATCTGGCAACACTTACCATACAGTCCAGTCTCCTCATCAAATATGTTGCATATCAAGTCTGGGGATGGTGTCGTCGACCCTAATAACTCAATAAGTCATGCCGGTATATAGCTGATAACAGATCGAGAAACTACTGATAACGCTTATCAGTAAATCTTAGTAGCCCTGGCCAGGGACTTCCTGTTATAGCCAATCGAGCATAGCACAACATCAACCCCCAATATCTGGAGAGACGAAACCCCTCCTATCGCCCATTGCCTCCATGTGCCTCGGGACTGTACCCAAAGACCACCTTTTTGCACGACTCAGTAGAGCCGTGGTAGGGTGGAGACCAAAGTACAGTGGGAGGACACACAAAACTCTATAACGATCTCGGGTCTACAGACTAACCTGTGCCAGTGTCACCTGAGAACTGCTATCCGACGATAGATATAATACCACATAGGAGTTCTCTGTGAGTCTGTTAAGTGTACCCAGTCTCCACTGAGCACCCGCATACATTCTTTGGTGTCACCTCACCAGATGGATATGGGAACATCCATCGCCCATCATATGGGGCAAGAATAGTATGCGCTAGTCTACTCTGGAATATCGATGCCCCGTCTCGATACACCTATGACTAGGAACAATTCTAGGATATGCTTATAAACTACACGTGCCCCACTAGTATGATCTGCATCATAGCCACAATAGTCTAGCAAATATCCTGAGGGCTTTATCAACATGTGCAAATGAATAAAAACATGATCAAATCAACATGTCAGATAAAGTCAACCAGATAGCATACTATCGTGTCGAGCAAGAAAGTAATATATATATATATATATATATACACGTCCAATTATCCACTATACATATAATGGCCTCTAGGGCATACATATATCCAACAATCTCCCACTTGCACTAAGGCCAGTTATTGGCGTATCTCATACCCAACATCTCAAAGAGTCGCTTATGCTACGACTGTGGAAGGGCCTTGGTGAGTGGATCCGCTGTGTTATTCTTTGTATCTACTCTCCGAATCTCGATCTCTCAGCGATCTACTATCTCCCGGATCAAATGATATCGCCTTAGGATATGTCTGGACTTCTGATGAGATCTGGGTTCTTTGGCTAATGCCATAGCCCCATTATTATCACAATACAAAGGTATTGGATCAACAATGGTTGGAACTACTCCTAGTTCCGTGACGAACTACTTCATCCAGACGGCTTCTTTGGCAGCATCATTTGCAGCACTATACTCAGCTTCCATCATGGAGTCTGCAACGGTATCCTGTTTGGAACTCTTCCAACTAACCGCCCCTCCATTGAGGGTAAATACAAACCCTGAGATAGATTTGCTGTCATCCTTATCACTTTGGAAGCTGGAATCAGTAAATGCCTCCATTTGGAGATCCCATTACCATACACCAAGAACAATTCTTTAGTCCTTCGTAAGTACTTAAGAATGTTCTTCACTGCTATCCAATGTTTCTCCCCTGGGTTGGATTGATACCTTCTTACAACAGCTAGTGTATAAGAAACATCAGGGCGAGTATATAACATCGCATACATTATAGATCCCACGGCTGAAGCGTAGGGTATAATGCTCATGCGAGCTCTCTCTTCATCAGTTTTCGGACAGAAGTCTTTGGAGAGAGTGATTCCATGGCAAGCGGGCAAGGCACTACACTTAGAATCTTCCATACTAAACCTTTTTAGGATGGTGTTAATGTACTTTGATTGGGACAATCCCAATAACCTTTTGGATCTATCTCTATAGATCCTTATGCCCAAAATGCACGAGGCATCACCCAGGTCCTTCATAGAGAACCTTTGTGATAAGAATAGTTTGACCGATTATAGCATAGGAATATCATTTCCTATCAGGAGAATGTCATCCACGTATAATACGAGGAATGTGACAGTATTCCCTACAATCTTCTTATAAATGCATGGTTCATCTATATTTTTGATAAAATCAAACTCTTTGATTGTATCATCAAAACAAATGTTCCAGCTCCGTAAGGCCTGCTTTAATCCATAAATGGATTTAAGCAATCTACATGTTTTCCCGCTGCTCCCACTGTCAATGAAGCCCTCTGGCTGATCCATAAAAACGCATTCTTCTAAATCACCATTCAGAAATGCAGTTTTAACGTCCATCTGC
The DNA here is from genome assembly GCA_030015575.1 of Agapanthus africanus. Lineage (NCBI taxonomy): Eukaryota > Viridiplantae > Streptophyta > Magnoliopsida > Asparagales > Amaryllidaceae > Agapanthus > Agapanthus africanus. Next base: position 462,745,627 of record JASDDO010000026.1, read on the forward strand.
CAGATTTCATAATCATGGTGAGCAGCAATAGCAAGTAGGATCCTAATGGATTTAAGCATTGCTACTGGAGAGAAAGTTTCATCATAGTCCAATCCTGGTCTTTGATGAAAACCTTTCGCTACAAGCCTTGCTTTATAGGTCTCTACCTGTCCATCTACACCAATCTTTCTCTTAAAGATCCATTTGCAACCAACGGGTTTTATCCCAGGAGGTGCAACATCCAAAGTCCATACTTTGTTGGTGTACATGGACTCCATTTCGGATCTCATGGCTTCTATCCACTTCACAGAGTCACCACTCGTGATAGCTTGCTGAAAACTAGTAGGGTCATCATCATTTATGATGCAATCTTCTCTATCACCATCAATGAGAAACCTATAGTATCTCTCCAGAGGGCGAGAATTTTTACTAGATCTCCGGAGTGGCTGAGGTTTTAGAAGTTCTACTATAACATCAGTTTCAACCAATTCGTCCTGAGTAATTTGTGTCTCTAGAACTTCTTCTAGTTCTACCGCATTGCCATCAGTACTTTCTGTAAAGACTTCATTTTCCAAAAATGTGGCATGCTGAGCAACAAACACCTTTTGTTCCTCCTTGTGGTAGAATAGATATCCATAGGAATGTTTTGGATATCTCACAAATTTACACATGACCGATCGTGTCTCGAGTTTATCCGGATTCTGCTTTTTGACATAAGCCGGACAACCCCATATCCTAACTCTTTTAAGAGATGGTCTCTTTCCATTCCATATCTCATATGGAGTGGTAGACACGGTCTTGGTTGGAACTCTGTTTAATAGATACATTGCTGTCTCCAATGCATATCCCCAAAAGGAAAGCGGTAACTCAGCATCACACATCATGGATCGTACCATATCTAATAGGGTACGATTCCTCCGTTCTGACACACCGTTGTGCTGTGGTGTGTAAGAAGGAGTGAGCTGAGAGAGAATCCCATTCTCTTTTAAGAAGTCTGAAAACTCTGTACTTAAGTACTCTCCACCTCGATCTGATCGAAGTTTCTTGATGCTCAAGCCCGTTTGTTTTTCTACTTCAAGTTTGTACTCCTTGAATTTCTCAAAAGCTTTGGATTTGTGCTTTATCAAAAACACGTGTCCAAATCTTGAGAAATCATCAGTAAAAGTGAGGAAGTATGAAAAACCGCCTCTAGCATGTGTAGACATTGGTCCGCATACATCACTATGTATGAGGCCTAAGAGTTCCTCAGCTCTTTCTCCGTGTCCAGTAAACGGAGTTTTGGTCATTTTACCTTTGATACAAGACTGGCAAGTCACATAAGATTTATATTCAAAAGAATTTAAATATCCATCTTTATGTAGCTTGTTTAGTCTGGTTTCATTAATATGACCAAGTCTACAATGCCAAAGAAAAGCTTCATTTATTTCTGAAAGTTTTCTTTTATTAATATGTTGTATGTTGAAAACTGTGTGTTGGTTCAGGACATAAATACCATTATTTAATGTACCATACCCAATCAACTCTTGATTCAAGTTAATGTTCATAACATTATTCTGCAACACAAAATGATATCCTTCATTGTCCAACAAAGAAACGGATATTATATTACATAGCATACTTGGTACAAAATAACACGGGTTCAAAACCAATATACAACCCGAAGGCAAACCCAGATGATACTCTCCTCCGGATAGAGCATGTACATTGGAACCATTTTCAACCCGCAGAGTATGGTCTCCAGTCTTCAAAACTCTACTGTTTCTCAGCCCCTGCATACAATTGCAGATGTGAGAACCAGAACCGGTATCTAATACCCAAGATGCAGATTTAATTGAAAAACAGTTCTCAGTTACAAACACACCTGAAGTGGAAGCATCAGCATGCTTCTTCTTCTTGAGATCAGCAAGATACAAAGCACAGTTCCGTTTCTAATGTCCCGTCTTGTGGCAGAAAAAACATTCCCTTTTTCCACTTCCCGCAGCCCCGGTTTTGTCTTTCCCCTTCACCTTTTGGACTCCACCTTTCGGTTTCATGGACTTCTTCTTCATCTTCTTTCCATTGGCCTTGGCTTTTGGGACGGAAGAGGAAGATGGCCCAGCAAGCAGAGCGGGAGTCTTCGCTACTTTCAGCGTGCTCTTTGCACTTCTCAACATATTGAGAAGTTCAGGCAATGATTTCTCTAAATCGTTCATATTGAAATTCACTATGAACGGAGCAAAGGCGGGGGAGAGAGACTGCAGAACAACATCCGTATATTGCTCATTATTCATAGTCCATCCCAGTTCCTCAAGTTCTTCAATAAGACCAATCATCTTCAAAACATAGTCTCCTACTGATGGGGCCATTCGCATCTGAAACAGCTTTCGAGATGCCTCATATCTCAAAGTACGAGATTGCTCTTCATACAACTCCTTTGTATGCAGAAAGATGGATTGTACATCCATCTTCTCGTGCTGTTTCTGATGGATGTTGTCCATATAAGCAAGCGCGAGGAACCTGGCCGTGTTGCAATCAATATCCCATGTTTTTCGGATCTCCCTATCCGAAACAGATGATTCAGGTCCTGGGACGGGTGGGGCTTTGGTAGTGAGGACATATGATACTTTATCATAGGCGAGTGCAATGTTCAAGTTCCTATTCCATTCTTTATAATTCGGCCCAGTCAGTTTGTTTTTCTCTAGTAGAAGCTTAAGTCCTGTCATCGGTATCTGCCATTAGGAGAGAGAAAAAAATACACTCAGCGAAATGCTCTTGCAAAGAATTAGATTGGTTATTATCTTATCTAATCGATATCTCCCACTGCTTTTATCAAGTTTTTCTTTCAAACCTTAAAAAGAAAACTAGCCAGGATTAATTACAGTCTACAACTTCGTTAACCGTTCAGCCAGGCCAGTGTCGGTACTTGAGGGAGGTTCCCCGTGCTTTCACACGGACCTAATTAAAATAAACCTCGTTTTTCCAGTGGTCAAACCACATTGACACCTTTCTAGACACCTACTGGATTAGCTAATTGCAAAATGTAAAACTCTCCAAGCTTGTAGCTCCTACGTCCACGATGATCCACCCGAAGTTCACTAGCTCCAAGCTTGTAGCTCCACTTGATGCAAGAAGAAGATGAAGCTAAACACTCTAAACTAACTGGCTAGATTAGAGTAGAATGATGAAGTGGGGAGTTTTTTTTGGTCAAAACTCTTTCTTTTTATCTCTTACTCACTTTGGAAAACCCTAGAGAGCAAGGAGGAAGAAGAAGATGAAGGCAAAAGTTTTTGATAATGATAAAGCTTAATGAAATAATAGAAAATATAAGTATATATATTTTCTACTCTTCATCTCAAACCATGGTTACTTAATTTAGATATTATTGCACTTGAGTTAAAAGGCAAAAGGAATATTAATCCAAGGTTAAAAAGTGGGTGAGCAAGGTTAACTTCAAGAAGAGTGTAGAAGATAACTATGGATGAATAAACCTTTTCTTTTCCTTTTATTTTAAATGCAAAAAGAATATTTATATAAATCAAGTTCCATGTAAGTCTTATATTGCCTTTATATGTGTATCAACAACCATGACACTTTGCATGCATGTATCTATGCACATCAACATGTGCATACATGCACATCAACATGTGCTTCCATGTGATCAGTCGAAAATATTGCATTTTTAACACGACAATTTCCTTACCATTTGCACTTATCTAGAGGTGTTCGGTATTGATATAGCACATATTAGCAAAACATCTGTAAAAAACCAAATAACATGTGTTATTTATTAAAACCTACATTTCTGAGGGAAATTGAGTGTTTATCATTGCATCGCATAATCTTTGTATAGCGCAACACTTTTCTCGAGAATCTGTGCAGAAAATTCCAGGTAAAAGAGCCGAAACTGTGAAAAGTGCTGAGAAAAATACGCCAAGTCCAAGACTTGTGATCTGGCAGATATATAGAAAGAAATATGAGATTCCACACATCAGAAAACTGCAATAAGGCCAGCACCAATGTACCCTAGAATTTACATGCACCAAGGCTACAATTGGGCCGCGGATCTACGGCCGTAAAGCCTCATTGACGGTAGATCCGCGGCCATAAAGGAGTGTCGTCAGCAACTTGTTACGTCAGATTTCTTCTTTCAGGGCCCACACTTCTTCAAGCCACTCCAAATTCCAGAAAACTCCAAAATCTTCTGCCAGATTAGCAAGGCTCCTTGTTCAAGCTAAACACCTCCAAGCTTCCAAAGCAAGCTACTTAACAACCTAAGCCTAGAAGCTTCTCCCTAACCTCCAAGCTTATGAAGGAAGCTAAAACCTAACTAACTACCTCTAGAAGGTTCTACCTAACTACCTAGCTTACAAGGGAAGCTAAACTAAACCTACCTTCTAAAGGAAGCTAATCCTAATCAAAGCTATAAAAGGGACCCTAAGGCTTCTATCTTAAAGTTGTTGAAAGTTGTTTATTAACCATTACACACACAAGTTGAGTGACACAACTTGTGCATTCAAACCCTAATCCCCAATTCAAAATCCAAAGCTAAAATCAAGAACACCGAGTACAATTCAAGTAAGAAGCCTTCAACCTTTTAGAAGCGAAGCCGATCTTCATTCGAGCAAGTGGTCCAAGACGATCCGCGACTCACGAAGACGAACGAAACCAAATCGACGATCGAGTTCTTTCCACTTGTAGATCTTGAGAGAATTGTAACAAAATTGTTGATAAATAAAGGTGAAATTTCTATATCTTGCTTTCTTTACATTCTTGCATCATGATTCGATCTCAATTTGTGATTGTGTTCTTTGATATGACGTTTGAGTAAAACTCCGCTCGTGAAGGAGTCAAGAGAATCAATAGATGATGATATTACAAATCTTGAAACGATTCTTAATTCCTATAAGTTTTGTAAACTCTTGTAAATTGAAGAATCGGCAACCTAGTTTCGAGCGATACTTTCTTGATTGTGTTCGCTCTTAATTAGGGATCCACGATCGATTCTTGAATTTACTCGAGGCTAGTTTTTGAATGAGATTCATCGAAAGGACAAAGGATGAGATGAAGAAACCCTAGTTTCTTTACAAGATCCTTAAACCTCGATTAATCGACATCGATCTAGTATCAAATCATTAATGGATAAGAAAACGTAATCAATAGATTTCATCACGTCTATAGATTCGATCGATTCCTACGAGCCTCACTTCGATTCTTGATTATTGGATTGGATATCATCAATTCTTAATTCTTGATTTTAAATGTTTTCTTGTTAATTAGATTTAGATCTAGATGATTCTTGAATTCAGTTTTAAATCTTGAATTGAATTGTCTTTTCTTTCTTTTCTTTAATTTTCAATTGATCTAATTCAAATTTGAACGGATCTCACTTTCCCTGTGGACGATCCGCACTCGCTAACGCGCTACATCCGACACCGTTATTGATTGCGGTCAAAAATTTCTTTGATTGTGAAACATCATTTCTTATATACACATCGAGAAATCGAATCAATCAAATGGCGTTGTTGCCGGAGATAGTGCGCTAATTCGTTTGTTTTTGAAATTTGAGTTGAAAAGTTTATTCCATCAAAATTTTTAGATCAAAATTCGCGCAAACACTAAACGATTCGTTGTGATTTGTTGTGAGGAAATTTAGAATCATCGGAGCATGAGAAAAAATTTTCTGAACATTCCAGAGAGCTCAGTGAGGTATTTGGAACAGTGCTTGGAATTTTTGTGCAGTGATCAAGCCACTGATCGCTCGCTTTTGGCGTGTCGGATGTTCAAAGATTTAAAGTGTAACCGCGATCAGGACGGTGTCGCTTTGCAGCTAGCCGGTGAGCACGGGTCGGTCCACAGGGAGATGGTGTTATCTTACCTTCTTGTCTTAGACAAGTCAATAAAGAATATGTATGTTTGTTCAGACTAACCTATGTGTTTATCTGCAAGTATAAGGTTGTTAAGAAAAGATACGAGATTGTAAGCTAAGAAATCCGTACTCAAAACCTTTGAGCCGAGTCTTGACCAATTGAAGCTAAGCAATCGGCAACAACGTGGATTAGGGGATTTAAGCGCGGTATTCGTGGAATCCGGCTTATTTACCCTTGTCCTTCCGTTCTTGTCTCTTGCTTTCGCCTCCGGCCAAACCGAACGCAACCGGTCGCGGTTAGGAATCACCGTTACCTTGTCAGGGTAGGGTGCCTAACGGAGCGCTTGCGTATGGTTTGGGCGGAGTTCAATGGAAAATAACGGGAAAAGGAAAAGAGAAAAGAGAATCTTTAACTTATAATCTCGTATTTCTTCTTAACAATAATAATTACATCATTCACAAAATGAATAAAAGAGAACAAAAAAGAAAAGAACAAAGAAAAGAAAAGATTACAAATAATTAAGTGCAAGGAATTTAAGTGCATGAAATAAATTGCAAGTAATAAAAAGCAAGAATGAAAAATGCAAGTAATAAATAAGCAAATAAAAAGAACACGGAAGTAGAACCCAAGCCAAGCATGTGCTCAATAGCCAACCCTTAAACTTGCAAGCTCAATGAAGAGGTTGCAAGATCAAGGGAAGGGTAGAGAACGCATGTGAAGTGAAGAACTAGTCCCGTGAGAAAATACGACCCTTGAGATCAATAACTAACCCTTACCCATTCAAGCTCAATGAAGAGGTTGAATGAGCAAGAGAAAGCAAAAATCTCAAAGGGGAAGAAGAAACACAAGAGAATGATACAAAACCCTCATCTTCATTAATTTCCCACTCAAAAGCTCTCACTACAATTTAATGGAAGAGGAATGAAGAAGAAGAAGAAGAACTATACAAAATCCTAACAAAAGAGGCTACAAGAATGAACTAAAGAATGACCCTTGGTTGTGCTCAAAACTGCTGTATTTATAGGCAGGAGAATGGAGTTCTAGGGCAACCACCAGACCATATGGGAAATACCCAAAATACCCCCAAAAGTTGACGCAGAGAGGGCCCCACCTAGTCGCGGATCCGCCGCCAATACCCCCTATTGGCCGCGGATCCGCGCCCCTACAGTAGGTTTAGGGTGTGGGGTTTCTTGTACAGCCCTGATCTGCTGTCCCCTGTTGTCTGGTACACATATTTTCTGATAATTCTTTCACAATTCTTCCAGAATTTCTGTTGAGGAAAGGTGGACTTTTTGTGGATGTTTTTGTCATGATTGCCTCGAGCTCCGCGTAGATTTCTTGGAACTTGTTGTTGCCATTGAGCCTTGTGCATGAAGGTGACATTGATTTGACATTTTGTCTTCCTAAACTGGTATCTGGCAACATACGGATGACGAGCGGAGACCGTGTTTTCTCAGTGGTTGGCAGGAACCCGGATTTTGTCGTGTTTTCCATGAATTTACCATTTTAGAACCGAGAACCTGTATCCTGCAAATATATAACAAACACGGATTAAAAGCACCTACCTATAAACAACCGAGCGTAAGAATGGGCGGTATGAAATGCAGTATTCTGTGATGAACAAATACCCCCAAACTTAACTTTTGCTCGTCCCGAGCAAAACCAATTATTCACAAAAATAAAATGATAACCGCACTTTCGCAGGGAACGCGATTGCACTGAGCATGTGCAACTAGCCGTTAAACCTCTAGGTGTCCCTAGTTGGAGGAGTGTTGTCTCCTGAGGGTTTTCAGCGGATACTACCCACAAAATCCCGTCAAGCTAGTTTTGTAAAATAACTAAGATTCAAACCCCTAAAGTTTTGTTTCAGAAAATAACAATTCTATTATCCTAAGTCTAGACTATCGAACCTTTATTTTTCACACCTCGCATCTTATTTAACTACAGATTTTATATGTCTTTACGTGCAGTGCAAATAGTGTCGTTAAGTTCCCGAAAGGTCGAATAAAGTCATCATGTCGCACAATAAAGCCCAGATAACAATTTTAAAAGGATCACATAAGTTCTATAACGAGTTAAGCATTTTTCAAGTTTCGTTTTCCAGTAAAGTTTCAACTTCAGAATTTCTATCTTCCCTAACAGGAAACTAGGTCTTATTCTTCACTCCACCTTTTTCTTGTTTTCATTTCATACACACCTCTGTGAACGTGCAATAGTCTTTATCATGGAGTAAAACCTTCATATCTCCGCTAAATTTTTTATGAAAGCCTGTCTTTTATCAAGATTATTCTCACACAAAGAACCGTTAGGAATTTTAACTCGGAGGGAACACTTGCTTGATTTTGTTTTAATCTGGACTTTCTAGGCTTCTTAGCGAGCTTTGGGCCAATGCACCCAAACCAGTTGGTTTTAGGGCATTAGGTGTAGAAACACCCCAGCGGACTTAATTACTCAAGTTACCTAGGTCCAAAAACAAAAGACAGTTTGGCGTGAAAAACATGATGATTCAATACGAACGGAGATATAACCGGTAGTTCAATTATTTTTTTGGATAAAAGACGTGTTTAGTGGGTTCGCTGTGTAATCATTCCAATCAAGTTTCAGATGGGTTATTTTTCAGACTTAGTTCCAATTAAGGTATCAATAACATTCCTTCATATTCACTTACTTCATAAACTATTCTTGATATATTACTTATTTCAGAACAAACCTATTTGATCCTCAGAAAATCATTTATCTATTTAAAAGTTTTTTAAACATAAAAGACTTGTCATCTAATTTCCAAGACTCACAACACGTGTAGTGTAATGTAAAGACGTATATCAGCTATAGTTAACTTCAAAGGAGAGTTATCTTTCAGGTTTTCAAAATCTAAACATAAGATTTAGTTATTCCTATTTTTTCAAACAAAAACCGTCGAATGTTGAATCAGAGTTCTTCCACAAGCTAACTCGACAAAAAAGTTTTTATATTTTTAGAAAATTTTCAGATTTTTATGGATTTTATGGATTTAATATGCAGATGCAAAATATACATATGAATGCGAAGGAAGAAAGCTTACCGAGCACACACCCCCAAACTTAAACTTGACAGTGCCCTCACTGTCAGGCTATACCAAGAGGGTAAAAATTGTCGGCGCTCCCTCTAAAAACAAATTATATACAAAAAGGAAAAGAAAAAATATATACAAAAAAGGTGTCCCCCCCAAACTTAAGTAAAACAGTGTTTCCACTGTTAAGCGTTGAAGTTCAGGATTAGGGGGGAAAGAACAGTATCCATCTATACAAGGCCTTACACAGGCCAAAAGTTAACACCAACCATTCAAAGATTGTATCTCTATAAAGTAGTGGCTGGTGGAAGAATGCGGAGAGGTAAGAAATGGAGACTACGCGAGACCGCTTGTGGAGAGAAGTGGAATGCGGTCTCGGTAGATGAGAAGAAGAATGGCGGAAGGGAAAAGGAAGTGGAATACGAACTTGAGGGTGCAAATGGAGTAAATAGATTAGCACAATTTGTGATGACCGATGTGTAAAAAGCGATTGTGCTAATATATTTACCCGTCGAGAAATGGGGTCAAATCCCTCAAGGTTCGTGAGAAACCATGGGTACGCCGAACTTGGTAAACCAGACATAGTAAATGAAAGTGAGACGGGTTCTTGCAAGGTCGGAACGATGGAAAGGGTGGAGGGAAGTGGTTGAGGAGGGGTATCGGTTAGGGTTTCGGGAGGGTGCACACAGTCAATGAAAGGAACAGGATGAATTGGAAAATCCGACTCATCAATTAAAACTGTTTCATCCTCAAAACTATCCTCAATATTCTCCTCAAAATTTATCTCATCCATGCCTTTATCATCAATATCAAGACGCATATGAAGTTCGGGAAAAACAGTTAAAGACTCGGGATGATGATTTGAAGAGACAAACTCAGCCAAATCTACGGGTTCATCATCAAAAATGTTCCCAGCGTCAATATCCTCGATCAAGTGAAAATCTATATTCTCAGACACCTCAACAAAAGCATGGGTATCAATCAATTCAGGTTCTAGAGTGGAGGTGTAGAGGTCGAGAGGATTGGGTATGGTTTCACTCAAAAGGGACCCTTCACAATCGGGCAAATCAAACACTACAAAGTCGCACAACTCATTAAACATTCTATCTTCAACTGATAATTCATTTGGGACATTTGATAGACTTTCAACACAGGAGTTGTGGGATTTAATTTGAGACGGGTAGGTTTGATTTGGAAGGGGGTATATCTCACTCTCTCCACTCAAATTCACTGCCTGTCCTGCCGCCTCATCATACATTGAAAATGTTGGAGCTAGTTGAAAACTAGCTACCGGGTCACTAGGTTGCATGAGGGCGGCCATGGACGCATTCAAATCCATCATCTGTTGGCTTGAAGCTACCCTAAAGTCTTCCAACGACTGTTCCAGACTAGACATGGGTTGTGATGGGGTTTCAGTAAAAGATTCAAAGTTATTTGGATACTGAAAACTCCCAAACGGCTGTTCTGAAGTAATGTCTAGGGAAGGTGCAAAAGTAGGGTAGGATTGGTAGGAAATGGATGGCTGGACAGGAGTGGGATCAACATTGGGATAAGAAGGTGAATGGAATTGTTGATCCCAAAAATTTGTAGTGGTGAAAGGAGTGAAAGATCGGCAACGGGATTGTTCAATTCGTTCAGCAAGAGACATTGGTCTCGGGGTTACAACCGGACTTTCAAAAGGGGTATCAACGCAAGAAGGGGTGAATGTTTGAAACGGTTGATACGAAGTAGATTGCGGGGTCCAGTTGTTCGTCCTAGACGCGTCTATCCGATCTTTCAAAGAAATTTTTGGCATGGATGGATCGTTCGAAATTCGGCCAAAGCAAGAACCGTAAGATGTAATGTCTGGTTGTGGGTACCAAAGTTCGGCAAGAGTTTTGCGAGGTGGGGTACCCATGATATGATGAGAAAAGGAAAGAAAGGAAGAGAAAAGGAGGGAAAAAGAATGTGATTTTTTTTTTATTTTTTTATTTTTATATATTTTTTTATAGAAATATATTAACAAAAGAATGAAATATACACACAAAAAGAATATTGACAAAAACAATCACGACACGAAAATACCACACACCTAATCGTTCTAGGGTTCACCTAGGTCAACTAGACCTGCTCCAGAACTTGATTGTCGAAGTAAAACTGTGTCGAGAAACAGGCTCAAGATACACTGATCACGAGGCCAGGTAAGTGCAGAGATAAGGGGAGGTTTTCCAACGCTTTCGCGAAGTTCCTTAATTAAATAACCCTTTCTCTTTTGGCGGTTTCGCCGTTAACACTTTCCTAGACACCCCGTAAACAATATACCGTTAAGCAAGGTTTTAAATACAGTTAACTTCTCCTAGTGAGCGCGAAGTCCTTAAGGCTTAAAGTCTAGTTTCTTTTAAATTTTGTGCGGGTAAACGTTATGCTCAAGTTCGTGATTTGTGGGCCACGGAAAAGGTGATGAAATCCTTTACCGTATGTTGTGGGGTTCGCTTGCCCTTAAGTCCGTATTAATGTATGCAATGCGCAATTCAAAAATTCTATAAAGAATCAAACAATCGTTTTTTAGTTTAAGCGCGGCGCTGCAACAAATACGGGTTAGTCAATTTTTTTAGCGTTTGCTAGCGAACTTGCAAAGAATCCTGCAAAGAATAGTATATTGGAAGCGTCGGATCTGAGAAGAAGGTGTTAGAAAAATACGTACCGTTAAGATTTTGGGTTAGGAAACCCCCGTTGAATCAAATCCGGTAAGCTTGAAAGGTTCGCTTGCGCGGGTCAAACTACCCGGATCTTTGGCACTGTACTTTGCAATCACCTTAGCCTTGAATGTACACTTTGCTCCCCACAATCGCAGTTTGCAAATCTGCAAAAATCTGCACTCTTGCCCACAAAAATGATCAAAAACAACAAAAAGATTTTTTTTTTATTTTTTTATATATATACAAAAAGAATATTAACCCGAATAACAAGAAAGAAAATACGCTACCGTCTCCCCGGCAACGGCGCCATTTGATCGCTCGCTTTTGGCGTGTCGGATGTTCAAAGATTTAAAGTGTAACCGCGATCAGGACGGTGTCGCTTTGCAGCTAGCCGGTGAGCACGGGTCGGTCCACAGGGAGATGGTGTTATCTTACCTTCTTGTCTTAGACAAGTCAATAAAGAATATGTATGTTTGTTCAGACTAACCTATGTGTTTATCTGCAAGTATAAGGTTGTTAAGAAAAGATACGAGATTGTAAGCTAAGAAATCCGTACTCAAAACCTTTGAGCCGAGTCTTGACCAATTGAAGCTAAGCAATCGGCAACAACGTGGATTAGGGGATTTAAGCGCGGTATTCGTGGAATCCGGCTTATTTACCCTTGTCCTTCCGTTCTTGTCTCTTGCTTTCGCCTCCGGCCAAACCGAACGCAACCGGTCGCGGTTAGGAATCACCGTTACCTTGTCAGGGTAGGGTGCCTAACGGAGCGCTTGCGTATGGTTTGGGCGGAGTTCAATGGAAAATAACGGGAAAAGGAAAAGAGAAAAGAGAATCTTTAACTTATAATCTCGTATTTCTTCTTAACAATAATAATTACATCATTCACAAAATGAATAAAAGAGAACAAAAAAGAAAAGAACAAAGAAAAGAAAAGATTACAAATAATTAAGTGCAAGGAATTTAAGTGCATGAAATAAATTGCAAGTAATAAAAAGCAAGAATGAAAAATGCAAGTAATAAATAAGCAAATAAAAAGAACACGGAAGTAGAACCCAAGCCAAGCATGTGCTCAATAGCCAACCCTTAAACTTGCAAGCTCAATGAAGAGGTTGCAAGATCAAGGGAAGGGTAGAGAACGCATGTGAAGTGAAGAACTAGTCCCGTGAGAAAATACGACCCTTGAGATCAATAACTAACCCTTACCCATTCAAGCTCAATGAAGAGGTTGAATGAGCAAGAGAAAGCAAAAATCTCAAAGGGGAAGAAGAAACACAAGAGAATGATACAAAACCCTCATCTTCATTAATTTCCCACTCAAAAGCTCTCACTACAATTTAATGGAAGAGGAATGAAGAAGAAGAAGAAGAACTATACAAAATCCTAACAAAAGAGGCTACAAGAATGAACTAAAGAATGACCCTTGGTTGTGCTCAAAACTGCTGTATTTATAGGCAGGAGAATGGAGTTCTAGGGCAACCACCAGACCATATGGGAAATACCCAAAATACCCCCAAAAGTTGACGCAGAGAGGGCCCCACCTAGTCGCGGATCCGCCGCCAATACCCCCTATTGGCCGCGGATCCGCGCCCCTACAGTAGGTTTAGGGTGTGGGGTTTCTTGTACAGCCCTGATCTGCTGTCCCCTGTTGTCTGGTACACATATTTTCTGATAATTCTTTCACAATTCTTCCAGAATTTCTGTTGAGGAAAGGTGGACTTTTTGTGGATGTTTTTGTCATGATTGCCTCGAGCTCCGCGTAGATTTCTTGGAACTTGTTGTTGCCATTGAGCCTTGTGCATGAAGGTGACATTGATTTGACATTTTGTCTTCCTAAACTGGTATCTGGCAACATACGGATGACGAGCGGAGACCGTGTTTTCTCAGTGGTTGGCAGGAACCCGGATTTTGTCGTGTTTTCCATGAATTTACCGTTTTAGAACCGAGAACCTGTATCCTGCAAATATATAACAAACACGGATTAAAAGCACCTACCTATAAACAACCGAGCGTAAGAATGGGCGGTATGAAATGCAGTATTCTGTGATGAACAGCCACCACACCGCGTTTCCGCGGCCGTAGGGGACATATCGCGGCGGTTTCGCGGCTTCATTAAAGCTTCGCTGTACCAAATTTCTCAGGTGAATCCTTAACTTTCTTATCTCCTTCTCTGTCTGCTCTAATAACAAATTTGCTGCAGGTTTCTTTGCAAAATTCGCAGTGCCGCAAAAATAAAAATTGTGCGAGTTTTTGATTTTTGGTTGTTTGCATATTAATACGGAATTTAAAGGGCACGGCCAAATTCAGATTAGGTGGGGAGTTCATTACCCTTCCTAAGCCCTGAAAATCACAAACTTGCATCCGCATTACCCTCATTAACTAAAAGAAATCTAGACTTGACTCTAAGGACCGTCGCGCTCACTTAGGATAGAAGAAGGCCGTGGGTAATCTATTGCTTATCCGCATTTCTTTTGTGGTGTTTAAGGCAAGTGGTTACTTAATTAGGCCCACTACTTACGTAGTGGAGAACCTCCTACTTACCTGACCACAGGAGGGACAAAGAGGCAGTGGAGGATTGATCCTGCGACTTGTCTTTTGGCAGTTAGGAGCGGTCTAGAGCCTTGACCTAGGTGACCACTAGACTTAGGGTTGCTTGTGGCATTTGTTGTGATTTACATCATTTTTTTCAAAAATCCGTATATTTTTCAAAACAAACACCAATCACATCATTTTCTCTAATTATATTAACGCTGCCACTTGTACTAATCCCTTTTAGTGCAAGATAGGCTGGACACAGGATTCTAGTGCCCGTTTAGTCCGCGTTCCCCCGATCGACTCCGAAGTCGGTATTTCTACATTTACCTCTTCTTTACCCACCACCACACCCACATCGATGGACGCTTCTCCATCGAACTTCTTTACCACTACTCTGCCGCCATCGGCAGATGCGCAGAATCCACCCCGCATCTCTCTCCAAGAGAGGTGCTATCCTATGCGAGGTCCTCTTTCGACCTGTCTCTCCATTCCACCAGCCAACGGGGACAATTTCGAAATAAAACCCCAATACATCAACCTTCTACCCAAATACCACAGTCTCGAGTCTGAAGACGCATATGTCTTTATCACCAAATTTGAAAATGTTTGCGCAATGATGGGTACTTCACAGGTTTCTATGGATGCTATGCGTCTTCGTCTTCTCCCATTTACCTTGTGCGATATAGCCGAGAAGTGGCTGTATAACACAACCGCACATTTCATTTCTAACTGGGGAGAATTCGTAAAAGCATTCCTAAAGAAATTTTACCCCTATCATAAAACGGCTCGAGTCCGTAGCGAAATAAATCAATTCACCCAGCTTCCAAATGAAACATTTTCAAAATGTCTTGAACGCTTTAAGGATCTGTTAGTTCAATATCCACATCACGGAATCCCTAGATAGGATCTGTGCAGAATCATATATGAGGGCATTAATCCTAACACAAAACAGACCCTTGAATCCATGTGTCAAGGCAACTTCATGACCAAAGATGATGGGGAAGGCTGGAAATTCCTAGAAGATTTCGCTGAAAAATCTTTACAATGGGAGGGTGTGAGTCAATCGTTTAGGGGTGGCAATAACCAATCAGATGTTTCCATAGGAGTTAGAGCTGACATTTCAGCTATTCAAAAGAAACTCGAGACTATGGAAAACAAATTTTTAGCCGCCGCCCTAAATCAAATGTCACTCTCCAAAACTGTATGTGGATGTTGTTCTGATCCGTCTCATCTCACGGAAGAATGTCCACTAAATTCTCCGTTTCAAGGTCATGAGCATATCAATTCTGCTTTTCAAAGACCTAAAAACGATCCATTTTCTTCCATATATAATCAGGGTTGGAAGAATCACCCTAACTTTGCTTGGAACCAATCAAAAACTCAAAACACGGTTCCAAACCAAAACAATTTCCAAAGGGCTCCTCCACCACAACAGCAACCACTTCAATTGAGTCAGCACCCCTTCCAAGCACAAAACTTCCAAAATCCGGTCAACGCACCTGCACCGTCTAATCCTTTGCAGTTGACCGGTACTGATGAATCCTCTTCATTCATGAACTTGCTTTGGACAATAAAGTCTTCTGTCGATAAAATCGAGAAAAACTCTGCGTCCCAAAGCGAGACTTTTAAATCGATGGAATAAGAAATTGCACGATTAAAAGCTGAAATGAGTGCAAGAGAGAAAGGGAAACTTCCAGCTCAACCCCTACCCAATCCTGACTATTCACATCATGTGAATGCAATCACGTTGAGATCTGGAAGAGTGCTTGACAATCATGTTGGGGAAGAGATTGATGATACAGAAAAAACTATCAATAATACCCCGGCTGAGACATTTCCTTCCACTTCTATTTCTAATTCTGACCCCAGTTCTTCTACCCCACCATTTTCTTCCGAGCCTATTCTCCGTTTTCCCCAAGGCTCGACACCTCAGCCCATCTCTTCTAGTCCACCGAAAACGATCCCTACTCCTATTCTTAGATCGTTCCCACCCACACGATCTTCTCCAATGTTGGACCCCGACCTTATTGCTCAAGCTCCTTATCCGAATCGGTTAAGGGGAAACACACTGAGTCCACAAATGGAGAAGATCACAGAAATGTTTAAACAGGTTAACATCAACATTCCTCTTCTAGATACTATCCAACAAGTCCCCGCTTATGCGAAAGTTCTTAAAGACTTGTGCACTAGAAAGAGGAAGACTCAAGTGCCCAAGAAGATATTCATGGCTAAGACAGTAGACATAGCCTTTCCCCAGCAATTACCAAGGAAACGTAAGGATCCTGGATATCCTACGATTTCCATTTCTATCGGGGAAAAACACATCAACCGTGCTCTACTTAACCTTGGCGCAAGTGTTAACCTGCTTCCTTTCTTAGTCTATGAGCAGTTAGGGATCGGAGAGTTGAAACCAGCTCCTTGCACTCTCTAGATGGCTGACCGATCAATCACCAAACCTAGGGGTGAACTGGAGGATGTGTTAATAAAAATCGGGGAATTTGTATTCCCTGTGGATTTTATTGTAATTGATACACAGCCTGTAGAGAACTGATTGTTACGAAATTGTGTTTTTATTTAGTTTAACCGCAATCAATAACGGTGTCGCACGTAGCTAGACCGAGATGAGTACGGGTCGTCCTCTGGGAAACGTGGAACCTTTTACTTTTACTTTAGATGTGTTGAGAAAGAGAGGATGGATAAAGAATTTTATAGAAAGATTTCTAGATCTACGTTAAACAAGAATGTAAAATATAGATCTAGATTATTTTAAAGATGTAATTAATATAATAAGAGGGCTTGTAGGGTTCGTTAGGATTTATAGTTATGGATGATTAATTAAAAGTTACCCTTTTTATCCATTAATAGATTTAGAACTAGAACGACGGTGATGCGTGTAGATTAGGGTTTCTAGAGGGAAAAGGAATCCCACTCTTAACCCTTATCTCGACACGGAACTCCGTTCATTATCTAGCCTTTACCAAAACAATCATTAATCTAATCTCTAATCGCGGTCGGAACTAGCAAAGAATTGCTAGCGCGCCCGATTAGGATGTTAATGATTCTTTTGATAAAGTTCCTAAACTTTATAGGACTTAAAAAGGGTTTAATTATTTTCATCGTCCATTAGCCTACCCTAATCCTACGAACCCTAACAAGTGGAGAATTACTCGCGCATGTTGAGAGAAGAAGATGAAAAGAGAGAGAGGGAAAACATAATGTAAGATGCAAAAACAATTAAATAAAAATAACTACCTTTATTAATCGACTTGAACAAACTACACTTTTATTCCGTAGAAAATGATTACAAACTAGTTGCTTCTCGATCTTTCCTAAGGAGGTAGATGAACAGTTGATGATCAGCCTGGATGCGTGAGCGTCAGGGGCTTCGTGATCTCTTCGGCTTGATGGCTTTTCCAAGAGGCTCTCGGTGCCTTTATATAGTGCAAACCCAGAATCTTATTGTTGAGAAGTTGGTAAAATTCAGCAGTTGTCAATCTCCCAAAATATTGCCTTCCAACTCATCATTATTGCGGCGGATCCGCGGCCCAAAGGTGTGTTTGGCCGCGGATCCGCGCTCAATGGATGTGATCAATTGTTTATTTTTCTTGGGCTTTCATCTGGTGACATGTGGCAATCCTAGGCATCTTCAGAATCTGAAAATCTTTCCTCTGTTGCTTCCAGACTTGGTCTCCAAGTTTGCTTCTTAATTTGGCAAGTTTTCTTCAACAAATTGATTTGTTTGTTAAATCCTTCATAACAACTTGGAAATATTCTGCACAACAACTCAAATAAGATTTTAGTAGACTTTGTTCTACTAGGATTAGATCAATAATATATTTGCATACATTTTCCTACCAAATGATAATTAAAATATATTAACACATGGAAAATAATGTTTTTACACATAAACCCTCATATGTATAATATATTATAATAAAGTCCTTTTTTAATATAAAAATGGTAGGAAAAATGTACTACAAATGTGCAGTTTTATCGACTGAACAAGAACCCACAGAATCAAATTCCGGTGATTTTAGATCGCTCCTTTTTGGCCACTTCCAACGCTATAATCAACTGTCGTAACGGCTCTATGACCCTATCCTTCGGGAATAGGTCAATTGAGCTAAACATTTACAAGTTGTGTAACACCTTAGGATAAGGGTTAGTGAATAATTATATTTAAATAATGGTTTTCAACAAAAAGTTTACCAAACTGTGTTTTAAATATTTTTCCTAATTTAATAAATATTTTTCCAAAATTTTCCTAGGCTTGCACACACATGTGCATGTAAACTAGGGTTTTTAAATGAAGTAAATACCATAATTATTAACCATGGTGGGTTAATTATAGGATTAAGTCTTTTGGGTTATAAGTGAGTTTAATTAATTAGTTAAAAAGGTTACTTTAATTTGAATTGTAGTGGGTGTTGACTTGTGAGAGAGAGAGAGAGGGCATCATGGCTCAAGCCATGCTTGCCATTAATGAAGAGAGAGAGAGGAGGGTTGACTAATGGGTGATAGTTGTTCCTCTCATTTCCTTGTGTTTTTCTCTCAACTCTCACATACACACACACACACTTACCTCTCTGCTCCAGAACCCCAGCACCAAGCAGCAGCAGCAGAAGCAACTGAAGCAGCAGCAGCAACCATACAGCAACAGCAACAGCAAGTATTCCAGTGAGTAGCAGCAGCCCCAGCTCCTAGTGCAGCCTTTTCCCTTCACTTCTTCTTCTTCCTGCAGCTCCCTAGGGTTAAGTACGAGGTATACTTCCTAACTTATTCCCTAGTTTGCTTAGTTAGTGTAGTTTTGCATCGGTTATTGGATTTTAGTGCGTTTTAGTGCGATATGGGGTGTTTAGTGGGAATTTTGTGCTCATGTGGTGAGAATTGGTTTCAGTAGGTCATTAGTGAGTTGTTGAGGCCATTGTAACCTAGTCCAACCCCGATTACACTAAAATACCACCAGTTTCACTATTCGATGCAAAATGTCGTATTTGTGCAAAATTAGGCTTTTCTGAATCTGCTTTTGACCCGATGGGATCTGAGTGAAATTGAGGAGACAGTAGTATGGTGATGATGTGCTGATACCATAGTTTTAACCCGACCACCTGACTCCCCTCTTTGGCCGCCGATTTCTTCATTCTGGCCGCAATTTGCGGCCAGATGGGTGGGGTTTTGGGGATTTTTGGGTCCTGTAGGTGTCTGCTAGTGTGTAGGGTTCTATGATATATATATTTTTGTAAGTTTAGTTCTGTAGAAAAATCTGGGACCAAATACCTATTTTGCCGTTTTTCTAAACCTTCGCGACACGCGTGATACGTGAGTAGGTTTGGGTTTCTGCGTATCGCGGCGCGTCGGGGTAGTTTCTTGGCGCGTGAGTACACGTGTTAGCGTATCGCGCACACGCGCGATTGGTTTGCGACACGAGTGTCTAGTTGGACCGTAATGTCGCGTTTTTGTGAAATGAGCTTATGTGTGATATATGTTATGTGATTCTAGGTTCGCAGGCCAGTGAGACGGACGCTGCGAAGAAGGGCAAGCAAGTTGTTGGATACACTTAGCACGAGGCTCGGTGAGTAGATTTCACATCTACGGGGATATCGCCCGCATGGCGTTATGCGTCAGGGCTGATAGGACCTTATTGTTATATATTGCATACACCATACCATGGATTGTCATCACATATTGCATTCCCTGCCATCTTTATATATTGCTTAGAACTGATAGAACTGCCATGATCATACTGTTGTATATTATTGTAGCTCATCTATACATGACATGACTTGGATTTCATACTTGATACCTATATCACATTGGATCATTGCATTGTAGCTCATTTTTATGTGATATGACTTGATATACATACTTGATGCACATATCACATCACAATTACTTGTATTATTGGTTGAGATTTCATGTGATTTCTGGATTTGGGAACCGTGCCCTTTTCAAATAAGTAATCATTTAAAAACCCGGTTCCCTTGATATGATGTTTTGGGGCGTCGCCCCGTGTTTTCTCGGTGCTAGAGGCATGTACTGAGAGAGGGCTGACCCGGAATGACGGATGCCCGATGGATTGATATAGGGCTGACCCGGACTGACGGATGCCCGATATGTTGAGAGAGGGATGACCCGGACTGACGGATTCCCGATATATATATACTTTGATATAGGGCTGACCCGGACTGACGGATGCCCGATATGTTGAGAGAGGGATGACCCGGACTGACGGATTCCCGATATATATACTTTGAGAGAGGGCTGACCCGGATTGACGGATGCCGATACAGGATGTTTTGCGTGTCGCTGCTAGACACGAGTATTTATGATATTTGGGTGCCGATGTTGGGCACTCGGGATTCTCAGGGATATACAGGATATGAGGGCCGATGGAGTACCGGCGTTTGGGATGTTGGGATTTGTGGTGCATACATACATATGTAGTCCACCTCGATACTTCATGTAGATACTATATTCCCATGCTCAGCATTCATTATCACATCTCATCCTGTAGTTAAATCACCTGATAGAGGACTTGCATTATTATTATGCATACTGCTTACATCGCATTGATATCATCTGCTGGCATTTGTTAGAGTAGCGCTGTACGTGCATGCTCGCGATTACCTTTATATGTAATCTCTATTCACGAGTTGGCAACTCACCCCCGTTGTGCCACAGTATTTGCAGGTTGCCCTTGGGAGTAGTCACGGCTGGCGGTTACCGCATCTTTTGGTACAGATACCCTTTTTGAGCAGAGATAGCCTTTTGCTGATAGGTGGGTTTTGTACGGTATCTGTTATCTTTCAGTTGTATATTGATGTATCTAGTATTCTCCATCTACCTTTCTGTATTGACTTAGAGACAGTTGAGAGGACGATATGTATGATTTTATATTCTGGTGTCGAGCTCGCATGTGAGCCGACTTTACTTTATGCAGTCTCATCCTTTTTGATATTGTCCTTGCTTTACTGTGTATTCTTCGCTACGGCGTCGTATATCTTATTGTGATGCTCCATTCATTTTACTCGTCATTTCTGTTCACCTTGTTTCTATCCGACTGGCGGGGCAAATGTTTAAAAAGGAAATGTTACCAAAATTATAAAACTTATAACTTTTGAACTTAAAAAGGATTTCTACTAAATAAATGGAAGTTTTTCGGACATGTACGATTGTTTTTTTACAAATGTTTTAAAATCACTCTATATTTATTGGTTTTGATTTCTGGGTCCGGCTTACTTAGCCGCGTTGCGCCTGTAGACGTTGCGTGGTTAAGTGCCGGTCACGAGTCGAATTCTCGGGTCGTGACAAGTTGGGAAGTGTACCCTCTGAACCTACTGCTCAGGTCTGTTCTGTCAACGTAATGGATGTCAACAGCAGCGAATTTGATGATCCTCATGATACTGATCTTGACTCTTTTCATATGTTGTTATTTGACCCAACTATGTATCATACACATACGGACTCTTCCACCGAGTTGTCAGGATCAACAACTAACACTGATTATGAACTGTTGTTGGAGTCTGAAGATCACCCCGCACTTTATGATGACATTATTCTTTGGGGTATTGATGAGACTTTTGAGGAAATCTTCGCTGATGAACTCGCATTTTTTAATGACACGGGTGTTGAGATGAATCATCTCCCAAACATTGAAATTGAACCTCCACCCCTTCTTTTGGACTGTAAAAAGAATGCGAGTAATCCATCACATTCACTGCATCGTCTCTCCAAAATGAGACGCGCACACATTCTATTCCATCACTTACCCTTTCCCCATTTCTTCTTCCACCAACCTGAGCACTACATTGATAAAATTTTCGAATGGTTAGTGTTAACTTTCGGTCTTTGCAAAGCTTGGCATCGACCAATGATCTTTTGACCCCTACTTATGATTTTCAAAAGCTTAACATTGTTTAACTCAAGTTTGGGGGGGGGGTATAATCTGGCTCCTGATAAGAATTTTTTTTTGATGAGCCAAGAATAAGTTTGGGGGGGGATTTTCACTTAAATATTTTGCCCCCATTAATAAATTTCCTCCCAGGCTTACAGGTTTTTGAGATTTAGCAGATGGCAACAGCGAGGACACTGTTGAAAACAAGTTTGGGGGAGGTTTGTGCTTATTTTCGCATCATTTGCATCATACTTTGCTTAAGCACAAAACATTTTAAAACCTATAAAAATTTAAAAAATTTCAAAAAAATTAAAAATATTTTGTACATAAATAAGATAATAAAAGATTAGATAGTGAAAAATTACATCCAAAAGATTGGAAAAATTTAAGAAAACCAAGAAAATTAGAAGTTTTCTTATACGAACTAGTAATAAGTAGTTATGAGCCATTTTCCCAAGGGTTAGTAAGATGAAGGAAGTCACTAATCTGAGGATAAAAATAAGTCTGAAAAATAGTTCCTATTCTGGAAGACAAACATTTGAACGTTGATACCCTGCTATTCGCACTTACACACGTCTTGAAACTCGGGATAGTAGAGGATACCTTGAAATGCTCTTGTCTAAATGCCGATGTATGAAGGAAATAATAAAAAAATGAATAAAATATAAAACGGTGAAGAAAAATTAACGCTGGTTTTGTTATCGCCAAGGCAGCAATAAAAAAATATAGCGAGGGTGCCTCTTCACCTAGTGCCTTAGACCAACTGGTCTGGGAGTCACTGCTAAGCCTTAGGTGGTGCAAGACGAGGAAAAACACCTAATAAGCAAGCACATGAGTAATCGGTCGGTTAGTACCTCAAGAAGTATTAACGGTCGCATGAAAATGTGTGAGCAACTTCATCTAAATATTCATTAATTATAAAGTACTGAGGCAGATGGACAAGAGTATGATAGCTTGAATTGAATTCTCCGGGTGTAGGGATGTCTATTACACACACGTAGGGTTATATGATCGATGTTTGGAAGAAAGATAGGAATGAAGAATAAAGACGATGTTTTATTGAGGGATGATGTGATTTCTAACATTTTTCATGACTATTAAGATAGGGCTCATGACAACCGAAAAGCTAGCATAGTTGGAAACTCTAATTTTCAAAGTTTTTCTTTTACAATTCTTTTCTTTAAATGTAATATTCACGGTCTTCCTTTTATTATTGGATTTTATGGGTGCAATCCACTGAAAACCCTCAGGAGACAACACTCCTCCTACTAAGGACACCTAGAGGTTTAAAAGCTTATTGCACGTGCTCAGTGCAATCGTGTTGCCTACGAAAGTGTGCTAGTTAGTTTTTCTCTTTCTTTATTTTCTCCTTCTCTTTTTAATAAAACAGTTTGCTCGAGACGACCGAAAATAAGTTTGGGAGAATTTGATCAGTCGAAAATATTGCCTTTTTAACACGACAATTTCCCTACCATTTGCACTTATCTAGAGGTGTTCGGTATTGATATAGCACATATTAGCAAAACATCTGTAAAATACCAAATAACATGTGTTATATATTAAAACTTACATTTCTGAGGGAAATTGAGTGTTCATCATTGCATCGCATAATCTTTGTATAGCGCAACACATATCTCGAGAATCTGTGCAGAAAATTCCAGGTAAAAGAGCCGAAACTGTGAAAGTGCTGAGAAAAATACGCCAAGTCCAAGACTTGTGATCTGGCAGATATATAGAAAGAAATATAAGATTCCACACATCAGAAAACTGCTATAAGGCCAGCACCAATGTACCCTAGAATTTACATGCACCAAGGCTACAATTGGGCCGCGGATCTGCGGCTGTAAGGCCCCATTGGCGGCGGATCCGCGGCCATAAAGGAGTGTCGTCAGCAACTTGTTACGTCAGATTTCTTATTTCACGGCCCACACTTCTTCAAGCTACTCCAAATTCCAGAAAACTCCAGAATCTTCTGCCAGATTAGCAAGGCTTCTTGTTCAAGCTAAACACCTCCAAGCTTCCAAAGCAAGCTACTTAACAACCTAAGCCTAGAAGCTTCTCCCTAATCTCCAAGCTTATGAAGGAAGCTAAAGCCTAACTAACTACCTCTAGAAGGTTCTACCTAACTACCTAGCTTACAAGGGAAGTTAAACTAAACCTAGCTTCTAAAGGAAGCTAATCCTAATCAAAGCTATGAAAGGGACCCTAAGGCTTCTATCTTAAAGTTGTTGAAAGTTGTTCATTAACCATTACACACACAAGTTGAGTGACACAACTTTTGCATTCAAACCCTAATCCCCAATTCAAAATCCAAAGCTAAAATCAAGAACACCGAGTACAATTCAAGCAAGAAGCCTTCAACCTTTTAGGAGCGAAGCCGATCTTCATCCGTACAAGTGGTCCAAGACGATCCGCGACTCACGAAGACGAGCGAAGCCAAATCGACGATCGAATTCTTTCCACTTATAGATCTTGAGAGAATTGTAACAAAATTGTTGATAAATAAAGGTGAAATTTCAATATCTTGCTTTCTTTACATTCTTGCATCATATTTCGATCTCAATTTGTGATTGTGTTCTTTGATATGATGATTGAGTAAAACTCCACTCGTGAAGGAGTCGAGAGAATCAATAGATGATGATGTTACAAATCTTGAAACGATTATTAATTCCTATAAGTTTTGTAAACTCTTGTAAATTGAAGAATCGGCAACCTAGTTTCGAGCGATGCTTTCTTGATTGTGTTCGATCTTAATTAGGGATCCACGATCGATTCTTGAATTTACTCGAGGCTAGTTTTTGAATGAGATTCATCGAAAAGACAAAGGATGAGATGAAGAAACCCTAGTTTCTTTAAAAAATCCTTAAATCTCGATTAATCGACATCGATCTAGTATCAAATCATTAATGGATAAGAAAACGTAATCAATAAATTTTATCACGTCTATAGATTCGATCGATTCCTACGAGCCTCACTTCGATTCTTGATTATTGGATTGGATATCATCAATTCTTAATTCTTGATTTTAAATGTTTTCTTGTTAATTAGATTTAGATCTAGATGATTCTTGAATTCACTTTTAAATCTTGAATTGAATTGTCTTTTCTTTCTTTTCTTTAATTTTCAATTTATCTAATTCAAATTTGAACGGATCTCACTTTCCCTGTGGACGATCCGCACACGCTAACGCGCTACATCCGATACCGTTATTGATTGCGGTCAAAAATTTCTTTGATTGTGAAACATCATTTCTTATATACACATCGAGAAATCGAATCAATCACCATGCATGCATTCTTCCTCTTTAATAAAAGAGTTTGACTATGTAGCATTCCTAGGCACACTCAAGAAGTTCCACAAGGCATCAACCATGCCAAATTCAAAATTTTCTATGCCGAGAAACCCTAATGAAGATCGTTAACTAGAGATTAGGCGAAAAAGATGCAAGTTAACAACTTAACTACTAAGGGAAAGGGGCTACAACCTTTGTAGATCCGGTCCTCCACTTCCTTGGCTCCATGATGACGTCCTTCCGCTGCAACCATCGGAATCCTGGACTCTCACGGTGGTTTCATCGGAGAAAAGATCGGGCTAGGTCGTTGACTTCGATGCCGAAGATGATCTACGTCGAGGAAACTCTAACTCGAGCTCCATCTTCACCAAGTCATGAAACTTGTGAAGAAAACACCCTATACTACATGGCAAGTGGTAGAGGATGAAGAAATAGGAAGTGGGTTCACTTTGGATTTGGATTTCTCACTTGACATTTTTCTAGTAAGCTTTTCTTTTCTTCACTTGAAGAAGAAGATGAAGAAGAAGAAAAAGAAAAAGAAAAAGAATTATGAATTAATTCCAAAAAGAAAACGAAGTGATGGTTATCATTTTGCAACCATGGGTGAATAAACTCATGTAAAGAATAAACTAGGGTTTAGGTAAATGGTTAGGGTTAAGGAATAAAACAAAATGGTCAAAGCTTTTTTAAAGCTTCATGAAGCTTCAACAAAATCCAAAGAAAGCCACCATTTTATTTCAAGCCAAAATGAATAAATAAATAAATGAATAAATAAATAAGTCAAATGAAACCCTAACCATTTACTAAACATGGTTTAAATCAAGCATACACCCAAGTTTGCATGTATCATCAAACATGATACAATCAAGTGCACAAAAATATATCACATATACAATGTGCACATCAAGTGAGAAAATCATCTTAAGTGAACCAATACTAGTTAATGTAAAGTAATATATCAAATATATAATTATACATCAAATCATTAAATCAACACTTGATTTAATGATCCGGTCATACTGCATATAACCGACTAATATCTAGTGTATCAATGTATCGAATCAACACTTGATTCGGTAACCCGGCTATATCTCATATAACCGTCCAATGATATAAATCGCAAGAATAGAATACAGTATCACATACTGGTCTTATTCTCGGTCCCGCACATATCACATATGCGCTCCTATTTCGTTTCGCTTGAGCCAGGAAACCTCTGTGTAGGACTCTAAAAACTCGTCAATACGCCGGCAGCAGGTGATGATCATATCAAACTCCCATAAGCCGCAAGCGTTCTGCTAAACGTAACGGCCACCCGGGTATTGAGCGATCAGAAGATCAACAAGCAAGCCCGCTCACACTCCTGTGAATCCAACCAGTAACACTTACCGTACAGTCCGGTCTGTTCGTCTGATATGTCGCATACCTTGCCTAGGGGTGGTAAACGTCAGACCCCAGTAGCTCGATAAGTCGTGTCGATATGAGGTCTATAACAGTTCGAGAAACTACTGGTAACACTTACCAGTAAATCTCAGCAACCCTGACCAGGGATTTCCGGTTATAGCCAATCGAACACAGCGCAACATCAACTCCCTATACCGGGAGAGACGAATCCCCTCTTATCTCTCATTGCCTCCATGTGATTCGGGACTGTACCCAAAAACCACCGTTTTGCATGCCCTCTTGGACGTGGTAAGGTGGAAATCAAAGCACAGTGGGAATCACACAAGACTCTATGACGATCTCGGGTCTACAGACTAACCTGTACCAGTGTCACCAGAGAACTGCCATCTGACGTAAGGTATAATACCATCTGGGAGTTCTCGGCGAGTCCGTCCAGTGTACCCAGTCTCCACTGAGCACCCGTATATCATCTCTGATGTCAAACACCAATGGATATGGGATCATCCATCGCCCATCTGTATGGGTCGAGAAGGTATATGCTAGTCTACTCTGGTATATCGATGCCCCGTCTCGATACACCCACTACTAGGGACCTTGAAGGATGTACTTATGGACTACCATGTCCCCACTAGTATGATCCGCATCATAGTCCAGGTAGTCAAGTACACATCCTAAGGGCTTTACCAACATGTAACAGAGAGACAATCAGTATACACGTTAAGGTAAAGAGTAACCAGATAGTATACTATCATGTTGAGCAAGAAAGTCCTCCCTATATATGTCCCAGCATCCACTACAATATACATCCTCTGTACAGTAATGGCCTCTAGGGCATACATATAACTAACAATCTCCCACTTGCACTAGGGCCATCTGTAGCAGTGGTTGCAGTATCTCATACTCAACCATCCCATAAAAGTCTCTCTCTGGGAAAAGGCCTTTGTGAGTGGATCCGCCGTGTTGTCCTCTGAGTCTACTCTCCTAACCTTGATCACCCTGGAGATCAACTATCTCCATGATCAGGTGACACTGCCTTAGAATACGTCTGGGTCACTGATGGGACCGGGGTTCCTGGGCCAAAGCCATACTTCCATTGTCACACAATGGTAGAAACCTAGTGCATCTCATGAACCAATATACACCCAAACTGCCTCTGTGGTAGTATCTTTAATAGCGATGTCACCAGCCTTTATCGTCTAGTTTGCCACGGTATCTAGCTTGGAACTCTTCCAACATACCGTCCCTCCTCTGAGGGTAAAGACAATGCCTGCGACTGATATTAAGTCGTCCTTATCACCCTGGAACATTTCCAGTGATTCTCCCCAGGATCCATTGATACCATCTTACTACAGCTAGTGAGAATCCTAACATCCATTTAGATCTATCTCATAGATACAAAACCCAGGATTTAGGAGGTATCGCTTTGATCCTATTTGGAGAATCCTTGTGATAAGCGGAGATTGACCGAGCGTAGCATAGGAAACTCCTTCCCTATCAAGAGTATGTCATCCACGTACTCTACGAGGATCACCACCATACTCCCTACTACCCTTTTGTTTATACAAGGTTCATCTACCATTTTGATGATGTCAAACTCTTTGACTAACACATCAAAACAGACGTTCCAACTCCGCGATGCCTGCTTTATTACATAAAACATCTTGCTCGCGTTTCCACTGCTCCCACTGTCTACGAGGCCCTCTGGCTATGTACTTATAGACGCTCTCTTCCAAAACATCATTTAAAAAAGCAGTCATGACACCCAACCACCAGATATCGTAGTCATGGTATGTAGCCGTGGCAAGTAGGATCTGGATGGACTTAAGCATAGATCCTTAGAAAAGGTTTCAACATAATCCATACCTAGTCAATAATGCAAACCTTTAACAAGTCTAGCTTTGAAAGTCTCAACTTTTCCATGTACACCAAGTAATCTTCTCAAGATATACTTGCTCCTGATGGGGATTTAACCCTTCAGATATAGCAACCAAAGTCCATACTTTTTTGGTGTATAAGGATTCCATCTGAGATTGCTAAGCATCCAGCCATTCTTACAGAGTCCCACTCTTGATGGCCAGCTCGAAACTAGTTGGGTCATCATCTCATGATGCAATCCTCGCTCCCACTGTCATCGAGAAACCAAAGTATCTCTCAGGCGGATGAGGAACCCTACCAAATCGGCGGAGAGGCTGAGGTTCGTCGGGGACTATTGAGTCCTTTGGTTCTTCCAAATCATCAGCTGCAGTTTGTATAGCTAGAACATTTCCATTTCTACATAACAGATCTTGCCTTGAGCTTGTCCGGATTTTTCTTTTTAGACATAGGCTGGACAACCCCAAATCTTAACTGACTTAAGAGATGGGCTCTTCCCTTTCCATATCTCATATGAAGTGGTAGGCAACTGATTTGATCGGAACCCTATTCAATAGGTATGCAACTTCACAAGTGCATAACTCCCTCAAAGGAAATAGGCAACTCAGTAGTACTCATTATAGAGCACACCTTATCATATAGGGTGTGAGTGCTCGGCCCCGATACACCGACGTGTTGTGGTGTATATGGAGAAGTAATGCTGAGAGAGAATCTTATTCTTTTTTAGAATAGTCCAGAAATTCTGTGCTAAAGTATTCTCCTCCTTGATCACATCAAAGGATATAATACTTATACCCGTTTTGGTTCTCTACTTCTAACTTATATTTTGTGAATATCTCAAAAGGTTTAGACTTGTGTTTCAACAGGAACATGTGTCTGAATCTAAAGAGATCATCAGAGAATGTAATGAAGTACAAAGAACCGGTCTTGGCATGTGTAGACAAGGGACCTACATACATCAATATGTATCATCCCAAGAGTTCACTAACTCTTTCTCTGTTTCCAGTAAACGGAGCTATGCTCATCTTATCTCTGTGACATGACTGGCAAGTTTCACAAGATGTAAATTCAAACTAATTTAAATATGCATCTAAATGTAACTTCAGCCAGTCGGGTCGCATTGATATGACCTAGTCTACAATGCCTCAGGAAGGATTCGTTCATTTCTGAACTCTTCCTCTTGTGTGTGTTCTATATACTAAGAACTGTAGTTTGATTTAGAACATTAATGCTTTTAGATAATGTGCCTGAACCGATCAACTTTTGATATAGGAAATATTCAAAACGTTATCCAACAATACAAAATTTTATCATTTCTTTACTAACAAAGAGACTGATATGATTTTGTATATCAGGTTCGGTATCTAATAACATTCGTTCAGAATCAATGTATTTGGAATACAGGGTGACTGTGACCAACAGACTTGGCTGCAACACTTGCACCATTTTCTGCCTCATGAAACTTATCACCCGTTCTCAGTTCTCTGCCTTTCTGTAGCCCTATGTAACAGATTACATATGCGGGATCCTGATCCGGTATCACATACCGAGGACGTAAAGGATACTGAGAAACAGTTTTATGTAACGAACACACCCGAAGATGATGCATCATATGCACTTTCTTCGTTTGGGCGGCACGGGAAATCTGGTATTCTCCAATTTCATGCTCTGTCTTATAACAATTATAAGTTGGAGCGGGACCAACGTTCCCCAGCTCAGTATAACAAGCGGGTTCGGTCAATACATCCGTATTATTATCTTGATTAAGGCGTGACATGGTCGCTACCTGGAGAAAGAGAGAAGAAAACACTCAGCGTGCGCTCTTGCAAGATCAGATTGGTTATAATTTTATCTAATCAGGATGGCTCCTACTGTTTTTATCAAATCTTCCTTCAAACCCTAAAAGGAAAGACTAGCTGGGATTAATTACATACTACAAGTTCACCAATCTTTCAGCCAGGCCAGTATCGGTACTTTGAGGGAGGTTTCCCGTGCTTTCGCACGGACCTAATTACTGTAAACCTCGTTTTCCAGAGGCGTAACCCCGTTGACACCTTTCTAGACACCTACTAGATCGGCTAATTGTAATGTGTAAAACTCTCCCAGGGGTAACAATTACTCGCAGCGGGTATCGGGATCCAACTATCTCATAGAAGGTATGCAATCTCATTGCAAATTTCAACACTTGAAATTCCCGATAATTTTGCCCCGAACGATCTATGACCTTGACAAGGTCAACAAACCATAGACCGTAAGTCAAGTTCTACCCGTCATTTCTTGATTGAATCAAACCCATCCGCACGACCCTTGACAAGATCAACAAGGCCGTATGACTACCCTAACCCAATCTGCATCATATGCATAAGCAGATAAATACTGGTTAGCTACCGCATACTGCGCCTTGACAAGGTCAACAAACGCAGCACGAATACTAAGCAGGACTTATCTGAAATGACGGAGGGCTACGGCAGATTTTTCTGAAAACCTATTGCGTAATGAACTTGATATCTTTGTAGAATCAAATGATTTTAAAATGGAATGTTTTTGAGGCTTTTCTAGTTTTGCTAAAGGGATCACTCCCGGTGAAGGGATCGTCGGCCCTTTCCTCATCGAATAAGGTGCAGGATATATCATATATACCGCTGTGCAAAGCAAAAACTATAGAAGCAATCAAAAGACAAACCGAGGGTTGTAGCATCTGCCAGTTATTGCTAAAGGATTCACTCCCGGTGAAGGGATCTCGGTCCTTTCCTTATTGAATAAGGTGCAGGATGTTCTACAAGAAACACCATGATGCAAAGCAAGAACTGTAGCTACCTGTTTTTGAAAATTCGATTCCACAACATCTTTTAGGTTTCTTTTCTTTCATTAATCACATTAATGAAATCCCATTATTTAATTCACCTAAATATCACAGATAAATACGACTTATACTTATGCCATCCGCATTCGCCTCGATGTCCCCTCGTGCACCGTTAGGTTAGGTAACTAACGGCAGAGCGGGGCAGGGCTAGCACGGGTGTAAAACATAAGTAACGTCTATATAATATATCATATATACTATATACAATATTTATCACAGAACATCAAATGATCACCACAGATATCGCAGCAGAAGAAACATATGAAACATTGGATATACTAGGACGTCCGTGTTTTTAATACGAGCAAGTACAAAACACGGATTCCACGGTCGTGATGAATAGCCAAACCCACACCCCTAGACCCCTACGAGAGCGGCAAGCAACCCTACCAATTCTAGAGTTAGGAGACCCGGACTCGACTCCTCGAGTTGGTCTCCCACTGGACTCCAGAACCCGGTTACTTGTGCCCTCCTCTTTGGGTCTATCCTAGTGCGGAAAAGTAAATAATATACAAATGGTGACAACTTCCGCAACCTGGAAGTTCCCCAATAAAAGAATATTACATACAAGTTTTTACATGAATGAAAATGAAAAACACTCATCTCACATAAAAAACCCCGGCTATTCAAACACGACGATCTAATATAACATATCCAGCAACACATAACATCACATGTCATCAACGTAAGTAAACATGCGTATCCCAATTGTCGTTGGCACATAGCAACGAAACCGGCGATATCACATATTACACTTACGGTCGCAGAAAAGAAAGTGTAAAACTACAACAGTTGGAATCCGCAACCACCTCAGACATCGCATGCCTGACCAAATGAATTCCTTAGACATCACATGCCTAACATTTATAAACCCCGCATTTTAGTCTCTATATCGAAAACACTTTTCAATATCTAGTCGGGCAATTCAACAAGATTCCCGAAAAACTGATCGAATGCTCGTCGCAAACTTTAGTAGACGGCCGCACCCCCGATACCGTTGACGAAGTGCACTAAGGCGGAACACCGCTGCCGCGAGCACCCGAACGGATGCTTTCGGTGACAGGGTTCTCCTACAGTCACTTGGTCGGGGCTATGGGGTGTAGCTGTCTATTAAGTTTACCCGGCGTGTATCCGCGTACGCTACGTGATTGCGACGGACTTTTGATCACATCAAAATTCCGTGGAAACCGATCAAGTAAGACTAAAGTGCTATGTTTATAACATCCAAATCAGTTATCTCATAACTACTTGTGGATTTCAAATATTGTATCACATTCCAGATAAATAGAAAATGTTAAACTTTCCGATCGAACATTCAAACACCCAAGTTTTCCCGAAACAGCTCAACATATGAAATAAGTTTAAAAACATTCATTTCATGCCTCAGTACCAACGGTCCAGCTGTAGAAGGGCCATGCCAACGCCTCACATGTGGCACGCCGTACTGCCCCAAACCCTAAGGTTCAAAGGGCAGTTCAAGATGGTCACATAATCGAGTTAAGGTTTGTTGTCTTCTAGAGAGACCATCGCGTTACTTGCACTACTTAGAACGTTATTAAACAACGGAAAAATCCAACAATTGGAAATTTCCCGGCAGGGGAAAAAGTGGGTATCTATATCCGGTCGAACTTTTTAACATGTTCTAAAAATATCCGGAAAAACACATAGACGAAGTTAAACATTCGATCGAAACAAAGAACTCCCAAAACAACCCAGAAAACTCAACTGTAGAGTATAGATTAAAAATTACCATAAAATACAGCAACAGCAGAAATGAATTACTGTGCAAACCACGTTGCCTAACTCACCAATATGGCCGCGGAACCGCCGCGCAAGCCAGGGTGGGGCTGCGGTTCCACGGCGCTTTGGTCGAGTTAGCGTCACGTGCTTCACAGTAACTCCTACAATTCCCTGCTGAATTTTTTGGCAATTTTTAATTTACAAAAATCCAAAATTCCAGAAAATTTCCAGAGAGTGGTTTTGAATTAGGGTTTCGGGTTCGATCGGGTTTCTAACTCCGTCTACTCATCGCCTAAGGCTTTAGCTAGGCTCTGATACCACTGTAGGGTTCCTAGGCACACTAAAGAGGTTCCACAAGGCATCAACCATGCCAAATTCAAAATTTTCTATGCCGAGAAACCCTAATGAAGATCGTTAACTAGAGGTTAAGTGAAAAAGATGCAAGTTAACAACTTAACTACTAAGGGAAAGGGGCTACAACCTTTGTAGATCCGGTCCTCCACTTCTTTGGCTCCGTGATGACGTCCCTTCGCTGCAACCATCGGAATCCTGGACTCTCGCGGTGGTTTCATTGGAGAAAAGATCGGGCTAGGTCGTTGACTTCGATGCCGAAGATGATCTAGGCAACTCTAACTCGAGCTCCATCTTCACCAAGTCATGAAACTAGTGAAGAAAACACCCTATACTACATGGCAAGTGGTAGAGGATGAAAAAATAGGAAGTGGGTTCACTTTGGATTTGGATTTCTCACTTGATTTCATCACTTGACATTTTTCTAGTAAGCTTTTCTTTTCTTCACTTGTAGAAGAAGATGAAGAAGAAGAAAAAGAAAAAGAATTATGAATTAATTCCAAAAATAAAATGAAGTGATGGTTATCATTTTGCAACCATGGGTGAGTAAACTCATGTAGAGAATAAACTAGGGTTTAGGTAAATGGTTAGGGTTAAGGAATAAAACAAAATGGTCAAAGCTTTTTCAAAGCTTCATGAAGCTTCAACAAAATCCAAAGAAAGCCACCATTTTATTTCAAGCCAAAATGAATAAATAAATAAATGAATAAATAAATAAGTCAAATGAAACCCTAACCATTTACTAAACATGGTTTAAATCAAGCATACACCCAAGTTTGCATGTATCATCAAACATGATACAATCAAGTGCATAAAAATATATCACATAAACAATGTGCACATCAAGTGAGAAAATCATCTTAAGTGAACCAATACTAGTTAATGAAAGTAATATATCAAATATATAATTATACATCAAATCATTAAATCAACACTTGATTTAATGATCCGGTCATACTGCATATAACCGACTAATATCTAGTGTATCAATGTATCGAATCAACACTTGATTCGGTAACCCGGCTATATCTCATATAACCGTCCAATGATACAAATCGCAAAGAATAGAATACAATATCACATACTGGTATTATTCTCGGTCCCGCACATATCTCATATGCTCTCCTATTTCGTTTCGCTTGAGCCAGGAAACCTCTGTGTAGGACTCTAAAGACTCGTCAATACGCCGGCAGCAGGTGATGATCATATCAAACTCCCACAAGCCGCAAGCAGTCTGCTAAATGTAACGGCTACCCGGGTATTGAGCGATCAGAAGATCAACGAGCAAGCCCGCTCACACTCCTGTGAATCCAACCAGTAACACTTACCGTACAGTCCGGTCTGTTCGTCTGATATGTCGCATACCTTGCCTAGGGGTGGTAAACGTCAGACCCCAGTAGCTCGATAAGTCATGTCGATATGAGGTCTATAACAGTTCGAGAAACTACTGGTAACACTTACCAGTAAATCTCAGCAACCCTGGCCAGGGATTTCAGGTTATGGCCAATCGAACACAGCGCAACATCAACTCCCTATACCGGGAGAGACGAATCCCCTCCTATCGCTCATTGCCTCCATGTGATTCGGGACTGTACCCAAAAACCACCGTTTTGCACGCCCTCTTGGACGTGGTAAGGTGGAAATCAAAGCACAGTGGGAATCACACAAGATTCTATGACGATCTTGGGTCTACAGACTAACCTGTACCAGTGTCACCAGAGAACTGCCATCTGACGTAAGGTATAATACCATCTGGGAGTTCTCGGCGAGTCTGTCCAGTGTACCCAGTCTCCACTGAGCACCCGTATATCATCTCTGATGTCAAACACCAATGGATATGGGATCATCCATCGCCTATCTGTATGGGTCGAAAAGGTATATGCTAGTCTTTTCTGGTATATCGATGCCCCGTCTCGATACACTCACGACTAGGGACCTTGAAGGATGTACTTATGGACTACCATGTCCCCACTAGTATGATCCGCATCATAGTCCAGGTAGTCAAGTACACATCCTACGGGCTTTACCAACATGTAACAGAGAGACAATCAGTATACACGTTAAGGTAAAGAGTAACCAGATAGCATATAATCATGTCGAGCAAGAAAGTCCTCCCTATATATGTCCCAGCATCTACTACAATATACATCCTATGTACTGTAATGGCCTCTAGGGCATACATATAACTAACAGACTAAAGAATTAAAATAAAACTAAAAGTCAAAATGTTAAATCAACAATTGATTTAACAATCCGGTCATATCGCATACGACCAGACTAATAGAAAAACGCCCGATTAACATACGGTATCACATAGTCGTATTCAATTGGGTCCCCACGCATATCTCATATGCACTCCACATCTTTTCTCCTGGGCTAGGAAACTTCTGTGTGGGACTCTAAGACTCGTCAATACGCCGGCAGTAGGTGATGCTCATATGAAACACCCACAAGCCGCAAGCGGTCAGCTAAACGTAACGGCCACCTGGGTATTGAACGATCAGAAGAAAACCAGCAAAGCTGTCAAAACTCCCGTCGAGCCATCTGGCAACACTTACCGTACAGTCCGGTCTACTCGTCAAATATGTTGCATATCAAGTCTGGGGATGGTGTCGTCGACCCCAATAACTCAATAAGTCATGTCGGTATATAGCTGATAACAGATCGAGAAACTACTGATAACGCTTATCAGTAAATCTCAGTAGCCCTGGCCAGGGACTTCCTGTTATAATCAATCGAGCATAGCACAACATCAACCCCCAATACCGGGAGAGACGAAACCCCTCCTATGTCTCATTGCCTCTATATGCCTCGGGACTGTACCCAAAGACCACCTTTTTGCACGACTCAGGAGAGCCGTGGTAGGGTGGAGACCAAAGTACAGTGGGAGGACACACAAAACTTTATGATGATCTCGGGTCTACAGACTAACTTGTACCAGTGTCACCTGAGAACTGCTATCCGACGATAGATATAATACCACATAGGAGTTCTCTGTGAGTCCGTTCAGTGTACCCAGTCTCCACTGAGCACCCGCATACATTCTTTGGTGTCACCTCACCAGATGGATATGGAAACATCCATCGCCCATCATATGGGACAAGAATAGTATACGCTAGTCTACTCTAGAATATCGATGCCCCGTCTCGATACACCTACGACTAGGAACAATTCTAGGATATGCTTATAAACTACACGTGCCCCACCAGTATGATCTGCATCATAGTCACAGTAGTCTAGCAAATATCCTGAGGGCTTTATTAACATGTGCAAATGAATAAAAACATGATCAAATCAACATGTCAGATAAAGTCAACCAGATAACATACTATCATGTCGAGCAAGAAAGTAACACACACACACACACACACACACACGTCCAAGTATCCACTATACATATAATGGCCTCTAGGGCATACATATATCCAACAGGTGGCCCCGTGTCGGTCATGCCTGGTGACGGCGAGCTGACCGACATTTTCTCAGGAGGGACAGGTGCGCGAAAGACCTCGAGGCGAGGTGCTTTAGCGACGGACCTTGGTGTCGAGCTGTTGGGCGCCTAGCGGGTCGCAGAACGTACTGGCCCGGGGGATCCGCGGCTGTGGGAGGCAGCGAGGCGGTGGTCGGCCGTGCCGACGCGGGCTGAGTCTTCTCTACCCTT
Source organism: Agapanthus africanus (assembly GCA_030015575.1). Lineage (NCBI taxonomy): Eukaryota > Viridiplantae > Streptophyta > Magnoliopsida > Asparagales > Amaryllidaceae > Agapanthus > Agapanthus africanus. The sequence goes on from JASDDO010000026.1 coordinate 462,782,788, forward strand.
ATAGGGCTCCCGGTCCTGAGACGGGGGAGCGGCGACCTGGGGATTTTGCCCCGCCGTTTGGACGCGGAAGAGTGCCTCCACGAAGGATGCGAGTCGGTCTATCCGGCCGGCGAGGGCGTTGATGACATTCGGCGGAGGAGGCTCGTCCGTGCCTCCGTTGAGAGGGAGGCGGCGGTTAGTGCTTCGATCGTCGTGATGATCGCTGGCTATTGGAATGAGATTGGAAGGCAAACTTTTGTTTTTGTAGAATCAAAGATTTCCCACAGACGGCGCCAGCTGACGGAGGGTAGAATCTCCTTCAGATGTTGCTTCCTGTTGATCCGCTGATGGCTGTGATGGGTGGTTAAGATTGGATCTGGAGGCTGTCGCTCCTGAAGCGTGTGGATCTCAATGGGTTGAGGTTTTGGTTGCCGAGTTACCTGCAAGGAAGTCCCGGGATGGTTGTACCACCGAGGACCCTCCGACGATCAAGTTAGTCTAGAGATCTGAGCAGAGTAACGGCTTAGTGGAGTAAAAATGACTTACATTGACCGTCTGAAATAGGGGTTTAAGTAGTGGTAGCAGCAGGTGCAGCAGGCGCGAGAATCACGCCGGCCGTTATGTTCCCGACGTCACGCCCGCGTGAAGAGCGGGAACTCTCATTAATAGCGAGACAGGCTCGTTAATGGAGGATCGTGGTGTCGTGGAACGTGGGATGTGACCGGCGGAGATCTCGCGCATGGCGATATTCGCGGGATGACGGTTACGCCTGCAAGCGGTGCCGTTGGTCGGTCGATAAGACAGAGAAAGATGACCTCGGCGGGAGAGCTCGCGGACGAGCAGGAGAGCCGAGGTATCTTGGTTCTGCGGTAGCTCGGAGACGAGCTGTGAGGCCGAGGAGGCCGGTTATGCAGGAGGGCTCGTAGGTGAGCTAGCGTTTGCTCGGTAGGACGAGCATATGTGTGGTCTGGTCGGCCGCTGTAGGCCCTTTTTTGTATGCTCTGGGACATGTCATCTGTCATGATCTAGGAGATCACCGATATCGAGCATCATCACTTCCTCTTAAATTTAAAATGGCACCAAGATAAGTTTCGAAAAAGGAGATTGTCACTGTCTACACAAAACATGGCAATGGGACCCACACGACATTTACAAGTGGGGCCACTAAGATTTGGCTCTTGAGGAAACCAAAAGGCCATCAATTCACAGTGGGCATTTGCAGCAAGGAGACGTCTCCATTTGCTGGAACCCCCACAAAACAAGGCAAGCTGGTCCTGGACGCAATAAAGGCAACTCTCTCTCTCTCTCTCTCTCTCTCTCTCTCTAAATGTTCTTATTTTGTGTATAATAAGGTAAGAGCAATTTTTGCAGGCTTACGATGTGTTAAATCCGAATCAGCAACTTCGGATTTTATATGGGTTTGAGCTGGTTTCAGGTTTGGGCTGGACGGACGGGTCGGTTTTTTCAGGTTTTCGGGCTTTACCCGGTATAAATATTCAAAGAAATTGGAAGTATAATACTGAAGATGAATTCTACCGAAAATATATATACAAAATTTATAATTTGATAAATTATATAATTTTTATATGTGATAGATTTATATATTACACTAATTACTCACTCATCATGCAATAAATTACAATGAGCACATTATGGTATTTGAAATGAAATATATAAAGCCGGGACCGATATAAGAGACAAGTTTGGTTTGGGCTAGGTTTAGGGTTCGGACGGACGGGTTTAACACTAAACTCATACTCAACTTGAAATATTTTTATTTAATCTTCAATTTGTCCGATCGGATTCGGACGGGTATGGAATGTCTAGAAACCCCAGAAATATCGGGTTGACCCAAACCCGACTTTTCACCCCTATACATAGGGCTACACTTGCACACATTTAGTGTATGGGGGATGAGAAAAGAAATAATAGTCTAGGGTTTTTTAAGCCAACATGATAACTTTGAATCAGGGCACATTAAAAGGAGACACCTCATTAGCCTTTGGGTATCAGCTAACATGCCACTCCCATTTGGAGTAAAGGCCAATTAAAAAACATCAATAAGTTTGCTTTGTAGAAACATAGCAAATCTGAGTGGAATTGGGCCGACAAAGTTTTGTATTTTCAATTGACAGGCGGATTTAGTTTAATTGGTTGATCATCTATCTTTATCAAAATGGGTAAGCAAATTCTAACCTTTTTAGGATTCAATTAGGGTAAATGAGAAAAACATTTGGCCGGGTTGATTAAATCACCACAAACTCAATTGGAACAATGGAAGACAAAGGTAGATATCATTTTACGGGTCCTCGGATAGGTTTCTTATAATTATTTTTGAGGGAAAGATTTCTGATAATTATAAAGGTGTGATAATCTGTATATGTGATAGAAAAAATAAGATCAGAAAGTTAATTAGATTCAGAAGTCTTATGTTACACATGACATTATTATCTTTAACTTGTATATGGTATTTTAGCATAATCCTAACAGTAAATGTACAAAATTAACTCAATACATGTTGGTATGGAAAGTACTAAAAATTTGTGAGAAAGTCTAAATTTTATACACTCCATGTACCTTGCAAATAACCACAAATTGATGTCGAGTTGTAGAACGGACCATTATTCTATTAAAAATCTTGGGGAGTAAGTTTTTTTTTCTAGGGGGCACTAGTCCGGAAGTCCTAACTTACAACACACCCAGAGGACCTATGAATTTGTCCCATAAGCATTAATTTATGGCCACTTCTCCTCTTGGGGTTAATAGAACCCCGCACTCTCTCCAAGAGGGTAAGTGCCTATACCAACCGAGCTTCTTCTCGACATTGGTTAACGAAACTCAAAAAATTATACAACTAACAAGAAACTGCTGATGGTAAAAAACACTTGTCTTCACTTTAATTAAAAAGGTATAATTTAAATAATTGTTATATAATTGTTAAGAGATCAATGAGATATATATTAAATCATCAAGTATATCGAAAATCTACAAGCATATATATCTAAAAACAACTTATGCTGGGGTCGCATAGAACCATTTTATTTGTAATCAACCACAATAAATATAAAAAGTAAGGAAAATATAGTAAAAATAAGTAAAAAGATATCACCCTTGCCATAATAAAGAAAAAATGATCCGTTCACATAAATACAACCATATTTAGATTTTTTGCATATAGAAATATACTAGTAAACTATAGTTTGGAGGGAAATGCTGAGAACTTCTAAAAATTATAAATTATGAAAATGCTTTATTTATAAAGATCATGAAAAGATTTAAATTCCAGAGGATGATTTTGATTTGGTATGACGATAAATAAATAATAACCAATATTTAGCATCCAAGAGTTAGTATGTCACGACTCGAAAATATTAGCTCGTGACCGGTACTTAAATCACGCAACGTTTACAGGCGTAACATAAGTTAAGTAAGCCGAAACCTAGAAATCTAAACCCTTCAAAAGAAGTAAGTAATGAAACATTTGGAAACCTAAAGTACAAATCCTTAAGCGTAAATTAAATTTTTTTTGTTTCTTAAAAATTTCGGCAGCACCTCCTTTGTAAAAACTAGCCTCGAAACGGGTACAAATATAGAATATAAATAAAGCATCCCCAAACGGGAGCAAATCACGCCCAACGGCGGAAACAACCACCATAAGCATATATATGTATACGACGTCCAACGGCGAAGATCAACACAAAGGAAAATGAAAAGCAAGACATCAAACCCACCAAGCGAACATATAACTCATCGCTCTAAGTCTCGCAACTATAAGTCTTGCTAAGTCTTACCACATATACAAACACTAGTTTCTGATCGATGGAGTTGACTAGATACAATAAGAATAATAATAAAAGAGAGGCACGATCCAACATGTACCACCTACCAAAGCAAATCATCCGAATGCAAGCTGTGTGCCACGATGCCGCTACTGATCCATGCGGTCAACCTGCAAGAACTGTGGCACAACGGAGGTGAGTTGCCAGCTCGTGAGTAGAAAACATCATCAGGTAGAAATCGAATAAAACAACGATTCCTAGGTCAACTATATCATAAAGGTAATACTATGATATCTAGGGTGACCGTATCTGCATATATGCCAACAATAATCAATGCCTGTATGCATGTGAATCTCGTCCAACAATATGTAAGGTTTGTCTAGCACCCTATAATGAGTTTTGAAGCACCACATGTCCCAAAATTTGGATTTTGATGGTGCTAAACAAGCATGCAAAGGAATCGATCCTAGAAAATTAGGGTTTCGAAACTAAAGACTTATAAAGTTAGGGTTTCGAGACTACAACCTTTGTAGCTCCCTTTTTCTGGACTCCTTGATCTCTTGGGTGTTGAATGGAGGTCCTCTTGAAGTCCTCTCGCGTCCACGACGATCCGCCCGGAGTTCCCCGTCCAAGCTCGCAACTTCGCAAAACCGAAGAGAACACTCTAAACAAGTTGGCTAAACTTGTGTAGAATGAAGTTGTGGTTAAGATTCTCACTTCAAAACCTTTCTTTATGTGTGTATTACTCACTAGAAGAAACTAGAGAGCAAATATGAAGGAGGAAGAAGATGGTGGCAATATTTTAACAAGAGGTGAAAATATGACAAGCATAAGAAAAGAAATGAAATATATCCTTTTATATTTTATTCCTTCTCACTTCAAACCATGGTTAAACCTCTTGGTTGGTATTTAATTAGGGTTTAAACCATGTAAGGAAAGGTTAATCTAAGGTTAAGGGTAGGTGAGAATGGTTAGGTTAAGGAAGAGTGTAGAAGCAAGTGAAGATTATCCTTTCCTTTTTCCATTTTGTTTTAAACCTTAAATCAAATAAAACACAAAAGATTTATCCATGGTGTGAGTCTCATATTGCGATCATTTCCATGTGTAAACAACCATGATAGATGGGTGTATGTATGTATGTATGTATGTATGTATGTATGCACATCCATATGTGCATGAAACTAGCAAGAAAGAAAGAAAGAAAAACATACATGCATGCACACATCCATCATCTAAGAAAAGGTTTTAAGTGAGAAAACTAATGGTTAAATGATAAATCAACACTTGATTTATCAATCCGGCCATATCACATATGACCCCACCAAAAGCAAGCCGCCCGATCAATGTACGGTATCATATACGCGCATTTTAATCGGGTCCATGCGCATATCGCATACGCGCACCACAACGTTTCGCCTGGACTGGGTAACTCCTGTGTGGGACTCTAAGACTCGTCAATACGCCGGCAGAGGGTGATGATCATATCAGGTACCCTCAAGCCGCAAGCGGTCAGCTAAACGTAACGGCCACCCGGGTATTGAGCGATCAGAAGAAAACAAGCGAACCTGCTACAACTCCCGTCGAGCCATCCGGCAACACTACCGTACAGTCCGGTCTCTTCGTCAGATATGCTGCATATTGAGCCTAGGGATGGTCACGTCGATCCTAATAACTCAATAAGTCGTGCCGGTGAATGGTCTATAACAGATCGAGAAACTACTGATAACACTTATCAGCAAATCTCAGCAGCCCAGGCCAGGGACTTACTGATATAACCAGTCGGGCACAGTATAGCATCAACTCCCAATACCGGAAGAGACGAAACCCCTCCTATCGCTCATTGCCTTCGTGTGACTCGGGACTGTACCCAACGGCCACCTGTTTGCACGACTCAGTAGAGCCGTGGTAGGGTGGCAATCAAAGTACAGTGGGAGAACACACAAGACTCCATGACGATCTCGGGTCTACAGACTAACCTGTACCAGTGTCACCTGAGAACTGCTATCCGACGATAGATATAATTCCATATAGGAGTTCTCAGTGAGTCCGTCCTGTGTACCCAGTCACCACTGAGCACCCGTATATGATCTTGATGTCAAACATCGATGAATATGGGAACATCCATCGCCCATCGTATGGGTCTAGTATCATATACGCTAGTCTACTCTGGTATATCAATGCCCCGTCTCGATATACCTACGACTAGGGACTTTCCAGGATATGCTTATAGACTACAGATGTCCCACTAGTTTGATCTCCATCATAATCAGAGCAGTCAAGCTAATATCCTCAGGGCTTTATCAGCATGTATGAGTGAATAATAAGCATGATCAAATCAACACGACAGATAAAGAAGAACCAGATAGCGTACTATCATGTCGAGCAAGAATGCATACTGAATATATATACATGTATAGATACATCCACTATGACATAATGGCCTCTAGGGCATACATATATCCAACAATCTCCCACTTGCACTAAGGCCAGTTATTGGCGTATCTCATACCCAAAATCTCAAAAAGTCGCTCATGCTGCGGCTGAGGGAGGGCCTTGGTGAATGGATCCGCGGCGTTATTCTTTGTGTCTACTCTCATAATCTGGATCTCGCGGCGATCAACAATCTCCCGGATCAAATGAAAACGCCTCAGGATGTGTCTGGATCGCTGATGGGATCTGGGCTCCTTGGCTAACGCCATAACCCCATTATTATCACAATACAAAGGTATTGGATCAATAATGGTTGGAACTACTCCTAGCTCCGAGACGAACTTCTTCATCCAGACGGCTTCCTTGGCGGTATCATTTGCAGCAATGTACTCAGCTTCCATCGTAGAGTCTGCAACGGTATCTTGTTTGGAACTCTTCCAACTCACTGCCCCTCCATTAAGGGTAAATACAAACCCAGAGATAGATTTGCTGTCGTCCTTATCGCTCTGGAAGCTCGAATCGGTAAAGGCCTCCATTTGGAGATCTCCATTACCATACACCAAGAACAATTCTTTAGTCCTTCGCAAGTATTTAAGAATGTTCTTCACAGCTGTCCAGTGATTCTCCCCTGGGTTAGATTGATACCTGCTTACAACACTAAGTGCATAAGCTACATCTGGGCGTGTACATAACATCGCATACATTATAGATCCTACTGCCGAAGCATAGGGTATAATACTCATGCGAGATCTCTCTTCATCGGTCTTTGGGCAAGAATCCTTGGAGAGAGTGGCCCCATGGCAAGCGGGTAAGGCACCCCGTTTGGAGTCTTCCATACTAAACCTTTTTAGGATGGTGTCAATGTACCTGGTTTGGGACAATCCCAATAACCTTTTGGATCTATCCCTATAGATCCTTATGCCCAGGATGTATGTGGCATCACCCAGGTCCTTCATGGAGAACCTCAGTGATAAGAAAGATTTGACCGACTGTAGCATAGGAATATCATTTCCTATCAGAAGAATGTCATCCACGTACAATACGAGGAATGTGACAGCTCTTCCTACAGCCTTCTTATAAACACAAGGTTCATCTGGATTTTTTATGAAATCAAACTCTTTGATAACATCATCGAAAAAGATGTTCCAACTCCGAGATGCCTGCTTTAACCCATATATGGATTTAAGCAATCTACATGCTTTCCCGCTGCTCCCACTGTCAATGAAGCCTTCTGGCTGATCCATATAAACGCATTCTTCTAAATCTCCATTTAGAAATGCTGTTTTAACGTCCATCTGCCAGATTTCATAGTCGTAGTGAGCAGCAATAGCAAGTAGGATCCGAATGGATTTAAGCATGGCTACGGGCGAAAAAGTTTCGTCATAGTCCAAACCAGATCTTTGACGAAAGCCTTTCGCCACAAGTCTTGCCTTATAAGTCTCTACCTGCCCATCTACACCAATCTTTCTTTTAAAGATCCATTTGCATCCCACAGGTTTTACCCCAGGGGGTACAACGTCCAAAGTCCATACTTTGTTGGTGTACATAGACTCCATTTCGGATCTCATGGCATCCAGCCACTTCACAGAGTCTCTACTCGTGATATCTTGCTGAAAACTGGTAGGATCATCATCATCCATGATACAGTCTTCTCTGTCACCATCAATGAGGAAACCGTAGTACCTCTCCGGTGGGCGAGAAGTCCTACCAGACCTACGGAGTGGCCGAGGTTCTTCAGTTTCTGTTGCAACAGCCGGTTCAACCAAATCGTCATTTGTAGTTTGTGTCTCTAGAACCTCTTCTAGATCCACCACCTTGCCATCATCTTTGTCTGTGAAAAACTCTTTTTCCAAGAATGTGGCATGTTGAGAAACGAACACTTTTTGTTCCTCTATGTGGTAGAATAGATATCCATAAGAATTCTTTGGATATCCCATAAAGTTACAGATGACTGACTGTGTCTCGAGTTTGTCCGGATTCTGCTTTTTAACATAGGCCGGGCAACCCCAAATCTTAATTCTCTTAAGAGATGGTCTCTTCCCATGCCATATCTCATATGGCGTGGTAGACACGGTTTTGGTTGGAACCCTGTTTAGCAGAAACGCTGCAGTCTCCAATGCATGCCCCCAAAATGAGACTGGTAACTCAGCGTCACTCATCATGGACCGGACCATATCTAATAGGGTCCTATTCCATCGTTCTGACACACCGTTGTGCTGTGGTGTGTAAGGAGGAGTGAGTTGAGAGAAAATTCCATTCTCTTTTAAGAAGTTTGCAAATTCTGCACTGAGATACTCACCACCTCGATTTGATCGAAGCATCTTGATACTCAAGCCGGTTTGTTTTTCTACTTCTTGTTTATATTCAATGAATTTCTCGAAAGCTTCGGACTTGTATTTTAATAAAAATACATGACCGAATCTTGAGAAGTCGTCAGTGAATGTAATGAAGTATGAAAAATCGCCTCTAGCCTGTGTAGACATTGGCCCACATACATTACTATGTATGAGGCCCAGGAGCTGAGTAGCTCTTTCTCCATGTCCGGTAAACGGAGTTTTGGTCATTTTACCCTTGATACAAGACTGGCAAGTCGCATAAGATTTATATTCAAAAGAATTTAAATATCCATCTTTGTGTAACTTGTTTAGTCTTGTTTCGTTAATATGACCAAGTCTACAGTGCCAAAGAAAAGCTTCATTTAATTCTGAAAGTTTTCTTTTATTAGTGTGTTGTATACTGAAAACTGTGTGTTGATTTAGGACATATATTCCGTTGTTAAGCATACCATACCCAACCAACATTTGATTCAGGTGAATGTTCATAATATTGTTCTGCAATACAAAATTATATCCTTCATTGTCCAACAAAGAAACAGATATTATATTACATAGCATACTTGGTACAAAATAACATGGATTCAAAACCAAAATACATCCAGATGGCAACCCCAAGTGATACTCTCCCACTGCGACTGTATGTACATTGGAACCATTTCCAACGCGGAGAGTATGATCACCTGTCTTCAAAACCTTGCTATTTCTCAGCCCCTGCATAGAATTGCAAATGTGAGAACCTGAACCGGTATCCAATACCCAGAAAGCAGAGTTTATAGAAAAACAGTTTTCAGTCACAAACGCACATGAAGCAGAAGCATCAACATGCTTCTTCTTAAGACTTAAGTACTCCGTGCAATTGCGCTTCCAATGTCCTGTCTTGTGGCAATGAAAACATTCGCCCTTCCCCGAGTCTCCATCCTTGGACTTTCCCTTTCCCTTCACCTTTTTAACTCCGCCTTTAGGATTAGTGGGTTTCTTCTTTTTCTTTCCCTTGGCCTTAGCTTTCGGGCGAGAAGAGGAAGACTGTCCAATAGTCATAACGGGAGTTTTTGCTAACTTCATGGTGCTCTCTGCACTCCTTAACATATTAAGGAGTTCAGGGAGTTCCTTCTCCATGCCATGCATGTTGAAGTTCACTATGAACTGAGCAAAGGTGGAGGGGAGGGACTGCAGAATAATATCTATATATTGTTCATTGTCCATCGTCCATCCAAGGTCCTCAAGCTCTTCTATAAGAGCTATCATTTTCAGAACATGGTCTCCTACTGGTGTGCCAGGGGCTATTCGCATCTGAAACAATTTCCTTGATGCTTCGTATCGTAATACGCGGGATTACTCCCCATACAACTCCTTTGTATGGAGCAATATACCGTGAATGTCCATGTCCTCGTGCTGCTTTTGATGTGTGTTGTCCATCGATGCAAGCGCGAGGCATTTGGCCGTGGCACAGTCAGCGTCCCATGTCTTGCGGACTTCAATGTCCGCAACTGAGGATTTTGGACCAGGGATGGGCGGGGCTGAAGCCGTGAGGACATATGATACTTTATCATAAGTCAAGGCGATTTTCAGATTCCTCAGCCAGTCTTTATAGTTGGTCCCATTCAGTTTGTTTTTATCTAGTAAAAGCTTGAGTCCAGTCATGGGTATCTGCCATTAAGAGAGAGAAAAGAATACACTCAGCGAAAGCTCTTGCATAGATCAGATTGGTTATTATCTTGTCTAATCGATGTTTCCCACTGCTTTTATCGAGTTTTTCTTTCAAACCTTAAAAATAAAAACTAGCCAGGATTAATTACAGTCTACAACTTCGCTAACCGTTCAGCCAGGCCAGTGTCGGTACTTGAGGGAGGTTCCCCGTGCTTTCGCACGGACCTAATTAGAGTAAACCTTGTTTTCCCAGAGGCGGAGCCCCGTTAACACCTTTCTAGACACCTAATGAGTTAGCTAATTGTAAAATGTAAAACTCTCCTAGGAGCAACTATTGCTCACAGTGGGATCGGGATCCAACCATCACATGGAAGGTATGCAATCTCATTGCAAATTTCAACTATTGAAATTCTCGATGTGGTTTTTACCCCTAATACTCGTGACCTTGGCTAAGGTCAACAAATCACGAGCACTAGTCAAGCTCAACCCGTCATTTCTTGATTGATTAGGCCCGTTCACATGACCCTTGGCTAAGGTCAACAAAGTCATATGCCCGTCCTAATTAATCTGCATCATATGCGTTTGTAGGAAGACATCACTTAGCTACCGTACACTACGCCTTGGCTAAGGTCAACAAACGTAGCACGAATACTAAGTACTCTACTTCCTAAAATGACGGAGGGTTGCAGATGATTTTTAAGAAAATCTTTAACGCTTTGAGCTTGATATCGTTGTAGAATCAAGTGGTTTTTAAAAGGAGTGGCTTAAGCTCCGCAGTTTTGAAATATAGCTTTTTCATAAAAAGCCGAGTGGTTTTTCAAATCCGATTCTACAACATCTTTTAGGTTTATTTTCTTTACATTAATCACATTAATGTAATCCCATCATTTAAGTCCTTAAGCCAATCACAGAAAAGAAACGAAAATAACACGTACGCTTATGCCATCCGCATTCGCCGCAATGTTCCGTTATGCACCGTTAGGTTACTTAACTAACGGCATACCGGGACTGGACTAGCGCGGATGTAAAACAAAAGCAACGTCTACTATATATCATATATATATAATATGTCATTCGTCTCAGATATCACAGAACACAGGCAGCAGAAACATAGATATAATGTTGGATATACTAGGACGCCCGTATTTAGTATTTAGCCAGAATAGAAAATACGGATTCCACAGTCGCGATGAATAGCCAAGCCCACACCCTGGACCCCTACGAGAACGGCAAGTGACCCTACCAATTCTGGAGTTTAGGAGACCCGGTCTCGACTCCTCGAGATGGCCTCCCACTGAACCCCAGAACCCGGTCACCTGTGCTCCCCTCCTTGGGTCCATCCTAATGCGGAAAAGTAAATAATATATAACACTGGTGACACAACCTCAACCCGGAAGTGCCCCAAATAAATGAATATTACATTACATTTGAATTTACATGAATGAAAATATAAAACTCTCATCTCACATAAAACCCCCCGGCTATTCAATCGTGACAATCCTGCACATCATATCTCAGCAACACATAATATCTCATATCATCAACGTAAGTAAATATGCATACCCCAATTGTCGTTGATGTATAGCAACGAAACCGGCGATATCGTACATACTACACTTACGGTCACAGAAAAGAAAGTGTAAAACTACAATATTTGGAATCCACATTCTCTTAAGACATCATAAATGCGAAATATCACATATTTCGTATTTCATGCCTAAACTATATGAATTCCACATATTGTATCACATTCCAGATAAACAGACAGTATTAAAGTTTTTCGAACGAACGATCAAGTACTCAAGATTCACTAAAGCTCAACACTTGAGCAGGGTTCAAAAATCCGGAGTGTGACACAGTAGTAGCGGTCCAGCCGTAGAAGGGTCAAGCCAACGCCTCACATGTGGTACGCCGTACTGCCCCAAACCCTAAGGTTCAAAGGGCAGTTCAAGACGGTCACATAATCGAGTTAAGGTTTGTTGTCTTCTAGAGGGACCACCACAAAAAGACTTGCACGTATCTCCAAAGTATTTAAACCCCGTAAATAGTGAGCAAATGATACTCGTTCAAACACTTCAATACTTTCTACTTTACCCCGAAAAACTACGAAATGAAAATACCGATCGAATCTATGCGTCCAAAACCATCTCCAGAAAATGCAGTACTATATTCAGATTAAACATATCTAAAACACTGTACAAGCAGACATAAGAATTATAGTGCAATTTTCATGCAATGATACCACTATACGGCCGCGGATCCGCGGCCTAAGCAAGGAATTGCCGCGGTTCCGCGGCCATATATACTGTTCATGTCATCGTATTTCACCATAATTCTTAGTTTTCCCTGCTGTATTTTTTAAGTATTTTTAATTCTGAAAAAGGTCAGATTTTAGAATTTGTCCAGAGAGGGTCCAAAAAAATCGTATTTTTGTCCGATCGGGATTTTTACTTCGTAAAAGCGTCGCCTAATGTTCTAGGTTGGCTCTGATACCAATGTAAGGTTTGTCTAGCACCCTATAATGAGTTTTGAAGCATCACATGTCCCAAAGTTTGGATTTTGATGGTGCTAAATAAGCATGCAAAGGAATCGATCCTAGAAAATTAGGGTTTCGAAACTAAAGACTTATAAAGTTAGGGTTTCGAGACTACAACCTTTATAGCTCTCTTTTTCTGGACTCCTTGGCCTCTTGGGTGTTGAATGGAGGTCCTCTTAAAGTCCTCTCACATCCACGACGATCCGCCCGGAGTTCCCCGTCCAAGCTCGCAACTTCGCAAAACCGAAGAGAACACTCTAAACAAGTTGGCTAAACTTGTGTAGAATGAAGTTGTGGTTAAGATTCTCACTTCAAAACCCTTTCTTTATGTGTGTATTACTCATTAGAAGAAACTAGAGAGCAAATATGAAGGAGGAAGAAGATGGTGGTAATATTTTAACAAGAGGTGAAAATATGACAAGCATAAGAAAAGAAATGAAATATATCCTTTTATATTTTATTCCTTCTCACTTCAAACCATGGTTAATTCTCTTGGTTGGTATTTAATTAGGGTTTAAACCATGTAAGGAAAGGTTAATCTAAGGTTAAGGGTAGGTGAGAATGGTTAGGTTAAGGAAGAGTGTAGAAGCAAGTGAAGATTATCCTTTCCTTTTTCCATTTTGTTTTAAACCTTAAATCAAATAAAACACAAAAGATTTATCCATGGTGTGAGTCTCATATTGCCACCATTTCCATGTGTAAACAACCATGATAGATGGGTGTATGTATGTATGTATGTATGTATGCACATCCATATGTGCATGAAACTAGCAAGAAAGAAAGAAAGAAAAACATGCATGCATCCATCATCTAAGAAAAGGTTTTAAGTGAGAAAACTAATGGTTAAATGATAAATCAACACTTGATTTATCAATCCGGCCATATCACATATGACCCCACCAAAAGCAAGCCGCCCGATCAATGTACGGTATCATATACATGCATTTTAATCGGGTCCATGCGCATATCGCATACGCGCATCACAACGTTTCGCCTGGACTGGGTAACTCCTGTGTGGGACTCTAAGACTCGTCAATACGCCGGCAGAGGGTGATGATCATATCAGGTACCCTCAAGCCGCAAGCGGTCAGCTAAACGTAACGGCCACCCGGGTATTGAGCGATCAGAAGAAAACAAGCGAACCTGCTACAACTCCCGTCGAGCCATCCGGCAACACTACCGTACAGTCCGGTCTCTTCGTCAGATATGCTGCATATTGAGCCTAGGGATGGTCACGTCGATCCTAATAACTCAATAAGTCGTGCCGGTGAATGGTCTATAACAGATCGAGAAACTACTGATAACACTTATCAGCAAATCTCAGCAGCCCTGGCCAGGGACTTACTGATATAACCAGTCGGGCACAGTACATCATCAACTCCCAATACCGGGAGAGACAAAACCCCTCCTATCGCTCATTGCCTTCGTGTGACTCGGGACTGTACCCAACGGCCACCTGTTTGCACGACTCAGTAGAGCCGTGGTAGGGTGGCAATCAAAGTACAGTGGGAGAACACACAAGACTCCATGACGATCTCGGGTCTACAGACTAACCTGTACCAGTGTCACCTGAGAACTGCTATCCGACGATAGATATAATTCCATATAGGAGTTCTCAGTGAGTCCGTCCAGTGTACCCAGTCACCACTGAGCACCCGTATATGATCTTGATGTCAAACATCGATGAATGTGGGAACATCCATCGCCCATCGTATGGGTCTAGTATCATATACGCTAGTCTACTCTGGTATATCAATGCCCCGTCTCGATATACCTACGACTAGGGACTTTCCAGGATATGCTTATAGACTACAGATGTCCCACTAGTATGATCTCCATCATAATCAGAGCAGTCAAGCTAATATCCTCAGGGCTTTATCAGCATGTATGAGTGAATAATAAGCATGATCAAATCAACACGTCAGATAAAGAAGAACCGGATAGCGTACTATCATGTCGAGCAAGAATGCATACTGAATATATATACATGTATAGATACATCCACTATCACATAATGGCCTCTCGGGCATACATATATCTAACAATCTCCCACTTGCACTAAGGCCGGTTATTGGCGTATCTCATACCCAACATCTCAAAAAGTCGCTCATGCTGCGGCTGAGGGAGGACCTTGGTGAATGGATCCGCGGCGTTATTCTTTGTGTCTGCTCTCCTAATCTCGATCTCGCGGCGATCAACAATCTCCCGGATCAAATGAAAACGTCTCAGGATGTGTCTGGATCGCTGATGGGATCTGGGCTCCTTGGCTAACGCCATAAACCCATTATTATCACAATACAAAGGTATTGGATCAATAATGGTTGGAACTACTCCTAGCTCCGAGACGAACTTCTTCATCCAGACGGCTTCCTTGGCGGCATCATTTGCAGCAATGTACTCAGCTTCCATCGTAGAGTCTGCAACGGTATCTTGTTTGGAACTCTTCCAACTCACTGCCCCTCCATTAAGGGTAAATACAAACCCAGAGAAAGATTTGCTGTCGTCCTTATCGCTCTGGAAGCTCGAATCGGTAAAGGCCTCCATTTGGAGATCTCCATTACCATACACCAAGAACAATTCTTTAGTCCTTCGCAAGTACTTAAGAATGTTCTTCACAGCTGTCCAGTGATTCTCCCCTGGGTTAGATTGATACCTGCTTACAACACTAAGTGCATAAGCTACATCTGGGCGTGTACATAACATCGCATACATTATAGATCCTACTGCCGAAGCATAGGGTATAATACTCATGCGTGCTCTCTCTTCATCGGTCTTTGGGCAAGAATCCTTGGAGAGAGTGACCCCATGGCAAGCGGGTAAGGCACCCCGTTTGGAGTCTTCCATACTAAACCTTTTTAGGATGGTGTCAATGTACCTGGTTTGGGACAATCCCAATAACCTTTTGGATCTATCCCTATAGATCCTTATGCCCAGGATGTATGTGGCATCACCCAGGTCCTTCATGGAGAACCTCAGTGATAAGAAAGATTTGACCGACTGTAGCATAGGAATATCATTTCCTATCAGAAGAATGTCATCCACGTACAATACGAGGAATGTGACAGCTCTTCCTACAGCCTTCTTATAAACACAAGGTTCATCTGGATTTTTGATGAAATCAAACACTTTGATAACATCATCGAAACAGATGTTCCAACTCCGAGATGCCTGTTTTAACCCATATATGGATTTAAGCAATCTACATGCTTTCCCGCTGCTCCCACTGTCAATGAAGCCTTCTGGCTGATCCATATAAACGCATTCTTCTAAATCTCCATTTAGAAATGCTGTTTTAACGTCCATCTGCCAGATTTCATAGTCGTAGTGAGCAGCAATAGCAAGTAGGATCCGAATGGATTTAAGCATGGCTACGGGCGAAAAAGTTTCGTCATAGTCCAAACCTGGTCTTTGACGAAAGCCTTTCACCACAAGTCTTGCCTTATAGGTCTCTACCTGCCCATCTACACCAATCTTTCTTTTAAAGATCCATTTGCACCCCACAGGTTTTACCCCAGGGGGTACAACGTCCAAAGTCCATACTTTGTTGGTGTACATAGACTCCATTTCGGATCTCATGGCATCCAGCCACTTCACAGAGTCTCTACTCGTGATATCTTGCTGAAAACTGGTAGGATCATCATCATCCATGATACAGTCTTCTCTGTCACCATCAATGAGGAAACCGTAGTACCTCTCCGGTAGGCGAGAAGTCCTACCAGACCTACGGAGTGGCCGAGGTTCTTCAGTTTCTGTTGCAACAGCCGGTTCAACCAAATCGTCATTTGTAGTTTGTGTCTCTAGAACCTCTTCTAGATCCACCACCTTGCCATCATCTCTGTCTGTGAAAAACTCTTTTTCCAAGAATGTGGCATGTTGAGAAACGAACACTTTTTGTTCCTCTTTGTGGTAGAATAGATATCCATAAGAATTCTTTGGATATCCCACAAAGTTACACATGACTGACTGTGTCTCGAGTTTGTCCGGATTCTGCTTTTTAACATAGGCCGGGCAACCCCAAATCTTAATTCTCTTAAGAGATGGTCTCTTCCCATGCCATATCTCATATGGCGTGGTAGACACGGTTTTGGTTGGAACCCTGTTTAGCAGAAACGCTGCAGTCTCCAATGCATGCCCCCAAAATGAGACTGGTAACTCAGCGTCACTCATCATGGACCGGACCATATCTAATAGGGTCCTATTCCATCGTTCTGACACACCGTTGTGCTGTGGTGTGTAAGGAGGAGTGAGTTGAGAGAGAATCCCATTCTCTTTTAAGAAGTTTGCAAATTCTGCACTGAGATACTCACCACCTCGATCTGATCGAAGCATCTTGATACTCAAGCCGGTTTGTTTTTCTACTTCTTGTTTATATTCAATGAATTTCTCGAAAGCTTCGGACTTGTATTTTAATAAAAATACATGACCGAATCTTGAGAAGTCGTCAGTGAATGTAATGAAGTATGAAAAATCGCCTCTAGCCTGTGTAGACATTGGCCCACATACATCACTATGTATGAGGCCCAGGAGCTGAGTAGCTCTTTCTCCATGTCCGGTAAACGGAGTTTTGGTCATTTTACCCTTGATACAAGACTGGCAAGTCGCATAAGATTTATATTCAAAAGAATTTAAATATCCATCTTTGTGTAACTTGTTTAGTCTTGTTTCGTTAATATGACCAAGTCTACAGTGCCAAAGAAAAGCTTCATTTAATTCTGAAAGTTTTCTTTTATTAGTGTGTTGTATACTGAAAACTGTGTGTTGATTTAGGACATATATTCCGTTGTTAAGCGTACCATACCCAACCAACATTTGATTCAGGTGAATGTTCATGACATTGTTCTGCAATACAAAATTATATCCTTCATTGTCCAACAAAGAAACGGATATTATATTACATAGCATACTTGGTACAAAATAACATGGATTCAAAACCAAAATATATCCAGATGGCTACCCCAAGTGATACTCTCCCACTGCGACTGCATGTACATTGGAACCATTTCCAACGCGGAGAGTATGGTCACCTGTCTTCAAAACCTTGCTATTTTTCAGCCCCTGCATAGAACTGCAAATGTGAGAACCTGAACCGGTATCCAATACCCAGGAAGCAGAGTTTATAGAAAAACAGTTTTCAGTCGCAAACGCACCTGAAGCAGAAGCATCAACATGCTTCTTCTTGAGACTTAAGTACTCCGTACAATTGCGCTTCCAATGTCCTGTCTTGTGGCAATGAAAACATTCGCCCTTCCCCGAGTCTCCAGCCTTGGACTTTCCCTTTCCCTTCACCTTTTTAACTCCGCCCTTAGGATTAGTGGGTTTCTTCTTTTTCTTTCCCTTGGCCTTAGCTTTCGGGCGAGAAGAGGAAGACTGTCCAATAGTCATAACGGGAGTTTTTGCTAACTTCAAGGTGCTCTCTGCACTCCTTAACATATTAAGGAGTTCAGGGAGTTCCTTCTCCATGCCATGCATGTTGAAGTTCACTATGAACTGAGCAAAGGTGGAGGGGAGGGACTGCAGAATAATATCTATATATTGTTCATTATCCATCGTCCATCCAAGGTCCTCAAGCTCTTCTATAAGAGCTATCATTTTCAGAACATGGTCTCCTACTGGTGTGCCAGGGGCCATTCACATCTGAAATAATTTCCTTGATGCTTCGTATCGTAATACGCGGGATTGCTCCCCATACAACTCCTTTGTTTGGAGCAATATACCGTGAATGTCCATGTCCTCGTGCTGCTTTTGATGTGTGTTGTCCATCGATGCAAGCGCGAGGCATTTGGCCGTGGCACAGTCAGCGCCCATGTCTTGTGGACTTCAATGTCCGCAACTGAGGATTTTGGACCAGGGATGGGCGGGGCTGAAGCCGTGAGGACATATGATACTTTATCATAAGTCAAGGCGATTTTCAGATTTCTCAGCCAGTCTTTATAGTTGGTCCCATTCAGTTTGTTTTTATCTAGTAAAAGCTTGAGTCCAGCCATGGGTATCTGCCATTAAGAGAGAGAAAATAATACACTCAGCAAAAGCTCTTGCATAGATCAGATTGGTTATTATCTTGTCTAATCGATGTTTCCCACTGCTTTTATCGAGTTTTTCTTTCAAACCTTAAAAATAAAAACTAGCCAGGATTAATTACAGTCTACAACTTCGCTAACCGTTCAGCCAGGCCAGTGTCGGTACTTGAGGGAGGTTCCCCGTGCTTTCGCACGGACCTAATTAGAGTAAACCTCGTTTTCCCAGAGGCGGAGCCCCGTTAACACCTTTCTAGACACCTAATGAGTTAGCTAATTGTAAACTGTAAAACTCTCCTAGGAGCAACTATTGCTCACAGTGGGATCGGGATCCAACCATCACATGGAAGGTATGCAATCTCATTGCAAATTTCAACTATTGAAATTCCCGATGTGGTTTTTACCCCTAATACTCATGACCTTAGCTAAGGTCAACAAATCACGAGCACTAGTCAAGCTCAACCCGTCATTTCTTTATTGATTAGGCCCGTTTACATGACCTTTGGCTAAGGTCAACAAAATCATATGCCCGTCCTAATTAATCTGCATCATATGCGTTTGTAGGAAGACATCACTTAGCTACCATACACTACGCCTTGGCTAAGGTCAACAAACGTAGCACGAATACTAAGTACTCTACTTCCTAAAATGACGGAGGGTTGAAGATGATTTTTAAGAAAATCTTTAACGCTTTGAGCTTGATATCGTTGTAGAATCAAGTGGTTTTTAAAAGTAGTGGCTTAAGCTCCGCAGTTTTGAAATATAGCTTTTTCATAAAAAGCCGAGTGGTTTTTCAAATCCGATTCTACAACATCTTTTAGGTTTATTTTTTTTACATTAATCACATTAATGTAATTCCATCATTTAAGTCCTTAAGCCAATTACAGAAAAGAAACGAAAATAACACGTACGCTTATGCCATCCGCATTCGCCGCAATGTTCCGTTATGCACCGTTAGGTTACTTAACTAACGGCATACCGGGACGGGACTAGCGCGGATGTAAAACATAAGCAACGTCTACTATATATCATATATATATAATATGTCATTCGTCTCAGATATCACAGAACACAGGCAACAGAAACATAGATATAATGTGGGATATACTAGGACGTCCGTATTTAGTATTTAGCCAGAATAGAAAATACGGATTCCACAGTCGCGATGAATAGCCAAACCCACACCCTGGACCCCTACGAGAACGGCAAGTGACCCTACCAATTCTGGAGTTTAGGAGACCCGGTCTCGACTCCTCGAGATGGCCTCCCACTGAACCCCAGAACCCGGTCACCTGTGCTCCCCTCCTTGGGTCCATCCTAATGCGGAAAAGTAAATAATATACAACACTGGTGACACAACCTCAACCCGGAAGTGCCCCAAATAAAAGAATATTGCATTACATTTGAATTTACATGAATGAAAGTATAAAACTCTCATCTCACATTAAACCCCCCGGCTATTCAATCGCGACAATCCTGCACATCATTTCTCAGCAACACATAATATCTCATATCATCAACGTAAATAAATATGCATACCCCAATTGTCGTTGATGTATAGCAACGAAACCGACGATATCGTACATACTACACTTACGGTCACAGAAAAGAAAGTGTAAAACTACAATATTTGGAATCCACATTCTCTTTAGACATCATAAATGCGAGATATCACATATTTCGTATTTCATGCCTAAACTATATGAATTCCACATATTGTATCACATTCCAGATAAACAGACAGTATTAAAGTTTTTCGAACGAACGATCAAGTACTCAAGATTCACTAAAGCTCAACACTTGAGCAGGGTTCAAAAATCCGGAGTGTGACACAGTAGTAGCGGTCCAGCCGTAGAAGGGTCAAGCCAACGCCTCACATGTGGTACGCCGTACTGCCCCAAACCCTAAGGTTCAAAGGGCAGTTCAAGACGGTCACATAATCGAGTTAAGGTTTGTTGTCTTCTAGAGGGACCACCACAAAAAGACTTGCACGTATCTCCAAAGTATTTAAACCCCGTAAATAGTGAGTAAATGATACTCGTTCAAACACTTCAATAGTTTCTACTTTACCCCGAAAAACTACGAAATGAAAATACCGATCGAATCTATGCGTCCAAAACCATCTCCAGAAAATGCAGTACTATATTCAGATTAAACATACCTAAAACACTGTACAAGCAGACATAAGAATTATAGTGCAATTTTCATGCAATGATACCACTATACGGCCGCGGATCCGCGGCCTAAGCAAGGAATTGCCGCGGTTCCGCGGCCATATGAACTGTTCATGTCATCGTATTTCACCATAATTCTTAGTTTTCCCTGCTGTATTTTTTAAGTATTTTTAATTCTGAAAAAGGTCAGATTTTAGAATTTGTCCAGAGAGGGTCCAAAAAAATCGTATTTTTGTCCGATCGGGATTTTTACTTCGTAAAAGCGTCGCCTAATGTTCTAGGTTGGCTCTGATACCAATGTAAGTTTTGTCTAGCACCCTATAATGAGTTTTGAAGCATCACATGTCCCAAAGTTTGGATTTTGATGGTGCTAAATAAGCATGCAAAGGAATCGATCCTAGAAAATTAGGGTTTCGGAACTAAAGACTTATAAAGTTAGGGTTTCGAGACTACAACCATTGTAGCTCCCTTTTTCTGGACTCCTTGGTCTCTTGGGTGTTGAATGGAGGTCCTCTTGAAGTCCTCTCGCGTCCACGACGATCCGCCCGGAGTTCCCCGTCCAAGCTCGCAACTTCGCAAAACCGAAGAGAACACTCTAAACAAGTTGGCTAAACTTGTGTAGAATGAAGTTGTGGTTAAGATTCTCACTTCAAAACCCTTTCTTTATGTGTGTATTACTCACTAGAAGAAACTAGAGAGCAAATATAAAGGAGGAAGAAGATGGTGGCAATATTTTAACAAGAGGTGAAAATATGACAAGCATAAGAAAAGAAATGAAATATATCCTTTTATATTTTATTCCTTCTCACTTCAAACCATGGTTAAATATCTTGGTTGGTATTTAATTAGGGTTTAAACCATGTAAGGAAAGGTTAATCTAAGGTTAAGGGTAAGTGAGAATGGTTAGGTTAAGGAAGAGTGTAGAAGCAAGTGAAGATTGTCCTTTCCTTTTTCCATTTTGTTTTAAACCTTAAATCAAATAAAACACAAAAGATTTATCCATGGTGTGAGTCTCATATTGCCACCATTTCCATGTGTAAACAACCATGATAGATGGGTGTATGTATGTTGTAAGTCCGTGTTGCCCACCCCGGTGCTTACGGGGAGGCGGAAAACATAATAAAAATCGGATTTTTAATGACTTAGGCAACATGGACTATGCTTGTGAGGATCTTTGCTAAACATAAACTAGCTAACCCTAACTACAAAGTAGCTAAGTGAAGAAAGGTTATACCTTTGGTCTTTAGTCCTTCTCTCCTTGCTCCTAGGTATGGTAGAAAGAGTTCACCTTGCTTGTCTTCTCCCGTCAAAGAAGGATCCACCCGAAAGCCACCACCTTTAGCTTCAACTCCAAGCTAGGAGTAACTAGAGTACAAGATATGCTAAGACTTGAACCCTAGAAGTGAGTAGAGAAGATCAAGAGAGGGTTTTTCTCAAGCCCTTTTTGTTTCTCAACACATGAGAGGGAGAGAGCTTGAGGGAGAGGATGAGCAAGAGAGAGAAAAGATATGATAGAATGAAAAAATAGTGAGCCATTCTCACTAATATGTGAGGATAATTTTAATTAGATAATTAGCTTGAAAATTGTCATGATAAATCATGAATTGACCATTATCATTTCATTTTTGCAAAGATCAAAGAGCATCTTCCAAATGAAATGATTATGGTCAAGTTGTCAACATGGTCAACAAGTCAATGAAGTCAAATTGTCAACAACAACCATGCACAATAATTAAGCTAATTATCAATTAACAATAATCCACACAAAAACAATAGGGTTAATAAAATGACAAATGCCATTAACCCAAAACAAGGTCCTCTCCCCCAATCTCAAGCAACTGTGCATACGCACCCGCATTCGTGATCCGAGGAACACGAATACCCTGAGAAAAACCAATCTCAAATCATATACTAGGATCCGGCTTAAACCAAAGCCCGCTAGTATAAACTGTCCGGACAGCAAACGTGCACAAGTGCGCGGATGCGAACGAACCCTGTCGCAAAACCATGCGACCTCTACTCGTTTTGCCTAAAGGAGAATAGCTCTCTGTGTGGGACTCTAAAGACTCGACACTACGCTGGCAGTGGGTTTAACCACAGACCGCAAGCGGCACTAGCTGTACGTAACGGTCCCCAGGTAGATGTCGATAAGAAGACTGACGAGGTGAACCCCATCTGCACTCCTACTGAGCCTGTATGTGACAGTCTCCGTACAGTCCGGTCTGTTCGTCTGATACATCGCATGGCGGGCCTAGGGGGGCGGTGAACGTCAGTCCCCTAATAGCGGTACAAGTCGTGTCGGAGTGTAGCCCAGAACACCCTGAGATAACACTGGAAACCTACCAGTATATCTCGCTTGCCCTGGCCAGGGACTACTCGTGTAATGGCTCTCCTAGACACAGCGCGATGTCAACCCCCAATACCGGGAGAGACGAATCCTGTCTAACCGTCACTGCCTCCAAGTGCTTCGGGACTGCACCCAAAAACTACCTGTTTGCACAGCTCCTTTGAGCCGTGGTAGGGTAGTAATCAAAGTGCAGTGGGAACACACTCGAGGCGAAGTGACAGTGTCAAGTCAGCGGACTAAGCTGTACTCATGTCACCTGGGAACTGATAACTGACGATAGGTATATTACCAACCAACAGTTCCCGACGAGTCCTGTCCAGTGTACTCGTAACCTAACGAGCACCCGCATACTATCCCAAGTACGACGTACTAACGGCTGTGGGACAGACCGTCTCCCACACTGGGATGAGAAGCGCATACGCTAGTCTACTCCGGAGTATCGATGCCCTGTCTCGATAGTCCAACGACCAGGGACCTGTATAAGGATGTGCTTATAGATTACCCAGCTCCCACGAGTGCGAGCGCCATCACAACGCTGGTAATCAAGCAAAGATCCTAAGGGCTCTACTAATATGTATACCAGCAATATGCTAAAAGAAACACATGCACATATTAAAGCAGAGACAAACCAAGTAGCATACTACCATTTCGAGCAAGATTGTATATACAACTGTGAATATCCCAAGCTTCCATCAAGTAATATACAAGCTAGTATGATACAGTAATGGCCTCTAGGGCATATACACTAACAATCTCCCACTTGCACTAAGGCCATGTACTGGCGTATCGAAGACCTATCATCTCGATCAGCCGCTCGAACTGAGTCTGGGGTAAGGCCTTTGTGAATGGATCTGCTGTGTTATCCTCTGATGCAACTCTCCGGACCTCGATCTCCTGGCGATCCACGATCTCCCTGATCAGGTGATACCGCCTTAAGATGTGTCTGGATTTCTGATGGGACCTGGGTTCCTTCGCTAAAGCTATAGCCCCGTTGTTGTCGCAATACAGAGGTATTGGGTCAACAATGGACGGAACCACCTGAAGTTCTTTCAAGAACTTCCTCATCCAGACAGCTTCTTTTGCGGCATCAGATGCAGCGATGTATTCCGCTTCCATAGTCGAGTCAGCAACGGTTTCCTGTTTGGAGCTCTTCCAACACACCGCCCCTCCATTGAGGGTAAAGACAAAACCCGACATGGACTTGGAATCATCCTTTTCACTCTGGAAGCTGGAGTCAGCAAAGGCCTCAATCTGCAGGTCTTTTCCGCCATACACCAAGAACATCTCCTTAGTCCTTCTCAGGTACTTGAGAATGTTCTTTACTGCTATCCAATGTTTCTCCCCAGGGTTTGACTGATACCTGCTTACCACACTCAGTGCATAAGCCACATCCGGTCTGGTACACAACATCGCATACATTATAGAGCCTACCGCAGAAGCGCAGGGTATAATAGACATGCGATCCCTCTCCAAATCAGTCTTGGGAGACATCTCTTTGGAGAGGGTGATCCCGTGACAAGCCGGTAGATTACCGCGCTTGGAATCTTCCATACTGAATCTCTTCAGTATGGTGTCGATGTACCTGGACTGCGAGAGTCCTAATATCCTCTTGGATCTGTCACGGTAGATCCGGATACCCAGAATGTATGAGGCATCACCCAGGTCTTTCATGGAGAACCTGTGTGACAAGAACCCCTTGACAGATTGTAGCATAGGAATGTCATTTCCTATTAAGAGAATGTCATCCACGTATAAAACGAGGAATACTACAGTTCTCGCTACAAATCTACAATAGATGCATGGTTCATCTGGATTTTTGATAAAGCCAAATTCTTTGACCGTCTCATCAAAACAGATGTTCCAACTCCGCGATGCCTGCTTGAGTCCATAAATGGACTTGAGCAACTTGCACACCTTTCCGCTGCTCCCACCCTGAATGAAACCCTCTGGCTGGTCCATATAGACACACTCCTCTAAATGACCATTTAGAAAAGCTGTCTTTACGTCCATCTGCCAAATCTCATAATCGTGGAAAGCAGCGATGGCAAGAAGGATCCGAATGGATTTCAGCATAGCTACTGGAGAAAAGGTTTCGTCATAGTCCAAACCAGGTCGCTGACGAAAACCCTTTGCTACCAGTCTAGCTTTATAGGTCTCAACCTGTCCATCTACACCAATCTTCCTTTTGAAGATCCACTTGCATCCTACGGGTTTTACCCCGTCTGGAGCAATGTCCAACGTCCATACTTTGTTGGTGTACATGGACTCCATCTCGGTCCGCATTGCATCCAGCCATTTTACCGAGTCGACGCTCTGAATGGCTTGCTGGAAGCTAGTAGGCTCATCACAATCTAGGATGCAGTCCTCTCTATCCCCGTCAATGAGGAAACCGTAGTACCTCTCGGGCGGATGAGACTGCCTACTACTCCTGCGGAGTGGCATGGGAATGTCTTGTTCTTTCGAACCTTCTGGTTCCTTTAAGCTTTCAGTGATGGTTTGTGGTTCTGGAATTTCTTCCAGTTCTATTGCGTTCCCGCTTATCTGATTTTCTAAAAACTCAGTTTCCAAGAAGCGGGCATGACGAGAAACAAGGACTTTTTGCTCCTCTGCGTAATAGAAGAGATACCCCTTGGAGTTCTTTGGGTATCCCACAAACTTGCACTGTACTGAGCGTGCCTCGAGCTTGTCCGCATGCTGCTTTTTTACAAAAGCTGGACATCCCCATGTCTTAAAGGATTTAAGACAGGGTTTCTTCCCACTCCACATCTGATATGGTGTGGTAGGCACTGTTTTAGTAGGAACCTGGTTCAAGAGATGTGCAGCTGTTTCCAGTGCATAACCCCAGAAAGATCGCGGTAACTCAGCCTTACTCATCATGGACCTTACCATATCCAATAGGGTTCGGTTCCGTCTCTCCGATACACCGTTGTGTTGCGGAGTGTATGGAGGAGTAAGCTGAGAGAGAATTCCATTCTCTTTTAAGTAATTCAGGAATTCGGCACTTAAGTATTCTCCTCCTCGATCCGATCTTAGGATCTTGATACTTTTGCCGGTTTGTTTCTCTACTTGACTCTTATATTCCTGGAACTTTTCAAAGGCCTCGGACTTATGTTTCATTAAGAAGACATAACCGTACCTTGAAAAATCATCCGTAAAAGTAATGAAGTAAGAGTAACCGCTTCGCGCATGTGTAGACATTGGACCGCACACGTCACTGTGTACGAGTCCCAAGAGCTCGCTCGCTCTTTCTCCGTGTCCAGTGAACGGAGCCTTTGTCATCTTTCCCATGAGACAAGATTCACAAGTGGCATAAGACTGATACTCGAACGGATCCAAGTATCCTTCTTTATGTAACTTAGTCAACCGTGTCTCATTGATGTGACCTAGTCTACAATGCCATAAGAAAGCCTGATTAATATCTGGAGACTTTCTTTTATGTGTATTCTGGATATTGAAAACCTGTGGTTGGTTTAAAACGTAAATACCGTTGTTTAATGTACCTGACCCAATCAAAACTTGATTAAGGTGAATGTTCACTACATTACTTACAAATGCAAATTCATAACCTTCTTTAGATAATAAAGATACAGAAATGATATTACAGGTTGCATTTGGTACATAATAACAACTACGCAAAACCAAAAAGTGTCCATCTGATAATCCCAGGTGATAGTCCCCCACGGCCTCTGCATCCATGCTAGCACCGTTCGCAACTCTGAGGGTCATGTCACCTGCCTTCAAAACTCTACGCTTTCTCAACGCCTGCAAAGAATTACAGATATGAGATCCTGATCCGGTATCCAATACCCAGGATGTAGAGTTTATTGATAGACAATTTTCAATAACATACACACCTGAAGCTGAAGCTGCAACTCGCTTCAAATCCTGTGTTCTGGCTTTCCAAGCCTTGCAATCTTGTTTCCAGTGACCACTTTTGTGACAATAGAAGCATTCTTCCTTCCCCACCAGCTTCCCCGCTACCTTTGTTGCTTTACCCTTTCCCTTCGTATCCACTTTACCGACACCGCCTCTTGGTTTGGCGGGGGCTTTCTTCTTCTTGCCCTTGGCTTTCGCCCTGGACCTAGAAGAGGAAGATCCTCCTACAAACAAAGTGGATGTCTCCCTACCCTTCTGTAGGGTGCCCTCAGCAGTCCTCAACATGTTCAGAAGCTCGGCAAGTTCAACCTCCTTTCCTTGCATGTTGAAGTTAAGAATGAACTGGGCGTAAGTGGAAGGAAGGGACTGGAGAATCAGATCAGTATAGAGTTCATTCTCCAACGTGGTCCCAAGGTCCGCGAGCTCCTCTATGTAGCCGATCATCTTAAGCACGTGGTCCGCTACCGATGATCCGACGGCCAACCTTGCCGAAAAGAGCTTCTTTGACACTTCGTATCTTGCGATACGAGACTGCTCTCCATACAGTTCTTTTGTATGGAGAAATATGGACTCTAGGTCCATATTCTCGTGCCTCCTCTGATGGTCATTGTCCATCGAGGCTAGTACGAGGCATTTGGCCCTCGCGCAATCTATCTCCCATGTCTTACGGATTTCTACATCCGCGACGCTGGAGGTGGGACCTGGGACGGGGGGAGCTTTGGTGGTAAGTATATACCCCAGCTTGTCATAAGTGATAGCCATCTTGACATTCCTGAGCCAATCTTTGTAGTTTGGCCCTGTCAATATGTTTTTATCTAATAGTAACTTAAGTCCGGTCATCTTGAATGGTCGCTGCAATTAGGAGAGAGAAAAGAAACACTTTAGCATGATGCTCTTGCAAGTTTAGAGTGGTTTTTAGTTTGTCTAAACTGGATGGCTCCCACTGTCTCTCGAATCCCTTCTCAAACCATAAAGAAAAGGATTAGCCGGGATCATTCTCACCGTACAATACTTGCTTAACCGTTCAGCCAGGCCAGTGTCGGTACTTCGAGGGAGGTTTTCCAACGCTTTCGCGAAGTTCCTTAATTAAGTAACCTCTTTTCCCTGTCGGCGTAGCCCCGCTAACACCTTTCTAGGCACCTACTAGGTTTATAGCATTGATCGTTAAGTGAGAGTTTTCCCGAGGAGTAGCATATACTCACAGTAGGATCGGGATCCAAATATCATCGCGTGATAAAACCGAAGGAATCCTACCAGAATCATCACACTCCAAATGCAACGCTAGCAAGTTTCAGTACTTATGAAACTCCCGATGTGGATTTTTGCCCCATGCTCTTATGACCTTGACTAAGGCCAACAAATCATAAGTCACATGTCAAGTTCTACCCGTCGTTATCCAGGTTAATTTGAACCCACCCGTATCCACCCTTGACTATGGCCAACAAGGCAATACGACTGTCTCAAACCAACGCATTCTATCTATGCAACATATGAATACCCACCAGCTACCAAACACTGTGCCTTGACTAAGGCCAACAAACACAGCTTGAATACTGTTGATTATTCATATGAAACGACGGAGGGCTACGGATGGTTTTGGCGAAACCGTGAACGTAGTGAACTTGATATAATCGATGGAACGAGATAGCTTTTAAAAGGAGTGGTTCAAGCTCCGCGTTTAAAAGTTTAGTTTTTGAAAAAGAACCGAGTGGTTTTCAAAGTGTTCCAATCGACTTTTACTTGGTTTATTTCTTGCATTAGTTCTTTTAATGCGTCCCATCATTTAATCCTACCATTGCAGAAAACAACCAAAATATGACGTACGCTTATGCCATTCGCATTCGCCACGGGGCCCCGTCATCACCCGTTAGGTTACTTAACTAACGACAGAGCGGGGGCTGGGCTAGCGCGGCTGTAAAACATAAGCAACGCCTAAATAGTTATTATATATAAATATATAGCAATGATAGACATTACAGATCACAGATGAATACATTGGATATGCTAGGAATCCGCAATGCGTTCGAGCCTGCAACGCAAAGCGGATTACACGGTCGCGGTGAATAGCCAATACCCCACCCAAGACCCCTACGGGTGCGGCAAACTACCCGCCAAGCACCCGAAGCGAAGCAACCTCCCTCACCACCGTGAGTAGGCCACTCGGCACTTCGAGATACCCGGTAGTTTGTGCACCCCCTCCATGGGTCTATCCTAGGAGCAAAAACAGTAAAAAGAATTATACAATGACGGCTACAACCCCGACCCGGTTGTGCGGCCATACAAAGAATATTATTACATCAATTTACATGTTACAAATGAATGAAAGAAAAAACAACGCTCATCTCACATCCACCCCGGCCATTCACCCGCGACAATCCAATCCATTCATATCCACAAACCAATAACAATCACAGATCATGTATAACCCCGACTAATCGTCTTATAGCGATTAGCCGACGTTCAATACATGCAAGCATTACAGATATAACCGATATAGTTAAAGTGCAGTGAAGTTCGGAAAAATACGGAATTATAGGACCCCAAAAGGAAATTTCTTTTCTGGAAAATCTGGGTACATATAATATATCCTAAAAATCCCAAAACCAACAACAACACACTCTGCACGAAAAACGATGCGCCGATCACGACAATCCGCGGCGGTTCCGCCGCATATACCTACTTCATGCGGCGGAAGGGCGGCGACTTGAGGGAATTAGAGTATCGTTTTTCTTGGGTGTATTCACAAAACCCTGAGATGATTTTACATGTATAAAGTTTTTCATTTAGAGCAGGAAAATTTTTAACAGAAACTTGGATTTTGTAAAAGTTTGGTTTTGTGATTTTTCCGGTTCCGAACTTCGTTACACTTAACTACTTAACTAGTTTAGGTTTAGTTAGGCTCTGATACCACTGTAAGTCCGTGTTGCCCACCCCGGTGCTTACGGGGAGGCGGAAAACATAATAAAAATCGGATTTTTAATGACTTAGGCAACATGGACTATGCTTGTGAGGATCTTTGCTAAACATAAACTAGCTAACCCTAACTACAAAGTAGCTAAGTGAAGAAAGGTTATACCTTTGGTCTTTAGTCCTTCTCTCCTTGCTCCTAGGTATGGTAGAAAGAGTTCACCTTGCTTGTCTTCTCCCGTCAAAGAAGGATCCACCCGAAAGCCACCACCTTTAGCTTCAACTCCAAGCTAGGAGTAACTAGAGTACAAGATATGCTAAGACTTGAACCCTAGAAGTGAGTAGAGAAGATCAAGAGAGGGTTTTTCTCAAGCCCTTTTTGTTTCTCAACACATGAGAGGGAGAGAGCTTGAGGGAGAGGATGAGCAAGAGAGAGAAAAGATATGATAGAATGAAAAAATAGTGAGCCATTCTCACTAATATGTGAGGATAATTTTAATTAGATAATTAGCTTGAAAATTGTCATGATAAATCATGAATTGACCATTATCATTTCATTTTTGCAAAGATCAAAGAGCATCTTCCAAATGAAATGATTATGGTCAAGTTGTCAACATGGTCAACAAGTCAATGAAGTCAAATTGTCAACAACAACCATGCACAATAATTAAGCTAATTATCAATTAACAATAATCCACACAAAAACAATAGGGTTAATAAAATGACAAATGCCATTAACCCAAAACAAGGTCCTCTCCCCCAATCTCAAGCAACTGTGCATACGCACCCGCATTCGTGATCCGAGGAACACGAATACCCTGAGAAAAACCAATCTCAAATCATATACTAGGATCCGGCTTAAACCAAAGCCCGCTAGTATAAACTGTCCGGACAGCAAACGTGCACAAGTGCGCGGATGCGAACGAACCCTGTCGCAAAACCATGCGACCTCTACTCGTTTTGCCTAAAGGCGAATAGCTCTCTGTGTGGGACTCTAAAGACTCGACACTACGCTGGCAGTGGGTTTAACCACAGACCGCAAGCGGCACTAGCTGTACGTAACGGTCCCCAGGTAGATGTCGATAAGAAGACTGACGAGGTGAACCCCATCTGCACTCCTACTGAGCCTGTATGTGACAGTCTCCGTACAGTCCGGTCTGTTCGTCTGATACATCGCATGGCGGGCCTAGGGGGGCGGTGAACGTCAGTCCCCTAATAGCGGTACAAGTCGTGTCGGAGTGTAGCCCAGAACACCCTGAGATAACACTGGAAACCTACCAGTATATCTCGCTTGCCCTGGCCAGGGACTACTCGTGTAATGGCTCTCCTAGACACAGCGCGATGTCAACCCCCAATACCGGGAGAGACGAATCCTGTCTAACCGTCACTGCCTCCAAGTGCTTCGGGACTGCACCCAAAAACTACCTGTTTGCACAGCTCCTTTGAGCCGTGGTAGGGTAGTAATCAAAGTGCAGTGGGAACACACTCGAGGCGAAGTGACAGTGTCAAGTCAGCGGACTAAGCTGTACTCATGTCACCTGGGAACTGATAACTGACGATAGGTATATTACCAACCAACAGTTCCCGACGAGTCCTGTCCAGTGTACTCGTAACCTAACGAGCACCCGCATACTATCCCAAGTACGACGTACTAACGGCTGTGGGACAGACCGTCTCCCACACTGGGATGAGAAGCGCATACGCTAGTCTACTCCGGAGTATCGATGCCCTGTCTCGATAGTCCAACGACCAGGGACCTGTATAAGGATGTGCTTATAGATTACCCAGCTCCCACGAGTGCGAGCGCCATCACAACGCTGGTAATCAAGCAAAGATCCTAAGGGCTCTACTAATATGTATACCAGCAATATGCTAAAAGAAACACATGCACATATTAAAGCAGAGACAAACCAAGTAGCATACTACCATTTCGAGCAAGATTGTATATACAACTGTGAATATCCCAAGCTTCCATCAAGTAATATACAAGCTAGTATGATACAGTAATGGCCTCTAGGGCATATACACTAACATATGTATGTATGTATGTATGCACATCCATATGTGCATGAAACTAGCAAGAAAGAAAGAAAGAAAAACATACATGCATGCACACATCCATCATCTAAGAAAAGGTTTTAAGTGAGAAAACTAATGGTTAAATGATAAATCAACACTTGATTTATCAATCCGGCCATATCACATATGACCCCACCAAAAGCAAGCCGCCCGATCAATGGACGGTATCATATACGCGCATTTTAATCGGGTCCATGGGCATATCGCATACGCGCACCACAACGTTTCGCCTGGGCTGGGTAACTCCTGTGTGGGACTCTAAGACTCGTCAATATGCCGGCAGAGGGTGATGATCATATCAGGTACCCTCAAGCCGCAAGCGGTCAGCTAAACGTAACGGCCACCCGGGTATTGAGCGATCAGAAGAAAACAAGCGAACCTGCTACAACTCCCGTCGAGCCATCCGGCAACACTACCGTACAGTCCGGTCTCTTCGTCAGATATGCTGCATATTGAGCCTAGGGATGGTCACGTCGACCCTAATAACTCAATAAGTCGTGCCGGTGAATGGTCTATAACAGATCGAGAAACTACTGATAACACTTATCAGCAAATCTCAGCAGCCCTGGCCAGGGACTTACTGATATAACCAGTCGGGCACAGTACAGCATCAACTCCCAATACCGGGAGAGACGAAACCCCTCCTATCGCTCATTGCCTTCGTGTGTCTCGGGACTGTACCCAACGGCCACCTGTTTGCATGACTCAGTAGAGCCGTGGTAGGGTGGCAATCAAAGTACAGTGGGAGAACACACAAGACTCCATGACGATCTCGGGTCTACAGACTAACCTGTACCAGTGTCACCTGAGAACTGCTATCCGACGATAGATATAATTCCATATAGGAGTTCTCAGTGAGTCCGTCCAGTGTACCCAGTCACCACTAAGCACCCGTATATGATCTTGATGTCAAACATCGATGAATGTGGGAACATCCATCGCCCATCGTATGGGTCTAGTATCATATACGCTAGTCTACTCTGGTATATCAATGCCCCGTCTCGATATACCTACGACTAGGGACTTTCCAGGATATGCTTATAGACTACAGATGTCCCACTAGTATGATCTCCATCATAATCAGAGCAGTCAAGCTAATATCCTGATCAGTCGAAAATATTGCATATTTTAGCCGGCAATTTCCTCATCATTTGCATACATATAGAAGTGTACGGTATTCATATTTCACATATTAGCAAATCGGTCGCAAAATATCAGATTACATGTATTCGACCTTAAAACCGGCATTTCTAGGGAAATTGACTGCATTTCATTACATGGCATATTTTCTATATATCGCAACCCGCGTTTCGAAGTCTGTGCTGGAAAAGAGAAGATTGCTCGACCATTACACCGCTCGTAAACTCACTAAATTCAAATCTGGTACCAATACAAAGGAGTAATTGCAATTCAACATATCAGATTAAGACCCACACTACGGTACAAGACAGCACCAGAAGGCACCAAGCCCAAGGATCCAACATGGCCGCGGATCCGCGGCATGGGCTTTCTAAGGCCGCGGATCCGCGGTGGGCCCAGGGAATTAGTTCCCCAATTTCAGTGCACAACTCCTGTTTCAGTGGCTACAGCTCAAAAATGTACTCCTACTTCCAGAAGACTCCAGATACTTCCACCAGATCAGCAAACACCTTGAGTTTCACTAAACTAGCCTAATCATTCTAGAACTTTCCCTAAACCCTAGCTTAAACCCTAAGCTAGTTCCTAACAAACTCTTTCAACAAACTTTGGGAGGGAAACTTCTAATTCAAACCTAAACCTAGGGTTTGGGAGCTCTATAAATAAGACCCTAGGCTCATTATTCCATTTATTCAACCTTGGGAATTATTCATCCAATTAGTGAATCTATCCCCAATCCATCTCCTCTTTTCATCTTCTTCCTCCTCAAGTTTAGTGAGAGAGCTTGTAGGAAACCCTAACCCTAATTCCAATTGAAATCAAGAATCCCGAGTACCCATTAAGCAAGAAGCCTTACAACCTTTAGGAGCGGAGCCGATCTTCAACGGAGCAAGCGATCCGAAGCCGATCCACGACTCACGAAGCCGAGCGACGCCCGATCAACGATCTAGATTCTTCTTCTTGTAGTTCTTGAAGCAAATGTAATCAAAATTGTTGAGATAAATAAAGGTGATATTCTTTTATCTTGCTTTCTTTAATTTCTGCATCATGAATTCTTTATAATTAGTAAATCTTTTCTGTGTTGTGATGTGTGAATAAAACTCCGCTTGTTAAGGAGTCGAAACGATCTTTAGTATGATGATGTAACAAATTTGCAATCGATTCTTGAATCCCACGAGTTTGTAAACCCTAGCAAGTTCAAGAATCGACGACCTAATTCGTTGCGATGCTTTCTTGATCGACATCGCTCGAGATTGGGGAGTTCCGATCGTTTCTTGAAATTGCTAGAGGTTAGAATATAAATGGTATCCTCGAAAGAACAAGGGTTAAGAGATGAAACCCCAATTTCATCAAGAAAGCCCTAACTCTCGTCGATCACCATTGATCTAGTATCAATTCTTCGAAGGACAAGAACATGAAACCTTTTAGATTACATCACGTCTAAAGATCCGATCGATTCCTACGAGCCTCTCTTATATTCTTGATTGTTGATTGGAAATATTATCGAAACACCGATTCTTGATTGTTTATAGTTTCTTGATTCTTGCATAAAGAATAGTGACACTCGAATACAAATCATTCTTGAATCATGTTTTCTTTTATTGTTGCTTAACTTTTCATTTCAAACGTATCAAAATACAAGTGAATCGTGCAATCCCTGTGGACGATCCGCACTCACTACAAACTACATCCGACACCGTAGTTTGATTGCGGTCAAAATATTTTTTGGTTGTGATTTCTTTACAATTTTCTACAAACACAACGGAAAATCTATCAATCATATCCTCAGGGCTTTATCAGCATGTATGAGTGAATAATAAGCATGATCAAATCAACACGTCAGATAAAGAAGAACCAGATAGCATACTATCATGTCGAGCAAGAATGCATACTGAATATATATACATGTATAGATACATCCACTATCACATAATGACCTCTAGGGCATACATATATCCAACACAATATAATCAATGCATGTATGCATGTGAATCTCGTCCAACAATATAATCAATGTCTGTATGCATGTGGATCTCGTCCAACAATATAATCAATGCTTGTATGCATGTGGATATCATCCAACAATATAATCAATGCCTGTATGCATGTGGATCTCGTCCAACAATAAACATCATGAAAGCATATGCATATAAACATATGAGGATATCAAAGAACGTGTTTCCATCAATGACACATCAAATCATGGAACCTGAGTGTCCAATACCGACACTCGAAACATCATGAAACCCGTGTCCAGCATCGACACGTAAATCCTCATATCTCAGGCGCCGCATCCTCAGATTTGCCCTCAGGCGCCGCATACTCTGGTCGGCCCTCATATCCATCTCATGACTCCGGTCGATATCCTCCGGATAACCGCCGAGTCTAAATACTATCACCGGTAAGTAGTGCTCCCCTGCTAGGCTCACCGCCTAATAATACGAGTCTTCTTGCCCCGGGGTACCTTACCGGGTCCACCATGTACCCGCAGACGGTGCCTACCGCTCCTCGAATCGGGTTTCACATGCTAATCTCAGAACCGAGAAAACTCATGGTGGACGCATCGAAATATCATATCAAGAGAAACTGGGTTTTCAAAATAAATGCATAATTTCTTGAAATATCCCCACGGTTTTCAAATCCATAATTCAAATGAAATCCGTATCTAAATGTGTAAATTCATGAAATATGATATATGCAACATAAAACAGTAATATGAGCATATTAAGGGAAAACTGCTCTTTTAAATGAATGCAGTTTTAAACTATATCATGCGGTTGCCAATTCCTCCGAAATCAAATGCAACATCATATAAGGTGTACATATAGCTATAGCAAGGTATGTCATACAACATAGCATAATGATGTGAGCATAGAAAGTATATCATGCAACATAGCATAATGATGTGACAATACTGAACAATCAAGAGTAGTAGCATGATGCTGCAATTCTACTGTGTAAGTGACATAGCAATTATCGATGATAAAGTGTGTGAGCCGGACAATCTGTGTAAGTGTAACATACGCATCATCGATAATGGTGTAGATGTACTAGCACAGGTATATATAATGTAATGAGAATGATATGAACGTAGCATAAGGTATATCATAAGCGAAATGCTAAAAGGTATACGTATCTACAATATATTCGAGTCGGTAAATCTATCAATCGGCATCCAGCCTCACAACATCATGTACGGTATAATCTATCGTACGGCAGCATAACCAATTAGGGATTCTATCAACCTATACAATAATGAGGGTACAGACCTAACGTCTCGTACGGCATATCACTCATGATTCACAACATTATATATATTTATATACCTATCTCCCATATCACATCCGTATCAACCTCATATCAGGGGACCGACAAAGGTATCAATTATCTTATATCGACTCGTATCTGTATAACGACATATCAACCAAGTCATCATATCTCATCGTATACTCTTTTCATCGCATCAATCTCTCACATCAAGTCATTTTACATATACATTCTATCTTATGAATCTCATGTCATGCTACTCTAATTCTCATACTTAATCTCGTGCAACTATATATCTATATATCGTGATTCACATTCACTTTTCATATTCTTATATATCAATTCGAGGCATCATTTCTATCATATCTAAGAGTTATGTCCCTATAGCTTTCATCTCATATCTCGATATATACATATATACATACATATATATATATATATTCAATCATTCATATCACCTCTAATTATCCTTTTAACCATGTCTATAGTTTTCTAATATAGCTTTCTCCGACTATATTCTATATCTCGGTTTCCATTCATAATTTGCGGGGGTGCTATACGCCATCCACCCGACTTCCCCCGTAGATATAAATCTACTCACCTGTGGAACTTCTTGTTCAGCCGTAGTCGATGTGCTTTGTCGTCTCGGAATCCACGCGAGAGTACCTACAAATCAACACATATCGCAATATTATGAAAACCAAGTCCGAAAATCGATACGGCACACGGTGCGCTCATAGGATAGAACCTATAGCCTACGCATGCAAAAACAACCAAACAATCCTCTTCGTTGACGTACAAACGTCCAACGACCAAATACAATATCAAGTCTCAAAACCAAGAATCCCAATACCGGAAAACATAACCAAAACCCTAACTAGGGTCGCTATTCGTGAAAACCACCAAGCCTAAAACTCAATCGTACCAATCGCTCATTCACAACTGTAACATTTCGGAAAATATAAAATATTAGTTTTGGGAAATTAATATTAAAATAATATTTTTCCCGAAAACTGCCCGATTTGTGAAATTGGGGTTTTCGAAAAAGGGTATAAATATATACCAATAATTGTGAAATAATTGGAGATTAAAATTATTTATTCATTTAAAAATGTAATTATTAGATTTGGCATTTTTAAAATTAATTATGTGCAGTTTGGATAAAAACCCGATTAGTGCACTGCTAATCGCGATTAGGCCAAATCCGTGTTTCTACAGTTTTTCATGGATAGTGCACCATGACATGTTACATGTAGCTTCATTTGCATTTGTGATATTTGGTTTTGTTTGTGAGAAGAAAAGAAATAAATTATTGGAGAGAGAGAGGGGACACAATGATGAGGGGTAAGCATGCTATGAGAGAGAGTGGGGTGAGAATTAGAGAGGGAGAAAGAGAGAGGGCAGCCACATTAGTTCCTCCCCATTTGTTTTGCTTCCTCCTCTTCTTCAACTCATTTCCCTCCACCTCTACCCCAAGATCCATCTCCAAATATTCATCCAAACCCTATACTCCCTTCACAAAAATTCATCCCCATCTCACCCTCATCACATTAGACCCATCAAAGTTGGATTTTAGAGACTTTGGACTTCTAGGGTTTTTCTTGGGTGCATTCGTGAGGTATAATCCCTTTAAATTAGTTTAGTTGATATTTCCTAGCATTCTAGTTAGTTTAGAAATTGTTTAAGGTGTGGATTTGTGAACTTGGAATTTCAAGAGAAGGGTTTGGGTGACTTTTAGACTTGTGAGCTGTAGTGAGGGGGTACAAGACCCTAAAGATCAAATTCTGGACCTAGAATAGAGAATACAAACTTAGATTAGTTCCATGTCGGTTTTGTGTACAAATTGGGGACTATAGGGAATATGGGATGACCTGGGAAATTTCCGAGAGAAGCAAACAATACCAGAGACCTAATGGGACCAATAGGAAGCCACCCTGCAAGTACAAACCCCATCTGAGCATTGGGGGCCGAGCTCGCCGGAATTAGGGGGTGTGTGGCTGGACGCTTTGTGGTGTCTGGTGCTGGAATTGGTACAGTAGCTTACACACTCCATATACTACCCCATAGTATTGTTTGTTTATCCCCTTTTGACCTGAACCAAAATCTGGGAGCACATTGAAGTGTTTTTGGCTATGTTTTCCATATTTTGGAATTCTTGGTTTTAGTATTTGGTATTGTATTTTGTTGTTTGATGTTTGTACATCAACGACAAGGGATAATTGATTGGTTTTGCATTCGTGGGTTATAGGTTCTGACCTATAGGCGATTTGTGTGCCGTATCGGTTTTCCGGATTTGATTTTAATAGCGATTGCGATCGTGCATTATTGTAGGTACCCTCGCATGGATTTCGAGGTGACGGAGCATGGCGTCATCGACTTCGGCAAGCAAGGATGAAGGTGAGTAGATCTATATCTACAGGGGAAGTCGGGTGGATGGCGTATAGCACCCCTGCAAACTTTGATGGAAACTGATATATAGAGTATGGTTAAGGTAACCGTGTTAGAAACTTATGAATAAGGTTGAAGAATTAGTAGGAGATAAGAAATACCATGACTTAAAGTTATAGCTTATGGTTTAGGTGACATGGTATGATAGGAAAGATGTCCTGAATTGATGTTTATGGATGCAAATTATTAGATATAGATAAGTAGTTGTAAAGAGAATTCAATAGGAGATTATAGTGATATGATATGATTAATACGTGATTACGAGATTTGAGGATGATATTTGGTGATATTGCCGTATTGGATAATATAAGACTAGATAGCCGACATAAATGTGTCATCCGAACCATACCAATTTCCAAACTGAAGAATCGTATGCATCTCTTAAACAGATATCTTGAGGGACGTTACGGATTTTCAAATGATATCTTTTTCTTAAAAACACCGTAGCCCCTACTTTCAAAACTACGATTCGCATCTTTTAAAAACTGATCGTATGGTTCGTGTGTGGATGTTAGATTATATACGTATGCTTATAGTAAGGGTAGAATGTATATATAAAGATGACTTAATGTGATGATTACGATGTAATATAATGACTTGATTGATATGTCGGTATACGGATGCGAGTCGATATGAGAGAATTGATACCTTTGCCGGTCCCCAGATTTGAGATTGTTATGGATATGACCTGAGATATAGGTATATAGATATATATAATGTGGTGAATCATGAATAATAGGCTGTACGTGACATTAGGTCCGTACCCTCATTGTCATATAGGTGGATAGGATCCTTAAGGGTTTAATGCCGCCGTACGATGATTTACCGTACGTGATGAGATTTATGATGATTGATCCATACCCTAGACTAGAGGACGCCGTACGATGGATTATACCGTACGTGATGTTGTGAGGCTAGATGCCGATTGATAGATTCACCGACTCGGTCATGTTAGATATGTATTCCTGTCAACATTCGCATACGATTTACTTTATGCTACGTTCATGTCACTCTCATTACATTACATATACCTATGCTAGTACACCTACACCATTATCGATGATGCGTATGTCCCACTTACACAGATTGGCCGGCTCACACACTTCATCATCGATAATTGCCATGTCACTACACAGTAGGATTGCTGCATCATGATATCACTCCTTACATAATTTACTTGCTATAGTTACATATGCACCTTTATACGAGGTTGCACTTGACTTTGGAGAATTTGGCAACCGCAGGATATATTTTAAAACCGGATTCATTTAAACGAGCAATTTTCCCTCGATATGTGCATATTACTGTTTCATGTTGCATGATATACGGATATGCTTACATTTCTATTATATGTCGCATACATCATGCTTTATGATTATACGCATTGAGATATACTGTTTTCATGAGATTTCTAGATTTGAGAACCGTGGTTATGTTTCAAAAGAAAGTATGTATTGTTTTAAAAACCCGGTTTCTCTTGATATGATATTTCAGTGCGTTCACCATGCGTTTTCTCGGTTTTGAGACGTGTGATATGTGAAACCCGATTCAAGAAGTTGGATGATCCGTTTGCGGGTTCATGGTAGACCCGGTATGGTACCCCGGGGCGAGAACGGATTGTTGTGCAGTAGATGATGAGTCTGGAAGAGGGACTACTACCTACCGGTGATTGGTTGGACCTGACGGTTATCCGGAGGATACCGACCGGAGTCGAGAGATGGATATGGGCCGACCCGTTCTGCCGAAGCCCGAGTGCCAATCCCGCAGACGGAGCCCGAGGGCCGATCCGGACTGACGGAGCCCGAGATATGAGGATTTACGTGTCGATGCTGGACACAGGTTTCATGATGTTTCGAGTGTCGATACTGGACACTCAGGTTCCATGATTTTGATGTGTCGCGAGGGACACACGCTGATTTATATCCTCATACTTTTATGCATATGCTTTTATGATATTTACACGCATGATGTTTTTGTGTCATTGGTTGACACGTGGACGAGATTCACATGCTTACAGGCATTGATCATATGGTTGGATGATATCCGCATACATATAGGTGTTGTGTATATTATTGGCACATATGCAGTTACGGTCATCCTAAATATCATAGTATTACCTTTATGATATAGTTGACAAAGGAAATCGTTATTTTATTCGATTTCTACCTGAAGATGTTTTCTACTCACGAGTTGGCAACTCACCCCCGTTGTGCCACAGTTCTTGCAGGTTGACCGCATGGATCCGTAGTGGCATCGCTGGCACACAACTGCATTCGGGTGTTTTGCTTTGATAGGTGGTACATGTTGGATCGTACCCCTCTTGTATTATTATTTCTAGTGTATCTAGTCACTCTATCAATCAAAACTAGTATTTGTATAAGTAATGAGACTTATCAAGGCTTGTAGTTGCGAGACATGAGCGATGGGTTATATGTTCGCTTGGTGGGTTTGATGTCTTGCTTTATTCGTTATTCTTTTATGGTGATCTTCGCCGTTGGGCGTCGTATATATATATATATATATATACTGTCTTGCGTGGTTGTAAATCCATCGGTTGGCGAAGAGTTAGCTCCCGCTTGGTGATGCCTTTATTATTATCATGTATTGGTGGTTTTGGATCAAAATATACAAAGGAGGTGCTGCCCAAATTTTTAAAAGACGAAACATGTTTTCAACTAGTAAAATTTACTTGCATTTTCATGTTCCATTACTTATGCATTTAAGAAAACTTTGATTTTTACCATACCCTTATTTCAAAACTTCACCTCTTTATTTTCTTAAAAAGGTTTAGATTTCTGGTCTTCGGCTTACTTGAATTACGTTACTCCTTTAGACGTGGCGTAGTTTAAGTGCCGGTCACGAGCTAATATTTCGGGTCGTGATAATAACACAATAAATATCGTAGAAGATAATATATATATCATCACTACGTCAAATAAAACCCACGTCTAGTTATATCGAAAACCTAAGCAACCCAAAATGAGTTTTGGTGCAAAACCTCGTGGATTAGCGATCTAGTGGCTACCATATTCATCTAATATCATAATTAGGCTTCACAACTCTTTACTATATTTTAAGCTCACTTATCTTTAGAGATTCTAAATCCCAGTTTGCATAATTACACCATTTAGACAATTTCAAAGTAACAATTTGCAAACCAACAACTGACTTAGGTTTTTCATGTTTAAACATGTTAAACTGCGCATATAACCATAACCAATTAATCAAAACCCTAACTTGATTTCAAAACCCTCTCTTGAATTTCTAAACTTGCAATATAGCATCATATAAATACCTAATTAATTTTGATTTAAGACTTTAACCAACAATTAAGCTTTAGGGTTAGGGTTTATACCTCACAAACTTGATATCAAACTTGCAATTTCCACCACCAAAATGGCCTCCAAAATGCTAACTTGTTCCTTGATCCAAGCTAGATTAGGCTAATGAATAATGGGTAGGGATTTAATTTGGAATTTGTGAGATTAAATGTGGATTTTTGAAGCTTTTTGAGTTGAAAATGGCCGTGGGGAAAATTTGGGGCTGCCAAGAGGAGGGCTCGGCCAAGAAGAGAGAGGGCAGAGTGTTGTGGGTGAGTGTGGAAAATTCTAGATTAAGATAGCCATTAAAGCTTAATTAATACACCTCAAATCAATCCATTCTCTAATTCATTTCTTTTCTAATTTTCTTTAACCCTAGAAAACTCTAGAACATGGAAACAATTTGAGAAGAGGAGAACATATTACAAACTTGTATCTAAGTTGACATGGTTCACATTTGTATATTTAACCCATTCTAATTTGTAATTACCACTAATTAAGTGTATAAATAAAAGCTTATAATAATATTTTAATTAGGGAAAAATATTCAAGTGCACTAAAAATTATAAGTGACTAAATAAATACCACACACTAGCAATTTCCTAGTTAAACTAGGTGCATTTACGTCTATATTGAAAAATGATTATATTCCGTTTTTTATGGAAAACACAAATTATTTACCGATTAACGGAAAATTCGCCTAAACAATTTCTAAAACGTTACATAGTACCAAATTTCAACAACTAAATGAAGGCATAGATAAAACATAGGTTGGGATAGTTATAATCTAATCTGATTGTTAAGATATTT
Source organism: Agapanthus africanus (assembly GCA_030015575.1). Classification (NCBI taxonomy): domain Eukaryota; kingdom Viridiplantae; phylum Streptophyta; class Magnoliopsida; order Asparagales; family Amaryllidaceae; genus Agapanthus; species Agapanthus africanus. Next base: position 462,825,874 of record JASDDO010000026.1, read on the forward strand.
GCTTTTAACAATAAACACTGAATTATAGGGAAGTTTCAAACTGTTCAGCATTAATTGGATATTGCCGTAGAAATTATAGGAATATAACATAGAAATTATAGGAAGAGACGGTTTATCGATCGCATTAAATGCAGAGGCTGGAGTATTTCACGTGTGCTCAGCTTTAAAACATTTCGGTAGAGAACACAAGAAGGGACAAATGTTTACACAAAAAATGGCATCTGGTCGGGCGGGCCGAATGAGGCAGAAGAAAGAAAGGATAGTTTGGGCCAAACTGTTTGGAGTTGGATCATTTGTTTGAGGAACCGACCCGAGACGGTTAATGGAGATATAAAGGATTGAAATGAGGTCTCATGATAGATTTGCAATCAATCAGAAACCGGTGGTTGTGAAACTTAAGCATCAAGTAAGAGTGTAATTGATGCCCAAATCGAGGAAAATCTAGGGTTTTGAACTATTTCCTAACAAATCGTAGTTCTATAAATGCAAGAGTTCAAGACGAAAAAAGATATATCTCTCTATCAATCAACTAATTATCAATTTTCCTAGTTCTAGGGTATCTCAGTCATCCTATCGTAGTTAATATAATTTAGATTCTGACGACTAACACCATTTTCATCGAGGCCCTGTCGAGACTTGAGACGACCAGCCCTTCTCGATCAGGTATGCTTCTGTTGGCTATGGTGTTCTTAAGAAAATTATGGTAATCGAAAGTATGCGATTATGATAATTGAAAGAACCTATACAGGTAAAACAATCTTACTCAAGATGATAGTACGCTATCTGGTTTTCCTTTATCATTGATGTGTTCACGTTTTACATGGTTATTACGTGTCGCTAATACATAATGATAAAACCCATAGGATTTTTGCTTGACTTCCAGAGTTATGATGGCGATCATAATTGTGAGAGCTGAGTAGTCTATAAACATATCCTTAAATGTCCTTAGTCATGGGAGTATCGAGACTGGACATCGATATTCCAGAGTAGACTAGTGTATATGTTTCTAGACCCCGATGAAGGGCGGTGGCAGGTCTCAAAAGCATTGGTGTGTTGCACCTAAGATTGTATACAGGTGCTCACCGGAGGTGAGTACACCGGACGGACTCGCCAAGAACTTTTAGATGGTACTATATGTTAGAGATAGTGCCCTCATAGTCAATTATTGGATCACAGGCATGTGATTGCAATGGTTGAGGGAGGACCTATCCCGGTAGGACAGTCTTACTCAAGATGATAGTATGCTATCTGGTTTACCTTTATCATCGTGTACTGCTTTAGGTGATCTGACAGGTCGCTATTACACGTTGATAGAGCCCCTAGGATTCTTGCTTGACTGCCAGCAGTATGAGGGCGATCATATACGTGGGAGCTAGTAGTCTATAAGCACATCCTTAAAAGGTCCCTAGTCGTGGGAATTTCGAGACAGGGCATCGATACTCCAGAGTAGACTAGTATATATAGTCGAGACCCCGACGAGGGGCGGTGGCCGGTCTCACAAGCCACCGGTGTCAGTTGGATCACCTAAGATGTATACAGGTGCTCATTGGGTTATGAGTACACCGAACAGGACTCGCCGGGAACATGCTAGTTGGTGTTATACCTGACGTCAGATAGCAGTTCCCTGGTGACATGTGTACAGGTTAGTTCATCGACCTGGGGATCGTCATTTTTCTCGTGTGAGTTCCCACTGTGCTTTGATTACTACCCTACCACGCTCAAAGGAGACGTGCAAACATGTTTTAGTCGGGTACAGTCCCGAGCCACATGGAGGCAGTGAGCGGATCTTCGGGGGTTCGTTTCTCCCGGTATTGGGGGTGAGGTCGCGCTGTGTCTAGGAGAGCCAGAACATGAAAATTTCCTTGGCCAAGGCAGGAGATTTACTGGTAGGTATTCCAGTAGTATCTCAGGGTGTTCTGGGCTGCTCTCTGACACGACTTGTACCGCTTTTGGGGGTCTGACTTTTACCAACCCCCTAGGCCCGCCATGCGATGCTCATAGACGAACGGACCGGATTGTACGGATATTATCACTGACAGGCTCAGTAGGGTGTCAGGATGAGTTCACTCATCGACGTCCCTTTTAGTCAATAGCTGGTAGCCCGTCACGTATGGCTAATACCTCTGACGTGCTAGTGGTTAAATCCACAGCCATAGTATTGACGAGTCCTTAGAGTCCCCCACATTTAGTTACTCAAGTTTCGGGCGAAACACTGTAGAGGCCGTATGGAGATATGGCAGGGTTCGATCAGATACGTGCGGTATTGCACGGATCAGGATCGGACGGATATTACTAGCCGGCTTTGGTTTAAGCCGGATCCTAGTATAGTACAGTGTTGATTTTGTCTCATTGCATTTGTATTTCGGTTGGAATACAAATGCCGGTGTGCATACTCAGTATCGGGGTTTTCCTGTAATTATTACGGGACCGGTTTTCTGGAGTTGGCAGTTTGCTTTCCGTTTCGGCCATATTTCTTTGTATCTTTCATTGGCCGAAGTTTGGTGGAGGAGGGATTATTTGCATTTATGCAAATTAGCATTTTGGAGGGTTGTCTTTGCATTTTATTGTATCATGATAATTCCTCCACCATTTGACTTCTTCTTCTTTTCATCATGGTTGTTGATGATTAGTTGATAGAGTATTGGTTTTAGTTTGTGATCATTGCTTGACTTTGGAATGATGATGATGGTTGGTTGAGTGTGGTTTTGAGTGTGTGCTCATTTCCCTTTATGATTATCATTATTCCCTTGCATTATTCTCACTCACTTGGCTCACTCCTCTCTCTCTCCTTAATCTAGTAAGGCCGGCCATTTTTGGGGCTGCCCATTTTTTTTGTGGTGTGGGATTTTGGTTCTCTTGTGTTCTAAAAATCCCCAAGTCCCTCTACAAAGTTCATGTATCATCCCTCCACCAAAATGGCAACCTCCATGAACCCCAAAATGAGACATGAGTTCTACACACATTCTACAGCAAATCTTGGGCAAGTCGACTCACCAGCTTCGTGCCCAAGTTGCCTCGGACCAGAGGTGGGAGCCCGTAAAAGAAGCAGCCGACGTGGTGCCCTTCCGGCGAGGAGGTGGAGATCGGACATTCCGCGGGAGGTCGGGACGATGGCGAGAAGACCGGAGGACACGGATCGCTCGGTATATCTCTCTTCCCCATCTTGTAGATAGCTAGGACTAGATTAATGGCACGATCCGGGTTTATAGTGCGCGGTGGTGCCGGTTTGAAAATTTAAAGTTTAGCATCGCTTCCGCATTCCGGCGTCGGATTGACGGCCGGGGCGCCGCCGTGCACTTACAGTGGTATCAGAGCCTCGCCATTAACATAGTCTAGCTTTGTCTAATGTGTTTTACATTTCCGATCGAACAAAAATTCCAAAACCGCGTTTTTATACACATTAGTTTTCTGTCGAAATTTTTTTGGCTCCAAAATTTTTTCAGTATTCTGCAGAATGATGTGCAGGGAATTTTAAGAATTCTGTGAAAATTTGGTCTCGTGAACAGTCTAAACGACCGCGAAACCGCGGCCAAACCCATGCTTGGGCCGCGGTTCCGCCGCGACTTGAACTGTTCAGTGTACCAAAATTTTGCAGAAAGCTCCTGACTTGAAAATAGGGTTTTTGGAACATTCTTTTTGGGCCTAGAATTTCTTTAAGTGCTACAGTAAAGTTTGGGGCCCACTTGGTAAAATTTGATCGATCGGACATATTTTTAACACATTAGTTCACAGTATTTACATTATATCTGCGATCGTGAATGTCACTTGATCGGTAAATCCTGTCTAACTGCTATAGCCCGGTTAGACGGATTTGCGAACGTGACATTGACGTTGATGTTCTGTGTATTGCTGTGATGTTGCAGATCGGTCGTGGGGATAGCCTGATTGCAGTGGTAGTATAGTTTTGTTGTATTATGTACATTTGATATTGCGGGGCGAGCGTCCGACATGTGGACTGCCGTCACTGCCTGTTTGTATTATTATTTTGGGGCACGACCAGGTTGCGGTAGATGTACCCGTTGTATGTATATTATACTTTCTGTACTAGGATTACCCCACGGAGGGGTGCATGGATAGCCGGGTTCTAGAGGGCAACGGGCCCGCATCTCATGGCATTGAGACGGAGGGGGCTTCACTCTAGGATTGGCGGGCTATTCTCCGCACTCGTAGGGGGTACAGGTTGACCCAGGAGGGGTGCCCAAGTTACCGGATTCCGTGAAGTGCTGGGTGGTCCATTCACGTTGCTGAAGGGGGCTGCCTCGCTTCAGGTTTTGGCGGGTAACTTGCCGCGCCCGTAGGGGTCTAGGATTTCATTGCACAGGCTATCCACACGACCAGGGGAACGTCGGGTTTCAGTAGTGGCTCTGTGAAACCCGGGGATCCCAGATATCTGTATTGTTCTGTGATGCTGTACATTTCTGTGATGTTGTATTTTATCACGCCTTGAGCGAAAATTATATATTGATATATATTAGTAGATGTTGTATATGTTTTGCATCCGCGCTAGTCCAGTCCCCGCTCTGTCGTTAGTTAGCTAACCTAACGGGTAATGACGGGACCCAGTGGCGAATGCGGATGGCATATACGTACATCAGTATATTTTCGTTCTTTGTGGTGTGATCAATTGATGGGACTGCGTTGATTCGGATCAATGCAAGTTAAAAACAAACCTAATCTGATGTTGTTGGAACACTTTTCAAAAAGCTGTTATTGCAAGGACGTTCACTTTTGTTTTGCATCGTGGTATTCAGTTGGAATATCCTGCTCCTCACTCGACGAGGCAAGGGCCGAGATCCCTTCACCGGGAGTGACCCCTTGGACAAAAAGTTTGCGTCAGGGCAATGACTTCACTATAGCCGATTACTTTTGCTTTGCACCGTGGTATTCAGTTGGAATATCCTGCACCTCATTCTACGGGGAAAGAGCCGAGATCCCTTCACCGGGAGTGACCTCTTTAGCAAAGGTTTTCGTCACTATATTTTTTTAAAGCTATCCGGTTCCTTCAACGATATCAAGTTCATTACGTTAAAGGTTTTCGCCAGAAACCATTCGTAGCCCTCCGTCGTTTCAGATGGGTAGCATGTAGTATTCATGCTATGTATGTTGGCCTTCGTCAAGGTATAGTGTATGGTAGCTGCTTGTTACCTTTCTGCTGCATAGATAGATGCGTTGGTTTGGGACAGTCGTACTACTATTTTGGCCTTCGTCAAGGGTATGTACGGGTAGGTTCAAATTAATCTGGACAATGACGGGTAGAACTTGACATGTGACTTATGATATGTTGGCCTTCGTCAAGGTCATAAGAGCATGGGGCAAAACTCACATCGGGAGTTTCTAAAGAAACTGAAACTTGCCAGATATGCGCATACCTTCTGAAGTGTGATGACGTGAGCGGATTCCGTAACGTTATCATGCGATGATAGTTGGATCCCGATTCGCACTGATGAGTTGGTTTACTCCTCGGGTGATCCCGACTAATTCTTCTTTCAGGTTTGGAGGAGAATTTAACGGTACAGTGGGAGGTTTCCAGATTAGATAAATTGGTAACCATTCTGATTTAGGTTAGAGTGCACGCTGAGTGTTTCTTTTCTCTCTCTTCGGCAGCGACCATTGACCCGACCCTAAGACTACGACTCGGCGACCAAATTAACCGAACCTTCTTAAACACTGTCTTTTGGATTGTCAGAGTTGCAGACCACATTGCCACTCCTACTTTTACCCTTTTCTCCAGGACACCCCGTATTACTACGAACGCCCACTTCCATTGGAAAAAATCATCGTATGGTTAGATACGAACTCGAAGGAATTTATTCGAGGATGGTTTCCGGTTCTGGAGGAAACGGATATGACTATTCAGTTGTCTTTTCCTTTTACCTTCTCTCAGGTTGCAAGTACTCCTTGGTTTAGGAGATAGTACACCTATTACGCAAATTGGATAGTCTTCTTCCAAACCTTAGACTGGTGCCGACCGGTAGGGAATGAAGAAAACCAGTTAGCCTAAACGGTGTACAGAAGGTATTGAGTTAAGACAAAGAAAGGGATTAGTAAGAGGGCAAAGTAAATTGCGACTGCTATTCACGACCAAACCAAGTATGTCACGACCCGAGAATTCGACTCGTGACCGGCACTTAACCACGCAACGTCTACAGGCGCAACGCGGCTAAGTAAGCCGAACCCAGAAATCAAAACCAATAAATATAGAGTGATTTTAAAACATTTAAAAAAAAAACAATCGTACATGTCTGAAAAACTTCCATTTATTTAGTAGAAATCCTTTTTAAGTTCAAAAGTTATAAGTTTTATAATTTTGGTAACATTTCCTTTTTTAAAACATTTGCCCTGCCAGTCGGGTAGAAACAAGGTGTAACAGAAATGACGAGTAAAATAAATGAAGCATCACAATAAGATATACGACGCCGTAGCGAAGAATACTCAGTAAAGCAAGGACAATATCATAAAAGATGAGACTGCATAAAGTAAAGTCGGCTCACATGCGAGCTCGACACCAGAATATAAAATCATACATATCGTCCTCACAACTGTCTCTAAGTCAATACAGAAAAGTAGATGGAGAGTACTAGATACATCAATATACAACTGAAAGATAACAGATACCGTACAAAACCCACCTATCAGCAAAAGGCTATCTCTGCTAAAAAAGGGTATCTGTGCCAAAAGATGCGGTAACAGCCAGCCGTGACTACTCCCAAGGGCAACCTGCAAATACTGTGGCACAACGGGGGTGAGTTGCCAACTCGTGAATAGAGATAACATATAAAGGTAATCGCGAGCATGCACGTACAGCGCTACTCTAACCAATGCCAGCAGATGATATCAATGCGGGTAAGCAGTATGCGTAATAATAATGCAAGTCCTCTATCAGGTGATATAACTACAGGATGAGGTGTGATAATAAATGCTGAGCATGGGAATATAGTATCTACATGAAGTATCAAGGTGGACTACATATGTATGTATGCACCACAAATCCCAACATCCCAAACGCCGGTACTCCATCGGCCCTCATATCCTGTATATCCCAGAAAAATCCCGAGTGCCCAACATCGGCACCCAAATATCATAAATACTCGTGTCTAGCATCGACACGTAAAACATCCTGTATCGGGCATCCGTCATTCCGGGTCAGCCCTCTCACAAGGTATATATCGGGAATCCGTCAGTCCGGGTCATCCCTCTCTCAATACATCGGGCATCCATCATTCCGGGTTAGCCCTATATCAATCCATCGGGCATCCGTCATTCCGGGTCAGCCCTCTCTCAAAGGATATATCGGGAATCCGTCAGTCCGGGTCATCCCTCTCTCAATACATCGGGCATCCGTCAGTCCGGGTCAGCCCTATATCAATCCATCGGGCATCCGTCATTCCGGGTCAGCCCTCTCTCAGTACATGCCTCTAGCACCGAGAAAACACGGGGCGACGCCCCAAAACATCATATCAAGGGAACCGGGTTTTTAAATGATTACTTATTTGAAAAGGGCCACGGTTCCCAAATCCAGAAATCACAAGAAATCTCAACCAGTAATACAAGTAATTGTGATGTGATATGTGCATCAAGTATGTATATCTAGTCATGTCACAGAAAAATGAGGTACAATGTAACGATCCAATGTGATATAGGTATCAAGTATGAAATTCAAGTCATGACATATATAGATGAGCTACAACAATATACAACAGTATGATCATGGCAGTTCTATCAGTTCTAAGCAATATATAAAGATGGCAGGGAATGCAATATGTGATGACAATCCATGGTATGGTATATGCAATATATAACAATAAGGTCCTATCAGCCCTGACGCATAACGCCATGCGGGCGATATCCCCGTAGATGTGAAATCTACTCACTGTGTCTCGCGCTAAGTGTATCCAACCACCTGCTTGCCCTTCTTCGCAGCATCCGTCTCACTGGCCTGCGAACCTAGAATCACATAACATATATCACACATAAGCTCATTTCACAAAAACGCGACATTACGGTCCAACTAGACACTCGTGTCGCAAACCAATCGCGCGTGTGCGCGATACGCTAAAACGTGTGATCACGCGCCAAGAAACTACCCCGACGCGCCGCGATACGCAGAAACCCAAACCTACTTACGTATCACGCGTGTCGCGAAGGTTTAGAAAACGACAAAATAGGTATTTGGTCCCAGATTTTTCTACAGAACTAGACTTACAAAAATATATATATCAAAGGACCCTACACACTAGAAAACACCTACAGAACCCAAAAATACCCAAAACCCCTCCCATCTGGCCGCAAATTGCGGCCAGAATGAGGATTTCGGCGGCCCACTGTAGCAGGTAGGGGGTCGGGTTTCACCTGATGTATCAGCACAATACCACTATACTACAGTACTCTCAAAATAATTCTGAACTCACCGAGTCAAAAGCAGTTCCAGAAAAGTTCACTTTTGCACAAATACGACATTTTGCATCAAATAGGAAAACTGGTGGTATTTTAGTGTAATAGGGGTTTGACTAGGTTAACATGGTCTCAACAAACCTCAAGCATCCTACTGAAACCAATCTACACCTCATTAGCACAAAGTTCTCACTAAACACCCCATAACTCACTAAAACGCACTAAAATCCATTAACCGATGCAAAACTACACTTAACAAGGCAAACTAGGGAAGCAAGATAGGAAGTATACCTCACTCTCGACCCTAGGGAGCTGCAGGAAGAAGAAGAAGTGAAGGGAAGAGGCTGCACTAGGAACTGGGGCTGCTGCTGCTCACTGGGGCTTTGCTGTTGCCGAATGTTGCTGCTGCTGCTGCTTCATGTTGCTGCTGCTGCTGCTGCTCAGTTGTTGCTGTTGCTTTGCTTGCTGCTGCTGCTGGGGGTGTTGCAAGGTGAGTGTGTGTGTGTGAGAGTGTGAGAGCTTGAGAGAAAACCAAAAGGAAATGAGAGGCTACAATCATCACACAAAAGTCACCCCCCTCTCTCTCACTTCATTTAATGCAAGCATGGCCTAAAGCCATGATGCACTCTCTCTCTCTCTCACAAGTCAACACTTAATCAAAAATTCAAATTAAAGTAACCTCTTAACTAATTAATTAAACTCACTTATAACCTAAAAGAATTAACCCTACAATTAACCCACCATGGTTAATAATTATGGTATTTACTAAATTTTAAAAAAACCCTAGTTTACATGCACATGTGTGTGCAAGCCTAGGAAAATTTTGGAAAAATATTTATTAAATTAGGAAAAATATTTAAAACACAGTTTGGTAAACTTTTTATTAAAAATCATTATTTAATTATAATTATTCACTAACCCTTATCCTAAGGTGTTACAAAGTATTTCTTCGCCAATCCTAAATCACCTTTGTATTTCTCCAGAACACTCCGTATCACTACGAAGATCCACAGTTTATTGGATACTCCATCGTATGGTTATATATGAACTTGAAAGGAACTTGTTTCAGTTCGGAGATGGATTCTAGTTCAGGAGAAATAGGAATAAAGTTTATTCGGTTGTCTTTTATCTTCACCTTCTCTCGCATTGCGAGTGCTCCTAGGATTAGGACAGTACACCCATTATGCTTATTGGATAGTCTTCTTCCAAACCATAGGCTGGTGCCGAACGGTAGGGAAGGAAGAAAACCATTTGGCCTAAAGGGGTGTGCAGAAGGTAATGACTGAAGACATATAAAGGGATTTGGTGAGGTGGCAAAGAATTACACGGTTACAGTTGTGAATCTGGTTAATGGAAGAGGCATTACTAGGAATACCGGGATAGCCCATCGAAACATTTCAATGTTTCAGTTTCACTGTGTACTGTTAAAAGAAAACTGATTTCCCAATTAGTCCTTACTGCAGGGTATGTATTTACCAGGTATGATTCTCACATCTGCATGGCTTTACAGATGATGAGCGGGAGTAGGTTAGTGGGAATTAGGTGATCATCCTCATTATATCGGGATTCGTTGTAATCGGTGATATTTGAGGAAATCACCTGGGCTGTTTGCCGGTCGGCAAATATTTGGTTTTGAATATCCACTGTTGTGCACCAATTTCAAATTGATATATCTGTACGTCTATTTTCATAGAGTGAGATATACCTTTTTGAAATTATGTCTATAACATTTACCTATATCAATGGATGGTTAGGTAAGGAGTATTAAACAGCGGTGTAATTCTTCTTAACCATAAGTACAGTTTTCAACCTACGACACACAGTGAATGAGTTATCAGACTCAAGGGACTTATACAGAGTATTGTATGTAGTCCAGGGTCCATCAGGACAGAGGGGTTGGTCCTCGTACTATATTCAGTTTACTTATGACTTCTCTAGTTTTTAGACAGGTGTTTCGTGAAAACACAGGGTCCGAATTTTGAGAAGTTATAGGTATATGAATAAAGTAGAGAACCAAGTATTGCAAGTATCGGGATTCTTCAAAGTGGTCGAAGATGTAGATACTTGAGTATGGTATTCAGTTGATAGTAGTGATTAAGAGAACTTGCTTCTCTTTCAGGTTACTCATAATTGGAAGTATTCCTAAGTTGAGTAATGCTGATCGGCCTCCTTCCATTTAGTTGACATGCACTGGAGACAGCTGCATGATTTGAATCTGGTTCAATTAAATCAGTGCCTCTGGTTCTATATTGGATATAGAACAGTTCATATCTTAACGATGTTAAGGTACAGGGAGTTGTCCGGATCATGCTTAAAACCAGACTCTGGATAACTCAAGGCACGTTTCTGTAATGGCTGTTTGTGGGTTGACCCAGGCTATGACGAGGGTTGACTTTCTACCATCTGGAAGATCAATAGTGATATTGTTCCAGACTCGCCACAGTTTTAATAAAAATGGATTTTTTTTCAGAAAACAGTAGTGGGAGTATGGTAGAACTGGAAGTGATTCCAGAACCACAAACGATTACTAAAGATTTCATAGGAACCTAAAGATTCAATCTGGCTTGACATTCCATTGGCCACTCCGCAGATAAGGTGGGTAACTTCAGGCACCCGAGAGATACTCCGGTAGCCTCAAGGACGGTGACAGGGAAGTTCTTGTTTACCCAGACTTGCCATTGCTGTTGTTCCAGGCTGCGAGACCTGGCAGGAGGATGAGTATAGCGTCGTTCTAAACTAGCTTTAGAAGTGTACGTGTATATGACTCTGCCAGAGGGTTGTCGAAGTCAGTGGGAGAAGCGGAAGCATTGGTGGACAGGTAGCTTATGTCTATAAATAGACTAAAGCAGATATAGCGGAGATAGATCATCAATTTCTGATGTGACAGTCATAGGTTTGACTTCATCAGAATAGGGGATGGATCTGTTGAGAAGGTAGTAGGGTGTGATATCCTGGTATTTGGATGACATACACAGGGTAGGAAAAGAAATTCCTATACTGCAATCGGTTATACTTTGGTCGTCACACAGTGGTTTCTCCGCATGGGACTTGGACATTATATCAAACATACTGGTAACTAGATCTATGGTTTTAGATCTAGATTTGGGTGGTTTCCCAATCAGGGTACTTAGACAGCATTCTAAGAGTATTTAGAATGGACGACTCCTGGCACGGTGGTGTACCTGCAGGTGATGGAGTCACCCTCTCTAAAGGTGTCTTACAGACTAAAGGGGAGAGGGATGCGGATGATTGGCAGATCACTTGCTCAGGCAATTGAGTCAATCATGAGATGTCAAGTACCACACCAGATGTTGTTCTTGCACTAGATGCAATAAGTTGATGTTGATCCAATCCTGGAGAAACAGTCGGAAGCAGTTTTAGAACATAAGTGGATGTTCTAGGGATATGATAACGACAGCCTCATTCGGGAGACAGTTATCATTCCAGGCATCCAAGGTGACCTGGACGACAGGGAGGTTGTCAGAGTTATAGTTTTCCTTCTGACGAGGGGCAGTATTTTGGACAGGTGGTCCAAGGCAATACCGAGGGAGGCATGACGCTGGATACTGATTAAGTTCAGTTGACGATACAGTCTAAGAAGTTTGGATTTGGAGTTCATTTATGAGCTAGGTCCCATCAGACATCCAGACACATTCTAAGACAGGTATAGCTCATTTCGGGAGATGGCTTTCTCCGCGAACATGAGATATAGAGAGACATAGAAAGAAACATCAAAGCGGATCCACTCACTGAGGCTATTCCTCGAACGCAATAGTTTCGAAACGAGTTTTGTGAGACTGACAAGTAGAGGAGTTGGGTGTTCGGTATCACACGGGCTGTGAGTATGCGACATCGCAATAATTAGCCTTGAGTGCAAGTGGGAGATTGTTGGAGATAGTGCCCTCAGAGTCAATTATTGGATCACAGGCACGTGATTGCAATGGTTGAGGGAGGACCTATCCCGATAGGACAGTCTTACTCAAGATGATAGTATGCTATCTGGTTTACCTTTATCATCGTGTACTGCTTTAGGTGATCTGACAGGTCGCTATTACACGTTGATAGAGCCCTTAGGATTCTTGCTTGACTGCCAGCAGTATGAGGGCGATCATATACATGGGAGCTGGTAGTCTATAAGCACATCCTTAAAAGGTCCCTAGTCATGGGAGTTTCGAGACAGGGCATCGATACTCCAGAGTAGACTAGTGTATATAGTCGAGACCCCGACGAGGGGCGGTGGCCGGTCTCACAAGCCACTGGTGTCAGTTGGATCACCTAAGATGTATACAGGTGCTCATTGGGTTATGAGTACACCGGACAGGACTCACCGGGAATATGCTAGTTGGTCTTATACCTGACGTCAGATAGCAGTTCCCTGGTGACATGTGTACAGCTTAGTTCATCGACCTGGGGATCATCATTTGTCTCGTGTGAGTTCCCACTGGCTTTGACTACTACCCTACCACGCTCAAAGGAGACGTGCAAACAGGTTTTAGTCGGGTACAGTCCTGAGCCACATGGAGGCAGTGAGCGGATCTTCGGGGGTTCGTCTCTCCCGGTATTGGGGGTGAGGTCGCGCTGTGTCTAGGAGAGCCAGAACATGAAAAGTCCTTGGCCAAGGCAGGAGATTTACTGGTAGGTATTCCAGTAGTATCTTATGGTGTTCTGGGCTGCTCTCTGACACGACTTGTACCGCTTTTGGGGGTCTGACTTTTACCAACCCCCTAGGCCCGCCATGCGATGCTCATAGACGAACGGACCGGACTGTATGGATATTGTCACTGACAGGCTCAGTAGGGTGTCAGGATGAGTTCGCTCATCGACGTCCCTTTTGGTCAATAGCTGGTAGCCCGTCACGTATGGCTAATACCTCTGATGTGCTAGTGGTTAAATCCACAGCCATAGTATTGACGAGTCTTTAGAGTCCCCCACATTCAGTTACTCAAGTTTCGGGCGAAACGCTGTAGAGGCCGTATGGAGATATGGCAGGGTTCGATCAGATACGCGCGGTATTGCACGGATCAGGATCGGACGGATATTACTAGCCGGCTTTGGTTTAAGCCGGATCCTAGTATAGTACAGTGTAGATTTTGTCTCATTGCATTTGTATTTCGGTTGGAATACAAATGCGGGTGTGTATACTAAGTATCGGGGTTTTCCTGTAATTTATTACGGGACCAGTTTTCTGGAGTTGCCAGTTTGCTTTCCGTTTCGGCCATATTTCTTTGTATCTTTCATTGGCCGAAGTTTGGTGGAGGAGAGCTTATTTACATTTATGCAAATTAGCATTTTGAAGGGTTGTCTTTGCATTTTGTTGTATCATGATAATTCCTCCACCATTTGACTTCTTCTTCTTTTCATCATGGTTGTTGATGATTAGTTGATAGAGTATTGGTTTTAGTTTGTGATCATTGCTTGACTTTGGAATGATGATGATGGTTGGTTGATTGTGGTTTTGAGTGTGTGATCATTTCCCTTCATGATTATCATTATTCCCTTGCATTATTCTCACTCGGCTCACTCCTCTCTCTCTCCTTAATCTAGTGAGGCCGGCCATTTTTGGGGATGCCCATTTTTTTGTGATGTGGGATTTTGGTTCTCTTGTGTTCTAAAAATCCCCAAGTTCCTCTACAAAGTTCATGTATCATCCCTCCACCAAAATGGCAACTTCCATGAACCCCAAAATGAGACATGAGTTCTACACACATTCTACAGCAAATCTTGGGCACGTCGACTCGCCAGCTTCGTGCCCGAGTTGCCTCGGACCAGAGGTGGGAGCCCGTAAAAGAAGCAGGCGACGTGGTGCCCTTCCGGCGAGGAGGTGGAGATCGGACGTTCCGCGGGAGATCGGGACGATGGCGAGAAGACCGGAGGACACGGATCGCTCGGTATATCTCTCTTCCCCATCTTGTAGATAGCTAGGACTAGATTAATGGCACGATCCGGGTTTATAGTGCGCGGTGGTGCCGATTTGAAAATTTAAAGTTTAGCATCGCTTCCGCATTCCGGCGTCGGATTGACGGCTGGGGCGCCGCCGTGTACTTACACTATACCTATCGTCAGATAGCAATTCTCAGTTGACATCAGTACAGGAAGTCTGTTGACCTGAGATCGTCATTTGTCTCGTGTGAGTTCTCATTGTACTTAGATTGCTTCCCTACCACGGCTCTACCGAGTCTTGCATGAAAGTATGTCTTAGCACCTCAACTAGGTTTCAAGAAACATCAAGTATGCAATTTAAAAAAATCTAGAGTGCTAAGTATACTAACCTAGAATCGAACTAGAGAATTAGGGGTTTTAAGCAAGCAAACTAGTTCTAAATTAAGTGATGGGAGTTTACAACCTTTGTAGACCGGTACTTCACTTCTAAAACTTCAAGTAGTAGTCCCTAGAACTCTTCTTAAGGCTCCACTTGAAGAAAGAATTGAGCTTACTTGTAGTTTTCGATACCGAAGATGATCCACCTTGAAGTCTCTCTCACTCAAGCTCACTCTTTACTAATCAAGGTATTAGTGAAGTAAACAACCTAAACTAATGGACTAGATTAGTGTAGGTTGATGAGTAAGAGATTTGCTCTCTAGAAATAATTTTCTCTTTTCTTTTCTCAACTCAAGAAAAACCCTAGAGAGGAGAAGAAGAAAGAGATGAACTTTGGATGAGAGAATGAACCATGTCACACTTGATAAGAATGAGATTGGAATGATTAAATATCTTAAGAATAAAATAAGAATTAGAGATGAGTCGTGGTTTCTCAATGCTTCTCCAAGCATCCAAAGCCATGAGTCACTCTCTTTTTCTTGTCTTTTCTTCAAAAATATAAATCATTTCCTTTTTCATTTATTCTTGTGTGATTCTCACACACCCGTGTTTTATGTATCGTCAACCATGATACAAATATATATATATATATATATATATATATATATATATATATATATCACACACACACACATATAAAAGTATATAAAGAGAAGAAAATCTTAAGTGGGCTTAATATTAGTTTATACATACATATATATATAATATAAATATATATCAAATTATTGAATCAACACTTGATTCAATAATCCGGTTATATCATATATAATCGACTAATATCATATATATATGTATATCAAAACATTAAATCAACACTTGATTCAATTATCCGGTTATATCACATATAACCGGCTAATATTCAATATTAGATATTAAATCAACACTTGATTCAATAATCCGGTCATATCATATATAACCGGCCAATATCAAATATATATACATAAATTAAATCATTGAATCAACATTTGATTCAATAATCCAATTATATCACATATAACCTGGCTGATATCAAATATCGCTAGATTTGAATATGGTATCATATATTCATATTTAATCAAGCTCCCGCACATATCTCCATACGTGCCCTACTTCGTTTTGCTTGAGCTAAGAAACCTCTGTGTGGGACTCTAAAGACTCGTCAATACGCCAACAGTTGGTAATGATCACATCAGATACCCACAAGCCATCAACGGTACTAGCTGGACGTAACGACTACCCAGGAATTGAACGAATAGAAGATCAACAAGCAAACTTATCCAAACTCCCGTAGATCCTATAAGCAACACTTACCATATAGTCCAGTCTCTTCGTCTGATATGTCGCATATCGAGTCTGGGGGTGGAATCGTCAGACCCCAATAACTTAATAAGTCATGCCGACGTGTGGCTTATAACCTTTCAAGAAACTACTGATAACACTTACCGGTTATTGGTGTTGGATATAGGTGCCTTTAAAAAAATATTGTAATTGAAGGAAGACCTATACAAGAGAGCAATCTTACTCGAGATGATAGTATGCTATCTGGTTTGCCTTTATCTTTCCTATGATACGTTTTATTCACTATCACGTATCGTTTAGACATGAGATAAAGCCTTAGGATTTTGCTTGACTACTAAGACGATGATGGAGATCATACTAGTGGGGCCCGAGTAGTCGATAAGCACATCCTTAAATGTCCCTAGTCATTGAAGCCTCGAGACTGGGTATCGGTACTCCAGTTTAGACTAGAGTGTATGTTTCCTGACCCAGTTGGAGGGTGATAGCTGATTCTACAGTTATTAGTGTTTGACATCAAAGATTGTATACAGGTGCTCTTTGGATGAGTTATACTGGACGGAATCACCGAGAACTCCTAGTTGGTAATATACAAATGTCAGGTAGCAGTTCTGTGGTGACATGAGTACAGGGTAGTTCCTAGGACTTGAGATCGCCATTGTGTCTTATATGTGTTCCTACTATACTTAGAGTTCTATCCTACCACGGCTCAAAAGAGTCGTGAGTTTCTGTTGGGTATAGTCTCGAAGCACGTAGAGGCATTGAGCGGTTGAAGGGATTCGTCTCTCCTGGTATAGGGAGTTGATGTCGCGCCGTGCAAGACACGACTACAACCACAAGTCGATGGCCATCGTAGTGGAGATAAACTGATAAATGTTATCAGTTGTATCTCCGGTTGGTTATGAGTCCTCTGTCGCATGACTTATCGAGTTATTAGGGTCTTATTGATTCCAAACCCTAGACCCGATATGCGATACTCTTAGACGAAGAGACCGGACTGTATGGTGATATCACTTATAGAATTTGCAGGGTTTGAATGAGCCTACTCATTGACCTTCTTTCGATCAATACCCGAGTAGCCGTTATGTGCAGTTAGTACCGCTGACGTGCTTGTTGGTTATTGATATGATCCTAACCTACTGTCAGCGTATTGTCAAGTCTTTAGAGTCCCATACAGAGGTTTTTCAACACATGCGAAATGATGTAGGGCACATATGAGGATACGTGCAAAAGTTCGATTAAACACGTGCATTTGATACACGTATTTTAATCATGTGTTTAATGATATTAGCCGATATATATGATATAACCGGATTATTAAATCATGTGTTGATTTAATAATTAAATATATATTTATATATTGATATATTTATATATTAACTAATATTATGCTCACTTTATTATTTTCTTCTCTTAATTAATATTTATATTTGATATAAATATTGTTTAATGTATGATGATACATTAAAGATGGATGCATATGAATTGTATGGAAGATGAGAACACTTTTATTCATTCATTTGTTTAAATGAGAATGAGTCATGGTTTTAAGATGCTTCAAATTGAGCCATGCTTACCTTCTTCATACTCTCATCATCTCTTCCATGGCTTCTTCTTTTGATTTTAGTCAAGTGAGGAATGGAAAAAGAAAAGAGAAAAATTAAGTGAGCTAATTATTCTACATCTCCTAGATCAATTTGAAGCTAAAGTTTGTGTTAGAGTTATCTCAAGGTGTATTATCTTCAGCGAGGAAATCATCGAGCAAGCTTGTTCCGAGCTTCGTGGAGACAAGCCGGAGTGCAAGGAGAGGTGGCTAACGCGCTATAAAGATCATAGTCTCTTTAAACATGTAGAATTAGATCACTAGTTTTGTTGCATGTTGTAGTTGTTGTTCATGATCCTATGTTTGCTTGTTGTTGCTCTCTAGATTTTTAAAATTATCACTTCCACCATATTATAAACCCTATTGTAGAGAGCATAGCGAACTTACAGTGGTATCAGAGCCGATCTAATGACTACAATGTGTTTTCGTGGCGAGATGAATCCCTAAATCTATTTTTCGATGCACATTAAAAACTGTTTTTTGTGTGCTTCAAAAAATATTTCTTTTTAGTGTTTTTTATCATGCCCAGTGTTAATTGAAGGGTTCAATATGAAGTTAGAGATATTACGGAAGTTAGGGAGGGGACACCCCCACCCGGGATCACCAATTGGTGCTCTCAGGGGAGGGTGAACACCCAAGAGCACCATTATGGTGCTCTCAAGTCAGCTATGACCCGAGTCGACTTTTTGGTGGGTTTGGGCCATGGTACCCCCCGAGCCTTTGAAATGTTGATCTAATTTTTCCCCAGGGATTCTCAAAAAATTTGGGCGCGTTTCGACTCGTTTCGACGCTAAAAAGTGATGATTTTTGTGTCGAGGTGGATATTGTTTTTCAAGTGTTGAAAATTAACGTTTCGGCTTCAAAGTTTTTGGTATTCATTGGCCATTTGGGATGAGTTGAATAGATTAAAATTTTTAATAGATATAAATCGTCGGCGTATGCGATACGTGGTGCTTAAAGTCATCGATTTGATGCGCTCAATTCGATGGGGTTGCACGTATATATTGTGATATATTGTGATGCTTGTTTTGAATGTGTTGGATTGTCGCGAAATGAGTAACCCCATGCGGAATTTTGATATGTGTTATTTCCATTCATGCTTGTAGCCATCTTGCATATTCATTAGTTCGGGACAAGCACCAACTTGGGGCTGCCGTTTCTGCTTAATGTATATTCTTTGTTTCGGGACTTAGCAGTTCACATGTGGCCATAATCGCCACTATATGTATTATTATTTGTCGGTACACGATCAGGTTGCGATCGTTGTCACCATTGTATAATACAGGTTTAGGATTGCCCCGCGGAGAAGTGCACAAGCAACCGAATTCTAGATTGTAGCGGATGGCCATCTCAAAGAGTTGATGTTGGGTTACGATAGCACCCTGTCCATCTACCGTGGCCGATGCGGAACAAAAATAACGTTTAAAAAACTTAGCGATAACGAACTCGTCTAGAATCGAACCATAAACCTATACTAGCAAACTATAAGAGCTAAACTACAAGGTTAGAAATGGTTATACCAAATTAACCGTGTCCTTCGGTCTTCTACCATCTTCCCTAGCTCCTTGAGGCATCCTCGACTGAACTTGGCCGCTGGTCTTCCTCCATCGAAGATGATCCACCCGAGAGATGTAGCTCATAGCACTAGCTCTACACTAAAGATCAAGTGAAGCAACTAGGGACTCTAGGTTGCTAATCTAGAGTTCCCAGGATGTAGTGAAGTGTTCAAAGTGTTTATCTGTCTCATCTTCTCCCTTGATTCTCAACACATGAGATTGTAGAGAGGAGGTTGAAGATGAAGGTGGAAGAACTCAAGAAACTAGAGAGGAGAGTGAAGCTAATGGTGAGGTGAAGAAAAACCAACCATCCATTTTCCTCATCCAACATCAAGTGTGAAAATAACATGAAGCATGGTTTTAACAAACTCATTTTTTCAATATAAAATGCAACCCATGCTTGAATAGTTTGCAAAAATGAATTAACAATTCATTTGTACAACACTATGCAAGCATGGTCCTCACCATACTCCCCTCTCTCCTTTTTCACCTCGTTTCCCATTAAAAATAAATGGAGAAATCTAAAATGAGGTGTCCACCTTCTAGAATGTTATCTGTACAAATACAGATTACACTCTACTGGTATATACATACCTGTATACGTACCGAAATACGAATACCCAAAGAGATAGAATAACACAAAGAACATAATACTTGAATATACATATCGAAATATATATACGTATATTATTAAATCAATACCTGAGTTAATAATCCGGCTCAAACCTAAGCCGGTTAGTATTATCAACCGTCTAATCGGAAGTCCGTGTACATAGTACAATCAATCTATCGGAACCCTGCATGTATCCAATACGGCTACTACATCGTTTCGCCAGAACTAGGGAAACCCTCTGTGTGGGGCTCTAAAGACTCGTCAATATGCTGGCAATGAGTTTAACCACAAGCACGTCAGCGGCACTAGCTGTACGTAATGGCTACTCAGGTATTGAGCGAAAGGAAAGCCAACGAGCAAACTCATCCGAACCCCTACTGAGCCTGTCCGTTACAATCTCCATACATTTAGGACTGTTCGTCTAAGAGTATCGCATATCGAGTTTAGGGGGTGGGTAAAATTAGACCCCTAATAATGCGATATTTCGTGTCGGTATGAAGCCCATCATCCACTGAGAAACTACTGATCCAAAACGTAATTCTTGTCTACCTTGTCTAAGGATTTCTGGTGATGGCTACCCGTGCACCGCGCGACATCAACCCCCAATACCGGAGAGATGAATCCCCGACGATTCGCTCACTGCCTCCATGTGGCTCGGGAATGTTGTTCCCCTCCGAATGACGCGGCGGAGACGCGATAAACATCTTGCCTGAGATTCGGGACAGATGCTATATGGTTTTATCCGTCCAACTCTCCGAAGATGCCAAGTTGATTTATAGCACCATGTATCAGAGGTTTAGACGGATGTGGCCGATGTAGCAGACTTTGTCAGATTCCCCCTCATTCGAGGGGTTTTTGATTGTGGGGACGCTCTTCCCTGCAGGCGCAAGCCCCTGCAGTTAATTACGCTACCGCATTGCGGTAACAACTTTCTCCTTCTCCAGAATTTCACTTCGTGTCGTGGGTGTTTGTTTTGTTTGTGGTTGCCCGTGGATTGTATACGGAGACTATTTATTTCGTCGCCCGTAGGACGTGGATTAGCCCAAATCCGTATTTTCTTAGATTTGGGTTTGGGGTTTTGGTTTAAGGACACGTTAGCCATTTTTGAGGCTAAGATCAACTTAAATGTTTGTTAAGGATACGTTAGTCTAATTTCCAGACTAAGATCTACTTAACGGGATCGTTTAGATCCGACAAGAAAGTATTTGGACTCTATTGTTCCAGTTTAGGGACATGGGGGTCCATGTTCCAGTTTAGGGACGTGGTGGTCCATTTAATATATGGCCGTCGGGACCCGTCACCTCTCTGACGACGTTGAAGGATTACAACGACAGGTGTCAGAGGAGTTCGGAGATATACCCTTGAACCAAAGTTGATTGGGGGTCTTATAGTCTAATTTGGGACTAAAGTCCGTTTGAATGTTTAAGGATATGTTAGCCATATTTAAGGCTAAGATCAACTTAAACGGGACCGTTTAGATCCGACAAAAGAGCATTTGAGGGCTCTATTGTTCCAGTTTAAGGACGTAGTGGTCCATCGCCAGTTTAGGGACATAGTGGGGACATGGTGGTCCATTGCCAGTTTAGGGACATGGTGGTCCATTGCCAGTTTAGGGACATGGTGGTCCATTGCCAGTTCAGGGACATGGTGATCCATTGCATATATGGCCGTTGGGACCCGTCACCTCTCTGACGTCGTTGAAGGATTACAACGATATGTGTCAGAGGAGTTCAGAGATGTACCCTTGGACCAAGTGTAAATTGGTTTAAGGGAGCAGCCGTGCTCAGTTAATTTAATTTGAGGACTTACGGCCATGATTGGGCTAAGTCCAATTGAGAATATTCAACGTTTTATTTGCATTTGGCCTGTTAGGCCTTTACTAGGGCTCTGCCCCTGTTTAATAATGCAGTGCATTTTCTCTGGCCTTTTAGGCCCAGAGCATTTTATTTTGGTCTGATAGACCTTTATTTGGGCCCTGCCCCTTTTTCATAATGCACTGTTTTTTTATTAGGCCTGTTAGGCCATTTTAATTGGGCTCTGCCCTTTAATAATGCGCTGCATTAATGAGTCTGACAGAGTGCCACGTGGCTTGTCAGGCGCTTTGCGCCAATTGAGGAGCGCAAGGCGTAAGTCCATGAGGAGGTGACACGTGTCACGCTCAGGAGAGCGCAAGTGCAGTGCGCTGCGCCAGTGCGCTGCACTATTGTGCTGCGCTATTGCGCTGCTGACACGTGGCGCGCTCTGGTGAGTTGCGCCAATTCATGAGAGCAGTGCTCTGTTTTTATAAGCGCATAGCGCAGATCATTATGGGGCTGACACGTGACGCTCTCTGGTGGCTTGCACCAACCCGAGAGCGCAATAGTGTAGACTTTACAAGTGCAGGGCACTGTTTTATTATTTTGATCAATTCTAGATCAAAGAAAAACAAATTTTCTTGTTTTTAAAGAACCAGTGGTTCATCAAAAGGCAATGCCTTTATTATTATTATATTTTTATTGAAGATCTTTGATCTTGTTCTTAGATCAATGATCTTTTTAGAAGAAATTCTTCTTTTATTCAAGGTTTTTACCTTTCCTTTCTTTGAGCTCTTCTCAAAATTTTCTTTTTAAAGGATTTCTCTCTTTTTCTCTCTGTGTTGATGTCCTTTTGAGTTGGGGTCTAGGGGCCTTTTTATAGTGCCAATGATTTGTTGAATTGGTTAGAGAGATCTTTCTCTGAGTGATTTGGGGATTTTTCCCTACCGTTGGATCGTTGATCCAAGGGCTTCTGTTTTACAGAAGGCAATCTTCTTGTTTTTACAAGAACAGAAGGATCTTACTGAATTTTAATTCTGTTTGGCGCAAGCGCACCTACGCCTGAAACGTGTCACCCAGCGCAGAGCGCAGCGCGACTGCGCTGCCACGTGTCGCGCAGCACTGCGCTGCCACGTGACTGCGCTAGCGCAACTGCGCTGCCACGTGTCGCGCAGCGCAACTGTACTGCCACGTGGCGCGCAGCGCAGAGCGCAGATCATCTAAAGCGTTGCTTCCTTTAATTTTGTTTTAAATAGAGCCTTGCTTTGATTGGGCGCGCTGGCTTAGACGCTGCGCCTGACGTATCAACTTCTGACACGTGGCACGTTGCCCGCAGCGCACGGGATTTGAAGCGTTGCTTCAATTTTTGAATTTTTGAAATTCAAACAGAGCCTTGCTCTGATTGGGAGAAACAAATGCTCCCCCACCGTTGCGCTCACGTGGCGCGCACTTGAGTGCAGTGGTGGCAAGATCCCAGCCATTGAATCAACCGGTGAGATGAAAGGGCGCAGGCGCCTATAAATAGGACCCTTGGTCCTTTAGAAAAATTTTACCATTTTCAAGATTTTATTTTCTAGAGCCCTGCTCTTTTGAGAACTTCAGAGCCTTGCTCTCTTTTTTCAAGAACTTCAAAGTTCAAACTTTTAGAACATCTTAGGTAAAATTTAACTTAAATTTAATTAAATTAATTTTAATCTACAGAGCCTTGCTCTCATAGATCTTTGATCTAAAGAAAACCCCTTTGGGGTTTCACCAGCATAGCCTTACTCTCAAGAATCCATAGATCTGAAGAGATCTTGTTTCAGGGTTTTTACCCATGAACAGAGCTTTGCTCATGGACAAAATATAGATCTTTTTGATCTAAAAATGAAGAACTCTTAAGAGTTTTCATGGATCTCTAAGATCCCATATTTTTTTTTAACTTCTAAATTTTTTTTATTTAATGGATTCTCTCAACATTATTATAGAGCTAGGCTCTTTTTAAGGAATTTTACTCTCTTGAGACCAGAGTTTGACAAGTGTCACTCTGTGACAGAGCTTTGCTCTGAAAGGGGAGATTCTCTCCTTGTCTCTAGGGATTTCTCATTTAATGAGAGTATTCTTTTGGGGATCTCCTTATTAATTGACAGTCCCATCCAATGATGGGGCTGTCTTATTAACTGACGCATTGTCACCTGGATTTTGTGGGTCCCTCTTTGGTCCCCCTACACTGCATTGCAGTGTAGTATCAAGTGTCAGGCTTTTAAAATTAAATTATGATACTGACGGCTGAATTTCGTTTTTCTTTGCAGGCAATCATTTCTGCTGATCTGTCTTTCCCATTTGTTCGCTCAGAGGGAGGATTTCCCCAGGCACCAGTGGACCGAGTAGTGCTCGCTCTCATCAAGGATCATGACCCCAAGCATAAGAGCCTTCACCTGTGGGGTAGGTGGTACAATAAGATCATCCAGGGTCGCCGAAGTTTCGGTTCCGCTATGCCGTCTGAGCCCATATCTTCACTCCCTTACGCGGATGAACTCCCGGTGAAGTATGCCGTGGAGGTTAAAAATTGGAACTCGGATGACCTCCTCCAACCCGCGATTCGTGCTATTCCCGTGCAGCCACCGCCGACAATAGATATTTTAGGGAGGCGAATCTGTCAGGGTGAAGCACGCCCTTGGGGACAGGCCTATAATATTGGATTGATGCCGCGACCTCCCGCCGGATATTTGCAATAGGCCCGGAATTACTTGTCAGCGAAGAGGACTCATCTGATGAAGATTGGTTTGTATTCGGCCATCTATGTCTCACTCTTCGAGTATCCCTCTTCTCCAACGTGGTGGGTTAAGGCTTTTATTGAACAATGGAACATCCCTACCCACACCTTCCTGATGACGGATAGGGAAGTCTCTATCTCCTTGGAGGAGTTTGCTGAAGTCTCAGGTTTGTCGATGAGGGGGGGGGGCATTACGAAGAGCTGCTTCCTCCTGACAAATATGTCTTTGCCACCAAGCCGTTGGTGTTCAACCTGACGCCGGAGAACGCTATTCAGCACCAGTTTCCGGGCCTGGTGAAGGTGCTGGAGATCTATGAAGGGCTCTATTTGGAATCGGGCACCCTGGGAGTCAGTTTCGCAGACTTCATTGCCCGCTTCATCCGACCGGAGTTTCTATCGGAACAGTGCGAGAAGTTCGCCAAGCTTGACGGCCCTTTCGGTTTCGGCCTGGACCATCGACCAACATCGGAGGGCGATCAAAAGGATTTTTATCTCCCCAGCGCCGCCGTCACGCCGTTATCGGAGATCGCCATCTCGGGTATAGATGAAGAAACCTTTTTTATAGGGTTCCTGGGATTGTGGTTGTGCAGCTTTGCGCTCCCCATGCACCCGCACCTCATGCGGCCATCCGTTTTCTACCCAGCGCATCGGATGGTGGCTGGCCTGCAGTTAACAATAGGAATTGCCGGGTTGGCTCACCTCTATAATGGACTTAGCGTGGCGGCGGACGCTAATGAACCTGGGGTGCAGCCTGCTAATTTCCCGATGCACTACTTCACCTCTTGGATGGAAATGTACGTGCATGGGGTGTTCGGCGTCCACAAGATCCCTCCGTTTTTTGAAAAGTGCAGACTCCCAAGAGTCATGCGGCTGGTCAGCGCCTCGATCGTGGTTGCGTCTCCGCGAGAGGCTAGGGGGCTACTCCTTCGTCCACACCTGGTCAGAGCGAAGGTTTCTTTTTTGGACAAGGTCATAACCATAGGCTTAGAAACCACTAAGTCGGTGGTGCCGCTGCGCGATGATTTTAAGGACGGGGCCTCCATATTGAAAGCCCGAGAGATCCTCCACTTCTATTCCATTCGGCCGGGCTACCTGATGTTCAGGCAGAATGAGATGGCGCTTTTCATGAGGTATAACCCTCACCGGTTCGCCCAACCATCCAGCTATCACCAGGGGATACCGCTGGAAGCCTTCTTGGAAGAGCCCATGGCCAGCCAGGAGGGGATAAGGAGTGCGATGCACCATTTCATGCGGCTTAACACGGGCTCTTATTTCTTCATCAGCGAGCCGAGCTGCGTCGCCAAAGTCCTCAACGTGTACGTGGCTTGGTACGCCCACGCAATG
The DNA here is from genome assembly GCA_030015575.1 of Agapanthus africanus. Classification (NCBI taxonomy): domain Eukaryota; kingdom Viridiplantae; phylum Streptophyta; class Magnoliopsida; order Asparagales; family Amaryllidaceae; genus Agapanthus; species Agapanthus africanus. The sequence continues at coordinate 462,851,522 of JASDDO010000026.1, forward strand.
GGTCCGGTTATCCATTAGGAGAAGCGCATGTTGGTTGACCGGAAGGGTGCGCTTCCCTGTGGCGATCGTAAGGCTCCTTTGAAACCAAGGACCCCGGTTATTCCTCCGCTGAGAGATCCCGGAGCCGTGCCACCGCACGTGTTGAGCCCTCCACGCGGACTGCCACTCCGTGGTACTGCGGATGTACCACCAGCGCCCCATGCTCCAGTGGAGATGGTAGATGTGGTTTCGCCGGAGTCCGGCGTGGGTGCGGATATCGGGACCCGTCACCCTAGGGTGCCTGCCAAGCGCAAGTCTATCTCGGGTGCACCCAAGGCTGGTGGGCAGAAGAGGAAGAAGAAGTCGCTCCTCTCTCTCGAAGCTATCCTCGGTTTAGAGGAGCCTCAGGCCCCTCTTACCGAAGGTATAAGCGAATATGGCAGCAATAAGGGCTTCTCGGTAGACCCGGCAGACACCGATCTGGCGGCCGCCATTGCGGCCTCTGAGCGATCAGCCAGACTTGAAGCATGGTTGGATAAACTCGCTCGAGCAGGTAATCATTAGCTGTACTCTTCATCATTTTATAGCATTTTCATCATTATCCTCGACTAATGCGTTTCCCCCTTTTTTAACAGGTGTCACTACCGAAGAGGCCATCGCTGCTTCTTTGAAAACCTTCCAGGAGGAGGAAAATAAGCGCGCTTTAACGGGCATTGGTACGTTTCGTCTTATTGAGTTTTTATCCTCCTTTCTGATGGCCAACCTAACCTTCTTCTTTTGTTTCTTTACAGGGGTTGCGCCAGCTGATGCAGGGACTCTCCCCGGGCCTGAAACTGAAATCCCAATCTCTTCGAAGCCGCCGCGAGAGCCTCGACTCGACAAGTCGACGAGGGATGCCTTGAAGGATTTGGAGGCATCCCTGTTTATGGACGAGGATGTCTCAATGAGGGAAGCCTTGGAGAGCTCCGTCTTGATGGCTCGAGAGGAGAGAAAGCGGCTAAGGCGCGAGGCGAAGGCACGCAGGGCTGCTTTGGCCGTGGGAGCGGGCCCAAGCACCATCCCTCGTGCTGATACCCCCTCAGAAGAGCCTCCGGTCGCCTTGTCCACTGGTCACAGACAGGTGGCGCGTGCAGTTCGGAGTGCTAACGATAAATCCTCTTCAGGTAATATATCTTTCGAGATTTGTTTATAAGAATTGTAAACTTGTCAGTTCTTATATATCTTGTCTTGTAGGGCCAAGTCCAACCGAGGGGGAGGCGGAGACCGTCGAACCCAAGGAGCCAGAGGAAGAAGCACCGGCCGAACCCGAGTCAACGGTGGGCAACGTTACTGGGGCTGCTGAACCTGAGTTGGGGGCTGAGGGAGCTGCACTCGAAAGGGTCATTGATGCCGAGCCCGAGGTAGCGGCAAATGAGACGACCATCATAACTGAGCCTGGGGCAGTAGCGGCCGAGGCGCCTGAGACCAGCAACCCCATGACAACGGCGGATGAGACAACAGCAGCCGCTGAGCCTGAAGGAGTAGCGGGTGAGATGGGTGTGACTCCCGGGGACAAGCCAGCCGCTCTTTCTCAAGAGTCCGGCAATGCTCCAATCATTGCTCTCCCTGTCTACGGTCTTCCGCCGTCTCCTGGTCGGGCGAGTACGATGACAGCCCCTGTCGAGTCTGGTGATGAGGCCACGGGAGGTGGAATCGTATCGATGGAGGAGGGAGATGCTTCCGTTTCGGCCGGCGGCTCATCAGGTAAATTTCGGATTACTGTCCTTTTTTTCTTTATCTTGCAATCTTTCCTGACAGGTTTACCCTTGTTTTTAACGCAGGTGGGGCCGGTGCTGATGCTCCATTGCTTGAGGGAGCGCCGTCAACTACTGCCTTGGCGGTGGTCATCTCTCAGCCCTCCCTTATACCATCAAAGATGGTGGAAGGTATGGGTTTGCAACTTATTAGTTTTATCTTTCAGATGCATAATTTATGTACTAAAGTAGTACTGTTGTGTCTTTTCAGGAGTTCTTTTTGACCATCTGTATCAGGTGTTGTTCCCACACTTTTCCTTCCCATCTGAGCTCGCTTCTTCCTCTAGTGGTGCGGGTGAGTATAGTTTCCGACTGATATCTTTTTTTTTTAGTGATGGAATTATTTCTAACTTTTTCTCGTCCTGATTACAGTGCTACAAATCGAAGGAGGGGATGAAAGATCGGCCGCGCCACTGGCCCTTCTGGCCTTGCCACCTGCTGCAGCTGGTATAGCAAACTATCGAAATTGATGACCCTTTTTTTTGTATTTCTTGAACTGTCATCTAATCGTATCTTGTTTTTTCAGCTGTCGTTCCGATCTCGGCGCTTTTCGAGTCTCGTGTCACAATGCCGGCAGGCCCTTTCTTGAGGCGTCCGTCCTCGAAAGGCGCCGCGAATAGTCTGCGCATGTTGAGCGACTACATTGAGGAACTCGACGTCGAGACTCCTACGTCTGCCGCAGATTTTTCTACGGCGGTTAACCCAATGCTGGTGATACTCGTAAACTCCCATAACGAGGGCATCGTCGCGTCTTGGGTTAATCATTGCAGGGAGATCGAGGCTCGCCTGCATCAATTGGAGTTCATGCACCCTGCTCCCGAGGACTTAGCCGCAAGCCATCAAAGAGCAGCGTGGATTGAGCAAAGGGCTTCTTACTTCCGCCATCTCGAACAAGAAGTTACTTCAAGGCGTAAGGAGCATGGTGAGACTTCGAGCAAATCTGCCCAACTGCATGCTCGGGTAGAGGCAAACGCTGCACGGCTGAAGGTTATCTTTGAAGGCCTTCTGCGATGCCTCTCCGAAGGGTTAACACTGAGGCAACAGCTTGACGTCGTCGAGCGGGATGCACCTAATCAGGAGGCGGCCCAGTAGGTAGCTGAGGAGCAACTTTCATCCTACTTGCAGCAGCGGGCCCAGGTGGAAGCGGAAGTAGCCGCGGCAGCCACTCAGGAGGAGGCGCTGAAGGAAGTACGAGAGCAGCTCGCGGATTTGTTAAAGACACTTCCTTCTCAGTAGCTACTTTTTGTATCATTTGTACTTGTAAATAACAATGTATATATTTTTTTTATTCTTTAACACAATGTATCTTGTACTCAATCAAGTTTATGAATAAAAGATATACATTCTTTGTAATGTCTTGTGTCATTTCTCCACTTTTTTCTTTCTTTTATTATCAGCATTCTACCTTAGTAAACATGGTTGACAGATAATAGAGCAAGCATCTTGGTTTCTTCAAGAGATAGCAATGGCTTAGGCCGCAGGTTCAAATCTGCTGCCTAAGACTTTTCAACTCTATGAGCCGTGAGGGTCTCATAGAGACTTTTCTCCCTACGGATCGAGAGGATCTCGTAGGTGGGTTTTCTCCTTAGGAATCGTGAGGATTCCTAAGTGCGTTTTTTCTTATAAGTCGTAAGGATCCTATAAGAGAATTTTCCCTCTTACGAGTCGAGAGGACCCGTAAGCGGTTGTTTCCCTCCTTGTCGAGACTCGAGTTTGGAAAGTGAGACACATGGATAGTATGCAAGATACCGTTTTAGGCCAACTTGCAGGGTCCCAGTGCTTAGGGAATAAGTTTTTTAATCCTTACTGCCTAAGACTTTATCTTACGAGTCGAGCCGCATCGAGAAGTTCTCGCAAAGACATCAATTCCTTCACAAGTCGAGACGAATCGAGCATTTTTCGCAAGAATATCCTAACGTCACAGTTAACCTCTGCTCTTTACGACAGAAGTCCGTTAGGGTCTGTGGTACTTAGGGTTTTGGCCGTCGTACCGTCGCATCAGCTGATATATTCCTCGATAGGCAATAGTGCTGTTCGAGTAGCCCTGCGACTGCAGTGTCTCTGATCCCTTCGGGGGCTGGACAAGACGTCCTCAATCAATACTCCTTGGCAGTTTGACCGTCGGAAGAGCAAGCGTTAGGAATTTGCCATGTCGCTTTTTACTTGAGGTTAGGCTCATTTTAGGGAGCCCCGATGAGTCATAACCACTCCGCGCTGGTGTGGGATGATCTCCGATAGTCTTTCAGGTTTTATGTGAGTTGCCGTCAAGACCCTGAAGCTAGGAATTTGGCCTTTGCTTTGTTTGCTGGCATCGCGTCTGCTGTATCGAGACGAATGTCGCGGTGGGAACCGGGGATTTTGCCGTGGCTCCGTTTGTCTGATTGTCGTGTCTGAACCCTGCTGGAAGAAGAACGCTGGGGTGACATCTCGTCTACTGTATCGAGATGAATGTTGCGGTTGTCTCTGGGTTGCTGGTGAACCGTCGAGGTTTAGAACTAGGGATTTTCCCGTGGCTCCGTTTGTTTGATTGTCGCGTCTGAACCCTGCTGGAGGAAGAACGCTGGGGTGACATTTCGTCTGCTGTATCGAGACAAACGTCACGGTTGTTTCTAGGTTGCTGGTGAACCATCGAGGTTTGGAACTAGGGATTCTGCCGTGGCTCCATTTGTTTAATGATGTTTCGTCTGCTGTGTCGAGACGAACGTCGAGGTGGTGACCATTCCACACTGGTGTGAGACGATCTCCAGTTGTCTTTCTGGCTTTATATGACTCGCCGTTAAGACCTTAAAGCTAGGAATTTGGCCTTCGCTTCATTTGCTTTGTCACGTCCGAATCTTGTTGGAGGAAGGGCACTGTAGTGACATCTCGTCTGCTGTATCCAGACGAATGCCGAGGTGGAGCTGGGATTTTGCCTTTACTCCGCTTGTTCGACCATGGGGTCTTTCGTCGGCGTTGTATCTGCATCTTGATGGACTGCGAAGGAACACCTTTGTTAACATCTCGTCAGCTGTATCGGGACGATTGTTGAACTGAAGCTGGGATTTTGCCGTCGCTTCGCTTTGTTTCGACCGCAAGGTCTTTTTTTAGCGTTGTATCTGCACTTTGTTGGACCGCGGAGGAACGCCGTTGTTGACATTGCGTCTACTGTAACGAGACGAATGCTGAGGTGGAGTTGGGATTTTGCCGTCACTCCGCTTTGCTGACCATGGGGTCTTTTGTTGACGTTGCATCTACATCCTGCTGGACTGCAAAGGAACGCCGTTGTTGATATCTAAGTTGTCGATATCAACGTCGAGACCCTGAGGCTAGGGTATATCTTTTTGCTCCGTTTGTTGACATTGTGCCTGCAATATTGCGACAAATGTTGAGATTGTCTCTAAGTTGTCTATGAACCGTCGAGATTTGGCTTCGCTTTCTGGTGGAGCCTGTTGGGAAGGTATGGTTCCCTCTTTGTTTGTACCTATGAATTGTATACAGGGATCGATGTGATCTCACCTGTAGGGCAAAAGTTTCATTCATTATTTTTTTTATATATTATTGTTTTCTTTCCGCAATGCTCTATCATTTCAGCTTTTATATCGCGAAGGTCGCGATTGCCCAATCGTTTCTGCTATTTTTTGCGGTGCCCAATCATTTCGGCTGTTTATTTTATTTTTACTCGCTACTTTTTATTGCGAGTTGCCCAATCATTTCGGCTGTTTTATATGCATACGTTTTTTTTACTTGCTGCTTTTTATTGCAAGCTGCCCCATCATTTCGGCTATTTCGTATGCGTGTGCGGCTTACTGGCTTTTCACCGTAAACCTGAAATTAGACACCGATTTCGGCATCAGTACCGCTACAACTGGGATATTGCCAGGAGCAAATCATCATTTTCCTCTGTCGATGTCGAACAAAGGTGGCTTAGCGAACTGGGTTAAGGTCCTGTCGACTAAGGCTTTTAACTTCATGAGCCGTAAGGGTCTCACAAAGGTATTTCTCCCTACAAGTCGTGAGGATCTTGTAGGTGTATTTTCTCCTTAGGAATCGTAAGGATTCCTAAGTGTATGTTCCTCTGTAAGTCGTAAGGATCCTACAAGAGGGTTTTCTCCTTATAAATCGAGAGGACTTACAAGGGTCATGCGAACATATCCCCAGTCACGGATGAGACTTGGTTAGGGAAATGTTTATTCGCGCCCGTGGATTGTATACAAGGGTCAGTATTGAACCACTTGTAGGGCAATGTCGAAGGTTGTGGAGGTTGCTTAAGCACAGGTTTAGGTCTCTGTAACTTAAGACTTTCAAATCTTATGAGCCGTGAGGGTCCCATAAGAGAGTTCTCCTTACGAGTCGTGAGGATCTCGCAAGTGTATTTTCTCATTAGGAATCGTGAGGATTCCTAAGTGTGTTGCTCCTTTGTGAGTCGTAAGGATCTCACGTGGGTGGTTTCTCCTTACAAGGTCGAGAGAACCTTGTAAGTGTCCTTTAACGAGGTTGCGTCCTTTCGGGTTTTCACAAACACTCGCCGGCAGTCCTGCTGTTTTTACTCACGGAGCCCTTTCGGGTTTTCATCCGTGCCCATTTTGCTTATGGACGTACCGTTTTTTTGGTTTTTTTATTCTTTTTTTTCTAACGAGGTTGCGCCCTTTCGGGTTTTCACAAGACTCGCTGGTAGCCCTGCTGTTTTTACTCACGGAGCCCTTTTGGGTTTTCTTCCGTGCCCATTCTGCTTATGGACGTACCGTTTTTTTTTATTTTTCATTTTTATTATTTTTTTTATTTTATTCTTTATTATTTTTTTTATCTCGTCCGCCTGAGGATGCTGCGGTAGTAGTTTAAAGACGTTCCGGTCGTTTGCAAGTTTTAGGACATTGCGGTCCATCATTAGTTTAAGGACGTTTCGGTCCGCCGTCGCCGTATTTGAGGCGAATCTCTAGTTTTACCGACTTTTCGGTCTATGGGGCTTTCTCTATGACTGAGCATGATACCCCCGGCGTATCCATCTTTCTCAGAGCGTGCGGTTGTGGCGGGCTCACCTTCCAGTTCTCGGAGATGACGAACTTGCCCTATTGGTATTGGTCTTCGACCTAGTTTTTTAAGACGTAACAGTTTTCGATCGAATGGCACAATACTTGGTGATAAGGGCAATAATTAGAACTGTTAACATCATCCAGTTGTAGTTGGTGTTTCGGCTCCGGTAGAGTGATAAGCCTGTTATGCACTGCCACTTCGAACAACCTCCTTGTTTCAACATGGGGAAATGAGTAAGTACGTCTTAGCCTCTCTTCGAGGGATATGCGTGGACGCATATTGTTTTGACGAACGTCCGGTCTAGGGCCACTCGACTGTTGTTGAGTGTTGGCGACGAAGGTCATTTTCCCCTTTCCTTTATCCTTCTTGCTCGATCCTTTGTTTGCGGGGCCGAGATTTTTTCCGAGTAGCGGGCGATTGCATGGATGAATATTCTCGCAACTCCTCAATTCTTTCATTTTTGAAATGGATTCCTTGAGGAGAGGGTTGAAGGCAACTCCTTCTTCAGAATCGCTCCCAAAGGTGATAATTTGTGATCCCTTGGAGTCGGCTATATGACAGTCATCGGCGGCTCTTTTGCGCTCATCTATCGCATTTTTTCGGTGTCTACGAGCTTCACACTTCGTTCTGTTGAAGTGTTGCTTTTGAGCGACATATCCCTGCCACCAACACTTAAAGGAGTCACAGTCTTCGGTAGGATGTATGATCTTCTGATGATATAAGCAGAAGTTAGGATGCATCTCTACTCCACCGAGAGTATTTTCTTCAGAGGGTGGTAACTTCATTCCCACGATAGGGCTTTGGCGAACCTTTTCCTCGTCTTGAATTTGTTTTTATCCGCAGCGGATGACTTTTGATTTGACGGGAGTGCCTCGACTCTTTGGTCCAGTCGTCGGTGTTTGGCTCCTTCCAGTATGGCCATCTCATGCTCTTGATTGGCTTTAACTTTCAAACAAATATCATTCAGGAAGGCATCGATCAAATCGTCTGACGGCCGCGGAATTTCTGGTTCAGGGTCCGTGCTCGGTTCCTCGGCACAATTAGCCTCTTCATCATCCGCCAATGAGTGAGAGATCGCATGACAACTCGCTACGTAGTCTTCGGATTCATCTGATGAGTCTTCTCCATCGTTTTCGTCCTCAACAAAAGAACAAGTTGCCCCCATCGTGTCCATCTTCTTTGGAGTGTGCTGCTGTGGTGGGTTTACCTTCCAGTTTTCAGACAGCGCAAACTTGCCTTGTAGGTACTGATCCTCGATCCATCCCTTAAAGACAAAACAATCCTCGATCGGGTGACTTGCCGTTTGGTGGTAAGGGCAGTAATCGGGATTATTGAGATTTCCTGGCTGCAACGGACGTTTTGGATTCGGCAAATTGATGAGTCTGTTGCGTACTGCCAGCTCAAACAGTCTTCTCGTTTTATTCTGAAGAAACGAGTAAGGACGTCCTAGTCTCTCCTCGAGGGATAGGCGTGAATGCGCGTTATTTTGGCGAACGACCGGCTTTGAGTTGCTCGGCTGTTGTTGAGCATTGGCAACAACAGTCGCTTTCCCTTTTCCTTTCTCATTTCGAGAGTCTGGTTTTGGAGGAGACGGTCTGTGGCCCATCTGGTCCATTTGGGCTAATTTGTCGATCAATGCCTGGAAGGTGGTCGGCCTGAAGAACATCATGAATTACGAGATGGTCGCTTGCGGATCAAGAGTGCCCACGAACATGCCCACCGCAGGTGCCTCTTCTATGCGTTGTTCGCATTTTGACCATAGGTTTCGCCATCGTGTTGCGTATTGGACCCATGTTTTGCCGGGCCTTATCCTGGCATTTATCATTGCTGTTATCGGAGTGCGTTCACTAGCACCCGCGAATCTTTGTGTAAACAGTAACTCCATCTCCATAAATGTTTTGACAGAGTCGTCAGGTAGCTCCGAATACCATTCAAAGGCTGTTTCTGCTAAGCTGCCAACGAATTGGCGAAGTAACAGTTTGTCATTGCCTCCAGTGTTGCCGCATAAGGCCCTGAATTGAGCGACGTGCTGATGTGGATTCCCTGTCCCTTTATATACGTGGAACTTAGGGATCGTATATCCTGGCGGGTAACTGATTTGGTCATACCAGCCCGGATAGGGTCGTCCAGTTCTAACAGTTTGCCCAGCCGATTCACTCTCCCGATGAGCTCGTATTTGCTGAGCTATATAGTCATCCAGTGCGACCTTGGAAATGGTTTCTTCCTTGGCCGCTGAAAGAGCTGGAGGAGGATTCGATGTCTCTCCTTTGTCATCTTCAAGGACAATCGGAGGATCTTCAGCAGGAGGACCTTGCTGGATCATCATCCCTACCATATCTTGGAAGAGTAGCACCATTTGTTTTATGTTAGCCGCTTGCTCTGTGGCTTCTTTGTCCTTCTTTTCGAGGATTCTACGTAGGAAGTCAGCGTCAGTTTCTTGTTCATGACGCTGCTCCGATGACGCCTCTGGGCTTTCTTTTGGTCCGGTGAGCGCAGCCATTGCAGTCAGCATCTCCTGAAGCTTCTGTTGTTGTTGTTGTTGTTCTTGAGCCCTTGTTATTGATCGGGTGAGCGGTCGGTGGCCCGTCGAAGTGCGGCTTTCTTCTTTCCCAGAAGCTATGTAAACAGTGTGTACCATCATGCCCCCAGACTTGGGGTGTTTGGGCTCAGCGTCTTTACGATTTGCCGCAATCACAGGGGCTTTCTTTGGCTTCCTCCCCTTTTGAGCAGTTGAAGTCGAGGGGGGCGTCGCAGCGGGCATCCAGACAGCTGTTGCCTTTTGTGGCTTAGCAAGACGGTTCTCTTCTTATTGAACCTTCGCCCTTTTCTGTCGGCGAGGGTAATCTTGATCAATGACTGAGTCCCGAACCTGTCGCCAGACTTTATAGATTTTGGAGGACAGTCGCTGAGGGGACTGTTTTAGCTTTGCTTCTGCAACATTCTCAACGGATGGAGGAGATCTTTTCAGTACGGCGGTAGGAGAGTTCCTACGCACCTTGTTCAGCAGTTCAAAGCTGTTCCCGGTTGGAACAGCAGCATTGACTTCCATCGTTGGGGCTGGTGGAGTTAGCCCAGAGGGGGAGTTGTCCCCAGCCTTCCTTACTCGGCGCCAGTGGCGATGGCGAGCTTGTCGAGCCGATGGTGTTGGTTCGGTGACGGGGATGGCTTTGTCTTGCCCCCTGTTTTGGAAAAGGGTTGTTGCTAGCGTCAGCCTCTTGAAGACTGAGGTCCGTTGAGCAACAGGATTTAATCTGTCAAAGACAGACTTTGGAGCAGGAGCCAGAGTAGTCAGTCTTGTAAAGACCGACTCTTTGGCAGGAGAAGCCACCTTGACGACTTCAGGAGCAGAGATGGCTATCTTCTTTGGGATGGCCACTTCAGGTGTCATGGGCTTCTTGGTAGGCCCATCGGAGTTCAGGCTCAGTCTGGCGAAGACGGAGGAGTTGGAGCTGGACGACCCGTTGAGAGGGGTCGTAGTAGTTGCAAGCCGATCAAAGACAGACTTTTTCGGAGCTTCTTGCAATGGTATAGTAGCGCTGAAGCTCGTTGGCGGGAGCATGGTCCCGAAGAATAGCCCAGTGGTGGCTTGAGTTACCTGCTCCACTGACATCTTGAAAAGGGAGGCCGCTTTAAGCCCGTAGGTCAATCCTCCGGCTAGGATGGAGTGGGAGTTGTTGCAATGAGTGCAGTTTGAAGCCATTAGTCTTCGATTTTCTGCACGGAGCAAGACACCAAATCTTAGTACCTTGAATCCACAGGCAACTATAACAAATCGCGATTCATTCGCGAACACGACACACGAAGTGTGGAGTGGAAAGAGGAAAAGGTCCCACCGGGCGTGCCAGAATCTGTTCCCCTCCGAATAACGCGGCAGACACGTGATAAACGTCTTGACTGAGATTCGGGGCTGATGCTATATGGTTTTATCCGTCCACCTCTCCGAAGATGCCAAGTTGATTTATGGCACCATGTATCAGAGGTTTAGACGGATGTGGCAGATGTAGCAGACTTCGTCAGATTCACCCTCGTTCGAGGGGTTTTTGATTGTGGGGACGCTCTTCCCTGCAGGCGCAAGCCCCTGCAGTTAATTACGCTACCGCATCGCGGTAACAACTTTCTCCTTCTCCAGAATTTCACTTCGTGTCGTGGGTGTTTGTTTTGTTTGTGGTTGCCCGTGGACTGTATACGGAGACTATTTATTTCGTCTCCCGTAGGACGTGGATTAGTCCAAATCCGTATTTTCTTAGATTTGGGTTTGGGGTTTTGGTTTAAGGATACGTTGGCCATTTTTGAGGCTAAGATCAACTTAAACGTTTGTTAAGGATACGCTAGTCTAATTTCCAGACTAAGATCTACTTAACGCGATCATTTAGATCCGACAAGAGAGCATTTGGACTCTATTGTTCCAGTTTAGGGACATGGGGGTCCATGTTCCAGTTTAGGGACGTGGTGGTCCATTTAATATATGGCCGTTGGGACCCGTCACCTCTCTGACGACGTTGAAGGATTACAACGACAGGTGTCAGAGGAGCTCGGAGATGTACCGTTGAACCAAAGTTGATTGGGGGTCTTATAGTCCAATTTGGGACTAAAGTCTGTTTGAATGTTTAAGGATACGTTAGCCATATTTGAGGTTAAGATCAACTTAAACGGGACCATTTAGTTCCGACAAAAGAGCATTTGAGGGCTCTATTGTTCCAATTTAGGGACGTAGTGGTCCATCGCCAGTTTAGGGACATGGTGGTCCATTGCCAGTTTAGGGACATGGTGGTCCATTGCATATATGGCCGTCGGGACCCGTCACCTCTCTGACGTCGTTGAAGGATTACAACGATAGGTGTCAGAGGAGTTCAGAGATGTACCTTTGGACCAAGTGTAAATTGGTTTAAGGGAGCAGCCGTGCTCAGTCAATTTAATTTGAGGACTTACGGCCATAATTGGGCTAAGTCCAGTTGAGAATATTCAACGTTTTATTTGCATTTGGCATGTTAGGCCTTTACTAGGGCTCTGCCCCTGTTAAATAATGCAGTGCATTTTCTCTGGCCTTTTATGCCCAGAGCATTTTATTTTGGTCTGATAGACCTTTATTTGGGCCCTGCCTCTTTTTCATAATGCACTGTTTTTTTTATTTGGCTTATTAGGCCTTTTTAATTGGACTCTCCCCTTTAATAATGCGCTGCATTAATGAGTCTGACAGAGTGCCGCGTGGCTTGTCAGGCGCTTTGCGCCAATTGAGGAGCGCAGGCGCAAGTCCATGAGGAGGTGACACGTGTCACGCTCAGGAGAGCGCAAGCGCAGTGCGCTGCGCCAGTGCGCTCCGCCAGTGCGCTGCGCTATTGCGCTGCTGACACGTGGCGCGCTCTGGTGAGTTGCGCCAATTCATGAGTGCAGTGCTCTGTTTTAGAAGCGCATAGCGCAGATCATTATAGGGCTGACACGTGGCGCTCTCTGGTAGCTTGCGCCAACCCGAGAGCGCAATAGTGCAGACTTTTCAAGTGCAGAGCACTGTTTTATTATTTTGGTCAATTCTAGATCAAAGAAAAACAAATTTTCTTGTTTTTAAAGAACCAGTGGTTCATCAAAAGGAAATGCCTTTATTATTATTATATTTTTATTAAAGATCTTTGATCTTGTTCTTAGATCAATGATCTTTTTAGAAGAAATTCTTCTTTTATTCAAGGTTTTTACCTTTCCTTTCTTTGAGCTCTTCTCAAAATTTTCTTTGTAAAGGAGTTCTCTATTTTTCTCTCTGTGTTGATGTCCTTTTGAGTTGGGGTCTAGGGGCATTTTTATAGTGCCAATGATTTGTTGAATTGGTTCGAGAGATCTTTCTCAGAGTGATTTGGGGATTTTTCTCCACCGTTGGATCTTTGATCCAAGGGCTTCTGTTTTACAGAAGGCAATCTTCTTGTTTTAACAAGAACAGAAGGATCTTACTGAATTTTAATTCTGTTTGGCGCAAGCGCACCTGCGCCTGACACATGTCGCGCAGTGCAGAGCGCAGCGCAACTGCGCTGCCACGTGTTGTGCAGCGATTGTGCTAGCGCGACTGTGCTGCCACGTGTCGCGCAGCGCAGAGCGCAGATCATCTGAAGCGTTGCTTCCTTTAATTTTGTTTTAAATAGATCCTTGCTCTGATTGGGCGCGCTGCCTTAGGCGCTGCGCCTGACGTATCAACTTCTGACACGTGGCACGTTGCACGCAGCGCATGGGATTTGAAGCGTTGCATCAATTTTTGAAACAGAGCCTTGCTCTGATTGGGGGAAACAACTGTACCCAACTAAAACCTGTTTGCATGACTCCTTTGAGCTGTGGTAGTGTAGTAATCAAAGCACAATAGGAACTCACACGAGACAAATGACGATCTCAGGTTGACAGACTAACCTGTACTCATGTCATCTGGGAATTGCTATCTGACAATAGGTATAATACCAACTAGCATCTTCCGGTGAGTCCGTCCGACGTACTCATAACCCAATGAGCATCTGTTTACTATCTTAGGTGACTGACTGACACCAATGGCTTGTAAGACCGGCCATCGCCCCTCATCAGGGTCTCAATAAGTATACACTAGTCTACTCCGGAGTATCGATACTCAGTCTCAACACTCCCTCGACTAGGGACATTTAAGGATGTGCTTATAGACCACCCAGCTCCCACGTATATGATCGCCATCATAATGCTGGTAGTCAAGCAAGAATCCTATGGGCTCTATCAACATGTAATAGTGATCTGTAATACCACATAATGAATGTACATGATGATAAAGGCAAACTAGATAGCATATTATCATCTTGAGTAAGATTGTTTTACCCGTGTAGATCCTCCCTCAATCATCCCAATCACGTGCTTGCGATTACAATAATTGACTTGAGGACACTATAGCCCACAATCTCCCACTTGCACTTAAGGCTAATTATTGCGGTGTCGCATACTCACAGCCCGTGTGATACCGAACACCCAACTTCTCTACTAATCAGTCTCGTAAAGATCGTTTGTGAAATTATTGCGTTCGAGAAATAGCCTCAGTGAGTGAATCCGCTCCAATGTTTCTATTTTTATCTCTCTATATCTCAACTTCGCGGAGAAAGACTATCTCCCGAAATGAGCGATACATGTCTTAGAATTTATCTGGATATCTGATGGGACCCAGTTCACAAATGAACTCCAAATCCAACAAACTTCTTAGATCATATCATCCACTGAATTTAATCAGTATCCTGCGCCATGCCTTCCTCAGTATCCACTTGGACCATCTGTCCAACATACTGCCCCTCAAAAGAGGGAAAACTATAACTTTGATAATCACTTTGTCATCCAGGCCACCTTGGAAGCCAGAAATGATAACCGTCTCGTGAAGAAGGATGCCGTTACCATATACTAAGAACATCCACTTATGTTCATAACTGCTTCCCAACGTTTCACCAGGATTGGATTAATATATATGGTTATTGCAGCTAGTGTAAAAGCAATATCTGGTGTGGTACTTGACATCCCATGATTGACTCAATTGCCTAAGCAAGAGATATGCCAATCATGCAAATCCCTTTCCCCATCAGTCTAGAAGACATCTCTTTAGAGAGGGTGACTCCATCACCTACGGGTACACCACCACGCCAGGATTCGTCCATTCTAAAACACTTTAGAATAGTGTCAAGTACCCGAATTGGGACACTTCCCAATTCTAGATCTAAAACCATAGATCTAGTGACCAGAATCCGTGATATTTTATCCAGATCCTATGTGGAGAAACAACTTGTGACAACCACAGTATAACCGATCATAGTATAGGAAGATCATTTCCTAGCAAGAGCATGTAATTCAAATACCAGGACATCACTCCCTACTACCTTTTTACCAGGTCCATCTGTTGTTCCGATGAAGTCAAACTCTATGACTGTCACATCAAAACTAGACGATCATTTTCCGCTATACCTACTTTAGTCTATAAATAGACATAAGCTACTTGCTTACTATGGTTCCAATGCTCTCATTGACTACAACAACCCTCTGGCAGAGTCATATACACGTGCACTTCTAAAGCTAATTTAGAATGACGTTATACCCATCCTCCTGCCAGATCTCATAGTCTAGAACAGCAGTAATGGCAAGTTTGGGTAATCAAAAACCTCCATGTCACCGTCTTTGAGGAGACCGAAGTACCTCTCGGGTGCCTGAGGTTACCCACCAAATCTGTAGAGTGGCTAATGAATTGTTGAATCAAACTGAATGTTTGGGTTCTACTAAATTTTCAGTAATCGTTTGTGGTTCTAGAATCATTTCTAGTTCTACCATACTCCCGCTAATGTTTTCTGAAAAGAAAAACTGTGGCGAGTCAAGAACAATATAACTATTGATCTTCTAAATGGTAGAATGTTAACCCTCGTCAAAACCCGGGATAACCCACAAACTGCCATTACTGAAACATGCCTAGAGTTTATCCTGATTCTGGTTTTAAGCATAAGCCGGACAACTCCATATACCTTAACATCGTTAAGATATGAATCCATTCTATATCCAATATAGAAACAAAGGCACTAATTTAATTGGAAGAAGATTCAAAATACATACAGCCGTTCCCAGTGCATATCAACTAAATGGAAGAAGGCCAAGCAGTATTACTCATCAAGGATCGTACTCATGGATGAGTAATCTGAAAGAGAATCAAGTTCTCAAATATTACTTACGAAGGAATACCTAGCACAAGTATCTACATTTTCGATCACCTTGAAGAATCCTGATATTTGCAATATATGGTTCTCTACTTTATTCTTATACCTATATCTTCTGAAAATCTGGACCTTGTATTTCAACAAAATACTTGTCTAAAACTAGAGAAGTCATGAGTAAACAGAATATAGTATGAGTACCAACCCCTTTGTCCTAACGGACATCGGACATCATACAATACTTTGTATAAGTCCTCTAAGTTCAATAACTCAAACCCTGTGCGTCGTACGTTGAAAACTGTGCTACGGTTAAGAAGAATTACACCGCTATTGAATGCACCTTACCTAACCATCAACTGATATAGGTAAATGTCATAAATATAATTTTAAAATTAATATCTCACTTTATAAAATAAACATACAGATATATCAGTTTGAAATTGGTGCATAACGACGAATATTCAAAACCAAATATTTGTCGTCAGGTAAAACCCAGGTGATTTCCTCAAATATCACCAATTACAAAGAATTCCGATATATAGAGGATCTAATCACCCAATTCCCAACGTCTTACTCCCACTTAGCATCTGTAACACCATACAGATGTGAGAATCAAATCCGGTAAATACATACCCTGGAGTCAGAATCAAATTGGGAAAACAGTTTTCAATTAACACAGCACAGTAAAACTGAAACATGAAAATGTTTCGAAGGGGTGGCCGGGTATTCCTAGTAATGCTTATTCCACTATCCAGATTCATGACAATAACCGTATATTTCCTTTCCCTCACTCCAATCCTTTTATATGTTTTTACTTATTACCTTCTGTACACCACACTTAGGCTAATTGGTTTTCTTCCTTCTCTCCCTTTCGGCACCTGCCTATAGTTTGGAAGAAGACTATCCAATAAGCGTAATAGGTGTACTCTCCTAATACCAGGAGCCCTCGCAACCTGAGAGAAGGTAAAGAGAAAAGATAACCGAATAATCCTTATTCTATTTCTCTAAAACCAGAATCCATCCTCGATCAGAAACAAGTTTCTTCAAGTTCGTATGTAACTATACGATGGCATATCCAATCAATATGGATCTTCGTAGTGATATGGAGTGTTCTGGAGAAATGCAAAGGTGAAATAAGAGTGGCAGGGGATATACGCGGCTTCGTCATGAATGATAGTAGTCGCAATTTCCTTTGCCCTAACTCTAATCATTTTATATGTCTTTACTTATTACCTTTTGTACACCACTCTCAGGCTAATTGAGTTTCTTCCTTCCCTACCTTTCGGCACCTGCCTATGGTTTAGGAAAAAACTATCCAATAAGCACAATAGGTGTACTCTCCTAATACTAGAAGCCCCCTCGCAACCTGAGAGAAGGAAAGGAGAAAAGACAACCGAATAATCCTATTCAATTTCTCCAGAACCAGAATCCATCCTCGAACTGAAACAAGTTTCTTCGAGTTCATATGTAACTATACGATGGAATATCCAATCAATATGGATCTTCGTAGTGATACAGATTGTTCCGGAGAAATGCAAAGGGAAAGTAGGAGTGGCAGGAATATATGCAACTGAATGACAATCCAAAAGCCAAAGTATTTTAAGAAGGTTCGGTTAACCTGGTTCATGAGTTTTAGTTTGAGGTCAGGTCATGGTTGCTGCCTAAGAGAGAGAAAAGAAACACTCAGCGTGCACTCTAATCTATATTAGATTGGTTAGTCACTTTATCTAATCAGGATGGCTCCCACTGTTTCCTCGAATTCTCCTTCAAACCCTAAAAGGAGAATTAGTCGGGATCGTCTAAAAATCACCCGAGGAGTAACACCTACTCATCAGTGGGAATCAGGATCCAACTATCATCGCATGATAACTTGATGGAAGCCACTCAAATCACCACACTCCAGAAGGTATGCGCATGCCTAGCAAGTTTTCTGTATATTCGAAACTCTTAATGTGGTTTTTACCCGTAGGACCCAAATGACCTTGACTAAAGATCAAAATGTCAAAAGGTCCTAGTCAAGTTCTACCCGTCATTTTCTTGATTGCATTAGACCCACCCATACGAGACTTGACTAAAGATCAAAATGATCGCACGACTATCCTAACCAATCACATTATCATGCAACAGAAAAGTATTACATAGCTACCGAACACTACGCATCGACTAAAGATCGAAATGCTTAGCATGAATACTAAGCACTACCAATCCGAAATGACGGAGGGCTATGGCTGGGTTTTTGGTGAAAAACCCTTTAATGTAATGAACTTGATATCGTTGAAGGAACCCGAGCGGTTTTACAAATATATAGTAGAATAAACTTTTGCTAAAGAGGTCACTCCCTGTGAAGGGATCTTGGCTCTTTCTTCATCGAATGAGGTGCATAATATCCCTAACTGAATACCACGATGCAAAACAAAAGAATCGACTATAGTGAAGTTATTACACTGACACAAACTTTTGCCCAAGAGGTCACTCCCTATGAAGGGATCTCGGCTCTTGCCACGTCGAATGAGGTGCTGGATATTCAGATTCGAATACAGCTGTACAAAGCAAAACGAAACGTCTGTAATAACAATTTTCAAAAATTGGTTCCAACAACATCATTTAAGTTTGTTTTTCCTTGTATTAATCAAAGTTAACGCAGTCCCATCAATTAATCCATATCACACCAAAAAAAGGAACGAAAATACAATGTACGTATATCCCATCCGTATTTGCCATGGGGCCCCGTCATGCACCGTTAGGTTACTTAACTAACAGCAGAGTGGGGGCTGGACTAGCATGGATGCAAAACATATACAACATCTACTAGTATATATAAATATATATATAACATTCATCCCAGGCATGATATAAGCAACATCATAGAACATCAACAAGCAACACAGAATGGTGGATAATCTTGGAGCCTCGGGTTTCATTTGAGCCGCAAATGAGACCCGACGTTTCCGGTTGTGTGGATAGCTCGTGCAATGAAAACCTGGACCCCTACGAGCGCAGCAAGATACCCGCCAATCCCAGAAGTGAGGCAACCCCAATCAACAAAGTGAATGGGCCACCCAGCACTTCACGGAATCTGGTAACTTGAGCACTCCACCGTGGGTCATCCTATACCCCCTACGAGTGCGGTGAATAGCCCGCCAATTCTAGAGTAATGCCCCTCCATCTTAACGCCATGAGATTCGGGCCCGTTGCCATCTAGAACCCGGTTATTCGAGCACTCCACCACTAGGTAATCCTAGTACAAAAAAGAAAAGTATATATACAATGGTGACATCGACTTCAACCCAGTCGTGCCCTAATAAAAGAATATACAATTTGACAGAAACTGATGTCCACATGTCGGACGCTCACCCCGCAATAACAAATATACAAATGAATATTAACTGTACTACCACCATTGCATCACAAGCTATCCACCACGACAATCCAACCATAATATCAGCACAATCATAAAATATCAACGCGAATGTCATATTCGCAAACCCGTCTAATAGAACATATAGCAGTTAGACGGGTTATACCGCTCGATGATATTCATGGTCGCAGATAGTAATGTATGCACTAAAATTTATAAACGGTGTTAAAATGGCGACTTTGAAATACTCCGTATTGCCCCAAACCAAAGATGACAGAATATGTAATCTGAGAAAAATCAAACAATACCTAAAAACCAATATTCAAGAGTCCAGAACACCACCAAAATTTCAAGACCCAAATCCCATATAGGACCGGCGAGGCCAGTAAAATGAGGAATCTCGCCGGCCAAAACTTGGTGTTTGGGGATGGTTTTTCAATGGTGTTCTAGTTATCACATGAGTAGCCTTCTGCAATTGTTTTACAGTTTTTTTGAAGACTTTAAAAATTCGACAGATACTTGAATATTTTTTCGATTGTTTTGGAGTTGTTTCGGTTTCGTAATTTTAAATATCGTTTAAACTGCTAGTTAAGGGTTGATGGGCTGGCTCTGATACCATGTTGGGTTACGATAGCGCCCTGACCATCTACCGTGGCCGATGCAGAACAAAAATGACGTTTAAAAAACTTAGCGCTAACGATCCCGTATAGAATCGAACCATAAACCTATACTGGAAAACTACAAGAGTTAAACTACAAGGTTAGAAATGGTTATACCGAATGAACCGTGTCTTACGGTCTTCTACCATCTTCCCTAGCTCCTTGAGGCGTCCTCAACAGAACTTGGCCGCCGGTCTTCCTCCGTCGAAGATGATCCACCTGAGGGATGTAGCTCATGGCTCTAGCTCCACACCAAAGATTAAGTGAAGCAACTAGAGACTCTAGGTTGCTAATCTAGAGTGCCTAGGATGTAGTGAAGTGTTCAAAGTGTTTATCTATCTCACCTTCTCTTTTTATTCTCAACACATAAAATTGTAGAGAGGAGGTTGAAGATGAAGATGGAGGAACTTAAGAAACTAGAGAGGAGAGTGAAGCTAATGGTGAGGTGAAGAAAAACTAACCATCCATTTTCCTCATCCAACATCAATTGTCAAAATAACATGAAGTATGGTTTTAACAAACTCATTTTTTCAATATAAAATGCAACCCATGCTTGAATAGTTTGCACAAATGAATTAACAATTCATTTATGCAACACTATGCAAGCATGGTCTTCACCATACCCCCTCTTTCCTTTTCCGCCTCATTTCCCATTAAAAATAAATGGAGAAATCTAAAATGAGGTGTCCACCTTCTAGAATGTTATCTGTACAAATACGGATTACACTCTACTGTATATACATATCTGTATTCGTACCGAAATACGAATACCCAAAGAGATAGAATAACACAAAGAACCTAATACTAGAATATACATATCGAAATATATATACATAAATTATTAAATCAATACCTAATTTAATAGTCTGGCTCAAACCCGAGCCGGTTAGTATTATCAACCGTCCGATCGAAAGTCCGGGTACATAGTACAATCAATCGATCGGAACACTACACATATCCAATACGGCAACTACATCGTTTTGCCAAAACCAGGGAAACCCTCTGTGTGGGACTCTAAAGACTCGTCAATACGCTGGCTGTGGGTTTAACCACAAGCACGTCAGCGGCACTAGCTGTACGTAATGGCTACCCAGGTATTGAGCGAAAGGAAGGTCGATGAGAAAACTCATCTGAACCCCTACTGATCTTGTCCATGACAATCTCCGTACAGTCCGGTCTGATCATCTAAGAGTAACGCATATCGAGTCTAGGGGGGTGGATAAAGTTAGACCCTTAATAACGCGATATTTCGTGTCGGTATGAAGCCCATCACCCACTGAGAAACTACTGATCCAAATCAGTAATTCTCGTCTACCTTGGCCAAGGATTTCTGGTGATGGCCACCCGTGCACCGTGAGACATTAACCCCCAATACCAGGAGAGACGAATCCCCGATGATCCGCTCACTGCCTCCATGTGGCTCGAGACTATACCCAACTAAAACCTGTTTGCACGACTCCTTTGAGCCGTGGTAAGGTAGTAATCAAAGCACAGTGGGAACTCACACGAGACAAATGACAATCTCAGGTCGACAGACTAATCTGTACTCATGTCACCTGGGAACTTCTATCTGAAAATAGGTATAATACCAACTAGCATGTTCCCAGCGAGTCCGTCCAATGTACTCATAACCCAATGAGCATCTGTTTACTATCTTAGGTGATTGACTGACACCTCTTGTAAGACCGGCCACCGCCCCTTGTCGGGGTCTCGATAAGTATACACTAGTCTATTCCGGAGTATCGATGCCCAGTCTCAATACTCCCTCGACTAGGGACATTTAAGGATGTGCTTATAGACCACTCATCTCCCATGTATATGATCGCCATCATAATGTTGGTAGTCAAGCAAGAATCATATGGGCTCTATCAATATGTAATAGTGATCCGTAATATCACATAATGCATGCACATGATGATAAAGGAAAACCAGATAGCATATTATCATCTCGAGTAAGACTGTTCTACCCGTATAGGTCATCCCTCAATCATCACAATCACGTGCCTGCGAATACAATAATTGACTTGAGGGCACTATAGCCAACAGTTGAGATCGGGTCGCTCGAGTTTAGGATTTGCAGGTTGCTTGCAGCGCTTGTAGGGAGTATAGGATAGACCCGCGGAGGAGTGCTCAAGTCACCAGATTTGAGAAAGTGTCGGGTGGCCCCCTCATGATGATGATGTTGGGTTATCTCGTTTCTTGGATTGCCTGGTAGCTTGCCGCACTCATAGGAGTCTGCTTTTGGCTGCGCATGGGCTTTTCACGCGACTGAGGAATGTCACATTTTGTTTGATGGCTCGAACGAAACACACGTTTTCTAGGTAATCTGACCATTCCATCTATGTATTTTTCATCACTTGCTTGTGATGTGATTACCTGCATATGATGATGTTTATCGCTTGCTTTTAATGTTGTTTATCTGCCTGCGATGATATATATAGTGATATATATATATATATATATATATATGATATATAAATAAATGCTATATACGTTTTGCACCCGCGCTAGCCCTGCCCCCGCCCTGCTGTAAGTTAAGTAACCTTACGGTGAAGACCCGGGACCCCGTGGCGAATACGAATGGCGTATATGTGTATTCTATTTTCTTTTTATGCTTTTCTGTGACTGTATGAGAAGATATTAGGTAATGTGATTATCTATTTGATGGGATTGCATTGATTTGGATTAATGCAAAGATAATAAACCTAAAACACATTGTAGAAACCAAATATTATATATTGGTGTTATAGTCGATTCTTTTGCTTTGTATTGAGGTATTCGGTTAGGAATATCCTGCACCTCATTTGACGAGGAAAGAGCCTAGATCCCTTCACAGGAAGTGACCTTTTTGGCAAAATATTGTGTTACTATAAGTTTGCAAATTGAATAGCCGCATCCTATTGCTTTGCTCAGAGGTATTCGGTTAGGAATATCCTGCACCTCATTCAATGAGATAAGAGCCATGATCCCTTCACGGGGAATCCGCATTTAAGGAATAGTCAACGTAACTATAAATTTGCAAAACCATTCGGTTCCTACAATGAGATCAAGTTCATTACGTTAAAGGTTTTCTTCAAAACCAGTCATAGCTCTCTGTCATTTCAGGAAGCAGAGTACTTAGTATTCGTGCTGCGTTTATTGACCTCCGTCAAGGTGTAGTGTACGGTAGCTAAATAATATCTTCCTGTTAGCATGTGATGCGATTAGCCGGGACGGTCGCACGACTTTGTTGGCCTTCGTCAAGGGCTTGTGCGGGTGGGTTCGAGTTAGTCATGAAATGAAGGGTAGAACTTGACTAGCGACTTATGGTTTGTTGGCCATCGTCAAGGTCATAGATTGTTAGGGGTAAAAACCGATATCGGGAGTTTTAAGTGTTGAAACTTGCAATGAGATTGCATACCTTCTATGGAGTGGGGTGACTTATTGACCTCCGTCAAGGTTACCACGCCATGATAGTTTGGATCCTGATTCCTACTGTGAGTAATTGTTACTCCTGGAAGATTTTTAGATGACCCCGACTAATTCTCCTTTTAGAGTTTGAAGGAGGATTCGATGGAACAGTGGGAGCCATTCTGATTAGATAAATATACCAATCTAATTTTGATAGAGGGCACGACGAGTGTTCCTTTTCTATTTCTGGCAGCGATTTTAGACTGACCCTAAACTAAAAACTCGTAAACTAAGTTAACCGAACCTTTTTTTACAATCAACGGTTTTGGAATGTCATGATTGCCCTATTTCACGACCTAGTCGCATATGTCCTTACCCCTCCCACTTCCTCATTTTCTTCCTCCGGAACACTCTGTATTCGATACAGAGATCCATATTACTTAGAAGGCCATCGTATAGTTAGATATGAACTCGAAGAAATTGTTTCAGACGAGGATGGCCGCAGGTTCTGGAGAAAGTGAATTGTATATGATACAATTCATTTGTCTCTTCTCTCCACCTTATCTCAAGTTTGAAGGCTCCTTAAATAAGGAGAATATACCAGTTACACTTATTGGATATTCTTATTCCAATCCCGATACCGGAGCTGAAAAGAAGGGGAAGAAGAAAACCAATAAGCATAAGTTCGGTATAAATAAGGTAAGAAAGAGAGACAACAATAGGGGACGAAGTGAGCGGAAAGAAAAATACAACTACTGTTATGACTTTGGGCAATGAAAGAGGCATTACTTGGAAAACCCGGTTACCCCTTGAAACATTTTGATGTTTCATGGAATCTACGTGATTGTAATCGAAAACTGTTTCCAATTAATTCTGACTCCTGGGTATATAGATACTGGATTAACATCCCATATCTGTAAGTTGTTACAGATGCTGAGAAGAATTAGATTATTGGAAAGGTGATTTGATTGTCAATATCGGATATCGAAACAATTGTTGCTATTGGGGAAATCACCTGGTTTTGCCTTTCGGCAATCTTTTGGTTTTGAATATATGTTATTATGCACCAACTTTTAAAAATTGATATATACGTCTCTTTATTTAATAAAATGGGATATAAATTTTCAAAAATTATTTTATGAACATTTGCCTTTACCATTTGATGATTGGGTAAGGTGCATTGAATAACAGGGATATACATTCTTAACCAAAATACAGTTTTCAAATTGTAACACACAGAGTATTGTTAGTGAACTCATAGGGCTTATACATAATGTTGTATGTTGTCCGGTGTCCCTACGCACAAGGGTTTGGTATACATACTTCGTTCCGTATTACTATGAGTTCTCTGGTTTTAGACACGTATTATTATTGAAATGTAAAGTCTAAAGATTTTAAGAAGTTCATAAGATATAAGAATAAATTGGAGAACCAAACTTTCTTCGAATTTTTCGAAAATATGGATAATTATGTTAGGTATTCCGTAATAATATAATCGAGAATTTGATTCTCTTTCAGATTGCTTATCCGTGGGTGCGCTCCATGATAAGAAATATTGAATCGTCTTTTTCGATTAAGAGATGTACAAGAATAGATGCATATCAGTTGCTACTGGTTCCATCTAAATATGTGCCTCATATTCTATATCTGATATAGAATGTATTATCATCTTAAGATTGTTAAGATATTGAGTTGTTCGGCTTATGCTTAAAACCAGAATCCGGATAAACTCAAGCCACGTTTTGGTAATGGCAGTTGGTGGGTTATCCAAGACATTGACGAGGGTTTAACATTCTACCATTTGCAAGATCAAAAGTTGTTTTGTTCTTGACACGCCATCTTTTTAGAAAAGGAATTTCTTGCAAAAGAAATTAGTGAGAGATTGGTAAAACTGGAAGTGATTTTAGAACCACAAATGGTTACTGAAAATTTGGAAGAACATGGGGATTCAATTGATCCTGACAAACCATAGCCTACTCTACAGATTTAGTAGGTGACCTCAGCCACCAGAGAGGTACTACGGTTTCCTCGTTGACGGTGACAAGCAGACTTGCATCATGTGATGATGACCTTACTAGTCATCAGCATGCCATGGGAAGTGGTTACTTCCGATTGATGGCCGGATGCCAATTTATCCTAGTTGGACTCCATGCATTGCGACAAAGTGTAGACTTTATTGGGTGCTCCTGAAGGGGTAAAACTCATCGGGAGCAAGTGGATCTTTCGAGATGGGTAAAAATGGAAATGTACTGATCTAATAAGGCTAGACTTGTAGTAAAATGTTTTCATCAAATACCCGTTAAGTATTGTGATGAAACTATTACTTCAATGTCTGTGCTGAAGTCCATACTTATATAACTTGTCGTTGTTGTCTTTCATAACTATGATATCTGGCATGTGGATGACTATAACATCTTTCTAAATTTGATTTATAAGTGTACGTGTATATGACTCTGCCAGAGGTTATCTTAGTCAGTGGGAGCAGCGGTAAGCGTGCACGTTGCTTTAGTCTATCTTTAGACTAAAGTAGGCATAGCGGAGAATGATCATCTGTTTTAATGATATGGTCAAAGTGTTTGACTTCATCAGAAGAGATGAACCTGATATTTGTAAAAATGTAGTAGGGAGTGTTGTCAGATTCCTCATATGGTATGTGGATGACATACGCATGATAGGAAGTGATGTTCCTATGCTGCAATCGGTAAAATAATGGTGGTCATAAGTGTTTCTCCATACAGGATATAGATGACAGTCCAATTCTGGAGAAACATAGGATAGCAATGAAGAGCATTTGATATTCTTGGTGTATGGTAATGGCAGCCTCCTGAAGGAGGTGGTTACCGATTCTAGCTTCCTATAGAAGACGGCGTCTGTCGCGAGTTATAAGTTTACCCTCTTTTGAGGAGCAGTATATTGGAAAGAGTTCCAAGTGGGATACTGAGGTAGTCGTGGCGCTAGATACTGATTGTGAATCAGCAAAAGATACCGCCCTAGAATTCGCTGGATATTGTTGGATATAGTGCCCTCAAGGCAATTATTGTAATCGCAAGCATGTGATTATGATGATTGAGAGAGGACCTATACGGGTAGAACAATTTTACTCGAGATGATAGTATGCTATATTATTTGACTTTATCATCATGTACATGTATTATGTGGTGTTACAGATTACTATTATAGTTGATAGAGCCTATAGGATTCTTTCTTGACTACCAGCATTCTGATGGCGATCATATACATGGGAGCTAAGTGGTTCATAAGCACATCCTTAAATGATTTGGATATGTATGCCCTAGAGGCCTTCATTGTATAGGATGCTAGGGATATGTATGTACATGATAATCTTGCTCGATATGATAGTACGCTATTTGGTTTGTATTTATCTTAACACGTGATATGTTTTACTTTATTTTTCATATCTTGTATACATAAAGCCCGTAGGATCTTTGTCTGACTACCAACGTTGTAATGGCAATTATACTTGTGGGAGCTGGGTAGTCAATAGGCACATCCTTAAAGTGTCCCTAGTCATAGGAGTATCAAGACCGGGCATCGATACTCCAGAGTAGACTAGTGTATACATATCTAGACCCTGATGAGGGGAGATGGATTGGTCCCATAACCATTGGTGAGATGCACCTAAGATTGTATACAGGTGCTCACAAGGGGTGAGTACACCGGACATGACTCGCCGAGGACTGGCTATATGGTATTATATCTAGCATCAGATAGCAGTTCTCAGGTGACATGGGTGCAGATAGTCTGTCGACCTGAGGTCGTCATTTGTCTTGTGTGAGTTGCCATTGTGCTTTGATTACTACCCTACCACGGGTCTACTGAGTCGTGCAAACATGTTTTAGTTGGGTACAGTCCTGAGCCACATGGAGGCAGTGAGTGACTGTTGGGGATTCGTCACTCCTGGTATAGGGAGTCGATATCACGCTGTGATCGGTTGGTCAACACCATAAGTCCCTGGCTATGGCGGATTGAGAATTACTGGTGATTGGACCAGTAGATTCTCGGATGGTCTTGAGCCACACCAACATGACTTGTCTTGTTATTAGGGGTCTGACGTTTTCTACCCCTTAGACCTTACATGAGATACTCTCAGACAAACAGATCAGACTGCACGGACATTGTCACGGACAGGCTCAGTAGGAGTTCGGATGAGTTTGCTCATCGGCCTTCTTTTGACACGTACTTGGGTAGCCATTACGTGCAGCTAGTACCACTGATGTGCTTGTGGTTAAACCTACTGCCAGCGTACTGTTGAGTTTTTAGAGTCCCACATAGAGGGTTTCCCTGCTTCGGGCAAAACGATGTAGAGGCCGTATGGTCTTACGACAGGGTTCGATCATATACGTGTACTTGTGCATGGATCATGATTCGAATGGATAATACTAGTGGGCTTTGGTTTAAGCCAGATCCTAGTATTAGATTATCAGACTATTTAGTCTCTGTGTATTCGTATTTTTTGGAATACGGATACAGGTATGTATATACGGATGAGGGGTATTCAAGTAATTTTTGACAAGAATACTTCTAGAAGAAGACACCTCATTTTTTATTTAATCTTTTTGATTAAATGTTAAATGAGGTGGAGGTATGGGGTGTTAACTTTCATTAAATGAAGCATGGCTACTTACTAGGAATATGTATGCCCTAGAGGCCATTATTGTATGATATAGTGGATGCTTGGACATATATATAGAGGACTTTCTTGCTCGACATGATAGTATGCTATCTGGTTGCCTTTATCTTAACATGTTCACTGGTATTATTATACCGTCTCTCATATACATGTTGATAAATCCCTTAGGATGTTGGCTTGACTACCAGGACTATGATGTGGATCATAATACTGGGACCTGGGTAGTCCACAAGCACATCCTTCAATTGTTCCTAGTCGAGAGAATATCGAGACAGGGCATCGATATTACAGAGTAGAGTAGTGTGTACGTTTCTTGACCCTGTATGGGGGCGATGGTTGATCCCATATCCATTGGTGTTTGATATCATAGATTGTATACAGTTGCTCATTAGAGAATGGGTACATCGAACAGGACTCGCCGAGAACTCCTGGATGGTACTATACCTATCGTCAGATAGCAGTTCTCTGGTGACATTGGTACAGGTTAGTCTGTAGACCCGAGATCGTCATAGAGTCTTGTGTGGTTCCCACTGTGCTTTGATTTCCTTCCTACCACGGCTCAAAGGATTCGTGCAAACAGGTGGATTTTGGGTACAGTCCTGAGTCACAAGGAGGCAATGAGTGATAGGATGGGTTTCGTCTCTCCCGGTATAGGGAGTTGATGTTGCGCTATGCTCGATTGTCTATAACAGGAAGTCCCTGGCCAGGGATATTGATAAGATTTACTGGTAAGAGTTATCAGTAGTTTCTCATACCGTTATAGGCCACACACATCGGCATGACTTATCATGTTATTGTGGTCTGACGATTCCACCCCAGACTCGATATGTGACATATCAGATGAAGAGACCGGACTGTACGGTAAGTGTTACCTATAGGCTTCATGGGAGTTTGGACAAGCTTGCTTGTTGATCTTCTATTCGCTCAATATCTGGGTAGCCGTTATGTCCAGCTAAAGCTGCTGACGGTTTGTGGGTGACTGATGTGATCATCACCTACTGCTGGCGTATTGACGAGTCTTTAGAGTCCCACATAGAAGTTTCCTGGTTCAAGCGAAACGAAGTAGGGCACACTTGCTGATGTGTGCAGGGGGCCTGATTAAATACGAGTATGCGATACCGTATTCTAATATGGCGGTTATTTGATATCAGTTAGGTTATATGTGATATAACCGGATTATTGAATCAAGCGTTGACTTGATAATGTGATATACAGATAAATGATATTAGTCGGTTATATGTGATATAACCGGATTATTGAATCAAGTGTTGATTTAATAATATGATATAGATTTATATTTGATATAATTATATATTAACTGATAATATTAGCTCACTAATTATTTTCTTCATAATATATATTAATATATATATATATATATATATATATGTATATATATATATATAACTATATTTTATGAAGCATGGTTTGATTTTCTATTTTGTGAAAATAGAAAATGAGGTGGAAAATGTGGAGACTTTTATGGAATGGGCAAGCATGGCTTTGTCATTTATTTTATTCATTTTCTTGGACAATTGAAGCATGGTTATAATTTTTAATGGTTAAAAATTGTATGCTTCAATAATGTGTGTGAGCTAAGAGCCATTCTTAACTTCATTCTACACTTGAGTTATTTTTTCTTCACTTGAGCTCATTCTTGCTCTCTAGCTCTCTCCATCTTCTTCACCTCCACCTCTAAGCTCAATCCCTTACATGACTTGTGAACCCTTGAGCTTGTGAGAACCCTAGTAAGCAAACAACACCCCTACTTCACCATCCTACACTAGATTAGCACTTTGATGTAGTGTGTTTCCTTCACTAAAGAGTTTAGTGAAGAGGTAGCTTGGATTAGCGGACTTAGGGTGGACCATCTTCGGCATGAAGGTCATTGAAGCAAGTTCGTTCAACCTTCAAGTGGAGCCTAGTGGAGTCGCGTGGACTACTACACAGAGCTTGTGAAGAGAAGGACACGGTCTACAAAGGTTGTAGCCTCCATCTCTTAGTATAGTTTATGATATCATGCTTAAAACCTTAATCATCTAGTTTAAGATCTTGGTTAATGTTGATTAGCACCTCGAAATTTTTTAAAATGGCATGCTTGATGCTATTAAAACCCAGTGGTGGTGCTAACAAACACTTTCAACTTGGTGACTCACTTAGTGAGTCATGAATTACTATTGAGGTAAGGTGGCATCTAGATATTTTTTTGGAAAATATCTAGATATTTTGTGGAAAATATCTTTGCTTAATACTTATTTGTTAATGAGCTATTATTCATTCATAATATCATTTACACTCTCTCTCCTCCAAGCTCTCTTCTTCTTCCTCTAACTCTAACTTGTCTTATGAGTTGAGAATTCTAGGGTTCAAGAGACTAAACAAACCCTAATTACTCTCTTCATCACCTAAGCTACCTAGATTAGCACACTAGATTCTTTAGTTACCTCATATTAGAGGTAGGAGCTCAAAGTAGTCACTCTCGGGTCGATCATCTTTGACCCAAGGAGGCTAACGATCAAGCGATCCGTACACTCTCTTCTAGGAGCTTAAGAAGAGGAGGAGGACAGCGAAAGATGAAGGACTTAGTTCACGAAGGTTTAAACTTCTTTCATAGTAGTTAGAACCTCATAGTTCATATGTTAGTTGAGGTTTCCGTATAGATCCTGATGTTCAAGTTGTTGTTGCAAAGTTCTAAAATCATTTTTTGAAAATTCTGCCTCCCTGCGAACACGTGGGGTGTGCGACATCAACTTACAGTGGTATCAGAGCCTACTAAACCTTAACTAACAGTTTAAACGAAGTGTAAAACTACGAAAACGAAATAACTCCAAAATATGAAACTAAGATTCCAAGTTTCAGTCGAAATTTTCAGAGGCTCTAAATTTTTTTAAACAATTGCAGAGTGCTCCTTTGGTTGTTAGATGAACACAAACAAAAATGAGGCAATTCCATCACCATCTGGCCGGCCAAAACCCTAAAATGACCGAACCCACCGGTTTTGGTATGAGGAATTGGCTTGGGTTTTGGTCTGTGTTCTTGTTGCGCGGAATTAGGGTTTCAGGTTATGTTTGTTTTTGCCATGATTGCTCATATTGTTATCTTTCTGTTGTGGCAATACGGAGTATTTCGAAGTCGCAGTTTTAACATCGTTTTATAGTTTTCTATTGATATATGTGTTTCGAAACGTCCTCTAATCGCTATACGTCGATTGGTGGGGGTTGCACATATCTGCGTTGCTGTTGTGTTGGTTTGTGGATATGGAATATTGGATCGTCGATAATGAATAGCCGGGGGATGTGAGAAGAGTGTTTTTTTTCTTTCATTCATTGTAAATTTGTAATATTGTTGTAATATTTTTTTTGCGGGGCACATCCGGGTTGAGGTTGTAGCCACCGTTGTATTATTTCATTTCCTGTTTTTTCTCCTAGGATAGATCCAAGATGGGGTGCACAAACTACCGGGTTCTTGAAGTGCTGAGTGGACTACTCATTTTACTGAGGGAGGTTGCTTCACTTCAGAAATTTGGCGGGTAGTTTGCCGCACCCGTAGGGGTCTAGGATAGGGTTTTGGCTATTCATCACGACCGTGGAATCCGTCTTTCGTTATAGGCTTAAATGAAACGTGGAATTCCTAGTATATCAAATATCTTATCTGTGATCTGGAATGCCTATTATTGCGTGAGACAAATTTATATATATATATATATGATATATAGTAGACGTTGTTTATGTTTTGCACCCGCACTAGTCCATCCCCGCTCTACCGTTAGTTAAGTAACCTAACGGTGCAAGACGGGGCCCCATGGCGAATGCGGATGGCATAAGCGTACGTTGTATTTTCGTTTCTTTCTGCAATGGTAGGATTAAATGATGGGACAATATTAATTCATTAATGCAAAGAGAACAAACCTAAGCTAAATCGTTGGAACAGTTTCAAAACCACTCGGTTTTCTTCAAAAAGCAACATTTAAATGCGAAGCCTAAACCACTCCTTGAAAAGCTATCATGGTTCCTTCGATTATATCAAGTTTATTACGTTCACAGTTTCGCCAAAAACCAGCCGTAGCCCTCTGTCGTTTCAAATGAACAACACATCGTATTCATGCTATGTTTGTTGGCCTTCGTCAAGGCATAGTGAATGGTAGCAGTGTGTTGCTCGTTTGTAGCATAGATAGATGCATTAGTTAAGGACAGTCGTACAGCCTTGTTGGCCTTCGTCAAGGGCGAGTATGGATGGATCTAAATTAATCAGGACAACGACGATAAGAACTTGACTTGCATCTTATGATTTGTTGGCCTTTGTCAAGGTCATAAGAGCTTAGGGCAAAAATCACATCGGGAGTTTAGAATATAAAAGAAACCTGCAGATTTAGCATACCTTCTGGAGTGTGGTGAATATAATGGCTTCCATCTATATCATCACACAATGATAGTTAGATCCCGATCCCATTGATGAGCAGGATTACTCTCGGGAGAATTTTTCACTAAACAATCAATGTTATAAACCAAGTAGGTGTCTAGAACGGTGTTAGCGGGGCTACGCCTCCAGGGAAAAGAGATTATTTAATTAAAGAACTCCGCGAAAGCGTTGTAAAACCTCCCTCGAAGTACCGACACTAGCCTGGCCAAAAGGTTAAGAAAGTATTGTGACGTGCGATTAATCCTAACTAATTCTTCTTTTAGTGTTTGAAGAAGAATTCGAGGAAATAGTGGGAGCCATCCTGTTTAGATAAACTAATAACCAATCTAAACTTGCAAGAGCATACACTGAGTGTTTCTTTTCCCTCTCTCTGGAAGCTACCATAACAGGACTTAAACTACTACTTGAAAAAAATACACCGACAGGGCCAAAATATAAAGATTGGCTGAGAAAAGTCAACATTGCACTTACTTATGACAAAGTGGCATATGTTATCGCCGGTACTGCTCCCCCTGTCCCAGGACCAGATTCATCAGTTGCGGACAAAGAGGTCCGCAAAACTTGGGATCTGAATTGCGAGAAAGCTGAGTACATCGTGCTGGCGTCCATGAATAATGAACTCTAGAAGCAGCACGAGAAAATGGATATCAAATCCATTTTTCTCCATTGCAAGGATTTGTATGGAGAGCGCTCTCGTATCGCAAGGTACGAGATCTCAAGGTAATTATTCCAGATGAGGTTAGCTCCAGGATCACCTGTAGGAGAGCACGTCCCAACGATGATCTGTTTCATTAAGGAACTCGCAAATGCGTGTTAGAAAATATGTTATACATTGACTTGATTCTGCAGTCCCTACCCCACACCTTCTCTCAGTTCGTGCTGAACTTCAACATGCACGATATGGAAGCTGATCTTCCAAAGCTCCTCAATATGTTGAGGGTAGCGGAGAGCTCCTTGAAAAAGGAGAAAACATATGTTCTTTATGTTGGTTAATCACCCTCTTCTAAATCCAAAGCAAAAGCTAAGGGGAATAAGAAGATGAACACCACCAAACCGAAAGGAGGGGTTAAAAAGGTGCAGGGAACGAACACATCAGGGAGAGTAAAAGCGGATAAGAATGAGTGTTACTACTGTCACAAGAAGGGGAACTGGAAGATGGATTGCAAGGCTTTTAAAGCCAAGGACAAGAAGCAAGGTGATGCTTCTGCTTCAGGTGTGTTTGTAACCGAAAGCTGTTTTTCAGTGAACTCTACATAATGGGTACTAGATACCGGTTCCGGTTCTCACATATGTAATTCTTTGCAGGCTCTAAGAAACCGTAGAGCACTCAAGGCAGGTGATATGACCCTCCGGGTTGGCAACGGAGAAAATGTTGATGCTGTTGCGGTAGGCGATTATCATCTGGAGTTGACTAGTGGGCACATTTTGGTGTTGTATAGCTGTTTTTGTATGCACGGTATGTTATGTAATATTATATCAGTGTCTTTATTATCTAATGAAGGATATAATTTTGCACTTGAAAGAAATATCATGAACATTTACCTAAATCAAGAACTAATTGGGTCTGGCACACTAGAAAACGGCATATACGTACTCAATCAATAGCAAGTTTTCAATATCCAAAACACACTAAAAAAAGGCTCCACATTCAAACCAAGCCTTCTTATGGCATTGTAGACTTGGTCATATTAATGAAACAAGGTTGACTAAGTTGTATAAAGATAGATATTTAGATCTGTTTGAATATACATTATATGCAACTTGTCAATCATGTATCAAAGGAAAGATGACCAAATCTCCGTTCATAGGACACGGAGAAAGAGCCACTGAGCTCTTGGGACATGTACACAGCGATGTATGTGGTCCGATGTCTACACTTGCACGAAGCGGTCACTCCTACTTCATCACTTTAACTGATGATTTCTTAAGGTATGGACATGTGTTCTTAATGAAGTATAAATCCGATGCCTTTGAGAAATTCAAGAAGTATAAAAATGAAGTGGAGAAACAAACCGGTAAAAGTATCAAGACACTTCGATCTGATCGAGGTGGAGAATAATTAAGTACAAGTTTCCTTGAATGCCTAAAAGAGAATGTAATTCTCTCTCAGCTTACTCCTCCATATACACCTCAACATAATGGTATATCGGAGAGAAGGAATCGCACGCTACTCGATACGGTGCGTTCAATGATGAGTAGTGCCGAGTTGCCACTTTCCTTATGGGGTTTTGCACTGGAATCATCAGCATACCTATTGAATAGAGTTCTAACTAAGTCTGTTCCTACCACTCCATATAAAATGTGGAGTGGGAAGAGACCATATCTCAAGTATCTCAAGATATATGGGTGTCCATCTTTTGTCAAAAAGCAGAATCCAGAGAAGCTCGAGGCACGATCGGTTTTGTGCAAGTTTGCGGGATACCCCAAGAATTCAAGGGGATATCTTGTCTACCACACTGAAGAACAAAAGGTGGTTGTCACTCGCCACATTGTCTTTTTAGAGAGCGAATTTCTTGCAAAAGAAATTAGTGGGAGCGCGGTAGAACTGGAAGAAATTCCAGAACCCTAAATTACTGCCGAGGACTTAGCAGAACCTTAGGTTTCAATAGAGCCCGACGAAACGATGCCACTCCGCAAATCTAGTAGGCTTTCTCGTCCGCCTGAGCGATACTATGGGTTTCTCGTAGATGGGGATCGAAAGGATTTCATTATCAATGATGATGAGCCTACTAATTTTCAGCAAGCTATCACAAGTAAAGACTCGGTGAAGTGGCTGGATGCTATGAGATCCAAAATGGAGTCCATGTACACCAACAAAGTATGGATTTTGGAAGTTGCTTCTCTTGGGGTTAAACCAGTTGGATTCAAATGGATCTTCAAAAGGAAGATTGGTGCAGATGGATAAGTGGAAACCTACAAAGCTAGACTTGTTGGAAAAGGTTTTCGTCAAAGACCATGATTGGACTATGATGAAACCTTTTTTTCCAGTGGCTATGCTTAAATCCATTCAGATCCTACTTGCCATTGCTGCCTTCCATGACAATGAAATTTGGCAGATGGACGTGAAAACGGCTTTTCTAAATGGATATTTAGAAGAAAATGTTTATATGGATCAGCCAAAGGGTTTCTTAGATAGTGGGAGCAGTGGGAAGGTATGCAAGTTTCTTAAATCCATTTATGGATTAAAGCAAGTATCGCGGAGTTGGAACATCTGCTTTGATGAGAAAGTCAAAAAATTTGACTTTATCAAAAATGTAGATGAATCATGCATTTATAGGAAGATTATAGAAGGAACAATGGTCTTCCTCGTACTGTACGTTGATGACATACTCCTGATAGGGAATGATATCCCTATACTACAATCAGTAAAGCTCTTCTTGTCACAGAAGTTCTCCATGAAAGACTTGGGTGATGCCTCATATATTCGGGGGATTAAGATCTATCGTGATAGGTCTGAAATAATGTTGGGACTTTCATAGTCCAGGTACATTGACACCATACTAAAGAGATTTAGTATGGAAGATTCCAAGCATGGTAATTTACCCCCTTGTCATGGGATCACCCTCTCCAAAGAGATGTCTCCAAAGACTGATGAAGAGAGAGCTCGCATGAGCATTATACTCTACGCTTCAGTGGTAGGATCTATAATGTATGCGATGTTATGTACTAGACCAGATGTAGCTTACGCACTTAGCGTGGTAAGCAGGCATCAGTCTAACCCGAGTGAGAAGCATTGGATAGCAGTAAAGAACATTCTCAAGTACCTGAGAAGGACTAAAGAGATGTTCTTGGTATACAGTAATGGGGACCTCCAGATCGAGGCTTTTACCGATTCCAGCTTCCAGAGTGACAAGGATGACTCTAAATCCGTCTCGGGTTATGTGTTTACCCTCAATGGAGGGGTGGTTTGTTGGAAGAGTTCCAAACAAGACACCGTCGTAGACTCAGCGATGGAGGCCGAGTATATAGTTGCTAACGATGCCGCAAAAGAGGCAGTCTGGATAAGGAAGTTCATTTCTGAACTTCAGGTGGTTCCATCCATTGCCAATCCAATACCCTTGTATTGCGATAATAATGGGGCTGTAGCATTAGCGAAGGAACCTAGGTCCTATAAAAAATCCAGAAATATCTTGAGGCGGTATCACTTGATCAGGGAGATCGTGGATCGCCGGGAGATCGTGGATCGCCAGGAGATCAAGGTGCAGAGCGTGGACAAAAAAGACAAAACATCGGATCCGTTCACCAAGGCCATCCTTCAAGTCCAGTTTGAGAGACTGTTCGAGATGTTGGGCATGTGGTACGCCAGCAACTGGATCTAGTGCTGACAGTGGGTACTTATTGTGCCAATTACAGGCCTTAGTGCAAGTGGGAGATTGTTGGATATGTATGCCCTAGAGGGCTTCATTGTATAGGATGCTAGGGATATGTATATATATGGCAATCTTGCTCGATATGATAATACGCTATTTGGTTTGTATTTATCATAACATGTGATGTGTTTTACTTTGTATTTCATATCTTGTATACATGTTGATAAAGCCTGTAGGATCTTTGTCTGACTACCAGCGTTGCAATGGCAATTATACTTAGGAGCTGGGTAGTCGATATTCACATCCTTAAAGTGTCCATAGTCGTAGGAGTATCGAGACCGGGTATCGATACTCCAGAGTAGACTAGTGTATACATATCTAGACCCTGATGAGGGGCGATGGATTGGTCCCACAACCATGGGTGAGATGCACCTAAGATTGTATACAGGTGCTCATAAGGGGTGAGTACACCAGACATGACTCGCCGAGGACTGGCTATATGGTATTATATCTAGCATCAGATAGCAGTTCTCAGGTGACATGGGTGCAGATAGTTTGTCGACATGAGGTCGTCATTTTTCTCGTATGAGTTTCCACCGTGCTTTAATTACTACCCTACCACGGGTCTACTGAGTCGTGCAAACATGTTTTAGTTGGGTACAATCCCGAGCCGCATGGAGGCAGTAAGTGACTGTTGGGGATTCTTCATCCCCGGTATAGGGAGTCAATATCGCGATGTGATCAACACCATAAGTCCCTGGCCATGGCGGATTGAGAATTATTGGTGATTCAACCAGTAGATTCTCAGATGTTCTTGAGCCACACCGACATGACATGTCTGGTTATTAGGGGTCTGACGTTTTTCACCCCCCTAGACCTTACATGCGATACTCTCAGACGAACAGACCGGACTGCACGAACATTGTCACGGACAGGCTAAGTAGGAGTTCAGATTAGTTTGCTCGTCGGCCTTCTTTTCGAAACGTACATGGGTAGCCGTTACGTGCAGCTAGTACCGCTGGCGTGCTTGTGGTTAAACCCATTGCCAGTGTATTTTCGAGTTTTTAGAGTCCCACATAGAGGGTTTCCCTGCTTCGAGCCAAATGATGTAGATGCCGTATGATCTTACGGCAGGGTTCGATCATATACGTGTACTTGTGCACGGATCATGATTCAGACGTAAAATACTAGTGGGCTTTGGTTTAAGCTGGATCCTAGAATTAGATTATCGGACTATTTAGTCTCTAGGTATTCGTATTTTTTGGAACACGGATACAGGTATGTATATAAGGATGAGGGGAATTCTTTTAATTTTTGACAAGAATGCTTCTAGAAGAAGACACCCCATTTGTTATTTGATCTTTTTGATTAAATATTAAATGAGGTGGAGGTATGAGGTGTTAACTTTCATTAAATGAAGTATGGCTACTTGGTGACTCACTTAGCGAGTCATGGATTACTATTGAAGCAAGATGGCATCTAGATATATCTGTGGAAAATATCTAGATATTTTGTGGAAAATATCTTTGCTTAATAATTATCAACAATGAGCCATTATTCATTCATAATATCTTTTACACTCTCTCTCCTCCAAGCTCTCTTCTTCTTTCTCTAACCTTAACTTGTCACATGAGTTGAGAATCTAAACAAACCCTTATCACTCTCAATATCTCCTAAGCTACCTAGATTAGCACACTAGATTCTTTAGTTACCTCATCTTTGACCCAAGGAGTCACTCTCAAAGTAGTCACTCTCCGGTGGATCATCTTTGACCCAAGGAGGCTAATGATCAAGCGATCCGCACACTCTCTTGTAGGAGCTTAAGAAGAGGAGGAGGACAGCGAAAGACGAAGGACTTGGTTCACGAAGGTATAAACTTCTTCCATAGTAGTTAGAACCTCATAGTTCATATGTTAGTGTTGAAGTCAAAAATTGCATCCCGGTTAACCAAGTCAAAGTCAACCCCAAGCCAAGTGGGCCCATGCCCAGGTCGAGTCCGAACATGAAGCGGCCGGCTCTCCCCCATGCCAAAATGAAATCATGTAATAAATAATTTTTATGTAATTTTTTATGCATGAATGTAAACAAAATGGGCATAAAGCCAAATTTTTGTAAGCCCATGGCTTATGTGCAAAAAGAAATGGCACATGAGCCATGGGATGGGAAAAATGCCATTTTGTAAAGCCCAAGGGGCTATATGTAAAAATGTAAGCCTATATAAGGCAACATGATGATGAATAAAGCATATACTTTTCATCCCCAAAAATTAGGGCCTGTGCCTTTTTCTCCTTCCTCAAGGTTCTAAAACCTTCTTCTTTCTTTTGAATTAAATCGAGAGTTTTACTTTTTCTTTTCCAAAACTAAATAGTTTTTCACCACAAAACCCACAAATGGGAGCTTAGATCTCCCATCAGATCTCAAAAAGAAGAGATTTTTAAAATCTCACATCTTTTAATCTTCAAGATCCTGCCAACGGAGAAGGAAGAAGGAGGCCCATCTCCGAAAACCCCATTTTGGGGATGATCCAGGGCTCCAAAGAAGAACCCCTTTCATCAACTTCAAAACATCTTAGAAGTTTAACTCCACTCTAAATCCTCTTTTGGGATTTTAAATCCTATTTCTCGGACTAAAAGCCCTTTTTCCTCTCCGGCGCCCAAGCGCTCAGCGCCCACGTGCCGGGCATATGGTGCGCTAGAGCTCGAGCGCTCAAGCGCCCAGCGCCCACGTGCCGGGCACGTGGTGCGCTAGCACTCGAGCGCCTTGCGCTCAAGCACCCAGTGCCCACGTGCCGGACACATGGTGCGCTAGCGCTCGAGCGCCTTGCGCTCAAGCGCCCAACGCCCACGTGGCGGACACGTGGTGCGCGAGCGCTCGAGTGCACAGTGCTCGCGTGTTAGACACGCGAGGCGCTGGCCCCCACGCATCCTTTGGATGCCCTTTCCCTTTTTCATATATATATGTATATACATACACACACACGCACACATGCTCTACAACACTGTCCCTCGCCAAATTGTTTTTTGGGTCGGGACGCTGCCCCGCACCCCGCAAGGGGGCTGCTAGCCCTCTTGACCCCCAGCCTGCTATCCGGGTAGCGGGACCCACGAAAAAACTCTGTGTGGCTTCCGATATATCCAAGCCCCCTCCAAAACAAAACATACATACACTGCACATTGAGTTCGCATGACCAGTTTAGCCCGTCAATCGGAGGTTCCCTCACTCCAAAGGCGAGGGGTAATTAACGGCAGCTTAGTACGCTGCTGCCGGAGATTCGGATCCCCACAATCAATAAACCCGGGCCTACCCTAAGCAGGGGGAATTTGTAGTACGCCTGACAAGCGCGAGCGTATTCCCATCTCAATGGGGTAACGAGAAACACCCTACAGATTCTGGCACGCCCGGTGGGACCAATCTCTCCTCTCATATTTCGGGTTAAAAGTTCATACGAACTCAATCAATATACATACCTATATTTATACTAAAATAATGCTCTTTCATGCAGGTTTTCAAGCAATCACTTTTCAACAATGTCTCCAAAGATGAACTCAGCTCTCAGCACGGCTCCCGTCTCCTACACGATGAAGATAGACTCCTGGACGGTCCTTCCAGCCAATCTCGGGCAACAATGGGAGGAGGAGACGCTACCATTTGGATCTATTATGTTCATGTCAGCTAACGCCATCCCAGCTCCTCAAGCTCTGGTAACAGACAAACCGGTCTCAAAGGGGAAAAGGCTGAATGTCATGGTCGCGAGGGCGCCCCAACACAAACGCAAGTCGGTGTTTGAACGACTTTTCTTGGCCCCAGCTGGGGGCAAGGCCATCAACACCAACAAAGCAACAAGGCATCTCGGGAAAGCTCCAGCGGCGCCTCTGACAACTGCTCGATTGGGTGTCTTCTCAAGCCTCCCCATCACTCAGCCTATGGCGGCTTCCCGAAGAGCAGAAGCCTGCCAAGCGCTCAAGGCGGAGAAGCTGAGGCAGAAGCGGCTCAGATACAGAGCCAACAAAAGGGCTAAGGCTCTGGCCTTGTTAAAATTTATGAATTTCAAAGCCCGGACCGCTCCGCGAAATCAGCCGCTAAAGATAAAGAGATGGCTGGGTATGTGGTCCACACTGTCTACATGGTCGGACATGAAGAAACGAATCCTCCTCTTCTTCACAACCATGGTGATGATATGATTGATGCTACCCAGCATCGGCTCGATCTAAGTGATGAAGAGCCCGCTCAGGCCGATAAGCCAGAGGAGCCCGTGGTCCCTGCGGAATTGAGCTCAGGCAATAAGGATGACCCGGTTGTCATATCCGGAACTACAGAATAAGCATTATTCCGATGGCTTCAGAGGCAGCTTCAGGACAGGGATGAGAAGTTAGCCAAGGTACAGTCCAAGGTCGACAAATTGGCAAACGTTGCGGCAGATCTTGTGACCCAAGTCTCCCGATTGCAATTACAGCAAAATCAAATTTTGGTTCATGAGCAGGGGATTGATACCCGGAGGTAGCCAACTGATACCCACTTCAACCTAAAAGCGGAGCGCCTTCGCGAAAAACGGCCGCGATCAGCCTCCAGTCCCTCCGATGCATACAACGAAGGGGAATCGCCTCTGAAAGAGAAGCTGGAAAAAGTCATTCCTTCAAAAGGGACAAAGTCCACAAGATATTCAGGGACGCCCTAAGAAACGGTCTACAACTGCCAGAGTCAAAAAGACCGCAGGAAGCGAATATGACCAACAACCCCAAATACTGCCCTTATCATAGAGTGATAGGTCATGCCATTAAGGACTGCTTCGTCTTCAAAGATTGGGTCGAAAGGCAATACAAGACGGGAGAGATAGAACTGTCTAAAGGCGTGTTAGCAAACAGTCAAGCTACGACCGCCGATTTCATACAAATGGAGACTAAAACTTTTTGGGAACCTAATCCTCTCAAAAATGTGCCATTATCTGAAAAGGGCGAACCAAAGACTGATCGGCCTCAAGACCAGCATCAGTAAGGGCACCTACTCTAATGGAGAGAAAGAAGAAGGTGTACTCCTTTAGGAGGGATGAGGTCCGCAATATATTCGAGGAAGTCTTGAACAACGCTCTGTAATTGCCTATTCCGAAGAGGCCACATGAAATGAATATGACCGGCAATCCCGTATACTGCCCATACCATAGAATGGTGAGTCATACCATTGAAGACTGCCGTGTTTTCAAAGATTGGGCAGAGGACCAATACAAGCTTGGTAAAACCTCACAATCCTAGAATGTATCGGCAAGCCACAGAGCTACGGTCATCAACACAGCTCCGCCAAGATCAAAATTCAAGGAGCTGGGATAAGCAAAGAGGACCACCATGTCGTTAAACTGGGAACACCAATCGACCACCATGTCATTAAACTAGGAATAACTGACCACCAT
Organism: Agapanthus africanus; assembly: GCA_030015575.1. NCBI lineage: Eukaryota > Viridiplantae > Streptophyta > Magnoliopsida > Asparagales > Amaryllidaceae > Agapanthus > Agapanthus africanus. The sequence continues at coordinate 462,893,161 of JASDDO010000026.1, forward strand.
GTCATTAAACTGGGAATAATCGACCTCTAAGTCATTAAACTGGGAATATAAAATAATGTGTAAATAAAAAAAAGGAATGTGTAAATAAATAAATAAAAAGAAAAGCCGAAATGATGGGGCAACTTGCAATAAAAATTAGCGAGTAAAAATAAAGCCGAAACGATGGGGCAACCGCGAATAAATAGCCGAAATGATAGGGCAATCACGACCTTCGCGATAAGAAAAGCTGAAATGATAGAGCAATCGCGGCAAAAAAAAACGGCGAATGATGAGTCGCTCCTGGTACATATTCCAGTGCAGCGATGCAGACGTAGACCAAAATCAAATTTCTCAAAATTCCTCCAGCCCTACGGCCAGTCCCCAAATTGACTACCGTATACAATCCATGGGCTCAAATAATTCTCATCATACCCATGCCCCACCGTAATCACCAGTTACGTGGCTGGTCTACGCCCTTGGAATTATGCTCCATTGGGAAGACCCACTCATGTTTCCTCACGATGCATGAGGAGAACAAACCTTCGTGGGATCCTTACGACTCACAAAGGAAAAACACACTTGGGGGTCCTTACGACTCTTAAGGAGAAAATGCACTTATGGGATCCTTATGACTCGCAGGGAGAAAATGCTTTTATGGGACCCCTACGGCCCATAAAATTGAAAAGCCTTAGGTGATGGGGATCTAAACCTGTCTCCTAAGCCATCGCTTCCTAATAGGCAACGGCGAATGATGAGTCGCTCCTGGTACCATATTCCAGTGCAGCGATGCAAACGCCAACCAAACCCAAACTCTCAAATGGTGAATGATGAGTCTCTCCTGGTATCATATTACTATGTAGCGATGCAGACGCCAACCAAATTCCAAACTCAAATTCCCAAGTGGCGAATGATGAGTCGCTCCTTGTACCATATTTGTAACACCTGAGTCTGTGTTTAGTAGTAATTGCGTGTTAATGTGGGGGTTTTTTTGGTAAAAAGTTTACCAAAACGGGTTTCTAGTAATTTATCTGGTTTTATGGTTATTTTTGTAGAATTTTATCTCGACCACACTCACTTGTGCATGATAACTAGGGTTAAGCCTAGGGTTACCAAGTTTGGGTGTGCATGGTGGGTTAACCATGTTTAGCCAATCATGGTGGGTTAGGCCCTTGGTTAAGATAATTGAGTTAATTATGGGTTTTAGATTTGGTTAAGGGTGATTAGGGTTTAGGGTTGACTTGTGATGAGAAGGAGAGATTGTGATGGGTGTCATGCAAGCATTTAATGAGGGAAGAGAGAATGGTGGCTATGGTTATGTCACACCCCATTTTATTTCAAAACTTTTGCATGTGTCTCTCATACTCTATTTCACACTCTCATTTCACTCTCATCTCTCCCGCTCACTCACACACAAACATCAGCACATAGCCACCAAAACAACTTCAGCAGCCCATTACATCAGCAGCAGCACATCAGCCCCAAACATCAGCTATGCATTAGAACATCAGCAGCACACCATCAGCCTTAGCTTCAGCCTGTTACATCAGCAGCAGCAGCTGCTACATCAGCCCCCAACTCCTTACATAACACTTCCCCTATAACACACAACCCTTCCCTTAACAATACCTCAACCTTTGCCACTGCTACAACAGCAACAACAACATCTTCAGCCAGTTAACAAACAACAGCAACAGCTTCAGCAACAGTGAAGCAGTTCAGCTCATTTCCAGCCAAGTTTTGCAACACCAGGAGCTGTAGCAACAGCACACACTCCCCTACTTCTTCTCTTCTCCTTCATCTAGGATCTCTAGAGGTATAACCCCCTTAACCCGACTCTTTTTGCTAAAGTTATGGTCATATATCTTATATTAGTGTTTATTATATGTTTTAGTGGTAGTTTTGGGTAAATTAGGGGAATTTTGACAAAGTAATGGTTGTGATGGTTAGAATAACCTAATTAGGTACTGTTGAGACCAGTTAACCAGATATTTGCCCCAGATTTCATAAAAATACCCGATTTATCCGACTTGGCGTAATTTAGCAATTTTAGTGACTTTTTAGCCTCTGTTAGATCTGCTGTTGACCTGAGCCTTTCAAAATAAAATTGTGAAGACTGTAGCATGGTGAGACTAGCAAGGACACACACACAAAGAACGGGGACCCACCTCACTTTCCAGGCCGCCGGTTTATTCGATCTGGCCGCAATTTGTGGCCAGAGTAGGGGGAGAGGTGTTGGGTTTTTGGGTGTAGGGTCCTGCTTGGTAGCTTAGTCTGTTGGTATCTGTAACTTTTTAAGTTAGGCCCAGAGGCAAAATCTGGAGTTATAAACGTGTTTTCGATGTTTTAACTTGTGCGGCACGCGCGTGATACACGTGGTTCTGTGGCGCGCTGCGCGACACAGCGTGTCAGAATAGGTTCTGGTTGGTTTGTGCGCGTCGCGACGTGTCGTGTGCACGCGCGTTTTAGTTTCACGCACGCGTATCCTTTTTATCGATATATCGTGTTTTTGCAGGATTTCCCTGATATATGTGACTTTTGTAAATTCTAGGTTCGCCGGCGGGGACTTCAAGCGCAGCAGAGAAAGGGAAGCAGGTGGTCGGACACACCTAGCACGGGATCACGGGTGAGTAGATTTCACATCTACGGGGGACGATCGTTTGGATGGCGCAAGTCGCCCGATAGATTTAGTAAACTTGAAAATAGTAAACTTTAACATTTGCTTGTGATATCAGAAATAATAATACTTGTATGATAATTGCTGCAGTTAGGATCTATATGTTGTACCCATATGCGCAAACTCATTCTGTAGGACACATGCACCATTACCAGGTTTTTATATGCAGCACGAGCACTATTCATGTGTACACCCACACCCTGGTAATTGCCATGTCACGACAATAGATAACTATAAATTTGAACATGTTAATTGCTTAGACCCATGCTATTGCAATAAATATCTAAATGAAATCATAAGAATTGCTATTCTCGTGCATATATATCATTACATCACTTGCTCATGCCTAGTATAAACCATACATTGCAACTTGAACATTGATACCATTTGCATTCATTATCATTGACATATGCACCCATGATGATTTTATGAGATTTATGATATTTCTGGATTTCGGGGAAAAGCCGCAAGATTTGAAACTTATGATCTTTTAAAAATATAAAAGTTGCGGTTTTCTAGTGATGTAAAGTGTCGTCCACCATGAGTTTGCTGTGTTCTCGAGACCCGTTTCGAGGAGGTGGATGAACCGTCTCGGGTACATGGTGGGCCCGGTAAGGTACCCCGAGGCAAGAAGATCGCAGGAGATGGCGTAGAGCCTGGCAGGGGATGGACTACCTACCGGTGACTTCATTTGGCACGACGGATATCCAGAGGATACCGACCGTGGCCGCTAGATTGAGATATGGATCTTTGGAATGGATCAGCCGGATGGCTGAGACCAGAGATACTTGACATGGATATATGAGATTGAGACAGTTTTGAGGTGTCGTTGCTAGACACGGATTTTGTTGATTTCATGGATATTATGCTGATATTGAAAAGAGTTTCAAAAACAAAGAAAGAATAGTTCTTGTACTTACATGTTGAGATCTTGAGTTGACTCATATAGCATACATACATGTTAGTATATTCATGTGGCATACATACCTGTTAGTTCATCCATGTGACATTCATACTTGTTAGCACACTGATGATGATATATACCTACTAGTGCCTATAGCCATATCTGTTTAGGGATGCTAGGATACTTGTGTGCATACATGCGATAGCCTTTGTAGATATTATTTATTACCCACGAGCTGGCAACTCACCCCCGTTGTGCCACAGCTTTTCTGCAGGTCCGTTCCGTCAGCACTGTAGCGGTGGACACTTTTGCCTCTTTTGCTCTCTTTGCCTGGACTCGAGGCTTTTGCTCCTAGGTGGGTTGTTATCATTTTGTACCACTTATATATGTTCATTGTATCTAGAGTACTCCATCTACTACTATTTCAGCTGTACCAGTTTATTTGGATTACTGTATATTGACCTAGAGACGAGGTTGTGAGACTTGTGGATTTATGTTATTTAGGGGTCGAGCTCACTTGAGTCGACATGATATTTTACTTGTGCTTCATGCTTATTTATGCACATTGTTATCTTACATTGCGTGGGATTTGTGACCGTCTTGAGGGGAAGAGCTAGCTCCCTCTTGGGGATGCCTTTTTCCTGTTTGTACCCCTTTGGGGCTTGTTTTTGCAAAGGAGGTTCTGCCGGAATTTTTGGAAAAAGGGAAAGTTGTTTTAAAAAGGAAACTTGATGTGGTTTAATGGAGTACAATGCTTTAAATAAATTGGCTTCCTTCACTCTAATTCTTAATTGGGTTTTGTATTCTAGGCTTCGGCTTATTTTACGGACGCCTTGAGACGTTTCGTAACTTAAGTGCCGGTCGCGTTCCGTACCTTGCGGGTCGTGACAATATTCCAGTGTAGCAATGCAAACGCCAACCAAATTCCAAACTCAAATTCCGAAGTGGCGAATGATGAGTCGCTCCTGGTACCATATTCTTGTGCAGCGATGCAGATGCCAACCAAATTCCAAATCTCATACTCCAACGGCGAATGATGAGTCGCTCCTGGTACCATATTCCAGTGCAGCGGTGCAGACACCAACCAATTCCAAATCCCATACCCCAACGACGAATGATGAGTCGCTCCTGGGACCATATTCCATTGCAGCGATGCAGACGCCAACAAAGTCCCAAAATTTTTCCGGCCCTACGGTCTGGATCATACATCCTGAAAAACCGTATACAATCTACGGGTGTAAAACGATCCCAATTCCCCCCAAGTCCTGCCGGTGAGACCACATTCAAAGTCCCACCGGCGGTGAAGATTCAAACAAAAAAAGAAGGTATGTCCACAAGAAAAATGGGCACGGATGTAAACCCGAAAGGGCACCGTGAGTAAAAACAACAGGACTGCCGGCGAGTTTGTGAAAACCCGAAACGGCTCAAACTCGTGAAAAAGAGATGAAATGCACTCACAAAGTCCTCTCGACTTTGTGAGGAGAAAATTCCCGCGTGAGATCCTTATGACTCACAAAGGAGAAACACACTTAGGAGTCCCCACGACTCCTAAGGAGAAAATACACCTACGTGATCCTTACGACCCGTAGGGAGAAAATGCTTTGTGAGACCCTTACGGCTCACAAAATTGAAAAGTCTTAGGTGATAGGGACCTAAAACCTGTCTCCTAAGCCAACGCTTCCTGATAAGCAAGCATAAAAGATGATTCGCTCCTGGTACCATATTCCAGTATAGCGATACTGATGCCAAGAAGAAACCAATTCCCAAATCCTCCTAGGGCAAATGATGAGTTGCTTCTGGCATGATTCCAGTGCAGCAATGCAGATGCCAAACAAAAACCAAAATCCTAAAATCCTCTCAAAGACAGATGATGATTCACTCCTGGTACCATATTCCAGTGTAGCGATGTTGATGTCAACCCAAATCACAATCAACAAGTCAACTTCAACTCGCACCACCGCAGAAAGCGGAGCAAGTCAGAATCCAATCCCGACACCGCAAGAAGCGGAGCAAGTCAAGTTCACCCCTGACATGGCAGGAAGCAGAGCAAGTCAAATACAACATCGACCGTCCATGTCGCAAAAAGGGCAGTGCAGGCTTCCCACAAATCGGGAACCAAATCGCTCCGGACCAGAGCGTCGACCGTCTATGTCGCAAAAAGGGCAGTGCAGGCTTCCCACAAATCGGGAACCAAATTACTCCGGATCAGAGCATCGACCGTCCATGTCGCAAAAAGGGCAGTGCAGGTTTCCCACAAATCGGGAAACAAATCGCTCCGGATCAGAGCGTCGACCGTCCATGTCGCAAAAAGGGCAGTGCAGGCTTCCTGCAAACAAGGACCCAGATCACTCCGGGCTAGGGAAACGTCTACCACGGACACTCCGTCTCGAAGACTCGTCAAGCGTCGACCGTCCATGTCGCAAAAAGGGCAGTGCAGGCTTCCCACAAATCGGGAACCAAATCGCTCCGGATCAGAGCGTCGACCATCCATGTCGCAAAAAGGGCAGTGCAGGCTTCCCACAAATCGGGAACCAAATCGCTCCGGATCAGAGCGTCGACCGTTCATGTCGCAAAAAGGGCAGTGTAGGCCTCCCACAAATTGGGAACCAAATCGCTCTGGATCAGAGCGTCGACCGTCCATGTGGCAAAAAGGGCAGTGCAGGCTTCCCACAAATCGGGAACCAAATCACTCCGGATTAGAGCGTCGACCGTCCATGTCACAAAAAGGGCAGTGCAGGCTTACTACAAAGCGGGAACCAGATCGCTCCGAGCCAGGGAAAAGTCTACCACGGACACACCATCTCGGAGACGCGTCAAGCGTCGACCGTCCATGTCGTAAAAATGGCAGTGCATCCCAAAAGGTGGGAACCAAAGAAGGCCGCCTCCACGTTAAAGAAGATCCATCAATTTTATGCACACGACTCACATATGTGGTGGGCATTTATTGATGGGGGGCACTTTGTGTTAGGGTATATGCCCTAGAGGCCATTACTGTATCATACTAGCTTGTATATTACTTAATGGAAGCTTGGGATATTCACAGTTGTATATACAATCTTGCTCAAAATGGTAGTATGCTACTTGGTTTTTCTCTACTTCAATATGTGCATGTGTTTCTTTTAGCATATCGCTTATATACATATTAGTGGAGCCCTTAGGATCTTTGCTTGATTAACAGCGTTATGATGGCAGTCACACTTGTGGGGGCTGGGTAATCTATAAGCACATCCTTATACAGGTTCCTAGTCATAGGACTATCGAGACAGGGCATCGATACTCCGGAGTAGACTAGCGTATACGCTTCTCATCCCAGCAGGGGAGATGGTCTGTCCCACAGCCATCAGTACGTCGTACTGGAAATAGCATGCGGGTGCTCGTTAGGTTACGAGCACACTGGACAGGACTCGTCGGGAACTGTGGGTTGGTATTATACCTATCGTCAGTTATCAGTTCCCAGGTGACATGAGTACAGCTTAGTCCGTTGACTTAACACTGTCACTTAGCCTCAAGTGTGTTCCCACTGTTCTTAGATTGCTACCCTACCACGGCTCAAAGGAGTCATGCAAACAGGTAGCAGTTGGGTGCAGTCCCGAAGCACTTGGAGGCAGTGACGGTTAGACAGGATTCGTCTCTCCCGGTATTGGGGGTTGATATCGCACTGTGTCTAGGAGAGCCATTACACAAAGTCCCTGGCCAGGGCAAGCGAGATAGACTGGTCGGTTTTCAGTATTATCTCAAGTGTTCTGGGCTACACTCCGACACGACTTGTACCGCTAGTAGGGGACTGACGTTTACCGCCCCCTAGGCCCGCCATGCGATGTTCTTAGACGAACAGACTGGACTGTACGGAGACTGTCACATTCAGACTCAGTAGGAGTTCAGATGGGTTTACCTTGTCAGTCTTCTTATCGGCATCTACCTGGGGACCGTTACGTACAGCTAGTGCCGCTTGCAGTCTGTGTAAACCCACTGCTAGCGTAGTGTCGAGTCTTTAGAGTCCCACACAGAGGGTTATTCTCCTTTAGGCAAAATGAGTAGAGGTCGCATGGTTTTGCGACAGGGTTCGTTCACATCCGCGCACTTGTGCACGTTTTGTGTCCGGACAGCTTATACTAGCGGGCTTTGGTTTAAGCCAGATCCAAGTATATAATTTGGGATTGGTTTTATCTCATTGTATTCGTGTTCCTCGGAACACGGATACGGGTGTGTATGCACAGTTGACTGAGGCAGAGGCAGAGGACTTTCATTAGGGTTGATGACCATTGTCATTTTCTTAACCCTAATGTTTGTGTGTGAAATATGATTTATTAATATTAGTTAATTATAATTGTTCATGGTTAGGGTTGTTGACCATTTGACTATACTTGACTTGTTGACCTAGGTTGACAAGTTGACCATCATCATTCCATATGAAAGATGCTTTTTGATCCTTGCAAAAGCATTCAATGTGAAATGATAATGGTCATTTCTTGATTAACCATCACAATTATCTTTAGCTAATTATCTATTTTTTCATAATTCACATATATGTGAGAAGGTTGGATTATTCTTCTCATTCTATCATTTTCATTCTCTCTCCTCCTCTTCCTCTCTCTCTAGCTCTCTCCTCTCATGAGTTGAGAACCATTTGAGCTTGAGATAAAACCCTCAAAAATACTCTCTACTCTTTCTAAGGTCCTAGCTTTAGCACACCAAGCACCTTAGTTACTTCTAGTTTGAAGTTGGAGCCAAAGGTAGAGGCCCTCGGGTGGATCTTTCTTCGGCAAGAGAAGGCGACAAGGAGAACCCGTTCTTTCACTCCAAGGAGCAAGAAGAGAAGGACTTGAAGACCTAGGTATAACCCCCTTTCCGAGTGGCTAACTCTTTTAGCTTGTTAGTTAGTTTTGTTTAGCAAAGATCCCTCCTTTAGCATAGTCCATGTTGCCTAGTGTTGTAAAAATCCGATTTTTCATAACGTTTCCGCCTCCCCGCAAGCACCGCGGTGGGCAACGTGGACTTACAGTGGTATCAGAGACTAGCTAAACACAAACTAACTAGTTAGCAAAGTATTTAGAACTTTGATTGGAAAAAATCGCAAAACACATTTTCAAAATCCCTAGTTTCTGCCCATTTTTATTTCTGCTTTAAAAATAATAAATCATATTTCAAAAATCGGCTCTGGGTTTTTACAGAATACATAAGAAAAACGAACCAGCGAGTCGACCAACTCACCGCAGAACCGCGGCAAGAGCATGCTCTTGCCGCGGATCCACGGCCGAGTTGACTCGGCCGTGGGTCGTTTTTCCTGCAGTGTTCTTCTGTTGCTGTTTTGGGATTTTTAGGATGGTTTGTTTCTGCCCAGATTTTCCAGAGAACAAGTTTGTTTTTGGGGTAGTCACAAATCCGTATTTTTATCGAATTTCTTTACACTTTGGCTAATGGGTTATATCTGTGATGTGATATATGTATTGAACGTCTGCTAATCGCTATACGTCGATTAGTGGGGGTTATACATATCTGTGATCTGTAATGTTGATGGTTTGTGTATATGAATTCGTTGGATTGTCGCGGATGAATAGCCGGGGGTTATGAGATGAGAGTTTTTCTTATTGTTTCAATTCTTGTAATATGTAAATTGATGTAATATTATTTGTATGGCCGCACAACCGGGTCGGGGTTGTAGCCGTCATTATATAATTTCTTTTACTGTTTTTGCTCCTAGGATAGACCCAAGTTGGGGTGCACAAACTACCTGGTATCTCGAAGTGCCGAGTGGCCTACTCACGGTGTTGAGGGAGGTTGCTTCGCTTCGGGTACTTGGCGGGTAGTTTGCCGCACCCGTAGGGGTCTAGGGTAGGGTTTGGCTATTCATCGCGACCGTGTAATCCGCTCTTCGTTACAGGCTCGTACGAAATGCGGATTCCTAGTTTAACCAATGTGTTCATCTGTGATCTGGAATGGCTATCATTGCATGTGATGAATGTTTATATATATCTATATGATATCTATTTAGGCGTTGCTTATGTTTTGCATCCGCGCTAGTCTAGCCCCCGCTCTGTCGTTAGTTAAGTAACCTAACGGGTGATGACGGGACCTTGTGGCGAATGCGGATGGCATAAGCATACGTCATATTTTCATTGTTTTCTGCAATGGTAGGATTAAATAATGGGACGCATTGGAATTAATGCAAGAAAAATAAACCAAGTAAAAGTCGTTGGAACACTTTCAAAACCACTCGGTTCTTTTCAAAAACCAACTTTTAAATGCGGAGCTTGAACCACTCCTTTTAAAAGCTATCTAGTTCCTTTGATTATATCAAGTTCACTACGTTCACGGTTTCGCCAAAACCATTCGTAGCCCTCCGTCGTTTCATTTGAACATTCAATAGTATTCAAGCTATGTTTGTTGACCTTCGTCAAGGCATAGTGATTGGTAGCTGTTGGGTGTTCATATGTAGCATAGATAGATGCGTTTGTTTGGGACAGTCGTATTACCTTGTTGACCTTCGTCAAGGGTATATACGGGTGGGTTTAAATTAACCTGGACAATGACGGGTAGAACTTGACATGTAACTTATGATTTGTTGACCTTCGTTAAGGTCATAAGAGCATGGGGCAAAAATCCACATCGGGAGTTTCTAAAGAAACTGAAACTTGCTAGTGCTGCATACCGTTTGGAGTGTGATGATTCTGGTAGGATTCTTTCAGTTTTATCACACGATGATATTTGGATCCTGATCCTACTGTGAGTATATGCTGCTCCTCGGGAACTTTCTCGCTTAACGATCAATGCTATAAACCAAGTAGGTGTCTAGAAAGGTGTTAGCGGGGCTACGCCCACAGGGAAAAGAGGTTATTTAATTAAGGAACTTCGCGAAAGCGTTGGAAAACCTCCCTCGAAGTACCGACACTGGCCTGGCTGAACGGTTAAGCAAGAATTGTACGGTGAGATTGATCCCGACTAATTCTTCCTTTATGGTTTGAGGAGGGATTCGAGAGACAGTGGGAGCCATCCTGTTTAGATAAATTACAAACCAATCTAAACTTGCAAGAGCATCATACTAAAGTGTTTTCTTCTCTCTCTCTTAATTGCAGCGACCCAGTGACCAGACATAGGTTACATCTATATAATAAAATGACTGAATCTGACTGTTTTGACTGGCAAAGGTCTGTCCAGATGTCCATTGCCCATGACAAGCTGGGACACCTCTTGACTGATCCAACCCCTACCGTCTCAGGTCCAGTTTCCCCTGTCACGGATATTTATATCCGCGAGACATCGGAAAAGAACTGTGCGAAAGCCAAGTGCCTCGTGTTAGCCTCAGTTGATGGTGCATACCAGAGGCAGCACGAGAAGATGGACTTAGTTTCTATCTTCCTCCATAACAAAGATTTATGTGGAGAGAAATCTCGTATCGCAAGATATGAGACCTCGAACGAATTGTATCCAGCGAGGTTGGTTATCGGGTCATCTGTAGGGGACAACGTCCTTACAGAGACCAACTATTTTGAGCTCACGGACCTGAAGACCACGTTGAAGAACGGGTCAGATACTGACTTGATTCTACAGTCTCTACCTTCTACCCTGAAGGAAACCAGGGAAGTAAAAGGAAAGGAAAGGGCAGAAGTTTCGGGACTGGATATAGTAAAAGAGGGACGTTCTTATTGTTACAGGAATGAACATTGGCAGAAGGATTGCAAGGCTAGCATAGCTAGTAGCCAGAATTCGAAGCAGGTTGTGGCTTCGGCTTCGGGTGTGTTTGTAATAGAGAACTGTATGTCAGTTAACCCTACCTCCTAGGTATTGGATACCGGATCAGGATCTCATATCTGTAATTCGTTACAGGCTCTGAGAAACCGTAGGGTTATCAAGATAGGTGATATGACTCTCAGGGTTGCTAACGGAATGAGCATGTACGCTGAATCCGTAGGGGAATATCATCTTGGACTGACAACTGGGCAGATATTGATTCTGCGTAACTGTTTTTATGTACCAGGTGCGACTTGTAATATCATATCTGTATCCTTACTTTCTAAGGAAGGATATGATTTTACTTTTGTAAGCGATGTGGTTCACATCCACCTAAATCAAGTTCAGATTGGGTCAGGTACATTAGAAAACGGAATATACGTATTAAATCAAGCTCAGATTTTCAGTGTCCAGAACACACTTAAAAGAAAGTCTCCGGAAACAAATCAGGCTTTCTTATGGCATTGTAGACTGGGTCACATTAATGAGACACGGTTAACAAAGTTACATAAAGAGGGATACTTGAATCCGTTCGAGTATCAGTCTTATGACACTTGTGAATCTTGTCTCATGGGAAAGATGACAAAGACTCCATTCACTGGACACGGAGAAAGAGCAAGCGAGCTCTTGGGACTCATACACAGTGATGTGTGTGGTCCAATGTCTACACATGCGCGAAGTGGTTATTCATACTTCATTACTTTCACAGATGATTTCTCTATGTATGGACATGTCTTCTTAATGAAACATAAATCCGAGGCCTTTGAGAAATTTCGGGAATACAAGAATGAAGTTGAAAAACAAACAGGCAAAAGTATAAAGACACTAAGATCTGATCGAGGTGGTGAATACTTGAGTGCCGAGTTTTTGGGCTACTTAAAAGAGAATGGAATTCTCTCTCAGCTTACTCCTCCATACACACCACAACATAACGGTGTATCGGAAAGGCGGAATCGAACCCTATTGGATATGGTTCGTTCCATGATGAGTAAGGCTGAGTTGCCGCGATCTTTCTGGGGTTATGCACTAGAAACAGCTGCATATCTCTTGAACAAGGATTCAACCAAGAATGTGCCTACCACCTCATATCAGATGTGGAGTGGGAAGAAAACCTGTCTTAAGTATCTTAAGACATGAGGATGTCCAGCTTTTGTAAAGAAGCAGCATGCGGACAAGCTCGAGGCACGTTCAGTACTGTGTAAGTTTATGGGATACCCAAAGAACTCCAGGGGGTATCTTTTCTATTCCGCAGAGGAACAAAAGGTTTTTGTTTCTCAGCATGCCCACTTCTTGGAAACTGAATTTTTAGAAAATCAGATAAGTGGGAGCGCAATAGAACTGGAAGAAATTCCAGAACCACAAGCTATTACTGAAAGCTTGGAAGAACCAGAAGGTTCAGGAAAACCGGACATCCCAGCGCCACTCCGCAGGAGTAGTAGGCAGTCTCATCCGCCCGAGAGATACTACGGTTTTCTCACAGATGGGGATAAAGAGGATTGCACTATTGATTATGGTGAGCCTACTAGCTTCCAGCAAACCATTCAGAGCGGTGACTCGGTAAAATGGCTGGATGCAATGCGGACCGAGATGGAGTCCATGTACACGAACAAAGTTTGGACTTTGGACTTTACTCCAGAAGGGGTAAAACCCGTAGGCTGCAAATGGAACTTCAGAAAGAAGATTGGTGTAGATCGGCAGGTTGAAACCTATAAAGCTAGACTTGTAGCAAAGGGTTTTCGTCAACGACCTGGTTTGGACTATGACAAGACCTTTTCTCCAGTAGCTATGCTCAAATCCATTCGGATCCTTCTTGCCATTGCTGCCTTCCACGATTATGAGATCTGGCAGATGGACGTAAAGACGGCTTTCCTAAATGGAAATTTAGAAGAGTGCGTCTATATGGATCAGCCGGAGGGATTCATTTAGAGTGGGAGCAGCGGTAAAGTGTGCAAGTTGCTAAAGTCCATTTAACTGAAACAGGCTTCGCGGAGTTGGAACATCTGCTTTGATGATACTGTCAAGGAATTCGACTTTATCAAAAACCCAGATGAACCATGCATTTACAGTAAGATTGTAGGGAGAACTGTGGTATTCCTCGTCTTGTACGTGGATGACATTCTCCTAATAGGAAATGATATTCCTATGCTACAGTCAGTCAAAGGATTCTTGTCACAGAGGTTCTCCATGAAGGACCTGGGTGATGCCAACTACATTCTGGGGATCCAGATCTATCATGATAGATCTAAGAGGATGTTAGGACTTTCACAGTCCAGGTACATCGACACCATACTGAAATGATTCAGTATAGAAGATTCCAAGCGCGGCAATCTACCGGCTTGTCATGGAATCACCCTCTCCAAAGAGATGTCTCCCAAAACTGATTTGGAAAGGGCTCGCATGTCATCTATACCCTACGTATCTGCGGTAGGCTCTATAATGTATGCGATGTTATGTACAAACCAGATGTAGCATACGCATTGAGCGTTGTAAGCCGGTATCAGTCGGACCTAGGGGAGAAACACTGGATAGCAGTAAAGAACATTCTCAAGTACCTGAGAAGGACTAAGGAGATGTTTTTGGTGTATGGCGGAAAAGACCTACAGATCGAGGCCTTTGCTGACTCCAGCTTCCAGAGTGACAAGGATGACTCCAAGTCCATGTCGGGTTATGTCTTTACCCTCAATGGAGGGGCGGTTTGCTGGAAGAGTTCCAAGCAGGAAACCGTTGCTGACTCAACTATGGAAGCGGAGTACATAGCTGCTTGCGATGCCGCAAAGGAAGCTGTCTGGATGAAGAAGTTCCTCATGGAGCTTCAGGTGGTTCCTACCATTGTTGATCCAATACCGCTGTATTGTGACAACAACGGAGCTATAGCTTTAGCGAAGGAACCCAGGTCCCATCAGAAGTCCAGGCACATTTTGAGGCGGTACCACCTGATCAGGGAGATCGCAGATCGTCGGGAGATCGAGGTGAAGAGAGTAAATTCGGAGGATAACACTGCAGATCCACTCACGAAGGCCCTACTCCAGACTCAGTTCCAGCGGCTGATCGAGATGATAGGTCTTCGATACGCCAGTACATGGCCTTAGTGCAAGTGGGAGATTGTTAGTGTATATGCCCTAGAGGCCATTACTGTATCATACTAGCGTGTATATTACTTAATGGAAGCTTGGGATATTCACAGTTGTTTATACAATCTTGCTCAAAATGGTAGTATGCTACTTGGTTTGTCTCTACTTCAATATGTGCATGTGTTTCTTTTAGCATATCGCTTATATACATATTAGTGGAGCCCTTAGGATCTTTGCTTGATTACCAGCGTTGTGATGGCAGTCACACTTGTGGGGGCTGGGTAATCTATAAGCACATCCTTATACAGGTCCCTAGTCGTAGGACTATCGAGACAGGGCATCGATACTCCGGAGTAGACTAGCGTATACGCTTCTCATCCCAGCAGGGGAGATGGTCTGTCCCACAGCTATCAGTACGTCGTACTGGAGATAGTATGCGGGTGCTTGTTAGGTTACGAGTACACTGGACAGGACTCGTCAGGAACTGTTGGTTGGTATTATACCTATCGTCAGTTATCAGTTCCGAGGTGACATGAGTACAGCTTAGTCCGTTGACTTGACACTGTCACTTCGCCTCAAGTGTGTTCCCACTGTTCTTAGATTGCTATCCTACCATGGCTCAAAGGAGTCGTGCAAACTGGTAGCAGTTGGGTGCAGTCCCGAAGCACTTAGAGGCAGTGACGGTTAGACAGGATTCCTCTCTCCCGGTTTTGGGGGTTGATATCGCGCTGTGTCTAGGAGAGCCATTACACAAAGTCCCTGGCCAGGGCAAGCGAGATAGACTGGTCGGTTTCAAGTGTTATCTCAGGTGTTCTGGGCTACACTCCGACATGACTTGTACCGCTAGTAGGGGACTGACGTTTACCGCCCCTAGGCCCGCCATGCGATGTTCTTAGACGAACAGACAGGACTGTACGGAGACTGTCACATTCAGGCTCAGTAGGAGTTCAGATGGGTTTACCTCGTCAGTCTTCTTATCGGCATCTACCTGGGGACCGTTACGTACAGCGGTCTGTGGTTAAACCCACAGCCAGCGTAGTGTCGAGTCTTTAGAGTCCCACACAGAGGGTTATTCGCCTTTAGGCAAAATGAGTATAGGTCGCATGGTTTTGTGACAGGGTTCGTTCACATCCGCGCACTTGTGCACGTTTTGTGTCCGGACAGCTTATACTAGCGGGATTTGGTTTAAGCCGGATCCTAGTATATGATTTGGGATTGGTTTTATCTCATTGTATTCGTGTTCCTCGGAACACGGATACGGGTGTGTATGCACAGTTGACTGAGGCAGAGGCAGAGGACTTTCATTAGGGTTGATGACCATTGTCATTTTCTTAACCCTAATGTTTATGTGTGAAATATGATTTATTAATATTAGTTAATTATAATTATGCATGGTTAGGGTTGTTGACCATTTGACTATACTTGACTTGTTGACCTAGGTTGACAAGTTGACCATCATCATTCCATATGAAAGATGCTCTTTGATTCTTACAAAAGCATTTAATGTGAAATGATAATGGTCATTTCTTGATTAACCATCACAATTATCTTTAGCTAATTATCTATTTTTTCATAATTCACATATATGTGAGAAGGTTGGATTATTCTTCTCATTCTATCATTTTCATTCTCTCTCCTCCTCTTCCTCTCTCTCTAGCTCTCCCCTCTCATGAGTTGAGAACCATTTGAGCTTGAGATAAAACCCTCAAAAATACTCTCTACTCTTTCTAAGGTCCTAGGTTTAGCACTCCAAGCACCTTAGTTACTTCTAGTTTAAAGTTGGAGCCAAAGGTAGAGGCCCTCGGGTGGATCTTTCTTCGGCAAGAAAAGGCGACAAGGAGAACCCGTTCTTTCACTCCAAGAAGCAAGAAGAGAAGGACTTGAAGACCTAGGTATAACCCCCTTTCTGAGTAGCTAACTCTTTTAGCTTGTTAGTTAGTTTTGTTTAGCAAAGATCCCTCCTTTAGCATAGTCCATGTTGCCTAGTGTTGTAAAAATCCGATTTTTCATAACGTTTCCGCCTCCCCGCAAGCACCAGGGTGGGCAACGTGGACTTACACTTTGTTGAAGTCGAAAATTGCACCCTGGTTGACCAAGTCAAAGTCAACCCCATGCCAAGTGGGCCTATGCCCAGGTCGAGTCCGAACATGAAGCGGCTGGCCCTCCTCCATTCCAAAATGAAATCGTGTAATAAATAATTTTTGTGTAATTTTTTATGCATGAATGTAAACAAAATGGGTATAAAGCCAAATTTTTGTAAGCCCATGGCTTATGTGCAAAAAGAAATGGCACATGAGCCATGGGATAGGCAAAATGCCATTTTGTAAAGCCCAATGAGCTATATGTAAAAAATGTAAGCCTATATAAGGCAACATGATGATGAATAATGCATATACTTTTCATCCCCAAAAATTAGGGCCTGTGCCTTTTTCTACTTCCTCAAGGTTCTAAAAGCTTCTTCTTTCTTTTGAATTAAATCAAGAGTTTCCTTTTCCAAAACTAAATAGTTTTTCACCACAAAACCCACAAAGGGGAGCTTAGATCTCCCATCAGATCCTCAAAAAGAAGAGGTTTTTAAAATCTCACATCTCTTGATCTTCAAGATCCTGCCAACGGAGGAGGAAGAAGGAGGCCCATCTCCGAAAACCCCATTTTGGGGAAGACCTAGGGCTCCAAAGAAGAACCCCTTTCATCAACTCCAAAACATCTTAGGAGTTTAACTCCACTCTAAATCCTCTTTTGGGATTTTAAATCCTATTTCTGTGACTAAAAGCCCCTTTTCCTCGCCGCCGCCCGAGCGTCTGGCGCCCGAGCACTCAAGCGCCCAGCGCCCATGTGCCGGGCACGTGGTGCGCTAGCTGTCTTGTGCTCAAGCGCCCAGCGCCCACGTGCCGGGCACGTGGTGCGCTGGCGCTCGAGCGCCTAGCGCTTAAGCTCCATGCGCTCATGTGCCGGGCACGTGGTGCGCCAGCACCTAAGCGCCTAGCGCTCGCGTGTTAGACACGCGAGGCGCTGGCCCCCACGCATCCTTTGGATGCACTTTCCCTTTTTCACACACACACACACACACACACACAACACACACACACACATGCTCTATAACACTGTCCCTCGCCAAAATTTTTTTTGGGCCGGGGCGCTACCTCGCAGCCCGCAAGGGGGCTGCTAGCTCCTTTGACCCCCAGCCCGTAAAAACTCTGCGTGGCTCCCGATATATCCAAGCCCCTTCCAAACCAAAACATACGTACACTGCACATTGAGTTCGCATGACCAGTTTAACCCGTCAATCGGAGGTTCCCTTGCTCCGAAGGCGAGGGGTAATTAACGGCAGGTTAGCCCGCGGCTGCCGGAGATTCGGATCCCCACAATCAATAAACCCCGGCCTACTCTAGGCAGGGGGAATCTGTAGTACGCCTGACAAGCGCGTGCGTATTCTCATCTCAATGGGGTGACAAAAAACACCCTACAGTTAGTTAAGGTTTTCGTATAGATCCTGGTGTTCAAGTCGTTGTTGCGAAGTTCTAAAATCGTTTTTTGAAAATTCCGCCTCCCCGCGAACACGTGTGGTGCGCGACATCGACTTACAAAATGTCCCTAGTCGAAAGAGTATCGAGACTGGATATCGATACTCTGGAGTAGACTAGTGTATACTTTTCGAGACCTCGCCGAGAGCGAGTGGCCAGTCTTGCAAGCCATTGGTGTTAGTTGGTCACCTAAGATAGTATACAGGTGCTCATTGGGTTATGAGTTACACTGAACGGACTAGCCGGGAACATACTAGATGGTATTATATCTATTATCAGATAGCAGTTCTCAGGTGACATGAGTACATATTAGTCTGTCGACCTGAGATCGTCATTTTTCTCGTGTGAGTTCCCACTGTGCTTTGATTACTACCCTACCATGGCTCAAAGGAGTCGTGCAAATAGGTCTTAGTTGGGTACAGTCCTGAGCCACATGGAGGCAGTGAGCGGATTGTCGGGGATTTGTCTCTCCCGGTATTAGGGGTTGATGTCGTGCTATGCATGGGTGTCCATCACCAAAAATCCTTGGCCAAGGTGGACGAGAATTACTGATTTGGATCAGTAGTTTCTCAGTGGGTGATGGGCTTCACACCGACAAGAAATATCGCGTTATCAGGAGTCTGAATTTATCCACCCCTAGACCTGGTATGCAATACTCTTAGAAGAACATGCCGGACTGTATTGAGATTGCACAGACAGGCTTAGTCGAAATACGGATGAGTTTTCTCATCGGGATTCCTTTCGCTCAATTCCTGGGTAGCCGTTACGTACAGCTAGTGCCGCTGACGTGCTTATGGTTAAACCCACTGCCAGCTTATTGACGAGTCTTTAGAGTCTCACACAGCGAGTTTTCCCGGTTCAGGAGATGTGATATAGATGACGTATGTTAGTACATACAGGTGGCCGATTAAATATGTGTACATGCTACATGGACTTTAATCGGACAGTTGATAATATCAGCGGTTTAGGATTAAGCCGGATTATTAAATCAAGTTTTGATTTAATAATTTCAATATATGTATTCTAGTATTATTGTTCATTATTCATTTTCTCTCTTGGATATTCGTATTTTTATATGGATACGTGTATATGTATTTCGATACGTATACCGGGTTGTATTCCATATTTATACGGAATTTGTTTTAGAAGATGGACACCTCATTTGTGAATATTTATTTATGAATATTCATGAAATGAGGTGGAGGGTGAGGTGACATTGAGCATGGTTGACGACATGTAGAGAAAAATGAGCTTCATTTTTATATTACAAATTGTTATGAGATTTTATTTGTATGGTTGTAAAAATTGTGAAGCCATTCTACTTCAATTCTCATTCATTCTCTCATGCCTTCAAGAGTTTCTCATGGCTATTTTTCCTCACCTCCTCTTCCTTTTTCTTTGTTTGCTCTCTTGAGCTTAGATTTGAGAGAAAAAGATAGTGGAAAATTCTTACATCCCCACTCTCCATTTCTAGTGAGCTTGGAGCGTTAGTTGCTTCACTAGGTGAAGTCAGATCTTAGATCTGTTCCTTTGGGTGGATCATCGAGGCGAAGGAGGACCGTCTTGCAAACGCGACCCGGAGCTCTTGAGAGTATGCTAGAGTCCAACCCAATTAGAGCAAATGAAGACGCTATAAAGGTTATGATTTCTATTTTGTTATGGTTCTAGTTTAGGTGTTTGGTTCGATCCTTGGGATTTAGTTTCTAGTGCCACGAAAAATTTTGTTTTTGAATTTTGCATTGGCCGCGGGTTAGCGGCGGGGGAATTAGGAACCAAAAAATATAATTGTTCATTCATGAACATGATCCTATCGTCTGTTCAGGTAAATACTAAGGCTTGTATCGTTCAGATCGGAAGATATTTGATATCCGCAAAGCTGAGAATCAGGGAGAAATAGGGAGATGCGCAGTGCCGGGTCCACTCATTGAGGCTAGTTCTCAAACACAGTTTGCGAAACTGCTAGTACAGAAGTTGGGTTTGCTATACCGTAATAATTGGCCTTAAGTGCAAATAGGAGATTGTTGGATATAGGTGCCCTCAAGTCAATTATTGTAATTGAAGGAGGACTTATACAAGAGAGCAATCTTACTCGAGATGTAGTATATTATCTGGTTTGTTTTTATCTTTCATATGATGCGTTTTATTCACTATCACGTATCGTTTAGACATAAAATAAAGCCCTAGGATTTTTCTTGACTATCAGGACGATAACGGAGATCATACTAGTAGGGCCTGAGTTGTCGATAAGTATATCCTTAAATGTCCTTAGTCATAGGAGTATCGAGTCTGGTATCAGTACTCCAGTTTAGACTAGTGTGTACGTTTTCTGACCCGGTTGGAGGGCGATAACTGATACTGCAGCTATTGGTATTTGACATCGAAGATTGTATTCATGTGATCATTGGACGGGTTACACTGGACGGACTCACCGAGAATTCTTAGTTGGTAATATACCAATGTCAGGTAGCAGTTCTCAGGTAACATGAGTATAGGATAGTCCCTGGGACCTGAGATCTCCATAGTGTCTCATATGTGTTCACACTATACCTAGACTTCTACCCTACCATGGCTCAAAGGAGTCATGCAAACAGATTTCTGTTGGGTATAGTTCCGAAGCACGTGGAGGCAATGAGCGGTTGAAGGGACTCGTCTCTCCCGGTATAGGGAGTTGATGTCGCGCTGTGCAGGACATGACTACAACCACAAGTCGATGGCCATCGCAGTGGAGATAAACTGATAAGTGTTATCATTTGTATCTCCGGTTGGTTATGAGTCCTCTGTCGCACGACTTATCGAGTTATTGGGGTCTGACTGATTCCAAACCCTAGATCCGATATGGGATACTCTTAGACGATGAGACCGGACTGTATGGTGATATCACTGATAGAATTTATAGGGTTCGGATGAGTCTGCTCGTTGACCTTCTTCTGATCAATACCTGAGTAGGTTTTATGTGCAGCTAGTACCGCTGACGTGCTGTAGGCTATGGATATGATCCTAACCTATTGCCAGCGTATTGTCGAGTTTTTAGAGTCCCACACAGAGGTTTTTCAACATATGCGAAACGATGGAGGGCACGTATGAGGATACGTGCAAGAGTTCGAAATACGTGTATTTGATACACGTATTTTAATCGGGTGTTTAATAACATTAGCTGGTATATATATGATATAACCGGATTATTAAATCTAGTGTTGATTTAATAATTTAATATATATTTATATATTAACTAATATCATGCTCACTTTATTATTTTCTTCTCTTAACCAATATTTATATTTGATATAAATATTGTTTAATGTATGATGATACATTAAAGATGGGTGTATAAGAATTGTATGGAAGATGAGAACACTTTTATTTTTTCATTTGTTTAAATGAGAATGAGTCATGGTTTTAAGATGCTTATAGACTTGAATACCGATTCTTGGATTTTTTCCTCATATTTAGCCGTGTTTACCTTCTTTATACTCTCATCATCTCCTTCATGGTTTCTTCTCTTGATTTTTTTCAAGTGAGGAATGGAAAAAGAAAAGAGAAAAATCAAATGAGCTAATTATTCTACATCTCCTACTAATCATTCTCAACAAATTTAATTAGTGGGTTGCTTCATTTGGATGAGATCAATTTGAAGCTAAAAATTGTGTTGGAGTTATCTTAAGGTGGATCTTTTTCGGCTAGAAGATCGTCAAAAAAGCTTGTTCCGGGCTTCATGGAGACTAGCCGGAGTCTAAGGAGTGGTTACTAACGCGCCACAAAAGTTGTAGTCTCTTTAAACTTGTAGAATTAGCTCACTAGTTTTGTTGCATATTGTAGTTGTTGTTCATGATCCTATGTTTACTTGTAGTTGCTCTCTAGATTTTTTAAATTATCGCTTCCCCTATGTTATAAACCCTATTGCAGAGAGTATAGAGAACTTACATATAGGGGCATGACGTTATCCACCTCCTAGACCTGGTAGGCGATAATCTCAGACGAAGAGACCGGACTGTACGGAGATTGTCACTTACTGGCCCTGTAGGGATACAAATGAGTTTGCTTATCGACTTTCCTTTTGTTCAATACCTGGGTAGCCGTTTTGTACAGCTAGTGCTACTGACATGCTTGTGGTTAAACCCACTGGCAGCATATTGTCGAGTGTTTAGAGTCCCGCACAGAGGGTGTCACGACCCATAGTTCGGCCCGTGACCGACACTTAACCACGTAACGTCAACAGGCGTAACACGATTAAGTAAGCCGAAACCCAGAAATCAAAACCATTAAAAGTAGTGAGTGTTGGAAACATTTGATGAAAACATTTGTTAAAACATTTGGAAATCTCAAGTAAAAATCTTTCAAATTTAAATTATTTTATTCAAAATTTCGGCAGCACCTCTTTTGTAAAAACAAGCCCCGAAACGGGTACAACGTAAGAAAAAGGTAAAACAACTGATGAAATATAACGAGCATCCCAAACGGGAGCAATCACGCCCAACGGCGGAAGCAACCACCACAATAATAATAATATACGACGCTGTAGCGAAGAAATGGGCAACATGAGTGAAAAACAGCGTGAAAGATAATACTGCATAAATAAAGCCGGATCACACGAGCTCGACACCTAGAGTAAAAAATAATATACAACATCGTCCTCACAACTGGTCTCTAATCCAATGCATAACTGGTAGATGGAGAGTACTAGATACAATGAAAAGTACAATGAAATGTAAACAGATAACCGCAACCCACCTATAGCAAAATGGCTCGCACACCAACTGTAGCTGTATCCGCAACAAAAAGATACAAGGATGTAGCCCTGCCTCGACTACTCTGAGGGTCTACCTGCAAGCACTGTGGCACAATGGGGGTGAGTTTCTAACTCGTGAATAGTAAATAACATATAAAGGTAATCACAGGTATGCACGTACTGTGATACTCCAACATGTGCAACAGATAACATCAATATGGTAATCTGGGTATATAATAATCATGCGAGGTACTCCATCAGGTACTAAAGGTATATGATGCAATGCATGTAAATGAGTCCTGAGCATGGGGAAATAAATCATCAACACGAGTCATCATCGTAGAAAAACCCCGGTGTCTACCAAAAACACCCCAAAATCCCGATAACTCAGGCGCCGTCACTCAATCCGACCCTCATATCCTATAAATCTCATGGAATAGGAGTGCCCAACATCGGCACCCAAATATCATGAAATACTCGTGTCCAGCATCGAAACGCAAATCTTCACCTCTCAGGCGTCGCATACCAGATCGGCCCTCAGTATGTATCTCATGTCATAACCGCTAGACGGTATCCTCCGAATATCCGTCGGGTCTCCAAACTGTCACCGGCAGGTAGTAGTCCCTCCGCTGGGCTCACCGTCTAACTATACTAGTCTTCTAGCCTCGGGTTACCATACCGGGCCCACCATGTACCCGCAGACGGTGCCCACCACTTCTCGAATCGGGTATACTCACACAAACTCTCAGAACCGAGAAAACTCATGGTGGACGCACTAAAATATCATATCAAGAGAAACCGGGTTTTTTTTAAAAAATAAAGCATACTTTCTTGAAATAATACAACGGTTCTCAAATCAAGAAATCACATGAAATCCAAACTCAATGCGTAAATCCATACGATGTGATGTATGCATCATAAGGTCGTACTATGAGTAAGAGGGAAAACCACTCTTTAAATGAATTCAGTTTTAAAAATATCTCATGCG
The DNA here is from genome assembly GCA_030015575.1 of Agapanthus africanus. Classification (NCBI taxonomy): domain Eukaryota; kingdom Viridiplantae; phylum Streptophyta; class Magnoliopsida; order Asparagales; family Amaryllidaceae; genus Agapanthus; species Agapanthus africanus. Next base: position 462,916,755 of record JASDDO010000026.1, read on the forward strand.
GTCCCCAGTTTTCCCAAAAACTAGCTTATCTAGGTAGGTACAATGTGTATATGCACCAATATGGATATGCAAATGAGTATGTGCACAAGTAACATAATCATGTCGAATCATATATGAGGTGTGCTACAATATATTGTTCCTAGCAATTCTATAGCGTAAGTGTCATGGCAATTACTAACGGTGTGTGTGTAACATTCAGATTAGTGCTCGTGCAACATGAACCGTTAGTAACAGTGCGGTGTTCTATTAATTCTAAGTCCATATATAGCAGGGAATACAGTATGCAACAAATACCATGCGCAATCAATGTATGTGAATGCAAATATGTCGCTACAATATCCTATCAAGCCCTGGCGCATAACACCATACGGGCGATTTCCCCGTAGATGTTAAATCTACTTACCGTGATCTCGATCTACGTGTATTCGACCACCTGCTTTCCCTTCTGTGCGGCGTCCGAAGTACCCGCCTGCGAACCTAGAATTTCCACAAAGTAATACACATAAGCTAAAATCATGCAAAAACGCGATATCAAGATTATACGAAAAACTAGCGTCGCAAATTAAACGCGTGTGTATACGTAACGTGTGTGCGTACGCCAAAAACCATCAGGACACGCTGTGGCACACAGCAACACGCTGTGACACACAGCAACACCAAACCCACTCATAGCGCATGTATCGCGCAAGTCCCGCTACACAAATTATAGGTAAATTGATCCCAGATTTTATCTGGAGCAAAAACAAGAAAAACAAACAAGACCAAACCTCTTATAATATCTACAGACAGCTACCTGCAAAAATTCAACATATTCCAACAAAATTGGGTCGGCCACCATAGGCTTGATATCTGCCAAAGTTTGGTAAAACTGGTCCAGGTTTTTACATTACATCCCTAGCACAAATTATAGTCTAGTGTATATGTTTGCTTGTCAATAAAATAACCCCAGATATAGCAGATTCTGTTGGATATATGTATGCCCTAGAGGCCATTATATGATAGTGGATGTATTTATACATGTATATATATATATATATATATATATATATATTCAGTATACATTCTTGCTCGACATGATAGTATGCTATCTGGTTCTTCTTTATCTGACATGTTGATTTGATCACGCTTTTATTCATTCACACATGTTGATAAAGCCCTGAGGATATAGGATTGACTACTGTGATTATGATGGAGATCATACTAGTGGAACATCTGTGGTTTATAAGTATATCCTGAAATGTCTCTAGTCGTAGGTATATCGAGACGGGGCATCGATATACTAGAGTAGACTAGCGTATATGATACTAGACCCATTTTATGGGCGATGGATGTTCCCACATTCATCGATGTTTGACATCGAGATCGTATACGGGTGCTCAGTGGTGACTGGGTACACTGGACGGACTCACCGAGAACTCCTATATGGAATTATATCTATTGTCGGATAGCAGTTCTCAGGTGACACTGTAACACCCGAGCCCAATACTACTATTTTCTGTTATTGGTTGAGCATTAGATATTACTCATTTCATTTATCTTGCTTGTTTGGGGTCTTACTGTAAAATTTTATCTGGCCAAGTCATTTCTGCATATAAAAAAATTTAGCACCTAAAATAAAATTAAAAATATCTATCGTGGCCTACTCGTCACCCCTAGCCGCGTGGTAGCATCCGTGCGTCGAGATCTCGTCCCGTTCGGTGAAACGGGCAAGTTTGGGCGACTACGTGCGCGTACAGGTGTCCGACTTGGGGGTATACTTTTTAATCATAAAACATTTCATTTTAAAATTTGGAACCCGCTTAAAATCCTATTATTTGAATTTCGAATTTTTGGACCCAACCCGGGCGCGATTTGGAAATGTTTCATTTAGCGCCAAAATCCTAAATTAATAAAATAATCAAAACCTTATATTATTTTCGTTTATATACCAAATCTCACTGTTATTTGAATCTTTTAAATAAATTTTAACCTTTTAAAAATCTCCTCAGCCAATCAGGCTCTTTCCTTCTCGTGGGCCCCTCCTACAACGTATCTCTCTCTCTTTCTCTCTAACTCTCTCTCTCTTCCCTATATATATATATATATACAGTTCATCCCCCTCATATTTTTCCCAGAACCCTTCACGAGAAAACCCATCGCCAACCCAGCCCTAGCCACCGTGCCCGTCTCCGCCGCAGCCCCAATGCCGACGCTACCACCACCATCACCCTCGCCACTTCGCCCTCGTCGCAGCCACTGCACCTCCTTCTCCCCGTGTGCTCGGCGCCGCAACAGAGACCCCGCAGCAACCCCCGTGCCTTCTCTGTTTGGCCGGAGACATCGTCGGCGACCCTCGTCGTCGTCACCCGCCCCACCGTCGGCACCTCCTCTTCACCTGCGCGCACCAGATCCGACCAGCCCCTTTCCATCTCCACTTTCTTCCCCGTTTCCAAACCCGCAGCCCTAGCCGTCGCCTGCAACCTCCTCGCCGGCGCCCTACCTCCGTCGACCCCATCGCTGGCACGCCCTCTGCAACCCCTGTAAGCCTTCTCCTCCTTTTCCTCCTTCTTTTTCTCTGGTTCCTTTGCATTCTTGTTTGCACAACTTGATGTTTCACTGTTCGCTTTTTTCGCCGGAATCCGGCGATGCCGGTGACGTGTTCCGACATTCCAGCGAGGTACCCCGGTCCGTGTGGTCCCATTGTTCGTTGTTTGGGTTCAATCCGTGAACCGTGCGTCCGTCGCGGGTTTCCCGCCGACAAATTACGTTCCGTTTTTCCCGGTTCGCGACCCGTCGAGGCAAGTATCACTTGCTACATGCTATACTATACAATTATATATGTTTTGACTCATTAAACTTGCAAAACTTAACGCGGTATAGTTGTTTTCTCATTTGGTTGTAATATGACATGTATCATTTTTACAGTTAACATAAAATTACAATTTACCACTTTTAACCTAAGAACTAAGTTTACCTGTTAATCACATTTTACCGTTTAATAGATTGTAGCATTTTCCCATGTAGTTCGATTACATTCGGATATTCGTATTCAAAGGCTTGATTTAACTGTATTGCACCATCATTTAAACTGTTGCACCGCTAAGGGTGCTCAAAACCTGTTAATATAATAAAACGGCTGCACTATATTAATGCACTATTGTGATTGAATGAACTGCTTATTGATGTTTAATTTATTGCTTATTTCCTGCTGTTAAACCCCTGTTCGATTATATATCTGTTGTGAGCACACCCATGATATTGTTACATCTTGACTTGACTTTGTTACACATGATATATATTGATACACCTGACATGGTGCCGTTTACTGTTGACTTGACCTGATGTACCATGACCTGACCTGTTACCTGGTCTCGTGCCTAATGCCAACAAACCCGACATGTAGTCCTCATGGACCATTCCTGTTGTCTATCCAGACGAAACCTGCTGTTACCTGATCCTGTGTTGGCATTAGTTCTTGATTACTGAATACCTGACCTGACACATATAACTTGGGGGTATGGGGAAATCAAAAGTGTAAACTAAAGTGTAACTTAAAAGGGTATTACTTGATCCGTGGTCCCGGGGGGTAACGGGACAGAGCCATTCGTGACTCTTACATTTTCCTGATCCGTGGTCCCGGGGGGTAACGGGACATATCCTTTGAGTTACATGGAGGATTACTCAAATTGATTTCAAGGACTTTAGAATAGAAAACCTGATAGCACAGTTTAGTTACCCACTCCACACCACCCTGCACTGCTTGCTTCATACTATTGCTTTATTCATGTTTATTTCTGCATTGCCTATTACACTGTTCACATTATATTACTGGTTGACATGACGCGCTGACGTCTGGGTTTTGCATGGCCCAGATTCTGTACCGCTGTCGCAGCCCGAGCAGGAGTACTTCAGCCAGCAGGCTGATTTGTGAGTTCTGTAGTGGTTAGTTTTATTTCCTGCATTTTTATTTCCAGATGATTTCTTGTTATCCCTAGGACTTAGGAGACTTGGGTGGAGTTAAGTAATTGTGGCTATGATACCGCGGCGTAGTTACAATGCGGTACTCTATTTAAGTATCTTGGAGTTCTAGCCTTGATCTATATACTGAATCTATCATCATGCTAATGTTGGGTGTTTTTGATTTCAGGAATATGGCAGATAAGAATTTCAAGACGTATCAGAGGCGCGTGGACGAAGCCGCCATGTTGGGAGTAATACGAGGAATGCTGGAAAATCAAAAGAGGCAGACTGAGCTGATCCAGCAGCAAGCAGATTCGTTTCAGGAAGGTTTGCAGGCCATTCGGCAGTCTGTAAACAACGCTGGAGCTAAACCAGTTGACCGGGTAGGGACCGTGGCCGATTTCAGACGTTTTGGTCCGACTACATTCACTGGTTTGGAGGAGCCATTGCCAGCCGAGCAGTAGCTGGTCGACACGGAGAATTTGCTGATTGTGGCACAGATTCCAGAGGACAAAAGAGTTGATGTGGTGCGCATTCAGCTAGTGGATTACGCCCGAGAGTGGTGTCTTGTGGATGAGACCCGCTTGCCCAAGCCGATCAGTTGGGCGGAGTTTTCTAAGAGTTTCCTGGAGAAATTCTTCCCGCGGACTGCACGGGAGGAAATGGAAGAGAAATTTATTGGGCCGAGGCAGAATGGAGCACCCGTAGACATGCATGCAGCGGAGTGGACGAGACTCAGCAGATTCGCTGGACCTTTAGTTGCCAACGATGCAGACAGGGCACGGAGGTTCATGCGCAGCTTGGATGTGGACATCCAGAGGCAGATTGTCTCCTTGGGTTTGACCACTTTCTCACAGGTTCTTACGGCAGCTCGGGAACAGCAAAGTTTATCTGGGATGAAAGGAAGCTTGCAGCAGACAGCAGTTGTGTCAAGGAAGCCCGCATTTGTACCTAACAGAGCTCATGGACGCAGAGGTATTCCAGTGGACTGTCGAGGTGTAGCACCCATGAAGAAGCCTGTGATCGTTGATCGAAGAAAGAGCATGATTTGTGACTACTGCCGTTTACCTGGGCACGTGTAGAAGGATTGTCGAAGGAAGCTGGGACTTTGTTTGGTTTGTGGAGCGGCTGATCACGCAGTTGGTGCTTGTCCGTTGAAGCTTCGTACGAGGGATGATTTTCAGAAGCCTCCGCAAAGACCGTTCCAAGGGCAGAAACAACTGACTCAGGGACCTAATCAGGCTCGAGCTTTCACCTTGACAGCTGAGGAAGCTAAGGCATCAGGAGAAGTGGTTTCAGGTATTCTACTCGTTCATGGTTTTCCCGCAGTGGCATTATTTGATTCTGGTGCATCCCATTGTTTTATGTCATCTAAGTTTATAACTATACACTCGATTGCCTGCACGACCCGGTCTAGTTTCTGGGACATACACACTGGGAATGGGAAAATTGTATCTAGTAGGGAATGTAAAGACTGTACAGTTGTGGTATGCGGACGGGAGCTTTTTGCAGATTTCTTGGTGATTGATACGGGCAGCTACGAGGTCGTCTTGGGAATGGACTTTCTTGACACTTTCCACTCTCACATTGACTGTAGGGCAAGAAAGGTAGTTTTCCAGATTCCCGGACATCCTGAGTTTACCTTCACTGGAGGAAGCAGTTCTGTCGGGCCAGTCGAGTTTAGGGCTAGGTCGACAAATGTTATTCTTGCAGCAATGGATGTTGATAGTAATGAAGAGCCGGCGGTTGTTCGCGATTTTATGGACGTATTTGAAGATATATCGGGCTTACCGCCGAAGCGAGATGTGGAGTTCGCGATTGACCTTATCCCTGGTGCAGCGCCAGTATCTAAAGCGTATTATCCAATGGCACCAGTGGAATTGGAAGAAGTCAAGAAACAAGTTACTGAATTGCTTGAGAAGGGTTGGATTAGAAGCAGCAACTCGCCTTGGGGAGCTCCAGTTCTTCTAGTAAAGAAGAAGGATGGCATGAGAAGGATGTGCATTGACTATCGAGAATTAAACCGGGTGACCATCAAGAACAAGTACCCGATCCCTCGCATTGGAGAACTTTTTGAGCAGCTTAGTGGCGCGAGGGTATTCTCGAAGCTGGATTTGCGATCCGGATATCATCAGGTCCGAGTGAAAGCAGAAGATATTTGCAAGACGGCATTTCGAACTCGGTATGGACATTACGAGTACTTAGTAATGCCCTTCGGAGTAACGAATGCGCCGGCAATATTCATGGATTTGATGAACCGAATCTTTTCACCGTTCTTGGACCAGTTTATTGTGGTATTCATTGACGATATTCTGGTTTACTCGAAGAGTTTTGAGGAGCATGCTGAGCATTTGAAGATCGCACTGCAGACTTTGAGACAGGAGAAATTGTATGCGAAGATGAGTAAGTGCGAATTTTGGCTGGAAGAAGTGAAGTTTCTGGGGCATGTTGTGTCGGGCGACGGAATCGCCGTCGATCCCGAAAAGATTGCAGCAGTTCGAGATTGGCCTATTCCAAGGAATGTAGCTGAGATAAGAAGTTTCCTTGGATTAGCCGGGTACTACAGGTGATTTGTGGAGAACTTCGCTCGTTTGGCAGAACCGTTGACCAAGCTTACGCGCAAGGAGGTACCTTTTGTATGGACGGATAAATGTGCGTTGGCTTTCGAGACGTTGAAGCAGAAGTTGATAACCGCCCCTATCCTGACCGTACCAGACAATTCCGGAGGACTGGTGATTCATAGCGACACATCTGGGAAAGGATTGGGATGTGTTTTGATGCAGCATGGGAAGGTCGTAGCATACGCATCAAGACAACTGAAGACCCATGAGAAGAATTATCCAACTCATGACTTGGAGCTTGCGGCTGTGATCTTCGCTTTGAAGATTTGGGGACACTACCTTTTGGGTGAGAGAGTCGAAGTTTTTACAGATCACAAGAGTTTGAAGTATGTGTTCACTCAGAAGGAGTTGAATATGAGGCAGCGTAGATGGGTGGAGCTGATGGCCGACTACGACCTTGATCTTAAGTACCATCCGGGAAAAGTTAACGTCGTGCCGGATGCGCTTAGTCGGTTACCAGCGATTCAGGTGTTAACTACGCGGAGGGAGATCATTGCAGATTTTCGAAGATTTGACTTGGAAGTTGTGCTACCGCGTTCTACGGGACAGTTGATGCAGTTGCAGGTACAGTCGTCCTTGGTTGAGAAGATTAAAGCGGCACAATCGCAGGATCCTAGACTGCAAAAGTTTCGAGAGCAGGTTGAAGCCGGACTACGAACAGATTTACTGGTCCACGAAGATGGTTCGTTGAGGTATGGTAGCCGTTTGTGTGTGCCAAAGGGAGATGTTCGTGAAGAGCTTATGAAGGAGGCACACAGTTCAGCTTACTCTGTACATCCAGGAGGTACAAAGATGTACCGAGATATTCGACAGCATTTCTGATGGGAAGGCATGAAACGGGAGATTGCTCGCTTCGTGGCTAAGTGCTTGGTATGTCAGCAAGTCAAGGCTGAACACCAAAGGGTTGCTGGTTTGTTGCAACCACTTCCGATTCCTCGGTAGAAGTGGGAACATATAACCATGGATTTCGTGACGGCTTTACCGCGGAGTCCAAAGGGCAACAATGCAGTATGGGTGATTGTCGATCAGTTGACCAAGGCAGCTCACTTTGTTCCTTTCTGGGTTGGTCAATCAATGGAGACTTTGGCAGAACGGTACATGCAGGAGATTGTAAGACTGCATGGCGTACCGGTGAGCATCGTGTCCGATCGGGACACTCGGTTCTTATCACACTTCTGGAGGAGTTTACAGGAAAGTTTGGGGACTCGATTGAAGTTTAGCACAGCTTATCATCCTCAAACTGATGGTCAGTCGGAGAGAACGATCCACTCTTGAAGACATGTTGAGAGCATGCATGTTGGACTTCAAGGGTTCATGGGAGGATCACCTACACTTGGTGGAGTTTTCTTACAACAATAGTTTCCAAGCAACTATCCAGATGGCTCCGTTTGAAGTTTTGTATGGTCGTAAGTGCTGTTCACCTGTTTGTTGGGATGATGTTGGTGAACGAAGATTATTGGGACCAGATTTGGTGGTACAGATAGTTGAGAAGGTTAACACAATCAGAAAGCATATGAAGGCAGCTCAAGACAGACAGAAAAGTTGGGCTGACACGTCAAGAAGACCTCTAGAGTTCGCCGTGGGTGATTTGGTATTCTTGAAAATATCACTGATTAGAGGGGTGATTCGTTTTGGGAGTCGAGGAAAGCTTAGTCCTCGATTCGTTGGACCCTTCGAGATATTGGAGCGCGTTGGGGAGGTAGCGTACCGTTTGGTGTTACCACAGTCCTTGGCAGGTGTGCACGATGTGTTTCATATATCTCAACTACGAAGGTATGTTCGAGATGAAACACACGTCTTGGATCATTCGGAGTTAACTGTACGGGAAGACCTAACTTTTGAGGAGCGACCGGTTGAAATCATGGATCGAAGGGAAAAGGTTCTTAAGAACAAGGTTATCCCCCTTATACTAGTTTCTTGGGGTAATCGATCGCATGGAGAGTCCACGTGGGAGCGAGAAGACGAGATCCGACAGAAGTTTCCTCACCTTTTCCTGTAGTTTTCTATCTTGTATTCTTGGAATTTCGAGGACGAAATTCTTTTGTAGTTGGGTATAATGTAACACCCGAGCCCAATACTACGATTTTCTGTTATTGGTACAGCATTAGATATTACTCATTTCATTTATCTTGCTTGTTTGGGGTCATACTGTAAAATTTTATCTGGCTAAGTCATTTCTGCATATAACAAAATTTAGCACCTAAAATAAAATTAAAAATATCTATCGTGGCCTACTCATCACCCCTAGCCGCGTGGTAGCATCCGTGCGTCGAGTTCTCGTCCCGTTCGGTGAAACGGGCGAGTTTGGGCGACTACGTGCGCGTACAGGTGTCTGACTTGGGGGTATGCTTTTTAATCATAAAACATTTCATTTTAAAATTTGGAACACGCTTAAAATCCTATTATTTGAATTTCGAATTTTTGGACCCAACCCGGGCGCGATTTGGAAATGTTTCATTTAGCGCCAAAATCCTAAATTAATAAAATAATCAAAACCTTATATTATTTTCGTTTATATACCAAATCTCACTGTTATTTGAATCTTTTAAATAAATTTTAACCTCTTAAAAATCTCCTCAGCCAATCAGGCTCTTTTCTTCTCGTGGGCCCCTCCTACAACGTATCTCTCTCTCTCTCTAATTTCTATATATCTCTCTCTCTAACTCTCTCTCTCTCTCTCTTCCCTATATATATATATACAGTTCCTCCCCCTCATATTTTTCCCAGAACCCTTCACGAGAAAACCCATCGCCAACCCAGCCCTAGCCACCGTGCCCGTCACCGCCGTAGCCCCAACGCCGACGCTACCACCACCATCACCCTCGCCTCTTCGCCCTCGTCGCAGCCACTGCACCTCCTTCTCCCCGTGTGCTCGGCGCCGCAACAGAGACCCGGCAGCAACCCCCGTGCCTTCTCTGTTTGGCCGGAGAAATCGTCGGCGACCCTCGTCGTCGTCACCCGCGCCACCGTCGGCACCTCCTCTTCACCTGCGCGCACCAGATCCGACCAGCCCCTCTCCATCTCCACTTTCTTCCCCGTTTCCATACCCGCAGCCCTAGCCGTCGCCTGCAACCTCCTCGCCGGTGCCCCACCGCCGTCGACCCCATCGCTGGAACGCCCTCTGCAACCCCTGTAAGCCTTCTCCTCCTTTTCCTCCTTCTTTTTCTCTGGTTCCTTTGCATTCTTGTTTGCACAACTTGATGTTTCACTGTTCGCTTTTTTCGCCGGAATCCGGCGATGCCAGTGACGTGTTCCGACGTTCCAGCGAGGTACCCCGGTCCGCGTGGTCCCATTGTTCGTTGTTTGGGTTCAATCCGTGAACCGTGCGTCCGTCGCGGGTTTCCCCGCCGACAATTTACGTTCCGTTTTTCTCGGTTCGCGACCCGTCGAGGCAAGTATCACTTGCTACATGCTATACTATACAATTATATATGTTTTGACTCATTAAACTTGCAAAACTTAACGCGGTATAGTTATTTTCTCATTTGGTTGTAATATGACATGTATCATTTTTACAGTTAACATAAAATTACAATTTGCCACTTTTAACCTAAGAACCAAGTTTACCTGTTAATCACATTTTACCGTTTAATAGATTGTAGCACTTTCCCATGTAGTTCGATTACATTCGGATATTCGTATTCAAAGGCTTGATTTAACTGTATTGCACCATCATTTAAACTGTTGCACCGCTAAGGGTGCTCAAAACCTGTTAATATAATAAAACGACTGCACTATATTAATACACTATTGTGATTGAATGAACTGCTTATTGATGTTTAATTTATTGCTTATTTCCTGCTGTTAATCCCCTATTCGATTATATGTCTGTTCGAGTATATATTGATACACCTGACATGGTGCCGTTTACTGTTGACTTGACCTGATGTACCATGACCTGACCAGTTACCTGATCTCGTGCCTAATGCCAACAAACCCGACATGTAGTCCTCATGGACCATTCCTGTTGTCTATCCAGACGAAACCTGCTGTTACCTGATCCTGTGTTGGCATTAGTTCTTGATTACTGAATACCTAACCTGACACATATAACTTGAGGGTATGGGGAAATCAAAAGTGTAAACTAAAGTGTAACTTAAAAGGGTATTACTTGATACGTGGTCCCGGGGGGTAACGGGACAGAGCCATCCGTGACTCTTACATTTTCCTGATCCGTGGTCCCGGGGGGTAACGGGATATAACCACTATTGGTTCCCATATTCCTGATCCGTAGTCCCGGGTATCCTTTGAGTTACATGGAGGATTACTCAAATTGATTTCAAGGACTTTAGAATAGAAAACCTGATAGCACAGTTTAGTTACCCACTCCACACCACCCTGCACTGCTTGTTTCATACTATTGCTTTATTCATGTTTATTTCTGCATTGCCTATTACACTGTTCACATTATATTACTGGTTGACATGACGCGCTGACGTCTGGGTTTTGCATGGCCCAGATTCTGTACCGCTGTCGCAGCCCGAGCAGGAGTACTTCAGCCAGCAGGCTGATTTGTGAGTTCTGTAGTGGTTAGTTTTATTTCCTGCATTTTTATTTCCAGATGTGAGCCCGCATTATGGGACATACTTTTCTATTATTGTATTGGATCATTTGCTTCCGCATTTACTTATCATTGACTCTTGTTATTCTGGATTGTGGACATGTGTTAGATAGTTTTATCTTGTTCTTGATATCTCTACAGCCGTAATGTGACTGTGGATGGATACTTCCTACCCACAGGTAGCATGGTTGGCTATGTCACGTGCCCAATCTTGCGTACTCTGGGAAGCGGGGCGTGACAGACACTGGTGCAGGTTAGTCTGTAGACCCGAGATCGTCATAGAGTCTTGTGTGTTCTCCCACTGTACTTTGCTTACCACTCTACCATGGCTCTACTGAGTCATGGAAACAGGTGGCCGTTGGGTACAGTCCCGAGACACACGAAGGCGATGAGCGATAGGAGGGGTTTCATCTCTCCCGGTATTGGGAGTTGATGCTGTGCCGTGCTCGACTGGCTATATCAGTAAGTCCCTGGCCAGGGATGTTGAGATTTACTGATAAGTGTTACCAGTAGTTTCTCGATCTGTTATAGACCATTCATCAGCACGACTTATTGAGTTATTAGGGTCGAGGTTACCATCCCTAGACTTGATATGCAGCATATCTGACGAAGAGACCGGACTGTACGTTAGTGTTGCCGGTTGGCTCGACGGGAGTTGTAACAGGTTCGCTTGTTTTCTTCTGATTGCTCAATACCCGGGTGGCCGTTACGTTTAGCTGACCGCTTGCGGCTTGGGGGTGCTTGATATGATCATCACCTACAGCCGGCGTATTGACGAGTCTTAGAGTCCCACAATGGAGTTGCCTAGTCCTGGCGAAACGATGTGGTGCGCATATGAGATATGCACGTGGACCCGGTTAAAATGCGTGTATGAGATACCGTATATTAATCGAGCGGTTTGCTTTTGGTCGGGTCGTATGTGATATGACCGGGTTGCTAAATCAAGTGTTGATTTATCATTGACCATTAGTTTCTCACTTAAAATCCTTTCTTGTCTTTTGTTGTATGCATGCATGTATGCATTCATTCTTATTCATGCACATATGGATGTGCATGCACACATACATGCATACATCATTCTATCATGGTTGTTGCTATAGTGGATGGTGGAAATATAAGACTCACACCCTTTATAAAATATATGGATATTATTTTTGGAAAAGGAAAATGAAAATGGAAATTGTTTCATGGTTTAATATTTTATTCTTGCACTAACCCCTTGGATTAACCATGATTCATTTTCCATGGTCATTTTTGTTCCAAACTAAAATATCTAGATATTTTATAACCATGGTTGAGAATGAGAGAGTGAAAATATATATATTTTTTCATTTTCTCATTTTATTCACAAGCTTATCATTATTTTGAGTTTTATAAGCCATCATCTTCTTCCTCCTTTCTCTCTTGCTCTCTAGTTTTCTCAAGTGAGTAAAATAGTCACCAAGTTAGGATTTTGAAGTGAGAAAACAAACCGCGTCAACATTCTACACTAGTCTTGCCCATTAGTATAGAGTGTTAGCTTCCATTTCTTCTCTTGATCTAGTGAAGCTTCAAGCTTGGACAAAGAGGACTCCGGGTGGATCGTCGTGGACCTAGAGGATCTCAAGCGGACCTTTTCCCAACCCTCAAGTAGCCAAGGAGTCTAGCGTAGGGAGCTACAAAGGTTGTACTCTCAAAACCCTAGCTTTTTCTACTTGTGTTTGTGTTTAATTTATGTTGCCCTAACTTTTCTAGCATGATCCTTTAGAATGTTTCTTTAGCACCATAAAAATTTAAATATGGCATGTGTGTTGTCTCCCAACCCTAGTAGTGGTACTGTAGGAAACCATTCAGGGTATCAGAGCCAAGCTAGAACCTTAAGCGACGCTTAGGCGAAGTTAAAACTCCGATCGAACCCTGAAATACGCATTTTTAACCCTTCTCTGGACAATTTTTTAAAACCGTGTTTTTTCAGATTTAAAAATACTTAAAAAATTCAGCAGGAAAATCTAAGCATTTCTGTAAAAAACGATACCATATTCCGTACAAACCGCCGCGGAACCGCGGCCATACCCTGCTTGGGCCGCGGATCCGCGGCCGTACTGAAGCAATATTTTATCATTTTTGTACAGTAATGTCCAGAACTGCTTTTACATATTTTGGGGTATTTTTAATCAGACTCAAGTGTTGAGTGTTCTGGGGATTGTTTTGGATTCGTTGATTCGATCGGAATATTTAATTTCGTTCTGTTTTCGGGTAATTTAGAAAGTATTAAAAAGTTCTAACGGATATCATTAACTCACTTTTTTCTGGCACGAAAACTTTCAAGTGTTGAATTTTTCCTCGAGTTTAAATCTTTCGGAAATACGTGCAAGTAACGTGGTGGACCCTCTAGAAGAACACAAACCTTAACTCGATTATGTGATCGTTTGAACTGCCTTTAAACCTTAGGGTTTGGGGCAGTACGGCGTGCCACATGTGAGGCGTTGGCTTGATCCTTCTACGGCTGGACCGCTGCTACTGTGACATGTTCCGGGATTTTTGAACTCCGCTCAAGTGTTGAGCTATTAAGGAAATCTTGAGTATTTGATTATTCGATCGGAAAGTTTAATACTGTCTATTTATCTGGAATGTGATACAATATGTGGAATTCATATAGTTAGGCATGAAATGCGAAGTATGTGATATTTCGGATTTACGATGTTTAAAGTGATTGTGGATTCCAAATGTTGTAGTTTTACACTTTCTTTTCTATGACCGTAAGTGTAGTATGTCGCATATCGCCTGTTTCATTGCTATACATCAACGACAATCGGGGTACGCATACTTACTTACGTTGATAATATATGATATTATGTGTTGCTGAGATATGATGTGCAGGATTGTCGCGATTGAATAGCCGGGGTTTTTTTTATGTGAGATGAGAGTTTTCTTTTCATTCATGTAAAATTCAAATTTAATGTAATATTCTTTTATTTGGGGCACTTCCGGGTTGAGGTTGATGTCACCAGTGTTGTATATTATTTACTTTTCCGCATTAGGATAGACCCAAAGAGGGGAGCACAAGTGACCGGGTTCTGGGGTTCAGTGGGAAGCCATCTTAAGGAGTCGAGACCGGGTCTCCTAAACTCCAGAATTGGTAGGGTCGCTTGCCTCTCTCGTAGGGGTCTAGGGGTGTGGCTTGGCTATTCATCGCGGCTGTGGAATCCGTATTTTTTATCGTTGGCTAAATACTAAATACGGACGTCCTAGTATATCCCACATTATATCTGTGTTTCTGCTGCCTGCATACTGTGATGTGATATCTGAGACGAATGATATATTATATATGAGATATATAGTAGACGTTGCTTATGTTTTACATCCGCGCTAGTCCCGTCCCGGTATGCCGTTAGTTAAGTAACCTAACGGTGCATCACGGAACATTGCGGCGAATGCGGATGGCATAAGCGTACGTTGTATTTTCGTTTCTTTTCTGTGATTGGCTTAAGGACTTAAATGATGGGGCTACATTAATATGATTAATGTAAAGAAAATAAACCTAAAAAGATGTTGTAGAATCAGATTTGAAAACCACTCGGCTCTTTATGAAAAAGCTATATTTCAAAACTGCGGAGCTCAAGTCACTCCTTTTGAAAACCATTTGATTCTACGACGATATCAAGTTCAAAGCGTTAAAGATTTTCTTAAAAATCATCCGCAACCCTCCGTCATTTTAGGAAGTAGAGTACTTAGTATTCGTGCTACGTTTGTTGACTATAGTTAAGGCGTAGTGTACGGTAGCTAAGTGATGTCATCCTACACTGCATATGATGCAGATTAATTAGGACATTCATACGACTTTGTTGACCATAGTTAATGGTCATGTGAGTGGGTCTAATTAATCAAGAAATGACGGGTAGAACTTGACTAGTACATATGATTTGTTGACCATAGTTAAGGTCATAGGTACTAGGCGTAAAAACCACATCGGGAATTTCAATAGTTGAAATTTGCAATGAGATTGCATACCTTCCATATGATGGTTGGATCCCGATCCCACTATGGGCAATAGTTGCTCCCAGGAGAGTTTTGCAGTTTACAATTAGCTAACCCATCAGGTGTCTAGAAAGGTGTTAACGGGGCTACGCCTCTGGGAAGTCGAGGTTTACTTTAATTAGGTCTGTGCGAAAGCACGGGGAACCTCCCTCAAGTACCGACACTGGCCTGGCTGAACGGTTAGCGAAGTTGTAGACTGTAATTAATCTTGGCTTGTTTTCTTTTTAAGGTTTGAAAGAAAAACTTGATTAAAGCAGTGGGAGACATCGATTAGATAAGATAATAACCAATCTGATCTTTGGAAGAGCTTTCGCTGAGTGTATTCTTTTCTCTCTCTTAATGGCAGATACCAATGACAGGACTCAAGCTTCTACTAGATAAAAATAAACTGAATGGGACCAATTATAAAGACTGGCTGAGGAATCTTAACATTGCCTTGACTTATGATAAGGTATCATATGTCCTCACGGCTTCAGCCCCGCCCGTCCCAGGTCCAAAATCCTCAGTTGCGGATATTGAAGTCCGCAAGACATGGGACGCTGACTGTGCCACGGCCAAATGCCTCGCGCTTGCATCGATGGATAACACACATCAAAAGCAGCACGAGAATATGGACATTCACGCCATATTCCTCCATACAAAGGAGTTGTATGGAGAGCAATCCCGCGTATTACGATACGAAGCATCAAAGAAACTGTTTCAGATGCATATGGCCCCTGGCACACCAGTAGGAGACCATGTTCTGAAGATGATAGCTCTCATAGAAGAGCTTGAGGACCTTGGATGGACGATGGACAATGAACAATATACTGATATTATTCTACAGTCCCTCCCCTCCACCTTTGCTCAATTTATAGTTAACTTCAACATGCACAATATGGAGAAGGAACTACCTGAACTCCTTAATATGTTAAGGAGTGCAGAGACACACTGAAATCAGTGAAAACTCCCGTTTTGAGTGTTGGGCAATCTTCCTCTTCTCGCCCAAAGGTTAAGGCCAAGGGAAAGATAAAGAAGAAGCCCACCAAGCCTAGGGGTAGAGTTAAAAAGGTTAAGGGGAAGGACAAGTCCAAAGCTGGAGAATCGGGGAAAGGGGAATGTTATCACTGCCACAAAACATGACATTGGAAGCGCAACTGCACGGAGTACTTAAATCTCAAGAAGAAGCATGGGGATGCTTCCGCTTCATGTGTGTTTGTGACAGAAAACTGTTTTTCAACAAACTCTGCTTCCTAAGTATTAGATACCGGTTCAGGTTCTCACATTTGCAATTCTTTGCAGGGGCTGAGAAATAGCAAGGTTTTGAAGACAGGTGACCATACTCTCCGCGTTGGAAATGGTTCCAATGTACATACAGTCGCTGTGGGAGAGTATCATTTGGGGTTGCCGTCTGGGTGTATATTGGTTTTGAACCCATGTTATTTTGTACCAAGTATGCTTTGTAATATAATATCTGTTTCTTTGTAAGACAATGAAGGATATAATTTTGTATTGCAGAACAATGTTATGAACATTCACCTGAATCGAATTTTGGTTGGGTATGGTACGCTTAATAACGGGATATACGTCCTAAATCAACACACAGTTTTCAGCATACAACACACTAATAAAAGAAAACTTTCAGAAATAAATGAAGCTTTTCTTTGGCACTGTAGACTTGGTCATATTAACGAAACAAGACTAAACAAGTTACACAAAGATGGATATTTAAACTCTTTTGAATATAAATTTTAGGTGACTTGCCAGTCTTGTATCAAAGGTAAAATGACCAAAACTCCGTTTACCGGACACAGAGAAATAGCTACTGAGCTCTTAGGCCTCATACATAGTGATGTATGTGGGCCAATGTCTACACAGGCTAGAGGTGGTTTTTCATACTTCATTACTTTCACTGACGATTTCTCAAGATTCGGTCATGTATTTTTATTAAAGCACAAATCCGAAGCTTTCGAGAAATTCACTGAATATAAACTCGAAATAGAAAAACAAACCGGCTTGAGTATCAAAATGCTTCGATCAGATCGAGGTGGGGAGTACCTCAGTACAGAGTTTGCAAACTTCCTAAAAGAGAATAGGATTCTCTCTTGGCTCACACCTCCTTACACACCACAGCACAACGGTGTGTCTGAACGACGGAATCGGACCCTATTAGATATGGTCCGATCCATGATGAGTGATGCTGAGTTACCCGTCTCATTTTGGGGGCATGCATTGGAGACTGCAGCGTTTCTACTGAACAGGGTCCCAACCAAAACTGTTTCTACCACACCATATGAGATATGGCATGGGAAGAGACCATCTCTTAAGAGAATTAAGATTTAGGGTTGCCCAGCCTATGTTAAAAAGCAGAATCCGGACAAACTCGAGACACGGTCGGTCATGTGTAATTTTGTGGGATATCCAAAGAATTCTTATGGATATCTATTCTACCACAAGGAGGAACAAAAGGTGTTTGTTTCTCAGTATGCCACATTCTTGGAAAAAGAGTTTTTCACAGATGAAGCTGATGGCAATGTGGTAGATCTAGAAGAGGTTCTAGAAACACAAACTACAAATGACGACTTGGTTGAACCGACTGTTGCAATAGAAACTGAGGAACCTCGGCCACTCCGAAGGTCTGGTAGGTCTTCTCGCCCACCGGAGAGGTACTAAGGTTTCCTCATTGATGGTGACAGAGAAGACTGCATCATGGAGGATGATGATCCTACCAGTTTTCAGCAAGTTATCACGAGTGGAGACTCTGTGAAGTGAGATCCGAAATGGAGTCTATGTACACCAACAAAGTGTGGACTTTGGACGTTGTACCCCCTGGGGTGAAACCTGTGGGGTGCAAATGGATCATTAAAAGAAAGATTGGTGTAGATGGGCAGGTAGAGACCTATAAGGTAAGACTTCTGGCGAAGGGTTTTTGCCAAAGACCAGGTTTGGACTATGACGAGACTTTTTCACCCGTCGCCATGCTTAAATCCATTCGGATCCTACTTGCTATTGCTGCTCACTACGACTATGAAATCTGGCAGATGGACGTTAAAACGGCATTTCTAAATGGGGATTTAGAAGAATGCGTTTATATGGATCAGCCGGAGGGCTTCATTGACAGTGGGAGCATCGAGAAAGCATGTAGATTGCTTAAATCCATATATGGGTTAAAGCAGGTATCACGGTGTTGGAACATTTGTTTCGATGATGTTATCAAAGAGTTTGATTTCATCAAAAATCCAGATGAACCTTGTGTTTATAAGAAGGCTGTAGGGAGAGCTGTCACATTCCTCGTATTGTACGTGGATGACATTCTTCTGATAGGAAATGATATTCCTATGCTACAGTCGGTCAAATCTTTCTTATCACTAAGGTTCTCCATGAAGGACCTGGGTGATGCCACATACATTTTGGGCATTAGGATCTATAGGGATAGATCCAAGAGGTTATTGGAATTGTCCCAAATCAGGTACATCAACACCATCCTAAAAAGGTTTAGTATGGAAGACTCTAAGTGGGGTGCCTTACCCGCTTACCATGGGGTCACTCTATCTAAGGACTCTTGCCTAAAGACCGATGAAGAGAGAGCTCGCTTGAGCATTATACCTTATGCTTCGGCAGTAGGATCTATAATGTATGCGATGTTATGTACACTCCCAGATGTAGCTTATGCACTTAGTGTTGTAAGCAGGTATCAATCCAACCCAGGAGAGAATCACTGGATAGCTGTGAAGAACATTCTTAAGTACATGCAAAGGACTAAAGAATTGTTTTTGGTGTATGGTAATGGAGATCTCCAAATGGAGGTCATTACCGATTCGAGCTTCCAGAGCGATAAGGACGACAACAAATCTATCTCCGGGTTTGTATTTACCCTCAATGGAGAGGCGGTAAGTTGGAAGAGTTCCAAACAGGATACCGTTGCAGACTCTATGATGGAGGCTGAGTACATTGCTGCGAATGATGCCGCTAAGGAAGCCGTCTGGATGAGGAAGTTCGTCTCGGAGCTAGGAGTAGTTCCAACCAATATTGATCTAATACCATTGTATTATGATAATAATGGGGCTATGGCGTTAGCCAAGGAGCCCAGGTCCCATCAGCGGTCCAGACACATCCTGAGGCATTTTCATTTGATCCGGGAGATTGTAGATCGCCGTGAGATCGAGATTAGGAGAGTAGACACAAAGAAAAACGCCGCGGATCCACTCACCAAGGCCCTCCCTCAGCCGCAACATGAGCGACTTTTTGAGATGTTGGGTATGAGATACGCCAATAACTGGCCTTAGTGCAAGTGGGAGATTGTTGGATATATGTATGCCCTAGAGGCCATTATATGATAGTGGATGTATTTATACATGTATATATATATTCAGTGTACATTCTTTCTCGACATGATAGTATGCTATCTGGTTCTTCTTTATCTGATATGTTGATTTGATCATGCTTTTATTCATTCACACATGTTGATAAAGCCCTGAGGATATAGGCTTGACTACTGTGATTATGATGGAGATCATACTAGTGGGACATCTGAAGTTTATAAGCATATCCTGAAATGTCCCTAGTCGTAGGTATATCGAGACGGGGCATCGATATACCAGAGTAGACTAGCGTATATGATACTAGACCCATATGATGGGTGATGGATGTTCCCACATTCATCGATGTTTGACATTGAGATCGTATACGGGTGCTCAGTGGTGACTGGGTACACTGGACAGACTCACCGAGAACCCCTATATGGAATTATATCTATCGTCGGATAGCAGTTCTCAGGTGACACTGGTGCAGGTTAGTCTGTAAATCCGAGATCGTCATAGAGTCTTGTGTGTTCTCCCACTGTACTTTGATTACCACCCTACCACGGCTCTACTGAGTCGTGCAAATAGGTGGCCGTTGGGTACAGTCCCGAGACACACGAAGGCAATGAGCGATAGGAGGGGTTTCGTCTCTCCCGGTATTGGGAGTTGATGCTGTGCTGTGCTCGACTGGCTATCTCAGTAAGTCCCTGGCCAGGGATGTTGAGATTTACTGATAAGTGTTATCAGTAGTTTCTCGATCTGTTATAGACCATTCATCGGCTTGACTTATTGAGTTATTGGAGTCGACGTTACCATCCCTAGACTTGATATGCAGCATATCTGACGAAGAGACCGGACTGTACGGTAGTATTGCCGGTTGGCTCGACGGGAGTTGTAACAGGTTCGCTTGTTTTCTTCTGATCGCTCAATACCCAGGTGGCCGTTACGTTTAGCTGACCACTTGCGGCTTGGGGGGTGCTTGATATGATCATCACCCACTGTCGGCGTATTGACGAGTCTCAGAGTCCCACAATAGAGTTGTCTAGTCCAGGCGAAACGATGTGATGCGCATATGAGATATGCGCGTGGACCCGGTTAAAATGCGTGTATGAGATACCGTATATTAATCGGGTGGTTTGCTTTTGGTCGGGTCGTATGTGATATGACCGGGTTGCTAAATCAAGTGTTGATTTATCATTGACCATTAGTTTATCACTTGAAATCCTTTCTTGTCTTTTGTTGTATGCATGCATGTATGCATTCATTTTTATTCATGCACATATGGATGTGCATGCACACATACATGCATACATCATTCTATCATGGTTGTTGATATAGTGGATGGCGGAAATATAAGACTCACACCCTTTATAAAATATATGGGTATTATTTTTGGAAAAGGAAAATGAAAATGGAAATTGTTTCATGGTTTAATATTTTATTCTTGCACTAACCCCTTGGATTAACCATGATTCATTTTCCATGGTCATTTTTGTTCCAAACTAAAATATCTAGATATTTTATAACCATGGTTGAGAATGAGAGAGTGAAAATATATATAAATTTTCATTTTCTCATTTTATTCACAAGCTTATCATTATTTTGAGTTTTATAAGCCATCATCTTCTTCCTCCTTTCTCTCTTGCTCTCTAGTTTTCTCAAGTGAGTAAAAGAGTTACCAAGTTAGGATTTTGAAGTGAGAAAACAAACCACATCATCGTTCTACACTAGTCTTGCCCATTAGTGTAGAGTGTTAGCTTCCATTTCTTCTCTTGATCTAGTGAAGCTTCAAGCTTGGACAAAGAGGACTCCGGATGGATCGTCGTGGACCTAGAGGATCTCAAGCGGACCTTTTTCCAACCCTCAAGTAGCCAAGGAGTCTAGCGTAGGGAGCTACAAAGGTTGTACTCTCAAAACCCTAGCTTTTTCTACTTGTGTTTGTGTTTAAGTTATGTTGCCCTAAATTTTCTAGCATGATCCTTTAGAATGTTTCTTTAGCACCATAAAAATTTAAATGGCATGTGTGTTGCCTCCCAACCCTAGTAGTGGTGCTGTAGGAAGCCCTTCAGATTCTACGTATCCTATAACTTGGTTTAATACCGTTTTAAAAACACTAATTGGTACACACAGGTATTTTAGTGCAAACTGGAACAAAAGACTTGGTTTAACGGTATTAATAGCACTTAATTAAGTTAAACAAACCCTGTAAACCCTAGTTTAACAGAAATTCCACTTAGACCACCAAAACAACCCAATACCCTCAAAACTCTTAAATATAGCTAAACTATCCCAGATTTTTCCCACTGTAAATACACAAAACCAAAACAATATACAACAGCTTAAAATCACTGCAGACAGAAACCCACCAAGTTACAACTCCAAAATCCCCATGACGGTCGATCTCGCCGGGAATGGGCCCTTTGTCACCGGCCAAAACAGCCCAGGTTGGGCTCAAACTCCACTCACACACTCAGGGTACCTAGCACTACACTACTACATTGTTTGGGTTTTACAAAGGGTCTCGGGGTAACAGCAGGTTACAGTAGCTCTAAAACGACACTAAAATACGATATCGGCACAAAACTACGACTTTAAAGTTCTAAACTGAAGCTAAAGTGTAACACAACCTAAAAACTAGCTAAATAACAGTTAGGGGATTATACCTATACTAACTTGCTCCAAAGTCCAAGCTTTCCTAGTTCCATGGGTTGATTTGGGGTGTAGGACCAACTTGTGTGAAAGAAGTGTTAAATTTTGATGAATTGAGGTGGAGATCTTGTATATTTGGGTGAGGGTTTGGTGAGGGCAGAAGTTGTTTCAGTTTTTAAGGGGGGGAGAGAGGGAGAAGAAAATATGAGGGAAAGAAAATTGATTTGAAATAATATGAAGAGAGTGAGATGAGTGTGAGAGTCAACCATGCCCCTCTCTCTCCCCTCCATAAATGCTTGTCATGCTTTGTCTCCCAAGCCTCCTAGTCCATCATTCTCTCTCTCTACAAGTCAACCCCAAAAGAAAAACATTTGTGAATTTAAATTTAAATTTTGTTGAAAACTAATAATTTTGTTAATTACATTTTCTAATTAGTAAGATGGTTGAGCTCCCATGACCACATAAACATGGTTTAACCCAAAATTTTGTCCTAGTTTACATGCACATGTGTGTGCAAGTCAAATTAAATTCTAATAAAATATTCATTAATTTTTATAAAATATTTGAAAACCATTTTGGTAAAATTTTTACGAAAAAACCCATATTAACGCATAATTAACCACTAATCGCATCCTAAGGTGTTACAATCTTCCCCCTTAAAGAAATTCGTCCCCGAATTTAAAATATAGCTACGCGTACCTTCAAAGTGATGAGGGAATGTCTTCCGCATCTCGCTCTCGGCGTCCCAAGTGATCTCTTCACCATTCGGGTTGCGCCAAAGAACCTTCACAGATGGCATGACCTTCGATCGAAGTTTCTTCACCTGCCGATCCAATATCACTACTGGCTGTTCGGTGAACGAAAGGTCGCGCTCAAGCTGAACGGTTTGATGCTGAATCATGTGAGAAGGGTTATGAAGATATCTGCGAAGCATCGACACATGGAACACGGGGTGAATGTCTGGAAAGTCGGGTGGAAGAGCCAAACGATAAGCCACTGCGCCCACACGCTCGAGGATCTCAAAGGGACCTATAAATCTGGGACTAAGCTTTCCTTTCCACCCAAATCTCATCACGCCCTTCATCGGAGAGACCCTCAGAAAAACGTGATCGCCAACTGCGAACTCTAATCTGCGCCGGCGTCTGTCAGCATATGATTTCTTCCTACTCTGGGCCACTCTGATCCGATCTCGAATCAACTGTATCTTCGCGGTCGTCTCCTCGACAATCTGCGGCCCCAAAATGCTGCTCTCGCTGAGCTCTGTCCAACAGACAGACGATCTACATCTCCTCCCATACAAGGCCTCGAAAGGTGCCATCTGAATAGTATCCTGGAAGCTGTTGTTGTAGGAGAACTCCACTAAGGGTAAATGATGATCCAAGCTACCACCGAAGTATAATACGCACGCTCGGAGCATGTCCTCGAGAGTCTGAATAGTTCGCTCTGACTGTCCGTCGGTCTGCGGATGAAATGCTGTGCTGAAACTCAAGCGGGTGCCCAACGCCTCCTGAAGTCTCTGCCATAGTCGGCTGGTAAACTGGGTGCCTCGGTCTGACACGATACATGTCGGGACGCCATGCAATCGTACGATCTTATAGATATATATCTGGGCATACTGAGCAAATCCGAAAGTGGTCTTCACCGGAAGAAAGTGAGCCGCCTTCGTCAATCGGTCCACGATCACCCAAATGGAGTCATACCCTCGACTAGTCCTGGGTATATCCATAAAGAAGTCCATAGAAATCTGCTCCCATTTCCACTCCGGAATGGGTAACGGCTGTAGCTCTCCCGCGGGCCTCTGGTGCTTGGCCTTGACTTGCTAATAAGTCAGGCATCTCAACACGAAGTTTGTGATGTCCCTCTTCATCCCATCCCACCAGTAAATATCTCTCATATCATGGTACATCTTGGTGGAACTCGGATGAACACTGTACACCGATCGATGTGCCTCCTCAAGAATCTCATGCCGCAGTCCCTCAGCATCTAATATGCATAGTCTAGTCCCAAATCGTAGTATCCCCTGATCATCAATCACGAACTCGGAAAATCTGCCCTGTCCAATCTGTGCCACGATCTCTGAACAACGGTCATCACTGTAATGTGCCTCATGTATACGGACAAGCAACTGTGGGTGTGCACGAACATGCGCAATCTGTCCCCCGATCGGAGTGAACTCGAACTGCACTCGGCTGTCGCATAAAATCTGCCAATCTGCCGACAACTGCCTCTGCACTGCGCTCAAGCAAGATAGACTACCCCCGGGCCTCCTACTCAAAGCATCCGCCACAACATTCTCCTTGTCCGGGTTATAAAGGATCTCACAATCGTAGTCCTTCACTAACTCCATCCAACGACGCTGTCTAAGATTCTGGTCTCGCTGCTGAAATATGTACTTCAAGCTCTTGTGATTAGTGAATATCTGGCACGACTTGCCGTATAAGTAATGTTGCCAGATCTTGAGTGCAAAGACCACTGCAGCCATCTCCAAATCATGAGTGGGGTAGTTCTGTTCGTGTTTCTTCAGCTGCCGAGAAGCATACGCGATCACCCTGTCGTGCTGCATCAACATGCAGCCTAGTCCCACTCGAGAAGCGTCGCAATAAACTATGAATCCGCCCGATCCTGAAGGCAATGATAACACCGACGCCGTGGTCAAACGAGTCTGCAACTGCTGAAAGCTATCCTTGCACTCCTCAATCCAAACAAAAGGAACTCCCTTCCGGGTCAACCCGATCAACGGTGCAGCAATACGGGAGAAGTCCTGTACAAATCGTCGGTAGTAGCCGACCGATCCTAGAAAGCTGCGGATCTCTGTAACTGATGCTGGTATGGGCCAATGCTGAACGGCCTCAATCTTCTTCGGGTCCACACATATGCCATCTCTCGTAATCACGTGACCCAAGAAATCAACGCTGTCAAGCCAGAACGCGCACTTAGAGAATTTTGCAAAAAGTTGGTGCTCCCTCAAAGTCTGCAATCTGATCCGCAGGTGCTGCTCGTGCTCCTCTCGGCTCCGGGAATACACCAAAATGTCGTCAATGAATACGATGATGAACAGATCAAGATACGGCCTAAAAATACGGTTCATCAAGTCCATAAATGCTGCTGGGGCATTGGTGAGTCCGAACGACATCACCAAAAACTTATAATGGCCATAACGCGTGCGAAAAGCTGTCCTCGGAATATCCTCCTGTCGAACCCGCAACTGATGGTTGCCTGATCGCAAGTCGATCCTCGAAAAGTATCCTGCACCCTGAAGCTGGTCGAAAAAGTTGTCGATGCGTGGTAAAGGATATCTGTTCCGTACGGTAACCCTGTTCAGCTGGCGGTAGACAATAAACAAGCGCAAACTGCCGCCCTTCTTCTTGACAAACAGGACTGGAGCACCCCAAGGAGACACACTAGGTCGAATAAGCCCCTTATCCAGCAAATCTTGCAACCGACCTTTCAACTCTCTAAGCAACGCCGGGGCCATCCGATAAGGCGGTATGGAAATAGGCCCCATGCCGGGAATCAAGTCAATGCAGAAAACAATATCGCGCTCAGGCGGTAGCCCATGAAGCTCATCAAGGAAAACATCAGGGAACTCACTAACAATCGGAAGCTGGTCCAACGGAACCGCTGTGGCTCTAGTATCGCAAACATAGGCTAGAAATCCCTGACATCCCTTCCTCAAAAGCCATCCAGCGCAAGCCGGCTTCCGAGTTATACCTGTCCAGCGTGAAGAGACAAAATCAAACTGTGAGGGGTGGCACCACGGTCTCCCTGCACAACAAAAGCCGACCCGCCGGGAAAACAAAACCTAATTGTCTTCTCGTGGCAGTCCACAGACGCGTAGCACGTGGCCAACCAGTCCATGCCTAGGAGAACGTCGAAATCCAACATCTCCAAAAGGATCAAGTTGACAGGCAACTCTCTCTCACCAATACGGACGACACACGTCTGGAACACGTACTTCGCAACAAACGATTCACCCACGGGAGTGGTCACAACAAGCGGCTGATCAGGTAAACCAGACTCTCTACCCAAACTCGGTACGAAGTGTATGGGAACGTACGAGTGTGTGGATCCCGGATCAAACAACATGTATGTGTCAACAGAACATACTGAAAGAGTACCTGAGACCACTGCATTGGACACCTGTGCGTCCTAGGGCGTCAAAGCAAAGACCCATGCCTGCCCTCCACCTGCGACTGGCTGTCCCCTGCCGGCAACTGGCTGTCTTCTGCCTCGGTCACCCCGTCCTCTCTGAACGAACCCTCCGCGACCACGACTTCTCTGTGTATAAGTCTGACTCGGAGCAATAGCAGGTGCAAGAGGCAATGCCCTTTGAGGTGGTGAAGGTGGTAAAGTGACATGCGGTACTGCTGCCTCCCTCCGGCGTATCTCGGTACAATCTCTGATGCGGTGATGGGGACTACCACGCCCAAAGCATCCACGCGACGACTTCTGACCCTCTTGGGGATAAGAGCTAAACATCTAACCTCGCCCCGAGTCTCTGCCACCTGTACGGCATCTGTCACGGCGTCTGAATAGAAGTCTCCGTGTTGCTGTATCAGTACGAACCCTCTTCGGCCCTAGAACTACCGAAGTCTCGGCAAGACGCTCCTCGACTAATAGGGCTGCATCTATTACTGCTGCATAAGTCTCGCAATGCTGTGTGCTGATGGTGAGAAACAATGGGGTAAGCAATCCTCGAACAAACCTCTTGACTCGCATCTCCTCAGTAGCTACTAAATATGGGGGCATACGTAGATAGCTCGGTAAACAGTATGTCATACTCTGCCACTGTCATCTCCGGAGTCTAACGTAAAGAATCGAACCTGCGCGCTCAAGAATCTCTGACACTCTGTGGAAGGAAACGGGCAAGAAACACCGTCACGAACTCAGTCCAGGTCATAGGAGGAAGACCTGCTGCTCTGCCCTTTTCTACCGACTCGCACCACTTCTGCGCAAGACCTTCTAGAAGAAAGCTCGCGAACTCCACCCATCTCGCATCGGCGCATCTCAGTGATTGGCATATCCTGGACATCCGATCGATAAAAGACTGAGGATCCTCGGCTGCATCGGTGCCTGTGAAGACCGGAGGCTTCAGCCTCATAAATTCGGATAGCGATACTGTGATAACCTCTGTAGCTGCAGGTGCAACTGCCTGAACTGTAGGTACCATCGCGGTCCCCGTAATGGGTGGAACTACCTCTGGTCGCTGCGCTCGAAGTGTCTCAACTAACGACCCTATCATCTGGCGCATCTCCTGCATACCGGCCCCTAGCATGGCGATCTGGTCTGTCGAAGGAGGAACAGTCTGCTCCGGTACAACTGGCGTACTTCCCAGGTCAGTCCTCGTCTCAAACGAGTCAACTCTAATCTCGGCTCTCGCGGCCGCTCTCTGCGCCCTCGTAGTCTTTGGAGACATAATGGCTAAAAAGAAAATAGGATTCGATAAGGATACGGAAATCAAATCACAAGAAACTATATAATCCTTAAGTCCTAAGGCCACTTAGGCGGAGTACCGTGTCGTGAGTATGCCGCGGAACATACACACGCTATGCCATTCTGCTTCAGCTACCTACTCCATCATACCAAGGTCATCCTACACTCCGAAAGGTAAAACCTACGCTCTGATACCAACTTTGTCACGACCCAAAGTTCGGCCCATGACCGGCACTTATCCATGTAACGTCTACAGGCGTAACGCGACTAAGTAAGCCGAAACCCAGAAATCAAAACCATTAAAAGTAGTGAGTATTGGAAACATTTGATGAAAACATTTGTTAAAACATTTGGAAATCTAAAGTAAAAATCATTCAAGTTTAAATTATTTTATTCAAAATTTCGGCAGCACCTCCTTTGTAAAAACAAGCTCCGAAACGGGTACAACATAAGAAAAAGGTAAAACAACTGATGAAATATAACGAGCATTCCAAATGGGAGCAATCACGCCCAACGGCGGAAGCAACCACCACATTAATAATAATATACGACGCTGTAGCGAAGAAATGAGCAACATGAGTGAAAAGCAGCATGAAAGATAAAACTGCATAAATAAAGCCGGCTCACACGAGCTCGACACCCAGAGTACAAAATAGTATACAACATCGTCCTCACAACTGGTCTCTGAACCAATACATAACTGGTAGATGGAGAGTACTAGATACAATGAAAAGTACAATGAAATGTAAATAAATAACCGCAACCCACCTATAGCAAAATGGCTCGCACGCCAACTGTAGAGATATCCGCAACAAAAAGATACAAGGATGTAGCCCTGTCACGACTACTCTGAGGGTCTACCTGCAAGCACTGTGGCACAACGGGGGTGAGTTGCCAACTCATGAAAAGTAAATAACATATAAAGGTAATCACAGGTATGCATGTACTGCGATACTCTAACATGTGCAACAGATAATATCAATATGGTAATCTGGGTATACAATAATCATAAGAGGTACTCTATCAGGTACTAAAGGTACATGATGCAATGCATGTAAATGAGTGCTGAGCATGGGGAAATAAATCATCAACGCGAGTCATCATCATGGAAAAACCCCGGTGTCTACCAAAAACACCCCAAAATCCCGATAACTCAGGCGCCGTCACTCAATCCGGCCCTCATATCCTGTAAATCTCATGGAACAGGAGTGCCCAACATCGGCACCCAAATATCATGAAACACTCGTGTCCAGCATCGACACGCAAATCCTCATCTCTTAGGCGCCGCATATCAGATCGTCCCTCAGTATGTATCTCATGTCATAACCCCCAGACGGTATCTTCCGGATATCCGTCGGGTCTCCAAACTGTCACCGGCAGGTAGTAGTCCTTCCGCTGCGCTCATCATTTAACTATACGAGTCTTCTTGCCCCGGGGTACCATACCGGGTCCACCATATACCCGCAGACAGTGCCTACCACTCCTCGAATCGGGTATACTCACACAAGCTCTCAGGACCGAGAAAACTCATGGTGGACGCACTAAAATATCATATCAAGAGAAACCGGGGTTTTTTTTAAATAAAGCATACTTTCTTGAAATAATACCACTATTCTAAAATCCAGAAATCACATGATATCCAAACTCAATGCGTAAATCCATGCGATGTGATGTATGCATCATAAGGTCGTACTATGAGTAAGAGGGAAAACCGCTCTTTAAATGAATTTAGTTTTAAAAATAACTCATGCGGTCCCCAGTTTTCCCAAAAACCAGCTTATCTAGGTAGGTACAATGTGTATATGCACCAATATGGATATGCAAATGAGTATGTGCACAAGTAACATAATCATGTCGAATCATATATGAGGTGAGCTACAATATATTGTTCCTGGCAATTCTATAGTGTGAGTGTCCTGGCAATTACTGACGGTGTGTGTATAACATGCAGATTAGTGTTCGTGCAACATGAACCGTTAGTAACAGTGCGGTGTTCTATTAATTCTAAGTCCATATCTAGCAGGGAATACAGTATGCAACAAATAGTATCCATGCGCAATCAACGTATGTGAATGCAAATATGTCGCTACAATATCCTATCAAGCCCTGTCGCATAACACCATACGGGCGATTTCCCCGTAGATGTTAAATCTACTCACCGTGATCTCGATCTACGCATATCCAACCACCTGCTTCCCTTTCTGTGCGGCGTCCGAAGTACCCGCCTGCGAACCTTGAATTTACACAAAGTAATACACATAAGCTAAAATCCTACAAAAACGTGATATCAAGATTACACGAAAAACTTGCGTCGCAAACTAAACGTGTGTGTATACGTAACGTGTGTGCGTACGCCAAAAACCATTGCGACACGCTGTGGCACATAGCAATGTTAGTTGTATGTATGCCCTAGAGGCCAGTATTGTACAGATGATGTATATTATATTGGATGCTTGGACATATATAGAGATGACTTTCTTGCTCGACATGATAGTATGCTATCTGGTTACTCTTTATCTTAACATGTACACTTGTCACTTTAAACTGTCTTATAGTTACATGTTGATAAAGCCCTTAGGATGTGTACTTGACTGCCTGGACTATGATGCAGATCATACTAGTGGGGACATGGTAGTCCATAAGTACATCCTTCAAGGTCCCTAGTCGTGGGTGTATCGAGACAGGGCATCGATATACCAGTGTAGACTAGCGTATACGCTTCTCGACCCATGAGATGGGCGATGGATGATCCTATATCCATTGATGTTTGACATTAGAGATGGTATACGGGTGCTCAGTGGAGACTGGGTACACTGGACGGACTCGCCGAGAACTCCCAGATGGTATTATATCTCACGTCAGATGGCAGTTCTCAGGTGACACTTGTGCAGGTTAGTCTGTAGACCCGAGATCGTCAAAGAGTCTTGTGTGATTCCCACTGTGCTTTGATCTCCACCTTACCACGTCCATGAGGGCGTGCAAAACGGTGGTCTTTGGGTACAGTCCCGAGTCACATGGAGGCAATGAGCGATAGGAGGGGTTTCGTCTCTCCCGGTATTGGGGGTTGATGTTGCGCAGTGCTCGATTGGCCGTAACAGGGAAGTCCCTGGCCAGGGCTGATCAGAGATTTGCTGGTAAGTGTTACCAGTAGTTTCTCGACCCGTTATGAGCTTCACATCGGCACGACTTATCGGTTATTGGGGTCTGACGTTTACCACCCTTAGACTTGATATGCGACATATCAGACGAACAGACCGGACTGTATGGTAAGTGTTACTGGTTGGATTCACAGGAGTGTGAGCGGGCTAGCTCGTCGATCTTCTGATCGCTCAATACCCGGATGGCCGTTACGTTTAGCAGACCGCTTGCGGCTTGTGGGTGCTTGATATGATCATCATCTGCTACCGGCGTATTGACGAGTCTTTAGAGTCCTACACAGAGGTTTCCTGGCTCAAGCGAAACGAAATAGGAGCGCATATGAGATATGTGCGGGACCGAGAATAATGCGTGTATGTGATGAAAGGTTCCTAGGCACCCTAGTAAGGTCTCACAAGGCATCGAACATGCCAATTTCAAAAAAAAATGGTGCCGAGAAACCCTAGACTACGGATCGTCGCTAGAATTCTAGGCGAAAAATAAATCTAGTTAACAATTTAACTAAAGTTAAGATGCTACAACCTTTGTAGATCCGGATATCCACCTCCACGGCTCCGCAACGAAGTCTCCTCGCTGTCCATGTCGAACCCCGGGCTCTAGCGTCGGCTTCATCGGAGAATGAACGGGCTTGGTCATCGACGACGATGCCGAAGATGATCTACGTCGAGGCATCGCTAGATCAAGCTCCCACTTCACATAGTGATGAAACTTGTGAAGGAAACACACTCTACTACTTGGCAAGAGGTAGAGGATGAAGAAATAGGAGGTGGATTCTCTTTAGAATTGGATTTCTCACTCTCAAGATCAAGTTGCGATTGATGGCCTCAAGGTTTCAAGCTTGAAGATGAAGAAGAAGATGAGCTAGAATAATGATAAGTCTTTTTAAAATAAAAAGAAAAAGGAATACTTATCATAATTCTTACTAGGGTTAAGTGTAGAGAATAGACCATGGTTAATGGATGGGTTAGGGTTAAGCATGATGACAAGAAAGGTTAAGAAGTCAAAGCTTCATGAAGCTTCAACTAAAAGACAAAGAAAGCTACCATTCTTATCATAATCATTTCCAAATAAATAAATAAAGAAATGAATAAATAAATGATTAAGCAAAACCCTAATTATCACTTAACCATGGTTTAATCCTTCACACTTAACCAAATGATCAAGTATCATCAAACATGATACAAATGTGTGCACAAAAGTATATCACATATACAATGTGCATCAAGTGAGAAAATCCATATAAAGTGAACCAATACTAGCTAATGCAAAGTAATATATCAAATATATAATTATACATTAAATCATTAAATCAACATTTGATTCAATGATCCGGTCATGTCGCACATAACCGACTAGTATCCTATGTATCGATTTATCGAATCAACGATTCGATAACTAGGTCATATCGAATATAACCAATCGAAACTTTTATCGCGAGAATGAAATGCGGTATCACATACACGCATTATTCTCGGTCCCGCACATATCTCATATGCGCTCCTATTTCGTTTCGCTTGAGCCAGGAAACCTCTGTGTAGGACTCTAAAGACTCGTCAATACGCCGGTAGCAGATGATGATCATATCAAGCACCCACAAGCCGCAAGCGGTCTGCTAAACGTAACGGCCACCCGGGTATTGAGCGATCAGAAGATCGACGAGCTAGCCCGCTCACACTCCTGCG
Organism: Agapanthus africanus; assembly: GCA_030015575.1. Taxonomy (NCBI): domain Eukaryota; kingdom Viridiplantae; phylum Streptophyta; class Magnoliopsida; order Asparagales; family Amaryllidaceae; genus Agapanthus; species Agapanthus africanus. The sequence goes on from JASDDO010000026.1 coordinate 462,949,093, forward strand.
AATCCGACCAGTAACACTTACCGTACAGTCCGGTCTCTTCGTCTGATATGTCGCATATCAAGTCTAGGGGTGGTAAACGTCAGACCCCAATAACCCGATAAGTCGTGCCGATGTGAGGCTCATAACGGGTCGAGAAACTACTGGTAACACTTACCAGCAAATCTCCGATCAGCCCTGGCCGGGGACTTCCCTGCTACGGCCAATCGAGCACTGCGCAACATCAACCCCCAATACCGGGAGAGACGAAACCCCTCCTATCGCTCATTGCCTCCATGTGACTCGGGACTGTGCCCAAAGACCACCGTTTTGCACGCCCTCATGGACGTGGTAAGGTGGAGATCAAAGCACAGTAGGAATCACACAAGACTCTATGACGATCTCGGGTCTACAGACTAACCTGTACAAGTGTCACCTGAGAACTGCCATCTGACGTGAGGTATAATACCATCTGGGAGTTCTCGGCGAGTCCGTCCAGTGTACCCAGTCTCCACTGAGCACCCGTATACCATCTCTGATGTCAAACACCAATGGATATGGGATCATCCATCGCCCATCATATGGGTCGAGAAGCGTATACGCTAGTCTACACTGGTATATCGATGCCCCGTCTCGATACACCCACGACTAGGGACCTTGAAGGATGTACTTATGGACTACCATGTCCCCACTAGTATGATCTGCATCATAGTCCAGATAGTCAAGTACACATCCTAAGGGCTTTACCAACATGTAACTATAAGACAGTATAAAGAGACTAGTGTACATGTTAAGATAAAGAGTAACCAGATAGCATACTATCATCTCGAGAAAGAAAGTCATCTCTATATATGTCCAAGCATCCAATATAATATACAACATCTGTACAATACTGGCCTCTAGGGCATACATACAACTAACAATCTCCCACTTGCACTAGGGTCAGCTGCTGTAGTATCGCATACCGAGCATCCCGAAGAGTCTCTCAAACTGTATCTGGGGAATGGCCTTCGTGAGTGGATCCGCCGTGTTGTTCTTCGTGTCAACTCTCCTGACCTCGATCTCCCGGCGATCAACTCTCTCCCGGATCAGGTGATACCGCCTCAGAATATGCCTGGACCGCTGATGGGACCTGGGTTCCTTGGCCAAAGCCACCGCTCCATTGTTATCGCAATACAAAGGTATTGGACGCTCAATGGATGGAACCACTCCAAGTTCAGTAATGAACTTCATGATCCAGACAGCCTCTTTGGCAGCATCGTTGGCAGCGATGTATTCAACCTCCATCGTCGAGTCTGCCACGGTTTCCTGCTTGGAACTCTTCCAGCTAACCGCCCCTCCGTAAAGGGTAAAGACAAAGCCCGACTGTGACTTAGAGTCATCCTTATCACTCTGGAAGCTCGAATCGGTAAAGGACTCCACTTGGAGTTCTCCGTTACCATACACCAAGAACATATCTTTAGTCCTTCGCAAGTACTTGAGAATGCTCTTCACAGCTTTCCAGTGACTCTCTCCAGGATCAGCTTGATACCTGCTCACTATACTTAGTGAGTATGCTACATCGGGTCTGGTACATAGCATCGCATACATGATAGAGTCTACTGCCGAAGCATAGGGTATCCCTTGCATGCGAGTTCTCTCCAAATCAGTCTTGGGAGACATCTCTTTGGAGAGAGTGACTCCAGAGATCGTGGGCATGTTCCCACGCTTGGACTCTTCCATACTAAATCTCTTTAGTATGGTGTCAATGTACCTGGATTGGGACAATCCCAAAATCCGTTTGGATCTATCTCTATAGATCCTAATCCCCAATATGCAGGAGGCATCACCAAGATCTTTCATTGAGAATCTTTGTGATAAGAAGAGCTTGACCGCTTGCAGCATAGGAATATCATTTCCTATCAAGAGTATGTCGTCCATGTACAATACGAGGAAGACAACCTTACTCTCTGTCACCTTTTTGTAGATACAAGGTTCATCTGGATTTTTGACGAAATCAAACTCTTTGATAACGACATCAAAGCAGATGTTCCAACTCCGCGATGCTTGCTTTAATCCATAAATGGATTTAAGCAGCTTGCACACCTTCCCGCTGCTCCCACTGTCTACGAAGCCCTCTGGCTGAGTTATGTACACGCACTCTTCTAAATCACCATTTAGAAAGGCGGTCTTAACATCCATTTGTCAGATCTCGTAATCATGATAAGCAGCGATGGCAAGCATGATCCGGATGGATTTAAGCATAGCCACTGGAGAAAAGGTCTCATCATAGTCCATACCTGGTCTTTGACGAAAACCCTTTGCTACAAGTCTAGCTTTGAAAGTCTCCACTTTCCCATCTACACCAAGTTTCTTCTTGAAGATCCACTTGCTCCCAATGGGTTTTACCCCTTCAGGAGCAACGTCCAAAGTCCATACTTTGTTGGTGTACATGGATTCCATCTTGGACCGCATAGCATCCATCCATTTCACCGAGTCCCTACTCGTGATGGCCTGCTCGAAGCTAGTTGGGTCATCATCCTCCATGATGCAATCCTCGCTCCCACCATCCATGAGAAAACCGTAGTATCTCTCAGGCTGGCGAGGAACCCTACTAGATCGGCGGAGAGGCTGAGGTTCGTCGGAAGCTACTGAATGCTCTGGTTCCACTAAATCTTCTGTTACTGTTTGTGTATCTGGAACCCTTCCAGCTCTACCACTTTGCCACTAATTTCTTTTTCAAGAAATTCCTTTTCTAAAAAGGTGGCATATTGAGAAACAAACACTTTTTGTTCTTCAGCATGGTAGAAAAAATATCCTTGGGAATTCTTAGGATATCCCACAAACTTGCAAAGAACTGACCGTGCCTCGAGTTTGTCTGGATTTTGTCTTTTGACATAGGCCGGACAACCCCATATTTTAACTCGTTTAAAATATGGTCTCTTCCCATTCCATATCTCATATGGTGTGGTAGGTACAGATTTAGATGGAACTTGATTCAATAGGTATGCTGCTGTCTCCAGTGCATATCCCCAGAAGGAAATAGGTAACTCAGCTGTGCTCATCATAGAGCGTACCATATCTAATAGGGTGCGGTTCCTCCGTTCAGATACACCGTTGTGCTGTGGTGTATATGGAGGAGTCAGCTGAGAGAGAATCCCATTCTCTTTTAGGAAGTCCAGGAATTCATTGCTCAAGTATTCACCTCCTCGATCAGATCGAAGGATTTTAATACTTTTTCCGGTTTGGTTCTCAACTTCTTGTTTATATTCCCTAAATTTCTCAAAAGCTTCTGATTTGTGTTTCATCAGGAACACATACCCGAACCTAGAGAGATCGTCAGTGAATGTAATGAAGTACGAAGAACCATCCCTGGCATGTGTAGACATGGGACCGCATACATCACTATGTATCAGTCCCAAGAGTTCGGTAACTCTTTCTCCGTGTCCCGTAAACGGAGTTTTGGTCATCTTGCCTTTGAGATATGACTGGCAAGTGTCATAAGATGAAAATTCGAAAGGTTTCAAATATCCATCTTTATGCAACTTAGCCAGTCGTGTCGCATTGATGTGACCTAGTCTACAATGCCACAAGAAAGAATCGTTCAGTTCTGAACTCTTCCTCTTGTGTGTGTTTGTTATACTCAGAACTGTTGATTGGTTTAGAACATAAATGCCATTGCACAACGTGCCTGATCCAACCAACTTTTGGTTATGGAAAATGTTCATAACATTGTCCTGTAATACAAAATTATATCCTTCTTTACTTAGCAAAGAAACCGATATAATGTTGCATATCAGGTTCGGCATGTAATAGCATTCGTTCAGAACCAATGTATTACCAGTTGGTAATGCAAGGTGATATTCCCCGACAGTCTTAGCTGCAACAATTGCACCATTTCCAACTCTAATGTTTTTATCACCTTCTCCAAGTTCTCTACCTTTCCTAAGCCCATGTAATTGATTACATATATGGGATCCTGACCCGGTATCCAATACCCAGGACGTAGAGCAAATGGAGAAACAGTTCTCAGTAACAAACACATCCGGAGAAAATGCATCATCATGTACTTTCTTCATTCGGGTGGCATGGGAATCCTGGTATTCCCCTATTTCCTGTTCATTCCTATAACTCTTATAAGAAAGAACGGAACCAACGTTCCCCAGCACAGTATAACATGCGGGTTCGGTCAATACATCCATATTATTATCTTTATTAAGGCATGAAATGGTCGCTACCTGGAGAGAGAGAGAAGAAAACACTTTAGCGTAAGCTCGTGCAAGATCAGATTGGTTATTATCTTATCTAATCAGGATGGCTCCCACTATTTTTATCAAATCTTCATTCAAACCCTAAAAGGAAAGACTAGCCGGGATTAATTACACACTACAAGTTCGCCAATCTTTCAGCTAGGCCAGTGTCGGTACTTTGAGGGAGGTCCCCCGTGCTTTCGCACGAACCTAATTACTGTAAACCTCATTTTCCCAGAGGCGTAACCCCGTTGACACCTTTCTAGACACCTACTTGATCGGCTAATTGCAATGTGTAAAACTCTCCCAGGAGTAACTCTTACTCGCAGTGGGTATCGGGATCCAACTATCTCATAGAAGGTATGCAATCTCATTGCAAATTTCAACAATTGAAATTCCCGATAATCTTTTGCCCCTAGCAGCTATATGACCTTAACATAGTCAACAAATCATAAGTGCTAGTCAAGTTCAACCCGTCATTTCCCGATTGAATTAAACCCACCCGCACGACCCTTAACATAGTCAACAAAGTCGCACGACTACCCTAATCCAATCGCATCATATGCTTATACAGATAAGCACTAATTAGCTACCGCACACTACGCCTTAACATAGTCAACAAACGTAGCATGAATACTAACTAGTACTTATCTGAAATGACGGAGGGCTACGTCAGGTTTTTCTGAAAACCTATTGCGTAATGAACTTGATATCGTTGTAGAATCAAATGAAGTTTTAAAATGGAATGATTTTGAGGCTTTTCTAGTTTTGCTAAAGGGGTCACTCCCGGTGAAGGGATCGTCGGCCCTTTCCTCGTCGAATGAGGTGCGGGATAAATCATATATATCACTGTGCAAAGCAAAAACTCTTAAAAAGCAATCAAAACCAAACCGCGTGTGTAGCATCTGCCAGTTACTGCTAAAGGAGTCACTCCCGGTGAAGGGATCTCGGTCCTTTCCTCATCGAATAAGGTGCAGGGTATATCATATATACCGCTATGCAAAGCAAGAACTGTAGCTACCTTTTTTATTTTAAAATTTGATTCCACAACATCTTAGGTTTCTTATCTTTCATTAATCACATTAATGAAGTCCCATCATTTAAATACCTAAACAACACAGATAGATATGACGTACACTTATGCCATCCGCATTCGCCTCGATGTCCCCTCGTGCACCGTTAAGTTAGGTAACTAACGACAGAGCAGGGCAGGGCTAGTGCGGGTGCAAAACATAAGTAACGTCTATATAATATATCATATATACTATATACTATATCCATCACAGAGTCACAACACAGATATCGCAGCAGAATCAACATATGAAATATTAGATATACTAGGACGTCCGTGTTTTCAATACGAGCCAGTATAAAACACGGATTCCACGGTCGTGATGAATAGCCAATCCCACACCCCTAAACCCCTATGAGAGCGGCAAGCAACCCTGCCAATTCTAGGGTAGGAGACCCGGACTCGACTCCTCGAGTTGGTCTCCTACTGGACCCCAGAACCCGGTTACTTGTGCTCCCCTCCTTGGGTCTATCCTAATGCGGAAAAGTAAATAATATACAAAGGGTGGCAACTTCCGCTACCTGAAAGTGCCCCAAATGAAAGAATATTACATACAAGTTTTTACATGAATGAAAATGAAAAACACTCATCTCACATAAAAACCCCCGGCTATTCGAACACGACGATCCAATATAACATATCCAGCAACACATAACATCACATGTCATCAACGTAAGTAAGTATGCATACCCCAATTGTTGTTGACGTATAGCAACGAAACCGGCGATATGAACATACTACACTTACGGTCACAAAAAAGAAAGTGTAAAACTACAACAATTGGAATCCGCAACTGCTTTAGACATCACATGCCTAATCAAATGAAATATTTAGACATCACATGCTTAATTATTATAAATCCCGCATTTTAGTCTCATTATCGAAAAATCTTTTCAATATCAAATGAAACTAAACCGCTAGATTTATATCATTCATTCAGTTATCACATAACTGTTTGTGAATTCCAATTATTGTATACCATTCCAGATAAATAGAATATATTAAACTTTCCGATCGAACATTCGAACACCCAAGTTTTCCCGAAACCATCCAACACATGAAATAGGTTCAAAGACATTCGTTTCATGCCTCAGTACCAACGGTCCAGCCGTAGAAGGGTCAAGCCAACGCCTCACATGTGGCACGCCGTACTGCCCCAAACCCGAAGGTTCAAAGGGCAGTTCAAGACGGTCACATAATCGAGTTAAGGTTTGTTGTCTTCTAGAGGGACCATCGCGTTACTTGCACTACTCAAAACGTCCTTAAACCACACAATAATCCAACACTTGGATATTTTTGGCAGGGGAAAGATTGGGTATTTATATCCGGTCGAACTTTTTAACATATTCAAAAAAATTATCCGGAAAACATATAGACAAAGTTCGATAATCCGATCGAATCGTTGATTCCCTACACAACCCCAGAATACTCAAACCTGGAGTCAAATTAAAATTCCCAGAAAACTCAGAACAATAAATCAGGAATTACTGTGCAAAAACCAAGGGCTGACGTCACTATCAAGCCGCGGAACCGCCGCAGAAGCCTAGCTTCTGCCGCGGTTCCGCCGCACTTTGTACTGTTCACAGGAAACGTTTTGCACAGTAATTCTTAGATTTTATTGCTGAATTTTTTAAGCAATTTTAATAGACAAAAAACCACAAATTCGAAAAATTTCCAGAGAGCTATTTTGGGGTTGGGTTTTCGGTTCGTCCGGGTTTCAAACTCCGTCTAGACTTCGCCTAAGGCTCTAGCTAGGCTCTGATACCAGTGAAAGGTTCCTAGGCACCCTAGTGAGGTCTCACAAGGCATCGAACATGCCAATTTCAAAAAAAAATGGTGCCGAGAAACCCTAGACTACGGATCGTCGCTAGAATTCTAGGCGAAAAATAAATCTAGTTAACAATTTAACTAAAGTTAAGATGCTACAACCTTTGTAGATCCGGATATCCACCTCCACGGCTCCGCAACAAAGTCTCCTCGCTGTCCATGTCGAACCCCGGGCTCTAGCGTCGGCTTCATCGGAGAATGAACGGGCTTGGTCATCGACGACGATGCCGAAGATGATCTACGTCGAGGCATCGCTAGATCAAGCTCCCACTTCACAAAGTGATGAAACTTGTGAAGGAAACACACTCTACTACTTGGCAAGAGGTAGAGGATGAAGAAATAGGAGGCGGGTTCTCTTTAGAATTGGATTTCTCACTCTCAAGCTCAAGTTGCCATTGATGGCCTCAAGGTTTCAAGCTTGAAGATGAAGAAGAAGATGAGCTAGAATAATGATAAGTCTTTTTAAAATAAAAAGAAAAAGGAATACTTATCATAATTCTTACTAGGGTTAAGTGTAGAGAATAGACCATGGTTAATGGATGGGTTAGGGTTAAGCATGATGACAAGAAAGGTTAAGAAGTCAAAGCTTCATGAAGCTTCAACTAAAAGACAAAGAAAGCCACCATTCTTATCATAATCATTTCCAAATAAATAAATAAAGAAATTAATAAATAAATGATTAAGCAAAACCCTAATTATCACTTAACCATGGTTTAATCCTTCACACTTAACCAAATGATCAAGTATCATCAAACATGATACAAATATGTGCACAAAAGTATATCACATATACAATGTGCATCAAGTGAGAAAATCCATATAAAGTGAACCAATACTAGCTAATGCAAAGTAATATATCAAATATATAATTATACATTAAATCATTAAATCAACATTTGATTCAATGATCCGGTCATGTCGCACATAACCGACTAGTATCCTATGTATCGATTTATCGAATCAACGATTCGATAACTAGGTCATATCGAATATAACCAATCGAAACTTTTATCGCGAGAATGAAATGCGGTATCACATACACGCATTATTCTCGGTCCCGCACATATCTCATATGCGCTCCTATTTCGTTTCGCTTGAGCCAGGAAACCTCTGTGTAGGACTCTAAAGACTCGTCAATACGCCGGTAGCAGATGATGATCATATTAAGCACCCACAAGCCGCAAGCGGTCTGCTAAATGTAACGGCCACCCTGGTATTGAGCGATCAGAAGATCGACGAGCTAGCTCGCTCACACTCCTGCGAATCCGACCAGTAACACTTACCGTACAGTCCGGTCTCTTCGTCTGATATGTCGCATATCAAGTCTAGGGGTGGTAAACGTCAGACCCCAATAACCCGATAAGTCGTGCCGATGTGAGGCTCATAACGGGTCGAGAAACTACTGGTAACACTTACCAGCAAATCTCTGATCAGCCCTGGCCAGGGACTTCCCTGCTACGGCCAATCGAGCACTGCGCAACATCAACCCCCAATACCGGGAGAGACGAAACCCCTCCTATCGCTCATTGCCTCCATGTGACTCGGGACTGTGCCCAAAGACCACCGTTTTGCACGCCCTCATGGACGTGGTAAGGTGGAGATCAAAGCACAGTGGGAATCACACAAGACTCTATGACGATCTCGGGTCTACAGACTAACCTGTACCAGTGTCACCTGAGAACTGCCATCTGACGTGAGGTATAATACCATCTGGGAGTTCTCGGCGAGTCCGTCCAGTGTACCCAGTCTCCACTGAGCACCTGTATACCATCTCTGATGTCAAACACCAATGGATATGGGATCATCCATCGCCCATCACATGGGTCGAAAAGCGTATACGCTAGTCTACACTGGTATATCGATGCCCCGTCTCGATACACCCACGACTAGGGACCTTGAAGGATGTACTTATGGACTACCATGTCCCCACTAGTATGATCTGCATCATAGTCCAGGTAGTCAAGTACACATCCTAAGGGCTTTACCAACATGTAACTATAAGACAGTATAAAGAGACTAGTGTACATGTTAAGATAAAGAGTAACCAGATAGCAAACTATCATCTCGAGCAAGAAAGTCATCTCTATATATGTCCAAGCATCCAATATAATATACAACATCTGTACAATACTGGCCTCTAGGGCATACATACAACTAACATGTGATACCGTATTTCATTCTCGCGATGAATGTTTCGATTGGTTGTATGCGATATAACCTAGTTGTCGAATCATTGATTCGATAAATCGATACATTGTATACTAGTCGGTTATGTGCGACATGACCGGATCATTGAATCAAGTGTTGATTTAATGATTTAATGTATAATTATATATTTGATATATTGCTTTGCATTAACTAGTATTGGTTCACTTTAAATGGATTTTCTCACTTGATGTGCAAATTGTATATGTGATATACTTTTGTGGACATGTTTGTATCATTTTTGATGATGCTTGCTCATTTGGTTAAGTGTATAGAATTAAACCTAGGTTAAGAAAGTGATTAGGGTTTTTATTTATCCATTCTTTTATTTATTCATTTTTGGAAAAAGAATGGGATAAGAATACAAAATGGTTGTTTTCATTCTTGAACATTGTTGAAGCTCCATGAAGCTTGGACTTTGTGACCATTTTGTCTTCACATTAAACCCTAACCATTCTTCTAACCTTAGTCAATTCTCTACACTTAACTATGGTTCACATTATGATAAGTTTTGTTTTTCTTTTCATTTTAAAACAACTTATCATATTCTTTCTTCAACTTGATCTTCTTCTTCAAGAAAGAAACCTTGATGCCATCAATGGAAACTTGAGTTCTAAAGTGAGAAATCAAATTCTAAAGTGAACCCACCTCCTATTTCTTCACCTTCTACCTCTTGCCAAGTTGTTTTGGGTGTTTTCTTCACAAGTTTCACAACTTGGTGAAGTTGGAGCTTGAACTTGTGCAACCTCGACGTAGATCATCTTCGGCACGAAGCCGACGACCTATTCCGCTCATTTCTCCGATGAAGCCGACGTGAGAGTCCGAGATTCAAGATGGACAGCGAGGGGACCACTACGTGGAGCTAAGGAAGTGGAGAACCGGATCTACAAAGGTTGTAGTCTCTCTCCTTTAGTTAAAGTGTTAACTAGTTTCGTATTTCGCCTAAATATCTAGTCTACGATCCGTATTTGGAGTCGAGTCCGGATCTCCTAACCCTAGAATTGGCAGGGTTGCTTGCCGCTCTCGTAGGGGTCTAGGGTTGTGGGATTGGCTATTCATCACGACCGTGGAATCCGTGTTTTATACTGGCTCGTATTGAAAACACGGACGTCCTAGTATATCTAATGTTTCATATGTTTCTTCTGCTGCGATATCTGTGATGTGATCATGTGATGTTCTGTGATAGATACAGTATATAGTATATATGATATATTATATAGACGTTACTTATGTTTTGCACCCGCACTAGCCCTACCCTGCTCTGTCGTTAGTTACCTAACCTAACGGTGCACGAGGGGACATCGAGGCGAATGCGGATGGCATAAGTGTACGTCGTATTTATCTGTGATGTTTAGGTATTTAAATGACGGGACTTCATTAATGTGATTAATGAAAGAAAAGAAACCTAAGATGTTGTAGAATCAAATTTTAAACAAAACAGGTAGCTACAGTTCTTGCTTTGCATAACGGTATATATGATATACCCTGCACCTTATTCGATGAGGAAAGGACCGAGATCCCTTCACCGGGAGTGACTCCTTTAGCAATAACTGGCAGATGCTACACACTCGGTTTGACTTTTGATTGCTTCTATAGTTTCTGCTTTGCACAGTGATATATATGATATATCCCGCACCTCATTCGACGAGGAAAGGGCCGACGATCCCTTCACCGGGAGTGACCCCTTTAGCAAAACTAGAAAAGCTTCAAAATCACTCCATTTTAAAACTTCATTTGATTCTACAACGATATCAAGTTCATTACGCAATAGGTTTTCAGAAAAACCTGTGTAGCCCTCCGTCATTTCAGATAAGTTACATATAGTATTCGTGCTACATTTGTTGGCTTTCGTCAAGGTGTAGTGTGCGGTAGCTATGTGCTGCTTATCTGCTGCATATGATGCGACTGGATTAGGGTAGTCGTACGGCTTTGTTGGCTTTCGTCAAGGGTCGTGCGGGTAGGTTTAATTCAGTCAAGAAATGTACGGGTTGAACTTGACTAGCGGGCTGTGGTTTGTTGGCTTTCGTCAAGGTCATAGCACGCTAGGGGCAAAAACATTATCGGGAATTTCAAGTGTTGAAATTTGCAATGAGATTGCGTACCTTCTATGAGATAGTTGGATCCCGATACCCACTGCGAGTAAGAGTTACTCCTGGGAGAGTTTTACACATTATATTTAGCCGATCAAGTAGGTGTCTAGAAAGGTGTTAACGAGGTTACGCCTCTGGGAAAACGAGGTTTACATTAATTAGGTTCGTGCGAAAGCACGGGGGACCTCCCTCGAAGTACCGACACTGGCCTGGCTGAAAGATTGGCGAACTTGTAGTGTGTAATTAATCCCGGCTAGTCTTTCCTTTTAGGGTTTGAAGGATGATTTGATAAAAACCAGTGGGAGCCATCCTGATTAGAAAAGATAATAACCAATCTGATCTTGCACGAGCATACGCTAAAGTGTTTTCTTCTCTCTCTCTCCAGGTAGCGACCATTTCATGCCTTAATAAAGATAATAATATGGATGTATTGACCGAACCCGCATGTTATACTGTGCTGGGGAACATTGGTTCCGTTCTTTCCTATAAGAGTTATAGGAATGAACAGGATATAGGGGAATACCAGGATTCCCATGCCACCCGAATGAAGAAAGTACATGATGATGCATTTTCTTCGGGTGTGTTCGTTACAGAGAACTGTTTCTCCATTTGCTCTACGTCCTGGGTATTAGATACCGGGTCAGGATCCCATATATGTAATCAGTTACATGGGCTCAGAAAAGGTAGAGAACTTGGAGAAGGTGATAAAGACATTAGAGTTGGAAATGGTGCAATTGTTGCAGCTAAGACTGTCGGGGAATATCACCTTGTATTACCAACTGGTAATACATTGGTTCTGAACGAATGTTATTACATGCCGAACCTGATATGCAACATTATATCGGTTTCTTTATTGAGTAAAGAGGGATATAATTTTGTATTACAGGATAATGTTATGAACATTTTCTGTAACCAAAAGTTGGTTGGATCAGGCACGTTGTGCAATGGCATTTATGTTCTAAATCAATCAACAGTTCTGAGCATAACAAACACACACAAGAGGAAGAGTTCAGAACTGAACGAATCCTTCTTATGGCATTGTAGACTGGGTCACATCAATGCGACACGACTGGCTAAGTTGCATAAGGATGGATATTTAAATCCGTTTGAATTTTCATTTTATGACACTTGCCAATCATGTCTCAAAGGCAAGATGACCAAAACTCCGTTTACGGGACACGGAGAAAGAGTTACCGAACTCTTGGGACTGATACATAGTGATGTATGCGGTCCTATGTCTACACATGCCAGGGATGGTTCTTCGTACTTCATTACATTCACTGACGATCTCTTAAGATACGGACTTGTGTACTTGATAAGACACAAGTCTGAAGCTTTTGAGAAATTTAGAGAATATAAACAAGAAGTCGAGAACCAAACCGGAAAAAGTATTAAAATCCTTCGATCTGATCGAGGAGGTGAATACTTGAGCAATGAATTCCTGGACTTCCTAAAAGAGAATGGGATTCTCTCTCAGCTGACTCCTCCATATACACCACAGCACAACGGTGTATTAGAACGGAGGAACCGCACCCTATTAGATATGGTGCGCTCTATGATGAGCACAGCTGAATTACCTATTTCCTTCTGGGGGTATGCGCTTGAGACAGCCATACATCTATTGAATATGGTCCCAACCAAATCTGTGCCTACCACTCCATATGAGATATGGAAAGGAAAGAGACCAAGTCTTAACTATGTTAAGATATGGGGTTGTCCAGCCTATGTCAAACGACAAAATCCGGACAAACTCGAGGCACGGTCTGTTCTATGCAAATTTGTAGGATATCCCAAGAATTCTCAAGGGTATATCTTCTACCACCCTGAGGAACAAAGAGTGTTTGTTTCTCGGCAAATTTTTAGAAAAGGAATTTCTTGAAAAAGAGATTAGTGGCCATGAGGTAGAACTGGAAGAGGTTCCAGCTGCAGAAGCTACAACAGAAGATCTGGTGGAACCAGAGGATTCCGTAGTTTCCGATGAACCCCAGCCACTCCGCCGATCTAGTAGGGTTCCTCGCCAACCTGAGAGATACTACGGTTTTCTCATGGATGGAGGGAGCGAGGATTGCATCATGGAGGATGATGACCCAACTAGCTTCGAGCAGGCCATCACGAGTAGGGACTCAGTGAAATGGCTGGATGCTATGCGGTCCGAGATGGAATCCATGTACACCAACAAAGTATGGACTTTGGAAGTTGCTCCTGAAGGGGTAAAACCCATTGGGAGCAAGTGGATCTTCAAGAAGAAACTTGGTGTAGATGGGAAAGTGGAGACTTTCAAAGCTAGACTTGTTGCAAAAGGTTTTCGCCAAAGACCAGGTGTGGACTATGACGAAACCTTTTCTCCAGTGGCTATGCTTAAATCTATCCGGATCATGCTTGCCATCGCTGCATATCATGATTACGAAATCTGGCAAATGGATGTTAAGACCGCCTTTCTAAATGGTGATTTAGAAGAGTGCGTGTACATGACTCAGTCAGAGGGCTTCATAGATAGTGGGAGCAGCGGAAAGGTGTGCAAGCTGCTTAAATCCATTTATGGATTAAAGCAAGCATCACGGAGTTGGAACATCTGCTTTGACGTCGTTATCAAAGAGTTTGATTTCGTCAAAAACCCAGATGAACCTTGTATTTACAAGAAGGTGGCAGAGAGTAAGGTTTTCTTCCTCGTATTGTACGTGGACGACATACTCTTGATAGGAAATGATATTCCTATGCTGCAATCGGTCAAGCTCTTCTTATCACAAAGATTCTCAATGAAAGATCTTGGTGATGCCTCCTGCATATTGGGAATCAGGATCTATAGAGATAGATCCAAACGGATATTGGGATTGTCCCAATCCAGGTACATTGACACCATACTAAAGAGGTTTAGTATGGAAGAATCCAAGCGTGGGAACTTGCCCACGATCTCTGGAGTCACTCTCTCCAAAGAGATGTCTCCCAAGACTGATTTGGAGAGAGCTCGCGTGCAAGGGATACCCTATGCTTCGGCTGTAGGCTCTATCATGTATGCGATGCTATGTACCAGACCCGATGTAGCATACTCACTATCTGTAGTGAGCAGGTATCAAGCTGATCCTGGAGAGAGTCACTGGACAGCTGTGAAGAGCATTCTCAAGTACTTGAGAAGGACTAAAGAGATGCTCTTGGTGTATGGTAACGGAGAACTCCAAGTGGAGTCCTTTACCGATTCGAGCTTCCAGAGTGATAAGGACGACTCTAAGTCGCAGTCGGGCTTTGTCTTTACCCTTTACGGAGGGGCGGTTAGCTGGAAGAGTTCCAAGCAGGAAACCGTGGCAGACTCGACGATGGAGGCTGAATACATCGCTGCCAACGATGCTGCCAAAGAGGATGTCTAGATCAAGAAGTTCATTGCTGAACTTGGAGTGGTTCCATCCATTGAGCATCCAATACCTTTGTATTGCGATAACAATGGAGCGGTGGCTTTGGCCAAGGAACCCAGGTCCCATCAGCGATCCAGGCATATTCTGAGGCGGTATCACCTGATCCGGGAGATAGTTGATCGCCGGGAGATCGAGGTCAGGAGAGTTGACACGAAGAACAACACGGCGGATCCACTCACGAAGGCCATTCCCCAGATACAGTTTGAGAGACTCTTCGGGATGCTCGGTATGCGGTACTACAGCAGCTGGCCCTAGGGCAAGTGGGAGATTGTTAGTTGTATGTATGCCCTAGAGGCCAGTATTGTACAGATAATGTATATTATATTGGATGCTTGGACATATATAGAGATGACTTTCTTGCTCGACATGATAGTATGCTATCTGGTTACTCTTTATCTTAACATGTACACTTGTCTCTTTAAACTGTCTTATAGTTACATGTTGATAAAGCCCTTAGGATGTGTACTTGACTGCCTGGACTATGATGCAGATCATACTAGTGGGGACATGGTAGTCCATAAGTACATCCTTCAAGGTCCCTAGTTGTGGGTGTATCGAGACAGGGCATCGATATACCAGTGTAGACTAGCGTATACGCTTCTCGACCCATGAGATGGGCGATGGATGATCCCATATCCATTGATGTTTGACATCAGAGATGGTATACGGGTGCTCAGTGGAGACTGGGTACACTGGACGGACTCGCCGAGAACTCCCAGATGGTATTATACCTCACGTCAGATGGCAGTTCTCAGGTGACACTTGTGCAGGTTAGTCTGTAGACCCGAGATCGTCATAGAGTCTTGTGTGATTCCCACTGTGCTTTGATCTCCACCTTACCACGTCCATGAGGGCGTGCAAAACGGTGGTCTTTAGGTACAATCCCGAGTCACATGGAGGCAATGAGCGATAGGAGGGGTTTCGTCTCTCCCGGTATTGGGGGTTGATGTTGCGCAGTGCTCGATTGGCCGTAACAGGGAAGTCCCTGGCCAGGGCTGATCAGAGATTTGCTGGTAAGTGTTACCAGTAGTTTCTCGACCCGTTATGAGCCTCACATCGGCACGACTTATCGGTTATTAGGGTCTGACGTTTACCACCCCTAGACTTGATATGCGACATATCAGACGAAC
The DNA here is from genome assembly GCA_030015575.1 of Agapanthus africanus. NCBI lineage: Eukaryota > Viridiplantae > Streptophyta > Magnoliopsida > Asparagales > Amaryllidaceae > Agapanthus > Agapanthus africanus. The sequence goes on from JASDDO010000026.1 coordinate 462,965,029, forward strand.
AGACCGGACTGTATGGTAAGTGTTACTGGTTGGATTCACAGGAGTGTGAGCGGGCTAGCTCGTCGATCTTCTGATCGCTCAATACCCGGATGGCCGTTACGTTTAGCAGACCGCTTGCGGCTTGTGGGTGCTTGATATGATCATCATCTGCTACCGGCGTATTGACGAGTCTTTAGAGTCCTACACAGAGGTTTCCTGGCTCAAGCGAAACGAAATAGGAGCGCATATGAGATATGTGCGGGACCGAGAATAATGCGTGTATGTGATACCGTATTTCATTCTCGCGATGAATGTTTCGATTGGTTGTATGCGATATAACCTAATTGTCAATCATTGATTCGATAAATCGATACATTGTATACTAGTCGGTTATGTGCGACATGACCGGATCATTGAATCAAGTGTTGATTTAATGATTTAATGTATAATTATATATTTGATATATTACTTTGCATTAACTAGTATTGGTTCACTTTAAATGGATTTTCTCACTTGATGTGCAAATTGTATATGTGATATACTTTTGTGCACATGTTTGTATCATGTTTGATGATGCTTGCTCATTTGGTTAAGTGTATAGAATTAAACCTAGGTTAAGAAAGTGTTTAGGGTTTTTATTTATCCATTCTTTTATTTATTCATTTTTGGAAAAAGAATGGGATAAGAATACAAAATGGTTGCTTTCATTCTTGAACATTGTTGAAGCTTCATGAAGCTTTGACTTTGTGACCATTTTGTCTTCACACTAAACCCTAACCATTCTTCTAACCTTAGTCAATTCTCTACACTTAACTATGGTTCACATTATGATAAGTTTTGTTTTTCTTTTCATTTTAAAACAACTTATCATATTCTTTCTTCAACTTGATCTTCTTCTTCAAGAAAGAAACCTTGATGCCATCAATGGCAACTTGAGTTCTAAAGTGAGAAATCAAATTCTAAAGTGAACCCACCTCCTATTTCTTCACCCTCTACCTCTTGCCAAGTTATTTTGGGTGTTTTCTTCACAAGTTTCACAACTTGGTGAAGTTGGAGCTTGAACTTGTGCAACCTCGACGTAGATCATCTTCGGCACGAAGCCGATGACCTATTCCGCTCATTTCTCCGATGAAGCCGACGCGAGAGTCCGAGATTCGAGATAGACAGCGAGGGGACCACTACGTGGAGCTAAGGAAGTGGAGAACCGGATCTACAAAGGTTGTAGTCTCTCTCCTTTAGTTAAAGTGTTAACTAGTTTCGTATTTCGCCTAAACATCTAGTCTACGATCCGTATTAGGGTTTCTCGGCACCCATAAAATTTTAAATTGGCATGGTTGATGCCTTGTGAGACCTCTATAGTGTGCCTAGGAACCCTACAAGCAACACGCTGTGACACACAGCAACACCAAACCCACTTATAGCGCACGTATCTCGCAAGTCCCGCTACACAAATTATAGGTAAATTGGTCCCAGATTTTATCTGGAGAAAAAACAAGAAAAACAAACAAGGCCAAACCTCTTATAATACCTACAGACAGCTACCTGTAAAAATTCAACATATTCCAACAAAATTGGGCCGGCCACCATAGGTTTGATATCGGCCAAGGTTAGGTGAAACTGGTCCAGGTTTTTATACATCCCTAGCACAAATTATAATCTAGTGTATATGTTTGCTCGTCAATAAAATAACCCCAGATATAGCAGATTCTACGTATCCTATAACTTGGTTTAAAAACGTTTTAAAAACACTAATTGGTACACACAGGTATTTTAGTGCAAACTGGAACAAAAGACTTGGTTTAACGGTATTAATAGCACTTAATTAAGTTAAATAAACCCTGTAAACCCTAGTTTAACAGAAATTCCACTTAGACCACCAAAACAACCCAATACCCTCAAAACTCTTAAATATAGCTAAACTACCCCAGATTTTGCCCACTGTAAATACACAAAACCAAAGCAATATCCAACAGCTTATAATCACCGCAGACAGAAACCCACCAAATTACAACTCCAAACTCCCCACGACGGCCGATCTCGCCGGAAATGGGCCCCATGTCGCCGGCCAAAACCGCCCAAGTTGGGTTCAAACTCCACTCACACACTCAGGATACCTAGCACTACACTACTACATTGTTTGGGTCTTACAAAGGGTCTCGGGGTAACAACAGGTTACAGTAGCTCTAAAACGACACTAAAATACGATATCGGCACAAAACTACGACTTTAAAGTTCTAAACTGAAGCTAAAGTGTAACACAACCTAAAAACTAGCTAAATAACAGTTAGGGGATTATACCTATACCAACTTGCTCCAAAGTCCAAGCTTTCCTAGCTCCATGGGTTGATTTGGGGTGTAGGACCAACTTGTGTGAAAGAAGTGTTAAATTTTGATGAATTGAGGTGGAGATCTTGTAGATTTGGGTGAGGGTTTGGTGAGGGCAGAAATTATTTCAGTTTTTGAGGGGGAGAGAGAGGGAGAAGAAAATATGAGGGAAAGAAAATTGATTTGAAATAATATGAAGAAAGTGAGATGAGTGTGAGAGTCAACCATGCCCCTCTCTCTCCCCTCCATAAATGCTTGTCATGCTTTGTCTCCCAAGCCTCCTAGCCCATCATTCTCTCTCTCCACAAGTCAACCCCAAAAGAAAAACATTTGTGAATTTAAATTTAAATTTTGTTGAAAACTAATAATTTTGTTAATTACATTTTCTAATTAGTAAGATGGTTGAGCTCCCATGACCACATAAACATGGTTTAACCCAAAATTTTGCCCTAGTTTACATGCACATGTGTGTGCAAGCCAAATTAAATTCTAATAAAATATTCATTAATTTTTATAAAGTATTTGAAAACCGTTTTGGTAATTTTTTAACGAAAAAACCCATATTAACGCATAATTAACCACTAATCGCATCCTAAGGTGTTACAGAGGGTTTCCCGATTCAGGAGAAATAATGTAGTTGTTGGATATAGTGCCCTCAAGTTAATTATTGTAATCACAACCAGGCGATTATGATGATTGAGAGAGGACCTATATGGTTTGAACAGTCTTACTCGAGATAATAGTATATTATCTGGTTTTACTTTATCATTATATACATGTCTTATGTGGTATAGCATATCACTATTACATATTGATAGAGCCCATATGATTTTGTTAGTTATATGTATGCCCTAGAGTCCATTATTATACATGTGATATATTTTATAGTGGATGCTTGGACATATATAGGGAGGACTTTCTTGCTCGACATGATAATATGCTATCTGGTTGCTCTTTATCTTAATGTGTACACTTATTGTCTCTCTATTACTATTACATATTGATAGAACCCTTAGGATGAGTACTTGACTACCAGGATTATGATGCAGATCATGCTAGTGGGGCAGAGGTAGTCGGTAACTACATCCTTCAAATGTTCCTAGTCGTGGGAGTATCGAGACGGGGCATCGATATTCCAGAGTAGACTAGCGTATACGCTTCTCGACCCATATGATGGGCGATGGATGATCCCATATCCATTGGTGTTTGACATCATAGATGGTATACGGATGCTCAGTGGAGACTAGGTACACTGAACGGACTCGCCGAGAACTCCTAGATGTTACTATACCTATCTTCAGATAGCAGTTCTCTGGTGACACTGGTACAGGTTAGTCTGTCGACCCGAGATCGTCATAGAGTCTTGTGTGATTCCCACCGTGCTTTGATTTCCACCTTACCACGTTCAAGAGATCGTGCAAAATGGTGGTTTTTGGGTACAGTCCCGAATCATATGGAGGCAATGAGCGATAGGAGGGGTTTCGTCTCTCCCGGTATTGGGGGTTGATGTTACGCTATGTTCGATTGGCTATAACTGGAAGTCCCTGGCCAGGGCTGATATGGAGACCTACTGGTAAGTGTTATCAGTAGTTTCTCAATCCGTTATGAGCCTCACATCGACACGACTTATCGGTTACTAGGGTTTTATATTTACCACCCATAGACTGGATATGCGACATATCAGACGAAGTGACCGGACTGTACGGTAGTGTTACTGATTGGATTCATAAGAGTATGTACAGGCGTGCTTGTTGATTTTCTGATCGCTCAATACCTGGGTGGATGTTACGTTTAGCTGACCGCTTGCAGCTTGTGAGTGTTTGATATGATCATCACCTACTGCCGGCGTATTGACGATTCTTTAGAGTCCTACACGAAGGTTTCCTGGCTCAGGCGAAACGGAGTAGGAGCACATATGTGATATGTGCGGGACCGAGACTAATGCGCGTATGTGATACCACATTCTATTCTTGCGACTTATGACATTGGTCGGTTATATGTGATATAGCCGGATTATCGGATCAAGTGTTGATTCGATAAGTTGTTGCATTTGATATTATTCGGTTATATGTAGTATAGCCGAATTATTAAATCAAGTATTGATTTAATAATTTAGTGTAGAATTATATATATGATATATTAAATTACATTAACTAATATTAGCTCACTTAAGAATTACTTTTTCTCACTTGATGATACATTGATATATATGTGATATATGTTAATTGTATTATTTTCTTTTGTTCATAAATAATATATATGTGATATATATCATTGTGACATGCTAAGTTACACATGCAACATGGATGTATGAGACTTATACCATGCTAGGGTTAATGTTAGGGTTTATATTTATTATTAAGGAAATTCAAAAATTGTGGAATTTGTCATGGTTGATCTTTTGGATGAAGCTTGTAGAACTTTGACTAAGTGCAACTCTTTTGTTTTCTCTTAAGATATTTATTTGTTGGCTATAGTGCACTCAAGTCAATTATTGGATCACAGGCACATGATTGCAATGATTGAGGGAGGACCTATACGGTAGAACAGTCTTACTCGAGATGATAGCATGCTATCTGGTTTGTCTTTATCATCGTGAACGTGCTTCAGGTGACATTACAGATCACTATTACACGTTGATAGAGCCCATATGATTCTTGCTTGACTACCAACAGTATGATGGCGATCATATACGTGAGAGTTGGATAGTCTATAAGCACATCCTTAAAGTGTCCCTACTTGTGGGAGTTTCGAGACTGGGCATCGATACTCCATGAGTAGACTAGTGTATACGTATGGAGACCCCGACGAGGGGTGGTGGCTGGTCTCACAAGCCATTGGTGTCAGTTGGTTCACCTAAAATAGTATACAAGTGCTCATTGGGTTATGAGTATACCGGACGAACTCGCAGGGGCACTGCTGATTGGTACTATACCTATCGTCAGGAGCAGTTCCCAGGTGACATGAGTACAGCTTAGTCCGTTGACTTGACACTGCCACTTTGCCTCAAGTGTGTTCCCACTGTTCTTTGATTTCTACCCTACTGCGGCTCAAAGGATTCGTGCAAACAGGTAGTAGTTGGGTGCAGTCCCGAAGCACTTGGAGGCAGTGTCGGTTAGATATGATTCATCTCTCCCGGTATTGGTGGTTGATATCACGCTGTGTCTGGAGAGCCATTACACAAAGTCCTTGGCCAAGGCAAGTGAGATTTATTGGTAGGTATTCCAATAGTTTCTCAAGGTGTTCTGGGCTACACTCCGACTTGACTTATACCGCTATTGGGGGTCTGACGTTTACCATCCCTCTAGGCCCGATATGCGATACTCATAGATGAACAGACCGGACTGTATGGAGATTGTCACGGATAGGCTCAGTAGGGTTCCAGGATGAGTTCGCTCGTCGGCCTCCCTTTCGCTTAATACCTGGGTAACCGTTACGTACAGCTAGTGCCACTGACGTGCTTGTGATTAAACCCACTACCAGCGTATTGACGAGTCTTTAGAGTCCCACATAGAGGGTTTCCCTAGTTCGGGCGAAACATTGTAGAGGCCGTATGGTTTAATGGCAGGGTTCAATCTTATACGTGCACTCATGCACGGATCATGATCGGACGGATCATACTAGTGGGCTTTGGTTTAAGTCTGATCCTAGTATTAGATTGTTGGATTACTTTCGTCTCGTAGTATTCGTATTCAGTCAGAATACGGATGCGGGTATGTATATACGGATGAGGGGTATTCTTGTGATCTGTTATGAGATTACTTTAGTTGATGCCATTTATTTTCTTGATTTAAGCTTTTGGTTTAAAGTTTATTAGGTGGAAATTGTGAGCATAAGTTTTAACCTAGGGCATTGATTATGGCATGTGCTATTTTGGTGACTCATGGTGTGATTTTTTGTGCTATATCCATTTCTTTATTGATAATTATTTTGGTGTGGGATATTTTGGTGAGAGAGGGCAGCCATAAATGGCTATGGTTTCGGTCTTGAGTTATTCAAGTGAGCTCACACAAAAGATCTCACACAATAGCAACGCCATTTCTTCACTAGAAAAACTTAAGCTCACAACATCTTCTTTCAGTGGCTTCTTCTTCAACCTCCACTCTATCCTTTTCACATGTTGAGAATCCTAGAGTGTATTGAGACAAAATAATCACACACTATCTCTACTTCATCTTGAGCACCTAGGTCAGAAAACTAGTTATTCGAGTTGCTTCGGTTTGAACCGGGAGCCCGTATTAAGAATCCTCGAGGTGGATCGTTTTCGACGAGGGAGACCGGAGAGCCGACTTGTTCGGGGCAGCCGACGAGGAGCTTGGGAAGAGATGGAAGACTGAAGGACACGGATTGATCGGTATAATCTCTAAACCACTTTATAGATTGCTAGTAAACGGTTAATGGCACGATCCGGGTAATCGAGTTATGGTAGCGCCGAGTTTGAAAAGTTTTTTGTTCCGCGTTTGGCCTCGGATTGACGGTCGGGGTGCTGCCGTAGCCCAACATTATTAACCTAACCTTTAACCCTAGCTCATGATTTATTCTCTACATGGGTTAGCCATGACATAAACTAACCCTTGGTTGCATTTCTAACCTCATCTAATTCATTCATCACTTGTTCATTGTTCCCTCATAAAATATCAGGAAAAACCCCAATGGGGCATCACGTGCTCACACGTGACCAAGGGTCGCGTGCTGACACGTGATGGTTTCTTGGGGTTTCTATTATAAGAGAATTGAATTCTAATCAACAGGAGTCACGTGCCCACACGTGATGGGCCTTTAAAAACCCACTTAAGGAATTAAAAGGCATAATAAAACAACAAGGAAAGATCCCAATGGGGCATCACGTGTCTACACGTGACCAAGGGTCACTTGCAGACACTTGATGATTCCTTAGTTCTGTAAAATGACAGAATTAAATTCTGGATAAAATATTTATCAGGGGGGTCACGTGTTAACACGTGATGGGTTCCTAAGCTCTTAATTAATAGAATTAAATTCTATTTAAATGATCAAACAGTGGGATCACGTGCCAACACGTGATAGGCTCTTTAGCCTTCTGAACTAATAGAAGTAAATTCTAATTAAGGGAAATCAAAGACCCTAACTGGAAAAATATTTCTCTAAATCTTTCCAAACAAAAAATATTGTGCTCTGTAAAGTGGAGCACCGTTGGATTAAAAATCCAATGGTGATTAATAATCACCAACTTATAGAAAGATTCTATACAAGGAAAGATTTACCTGAAATTCACCAAGAATAACAAACAGAATATCTTTTGGATTAAAAATCCAATGGTGAATAAAATTCACTGAGTGATCTAAAAGATCATGTTGGTTAGAAAATCAATTAAAATCATTCGATGAAAGATTGACTAAACAAACTGAATTTTTTCTTTCTCCTATAAATAGGAGCCAAGAAGAGAAGAGAAGGATCCTTGGAATTTTTTTAGGAAAATACAACAACAGAGAGAAAAAGGAAGAGAATTTAATTCTCCAGAAAGAAAAGAAGATTTGTTCAGATGAGAAAAGAAACCCTAGGTGAGAAAGGGAAAAGATATCTAAGCTCCATAAAAAAAAAGACAATTTAATTCTCAAATTAAGAGTTTAACTCTTCTGAATAAGAACTTAGTTCTTCCTTTAGTTGAAGATCTGCAGAAGCAGATCTCTCCACAAGTTGAGAATTTAATTCTCATCGGGGAGATTCTGCCATGCAGATCCAAAACTTAGAGGGAGAATTGAGTTTAAGCAATTTAATTCCCCCAAATTCATAGGAATTTAATTCCTCCAAATGAAACTAGGGTTTAACCCTACATAAGAATTTAGTTCTTCCAAATTCATAGGAATTTAATTCCTCCAAATGAAACTAGGGTTTAACCCTACATAAGAATTTAATTCTTCCAAATTCATAGGAATTTAATTCCTCCAAATGAAACTAGGGTTTAACCCTACATAAGAATTTAATTCTTCCATATACATGGGAATTTAATTCCTCTAAACAGAATTAGGGTTTAACCCTACAAAGAATTTAATTCTTAAAGCAAGAGACTTGAAACTCTCCTTACACGTAAAAGATTAAGTATACAACATGATCACGTGGTAACACGTGACCCTTCATCCCAACGAACAAAAAGGAATGAATAAGGCATGCTCACGTGTCCCCACGTGACCCTTTAATGGACTCCTCAAAATAAGAAGGAATTAGCCCAGAGGCAATGCCTCAGTGCTTCCATGTGACCCTTAAAACTAAAGGGAATAAAGCCAAAGGCAGTACTGATCTAGGGCGCCTCACGTGTCCCCACATGACCCCTGACAAATACCCTTTTCAAAAGAATAAAATAGGGGAAGACAGAGAAATGGATGTCCAACACAGAGGCATTGTCACGTGTCCACACGTGATGATTTCAAAGACTAAAAGTGTTTAACACTTATTTGAATATTCTGAGAACAAAATAAAGGAAGTCTGGCCCCATCTTTAGATGCCGCACGTGACTCCACGCGACCAATTCAGTTTTAGTGTTTAACACTACTTTAAACGCTTCGTCCTTAGTGTTTAACACTATCTTAAGCGCATCACGTGGGAACACGTGATCGCCAAATATCCTCTAGTGTTTAACATTATTTTAAAAAAAAGCCAAGTTTAGCTCAAATTGACTAAGTTTTCAAGAGGCAAGACTCCCCTCCAACTGAACCTCAAGATTGATTAGTTCATATGCAAAGTTAGTGCTCGGCACTTAATAAAAGACAAAATACGGTCAGAACCCAGACTCATGTTTAGCATTGCTAAATAATGGGGGGTTGAATCCAGACAAATATTCAACAGTCCAACAAAGGACTAACATTTCAAACCTAATTGGACTTAGCCCAAGTTGGCCATAACTCCTCAATTCTAATTTAACTGAGCCAATATGCTCATAATCTAATTAATTGATCTTAGTTGAACTACAGATTTCCCAATCAACATTGGTTCAAGGGTACATCTTTGAACTCCTCTGATATTTGTCGTTGTAATCCTTCAACGTCTTCATAGAGGTGACGGGTCCCGACAACCATACATTTCATAGACTATGACAACTTTAAACTGGACTGTGGGGTCCTTAAACCCATGGACTATGATGTCCTTAACCTTGGACTGTAGGGTCCTTAAGCCCATGGACTATGATGTCCTTAACCTCGGACCGAGATGTCCTTAAACTAACATTGGACCACCATGTCCTTAAACTGGTAATCGAACGCAATATCCCTAAACTAAACAATAGAGTCCAAATGCACTTTTGTTGGATCTAAACGATCCCGTTAAGTTGATCTTAGTCTAAAATTAGACTAACGTATCCTTAACATACGTTTACGTTGATCTTAGTCTCAAATGAGACTAACATATCCTTAAACCCAACCCCCAAACCCAAATCTAAGAAAATACGGATTCGGACTAATCCACGCCCTACGGGCGACAACATAAATTAGTCTCCGTATACAATCCACGGGCAACCAAAAACAAAACAAACACATATGACACGAAGTGACCATATGGAGAAGGTGAAAGTGGTTACCGCGATGCGGTAGCGTAATTAACTGCAGGGGCTTGCGCCTGCAGGGAAGAGCGTCCCCACAATAAAAAACCCTTCAAATAAGGGGGAATCTGACGAAGTCTGCTACATCAGCCGCATCCGTTTAAACCTTCGATACATGGTGCCATAAATCAACTTGGCATCTTCAGAGAGGTGGACGGATAGCACCAATTAGCATCCGCCCCCAAATTCAGGCAAGACGGACCTACGCGGCCGCGTCCCCGTTTTTGGCGGTAAACAGATTCTGGCACGCCCGGTGGTACCTCTTCCTATTTCCACTCCACACTTCGTGTGTCGTGTTCGCGAACGAATCGCGGTTTAATATGGTTGCCCTTGGGTTCGAGTAACTAAGATTTGGTTTTGCTTTCGTGCCGAAAAAGAGATGGCCTCTAACTGCTCCAGCTGCAACTGCAAATCCTGTTCCACCTCATCTGGAGGTGTAACCTACGGGCCCCAAGTGGCCTCCATGTTCAAAATGCCAGTGGAGCAAGTAGCTTAGGCCACCACCGGGCTGTTCTTTGGGACCATGATCCCACCGATGAGCTTCAATGCCCCGCTGCTGTCATAAGAAGCCCTAAAGAAGTCGGTCTTTTATCGACTTACTACTGCCGCGGCCCCTCGCAACGGGTCGCCTAACTCCACTGCCTCAGTTTTCAACAGACTGGGCCAGAACGCCAACAAGCCCGCAATACCTGAAGCAGCCATCCCAAAGCGGATAACCATGCCGGCTCAAGCGGACGAAATTATTAGAGAAGCTTCTTCTACCAAGAAGTCAGTCTTCACAAGGCTGGCCGTTCCGGCTCCCGCTCCAGGCGAAGTCCTCAAAGCTGCTTCCCTCGCCTAGAGGTCTGTCTTTGACAGATTGGACATCGCTTCTCAACGGAAAACAGTCTTTAAGAGGCTGACACCGGCGACAACACTTCTCCAACACAGGGGGCATGAAGAGGTCACCCCTACAGCTGATGTAAGTCGATGTCATGCACCCCACGTGTCCGCGGGGAGGCGGAATTAGCAAAAAATGATTTTTACGAGCTTTGCAACAACGACTCAAACCAAGGATCGAACACAAACCGTAGCTAGCAAACTACTTGAGGTTTAACAACTCGAATTCGAAGTTATACATCTTGTTACAAGTCCTTCAGGTCTTCATCGCTGTCCTCCATACCTCGTAGGCTCTATGGAACATGGGCACCTTAACGGCCTCCTCGAGTCAAAGACGATCCACTCGAGAGTCTATAGTCCGAGCTCCTATCTCGAATCTGAGATAACTACGGCTTCTAGTTTGCTAATCTAGAAGTTCTAGAGGGTGTAGAGTATTTAGATGGATTACTTAGTCACTTTAAACCCTAGGATTCTCAACTCATGAGAGCTTTTAGGGTTTGAGGAAGAAGATGAAGACTTGAGGAGAGAGAAGTGTTTTGTGATAATGAAATGATCTATTCTCATTTGTGAATATCATGAAGCATAATAATATCATCAAAATAAATATCTAGCTAATATTCATCATGCTTCATTTAATTCACTAGATGAATCATCTAATGAGTCATCTAATGAGTCATGGATCATTTAATGAAACTTACACCTCATCCTCCACCTCATTTAGTTTAAATTACATAAGAAATAAACACAAATGAGTCACCTCCTTCTAGAAGCTTCCCGACAAATTACGAGACTGCCCCTCCCATCCGTATTTCTAAAAAACACGGATAATTTTTGACTGAATAAATCCATCTGTATAATACTAGAATCTGGCTTAAACCAAAGCCTGCTAGTATTATCTACCCGGTCACAGTACGTGCATAAGTGTACGTAAGTGATCGCGGCCCTGCCGTAAAACCATACGGCCTCTATACCTTTTGCCCGGTGCAGGAAAACTCTCTGTATGGGACTCTAAAGACTTGGCACTACGCTGGCAGTGGGTTTAAACACAGACCATAAGCGGTACTAGTTGTACGTAACGGTCCCCAGGTAGATGTCGATAAGAAGGACAATGAGGAAATCCATCCAAACTCCAACTGAGCCTAATGTGACAATCTTCGTACAGTCCAGTCTGTTCGTCTAGGACTATCGCATATCGGGCCTAGGGGCCGGTAAACGTCAGACCCCTAATAGCGGTATAAGTCGTGTCGGAGTGTAGCCCATTACACCTTGAGAAACTACTGGAACCTACTAGTAAATCTCGTTTTGCCCTGGCCAGGAACCTTGCGTAATGGCTCTGCATACACAGCGCAATATCAACCCCCAATACCGGGAAAGACGAATGCAGTCTAACCGCCACTGCCTCCAAGTGCTTCGGGACTACACCCAACTACTACCTGTTTGCACGACTCCTTTGAGCCGTGGTAGGGTAGTAATCTAAGTACAGCGGGAACACACCCGAGGCGAAGTAGCAGTGTCAAGTCGACGGACTAAGATGTACTCATGTTACCTGGGAACTGCAATCTAACGATAGGTATAGTACAAACCCGCAGTTCCCGGCGAGTCCTGTCCGGTGTACCCGTAACCTAACGAGCACCTGCATACTATCTCCAGTACGATGTACTGATGGCTCTGGGACAGACTATCTCCCCATGCTGGGATGAAAAGTATATACACCAGTCTACTCCGAAGTATCGATGCCCCTTCTCGATAATCCTACGACCAGGGACCTGTATAGGATGTTGCTTATAGACTATCTAGCCCCCACTAGTGTGACTGCCATCACAACGCTGGTAATCAATCAAAGATCTTAAGGGCTATACTAATATGTATAAGCGATATGTTAAAAGAAATATATGCACATATTAAAGTAGAAACAAACCAAGTAGCATACTACCATTTTTAGCAAGACTGTCAATACAACTGTGAATATCCCAAGCTTCCATTAAGTAATATACAAACTAGTATGATACAGTAATGGCCTCTAGGGCATAAACACTAACAGCTGAACCAACTCCAATCGCACGACAAGCTCGACGTCGCCACTGGCGCCGAGTGAGGAAGGCTGGGGGCAATTCCCCTTCCGGACTGACAACGCTGGCTCCAACGGTGGAAATCGATGCTGCTTTTCTAACTGGGAACAACTTTGAACCGCTTAGGAGAGTGCGCAAAAACTATTCGACGGCTGTGCTGAAGAGATCTCCTCCACCCGTGGAGAATGCTACAGAGAAGAAGCCGGAGCAGCCCCCTCAGCGGCTGTCTTCCAAAATTTACAAAGTCTAGCGACAGGTCCAGGAATCGGTGATTGACCAGGACTACTCTCGCCGACCAAAGAAGATTAAAGCTCGGCAAGAAAAGAGCCATCATGTGGTACCACAGAAGATGTCATCCGTCTGGGTGCCCACTGCAACGGCTCCCTCAACTTGAACCGCTCACAAGAGGAGGTCGGAGAAAGCCACTGTGACCGCAGCGAACAGCAAGAATGCTGAATCTAAACACCCCAAGTCTGGGGGCATGGTAACACATACCGTTTATATGGCTTCCGGAAAAGAGGAAAGCCGTGCTTCTACGGGTCATCGACCGCTTACCCGATCGATAACAAAGGCTGAGGAGCAACAGTAGCAAAAGAGGCCGCGGAACAGGCTGCACTCACCAGGCCGAAAGAAAATCCAGAGACCTCAGAGCAGCGTCAGGAACAATAAACTAATACTGAATTCCTCCGAAGAATGCTTGAGAGGAAAGAAAAAGAGGCCGCGGAACAGGCGGCCAATATAAAACGAATGGCTCTTTTGTTTCAAGACATGGCTGGGATGATGTTACAGCCGGAACCTCCAGCTGAAGACCTCCCGATCATCATTGAAGACGACAGAGGGGAGACATCAAACCTTCCTCCGGCTCTTTCAGCAGCCAAAGAGGAGACTATCTCCAAGGCCGCTCTGGATGATTACATCGCTCAGCAAATACGAGCTCATCAGGCAAGCGAAACGGCCGTGCAGATAGTTAAGACTGGACGACCCTATCCAGGCTGGTATGACCAAATAAGGTTGTCACGTCCCGAAAGTACGGAACATGACCGGCACTTAAACTACGAACGTCTCGAGGCGTACGTAATCTGAGTAAACCGAGAACCCAGAAATCCAAACCAAGAAAAGTAGTAGAGTGAAGGAAAACCAATTTAAAACAAATAGTTTCAATAGCATAAGCCGAATTATGCGGTTTTTTTAAAAACATCAAAAATTTACTGAAAATTTCGGCAGAGTCTCCTTTGTAAATACTGGCTCTCAAACGGGATACAACATGAATAGTATACGAAATCAATAAAAGGCATCCCCAAGCGGGAGCTAGCTCTTCGTCAATCGACGGTCACAACCACACAAGCAATATAATATACAACGCCAACGGCGAGAATCAAAAACTCAAAACCACAAGAAAACCACAGAAATATAACGCGCGACTCTAAGGTCGAAAGAATAACATCACCGGTCTCTATCTCAAAAGTAAATACATGTTTGGTTGATGGAACTTCTAGATACAACAGAGTAATAATATACAAGTTATATAATGGGGGGTACGATACAAGTAAACCCACCTACAAGCAATTCACCCGAAGGAAACTATGCCCGCAAGCCGTAGTGAAACCTGTACGGCAAACCTGTAAGAAAACTGGGGCACAACGGGGGTGAGTTGCCAACTCGTGAATAGAAAAACATCTACACACAGAAATCACATAAATAACGCAACCTAGGTCAATGATCATGATATATCCTCTAATATATGAATAACATGCAGCCTATAACAATGGCTAGGGTAATATTTAACCCGAGTGTGATCTCATGTGCCCGTGTCAGTGCCTCAGGTAGCCATATATCATATGAATGAGGTATGAATGCAGGAAAACAGAATACATGAAAATGAAGAAACTGTTTTCATAAATTAGTGAGATTTCCTTTGTATTTTTAAAATGAGGTATCATAAATGAAATCAGCATCAACAGTGTCTGGCATCGACACAAAACATAAATCTCAATGTCTCAAAACCTCAGGCTCCGGCTATCCGGACTGGCCTGTATCATCAAATCTCAGTACCTCAATATCTCGAAATCTCAATGTCTCAATCTCAATATCTAGGGCGCCGTCAGTCCAGACCGGCCCCTACCATCCATCTCAAGACCACGACGGTATCCTCCGGATATCCGACGCGTCGGGTAAAATCACCGGTAGGTAGTCTCCCCCTGCCAGGCTCATCGTCATCACCATGAGCTTCTTGCCCCGGGGTACCTTACCGGGCCCACCATGTACCCGAAACGGTTCATCCAACTCCTCGAATCGGGTCTCGAAATCCATCATCAAACTCATGGTGGACGACTCATACATCATGGGAAAACCGCATTTTTATTTAAAAAGAGAGAAGCAGTTTATATATGTTTTGCGGTTTTCCTCCAAATCCAGAGAATATCATGGAAATCCGAATCGTCAGTATCATGTAAAACCATGAATATAAGCATGAGAATGAATAACAGTATGCATGAAGCGACAAGTAATAACTACAATATCTAAGCTGGCATATAAGGTATGTACACTAATATTATGTCAAACTACTGGCTATCAAGCTAAGTTAAGCAATAATATTTTCTAAGGTGTACGTGACATGGCAATTACCGATGAAGATGTGTGTGAGCCGGCAAGTAGGTATATGTGGTATATACGCATCATCGGTAATGGTGCTGGTGTCCTAACAACATAATGTCAACAATGCAATATGAAATAACAATATAAATATGCGATGCGGGGCGAGCAACCAAAATGAGCGGGAGCTAAATATTAAACAATGGTGCCATTTGAAATAACACGAATCGCGGGGTTTTGAAAATAGGGGCTACGGTGGTTTTTAAGAAAGGATACGTCTTTTGAAATATCCGTAGATCTCTTGACCTATCTTTTAAAATACCCACGATCAGCTAGTTTTGAAATAGGTAGGGGTCTAATCTAACCTAACAACTACACTAAACTATACGGCTGAACTAACAATCTGAACTACAGGTAAGGAAACCGCCTATCATCTGAGTCGATACATATACATACATGTATACGTATAGTCGGTGATCCCGCCTCAATAATATCATATTCGATACCCTATCTATAATCAGGCATCCCAAATCAAGAGTGCGGATCAATCATCAAGATATAGCTCGTACGTAAATCCGTCGTACGGCATCCCCAAATCTGGGTACGGGTCAATATCACATTCATCATACTATTCACCTGGTATCCTCTTTATCAAATATCATGATCGGGGTACTAATCTACGTCTAGTACAATACTGATACCGCCTAAGTATGCATGCACGTGTGAGAAACACTACGTCAAGGACCCGCTACAACGTCATGTCGTATCTCAAATACGAACCCTGCTATATCACCAATCTCACGGCCTCAAATCAAATCTCATCGACTCATCTTAAATCCCAAGTACTATTCTCAAATCCGTATGTGAACACATAACAATAAAGAATCCCATGAGCACATATAAATAGGAATGTATGCAAGTATGTATGTGTGTATGTGTAGTGCAACACTACCCTAGGGTTCGCAGCACTAAAATAATCCAACACACCAATATCCATCCTAAACATTGTTATTAATCCCAAATAACATATAATAATTGTTAGAGTGTATACGCATCCGTATACACCACCACGGACTGCGGGGGTGCTATACGCCATCCACCCGACTTCTCCCCGTAGATATAAATCTACTCACCTGGTCCTCGCTCGCCGGTGCCGACGTCGCCACGCGCTTGCTTGTCGTCTCAAAGTCCACATGGGGGTACCTACATATCATAACGCACCGCATCGCATTAAAATCCGACTTATGACCAAAACGACACACGAATCCCACATAAGTCACAACCTATGGTTTCTTCCACAAATCAACCCAAAAACCCTCGACATCGGCATACAAACGCCAGACCATCGAGAAAAATCCAAATACACTCATTTGCACATTCACGAACACTAATTTATATATAAAATAGGTTAAAACTCACAAAAACCCCAAATTCACTTTAAAAGCCGTTTTTCCGAAAAACTAGCATGCAAGATTTCCCGTTTTAGTACAAAACTCGACGTTTTAACAATTCTAGCGGCCATAATACTTATTAAATAACTTAAATAAGTCATATAACCCATAACCACAATTTAATCTCATCAAACTATATACGAAAAAAAACTAGTTTGTAATTTTACCCAAATTTCAACCATTTTAGCAAAAATGCATAAACAACAATTTAGTTTGGATTTGCATGATCTAAAATATTAAAATACAATTTAAAATGTTAATAATACCATGGATACCCTAATTAGATTTTTAATCTCACTGTCTTTCATTAACCCGAAATTCTAGCTTACACTTGCTTAATTAGCAAAATTTTGAAATAACAATTTGCATCTAGCTACAAGATTTGGTTTTAGCATTCCAATAACATGTTAATCTCCTCATTAAAACCATAATTTAATGGTAGAAACCCTCATCATAATTCATCTCACCAATATATGTGATTTATAAAAATCTAGTTTACAAAATTGTACCATTAATACCATTTAAAAGTAACACTTAACCAATTAACAACTAGTTTGCAAAATCTAACAACTAGCCTAAATTTTACATACCCTAATAAGCCAAACTACATGTTGTGACCCCAAATGGTGAGGTAAAAACCCTAACTAGAATTTTAGAAATCCTTCTTATGAAGGTTAAACCTTGCAATAACAACCATAATTGACATCTAATTTAGATGAGTTAAAGTAATAACAAACAATTAACAAAAGAGTCAAAATTTTATACCTCAAGAACCATGGATCAAGCATATAACTTGACCTCCAAATTGAAATTTTTGCACCAAAATCCATGCTAGGTGGGCTAAGGGAAAATGGGTAGGAATTGGATTTGAGTTTTAACTTGAATTTTGATTGAAATTTGATGAATTTTGATGGAAAGAGATGGGAATTTTTTTTGGGGCTGAACAAGGGGAGCTCGGCCAGAATTTTTTGAGGTGGAGGAGAGAGAGAGTGAGGTTAGGAATAACAAGTAAGGAAAGTCCAAGTCAACACAAAGTCAAAAGTCCAAACTCATTTATCCATTTTCTTTTCTTTTCTTTCATTTCTTTTCTTTGAAATTCAAGTGGGGAAAAAGGTGGGGGCTGTTGAATTAAGCAAGGGGAGAAGTAAATGGGGTGTGTGAGTGTGGGTATGGGTGTGGGGTGATGGAAAATGATAAATACAATACCCCAAACATCCATTTACACTAAAAAAATCCTTTTTTCTTCAATAATTTCTAAACCGTTTTGGCAAACGACTTCGTTTCAAAAACTACATGATAAAATTTTAGTTAAAGTTTTATGATGCACAAAATTTGTTTCAACTCATTCCAATTTATAATTTTCCATAATTAAATATATTAGTGACGGCTTAAAATAGTAATAAAATAAATTTTTTTCAGAAAATTTGAAATTTCACCAGTGGCTCAATAAACACCAAATACTAGCAATTACATAGCTAGAATATGTTTATTTAATTTTTATAATAAGATATTTATATTTTGACTTTTTTATAGAAAACCCCCTTATTTTACCGATTTTCCGAAATTTCACCGAAACGATTTTCAAAACGTTACAATCTTCCCCCCTTAAAGAAATTCGGTCCCCGAATTTAAATTAAAACTCTCCCCAAATACTAAAACATCTAAGCAAAACCATCACGTCGTCGGGGCTCCGAAATCGTAAATACATAAAACAAATCGCAGCGCAGCGCATGCGCATGAAAAATGAGCATATAACTCAAGCGAAACTCCGTCAAGCATCCCGCAATCATCGGAGTCATGGGGAAGACATCAATGCCAAATCCAAAGCAAAACCAATATGATATAAAACTATACATGTAAATATCGAATCTATATATGTAAGTATCTGAAGGAAATGCATGCCAAATCTCTTTAATTCGCTGTGCAAAGCGTATAACACTGCACAGTGGCTGACATCTATCATAAGAAAATAACTATATACATATATACCTTTGTTTGAAATGTACGTTCCGCCGTTTTGGAAACAATTTAGAAGGGTCTCCTTGTTTTAAACATTTCGTGTCATATCAGACACGTAGGTAAATACAGAGGCTATAGCTCGCTTTTTGGAAATCCCTTCAATAACTATCAATGCATGCAAAATATATTCAGGTACTGTCCTCTGACTAGTCCTGCTCAGTACGAAAACACATAGCAATATCATAAAAACGTACTGCTCTATAAGAAAAAATCAATAGCAAAATACGCGTATGAATACTACGTGCGTCTGGTGCGCACGGAAATCAAAATCCATATATGTGCCATACATATGCACAGAAACAACATCTAAGTGCATCGGGTGTGCACGAAACATCTGTCGTAAGCAACATATGTGCCTGACAGCAAAATCAGGTGCATCTGACATGCACGAAAAAAAATCTCGATTTAGTGCATCTGGTGTGCACCAAAATCGCATCTCAAAACATGCGCTCAACATGCACGAAAACCTAAAACCAGGGGCATCCATCATGCACGAAATCATGAAATCCAATATCAAGCGCCGAACATGTGCAAAATCAAATCAGGTGCACAAGGTGCACAAAACAAATATCGAGTATCACAATCGAAATCGAAGTCCAGTGCATCTAAGTGCACAAAAGGTGTATCACTGCACTGCAAGCATATATAAACTATACAGAGTGCAGGAACTAAATCGTGAGCGTGCATACGCACAAAATCCACTCGAATGTCTAAAACCGTAAAATCACAAACATGTGAAACCCAAGAACGAAAACGATATCAAGTGCAACACTGTGCAAAGATCGTAAATCCTCAATCATCAAAATCAAATCATGCGAATAAATCACCCAAAACATCGAAATCAATAATGGCGGAATAGTACCGCTCAAGTGAATCCTCTAAGAATCTCGGGCCAACTGTCGTGGTCACTAGTGGGACGTCTCGTCGATGATCATGAACTCTGGCCTGCTGGTGTGCGTAACAATGACCACTCCTGGGTCAAGGTCTTCACTGTGAATTACCAATCTCTCGGTCCATTGGCTCATCGGCCCTGTCAGGTGTGCTAACGGAGATGATCCCGTTCTGGCACGTCTCTTGTCATCTCCCGGTCAATCATCGCGACCACTCGTAAGACAGCATATCACTGGCGTCGGCCTCTGGCTCTCCGAATGTACGTGACACATCTGATCCTGGGTGCAAGTATCATTGCAGCAGTGTCCGGAAAGGAATCCTGCTCACGGTCTCTTCCATGTCTCGTCTTTGCCAACTGTCCGGAAGTCATCGTCCTTTCCTATATCTGCATCTTGCTCTGGAACGGCTGCATACCCATCGGGACTCCTTCTGGAAGGTATATCCAGTACTCTGCCTCGGCATGCGCATCGCATCTCTGATGTCGGCGGAGGGGAACGTCATCATATCCAGATCTTGTACGAACCTCTTACTCCATTTTTCTCTAATGTCGTCTGCTTTGGACTCGTCTCGTCGCGGCTGCATGGACTGAGCTCCAACGGCTATCCTCATATCGGGAGTCTCCCAAGAAATGCATCTCACCACCTAGCATCCGAATTAAGTCGAGCCATCAGATCGAGTCGTCAAAACCTCATAATCCCCCAAGAGCTCAACATCTTGGGCACAGTTTAATAGTATCAAGTACATACCACAGCATCGGTGGTCCAGCCGTAGAAGGGCAAACCCAAGCATCACTAATGGCGCCGTAGAACTGCCGCAAACCCGAAGGTTCAAAGGCTTTCACATGGTCATTAAGTCGAGTTAGGGTTTCATTCTTCTAGAGGGTCCATAGAATTGCCTGCATGCCCTTCCGAATACTTTAAACTTGGAATAATAGGTTTCTGACATTCGATCGTCTCCGTCGACTCTCAACGTCTCCGCATGAAGTCGTCTCTAGCTGGAATCAATCTATCTGATGACCTCGCATCGGGGTAGGTGAACGATCCACATGTTCTAGTCATTCATCCTCGATGACTAGCGACCTTCTATCATCTCTTAGTACAACTCGTTCTGCACTAATTCCAGCATCTGGGGCAATATCTCGTCGTTCGCAGCAATAACTGGCTCGCTCGTCTGCACGCTGAACAGTGCCTCGACCATCATGAATAAGCAACACACCAACGGTCATCAAAATCTGGCTGGCCTCTGTCAGTGGCCCAATCCTCTGATACTGATCGGCAAGTCCGAGAAATCTCATAAAGGCGATCCGCCAAACGCTCGTGGCGCGGAAACTCAGTAAAAAGACACATCTCCGCAATCGTGTGTCGCCGGAATTTCTCGCTGGTCAGTTCTCGTTCATGACGAGCTCGTGCTGACCACAACTCTAGCTGTAGCTCTCCTTACCAGTAATCGTGGCAGCAAACCCATAACTGGTACTGATGAGGCTAGATCGGAATGTATATAATACTGAGCAAAGAAATGTACATCCTAAGGCTCCTTAAGTGGAGTAGCGTATCGTAAATATGCCGCGGAACATACCTACGGTACGTCACTCTACTTTAGTCACCTATTCCATCAACCAAGGGTCATCCTGTTAGTGTATATGCCCTAGGGGCCATTATTGTATCATACTAGTTTGTATATTACTTAATGGAAGCTTGGGATATTCACATGTATATAACAGTCTTGCTAAACATGATAGTATGCTACTTGGTTTTTCTATCTTAATATGTGAGTATACGTATTGATAGAGCTCTTTGGATCTTGCTTGACTACCAGCGTTGTGATGGCAGTCACACTAGTGGGGGCTGTGTAGTCTACAAGCACATCCTTATTCAGGTCCCTAGTCGTTGGATTATCGAGACAGGGCATCGATACTCCGGAGTAGACTAGTGTGTACGCTTCTCATCCCAGTTAGGGAGATGGTCTGTCCCACAGCCGTCAGTACGTCGTACTGGAGATAGTATGCAGATGCTCGTTAGGTTACGGGTACACCGGACAGAACTCACAGGGAACTGTTGGTTGGTTTTATACCAGTCGTCAGTGAACAGTTCCCAGGTGACATGAGTACAGCATACTCTGCAGACTTGACACTGCTACTTCGCCTCGAGTGTGTCCCACTGTTCTTTGATTGCTACCCTACCACGGCTCAAAGGAGTCGTGCAAACAGGTAGCAGTTGGGTGCAGTCCCGAGCACTTGGAGGCAGTGGCTGTTAGACAGGATTCGTCTCTCCCGGTATTGGGGGTTGATATCGCGCTGTGTCAGAGAGCCATTACGCAAAGTCCCTGGCCAGGGCAAGCGAGATTTGCCGGTAGGTTCCAGTAGTTTCTCAGGGTGTAATGGGCTTCGCTCCGACACGACTTATACAGCTATTAGGGGACTGACGCTTGCCGCCCCCCTAGGCCCGATATGCGATAGTCTTAGACGAACGGACCGGACTGTACGGAGATTGTCACATCAGACTCAGTAGGAGTTTGGATGGGTTTCCTCATCGGCCTTCTTATCGACATCTACCTGGGGACCGTTACGTACAGCTAGTGCCGCTTGCGGTCTGTGGTTAAACCCACTGCCAGCGTAGTAGTCGAGTCTCTAGAGTCCCACGCAGAGAGTTTCCCTACTCCAGGCGAAACGATATAGAGGTCGTATGGTTTTACGACAAGGGTTCGGACGCATACGTGTGTTTTCGCACGTACGACTTTCGGACAGTTTTTACTAGTCGGCTTTGGTTTAAGCCAGTTACTAGTATCCGGTTATTGCATTTATACAGTCTAAAGTTTTTCCGTGTTTTCACGGATAGAAGGGGCGTTCTCGTAATTGCGTGAGAAGCTTCTAGAAGATGGTTACTAAGGAGGTTTAGGTGGCATATGCATTGAATGAGATTAGTGAGTCATATGGATGATTCATCCATGTCATTAATGCTTCATAATTGCTTAATGACTCATGGAGATGAATCACCACAAGATATTTATCAAGCATGGTTGTAAATCTTTTTCTTTTCTTTTCTTGATAAATTAAATGCTTGATATATATTATGATAACTCATTTTCTCTTCTCATTATTATGTTCATCTTCTCTCTCCTCAAGCTCTCTCTCTTCAAACCCTAATCCTCCCCTCTCATGTGTTGAGTACAATGATTAGTTAGACTACTTAATCCATAACCATACTCTATTTCATCTAGGTACTTTGATTAGCACTTAAAGATACCTAGTTGCCTCAAGTTTAGAGGCAAAGCTTGGAGTTTAGCTCGCGTGGTGGATCGTCTACTACTTGTGGAAGGCCGAGGAGGAGGTGGAGTTCGTAAAGACGAAGGACATGGTTCTTTATGTATAATCCCTTTACATAGTAGTTGTTAACAACTATGTTTGATGTTAGTTATCGTTTAGCTTCGATTCATGCGGTTAGTCGATGTTTAGCATATTAACAAGATCGTTTTTCATATTTCCGCCTCCCCGCAAGTTGTGGGGTGTTGTACATCGACTTACAGTGGTATCAGAGCCTCGCTAAACAATAAATAACTCACTTGCAAAATTGTATGAATTTCGAACGGAAAAAACGAAACCGGAAAACCCCGATATCATAAGTTTCTGTCGATATTTAAATGAAGTCCAAAAATTTTTCAGGGTGGTTCAGAAAGCTCTAAATGACAGTAGTAGAACACCCAAGAAAATTAGGCCCATGAATCGGCTAAAGCGCCGCGGAACCGCGGTGGATCCTACCGATCCGCCGTGCTTCCGCCGCCGAGTTGCGGATTCATGAACCCAATTTTCCTGTGTTGGTTCTCTGTGATATTTGGTATTATCTGGAATTTTTTATTTTTGCTCAGGTTTCAGATTTACAGAGAAGTATTGGAGCAAAATTAAATGTGTTTAATCGATCGAAATTATACGGTATTTGCTTGTTGGATTATATCTGTGTTTGTATAATGTGTTCGTAAACCTCCCCTAACTGCTAGTATGTCGGTTGGCAGGGGGTTGCACATTTTTGTAATGGATTTTATCTGTTTGTGTATATGAACTGTGTTGGACTATTGTGATGTATAGCCGGGGTTATGTGATGGGTTATTATTTAATTCATTTGATATAAATGTAATTTGTTGTAATATTATTTTGCGGGGCACATCCAGGTTGCGGTTGTAGCCACCGTTGTATTATTTCATTTTACTATTTTTGCTCCTAGGACAGACCCAAGGTGGGGTGCACAAACTGCCGGGCGGGTAGTTTGCCGTACCCGTTGGGGTCTTGGGTGGGGTAATGGCTATTCATCACAACTGTGTAATCCGTCTTTTGTTGCAGGCTCAAAACAAACACGGATTGCTTACAAATCCAATAAAGTTCATCTGTGATCTGGAATGCCTATTATTGCGTCTGACAAATGTACAATATCTATATATGATAGCTATTTAGATGTCACTTATGTTTTACACCCGCGCTAGCCCAGCCCCCGCTCTGTCGTTAGTTAAGTAACCTAACGGGTGATGACGGGACCCCGTGGCGAATGCAGATGGCATAAGAGGACGTTGTATTTTCGTTGTTTTCTGCAATGATAGGTTAATGATGGGACGCATTATTTATAATGCAAAGAAAATAAACCAAAAGTTTAATCGTTGGAACAATTTAAAAGAAACCACTCGGTTAATATTAAAAACAGATATTTTTAAATGCGGAGCTTTAACCACTCCTTTTAAAAGCTATCAGGTTCCTTCGGTTATATCAAGTTCACTACGGTCACGGTTTCGCCAAAACCATTCGTAGCCCTCCGTCATTTCATTTGGGTATTCAGTACTATTCAAGCTATGCATTTTGGCCAAAGTCAAGGCATAGTGTTTGGTTGATGCTGGGTTTTCATTTGTAGCATAAGATAGATGAGTTGGTTTGGGACAGTCGTATTATCATTTGACCAAAGTCAGGGGTATATATGGATGGGTTCAAATTGACAAGATAATGATGGGTAGAACTTGACATGTGATTTTGACATTTTGACCAAAGCCAAGGTCATAAGAGCATGGGGCAAAAACTTATATCGGGAATTTCTAAAAAAACTGAAATTTGCAAAGAGATGCATACCATTTGGAGTTTGATGAATGTTGGTAGCATTCCTTCAACATTATCATACGATGATATTTGGATCCCGATCCTACTGTGAGTATATGCTACTTATCAGGAGATTCGTCACTTAACAATCAATGCTATAAACCAAGTAGGTGTCAGCGGGGTTACGCCCCCAGAGAAAAGAGGTTATTTAATTAAGGAACTTCGCGAAAGCGTTGGAAAACCTCCCTCGAAGTATCGACACTAGCCTGGCTGAACGGTTAAGTAAGTATTGTACAGTGAGAATAGTCCTGGCTAATTCTTCTTTTATGGTTTGAGGAAGGATTCGAGAAACAGTGGGAGCCATCAAGTTTAGATAAACTAAAAACCACTCTAAGCTTGCAAGAGCATCATGCTAAAGAGTTTTCTTCTCTCTCTCCTATTTGCAGCGACCCTGAAAATGACTGGACTTAAGTTACTTTTAGAGAAAAATATACTGACAGGGCCAAACTATAAAGATTGGCTGCGGAATGTCAAAATGGCTTTGACCTATGACAAATTGGGGTACGTCCTCACCGCTACGGTACCTGCTGTCCCTGGTACCAAATCCAGTAATGCGGATAAGGAAATCCGCAAAACCTGGGATTTAGATTGTAAGTCCGCGACAGCGCTCCGGCCGTCTAACAGACGCCGATATGCGGAACAAAACTTTTACGACTGGCGCTATCGCGTACTATATCCCGGATCGTCCATTAAAGCTAAACTAACAAATTGTAAAGAGGGTAGAATTGTTATACCGAATGATCC
The DNA here is from genome assembly GCA_030015575.1 of Agapanthus africanus. NCBI lineage: Eukaryota > Viridiplantae > Streptophyta > Magnoliopsida > Asparagales > Amaryllidaceae > Agapanthus > Agapanthus africanus. The sequence goes on from JASDDO010000026.1 coordinate 462,990,676, forward strand.
GAGTCCTTCGGTCTTCAACCATCATCCCACGCTATGTTGCAACTGATCCGAACTTGCTTGATCTCCGTTCTCATCGTCCAGGTGGCACCACGTCGACGGATCTTTAAACGGGCTCCCGCCTCTGAACCGAGGCAACTCGATCGTCAAGTTTGCTAAAAGAGACGACCAAGATGAAGTAGAAAATGAGTAGAATACTTTGTCTCGTTACGTCCAAGACTATGGACGAACGGTTAAAAGAAGTTGCCATTTGAAATCGGGTGAATGGAAATTGAACTATATGAAATTTCCATACACTAAACTATCATAATCTTTTGCAAATGAAATCAAATGAACAACCCATGCCTCACAAAGAGGGGCCGGCCACTACTAATAGAAGAGGGAGGTGAGTGTAGGAGCTTCAAGTGGTGACCATTAGCTTTCATCCTTATCATAACCATTAAAGCAAGAATGACTCACTAATAAGCATTAAATGAAAACCAATGAAAATAAACCTAGTCATCCTCCATCATTAATGAACCATTAATGACACTAATGAGTCACAAGCCTAATCATCACTTCTAGAACCTTCTAGAAGCATGACTCACTCAGAAGACGAAAAGAAAAATCCGTATTTAACCGAATGTCAAAATACGGCTGATAGAAAACTGGAAACTGGCAACTTCCAAAAACCATCCCGAAACGAATTTCAGGATAACCCCGTAACGGTATAAACATACCCGCATTTGTATTACGACCGAATACAAATGCAACTGAGACAAAGATATTATATCTACACTGTATAATACTGGGTTCCGGCTTAAACCAAAGCCTACCAGTATTATCTGCCCGAAAACTGACACGTGCGAAAATGCACGTGCATTTTCCGAACCTTGCCATAAACCCATACGGCCTCTACAACGTTTCGCCCGAACTTGGGAAAGTGTCTGTGGGGGACTCTAATGACTCATCAGTACACTGGCACTGGGTATAACCCCTAGCACGTCAGAGGTACTAACTGTACGTGACGTTTTGCCTATGTATTGATTGGAAGGGAAGCTGACGAGCGAACTCATCTATAAACCCTACTGAGCCTGACAATGACAATAACCGTACAGTCCGGAACATTCGTCTATGAGCATCGCATATTAGGCCTAAGGGGTCGGTAAACGTCAGACCCCCAATAGCTGCATAAGTCGTGTCAGAGAGTAGCCCAGAACACCCTGAGATTCTGCTGGTATACCTACCAGTATATCTCGATTACCCTGGCCAGGGATTTCGTGTAATGGCTCTCCTAAACACAGCGCGATCTCACCCCCAATACCGGGAGAGACGAATCCCCGAAGATCCGCTCACTTGCCTCCAATGTGGCTCGGGACTGTACCCAAAATATACCTGTTTGCACGACTCCTTTGACCCGTGGTAGGGTATAAATCAAAGCACAGTGGGAACTCACACGAGACAAATGACGACCTCAGGTCAATGAACTAACCTGTACACATGTCACCAGGGAACTGCTATCTGACGATATGTATAATACCAACTAGCATGTTCCCGACGAGTCCTGTCCGGTGTACTCATAACCCAATGAGCACCTGTATACATCTTAGGTGATCCAACTGACACCAGTGGCTTGTGAGACCGGCCACCGCCCCTCGTCGGGGTCTCGACTGTATACACTAGTCTACTCTGGAGTATCGATGCCCTATCTCGAAACTCCCACGACTAGGAACTCTTTTAAGGATGTGCTTATAGACCCCAGCTCCCACATATATGATCTCCATCATACTGCTGGTAGTCAAACAACAATCCTATGGGCTCTATCATGATGATAAAGACAAACCAGATAGCATACTATCATCTCGAGTAAGACTGTTTTATCGGTATAGGTCCTCCCTCAATCATTGCAATCACGTACCTGCGATCCAATAATTGACTTAGAGGGCACTATATCCAACATAGATTGCGCGAAAGCCAAGTGCATCATGCTTGCCTCGATGAACAATGAACATCAGAGGAGGCACGAGGATATGGAACTAGATGGCATATTTCTCCATACAAAGGAACTTTATGGAGAGCAATCTCGTATAGTAAGATACGAGACCTCTAAGAACTTGTTTCGAGCGAGGTTGGCTGTCGGGTCATCGATAGGAGAACATGTCCTAAAGATGATCGGCTATATTGAAGAGCTCGCAGTCCTTGGGACGACTTTGGATAATGAGCTCTATACAGACCTTATTCTCCAGTCCCTTCCTCACACTTACGCCCAGTTTATCCTGAACTTCAACATTCAAAGAAAAGAAGTTGAACTTCCGGAACTCCTGAACATGTTAAGGAGTGCAGAGGGCACCTTGCAGAAGACAAGGGAAACACCCGCTATATTTGTTGGCGGTGCATCTTCTTCCGGGTCCAAGGCTAGGGCCAAAGGAAGGAAGAAGAATGCCGCCACCAAACCTAGAGGAGGTGTTAGTAAGGTGGGAGGGAAGGGAAAGAAAAAGTTTGCGGTACCGGTAGTGGGCCAGGATGAGTGCTTCCATTGTCACAGGAAAGGGCACTGGAAGAAAGATTGCAAGGCGTGGAACGCCAAGAACCAGGAACCGAAGCAAGCTGTGGCTTCGACTTCAGGTGTGTTTGTAATTGAGAATTGTCTGTCAATTAACTCTACTTCCTGGGTATTAGATACCGGATCAGGATCTCATATTTGCAATTCATTGCAGGCACTGAGAAACCGTAGAGTGCTGAAGGAAGGTGATATGACCCTAAAGGTTGCTAACGGAGCTAGCGTGGGAGCTGCGTCCGTCGGGGATTATCACCTAGGATTGACGAGTGGACACATTTTGGTTTTACATAACTGTTTTTTTGTACCAAGCTTAACGTGTAATATCATATCAGTTTCCTTGTTATCAAATAAAGGTTATGATTTCACGTTTGTAAGAGATGTTTTTAACATCCACCTTAATCATGGTTTGATTGGGTCCGGTACACTAAATAACGGTATATATGTTTTACGCCAACTCCAAATTTTCAATGTCCAGAACACACTAAAAAGAAAGTCTCCAGATTTAAATAAAGCTTTCTTATGGCATTGTAGACTGGGTCACATCAATGAGAGAAGGTTGACTAAATTGCATAGAGAAGGATATTTGGACTCGTTCGAATATCAAACTTATGACACTTGTCAATCTTGTCTCAAAGGAAAGATGACAAAGACTCCATTTACTGGACATGGAGTAAGAGCGAGCGAGCTCTTAGGACTCATACACAGCGATGTATGTGGTCCAATGTCTACGCATGCAAGAGGTGGTTTTTCCTATTTCATTACTTTCACGGATGATTACTCAAGATACGGATTTATTTATCTGATGAAACATAAATCCGAGGCTTTTGAGAAATTTCAAGAGTATAAGAATGAAGTAGAAAACCAAACCGGCAAAAGTATCAAGACACTTAGATCTGATCGAGGTGGTGAATACTTGAGTGCCGAGTTCCTAGGTTACCTAAAAGAGAAAGGAATTCTTTCTCAGCTTACTCCTCCATACACTACACAGCATAATGGTGTATCGGAGAGACGGAATCGAACCCTATTGGATATGGTACGATCCATGATGAGTAATGCTGAGTTACCGCGATCTTTCTGTGGTTATGCGTTAGAACTGTAGGGTTCCTAGGCACACTAGTGAGGTCTCCCAAGCCATCAACCATGGCATTTTCAAAAATTATGGTGCCTACAAACCCTAAACTACGGATCGATAACTAGATTTCTAGGCGAACAAGCTAACTAGTTAACACTTAACTAAAAGATACGGAAATACAACCTTTGTAGATCCGGTGCTCCACCTCCACGGCTCCGCAACGAGGTCCTCTCCGCTGTCCAAATAAAATCCGGGCTCTAGGATCGGCTTCGTCGGAGAATGGGCAAGCTAGGTCGTCGATGTCCATGCCGAAGATGATCTACGTCGAAGCATCGCAAGATCAAGCTCTCACTTCACCAAGTCATGAAACTTGTGAAGAAAACACACTCTACTATTTGGCAAGAGGTAGAGGATGAAGAAATAGGAAGTGGGTAGACTTTAGTTTTGGATTTCTCACTCATTTCCATCACTTGCCATTGATGGGGCAAGCTTTCTTCACTTGAAGAAAATGGAAGAAGATGAAGGAAAATGTTATGATAAGTTAATAGAAAAAGAAAAGAAAATGAATTCTTATCATAAAATTAACCATGGTCAAGTGTAGAGAATGAATCATGGTTAGTGGGAATGGTTAGGGTTAAGAATGAGATAAGGATGGTTGACTTGAACAAAGCTTCATGAAGCTTCAACTAAACTCCAAATTAAGCCACCATTCTTTTCTCCTCTTTTCCAAAATGAATAAACAAATAAATAAATGAATAAATAAAGGAAATGAAACCCTAACCATTCTTTTAACCATGGTTTAATTCTTTGCACTTAACCAAGTAATCATGTATCATCAAACATGATACAATCAAGTGCACAAAATCATATCGCATATGTAATGCGCACAATCCGAGTGAGAAAATCCATCTTAAGTAAACCGGTACTAGTTGATGCAAAGTAATATATCAAATATATAAATATGCATTAAATCATTAAATCAACACTTGATTCAATGACCCGGTTATGTTGCACACAACCGACTAGTATACAATATATCGGCTTATCGAATCAACGCTTGAATCGATAACTAGGTTATATCGCATACAACCATTCGATATATTTATCACGAGAATAGAATACGGTATCACATACACGCATTATTCTCGGTCCCGCACATATCTCATATGCGCTCCTATTTCGTTTCGCTTGAGCCAGGAAACCTCTGTGTAGGACTCTAAAGACTCGTCAATACGCCGGCAGCGGATGATGATCATATCAAACATCCACAAGCCGCAAGCGGTCTGCTAAACGTAACGGCCACCCGGGTATTGAGCGATCTGAAGATCGACGAGCAAGCCCGCTCACACTCCAGTGAATCCGACCAGTAACACTACCGTACAGTCCGGTCTGATCGTCTGATATGTCGCATATCTCGCCTAGGGGTGGTAAACGTCAGACCCCAATAGCTCAATAAGTCGTGTCGATATGAGGTCTATAACTGTTCGAGAAACTACTGGTAACACTTACCAGTAAATCTCAGCAACCCTGGCCAGGGATTTCCTGTTATAGCCAATCGAACACAGCGCAACATCAACCCCCATATACCGGGAGAGATGAATCCCCTCCTATCGCTCATTGCCTCCATGTGACTCGGGACTGTACCCAAAAACCACCGTTTTGCATGCCCTCTTGGACGTGGTAAGATGGAAATCAAAGCACAGTGGGAACCACACAAGACTCTATGACGATCTCGGGTCAACAGACTACTCTGTACCAGTGTCACCAGAGAACTGCCATCTGACGTGAGGTATAATACCATCTGGGAGTTCTCGGCGAGTCCGTCCAGTGTACCCAGTCTCTACTGAGCACCCGCATATCATCTCTGATGTCAAACACCGATGGATATGGGATCATCCATCGCCCATCTGTATGGGTCGAAAAGGTATACGCTAGTCTACTCTGGTATATCGATGCCCCGTCTCGATACACCCACGACTAGGGACTTTGAAGGATGTACTTATGGACTACCATGTCCCCACTAGTATGATCCGCATCATAGTCCAGGTAGTCAAGTACAGATCCTAAGGGCTTTACCAACATGTAACAGAGAGACAATCAGTATACACGTTAAGGTAAAGATCAACCAGATAGCATACTATCATGTCGAGCAAGAAAGTCCTCCCTATATATGTCCCAGCATCCACTACAATATACATCCTATGTACAGTAATGGCCTCTAGGGCATACATATAACTAACAATCTCCCACTTGCACTAGGGCCATCTGTAGCAGTGGTTGCAGTATCTCATACTCAACCATCCCATGAAAGTCTCTCTCTGGGAACAGGCCTTTGTGAGTGGATTCGCTGTGTTGTCCTCTGAGTCTACTCTCCAAACCTCGATCTGCCTGGAGATCAACCATCTCCATGATCAGGTGATACTGCCTTAGAATATGTCTGGATCACTGATGGGACCGGCGTTCCTCGGCATGAGCCACAACTCCATTGTCTCACAATGGTAGGAACGTAGTTCATCTCATGAACTGATATACACTCAAACATCCTCTTTGGTAGCATCTTAAGTAGCGATGTATCCTGCCTTTATCATCTAGTATGTCACGGTATCTAGCTTGGAACTCTTCCAACATACCGTCCCTTTACTGAGGGTAAAGACAATGCCTGCGACTGACATTCAGTCGTCTTTATCACCCTGGAACACTTCCAGTGATTCTCCTCAGGATCGATTGACACCATCTCACTACATCTAGTGAGTATCCTAACATCCATTTAGATCTATCTCATAGATCCAAAATCCAGGATTTAGTAGGTATCACTTTGATCCTATATGGAGAATCATTGTGATAAGCGGAGATTGATCGATCGTAGCATAAGAAACTCCTTTCTTATCAAGAGTATGTCATCCACGTACTCTACGAGGATCGTCACCATACTCCCTACTACCTTTTTGTTTATACAAGGTTCATCTACCATTTTGATGATGTCAAACTCTTTGACCGCTTCATCAAAACAGATGTTCCAACTCCGCGATGCCTGCTTTATCAGATAAAACATCTTGCACACGTTTCCGCTGCTCCCACTGTTTACGAAGCCCTCTGGCTGTGTACTTATAGACGCACTCTTCTAAATCATCATTTAGAAAAGCAGTCAAGACACCCAACCACCAGAGATCGTAGTCATGGTATGCAGCCGTGGTAAGTAGGATCTGGATGGACTTAAGCATAGCCACTTGAAAAGGTTTCATCATTATCCACGCCTGGTCGATGACGAAAAGCTTTAACAAGTCTAGCTTTGAAAGTCTCAACTTTTCCATCTACACCAAGTAATCTTCTCAAGATATACTTGCTCCTGATGGGGATTTAACCCTTCAGATATTGCAACTAAAGTCCATACTTTGTTGGTGTATAGGGATTCCATCTCAGATCGCTAAACATCCAGCCATTCTTACAGAGTCTTACTCTCGATGGCCAGCTCGAAACTAGTTGGGTCATCATCTCATGATGTAATCCTTGCTCCCACTGTCATAGAGAAACTGAAGTATCTCTCAGGTGGGTGAGGAACCCTACTAGATCGGCGGAGAGGCTGAGGTTCGTTGGAATCTACTGAATCCTTTGGTTTTATCAAATCATCGGCTGCAAATTGTATAGCTGGAACCTTTCCAGTTGTACATTACAGACCTTGCCTTGAGCTTGTCCGGATTTTGCTTTCAGACATAGGTCGGACAACCCCAAATCTTAACTAACTTAAGATATGGGCTCTTCCCTTTCCATATCATATATGAAGTGGTAGGCTACTGATTTGATTCGAACCCTATTCAATAGGTATGCAGCTTCTCAAGCGCATATTTCCCAAAAGGAAATAGGTAACTCAGAAGTACTCATCATAGAGCACACCATATCAAATAAGGTGTATCTGCTCCGCCCTGATATACCATCGTGCTATGGTCTATTCAGAGGAGTAATGCTGAGAGAGAATCTCATTCTCCTTTAGAATCGTCCAGAATTTCTGTGCTCAAGTATTCTCCTCCTTGATCACATCAAAGGACATAATACTTATACCCACATTTTGGTTCTCTACTTCTAACTTATATTCTGTGAATATCTCAAAAGGTTCGGACTCATTTTTCAGCAGGAACATATGACTGAATCTTGAGAGATTATCAGAGAACGTAATGAAGTATAAAGAACCAGTCCTGGCATGTGTAGACAGGGGACCTACATACATCAACATGTATCATCCCAAGAGTTTACTAACTCTTTCTCTGTTTCCAGTAAACGGAGCTATGGTCATCTTATCTTTGTGACATGACTGGCGAGTTTCACAAGATGTAAATTCAAACTGATTTAAATATGCATCTATATGTAACTCTAGCTAGTCGGGTCACATTGATATGACCTAGTCTACGATGCCTCAAGAAGGATCCGTTCATTTCTGAACTCTTCCTCTTGTGTGTGTTCCATATACTAAGAACTGTAGTTTGATTTAGAACATTAATGCTTTTAGATAACGTGCCTGAACCGATCAACTTTTGATATAGGAAATGTTCAAAACATTATCCAACAATACAAAATTATATCGTTTCTTTACTAATAAAGAGACAGATATGATTTTGTATATCAGGTTCGGTATCTAATATCATTCGTTCAGAATCAATATATTGTAATACAGGGTGACAGTGACCAACAGACTTGGCTGCAACACTTGCCCCGTTTTCTGCCTCATGAAACTTATCACCCGTTCTCAGTTCTCTACCTTTCTGTAGCCCTATGTAACAGATTACATATCTGGGATCCTGATCCGGTATCACATACCCAGGACGTAAAGGATACTGAGAAACAGTTCTGTATAATGAACACACCCGAAGATGATGCATCAGCATGCACTGTCTTCGTTTGGGCGGCACGGGAATTCTGGTAATCACCAATTTCCTGCTCTGTCTTATAACAATTATAAGGTGGAGCGGGACCAACGTTCCCCAGCTCAGTATAACAAGCGGGTTCGGTCAATAATCCGTTTTATTATCTTGATTAAGGCGTGATATGGTCGCTACCTGGAGAGAGAGAGAAGAAAACACTCAGCGTGCGCTCTGTCAAGAATAGATTGGTTATTATTTTATCTAATCAGGATGGCTCCCACTGCTTTTTATCAAATCTTCCTTCAAACCCTAAAAGGAAAGACTAGCCGGGATTAATTACACACTACAAGTTCGCCAATCTTTCAGCCAGGCCAGTGTCGGTACTTTGAGGGAGGTCCCCCGTGCTTTCGCACGAACCTAATTAATGTAAACCTCGTTTTCCCAGAGACGTAACCCCGTTGACACCTTTCTAGACACCTACTTGATCGGCTAATTGTAATGTATAAAACTCTCCCAGGAGTAACACTTACTCGCAGCGGGTATCGGGATCCAACTATCTCATAGAAGGTATGCAATCTCATTGCAAATTTCAACACTTGAAATTCCCGATAATATTTTGCCCCTAGCTCGCTATGACCTTGACGAATGCCAAACAACCCATAGTCCACTAGTCAAGTTCAATCCGTACATTACTTGATCGAATTAAACCCACCCGCACGACCCTTGACGAATGCCAAACAACGCCGTACGAATACCCTAATCCAATCTGCATCATATGCATAAGCAGATAAATACTAGTTAGCTACCGCACACTACGCCTTGACGAATGCCAAACTACCGTAGCACGAATACTAACTAGTACTTATCTGTAATGACGGAGGGCTACGACAGGTTTTTCTGAAAACCTATTGCGTAAAGAACTTGATATCGTTGTAGGATCGAATGAATTTTGAAATGGAGTGCTTTTGAGGCTTTTCTAGTTTTGCTAAAGGAGTCACTCCCGGTGAAGGGATCGTCGGTCCTTTCCTCGTCGAATGAGGTGCGGGATATATCATATATATCACTGTGCAAAGCAAAAACACTTAAAAGCAATCAAAAGACAAACCGAGTGTGTAGCATCTGCCAGTTATTGCTAAAGGAGTCATTCCCGGTGAAGGGATCTCGGTCCTTTCCTCGTCGGATGAGGTGCAGGATATATCACATATACCGCTGTGCAAAGCAAGAACTGTAGCTACCTGTTTTATTTTGAAATTCGATTCTACAACATCTTAGGTTTCTTTTATTTCATTAATCATATTAATGAAGTCCCATCATTTAAGTACCTAAACATCACAGATAAATACGACGTACACTTATGCCATCCGCATTCGCCTTGATGTCCCCTCGTGCACCGTTAGGTTAGGTAACTAACGGCAGAGCGGGGCAGGGCTAGCGCGGGTGTAAAACATAAGTAACGTCTATATAATATATCATATATACTATATACTGTATCTATCACAGAACATCACATGATCACATCATAGATATCGCAGCAGAAGAATCATATGAAATATTGGATATACTAGGACGTCCGTGTTTTCAATACGAGCCAGTATAAAACACGGATTCCACGGTCGTGATGAATAGCCAAACCCACACCCCTAGACCCCTACGAGAGCGGCAAGCAACCCTACCAATTCTAGGGTTAGGAGACCCGGACACGACTCCTCGAGTTGGTCTCCCACTGGACTCCAGAACCCGGTTACTTGTGCCCTCCTCCTTGGGTCTATCCTAGTGCGGAAAAGTAAATAATATACAAACGGTGACTACTTCCGCAACCTGGAAGTGCCCTAATAAAAGAATATTACATACAAGTTTTTACATGAATGAAAATGAAAAACACTCATCTCACATAAAAACCCCCGGCTACTCAAACACGACGATCCAATATAACATATCCAGCAACACATAACATCACATGTCATCAGCGTAAGTAAATATGTCCATCCCAATTGTCGTTGACATATAGCAACGAAACCGGCGATATCACATATTACACTTACGGTCACAGAAAAGAAAGTGTAAAACTACAACAGTTGGAATCCGCAACCACCTCAGACATCGTATGCCTGACCCAATGAATACCTTAGACATCACATGCCTAACAATTATAAACCCCGCATTTTAGTCTCATTATCGAAAACACTTTTCAATACCAAGTCGGGCAATTCAACAGGATTCCCGACATCCTGATCGAATGCTCGTCGCAAACTTCAGTAGACGGCCACACCCCCGATACCGTCGACGAAGTGCACCAAGGCGGAACACCGCTACCGCTAGCACCCGAACGGATGCTTTCGGCGACGGGGTTCTCCTACAGTCACTTGGTCGGGGCTATGGAGCGAGGCTGTCTATTAAGTTTACCCGGCGAGTATCCGCGTACGCTACGTGATTGCGACGGACTTTTGATCACATCAAAATTCCGTGGCAACCGATCAAGTGAGACTAAAGTGCTACGTTTATAACATTCATTCAGTTATCTCATAACTGTTTGTGAATTCCAATTATTGTATCCCATTCCAGATAAACAGAAAATGTTAAACTTTTCGATCGAACAATCGAACACCCAACCTTTCCCGATACAGATCAACACATGAAATAAGTCTAACAACATTCAGTTCGTACCTCAGTACCAACGGTCCAGCCGTAGAAGGGTCAAGCCAACGCCTCACATGTGGCACGCCGTACTGCCCCAAACCCGAAGGTTCAAAGGGCAGTTCAAGAGGGTCACATAATCGAGTTAAGGTTTGTGTCTTCTAGAGGGACCATCGCGTTACTTGCACTACTTAGAACGTCGTTAAACTACGGAAAAATCCAACACTTGGAAATTTCCCGACAGGGGAAAAATTGGGTATTTATATCCGGTCGAACTTTTTAACATATTCTAAAATTTATCCGGAAAGCCACACCGACAAAATTTGATACCCCGATCGAAACACCGAATCCCCAAAATAACTGCAGAAAATTCAACTCTGGAATAAATATTAAAAATTCCCAGAAAAACCAGCATTAATAATTATGAGATACTGTGTAAATATTACTAAATAAAATGGCCGTACCGCCGCGCAACCGCCGCACGAGGCTAGCTCGTGACGCGGAAGCGCGGCAATATGAAGGAATTATGGGCACGAATTTCACAGTATATCATATATTAACCTGCTTATTTTTCTGAATATTTTTAATGTGGAAAAAGACCAGATTTTAAAAATTGGACAGAGAGCATGTTTGAATCGGGGTTTCGGGTTCGTTCGGACTTCAATTTCCTTCTAGACTTCGCCTAAGGCTCTAGCTAGGCTCTGATACCACTGTAGGGTTCCTAGGCACACTAGTGAGGTCTCCCAAGCCATCAACCATGGCATTTTCAAAAATTATGGTGCCTACAAACCCTAAACTACGGATCGATAACTAGATTTCTAGGCGAACAAGCTAACTAGTTAACACTTAACTAAAAGATACGGAAATACAACCTTTGTAGATCCGGTGCTCCACCTCCACGGCTCCGCAACGAGGTCCTCTCCGCTGTACAAATAAAATCCGGGCTCTAGGATCGGCTTCGTCGGAGAATGGGCAAGCTAGGTCGTCGATGTCCATGCCGAAGATGATCTACGTCGAAGCATCGCAAGATCAAGCTCTCACTTCACCAAGTCATGAAACTTGTGAAGAAAACACACTCTACTACTTGGCAAGAGGTAGAGGATGAAGAAATAGGAAGTGGGTAGACTTTAGTTTTGGATTTCTCACTCATTTCCATCACTTGCCATTGATGGGGCAAGCTTTCTTCACTTGAAGAAAATGGAAGAAGATGAAGGAAAATGTTATGATAAGTTAATAGAAAAAGAAAAGAAAATGAATTCTTATCATAAAATTAACCATGGTCAAGTGTAGAGAATGAATCATGGTTAGTGGGAATGGTTAGGGTTAAGGATGAGATAAGGATGGTTGACTTGAACAAAGCTTCATGAAGCTTCAACTAAACTCCAAATTAAGCCACCATTCTTTTCTCCTCTTTTCCAAAATGAATAAACAAATAAATAAATGAATAAATAAAGGAAATGAAACCCTAACCATTCTTTTAACCATGGTTTAATTCTTTGCACTTAACCAAGTAATCATGTATCATCAAACATGATACAATCAAGTGCACAAAATCATATCGCATATGTAATGCGCACAATCCGAGTGAGAAAATCCATCTTAAGTAAACCGGTACTAGTTGATGCAAAGTAATATATCAAATATATAAATATGCATTAAATCATTAAATCAACACTTGATTCAATGACCCGGTTATGTTGCACACAACCGACTAGTATATAATATATCGGCTTATCGAATCAACGCTTGAATCGATAACTAGGTTATATCGCATACAACCATTCGATATATTTATCGCGAGAATAGAATACGGTATCACATACACGCATTATTCTCGGTCCCGCACATATCTCATATGCGCTCCTATTTCGTTTCGCTTGAGCCAGGAAACCTCTGTGTAGGACTCTAAAGACTCGTCAATACGCCGGCAGCGGATGATGATCATATCAAACATCCACAAGCCGCAAGCGGTCTGCTAAACGTAACGGCCACCCGGGTATTGAGCGATCTGAAGATCGACGAGCAAGCCCGCTCACACTCCAGTGAATCCGACCTGTAACACTACCGTACAGTCCGGTCCGATCGTCTGATATGTCGCATATCTCGCCTAAGGGTGGTAAACGTCAGACCCCAATAGCTCAATAAGTCGTGTCGATATGAGGTCTATAACTGTTCGAGAAACTACTGGTAACACTTACCAGTAAATCTCAGCAACCCTGGCCAGGGATTTCCTGTTATAGCCAATCGAACACAGCGCAACATCAATCCCCATATACCGGGAGAGACGAATCCCCTCCTATCGCTCATTGCCTCAATGTGACTCGGGACTGTACCCAAAAACCACCGTTTTGCACGCCCTCTTGGACGTGGTAAGATGGAAATCAAAGCACAGTGGGAACCACACAAGACTCTATGACGATCTCGGGTCAACAGACTACTCTGTACCAGTGTCACCAGAGAACTGCCATCTGACGTGAGGTATAATACCATCTGGGAGTTCTCGGCGAGTCCGTCCAGTGTACCCAGTCTCTACTGAGCACCCGCATATCATCTCTGATGTCAAACACCGATGGATATGGGATCATCCATCGCCCATCTGTATGGGTCGAAAAGGTATACGCTAGTCTACTCTGGTATATCGATGCCCCGTCTCGATACACCCACGACTAGGGACTTTGAAGGATGTACTTATGGACTACCATGTCCCCACTAGTATGATCCGCATCATAGTCCAGGTAGTCAAGTACAGATCCTAAGGGCTTTACCAACATGTAACAGAGAGACAATCAGTATACACGTTAAGGTAAAGATCAACCAGATAGCATACTATCATGTCGAGCAAGAAAGTCCTCCCTATATATGTCCCAGCATCCACTACAATATACATCCTATGTACAGTAATGGCCTCTAGGGCATACATATAACTAACAATCTCCCACTTGCACTAGGGCCATCTGTAGCAGTGGTTGCAGTATCTCATACTCAACCATCCCATGAAAGTCTCTCTCTGGGAACAGGCCTTTGTGAGTGGATCCGCTGTGTTGTCCTCTGAGTCTACTCTCCAAACCTCGATCTGCCTGGAGATCAACCATCTCCATGATCAGGTGATACTGCCTTAGAATATGTCTGGATCACTGATGGGACCGGCGTTCCTCGGCATGAGCCACAACTCCATTGTCTCACAATGGTAGGAACGTAGTTCATCTCATGAACTGATATACACTCAAACATCCTCTTTGGTAGCATCTTAAGTAGCGATGTATCCTGCCTTTATCGTCTAGTATGTCACGGTATCTAGCTTGGAACTCTTCCAACATACCGTCCCTTTACTGAGGGTAAAGACAATGCCTGCGACTGACATTCAGTCGTCTTTATCACCCTGGAACACTTCCAGTGATTCTCCTCAGGATCGATTGACACCATCTCACTACATCTAGTGAGTATCCTAACATCCATTTAGATCTATCTCATAGATCCAAAATCCAGGATTTAGTAGGTATCACTTTGATCCTATATGGAGAATCATTGTGATAAGCGGAGATTGATCGAGCGTAGCATAAGAAACTCCTTTCTTATCAAGAGTATGTCATCCACGTACTCTACGAGGATCGTCACCATACTCCCTACTACCTTTTTGTTTATACAAGGTTCATCTACCATTTTGATGATATCAAACTCTTTGACCGCTTCATCAAAACAGATGTTCCAACTCCGCGATGCCTGCTTTATCAGATAAAACATCTTGCACACGTTTCCGCTGCTCCCACTGTTTACCAAGCCCTCTGGCTGTGTACTTATAGACGCACTCTTCTAAATCATCATTTAGAAAAGCAGTCAAGACACCCAACCACCAGAGATCGTAGTCATGGTATGCAGCCGTGGTAAGGAGGATCTGGATGGACTTAAGCATAGCCACTTGAAAAGGTTTCATCATTATCCATGCCTGGTCGATGACGAAAAGCTTTAACAAGTCTAGCTTTGAAAGTCTCAACTTTTCCATCTACACCAAGTAATCTTCTCAAGATATACTTGCTCCTGATGGGGATTTAACCCTTCAGATATTGCAACTAAAGTCCATACTTTGTTGGTGTATAGGGATTCCATCTCAGATCGCTAAACATCCAGCCATTCTTACAGAGTCTTACTCTCGATGGCCAGCTCGAAACTAGTTGGGTCATCATCTCATGATGTAATCCTTGCTCCCACTATCATAGAGAAACTGAAGTATCTGTCAGGTGGGTGAGGAACCCTACTAGATCGGCGGAGAGGCTGAGGTTCGTTGGAATCTACTGAATCCTTTGGTTTTATCAAATCATCGGCTGCAAATTGTATAGCTGGAACCTTTCCAGTTGTACATTACAGACCTTGCCTCGAGCTTGTCCGGATTTTGCTTTCAGACATAGGTCGGACAACCCTAAATCTTAACTAACTTAAGATATGGACTCTTCCCTTTCCATATCATATATGAAGTGGTAGGCTACTGATTTGATTCGAACCCTATTCAATAGGTATGCAGCTTCTCAAGCGCATATTTCCCAAAAGGAAATAGGTAACTCAGTAGTACTCATCATAGAGCACACCATATCAAATAGGGTGTATCTGCTCCGCCCTGATATACCATCGTGCTATGGTGTATTCAGAGGAGTAATGCTGAGAGAGAATCTCATTCTCCTTTAGAATCGTCCAGAATTTCCGTGCTCAAGTATTCTCCTCCTTGATCACATCAAAGGACATAATACTTATACCCACATTTTGGTTCTCTACTTCTAACTTATATTCTGTGAATATCTCAAAAGGTTCGGACTCATGTTTCAGCAGGAACATATGACTGAATCTTGAGAGATTATTGATTGATAGGATACGAGCGTGTTCAAGTTTAAGTTTAAATACCGCAATCAAGACGGTTTCGCACGTAGCAAGCCGGTTGAGTACGGGTCGTCCGCAGGGAGATGGGAATCTTTTTCTATGTGTTTTTCGACGAGTTAAGTCCGGTTGTTCAGATTTTGTTTGTAGTTATCTAAGTGTTGAGTTGATATTTAAAGAGAGCATGTTAGGGTTAGGATTAGGTTAGTTTGAGTTAGGAGTCTCCACATCTTTCGTTTCCCTTCTTAATATCGTGTTACGGTAATCGGCAACAACGGGGATTAGCACGACTTGGAAGGACTTTGCGAGTATAAGCTAGGCTTTCCAACGCATAAGTCTTCCTTTTGGTGCTTGTCCGTCCGTTCTTGGCTCTTAGCCATAACCTCCGGTTAATCCAACCACAACCAGTCTCACTACGGAATCACCGCTATCATGTAGGATAGGGTGCCGTAAGGAGCGGATTGTGGTTGGGTTAACGGGAGTCGATTTAAGATGTTGGAAAAGGAAAGAGTGAGAGAGATTTCCTTCTCTCAAACTTCCCTTATCCTACCCTAACAAGAATGAACTACTCACACATCATAATACGGAAAAATAAAACAACACAAAAGAGGAAGATAGAAAGAAGGAGATTAGAAGAATACGACTAACTATTTGCGACTTCACCTTGGCGAGGATCAAGCGTAAGTATCATTGTCATATGTAAGGATAAAGAAAAAAGAGAAGAAAGAAATAACAAGGAAATAACAACAACTACTTAACGAATTAAAATTACAACAAGCATAAATATAAGGAGACAAGCATGATAATAAAATGGTCTTCTTTATTCATCACTCTTCACTCAAAAGCTCACTTACAAGTTTAATGGAGAAGAGGTGAGAAGAGGAAGAAGAACATGTAACTGAAACTTAGCAAAAGAAATACAAGAATTGGACCCTTTCCTTCACAAACTTCTGGGCTATTTATAGGCCAAAACATGAAACCCTAGGGCAACCAACAGAACATATATGAAAAGACCAACCTACCCCCAAAAGCCCTGCATGTCTGGCGCCAGAACGGCCGCGGAAGCGCGGCCAATACCCCCCTTTGGCCGCGCTTTCGCGGCCGTTTAGATGAGTTGTGGCTCTGTATTTTTGGTGGTCCCCTGGTCTTCAGTGTACCTAATTCTGGTATATGTATTTTCTCAATTTGACTCCACGATTTTTCCAGAATTTCTGTTGAAGGAAAGATGGACTTTTTGTTAAGATTTTGTCATGATTGTCTCGAGCGCCGCATAGATCTCTTGGATCTTGTGCTACCATTGAGCCTTGTGCCTGAAAACGACATCGATTTGACATTTTGTCTTCCTAAACTGGTATCTGGCAGCATACGGATGAAGGACGGAGACCGTGTTTTATCTGTGGTCGGCAAGAACCCGGATTTTTCGCGTTTTCCATGAATTTCACCGTTTTGGAACCGAGAACCTGTATCCTGCAATTGACTAGCAAACACGGCTCAAGAGTATCTACGGATATGCAATGTGATAAAAATTGGGCGGTATGAAAATGCAAAAATCTGATATGAACAAATACCCCCAAACTTATCATTTGCTCGTCCCGAGCAAAGTCCATTTATTCACAAAAATTTCCTAACCTCACTTTCGCAGGGAACGCGATTGCACTGAGCATGTGCAACAAGCCGTTAAACCTCTAGGTGTCCCTAGTAGCAGGAGTGTTGTCTCCTGAGGGTTTTCAGCGGATACTACCCACAAAATCCGGTCAAGTTGGTCTGTAAAAATGACTAAGTTTCAAAACCCTAAAGTTTTGTTTTAGAAAATAACAATTCTATAATCCTTAGTCTAGACTATCGAACCTTTATTTTTCACACCTCACATCTTATTTAACTACAGATTTTATATGTCTTTACGTGCAGTGCGGATAGTGTCGTTAAGTTCCAGAAGGATCGATTAGAGTCATCATGTCGCACAATAAAGCCCAGATAATAATTTTAAAAGAATCACATAAGTTTTATAACGAGTTAAGCATTTTTCAAGTTTCGTTTTCCAGTAAGGTTTCAACTTCAGAATTTCTATCTTCCTTAACAGGAAACTAAGTTGTATTTTTCACTCCACCTTTTACTTGTTTTCATTTCATACACACCTCTGTGAACGTGCAATAGTCTTTATCATAGAATAAAACCTTCATATCTCCGTTAAAATTTTTATAAAAGCCTGTCTTTTATCAAGATTATTCTCACACAAAGAACCGTTAGGAATTTTAACTCGGAGAGAACACTTGCTTGATTTTGTTTTAAACTGGACTTTCTAGGCTTCTTAGCGAGCTTTGGGCCAATGCACCCAAACCAGTTGGTTTTAGGGCATTAGGTGTAGAAACACCCCAGCGGACTTAATTACTCAAGTTACCTAGGTCCAAAAACAAAAGACAGTTTGGCGTGAAAATCAGATGATTTAATACGAACGGAGATATAACCGGCAGTTCAAATATTTTTTTGGATAAAAGACGTGTCTAGTGGGTTTGGTGTGTAATCATTCCAATCAAGTTTTAGATGGGTTATTTTTCAGACTTAGCTCCAATTACGGCATCAATAACATTCCTTCATATTCGCTTTACTTCATAAACTATTCTTGACATTACTTATTTCAGAACAAACCTATTTGATCCTCAGAAAATCATTTATCTGTTTAAAAGTTTAAACATGAAAAACTTGTCATCTAATTCCCAAAACTCACGACACGTGTAGTGTGATGTAAAGACTTATATCAGCTATAGTTAACTTCAAAGGAGAGTTATCTTTCAGGTTTTCAAAATCCAAACATAAGATCTAGTTATTCCTATTTTTTCAAACAAAAACCGTCGAATGTTGAATCAGAGTTCTTCCACAAGCTAACTTGACAAAAAAGTTTTTATATTTTTAGAAAATTTTCAAATTTTTATGGATTTTATGGATTTAATATGCAGATGCAAAATATACATATGAATGCGAAGGTAAGAAATGCGTGTCCTTGGCCAGCAAAAGCGTCAAGGGCCTAGCAATCTTGCTAAAGTCCTTGATAAACCGTCTATAGAAACCGGCATGGCCAAGGAAGGCTCGGATATCTCTGACGCAACGGGGAGGAGGCAGATTGGAAATGACCTCAATCTTTGCTTTGTCGACCTCTATGCCATTTTGCGAGATGATATGTCCTAAGACAATACCTTCGCGCACCATGAAGTGGCATTTCTCCCAGTTTAAAGTGAGATTCTTGTCCTTACATCGGGTAAGGACAGCGTCAAGATGCAGCAAACACTCGTCAAAGGAGTCGCCGAAGATGGAGAAGTCATCCATGAAAATCTCCAGAAATTTTACCACCATGTCTGAGAAAATTCTCATCATACACCGCTGGAAGGTAGCGGGCGCATTGCATAACCCAAAGGGCATACGTCGATATGCAAACGTGCCGAAAGGACAAGTGAAAGTGGTCTTGTCCTGGTCTTTTTCGGCGATGGGAATTTGATTATAGCCAGAGTAGCCATCAAGAAAGCAATAGTACTCATGTCCGGCCAATCGTTCGAGCATCTGGTCAATAAAAGGTAGCGGAAAGTGGTCTTTCCGCGTTGCAGCGTTGAGTTTTCTGTAATCAATGCAAACTCGCCACCCGGTTTGGGTGCGAGTAGGGATTAACTCATTCGCCTCGTTGGTTATGACCGTGATGCCCGACTTCTTGGGGACAACGTGAATGGGGCTAACCCACTGGCTATCAGAGATAGGGTAAATGATACCACTATCTAGACATTTGACGATCTCCTTCTTCACAGCCTCCTTCATGACTGGATTAAGACGTCTTTGTGGATCCCGGGCTGGTTTGGCATCATCCATCAGATGAATGTGATGCTCAACGATCAGGGGACTAATCCCCTTGATGTCCGCCATGGACCAGCTAAAAGCTTGCCTGTTGCTGTGCAAGACCGCGAGAAGGGCTTTCTCTTGCTCGGGAGCTAGAGAAGCCGAGATGATGACAGGGAGGGTCTCGTTCTCACCTAAGTAAGCATACTTAAGGTGAGACGGCAACGGCTTGAGTTCGAGCGTTGGAGGTGAAATGATGGAAGGCAAGACCGGTGCAAAGGTCTCGAACTCAAAGGACTCCAGCAAAGGTTCAAAGCGAGTGTAGGCAACCGAGTTGGATGGTTCAGGTAACTCATCCGGAAAGTCGAAAGATTCAAACTCGGGTTGTGCGCGGCTAAGATCGTTCAAGAACGTGAAACACTCGTATTCGTTGTCGGGCGCAGAAGCAGCAGCAGGTTTGAAGAGAAACGCACTAGTGGCGTCAAGATTATCGTGTTCAAACAGAAACTCCTCGAATTCACACTCTTCTGGTGTGATCTCCTGGATCGAGCAAACATCCAGTATATGAGCATTAGGTTCGGCGGGCTGATTCCCCAACCTAAAAATGTTGAGTTCAATCGTCATATTTCCAAATGAGAGGTTCATTGAACCATTGCGACAATTGATCACAGCATTTGAGGTTGCGAGAAATGGGCGACCGAGTATCACCGGAATTTGATTCCGGGGGTTAGCTACAGGCTGTGTATCTAAGACAATGAAGTCGATGGGGAATATGAAGTCCCCGACTTTTATTAACACATCCTCTAGCTCACCCCTAGGATGGGTGATCGATCGGTCGGCCATCTGGAGAGTGCAGTGTGTGGGTTTCAGCTCTCCGACGCCTAATTGCTCGTATACTGAATACGGAAGCAAGTTAACACTGGCACCAAGATCTAATAGTGCGCGGTTGATGTTCTTATCCCCAATAGTAATTGAAATCGTAGGACAGCCAGGGTCCTTCCGTTTTTGTGGTAAAGATTGGGTAAGGGCATCACTCACAGCACTAGCCAAGAAAACTTTCTTGGGTACCTGAGACTTCCTCTTTTTCGTGCACAAGTCCTTTAAGATTTTCGCGTAAGATGGGACTTGTTGGACAGCATCTAAAAGAGGAATGTTAATGTTAACTTGCTTGAATAACTCCAAAATCTTCTCCATTTGTGGATTTTGTTTGTTAGACCTCAACCGGTTTGGAAATGGAGCATTTTGAAAATTGGTTGAGTCTAATGCTGGAGGAGAAGATTTTGGAGTTGGAACGGATCCCAGAATAGGTGTTTTCGTGGAGTGAGAAGTGGGTCCGTTCAGAGCAGAAGAAGAAGAGGGAGAGCCTTGTGAAGAACGGAGAATAGGCTCGGAAGACGAAGAAGAAGAAGAAGAAGAAGAAGAAGAAGAAGAAACGGCCGGGGTGTCATCGTTGATTTGCTTGCCAATGTTGTTCTGCAGCACCCTTCCCGATCTCAGTGTAGTCACGGCACTCACATTATGGTTTTGTTGTTCAAGAGCAACATGTGCATTATGTGGGTGACCGGGATTTGGAAGTGGCTGGGACGGGAGCTTCCCCTTCTCTCGCTCGCTCAAGGCCGCGTTCAGCTGTGCAATCTGGGCCTCGATGGTCTTGATGCTCTGCCCGTGTGCGGCGGTGTGTTGCACTAAAGATTGGATCGAAGACTGGATGTTGGCGGTGGATTGAGTCGATTGTTTAACAAACGCCTCCAGACTTCGCTCGAGCGAGGAAACCTTATCGTTGTTAGACGGAACAAGGTTGTTTGGTGGAAAAGAATTGTTCGGTGCAAAGTTGTTCGTCTGGTTTTGGTAAGGTTGGGGTTGGAAGGGCTGCTGATACTGAGTTTGTTGTTGCGCTTGTTGTTGCGGTGGAGGGGCCCTTTGGAAATTGTTGCCCTGGAATTGATTCTGATTCTGATTCCAGGCGAAATTGGGGTGGTTCCTCCAACCGGGATTGTAGGTGGAAGAGTATGGATCATTCCTCGGTCTTTGCTGGAATGCATTAACCTGATCCTGTCCTTACGATGGTGGATTGTAAGGACACTCTTCGGTCAAGTGAGAAGGATCGGAACAACAAGCGCAGATGGTACGAAGGGGGAGAACAGGGGCAGGAGTAGGAGAAGAAAATTTGCTCTCTATTGCTTCAAGCTTTTTTGTTATTGCAGCCATTTCAGCTCTCATCGCAATAGAGACATCAAGCTGGTGAATTCCTACCCTAGACTGACCGGTAGAAGTGGAGGTAGAAGAAGAAGAAGGAGTCGGTCTGGTGCTCTCCCACTGTAGCGTTTGCTCCGCAAGATCGTCAAAGAACTGCCACGCTTCCTCGTCAGATTTGGATAGGAAGTGGCCCTGACAGATGGTTTCCAGCAACTGCTTCGTTGCTGGGTTCAGTCCCTCGTATAAGGTTTGGCAGAGTTGCCATTTCTCTATACCGTGGTGAGGACACTGAACAAGAAGGTCTTTGTATCGGTCAAAGCACTTCCAGAAGGGTTCAGAAAGAAGTTGGGAGAATTGGTTGATCTCATTTCGAATTCTTGCGGTCTTATGATTTGGGTAGAATTTTTTCAGAAACGCTTTAACAAACTCGTCCCAGCTGGTGATTGAGTGGGAAGCGGTGCTATACAGCCATTTTTCTGCGAGATCGCATAAAGTGAACGGAATGACCCGTAGACGTATAGCATCGTCCGACAGCTGGGTGGTTTTCATCATGGCACAGACATTTTGAAATTTATTTATGAAGATATAGGCATCTTCAGATTCAAGCCCATGAAAACGTGGAAGCATGTTGATGAAATGGGGCTTAATTTCAAAGTTGTCCCCATTGGCCGGAGGAAGAGAAAGGCAGGTGGGAAGTGCAGAACGGGTAGGGTAGAAACGATCCTGGAGCGCAATTCGCTGCGGCGCTACAACAGGCGGAGGTGGTGGGAGATTGGTCTCCGTAGGAGGTGGAGCCAATCCAGGGGTGGTCAAAGAGATGTTTGGATTAAATCCCGACATCGCGGAAGAAGAGGTTGGTGAAGGTGAAGGTGAAGGTGAAGATGTATGAACAGAATTCCGGTCAACGTCGGAGTTGGCCGGCAAAGGAAGGTGTGAAAGAGGAGTGGACGGAGTATCGACTTCGGAGTCGATCGCGTAGTCGGTCGCGACTAACGTAACGCGGACTAGACGGGCGCTAGTGTCCCGAGTCCAAGCGGACATACACTAAACGAGTTTAGTATAGTCAAAGCGGAGAAGGTGAGGGTAAGAAAACGTCAATGAAGAAAGGTGATGGGTGCTGGGTGAAAATGGATTTGGCGTCAAAAGGGCAAGTTTTTATAAAAGTTTTTGATTTTTTCTTTTTTTTTCTTTTTGTTTTTAGAAAGAGATTTACAGAAGTATGTACGGAAATACGGCTTAAGCAATCACAAACAAGATATGCACAATCACACCTAGATCTAGGGTAACCTAGGTCTACTAGACCTGCTCCTGAACTTGATTGTCGAAGTTAAACAATGTCGAGAAACGGGCTTAACAATACACTGATCACGAGGCCAGGTAAGTGCAGAGATAAGGGGAGGTTGTCCAACGCTTTCAAGAAGTTCCTTAATTAAATAACCCTTTCTCTTTCGGCGGTTGCGCCTTTAACACTTTCCTAGACACCCCGTAAACAATATACGGTTAAGCGAGGTTCTAAACAAGGTTTATCTTCTCCTAATGAGCGCGAAGTCCTTAGGGCTGAAGTCTAGTATTTTTTAATTACAATGGACAATGCATATGCTTTAGTGATTTCCGGGGTCCTGGGAAGGGTGATGAAATCCCCACCCAATCTGGATTGGTTTCAAGCCCCTTAAGTCCGTATTAAAGAATGCAAAACAGCAACAAATCAACTGCAAACAATTTTTATTTTGCGGCGCAAAGAATCCTGCACAAGAACAGTTTATTGGAAGGGGGAGAAGAATTTGCGCAAAGAAGCCTGCAGAAAACACAATTCAGTGGAGTTCAGAGGAGAGGGGAGAGGCAGAGAGAGTTACCCAGAAAAATTGGTGCCCTGAATCCACCAAGTGGCCGCGTTTCCGCGGCTAGGTTGGGGGATTGGGGTTCTGAAAAAATTGAATGTTCTCTGTGGGGTTTCCTCTGCTTGTCTGGATATACTGAATCTTGAATTGCTCACTGTATTTGCTCCAGATTTGTACAGTAGACCGGATGATACGTTTTGTCCGTCGCGGTGTAGCCGCGAAATGTGGGTCTATCTACCCACGTCTTTGGCACTGTACTTGAACTCCGTATTTTCAACGTCCTTGGCGTCGATCTTGAACTTCGTATTTTCCTGCAAACTTGCACAAAAACTAATCAAGAATAACAAGATGGTTTTTTTTCCAAAGTATGTTTTTTTTTTTCGTTTTTTTTGGTTTTTTTTTTATACTTACAAATTAACCCGAAATTACACAAGGAAATAAACTACCGTCTTCCCCGGCAACGGCGCCATTTGATTGATAGGATACGAGCGTGTTCAAGTTTAAGTTTAAATACCGCAATCAAGACGGTTTCGCACGTAGCCAGCCGGTTGAGTACGGGTCGTCCGCAGGGAGATGGGAATCTTTTTCTATGTGTTTTTCGACGAGTTAAGTCCGGTTGTTCAGATTTTGTTTGTAGTTATCTAAGTGTTGAGTTGATATTTAAAGAGAGCATGTTAGGGTTAGGATTAGGTTAGTTTGAGTTAGGAGTCTCCACATCTTTCGTTTCCCTTCTTAATATCGTGTTACGGTAATCGGCAACAACGGGAATTAGCACGACTAGGAAGGACTTTGCGAGTATAAGCTAGGCTTTCCAACGCATAAGTCTTCCTTTTGGTGCTTGTCCGTTCGTTCTTGGCTCTTAGCCATAACCTCCGGTTAATCCAACCACAACCGGTCTCACTACGGAATCACCGCTATCATGTAGGATAGGGTGCCGTAAGGAGCGGATTGTGGTTGGGTTAACGGGAGTCGATTTAAGATGTTGGGAAAGGAAAGAGTGAGAGAGATTTCCTTCTCTCAAACTTCCCTTATCCTACCCTAACAAGAATGAACTACTCACACATCATAATACGGAAAAATAAAACAACACAAAAGAGGAAGATAGAAAGAAGGAGATTAGAAGAATACGACTAACTATTTGCGACCTCACCTTGGCGAGGATCAAGCGTAAGTATCATTGTCATATGTAAGGATATAGAAAAAAGAGAAGAAAGAAATAACAAGGAAATAACAACAACTACTTAACGAATTAAAATTACAACAAGCATAAATATAAGGAGACAAGCATGATAATAAAATGGTCTTCTTTATTCATCACTCTTCACTCAAAAGCTCACTTACAAGTTTAATGGAGAAGAGGTGAGAAGAGGAAGAAGAACATGTAACTAAAACTTAGCAAAAGAAATACAAGAATTGGACCCTTTCCTTCACAAACTTCTGGGCTATTTATAGGCCAAAACATGAAACCCTAGGGCAACCAACAGAACATATATGAAAAGACCAACCTACCCCCAAAAGCCCTGCATGTCTGGCGCCAGAACGGCCGCGGAAGCGCGGCCAATACCCCCCTTTGGCCGCGCTTTCGCGGCCGTTTAGATGAGTTGTGGCTCTGTATTTTTGGTGGTCCCCTGGTCTTCAGTGTACCTAATTCTGGTATATGTATTTTCTCAATTTGGCTCCACGATTTTTCCAGAATTTCTGTTGAAGGAAAGGTGGACTTTTTGTTAAGATTTTGTCATGATTGTCTCGAGCGCCGCGTAGATCTCTTGGATCTTGTGCTACCATTGAGCCTTGTGCCTGAAAACGACATCGATTTGACATTTTGTCTTCCTAAACTGGTATCTGGCAGCATACGGATGAAGGACGGAGACCGTGTTTTATCTGTGGTCGGCAAGAACCCGGATTTTTCGCGTTTTCCATGAATTTCACCGTTTTGGAACCGAGAACCTGTATCCTGCAATTGACTAGCAAACACGGCTCAAGAGTATCTACGGATATACAATGTGATAAAAATTGGGCGGTATGAAAATGCAAAAATCTGATATGAACAATTATCAGAGAACGTAATGAAGTATAAAGAACCAGTCCTGGCATGTGTAGACAGGGGACCTACATACATCAACATGTATCATCCCAAGAGTTTACTAACTCTTTCTCTGTTTCCAGTAAACGGAGCTATGGTCATCTTATCTTTGTGATATGACTGGCGAGTTTCACAAGATGTAAATTCAAACTGATTTAAATATGCATCTATATGTAACTCTAGCTAGTCGGGTCACATTGATATGACCTAGTCTACGATGCCTCAAGAAGGATCCGTTCATTTCTGAACTCTTCCTCTTGTGTGTGTTCCATATACTAAGAACTGTAGTTTGATTTAGAACATTAATGCTTTTAGATAACGTGCCTGAACCGATCAACTTTTGATATAGGAAATGTTCAAAACATTATCCAACAGTACAAAATTATATCGTTTCTTTACTAATAAAGAGACAGATATGATTTTGTATATCAGGTTCGGTATCTAATATCATTCGTTCAGAATCAATGTATTGTAATACAGGGTGACAGTGACCAACAGACTTGGCTGCAACACTTGCCCCGTTTTCTGCCTCATGAAACTTATCACCCGTTCTCAGTTCTCTACCTTTCTGTAGCCCTATGTAACAGATTACATATCTGGGATCCTGATCCGGTATCACATACCCAGGACGTAAAGGATACTGAGAAACAGTTCTGTATAATGAACACACCCGAAGATGATGCATCAGCATGCACTGTCTTCGTTTGGGCGGCACGGGAATTCTGGTAATCCCCAATTTCCTGCTCTGTCTTATAACAATTATAAGGTGGAGCGGGACCAACGTTCCCCAGCTCAGTATAACAAGCGGGTTCGGTCAATAATCCGTTTTATTATCTTGATTAAGGCGTGATATGGTCGCTACCTGGAGAGAGAGAGAAGAAAACACTCAGCGTGCGCTCTGTCAAGAATAGATTGGTTATTATTTTATCTAATCAGGATGGCTCCCACTGCTTTTTATCAAATCTTCCTTCAAACCCTAAAAGGAAAGACTAGCCGGGATTAATTACACACTACAAGTTCGCTAATCTTTCAGCCAGGCCAGTGTCGGTACTTTTAGGGAGGTCCCCCGTGCTTTCGCACGAACCTAATTAATGTAAACCTCGTCTTCCCAGAGGCGTAACCCCGTTGACACCTTTCTAGACACCTACTTGATCGGCTAATTGTAATGTATAAAACTCTCCCAGGAGTAACACTTACTCGCAGCGGGTATCGGGATCCAACTATCTCATAGAAGGTATGCAATCTCATTGCAAATTTCAACACCTGAAATTCCCGATAATATTTTGCCCCTAGCTCGCTATGACCTTGACGAATGCCAAACAACCCATAGTCCACTAGTCAAGTTCAATCCGTACATTACTTGATCGAATTAAACCCACCCGCACGACCCTTGACGAATGCCAAACAACGCCGTACGAATACCCTAATCCAATCTGCATCATATGCATAAGCAGATAAATACTAGTTAGCTACCGCACACTACGCCTTGACGAATGCCAAACTACCGTAGCACGAATACTAACTAGTACTTATCTGTAATGACGGAGGGCTACGACAGGTTTTTCTGAAAACCTATTGCGTAAAGAACTTGATATCGTTGTAGGATCGAATGAATTTTGAAATGGAGTGCTTTTGAGGCTTTTCTAGTTTTGCTAAAGGAGTCACTCCCGGTGAAGGGATCGTCGGTCCTTTCCTCGTCGAATGAGGTGCGGGATATATCATATATATCACTGTGCAAAGCAAAAACACTTAAAAGCAATCAAAAGACAAACCGAGTGTGTAGCATCTGCCAGTTATTGCTAAAGGAGTCATTCCCGGTGAAGGGATCTCGGTCCTTTCCTCGTCGGATGAGGTGCAGGATATATCACATATACCGCTGTGCAAAGCAAGAACTGTAGCTACCTGTTTTATTTTGAAATTCGATTCTACAACATCTTAGGTTTCTTTTATTTCATTAATCATATTAATGAAGTCCCATCATTTAAGTACCTAAACATCACAGATAAATACGACGTACACTTATGCCATCCGCATTCGCCTCGATGTCCCCTCGTGCACCGTTAGGTTAGGTAACTAACGGCAGAGCGGGGCAGGGCTAGCGCGGGTGTAAAACATAAGTAACGTCTATATAATATATCATATATACTATATACTGTATCTATCACAGAACATCACATGATCACATCACAGATATCGCAGCAGAAGAATCATATGAAATATTGGATATACTAGGACGTCCGTGTTTTCAATACAAGCCAGTATAAAACACGGATTCCACGGTCGTGATGAATAGCCAAACCCACACCCCTAGACCCCTATGAGAGCGGCAAGCAACCCTACCAATTCTAGGGTTAGGAGACCCGGACTCGACTCCTCGAGTTGGTCTCCCACTGGACTCCAGAACCCGGTTACTTGTGCCCTCCTCCTTGGGTCTATCCTAGTGCGGAAAAGTAAATAATATACAAACGGTGACTACTTCCGCAACCTGGAAGTGCCCCAATAAAAGAATATTACATACAAGTTTTTACATGAATGAAAATGAAAAACACTCATCTCACATAAAAACCCCCGGCTACTCAAACACGACGATCCAATATAACATATCCAGCAACACATAACATCACATGTCATCAGCGTAAGTAAATATGTCCATCCCAATTGTCGTTGACATATAGCAACGAAACCGGCGATATCACATATTACACTTACGGTCACAGAAAAGAAAGTGTAAAACTACAACAGTTGGAATCCGCAACCACCTCAGACATCGCATGCCTGACCCAATGAATACCTTAGACATCACATGCCTAACAATTATAAACCCCGCATTTTAGTCTCATTATCGAAAACACTTTTCAATACCAAGTCGGGCAATTCAACAGGATTCCCGACATCCTGATCGAATGCTCGTCGCAAACTTCAGTAGACGGCCACACCCCCGATACCGTCGACGAAGTGCACCAAGGCGGAACACCGCTACCGCGAGCACCCGAACGGATGCTTTCGGCGACGGGGTTCTCCTACAGTCACTTGGTCGGGGCTATGGAGCGAGGCTGTCTATTAAGTTTACCCGGCGAGTATCCGCGTACGCTACGTGATTGCGACGGACTTTTGATCACATCAAAATTCCGTGGCAACCGATCAAGTGAGACTAAAGTGCTACGTTTATAACATTCATTCAGTTATCTCATAACTGTTTGTGAATTCCAATTATTGTATCCCATTCCAGATAAACAGAAAATGTTAAACTTTTCGATCGAACAATCGAACACCCAACCTTTCCCGATACAGATCAACACATGAAATAAGTCTAACAACATTCAGTTCGTACCTCAGTACCAACGGTCCAGCCGTAGAAGGGTCAAGCCAACGCCTCACATGTGGCACGCCGTACTGCCCCAAACCCGAAGGTTCAAAGGGCAGTTCAAGACGGTCACATAATCGAGTTAAGGTTTGTGTCTTCTAGAGGGACCATCGCGTTACTTGCACTACTTAGAACGTCGTTAAACTACGGAAAAATCCAACATTTGGAAATTTCCCGACAGGGGAAAAATTGGGTATTTATATCCGGTCGAACTTTTTAACATATTCTAAAATTTATCCGGAAAGCCACACAGACAAAATTTGATACCCCGATCGAAACACCGAATCCCCAAAATAACTGCAGAAAATTCAACTCTGGAATAAATATTAAAAATTCCCAGAAAAACCAGCATTAATAATTATGAGATACTGTGTAAATATTACTAAATAAAATGGCCGTACCGCCGCGCAACCGCCGCACGAGGCTAGCTCGTGCCGCGGAATCGCGGCAATATGAAGGAATTATGGGCACGAATTTCACAGTATATCATATATTAACCTGCTTATTTTTCTGAATATTTTTAATGTGGAAAAAGACCAGATTTTAAAAATTGGACAGAGAGCATGTTTGAATCGGGGTTTCGGGTTCGTTCGGACTTCAATTTCCGTCTAGACTTCGCCTAAGGCTCTAGCTAGGCTCTGATACCACTGTAGGGTTCCTAGACACACTAGTGAGGTCTCCCAAGCCATCAACCATGGCATTTTCAAAAATTATGGTGCCTACAAACCCTAACCTACGGATCGATAACTAGATTTCTAGGCGAACAAGCTAACTAGTTAACACTTAACTAAAAGATACGGAAATACAACCTTTGTAGATCCGGTGCTCCACCTCCACGGCTCCGCAACAAGGTCCTCTCCGCTGTCCAAATAAAATCCGGGCTCTAGGATCGGCTTCGTCGGAGAATGGGCAAGCTAGGTCGTCGATGTCCATGCCGAAGATGATCTACGTCGAAGCATCGCAAGATCAAGCTCTCACTTCACCAAGTCATGAAACTTGTGAAGAAAACACACTCTACTACTTGGCAAGAGGTAGAGGATGAAGAAATAGGAAGTGGGTAGACTTTAGTTTTGGATTTCTCACTCATTTCCATCACTTGCCATTGATGGGGCAAGCTTTCTTCACTTGAAGAAAATGGAAGAAGATGAAGGAAAATGTTATGATAAGTTAATAGAAAAAGAAAAGAAAATGAATTCTTATCATAAAATTAACCATGGTCAAGTGTAGAGAATGAATCATGGCTAGTGGGAATGGTTAGGGTTAAGGATGAGATAAGGATGGTTGACTTGAACAAAGCTTCATGAAGCTTCAACTAAACTCCAAATTAAGCCACCATTCTTTTCTCCTCTTTTCCAAAATGAATAAACAAATAAATAAATGAATAAATAAAGGAAATGAAACCCTAACCATTCTTTTAACCATGGTTTAATTCTTTGCACTTAACCAAGTAATCATGTATCATCAAACATGATACAATCAAGTGCACAAAATCATATCGCATATGTAATACGCACAATCCGAGTGAGAAAATCCATCTTAAGTAAACCGGTACTAGTTGATGCAAAGTAATATATCAAATATATAAATATGCATTAAATCATTAAATCAACACTTGATTCAATGACCCGGTTATGTTGCATACAACCGACTAGTATACAATATATCGGCTTATCGAATCAACGCTTGAATCGATAACTAGGTTATATCGCATACAACCATTCGATATATTTATCGCGAGAATAGAATACGGTATCACATACACGCATTATTCTCGGTCCCGCACATATCTCATATGCGCTCCTATTTCGTTTCGCTTGAGCCAGGAAACCTCTGTGTAGGACTCTAAAGACTCGTCAATACGCCGGCAGCGGATGATGATCATATCAAACATCCACAAGCCGCAAGCGGTCTGCTAAACGTAACGGCCACCCGGGTATTGAGCGATCTGAAGATCGACGAGTAAGCCCGCTCACACTACAGTGAATCCGACCAGTAACACTACCGTATAGTCCGGTCTGATCGTCTGATATGTCGCATATCTCGCCTAGGGGTGGTAAACGTCAGACCCCAATAGCTCAATAAGTCGTGTCGATATGAGGTCTATAACTGTTCGAGAAACTACTGGTAACACTTACCAGTAAATCTCAGCAACCCTGGCCAGGGATTTCCTGTTATAGCCAATCGAACACAGCGCAACATCAACCCCCATATACCGGGAGAGATGAATCCCCTCCTATCGCTCATTGCCTCCATGTGACTCGGGACTGTACCCAAAAACCACCGTTTTGCACGCCCTCTTGGACGTGGTAAGATGGAAATCAAAGCACAGTGGGAACCACACAAGACTCTATGACGATCTCGGGTCAACAGACTACTCTGTACCAGTGTCACCAGAGAACTGCCATCTGACGTGAGGTATAATACCATCTGGGAGTTCTCGGCGAGTCCGTCCAGTGTACCCAGTCTCTACTGAGCACCCGCATATCATCTCTGATGTCAAACACCGATGGATATGGGATCATCCATCGCCCATCTGTATGGGTCGAAAAGGTATACGCTAGTCTACTCTGGTATATCGATGCCCCGTCTCGATACACCCACGACTAGGGACTTTGAAGGATGTACTTATGGACTACCATGTCCCCACTAGTATGATCCGCATCATAGTCCAGGTAGTCAAGTACAGATCCTAAGGGCTTTACCAACATGTAACAGAGAGACAATCAGTATACACGTTAAGGTAAAGATCAACCAGATAGCATACTATCATGTCGAGCAAGAAAGTCCTCCCTATATATGTCCCAGCATCCACTACAATATACATCCTATATACAGTAATGGCCTCTAGGGCATACATATAACTAACAATCTCCCACTTGCACTAGGGCTATCTGTAGCAGTGGTTGCAGTATCTCATACTCAACCATCCCAAGAAAGTCTCTCTCTGGGAACAGGCCTTTGTGAGTGGATCCGCTGTGTTGTCCTCTGAGTCTACTCTCCAAACCTCGATCTGCCTGGAGATCAACCATCTCCATGATCAGGTGATACTGCCTTAGAATATGTCTGGATCACTGATGGGACCGGCGTTCCTCGGCATGAGCCACAACTCCATTGTCTCACAATGGTAGGAACGTAGTTCATCTCATGAACTGATATACACTCAAACATCCTCTTTGGTAGCATCTTAAGTAGCGATGTATCCTGCCTTTATCGTCTAGTATGTCACGGTATCTAGCTTGGAACTCTTCCAACATACCGTCCCTTTACTGAGGGTAAAGACAATGCCTGCGACTGACATTCAGTCGTCTTTATCACCCTGGAACACTTCCAGTGATTCTCCTCAGGATCGATTGACACCATCTCACTACATCTAGTGAGTATCCTAACATCCATTTAGATCTATCTCATAGATCCAAAATCCAGGATTTAGTAGGTATCACTTTGATCCTATATGGAGAATCATTGTGATAAGCGGAGATTGATCGAGCGTAGCATAAGAAACTCCTTTCTTATCAAGAGTATGTCATCCACGTACTCTACGAGGATCGTCACCATACTCCCTACTACCTTTTTGTTTATACAAGGTTCATCTACCATTTTGATGATGTCAAACTCTTTGACCGCTTCATCAAAACAGATGTTCCAACTCCGCGATGCCTGCTTTATCAGATAAAACATCTTGCACACGTTTCCGCTGCTCCCACTGTTTACGAAGCCCTCTGGCTGTGTACTTATAGACGCACTCTTCTAAATCATCATTTAGAAAAGCAGTCAAGACACCCAACCACCAGAGATCGTAGTCATGGTATGCAGCCGTGGTAAGTAGGATCTGGATGGACTTAAGCATAGCCACTTGAAAAGGTTTCATCATTATCCACGCCTGGTCGATGACGAAAAGCTTTAACAAGTCTAGCTTTGAAAGTCTCAACTTTTCCATCTACACCAAGTAATCTTCTCAAGATATACTTGCTCCTGATGGGGATTTAACCCTTCAGATATTGCAACTAAAGTCCATACTTTGTTGGTGTATAGGGATTCCATCTCAGATCGCTAAACATCCAGCCATTCTTACAAAGTCTTACTCTCGATGGCCAGCTCGAAACTAGTTGGGTCATCATCTCATGATGTAATCCTTGCTCCCACTGTCATAGAGAAACTGAAGTATCTCTCAGGTGGGTGAGGAACCCTACTAGATCGGCGGAGAGGCTGAGGTTCGTTGGAATCTACTGAATCCTTTGGTTTTATCAAATCATCGGCTGCAAATTGTATAGCTGGAACCTTTCCAGTTGTACATTACAGACCTTGCCTCGAGCTTGTCCGGATTTTGCTTTCAGACATAGGTCGGACAACCCCAAATCTTAACTAACTTAAGATATGGGCTCTTCCCTTTCCATATCATATATGAAGTGGTAGGCTACTGATTTGATTCGAACCCTATTCAATAGGTATGCAGCTTCTCAAGCGCATATTTCCCAAAAGGAAATAGGTAACTCAGTAGTGCTCATCATAGAGCACACCATATCAAATAGGGTGTATCTGCTCCGCCCTGATATACCATCGTGCTATGGTGTATTCAGAGGAGTAATGCTGAGAGAGAATCTCATTCTCCTTTAGAATCGTCCAGAATTTCCGTGCTCAAGTGTTCTCCTCCTTGATCACATCAAAGGACATAATACTTATACCCACATTTTGGTTCTCTACTTCTAACTTATATTCTGTGAATATCTCAAAAGGTTCGGACTCATGTTTCAGCAGGAACATATGACTGAATCTTGAGAGATTATCAGAGAACGTAATGAAGTATAAAGAACCAGTCCTGGCATGTGTAGACAGGGGACCTACATACATCAACATGTATCATCCCAAGAGTTTACTAACTCTTTCTCTGTTTCCAGTAAACGGAGCTATGGTCATCTTATCTTTGTGACATGACTGGCGAGTTTCACAAGATGTAAATTCAAACTGATTTAAATATGCATCTATATGTAACTCTAGCTAGTCGGGTCACATTGATATGACCTAGTCTACGATGCCTCAAGAAGGATCCGTTCATTTCTAAACTCTTCCTCTTGTGTGTGTTCCATATACTAAGAACTGTAGTTTGATTTAGAACATTAATGCTTTTAGATAACGTGCCTGAACCGATCAACTTTTGATATAGGAAATGTTCAAAACATTATCCAACAATACAAAATTATATCGTTTCTTTACTAATAAAGAGACAGATATGATTTTGTATATCAGGTTCGGTATCTAATATCATTCGTTCAGAATCAATGTATTGTAATACAGGGTGACAGTGACCAACAGACTTGGCTGCAACACTTGCCCCGTTTTCTGCCTCATGAAACTTATCACCCGTTCTCAGTTCTCTACCTTTCTGTAGCCCTATGTAACAGATTACATATCTGGGATCCTGATCCGGTATCACATACCTTGGACGTAAAGGATACTGAGAAACAGTTCTGTATAATGAACACACCCGAAGATGATGCATCAGCATGCTTGTCACGGAATCACCCTCTCCAAAAAGATGTCTCCCAAGAATGATTTGGAAAGGGAACGCATGTCTATTATACCCTACGCTTCTGCGGTACGCTCTATAATGTATGCGATGTTGTGCACCAGACCAGATGTAGCTTACGCACTGAGTGTGGTAAGCCGGTATCAGTCAGACCCAGGGGAGAAGCACTGGATAGCAGTAAAGAACATTCTCAAGTACCTAAGAAGGACTCAGGAGATGTTCTTGGTTTACGGCGGAAAAGACCTCAGGTTGGAGGCCTTTGCTGATTCCGGCTTCCATAGTGATAAGGACGATTCCAAGTCCTTGTCGGGTTATGTCTTTACCCTCAATGGAGGGGCGGTGTGCTGGAAGAGCTCCAAGCAGGACACCGTTGCTGACTCGACGATGGAAGCGGAGTATATAGCTGCTTGCGATGCCGCAAAAGAAGCAGTCTGGATGAAGAAGTTCCTAACAGAACTTCAGGTGGTTCCAACCATAGTTGATCCAATACCTCTGTATTGCGACAACAACGGAGCTATAGCTTTAGCGAAGGAACCAAGGTCCCATCAGAAGTCCAGACACATCTTAAGGCGGTATCACCTGATCAGGGAGATCATTGATCGTCAGGAGATCGAGGTTCGGAGAGTTGCTTCTGAAGAGAACATTGCTGATCCATTCACGAAGGTCCTACCTCAGATTCAGTTCGAGAGGCTACTCGAGATCATCGGTCTTCGATATGCCAGTACATGGCCCTAGTGCAAGTGGGAGATTGTTAGTGTATATGCCCTAGGGGCCATTATTGTATCATACTAGTTTGTATATTACTTAATAGAAGCTTGGGATATTCACATGTATATAACAGTCTTGCTAAACATGGTAGTATGCTACTTGGTTTTTCTATCTTAATATGTGAGTATACATATTGATAGAGCTCTCAGGATCTTGCTTGACTACCAGCATTGTGATGACAGTCACACTAGTGGGGGCTGGGTAGTCTACAAGCACATCCTTATTCAGGTCCCTAGTCGTTGGATTATCGAGACAGGGCATCGATTCTCCGGAGTAGACTAGTGTGTACGCTTCTCATCCCAGTTAGGGAGATGGTCTTTCCCACAGCCGTCAGTACGTCGTACTGGAGATAGTATGCAGATGCTCGTTAGGTTACGGGTACACCGGACAGGACTCACAGGGAACTGTTGGTTGGTTTTATACCAGTCGTCAGTGAAAAGTTCCCAGGTGACATGAGTACAGCATAGTCCGCAGACTTGACACTGCTACTTCGCCTCGAGTGTGTCCCACTGTTCTTAGATTGCTACCCTACCACGGCTCAAAGGAGTCGTGCAAACAGGTAGCAGTTGGGTGCAGTCCCGAGCACTTGGAGGCAGTGGCGGTTAGACAGGATTCGTCTCTCCCGGTATTCGGGGTTGATATCGCGCTGTGTCAGAGAGCCATTACGCAAAGTCCCTGGCCAGGGCAAGCGAGATTTGCTGGTAGGTTCCAGTAGTTTCTCAGGGTGTAATGGGCTTCGCTTCGACACGACTTATACAGCTATTAAGGGACTGACGCTTGCCGCCCCCTAGGCCCGATATGCGATAGTCTTAGACGAACGGACCGGACTGTACGGAGATTGTCACATCAGACTCAGTAGGAGTTCGGATGGGTTTCCTCATCGGCCTTCTTATCGACATCTACCCGGGGACCGTTACGTACAGCTAGTGCCGCTTGCGGTCTGTGGTTAAACCCACTGCCAGCGTAGTAGTCGAGTCTCTAGAGTCCCACACAGAGAGTTTCCCTACTCCAGGCGAAACGATATAGAGGTCGTATGGTTTTACGACAAGGGTTCGGACGCATACGTGTGTTTTCGCACGTACGACTTTCGGACAGTTTTTACTAGTCGAGTTTGGTTTAAGCCAGTTACTAGTATCCGGTTATTGGATTTATACAGTCTAAAGTTTTTCCGTGTTTTCACAGATAGGAGGGGCGTTCTCGTAATTGCGCGAGAAGCTTCTAGAAGATGGTGACTAAGGAGGTTTAAGTGGCATATGCATTGAATGAGATTAGTGAGTCATATGGATGATTCATCCATGTCATTAATGCTTCATAATTGCTTAATGACTCATGGAGATGAATCACCACAAGATATTTATCAAGCATGGTTGTAAATCTTTTTCTTTTCTTTTCTTGATAAATAAAATGCTTGATATATATTATGATAACTCATTTTCTCTTCTCATTATTATGTTCATCTTCTCTCTCCTCAAGCTCTCTCTCTTCAAACCCTAATCCCCCCCTCTCATGTGTTGAGTACAAGGATTAGTTAGACTACTTTATCCATAACCATACTCTATTTCATCTAGGTACTTTGATTAGCACTTAAAGATACCTAGTTGCCTCAAGTTTAGAGGCAAAGCTTGGAGTTTAGCTCTCGTGGTGGATCGTCTACTACTTGGAGAAGGCCGAGGAGGAGGTGGAGTTCGTAAAGACGAAGGACACGGTTCTTTAGGTATAATCCCTTTACATAGTAGTTGTTAACAACTATGTTTGATGTTAGTTATCTTTTAGCTTCGATTCATGCGGTTAGTCGATGTTTAGCATATTAACAAGGTCGTTTTTCATATTTCCGCCTCCCCGCAAGTTGTGGGGTGTTGTACATCGACTTACACATCCTACGCTCCGAAGGTAAAACCTAACGCTTTGATACCAACTTTGTCACGTTCCGAAAGTACGGAACATGACCGGCACTTAAACTACGAACGTCTCGAGGCGTACGTAATCTGAGTAAACCGAGAACCCAGAAATCCAAACCAAGAAAAGTAGTAGAGTGAAGGAAAACCAATTTAAAACAAATAGTTTCAATAGCATAAGCCGAATTATGCGGTTTTTTTAAAAACATCAAAAATTTACTGAAAATTTCGGCAGAGTTTCCTTTGTAAATACTGACTCCCAAACGGGATACAACATGAATAGTATACGAAATCAATAAAAGGCATCCCCAAGCGGAAGCTAGCTCTTCGTCAATCGACGGTCACAACCACACAAGCAATATAATATACAACGCCAACGGCGAGGATCAAAAACTCAAAACCACAAGAAAACCACAGAAATATAACGCGCGACTCTAAGGTCGAAAGAATAACATCACCGGTCTCTATCTCAAAAGTAAATACATGTTTGGTTGATGGAACTTCTAGATACAACAGAGTAATAATATACAAGTTATATAATGGAGGGTACGATACAAGTATATCCACCTACTAGCAATTCACCCGAAGGAAACTATGCCCGCAAGCCGTAGTGAAACCTGTACGGCAAACCTGCAAGAAAACTGGGGCACAACGGGGGTGAGTTGCCAACTCGTGAATAGAAAAACATCTACGCACAGAAATCGCATAAATAACGCAACCTAGGTCAATGATCATGATATATCCTCCAATATATGAATAACATGCAGCCTATAACAATGGCTAGGGTAATATTTAACCCGAGTGTGATCTCATGTGCCCGTGTCAGTGCCTTAGGTAGCCATATATCATATGAATGAGGTATGAATGCAGGAAAACAGAATACATGTAAATGAAGAAACTGTTTTCATAAATTAGTGAGATTTCCTTTGTATTTTTAAAATGAGGTATCATAAATGAAATCAGCATCAACAGTGTCTGGTATCGACACAAAACATAAATCTCAATGTCTCAAAACCTCAGGCTCCGTCTATTCGGACTGGCCTGTATCATCAAATCTCAGTACCTCAATATCTCGAAATCTCAATGTCTCAATCTCAATATCTAGGGCGCCGTCAGTCCAGACCGGCCCCTACCATCCATCTCAAGACCACGACGGTATCCTCCGGATATCCGACGCGTCGGGTAAAATCACCGGTAGGTAGTCTCCCCCTGCCAGGCTCATCGTCATCACCACGAGCTTCTTGCCCCGGGGTACCTTACCGGGCCCACCATGTACCCGAAACGGTTCATCCAACTCCTCGAATCGGGTCTCGAAATCCATCAGCAAACTCATGGTGGACGACTCATACATCATGGGAAAACCGCATTTTTATTTAAAAAGAAAGAAGCAGTTTATATATGTTTTGCGGTTTTCCTCCAAATCCAGAGAATATCATGGAAATCCGAATCGTCAATATCATGTAAAACCATGAATATAAGCATAAGAATGAATAACAGTATGCATGAAGCGATAAGTAATAACTACAATATCTAAGCTGGCATATAAGGTATGTACACTAATATTATGTCAAACTACTGGCTATCAAGCTAAGTTAAGCAATAATATTTTCTAAGGTGTACGTGACATGGCAATTACCGATGAAGATGTGTGTGAGCCGGCAAGTAGGTGTATGTGGTATATACGCATCATCGGTAATGGTGCTGGTGTCCTAACAGCATAATGTCAACAATGCAATATGAAATAACAATGTAAATATGCGATGCGGAGCGAGCAACCAAAATGAGCGGGAGCTAAATATTAAACAATGGTGCCATTTGAAATAACACGAATCGTAGGGTTTTGAAAATAGGGGCTACGGTGGTTTTTAAGAAAGGATACGTCTTTTGAAATATCCGTAGATCCCTTGACCTATCTTTTAAAATACCCACGATCCGCTAGTTTTGAAATAGGTAGGGGTCTAATCTAACCTAACAACTACACTAAACTATATGGCTGAACTAACAAGCTGAACTACAGGTAAGGAAACCGCCTATCATCTGAGTCGATACATATACATACCTGTATACGTATAGTCGGTGATCCCGCCTCAATAATATCATATTCGATACCCTATCTATAATCAAGCATCCCAAATCAAGAGTGCGGATCAATCATCAAGATATAGCTCGTACGTAAATCCGTCATACGGCATCCCCAAATCTGGGTACGGGTCAATATCACATTCATCATACTATTCACCTGGTATCCTCTTTATCAAATATCATGATTGGGGTACTAATCTACGTCTAGTACAATACTGATACCGTCTAAGTATGCATGCACGTGTGAGAAACACTACGTCAAGGACCCGCTACAACGTCATGTCGTATCTCAAATACGAACCCTGCTATATCACCAATCTCACGGCCTCAAATCAAATCTCATCGACTCATCTTAAATCCCAAGTACTATTCTCAAATCCGTATGTGAACATATAACAATAAAGAATCCCATGAGCACATATAAATAGGAATGTATGCAAGTATGTATGTGTGTATGTGTAGTGCAACACTACCCTAGGGTTCGCAACACTAAAATAATCCAACACACCAATATCCATCCTAAATATCGTTATTAATCCCAAATAACATATAATAATTGTTGGTGTGTATACGCATCCGTATACACCACCACGGACTGCGGGGGTGCTATACGCCATCCACCCGACTTCTCCCCGTAGATATAAATCTACTCACCTGGTCCTCGCTCGCCGGTGCCGACGTCGCCACGCGTTTGCTTGTCGTCTCGAAGTCCACATGGGGGTACCTACATATCATAACGCACCGCATCGCATTAAAATCCGACTCATGACCAAAACGACACACGAATCCCACATAGGTCAAAATCTATGGTTGCTTCCACAAATCAACCCAAAAACCCTCGACATCGGCGTACAAACGCCAGACCATCGAGAAAAACCCAAATACACTCATTTGCACATTCACGAACACTAATTTATATATAAAATAGGTTAAAACTCACAAAAACCCCAAATTCACTTTAAAAGCCGTTTTTCCGTAAATTTCACCGAAACGATTTTCAAAACGTTACAAAGGTACCCGCCGGGATATACGATCCCTAAATTCCATATATATAAAGGGATGGGGAATCCGCATCAGCACGTCGCTCAATTCAGAGCCTTGTGTGGCAACACCGGAGGTGATGATAAACTTCTGCTCCGCCAGTTTGTTGGTAGCTTGTCAGAGATGGCGTTTGAGTGGTATTCGGAGCATCCCAACGACTACGTCAAAACTTTTGCTGAGATGGAGGTACTATTCATCCAGCGTTTCGCGAGTGCTAGTGAACGCACCCCAATAACGGCATTGATCAATGCCAGAGTGAAGCCTGAAGAAACATGGGTCCAATATGCAATACGGTGGCGAAATTTATGGTCGAAGTGCGATCAACGCATCGAAGAAGCGCCTGCAGTGGGCATGTTCGTGGGCACTCTTGACCCTCAAGCGTCCATCTCCCAATTCATGATGTTTTTCAAGCCGACCACTTTCCAGTCCTTGATTGATAAGCTGGCCCAAATGGACCAGATGGGCCACAGGCCTTCCTCTTCGAAGCCGGAGCCACGGAATGAAAAAGGGAAAGGGAAAGCGACCTTCGTCGCCAATGCTCAACAGCAGCCCAGTGGTCCCAAATTAATTGATCTCTTAGACGAGAGACGGCGATTTTATAATGAGAAAATGAAGCACCCTTATTCCTTTCCCCGGGACAAAACGAGAAGATTGTTTGAACTATCGGTGCGCAACAGGCTCATCAATTTGCCGAATCCGAAACGCCCATTACAATCCGGTGAGGCTAATAATCCCAATTATTGCTCCTATCACCAAGCGATAAGCCATCCAATTGAAGATTGCTTCGTCTTTAAAGGCTGGATTGAAGATCAATACCAACATGGCAAATTCGCCCTGTCCGAGAATTGGAAAGTAAGCCCGCCGCAGCCGCACGCTCCTAAAAGGACGGACACACCGGGGGCATCATGCTCTTTTGTAGAAGAAGCTCCATGGGAGGTCGTTCTTTCAGCCAAGTCGAAAAGAATGCTGAAGTATCTCCTAACTTGCCCGGTGATCAGGTGGAAAAATCCACTGGAACCCGAGATCATCGAGGGAATGCTGAAACCGCGCCCAACTCCGAAAATTGGTGGTGATAGTCAAAGTGCCCACACTCAGGCGTCAAAATCTTCGAAGAAGAAGAAGACCAAAAAGTCCGTGAAGCCTGTTGACAAGCACACGGACCTGAAAAAATATATCAACGCGCTGGAAGAATATAACCAGAAAGTGCGGACCCCAGTCACACTCTAAGAATTTCTCAGCCATGTCCTTGAGGACAGAGATGATGACAATGGAGAAGACTCGTCGGATGAACCTGAAGATTATGTGGCAAGCTGCCATATGAACTCTCACTCGTCGATAGACGA
The DNA here is from genome assembly GCA_030015575.1 of Agapanthus africanus. Classification (NCBI taxonomy): domain Eukaryota; kingdom Viridiplantae; phylum Streptophyta; class Magnoliopsida; order Asparagales; family Amaryllidaceae; genus Agapanthus; species Agapanthus africanus. The sequence goes on from JASDDO010000026.1 coordinate 463,032,587, forward strand.
TGAAGAATCTCCTGATGCAGAGAAACTCGGGGCAGATCCTGAGCCGGAACTTCTAGGACCATCGGACGAAATGATTGATGCATTCCTAACGAAGCTCTTTTAAAAAGTAAAGTTGATCGAGAGCATGAGATGGCCATATTTGAAAAAGCCAAACGCCGGCGATTGGACAAAAGGGTTAAAACACTCCCACCAGATCAATGTACATCCGCCGCAGATAAAAGTAGGTTCAAGACGAGCGCCAAAGCCATATCAATGGTAATGAAGCTGCCACCCTCTGAAGGAAATACTCCTGATGAAGCGGATATACATCCTAGCTACTGCTTATATCATCGAAAGATTGCGCACCCTACCGAAGAGTGCAACGCTTTTAAAAAAGGTGGCAGGGATATGTTGCTCACCGGCAACATTTCAAGCGGATGAAACGCAAAACTCGTCGGGAGCAAAGAAATACGACCGAGGAGCGTAAAAGAATTACCGGCAACTGTCACATGGTCGACGCCGGGGGATCGCACGTTCTCACCTTCGGGAGCGACTCTGACGAAGAAATGACTCTCGGCCCTCTCTTCAAAGAATCCACCATAGGAAAAGAGGAAGAACCGAAGAGCTGTGAGAACATTTAGCTGCGCAATCGTACGCTGCCCAAAAAGAATATCGGGCCCACGAATAGTGGATCGAATAGAAAAGATAAGGGGAAAGAAAAAATCCCTGAGAACATCTCCCTAGATGATCAAGTCGTCAAAGAGCTGACAGCCAAGGACCCGCCAAAGAAAAACAAGGTGGACTATAACGTTCTGGCACACTTGAGGAAGCTACCTTCGCAGCTAAGTATTCTCGATGCCCTTTTGCTATCCAAAGAGGAGAGAGATTCTTTGATTAAGGCGCTACAAGTGCCCGAGCAGTTCCAAGCTTTCCTTGCCGAAGAAAAGATGAAAGACGAGTTGGAAGAAGTGCACACAGCCGATATCAGCTTTGGCGATGAAGATCTCCTCCTCGGGACATGCGAGCATAACCGTCCCCTTTATGTCTCCGGATACTGTCATGATATCAAGATAGGTAAAATCCTGGTTGACAATGGGTCCTTCGTCAATCTCCTCAATGTGAGAGTGTTGAAGGAAATCTGCATGAGCGTTCAGCACCTCGCTCGTGATAAAATCACCATTTCCGGGTTTGACTCTTGTTCATATCAGATTATTGCATTTTTATACCACCCAATTTTTATCATATTGCTTATCGGTAGGTACTCTTGAGCCTGTTTGCTAGTCAATTGCAGGATACAGGTTCTCGGCTCTTAACAATGAAATTCATGGAAAAACACGACAAAATCTGGGTTCCTGCTAACCACAGATAAAACACGGATCTCCGCTCTTTATCCGTCTGTTGCCACACACCAGTTTAGGAGACAAAATGGCAAATCAAATGTCATTTTCATGCACAAGGCTCAATGGCAACACAAGATCTAAGAAATCTACGCGGAGCTCGAGGAAATCATGACTAAAAGATCCACATCAAATCACCCATTGCTCAACAGAAATTCTGGAAAAATCGTGAAGAAAATATGAGAAAACACATATACCAGACTCATTGGCACAGAAGACCAGGGCAGCACAAAAAATCCCATGCTTCAACTCCACCATACGGCCGCGGATCCGTGGCCAATAGGGGGTCTAGGCCGCGGATCCGCGGCCGTACAGGCGCCGCATCTGTTGAGTTTTCAGGAGGTGTTTGGTCTTTTCATGAAGGGTCAGAATTTTGCCCTAGATTTCCTTTTCCCTGCCTATAAATAGCCCAGAACCTTGTGAAGCCAAGGGGGCATAATCTTGTATTTTTCTAGGTTTAGAATACTTGTTTCTTCTTCCTCTTCTCATCTCTTCTCCATTGAAAATCTTGTAGTGAGCTTTTGTGAGTGAAGAATGATGAATAAAGAAGAACCTTTTACTTATCATGCTTGTCTTGTTCTTTAGTTAACTTGTTAATTGTTGTAATTTTCATTTGTTAACTTAGTTGTTGTTATTTCTTTTTGTTTATTTCTTCTCTCTTTTTTCTTTATCCTTAAAACAACCATGATGCTTACGCTTGATCCTTGCCAAGGTGAGGTCGCAAACAGCTAGTTGTTATCTTCTAATCTCTTTCTTTCTATCTTCCTCTTTTGTTTTGTTTTCTTTTCATTATGATGTGTGAGTAGTTTCATACTTGTTAGGGTAGGATAAGGGAAGTTTGAGAGAAGGAAATCTCTCTCACTCTTTCCTTGCCCAACATCTTAAAATCGACTCCCGTTAATTGAACCACAATCCGCTCCTTACGGCACCCTATCCTACATGATAGCGGTGATTCCGTAGTGAGACCGGTTGTGGTTGAATTAACCGGAGGTTATGGCTAAGAGCCAAGAACGGACGGACAAGCACCAAAAGGAAGAACTTATGCGTTGGAAAACCTTGCTTATACTTGCAAGTTCCTTCCTAGTCGTGCTAATCCCCGTTGTTGCCGATTACCGTAACACCGACATTAAGAGGGGCAACGAAAGAAGTGGGAGACTCCTAACTCAAACTAACCTAATCCTAACCCTAACAAGCTCTCTTTACATATCATTTTACCACTTAGATAATCACAAACAAAATCTGGACCTTCGGACTTAACTCGTTAAAACATATAGAAAAAGATTCCCATCTCCCTGCGGACGACCCGTACTCAACCGGCTAGCTACAAGCGAAACCGTCTTGATTGCGGTAATTAACTAAAACTTGAACACGCAGAATCTCTAACAATCAACTCTCAGTCATCACGGATGCTCGGGTCTGTGATACTGACGCTGCGCTTTGGGCTGTTCGTCACGGACATCAAGTTTCATGTTATTGACGCCAAGACTTGCTATAACTCTTTGCTCGGCAGGCCTTGGTTACACGAGTACAACAGCATCCCTTCTACACAACATCAGTGTATGAAGTATTTCAAGGATGGTCTCGAGTATACTGTGACAGGGGAACTGAACCCATTCTCCATGAATGAAGTCCGAAAGTACGAAGATGCAAAATACTTCTTACCAGATTTCGAAGACACGGAAAGATGCCACAAACTGAAGAACAAAGCTATCACCACTATTCTAGTCTTCGGGAGTGATGCTGAGGAGGAAGAAGAAATAATTTATTCAGGGCCACCCCAATGCAACAAGCCGGGACCGTCCACCCCTATGTTGATCTTCGGCCACGACTCGGAAGATGAGGTCAATGCCGTATTTTCCGTTCGGCCATCAATACAAGCCTTTGCTGGCAATGATCAGAGTTTGCAAATTTCCATGGTTCAGCAAGAGCATTACAAAGAGCTCGACGCACTTGATACCTATAATGTGCAGGAACTGCAGACATTCTACGTCCTTCCTAGGCGAAGAGATGAAAAGGCGATCCTCTTTTATCGATCAACGGAGACCAAAGTGGAAAAAAAATTGGCATGGTGCCGATTCTACACTTGATAAGTTCCAGCCCATCCATCTGCCCAGATACTACACAGAAGGCTTAAAAAGGCTATTCAGGCGCCAAGGTGTACCCCTTAAGCAAACTGCTCTACAAGCATAGTTCTATTACAGGATCTGGAACGTTCCCGGAACTCAACGAAAGTTGCCCAACGGGAGAATGGAAACGATCGGGCTTGGATATGTGCAATCCAAGAAACGGGAACGATTCCATAGTTACTGCGTTATACATGACTTTGATGAAGAAGGAGATGTTCTGTTAAAAGACGCTAACCCTGAACCAAAACGAGGTCCCGGCATGAAAATGCCGAGTCCGTCATTTGAAGAAAAGATGGACAAGCTAATAAAGGAGGCGGTTCAAAAGGTCCGGGATGACTATAGCCGCGAAATGGCCATTTATGAGAAAGCTAGGATGCAGCGCCTCCTTCAGCAGGCCGTGGAGAATGACACTGCTCTTCGTCACCAACCCGTCATACAAAAGACCCGGCGCAGAAGCAAAAATAAACCAAAGAACGGAAAAAACGTTCGACAGCAGCCAAGCAGGTCTAAGAAGCCACGCGACCAAGAATCGAGCAGCCGGGATCCGTCTCATATAAAGAAGATGGGTTGGGAATATTCTTTTCCCCAAGACAAGACAAAAATGATATTCAATCTTGTCATAAAACATCAGATGATGACACTCTCGGAGTCTAAACACCCCGAGCAAGTATACAAGGTTTCTCACCCAGACTATTGCTCTTATCACCGAGCAATAAGGCATCCTCTCGAAGACTGCTTCACCTTCAAGAACTGGGTTGAAGACCAGTATCAACTCGGCAGATTCGCTCTATCCAGCAGCTGGAGGGTAATCCCTCTGCAGAAGCATGAAACGAAAGCCACGTATGCAGCGAGAATGGAACCAGATCAATATCGGTCTTAGAAGCGATCTCGTACCTGTCATGTGATAACGCTATTAGAAGAAGAACCAGAGAATGTGGATGGCTTCTCTTGGTGTTTCGAGAACGATGAAGATGAATTAATCTCATAATTTCCACCGGCGCCAAAAGAGCTGGAAGATGGGATACATACTACTGCAGACGACCTCAGAAAAATCGACTTGGGAACGGCAAACGGTCCACGGCCGACGTTCGTCAGTGAGCTGTTGTCTGATGAAAAGGAGGCTACGCTTAAAGACGTGCTCATGCAGTATAAAGACTGTTTCGCGTAGAACTATTCCGAGATGCCCGGATTAGATCCGGAAATAGCCGTCCATAAATTGGCGATATCTCTAGACATCAAGACGATCAAACAAGCACCGAGAAGAATGGGGCTCGAGCTTGAGATGAGCATCAATACCGAAGTCAAGAAGCTAATCGACTTCGGCTTCATCCATGAGGTTCAGTATCCTGACTGGATCGCCAACATCATCCCAGTGATGAAGAAAAATGAGACGGTGCACATATGTGTGGACTTTCGGGATCTCAACAAAGCTTGCCCGAAGGACGAAATTCCAGTACCGGTCACTAAGCTGATGATAGATAATACGTCCATTCATAAAGTTTTCTCCTTCATGGACGGCTCGTCAGGATACAATCAGATAAAGATGCATCCCGAAGACTAGAAGCATACCGCTTTCCGAACCCCTTTAGGCATATTCTGCTAGAAGGTGATGCCCCTCGGTCTAAAGAACGCCGGTGCCACCTATCAGAAGGCCATGACGAAGATCTTCGATGACCTCATATATGAAATCGTCGAATGCTATATCGACGACCTCGTAGTTAACAGAAAATCATACGAGGAACATTTAGAGCATCTGAAGATCGTGTTTCAGCGCCTTCAGAAATACAACTTGAAGATGAACCCTCTCAAATGCGCGTTCGGAGTTTCCTCAGGCAAGTTCTTAGGATTCGTCGTCCGACACCGAGTCATCGAGATAGACCCGTCGAAGATCAAGGCGATCATGGAAATGCCTCCACCAAAAACTCTCAAGCAACTGCGGTTTCTCCAAGGGAAGCTCGCGTATATCCGGCGATTTTTAGCCAATCTCTCCGGCAAGTGCCGTCCTAACAGTCACCTAATGAAGAAGAGAACCCCGTTTGTTTGGGATCGCAAATGCCAAGGCGCACTGGACAAAATCAAGCAATACCTGCTGAATCCGCCGGTGCTGACTGCTCCAGTCAAGGGAAAGCCTCACATTCTGTATACAACCGCTCTTGAGGGTTCCCTAGGCGCGTTATGGGTACAAGAGAACAACCAAGGGAAGTTGAGAGCGCTCTACTATTTGAGTCGAGTTCTCCTGGGGGCAGAAAACAATTACTCCCCCATTGAAAAACAATGCCTGGCGTTGATCTTCGTGATAACGAAGCTCAGACACTACGCGTTGGCACATGAGGTCCATCTCATATCGATGGTGGACCCTCTCAAATATTTGATATCAAAAGCTATATTAACGGGACGGCTCGCTAAATGGGCCCTGCTCTTGATGGAGTTCTCGATAACTTATCGTCCCCTCAAGGGAGTGAAAGGCCAGGTCATCGCCGACTTCCTCGCTGAGCATCCGATACCTGCCGACTCTCCCTTGTACTGCGAATTGCCCGACGAGTACGCGTTTGACACGATCGACGGGGAGAGAAGAGAGAATGATACCCAGTGGGAACTTTACTTCGATGGAGCATCTTCCATGAAGAACCGCAAACAAAGCACCCCCATAATCAAATCTGGGGTAGGCCTCATCTTCGTGACTCTACAAGGAGGGATAATGCGCTTTGCCTTCTCCTTAACAGAGCCAAGGACGAACAAAGAAGCCGAATACGAAGCTTTGATAGCAGGTCTTGAGATCGCCGTCGACATGGGAATTGAGAATCTCCTCATATACGGAGACTCCCAGCAGATCGTTAGTCAAGTAAACGGCGACTATCAAACGTGCAAGCCAGAGCTGGTGAAGTACGACGAGAGAGTGCAACAACTGCTAACTCAAATTCCTTCCTACACCCTGGAAAGCATACCGTGTGCAGAAAATAGCAAGACGGATGCATTAGCCAAGCTCGCTAAAGAACTGGCTGACGAGAACCTCGATGACGTAAGGATCGTAGTGCAAAGCCGTCCGGGTTCTTGCACCGGCAGAAATATCTCCGGAGTCAACCGAAGAAAAGGGAGCGACCGAGCAAACGGCCCTGCAAATAAAAGACCAGGAAAAGGCTTTGGATTGGAGAGAAGTCTTTATAGACTACTTTAAATCCCGTCGAACACCTGAAGATGCGTCCTCAAGATATCAGATCATGAAACGAGCTCTATCTTTTGCCTTCGTCAATGATACTCTGTATAAGAGATCATTTGATTCTCTGTGGCTAAGATGCCTGGGACCTGAAGAAGCAAAGAGAGTCGTCCAAGAAACTCACGACGGACTCTGCGGTTCTCATCAAGCCACGCCAAAGATGAAGCTGAAGATCAAAAGGATGGGCTATTATTGGCCCACAATGATCCAAGACTGCCTCAAATACGCGAAGCAGTGCCACTCGTGCCAGATTCACGGGGACTTTATCCACCAGCATCCAAATCCGTTACATCCAATAGTGGCTAGCTGGCCATTTGAAATATGGGGAACTGACATAATCAGACCCATTGAGCCAGCATCGTCTAGAGGACACCGGTTCATATTGGCGACGACCGATTACTCTTCCAAATGGGCAGAAGCCATACTGCCGAGGGAGGTGAAGACGGAGAATATTCTCCATTTCTTCAAGACACACGTCATTTACCGGTTCGGCATTCCGTGATGGATTATCTCCGATAATGGGCCAGCCTACAGAAGCCACAAGATCAGCCGCTTCGCACAACAACATAACATAGACTGGAGATACCCTTCGGTCTATAATCCCCGAGCTAACGGTCTAGCTGAAGCTTTCAACAGACCTTGACAAAGATCGTGAAAAAGACGGTGTCTCGAAATAAGAAGGACTGGCATGAGAGACTGCATGAAGCTCTCTGGGCGTATCGAACTACGTTCAAAACAGCCACGAATACAACACCGTATGCATTGATATTTGGCACAGAAGCGGTACTTCCCCTCGAGATAGAGTTACCCTCTCTACGAGTGGCCGTTCACTATAAGCTAATAGACGAAGAAAATGCTCACCTTCGGCTTGAGGAACTCGACGCCCTTGATGAAACCCGTCTCATGGCGCAACAAAACCTGGAGGCTTATAAAGCAAAGATGACGCGCTCATACGAGAGATTGACTAGGCCGAGAACATTCCGCCAAGGTGAACTCGTGCTAGTAGTCAAGAGACCTATGATCCCCAATCGTGCCAAACGGGGGAAATTCGAGCGAACTATGAAGGCCCGTACATCATAGATAAAGTTTACCTGGGTGGAGCCTATCTACTCATGGACATGCATGGTGAAAGACCTTTCAGGCCAATAAACGGTCGCTTCCTAAAAATATACTACGCCTGACGATTCATGGCCTAGGTCAATGATAGATGACGACGCCTATATCCGCTCTCTATCTTCCTAAGCCCAAACTCTATAAGTAGTAGCCGGAAAATGGACCGAAACGTCCTTAAACTAACGATGGACTACTATGTCCTAAAACTGGCTGTTGACCGAGACGTCGATAAACTACTATAGACCACAGCATCCCAAGGCTGACAAAAAAAAAGGAAACAGTATATCCATAAGCAAAATGGGCACGGATGAAAACCCGAAAGGGCTCTGTGAGTAAAAACAACAGGGCTACTGGCGAGTTTTGCGAAAACCCGAAAGGGCGCAATCTCGTTAAAAGACACTTGCAAGGCCCTCTCGACCTTGTGAGGAGAAAATACCTGCGTGAGATCTTTACGACTCACAATGGAACCACACTTAGGGATCCCCACGATTCCTAAGGAGAAATTACACTTACGAGATCCTCATGACTCGTAAGGAGAATTCCCCTTTGAGACCCTCACTGCTCATAGGATTCAAAAGCCTTAAGCTACAAGGATCTGAACCTGTTCTTAAGATATCACAACCTCCAGCATTGCTGTCACGACCCGAAATTGGCACGTGACGGCCCTAATACTACGCAATGTCTAAAGACGTAACGCAGTAAAAGAAAGCCAAAACCCAGAAATATAAACCATTAAAAAGACAAGAAAAGATAATAGAAATTTTTGAAACATTTGAAATCACAACCCAAATTCTTTAAAAGTCCAACTTTCTTTCTTTAAAATTTTGGCAGCACCCCCTTTTTGTAAAAACTAGCCCAAAGATGGGTACAACATAAATATAAATGAAGCATCCCCAAACAGGAGCAAATACACGCCTAAAGGCGGAAAACAACCACCACAACAAAAATACGACGCTGTAGCGAAGAAATAAAAGACAATAGAAAGGAAACTGTATAAAAGACAACCAAATAACAAATAATATACAATATCGTCCTCACCAAATCTTTAAGTCAACAAAATAACAGTAGATGGAGAGTACAAGGATACAACAATATACAATACAAAAATACGGATAACCACAAAACCCACCTAAGAAAAACTGCACACTATGAGCTGAAGCGGTATCCGTAGCAAAAAATGATCAGATAGATGAATAGCCAGCCTCGACTACTCTGGGGAGACACCCTGCAAAACAACTGTGGCACAACGGGGGTGGGTTGCCAACTCGTGAATAGTAAATAACATATGCAGGTAATCGCAAGTATGCACGTACAACGTGAATCTAAAATATGCAATTAACAGGTCATATGAATGCAGTAATAATGAAAAGTACACTAGCAGGTATAACTAATACATGAAGAATAATAATAGTACAATCAGTATGCAATAATCGTGCAATAATGATATGAAAATGAGATATGCAACAATCATGAAGGGTACATCAACAGGTACTACTAATATATGAAACAATGCATAAACAATAAATATGAGGTATGGAGAGAAATATGTCATTTCCACGGAATCCTGATATCGTGGTAGGATCACAATCCATCAAGACAATCAAAATCCTAATTCCTCAAATCAGCCCCTAAATTGGCTCTCATATCATATAAGTCTCATATCTCCTCAATGTACAATATTGAATAAATCTCCTATATCCCGAATGTACAAAATCAAGTGAGTCTCGTATATCCTTTATCAAATCTCAAGTAAATATCATATGTCCTAAATCCAATATCCAGTGAATCTCTTATAACCTAGGTATATTTGTGTGAATAAATATGATAAGGTATATATATTAATGTCAATACACATATATTAGCGTCCTATTCCACTAATATTGGTGTAAGGGCATATATAACAGCGTCCTAACCCACTGCTATATATACATATGAGTAAAAAGTAATATTATGAAACCAATGTGCCATGCATCGACACAGAAATACTGATCTATCAGATGCTGTCACCAAGACTGGCATCCTGATAGGTACGTATCATACGCTATACCGAAAGCTCGAGCACCTTGTTCTGACCCTCGCCTTTCGACGTATCTATACGTACATGACTCCCGTCGGTATCCCCATGATAACCGCCGAGTCATAGGTACTGTCACCGGAGTGTATGGTTCCCCTGCCGGGCTCATCGGCGTGGTGCATCGACATCCCTTTCTTGCCCCGGGGTACCTCCGGGCCCCACCATGCACCCTCATACGGCCTCTACGCCTCCTCGTAGGGGTATATATATATCAGAACCGATAAAACTCATGGTGGATGCTGAAATATCATATCAAGGAAACCGGGTTTTTCAAATAATGTATAATTTCATGAACTCCCGCGGTTCCCAAATCCAGAAAACATCATGAAAAATCCATATAACAGTGCGAAAATCCATGAATATAATATATGCGACATAACTGAAATGTAAGTGTATAAAGGAAAAACCGCTAATTAACTGCAAGTTAATATAAATATCACGCGGTTCCTATTTTATCTAATTCTAAATAACATCAAGTAAAGGTAAATATGTAGCTATAACTGATATATGTGTAACATACAGGTATAGCAAGGTATAGGTATCTACCTATAAGAAATGATGTAGTGTACCCCCCGGGTATAAGTGGAATATGTGAACAAAGTATACCTGTAGCTATATCGTAAAGTGTGTATGTACCTATCACTAATGGTACAATACTCTATAGGTATACAGGTATGCTAAATGTCATATGTGATAAGAAATATGAATCAATGTCACAATGTCCCTAACCAAGAAATATAATATCTATAAGTGGTTTGTGTATGACATGGCAATTATTGACGGCGTGTGTAGCATACAATCAGTGCTCGTGCAACATGAATCGTCAATAATATGTGCAGTGTCCTACGGCTACTAGTCCAAGCACAACAACATCTAAGTAATAGGGTAAATGCGCAATTCTAAATATAATATAGAATATGCGACAGGTATTAACATTCCTAGCCTAGACGCATAACGCCATGCGTGCGATTCCCCTGTAGATGTTAAATCTACTCACTTGGTCGCGTGCTACACGTAGCCGACCACCTGCTTTCCTTTCTTTGCCGCGTCCGACGTACCCGCCTGTGAACCTGGAAATTACATAAGGAATCCATATATAAGCAAAATATCTCGCAAAACGCGATATCGAAACCAAACGAGAAACTCGCGTCGCGAACTAAACGCATGTGTGTACGATACGCTGAAACGTATGTACGCGTCTAAAACTACCCCGACACGTCGCGACACGCTGGATCACAAGACACACTCACGTATCGCGCGTATCGCGCAAACAAAACGTACTAGATAAACGATATATGGTCCCAGATTTTGATACAGGTAAAATCTTACAAAATTGCACAAGCCAAAACACTAAAACCCCAACACCCCAGTCCCCTACCTGGCAGCAATTTGCGGCCAGAATGATTAAACCGGCGGCCGCTGTTGGAAATTAGGGGTTCATGCTCAGGTGGTGTGGTCTAGACCTAGTGTACATACTCCAGTTTCCTCAATTTTTATCAGAGAGAGCCGGGTCAAAAGCAGATCACAGAAAGCTACAAATTCACCCTAAAACCACAATTTTGCACAAAATGGAAACCCTATGGTATTTTAGTGAAATCTAGATTGAAGCTAGGTTTACTTGGCCCTAATAACACTTAAATAGGCTAGGTTAACCAATGAAATCATCACTTGGCCACAACCTCACACAAATCACCATAAATAGCACAAAAACTAACTTTTATCATAAACCGAAGCTAATTCTACACATAATCTTAGCAAGCTAGGAATTCAAGCCTAAGAAGTTGTTAGTGTAAGTGCACGGCGGCGCCCCGGCAGTCAAACCGACGCCGGAATGCGGAAGCGGTGAATAACTTTAATTTTGCGGACTTAGCAAACCGGCACCACCGCGCACTATAACCGGATCGAACCATTAACTAGTCCTAGCTAACTACAAGAAAGGGAATAGAGATATACCGACGATCCAAGTCCTCCGGTCTTCTCGCCATCGTCCCGATCACTTGCGGAATGTCCCGTCTCCTCCTCGTCGCCGGAAGTGCACCACATCGCCTACTTTGTTTACGGGCTCCCACCTCAATGCCGAGGCAACTCGGGCACGAAGCCGGCTACTCGACGTGCCCAAGGTTCGTTGTAGAATATGTAGTAGAACTTGTGTCTCCTTATGGGGTAGTGGAGATGCCATTTGGTGGAGGGGTGAAAAACCAGAACAATGTGGAGGAGCTAGTGGGTATTTTGGAGCATGATGTGAACCAAAAATACACCCACACAATATTGGACAGCCCCCATCCTAAGTGGCCGGCCAAAGAGGTGAGGAGAAGAGCATGGAGTGAGGGAGTGATATGATAAAAACCAAAAGATCAAAAACCACAACCATAATCAAAAAGAGAAAGAAAGGAATGGTTATGATATCAAGCAATGATCACAAGCAAAACCAACACTCATCCAACCATCATCACCAAACTCATCATCAACAACCATGATGATCACTAAAAGTCAAGCAATCATGAAGCTAGAAGTCAAGGTCAATGAGAGGCTATCATGATAAAACAAAGATGCAAAGACCCCCTCCACAAATGCCTATTTGCAACAATGCAAATAAGCCCTCCTCCACCAATCTTCGGCCAATGAACGGAACAATGGAAATTGGCCGAAACGGAAAGCAAACTGGCAACTCCAGAAAACTGGTCCCGTAATAAATTACAGGAAAACCCCGATACTGTGCATACACACCCGCATTTGTATTCCGACCGAAATACAAATGCAATGAGACAAAATCTCCACTGTACTATACTAGGATCCGGCTTATACCAAAACCGGCTAGTAATATCTGTTCGATCCTGATCCGTGCAATACCGCACGTATCTGATCGAACCCTGCCATATAACCATACGGCCTATAGTACAAACTGTCCGATCCTGATCCGTGCAATACCGCACGTATCTGATCGGACCTTGCCATATCTCCATACGGCCTCTACAACCTTTCGCCCGAAAGCTGAGTAACTGAAATGTGGGGGACTCTAAAGACTCGTCAACACCTTGGTTGTGGATTTAACCACTAGCACGTCAGAGGTATAAGCCAATACGTGACGGGCTACCAGGTACTGACTAAAAGGGACGTCTGTGAGCGAACTTAGCCCGACAACCCTACTGAGCCTGTCAGTGACAATATCCGTGCAGTCCGGTCCGTTCGTCTATGAGCATCGCATGGCGGGCCTAGGGGGTTGGTAAAAGTCAGACCCCCAAAAGCGGTACAAGTCGTGTCGGAGTGTAGCCCAGAACACCCTGAGATACTACTGGAATACCTACCAGTAAATCTCCTTGCCTTGGCCAAGGACTTTGTGTAATGGCTCTCCTAGACACAGCACGACCTCACCCCCAATACCGGGAGAGACGAACCCCTGAAGATACGCTCACTGCCTCCATGTGGCTCGGGACTGTACCCAACTAAAACCTGTTTGCACGACTCCTTTGAGCCGTGGTAGGGTAGTAATCAAAGTACAGTGGGAACTCACACGAGACAAATGACGATCCCCAGGTCGATGAACTAACCTGCACACATGTCACCAGGGAACTGCCATCTGACGTCTGGTATATGACCAACTAGCATGTTCCCGGCGAGTCCTGTCCGGTGTACTCATAACCCAATGAGCACCTGTATACATCTTAGGTGATCCAACTGACACCAGTGGCTTGTGAGACCGGCCACCGCCCCTCGTCGGGGTCTCGACTGTATACACTAGTCTACTAATGGAGTATCGATGCCCAGTCTCGAAACTCCCACGACTAGGGACCTTTTAAGGATAAGCTTATAGACCCCCAGCTCCCACTTATATGATCGCCCTCATACTGCTGGTGGTCAAGCAAGAATCCTAGGGGCTCTATCAACGTGTAATAGCGACGTGTCATGTCACCTAAAGCAGTACACGATGATAAAGGTAAACCAGATAGCATACTATCATCTCGAGTAAGACTGTCCTACCGGGATAGGTCCTCCCTCAATCATTACAATCACGTACCTGTGACCTAATAATTGACTCTGAGGGCACTATCCCTAACAATCTCCCACTTGCACTCAAGGCTAATTATTGCGATGTCGCATACTCACAGCCCGTGTGATACCGAACATCCAACTCCTCTACTAGTCAGTCTCACAAAGCTCGTTTGCGGAACTATTGCGTTCGAGGAATAGCCTCAGTGAGTGGATCCGCTTGGATGTTTCTTTCTATGTCTCTCTATGTCTCAAGTTCGCGGAGAAGCCCATCTCCCGAAAAGAGCAATACCTGTCTTAGAATGTGTCTAGATGTCTGATGGGACATAGCTCATAAATGAACTCCAAATCCAAACTTCTTAGACTGTATCGACAACTGAACTTAATCAGTATTCTGCGCGCCATGCTTCCCTCAGTATTGCCTTGGACCACCTGTCCAAAATACTGCCCCTCATCAGAAGGAAAAACTATAACTCTGACAACCTTCTTGTCGTCCATGTCACCTTGGAAGCCTGGAATGATAACTGTCTCCTGAATGAGGCTGTCGTTATCATCTCCCTAGAACATCCACTTATGTTCTAAAACTGCTTCCGACTGTTTCTCCAGGATTGGATTAATGTCAACTTATTGCATCTAGTGCAAGAACAACATCTGGTGTGGTACTTGACATCTCACGATTGACTCAATTGCCTGAGCAAGTGATCTGCCAATCATGCCCGTCCCTCTCCCCTTTAGTCTGTAAGACACCTTTGGAGAGGGTGACTCCATTACCTGCAGGTACACTACCATGCCAGGAGTCGTCCATCCTAAATACTCTTAGAATGCTGTCAAGTACCCTGATTGGGAAACCACCCAAATCTTGATCTAAAACCATAGATCCAGTAACCAGTATGTCAGATATAAAATCCATTTCCTTTGTGGAGAAACCACTGTGTGACGACCAAAGTATAACCGATCGTAGTGTAGGAGTTTCCTTTCCTACTCTGTGTATGTCATCCAAATACCAGGATATCACACCCTATTACCTTCTCAACAGATCAATCCCCTATTCTGATGAAGTCAAACCCATGACTGTCACGTCAGAAATAGATGATCTATCTCCGCTACATCTGCTTTAGTCTATAAATAGACATAAGCCTGATGTCCACCAATGCTTCCGCTGCTCCCACTGACTACGACAACCTTCTGGCAGAGTCATATAGACGTGCACTTCTAAAGCAAGTTTAGAACGATGCTATACTCATCCTCCTGCCGGGTCTCGCAGCCTGGAACAACAACAATGGCAAGTGTGGGTAAACAGGAATTTCCCTGTCACCGTCCTTGAGGCTACCGGAGTACCTCTCGGGTGCCTGAAGTTACCCACCTTATCTGCGGAGTGGCCAATGGAATGTCAATCCAGATTGAATCTTTAGGTTCCTTATCAAATCTTCAGTAATCGTTTGTGGTTCTGGAATCACTTCCAGTTCTACCATACTCCCACTACTGTTTTCTGAAAAAATTCATTTTTAATTTAAAACTGTGGCGAGTCAAGAACAATATTGCTATTGATCTTCCAGATGGTAGAAAATCAACCCGCGTCATAGCCTGGGTCAACCCACAAACAGCCATTACAGAAACGTGCCTTGAGTTATCCAGTATCTGGTTTTAATCATAAACCGGACAACTCCCCGTACCTTAACATCGTTAAGATATGAACTGTTCTATATCCAATATAAAACAGAGGCACTGATTTAATTGAACCAGATTCAAATCATGCAGCTGTCCCCAGCGCATGTCAACTAAATGGAAGGAGGCCGATCAGCGTTACTCAACTTAGGAGTGCTTCCAATTATGAGTAACCTGAAAGAGAAGCAAGATCTCTTAATCATTACTATCAACTGAATACCATACACAAGTATCTACATCTTCGATCTCTTTGAAGAATCCCGATACTTGCTATACCTGGTTCTCTACTCTATTCAAATACCTATAACTCCTCAAAACTTAGACCCTGTGTTTCTACGAAACACATGTCTAAGAACTAGAGAAGTTAAAAGTAAACAGAATATAGTATGAGGACCAACCCCTCTGTCCTAATGGACACTGGACAACATACAATACTCTGTATAAGTCCGCTGAGTCTAACAACTCTTTCACTGTGTGTCGTAGATTGAAAACTGTACTTATGGTTAAGAAGAATTACACCGCTGTTTAATGCTCCTTACCTAACCATCCACTGATATAGGTAAATGTCATCGACATAATATCAAAAGGTATATCTCACTATATGAAAATAGACGTACAGATATATCAATTTGAAATTGGTGCACAACAGCGGATATTCAAAACCAAATATTTGCCGACCGGCAAACAGCCCAGGTGATCTCCTCAAATATCACCGATTACCATGAATCCCGATATAATGAGGATGATCACCCAATTCCCAATAACCTACTCACACTCATCATCTGTAAAACCATACAGATGTGAGAATCAAACCTGGTAAATACATACCCTGGAGCAAGTATCTAATCGGGAAATCAGTTTTCCATTAACAGTACACAGTTGAACTGAAACATTGAAATGTTTCGATGGGGTATCCTGGTATTCCTAGTAATGCCCTTTCCATTATCCAGATTCACAACTGTAACCGTATAATTCTTTGCCACCTCTCCAAATCCCTTCATATGTCTTTAGTCATTATCTTCTGCACACCCCTTTAGGCCAAATGGTTTTCTTCCTTCCCTACCGTTCGGCACCAGCCTATGGTTTGGAAGAAGACTATCCAATAAGCATAATGGGTGTACTGTCCTAATCCTAGGAATACTCGCAATGCGAGAGAAGGTGAGGATAAAAGACAACCGAATGAACTTAATTCCTATTTCTCCTGAACCAGAATCCATCCCCGAACTGGAACAAGTTCCTTTCGAGTTCGTATATAACCATACGATGGAGTATCCAAATAAACTGTGGATCTTCGTAGTGATACGGAGTGTCCTGGAGAAATACAAAGGTGATTTTAGGATTGGCGAAGAAATACCTGGTTTGGTCGTGAATATCTGTTGCAATTTACTTTGCCCTCTTACTAATCCCTTGCTTTGTCTTAACCTAATACATTCTGCACACTATCGTTATGCTAATTGGTTTTCTTCATTCCCTACCGGTCGGCACCTGCCTATGGTTTGGAAGAAGACTATCCAATTTGCGTAATAGGTGTACTATCTCCTAAACCAAGGAGTACTCACAACTTGAGAGAAGGTAAAAGGAAAAGACAACTGAATAATCCTATCCGTTTTCTCCAGAACCGGAAACCATCCTCGAATAAATTCTTTCGAGTTCGTATCTAACCATACGATGGTTTTGTCCAATGGAAGTGGACGTTCGTAGTAAAACGGGGTGTCCTGGAGAAAAGGGTAAAAGTAGGAGTGGCAATGAGGTTTGCAACTTTGACAATTCAAAAGCCGGTGTTTAAGAAGGTTCGGTCAACTTGGTCACTGAGTCAAAGTCTTAGGGTCGGGTCAATGGTCGCTGCCAAAGAGAGAGAGAAAAGAAACACTCAGCGTGCACTCTAACCTAGATCAGAATGGTTACCAATTTATCTAATCTGGAAACCTCCCACTTTACCTCAAATTTTCCTCCAAACCTTAAAGAAAAATTAGTCGGGGTTACCCGAGGAGTAAACTAACTCATCAGTGGGAATCGGGATCCAACTATCATCGCATGATAACGTGACGGAATCCGCTCACGTCATCACACTCCAGAAGGTATGCGCATATCTGGCAAGTTTCAGTTCTTTTGAAACTCCCGATGTGATTTCTGCCCCATGCTCTTATGACCTTGGCGAAGGTCAACAAATCATAAGTCACATGTCAAGTTCTACCCGTCATTATCCAGGTTAATTTGAATCCACCCGTACAAGCCCTTGACGAAGGTCAACAAGGCTATACGACTGTCCCAAACCAACGCATCTATCTATGCAGCAGAAAGGTAACAAGCAGCTACCATACACTATGCCTTGACGAAGGTCAACAAACACAGCATGAATACTACGTGCTACCCGTCTGAAACGACGGAGGGCTACGAATGGTTTCTGGCGAAAACCTTTAACGTAAAGAACTTGATATCGTTGAAGGAACTGATAGCTTTTTGAAAATATAGTGACGACAACCGTTGCTAAAGAGGTCACTCCCGGTGAAGGGATCTCGGCTCTTTCCCCGTAGAATGGGGTGCAGGATATTCCAACTGAATACCGCGATGCAAAGCAAAAGTAATCGGCTATAGTGAAGTTAATGCCCTGACGCAAACTTCTGTCCAAGGGGTCACTCCCGGTGAAGGGATCTCGGCCCTTGCCTCGTCGACTGAGGAGCAGGATATTCCAATGAATACCACGATGCAAAACAAAAGTAAACGTCCTTGCAATAACAGCCTTTTGAAAAGTGTTCCAACAACATCAGATTAGGTTTGTTTTAACTTGCATTGATTCGAATCAATGCAGTCCCATCAATTGATCACACCAAAAAGAACGAAAATATACTGATGTACGTATATGCCATCCGCATTCGCCACTGGGTCCCGTCATTACCCGTTAGGTTAGCTTACTAACGACAGAGCGGGGACTGGACTAGCGCGGATGCAAAACATATGCAACATCTACTAATATATATACCAATATATTATATTTCGCTCAAGGCGTGAAAGAAATGCAACATCACAGAGAATGAACAGCATCACAGAAACAATACAGATATATGGGATCCCCGGGTTTCACAGAGCCGCTGAAACCCGACGTTCCCCTGGTCGTGTGGATAGCCTGTGCAATGAAATCCTAGACCCCTACGGGCGCGGCAAGTCACCCGCCAAAACCTGAAGCGAGGCAGCCCCCTTCAGCGCCGTGAATGGACCACCCAGCACTTCACGGAATCCGGTAACTTGGGCACCCCTCCTGGGTCAACCTGTACCCCCTACGAGTGCGGCGAATAGCCCGCCAATCCTAGAGTGAAGCCCCCTCCGTCTCAATGCCATGAGATGCGGGCTTGTTGCCCTCCAGAACCCGGCTATCCGTGCACCCCTCCGCGGGGCAATCCTAGTACAGAAAGTAAAATATACATACAACGGGTACATCGACAGCAACCAGGTCGTGCCCCAAAATAATAATACAAACAGGCAGTGACGGCAGTCCACATGTCGGACGCTCATCCCGCAATATCAAATGTACATAATACAACAAAACTGTACTAGCATTGCATCCAGGCTATCCCCACGACCGATCCGCAACATCACAGCAAATACATAGAACATCAATGTGAAAGTCACGTTCGCAAATCCGTCTAACCGGGCTATAGCAGTTAGACCGGATTTACCGATCGAGTGACATTCACGGTCGCAGATATAATGTAAATACTGTGAAAAATGTGTTTAAGATTTTCCGATTGACCAAAAATTAACAAGTGGGCCCCAAACTAATACTGTAGCACTCACAGAAATAATTGGCCCAATTTTAATATTCCAAAACCCACAAAATAATCCCAGAAAGCCTCTGTAAAAAATTGGTGCAGTGAACTCCACAGTGCGCGGCGGAAGGGCGGCGTAATGGGGGTTCATGCGGCGCTTCCGCGCTCCCACTGTAGAATCATTTCATCGAAATTTTACAGAGTTCTTAGAATTTCCAGTACATCAATATTTTACAACCTGAAAAATTTTTCGAGACCAAAATATTTCAACAGAAACTGATGTGAACTAGAAATGCAAGTTTTGGAATTTTGGTCGATCGGAAATGCAAAACACATCAAACGAAGCTAGACGAAGTTAATGGCGAGGCTCTGATACCACTGTAAGTGCACGGCGGCGCCCCGGCAGTCAAACCGACGCCGGAATGCGGAAGCGGTGAATAACTTTAATTTTGCGGACTTAGCAAACCGGCACCACCGCGCACTATAACCGGATCGAACCATTAACTAGTCCTAGCTAACTACAAGAAAGGGAATAGAGATATACCGACGATCCAAGTCCTCCGGTCTTCTCGCCATCGTCCCGATCACTTGCGGAATGTCCCGTCTCCTCCTCGTCGCCGGAAGTGCACCACATCGCCTACTTTGTTTACGGGCTCCCACCTCAATGCCGAGGCAACTCGGGCACGAAGCCGGCTACTCGACGTGCCCAAGGTTCGTTGTAGAATATGTAGTAGAACTTGTGTCTCCTTATGGGGTAGTGGAGATGCCATTTGGTGGAGGGGTGAAAAACCAGAACAATGTGGAGGAGCTAGTGGGTATTTTGGAGCATGATGTGAACCAAAAATACACCCACACAATATTGGACAGCCCCCATCCTAAGTGGCCGGCCAAAGAGGTGAGGAGAAGAGCATGGAGTGAGGGAGTGATATGATAAAAACCAAAAGATCAAAAACCACAACCATAATCAAAAAGAGAAAGAAAGGAATGGTTATGATATCAAGCAATGATCACAAGCAAAACCAACACTCATCCAACCATCATCACCAAACTCATCATCAACAACCATGATGATCACTAAAAGTCAAGCAATCATGAAGCTAGAAGTCAAGGTCAATGAGAGGCTATCATGATAAAACAAAGATGCAAAGACCCCCTCCACAAATGCCTATTTGCAACAATGCAAATAAGCCCTCCTCCACCAATCTTCGGCCAATGAACGGAACAATGGAAATTGGCCGAAACGGAAAGCAAACTGGCAACTCCAGAAAACTGGTCCCGTAATAAATTACAGGAAAACCCCGATACTGTGCATACACACCCGCATTTGTATTCCGACCGAAATACAAATGCAATGAGACAAAATCTCCACTGTACTATACTAGGATCCGGCTTATACCAAAACCGGCTAGTAATATCTGTTCGATCCTGATCCGTGCAATACCGCACGTATCTGATCGAACCCTGCCATATAACCATACGGCCTATAGTACAAACTGTCCGATCCTGATCCGTGCAATACCGCACGTATCTGATCGGACCTTGCCATATCTCCATACGGCCTCTACAACCTTTCGCCCGAAAGCTGAGTAACTGAAATGTGGGGGACTCTAAAGACTCGTCAACACCTTGGTTGTGGATTTAACCACTAGCACGTCAGAGGTATAAGCCAATACGTGACGGGCTACCAGGTACTGACTAAAAGGGACGTCTGTGAGCGAACTTAGCCCGACAACCCTACTGAGCCTGTCAGTGACAATATCCGTGCAGTCCGGTCCGTTCGTCTATGAGCATCGCATGGCGGGCCTAGGGGGTTGGTAAAAGTCAGACCCCCAAAAGCGGTACAAGTCGTGTCGGAGTGTAGCCCAGAACACCCTGAGATACTACTGGAATACCTACCAGTAAATCTCCTTGCCTTGGCCAAGGACTTTGTGTAATGGCTCTCCTAGACACAGCACGACCTCACCCCCAATACCGGGAGAGACGAACCCCTGAAGATACGCTCACTGCCTCCATGTGGCTCGGGACTGTACCCAACCAAAACCTGTTTGCACGACTCCTTTGAGCCGTGGTAGGGTAGTAATCAAAGTACAGTGGGAACTCACACGAGACAAATGACGATCCCCAGGTCGATGAACTAACCTGCACACATGTCACCAGGGAACTGCCATCTGACGTCTGGTATATGACCAACTAGCATGTTCCCGGCGAGTCCTGTCCGGTGTACTCATAACCCAATGAGCACCTGTATACATCTTAGGTGATCCAACTGACACCAGTGGCTTGTGAGACCGGTCACCGCCCCTCGTCGGGGTCTCGACTGTATACACTAGTCTACTAATGGAGTATCGATGCCCAGTCTCGAAACTCCCACGACTAGGGACCTTTTAAGGATAAGCTTATAGACCCCCAGCTCCCACTTATATGATCGCCCTCATACTGCTGGTGGTCAAGCAAGAATCCTAGGGGCTCTATCAACGTGTAATAGCGACGTGTCATGTCACCTAAAGCAGTACACGATGATAAAGGTAAACCAGATAGCATACTATCATCTCGAGTAAGACTGTCCTACCGGGATAGGTCCTCCCTCAATCATTACAATCACGTACCTGTGACCTAATAATTGACTCTGAGGGCACTATCCCCAACAGTTAGTGTATATGCCCTAGGGGCTATTATTGTATCATACTAGCTTGTGTATTACTTAATGGAAGCTTGGGATTTTCATAGTTATATAACAGTCTTGCTAAACATGGTAGTATGCTACTTGGTTTTATCTATCTTAATATGTGTGTACGTATTGATAGAGCCCTTAGGATCTTGCTTGACTACCAGTGTTGTGATGGCAGTCACACTAGTGTGGGCTGGGTAGTCTACAAGCACATCCTTTTTCAGGTCCCTAGTCGTAGGATTATCGAGATAGGGCATCGATACTCCGGAGTAGACTAGTGTGTACGCTTCTCATCCCAGTTAGGGAGATGGTCTGTCCCACAGCCATCAGTACGTCGTACTGGAGATAGTATACAGGTGCTCGTTGGGTTACGGGTACACCGGACAGGACTCGCAGGAGACTGTTGGTTGGTATTATACCCGTCGTCAGTTAACAGTTCCCAGGTGACATGAGTACAGCATAGTCCGCAGACTTGACATCGCTACTTCACCTCGAGTGTGTCCCACTGTTCTTATATTGCTATCCTACCACGGCTCAAAGGAGTCGTTCAAACAGGTAGCAGTTGGGTGCAGTCCCGAGCACTTGGAGGCAGTGGCGGTTAGACAGGATTCGTCTCTCCCGGTATTGGGAGTTGATATCGCGCTGTGTCAGAGAGCCATTACGCAAAGTCCCTGGCCAGGGCAGGCGAGATTTACTGGTAGATTCCAATAGTTTCTCAAGGTGTAATGGGCTTCGCTCCGACACGACTTATACCGCTTTTAGGGGACTGACGCTTGCCGCCCCTCTAGGCCCGATATGCGATAGTCCTAGACGAACAGACCGGACTGTACGGAGATTGTCACATCAGGCTCAGTAGGAGTTCGGATGGGTTTCCTCATCGGCCTTCTTATCGACATCTACCAGGGGACCGTTACGTAAAGCTAGTGCCGCTTGCAGTCTGTGGTTAAACCCACTGCCAGCGTAGTAGTCGAGTCTTTAGAGTCCCACAAAGAGAGTTTCCCTGCTCCAGACGAAACGATATAGAGGTCGTATGGTTTTACGACAAGGGTTCGGACGCATACGTGTTTAAACGCACGTACGATGTTTGGACAGTTTTTACTAGCCGGCTTTCGTTTAAGCCAGGTTCTAGTATCGGATTATTGGATTTATACAGTCTAAAGTTTTTCCGTGTTTACACGGATAGGAGGGGCGTTCTCGTAATTTGGCGGGAAGCTTCTAGAAGAATGGTGACTTGAGGGTTTAGGTGGCATTTACATTAAATGCATTTGTGACTCATTAGATGAATCATTCAAGTGAGTTAATGAAGCATTTATTGCTTAATGACTCACTTGATGATTCATTGCATATATTAAATGAAGCATGATGATAAATCATTTAGATTTATTTATTTGATTTTCTTTATGCTTCATGATATATTAGAAGTGAGAAACATTTTCATCATAATCTTGCTCACCTTCTCTCTCCTCAAGCTCTCTCTCTTCAAACCCTAATCCTACCCTCTCATGTGTTGAGATCAAGGATTAGCTAGACTATTTAATCCATAACCATACTCTATATCATCTAGGTGTCTTTGATTAGCAACTAAAGAAACCTAGTTACCTCAAGATTAGAGGCAAAGCTTGGAGTAGAGGCTCTCGGGTGGATCGTCTATTACATAGAGGAGGCCGACGAGGAAGTGGATAACGAGAAGACGAAGGACTAGGTTCATTAGGTATAATCTCTTTTCATAGTAGTTAACAACTCCTATGTTAGTGTTAGTTATAGTTTAGCAAAGATCCTTTCGGTTAGTCGATGTTGCTTCAAACAAAATGATTGTTTTTCATATTTCCGCCTCCTCGCAAGTCGTGGGGTGTACAACGTCGACTTATAGTGGTATCAGAGCCTCGCTAAACAATAACTAACTTATTAGCAAAGTCGTAAGAATTTCGAACGCAAAACGAACCGAAACAAATATCGTATTCACCAAGTTTCTGTCGAATTTAAAACGAGGTCTAAAATTTTTCAGGGACCTCTAAAAATACAAGCAGGGAAATATAAGGATACTAGGGAAGATTGGGTGAATGAATCGGCCAAACAGCCGTAGAACCGCGGCCGATCCAAGCGATCCGCCGCGGATCCACGGCCGAGTTGGAGCCGATTCACCCCAATCTTCCCCAGTAACTCTTTTGTGAATATTTTGTTTTTTCTGGAATGTTTATTTTCTGTTCAAGTCTCAGGTGCACAGAGATGTTTTGGAGTAGAATCTAAAGTGTTTGCTCGATCAAAATTAAACGATGTTTGCTAATTAGATTATATCTGTGAATTGTATAATGTGTTCGTAAACCTCCCCTAACTGCTAGTATGTTGGTTGGCAGGGGGTTGCACATTTCTGTAATGTTTATACTGTTTGTGATTATGAACTTGATTGGATTGTTGTGTTGATTAGCCGGGGTTTGAGATGTGTTTTAATATTCAATCATTCGATGTAATTGTAATATGTTCTAATATTATTTGTGGGGCACATCCAGGTTGCGGTTGTAGCCACCGTTATATTATTTCATTTTACTGTTTTTGCTCCTAGGATAGACCCAAGGTGGGTGCACAAACTACCGGGTACTTTGAAGTGTTTTGTGGCCTACTCACGTTGTTGAGGGAGACCGCTTCACTTCGGGTACTTGGCGGGTAGTTTGTCGTACCCGTAGGGGTCTAGGGTGGGGTAATGGCTATTCATCACAACTGTGTAATCCGTCTTTCGTTGCAGGCTCAAAAGAAACGTGGATTGCTTGCATATCCAATAATTTTCATCTGTGATCTGGAATGCCTGTTATTGCTTCAGACGAATGTACAATATCTATATATGATAGCTATTTAGACGTCACTTATGTTTTACACCCGCGCTAACCCAGCCCTGCTCTGTCGTTAGTTAAGTAACCTAACGAGTGATGACGGGACCCAGTGGTGAATGCGGATGGCATAAGAGGACGTTGTATTTTCGTTTTTTTCCTGCAATGATAGATTAATGATGGGACGTATTATTATTAATGCAAAGAAAATAAACCAAAGTTGAATCGTTGGAACAGTTTAAAAGAAACCACTCGGTTATTTTTAAAACAGAAGATATTTTTTTAATTGCGGAGCTTTAACCACTCCTTTTAAAAGCTATCAGGTTCCTTCGGTCATATCAAGTTCACTACGTTCACGGTTTCGCCAAAACCATTCGTAGCCCTCCGTCATTTCATTTGGGTATTCAGTAGTATTCAAGCTATGTATTTTGACCAACGCCAAGGCATAGTGTTTGGTAGCTGCTGGGTATTCATTTGTTGCATAGATAGATGAGTTAGTTTGGGACAGTCGTATTATCATTTGGCCAACGTCAGGGGTATGTACGGATGGGTTCAAATTAACAAGATAATGATGGGTAGAACTTGACATGTGACTTATGACATTTTGACCAACGCCAAGGTCATAAGAGCATGGGGCGGAAATTTATATCGGGAATTTCTAAAGAAACTGAAATTTGCAAAGAGATGCATACCATTTGGAGTTTGATGAATGTTGGTAGGATTCCTTCAACATTATCACACGATGGTATTTGGATCCCGATCCTACTGTGAGTATATACTACTCATCAAGAGATTCGTCACTTAACGATCAATGCTATAAACCAAGTAGGTGCCGAGAAAGGTGTCAGCGGGGTTATGCTCCCAGAGAAAAGAGGTTATTTAATTAAGGAACTTCGCGAAAGCGTTGGAAAACCTCCCTCGAAGTATCGACACCGGCCTGGCTGAACGGTTAAGCAAGTATTATACAGTGAGAATAGTCTTGGCTAGTTCTTCCTTTTTGGTTTGAGGAGGGATTCGAGAAACAGTGGGAGCCATCCAGTTTAAATAAACTAAAAACCACTCTAAACTTGCAAGAACCTCATGCTAAAGTGTTCTTTCTCTCTCTCCTAATTGCAGCGACCCAGATCATGACAGGACTTAAGTTACTATTAGAGAAAAATATATTGACAGGGCCAAACTATAAAGATTGGCTGCGGAATGTCAAAATGGCTTTGAACTATGACAGATTGGGGTATGCCCTCACTGCTAAGGCACCTGCTGTCCCTGGTCCCAAATCCAGTAATGCGGATAAGGAAATCCGCAAAACCTGGGAGTTAGATTAGGCGAAGGCCAAGTGCATCGTGCTTGCCTCGATGAATAATGAACATCAGAGGAGGAACGAGGATATAGATCTTGATTCCATATTTCTCCATACAAAAGAACTTTATGGAGAGCAATCTCGTATAGCAAGATACGAGACCTCAAAGAACTTGTTTCAAGCGAGGTTGGCCGTCGGATCATCGATAGGAGAACATGTCCTAAAGATGATTGGCTATATAGAAGAGCTCGCAGACCTTGGGATGACTTTGGATAATGAGCTCTATACAGACCTGATTCTCCAGTCCCTCCCTTTCACCTACGCCCAGTTTATTCTGAATTTCAACATTCAAAGAAAAGAAGTTGAACTTTCAGAACTCCTTAACATGTTGAGGAGTGCAGAGGGCACCTTGCAGAAGGCAAGGGAAACACACACTATGTTTGTTCGCGGTGTTTCTTCTTCCGGGTCCAAGGCTAAGGCCAAAGGAAGGAAGAATGATGCCGCCACCAAACCTAGAGGAGGTGTTAGTAAGGTGGGAGCGAAGGGAAAGAAAAAGATTGCGGTGCCAGTAGTGGTCAAGGATGAGTGCTTCCATTATCATAGGAAAGGGCACTAGAGGAAAGATTGCAAGGCGTGGAACACCAAGAACCAGGAACCGAAGCAAGCTGTGGCTTCGACTTCAGGTGTGTTTGTAATTGAGAATTGTCTGTCAATCAACTCTACTTCCTGGGTATTGGATACCGGATCAGGATTATGCAATTCATTGCAGGCACTGAGAAACCGTAGAGTGCTGAAGGTTGGTGATATGACCCTGATGGTTGCTAACGGAGCTAGCGTTGGAGCTGTGTCCGTAGGGGATTATCACCTGGGATTGACGAGTGGACATATTTTGGTTTTACATAACTGTTTTTATGTACCTAGTTTAACGTGTAATATCATATCAGTTTCCTTGTTATGAAATAAAGGTTATGATTTCACGTTTGTAATCGATGTTGTTAACATCCACCTTAATCATGGTTTGATTGGGTCCGGTACACTGGATAACGGTATATATGTCTTAAACCAATTACAGATTTTCAATGTCCAGAACACACTAAAAAGAAAGTCTCCAGATTTAAATAAAGCTTTCTTATGGCATTGTAGACTAGGTCACATCAATGAGATAAGGTTAACTAAGTTACATAGAGAAGGATATTTGGACTCGTTCGAATATCAAACTTATGCCATTTGTCAATCATGTCTCAAAGGAAAGATGACAAAGACTCCATTCACTGGACATGGAGTAAGAGCGAGCGAGCTCTTAGGACATATACACAGCGATGTATGTGGTCCAATGTCTATACATGCAAGAGGTGGTTTTTCCTATTTCATTACTTTTACGAATGATTACTCTAGGTACGGATTCATTTTTCTGATGAAACATAAATCCGAGACTTTTGAGAAATTCCAAGAGTATAAGAATGAAGTAGAAAACCAAACCGGCAAAAGTATCAAGACACTAAGATCTGATCGAGGTGGTGAATACTTAAGTGCCGAGTTCCTGGGTTACCTAAAAGAGAAAGGAATTCTCTCTCAGCTTACTCCTCCATACACTCCACAGCATAACGGTGTATCGGAGAGACGGAATCGAACCCTGTTGGATATGGTACGTTCCACGATGAGTAATGCTGAGTTACAACGATCTTTCTGGGGTTATGCACTAGAATCAGCGGCATATCTTTTGAACAGGGTTCCTACCAAAACTGTGCCTACCACGCCATATCAGATGTGGAGTGGGAAGAAACCCTATCTTCAGTATCTGAAGATATGGGGATGTCCAGCTTTTGTTAAAAAGCATCATGCGGACAAACTCGAGGCACGATCAGTACAGTGTAAGTTTGTGGGATATCCAAAGAACTCCAAGGGGTATTATTTCTATTACGCAGAGGAATAAAAGGTTTTTGTTTCTCGTAATGCCCATTTTCTAGAACAGTAGTTTATAGAAAACGAAACAAGTGGGAGCGAAATAGAACTGGAAGAAATTCCAGAACCACAAACTACTACTGAAAGTTTGGTAGAACCAGTAGTTCAAGAAGAACAGGACATTCCCACACCCCTCCGCAGGAGTAGTAGGCCATCTCATCCGCCTGAGAGATGCTACAGTTTTCTCATAAATGGGGATAGAAAGGATTGCGTCATTGATGATGATGAACCTACTAGCTTCCAGTAGGCCATCCAGAGCGGTGACTCGGTACGATGGCTAGATGCAATGCGGACCGAAATGGAGTCCATGTACACCAACAAAGTATGGACTTTGGACTTTGCTCCAGATGGGGTAAAACCCATAGGATGCAAATGGATCTTCAAGAAAAAATTGGTGTAGATGGACAGGTAGAAACCTATAAGGCTAGACTTGTTGCAAAGGGTTTTCGTCAAAGACTTGGTTTGGACTATGACGAGACTTTTTCTCCGGTGGCTATGCTCAAATCCATTCGAGTCCTTCTTGCTATTGTCGCCTTCCATGATTATGAGATCTGGCAGATGGACGTAAAAACGGCTTTTCTAAATGGTAATTTGGAAGAGTGCGTCTATATGGATCAGCCAGAAGGCTTCAATCAGAGTAGGAGCAGCGGGAAAGTGTGCAAGTTGCTCAAGTCCATTTATGGACTAAAGCAGGCATCGCGGAGTTGGAACATCTGTTTTGATGAAACGGTCAAAGAATATGACTTTATCAAAAATCCAGATGAACCATGTATATATACTAAAATTGTAGCACGAACTGTCGTATTCCTCATCTTGTACGTGGATGACATTCTATTGATAGGAAATAACATTCCTATGCTACAATCTGTCAAAGGATTATTGTCACACAGGTTCTCCATGAAAGACCTGGGTGATGCTTCTTACATTCTGGGGATCCGGATCTATCGTGATAGATCCAAGAGAATGTTGGGACTTTCACAGTCCAGGTATATCAACACTATACTGAAAAGATTCAGTATGGAAGATTCTAAGCGCGGTAATCTACCGGCTTGTCACGGAATCACCCTCTCCAAAGAGATGTCTCCCAAGACTGATTTGGAAAGGGAACGCATGTCTATTATACCCTACGCTTCTGTGGTAGGCTCTATAATGTATGCGATGTTGTACACCGGACCAGATATAGCTTACGCACTGAGCGTAGTAAGCCGGCATCAGTCAGACCCAGGGGAGAAGCACTGGATGGTAGTAAAGAACATTCTTAAGTACCTGAGAAGGACTAAGGAGATGTTCTTGGTTTACGGCGGAAAAGACCTCAAGATCGAGGCCTTTGCTGATTCCGGCTTCCAGAGTGATAAGGATTACTCCAAGTCCATGTCGGGTTATGTCTTTACCCTCAATGGAGGGGCGGTGCTGGAAGAGCTCCAAGCAGGACACTGTTGCAGACTCGACGATGGAAGCGGAGTATATTGCTGCTTGCGATGCCGCAAAAGAAGCGGTCTGGATGAAGAAGTTCCTCACAGAACTTCAGATGGTTCCTACCATTGTTGATCCAATACCTCTGTATTGCGACAAAAACAGAGCTATAGCTTTAGCAAAGGAACCAAGGTCCCATCAGCAATCCAGACACATCTTAAGGCGGCAACACCTGATCAGGGAGATCGTAGATCGCCGAGAGATCGAGGTCCGGAGAGTTGCTACAGAGGAGAACATTGCTGATCCATTCACAAAGGCCTTACCTCAGATTCAGTTCGAGAGGCTACTCGAGATCATCGGTCTTCGATAGGCCAGTACATGGCCCTAGTGCAAGTAGGAGATTGTTAGTGTATATGCCCTAGGGGCCATTATTGTATCATACTAGCTTGTATATTACTTAATGGAAGCTTAGGATATTCATAGTTATATAACAGTCTTGCTAAACATGGTAGTATGCTACTTGGTTTTATCTATCTTAATATGTGTGTACGTATTGATAGAACCCTTAAGATCTTGCTTGACTACCAGCGTTGTGATGGCAGTCACACTAGTAGAGGCTGGGTAGTCTACAAGCACATCCTTATTCAGGTCCCTAGTCGTAGGATTATCGAGACAGGGCATCGATACTCCGGAGTAGACTAGTGTGTACGCTTCTCATCCCAGTTGGGGAGATGGCCTGTCCCACAGCCATCAGTATGTCGTACTAGAGATAGTATCCAGGTGCTCGTTGGGTTACGGGTACACCGGACAAGACTCGCAGGGGACTGTTGGTTGGTATTATACCCGTCGTCAGTTAACAGTTCCCAGGTGACATGAGTACAGCATAGTCCGCAGACTTGACACTGCTACTTCGCCTCGAGTGTGTCCCACTGTTCTTAGATTGCTACCCTACCATGGCTCAAAGGAGTCGTGCAAAAAGGTAGCAGTTGGGTGCAGTCCCGAGCACCTGGAGGCAGTGGCGGTTAGACATGATTCGTCTCTCCCGGTATTGGGAGTTGATATCGCGTTGTGTCAGAGAGCCATTACGCAAAGTCCCTGGCCAGGGCAAGCGAGATTTACTGGTAGGTTCCAGTAGTTTCTCAAGGTGTAATGGGCTTCGCTCCGACACGACTTATACCGCTTTTAGGGGACTGACGCTTGCCGCCCCCAAGGCCCGATATGCGATAGTCCTAGACGAACAGACCGGACTGTACGGAGATTGTCACATCAGGCTCAGTAGGAGTTTGGATGGGTTTCCTCATCGGCCTTCTTATCGACATCTACCTGGGGACCGTTACGTACAGCTAGTGCCGCTTGTGGTCTATGGTCAAACCCACTGCCAGCGTAGTAGTCGAGTCTTTAGAGTCCCACACAGAGAGTTTCCCTGCTCCAGGTGAAACGATATAGAGGTCATATAGTTTTACGACAAGGGTTCGGACGCATACGTGTTTAAACACACGTACGATGTTCGGACAGTTTTTACTAGCCGGCTTTGGTTTAAGCCAGGTTCTAGTATCGGATTATTGGATTTATACAGTCTAAAGTTTTTCCATATTTTTACGAATAGGAGGGGCGTTCTCGTAATTTGGCGGGAAGCTTCTAGAAGAATGGTGACTTGAGGGTTTAGGTGGCATTTACATTAAATGCATTTGTGACTCATTAGATGAATCATTCAAGTGAGGTAATGAAGCATTTATTGCTTAATGACTCACTTGATGATTCATTGCATATATTAAATGAAGCATGATGATAAATCATTTAGATTTATTTATTTGATTTTCTTTATGCTTCATGATATATTAGAAGTGAGAAACATTTTCATCATAATCTTGCTCACCTTCTCTCTCCTCAAGCTCTCTCTCTTCAAACCCTAATCCTACCCTCTCATGTGTTGAGATCAAGGATTAGCTAGACTATTTAATCCATAACCATATTCTATATCATCTAGGTGTCTTTGATTAGCAACTAAAGAAACCTATTTACCTCAAGATTAGAGGCAAATCTTGGAGTAGAAGCTCTCGGGTGGATCATCTATTACATAGAGGAGGCCGACGAGGAAGTGGATAACGAGAAGACGAAGGACTAGGTTCATTAGGTATAATTTCTTTTCATAGTAGTTAACAACTCCTATGTTAGTGTTAGTTATAGTTTAGCAAAGATCCTTTCGGTTAGTCGATGTTGCTTCAAACAAAATAATTGTTTTTCATATTTCCGCCTCCCCGCAAGTCGTGGGGTGTACAACGTCGACTTACAGAAGTATACATCACTTGACCCTAGGCACAAATAGAAGGAGAAGAAGAGGAAGAAGGGCTGCTGCAGTTGCTGGGGCTGCTGCTAATGCTGCTGGAGCTGTTACGGCTTCTATTGCTGCTGCTGCTTCATGTTGCTGATGCTGCTGCTGCTGCTGTTGCTGTTGCTGCTGCTGCTAAGTCTTCTTCTGCTGCTGATGGTGCTGGTGTGTGTAAGTGTGGGAGAATGAGAGAAGTGAGAGTGAGAATGAGAGCAAACAAATCAACCCCCCTTCTCACTCTCTCGCTTTATTAAATGGGCATTGCTCATGCCATGTTGCCCCATGCTCTTCTCTCTCTTTTTAACAAAAGAAAATCATTTTCAAATCCTTTTTCATTTTTCTTTTAAAAACAACCATAAAAAAATTAAAACCAAAACACTTAATACAAATATTAAAATAGATTAAGGCAATTGGGTTAATCCACCATGATGGCTAATCATGGTTTAACCCCAAATTTAAACCCTAGTTGACATGCACAAGTGTGTGCAAGCCTAGAAAAAATCTAATAAAATATTCATTAAATAGGATAAAATATATGAAAATTAATTTGGTAAACTTTTTTATTAAAAACCATATATTAAAATATAATTAGCCACTAAACACATCCTAAGGTGTTACAATTGCCCTACAAGCGGTTCAATACTGACCCTTGTATACAATCCACGGGCGCGAATAAACATTTCCCTAACAAAGTCCCATCCGTGACTAAGGATATGTTTGCATGGTGAAGAACCCTTGTATGTCCTCTCGACTAATAAGGAGAAAACACTCTTGTAAGATCCTTACGACTTATAAGAGAACATACACTTAGGAATCCTCACGATCCCTAAGGAGAAAACGCACCTATGAGATCCTCACGACTCGTAGGGAGAAAGTCTTTGTGAAGACCCTTACGGCTCGCAAAGTTAAAAGCCTTAGTCGACAGGATCCTAACCCTGTTTACTAAGCCACGTTAGTTCAACAACGACATAGGGAAATGATGATTCGCTCCTGGCAATATCCCAGTTGTCACGATGCTGATGCCTAAATCGGTATCAAATCCAAACTCGCAACGAAAAGTCAGCGAGCTATAAATGCATATGATATAGCCGAAATGATTGGGCAACTTGCAAATTAGCAAGTAAAAATGTATGCATGCAAAATAGCCGAAATGATTAGGCAACTCGTAATAAAAAAGAAGTGAGTAAAAATAAAACAAATAGCCGAAATGATTGGGCACCGCGAAAAATAGCCGAAATGATTGGGTAATCGCGACTTTCGCGATATAAAAGCTGAAATGATAGAGCATCGCGGAAAGAAAATATAAAAAATGAAACTTTTTGCCCTACAGGTGAGATTACATCGATCCCTGTATACAATCCAGGGGCACAAATTAAGCGGGAACCATACTTTCCCACCAGGCTCTATAAAAAAAAATCCATATCTCGATGGTTCACAGACTGCCTGGAGATCATCTCAGCATTTGTCTCATTACAACAGACGCAAATCAACAAATCAGAGCTGCGGTGAAGTTCCCAGTTCTATGACTCGACGATGCACAGACAACCGAGAGTCAACCCCTCCTGGTTCCGTGGAACACAGCTTATGTCAATCCTGACCCCGTGGGAAGCGTCCAGAGCGGATCCTGGTCCTGGCGGAACACGGCTTATGTCAATCATGACCCCGTGGGAAGCATCCAGAGCAAATCCTGGTCTAGGGGAACACGACCTATGTCAATCCTGACCCCGTGGGAAGCGTCCAGAGTGGAACCTGGTCCTTGTGGAACACGGCTTATGTCAATCCTGACCCCGTGGGAAACATCTAGAGCAAATCCTGGTCTAGCGGAAAATGGCCTATGTCAATCCTGACCCCGTGGGAAGCGTCCAGTGCGGAACCTGGTCCTTGTGGAACACGGCTAATGTCAATACTGACCCCGTGGGAAGCATCCAGTGCAAATCCTGGTTTTGTGGAACGCGACCTATGTCAATCCTGACTCCGTAGGAAGCGTCCAGAGCGGATCCCGGTCCTTGTGGAACACGGCTTATGTCAATCCTGACCCTGTGGGAAACATCCAGAGCAAATCCTGGTCTAGCGGAACACGGCCTATGTCAATCCTGATCCCGTGGGAAGCGTCCAGAGCGGAACCTGGTCCTTGTGGAACATAGCTAATGTCAATCCTGACCCCGTGGGAAGCATCCAGAGTAAATCCTGGTTTCGTGGAATACGGCCTATGTCAATCCTGACCCCGTGGGAAGCGTCCAGAGCAGATCCTGGTCCTTGCGAAACATGGCTTATGTCAATCCTGACCCCGTGGGAAGCATCCAGAGCAAATCCTGGTTTCGTGGAACACGAATTATGTCAATCCTAACCTCGTGGGAAGCGTCCAGAGTGGATCCTGGTCCTTGCGGAACACGGCTTATGTCAATCTTGACCCCATGGGAAGCATCCAGAGCAAATCCTGGTTTCGTGGAACATGGCTTATATCAATCCTGACCCCGTAGGAAGCATCCAGAGCGGAACCTGGTCCTTGTGGAACACTGCTAATGTCAATTCTGACCCCGTGGGAAGCATCCAGAGTGAATCCTGGTCCCATAGAACACGGCTAAAATCGATCTTGACCCCGTGGGAAATGGCCAGAGCAACCCTTGACTCCATGAAATGCGGATAATGTCAACCTCATCCATCACTTATGGGTCCTCACGACTTGTAAGGAAGAAAATTCTCTTGTAAGATCCTTACGACTCTCAATAGAAAATGCATCTAGGAATCCTCACGATTTTTAAGGAGAAATTATGCCTACGGGATCCTCTCAACCTGTAGGGAGAAAATTCTTTATGAGACCCTCACGGCTCATAAAGTTGAAAAGTCTTAGGAGGCAGATCCTAACCCTGACTCCTAAGCCATCGCTGTCCTGTAAGGAAATCGAAATAGATTATCCATAAGATGCACATACTAAAAGGAACACACCACCATGAAGCAAAATATGTCTTTTATTCATAAATCAAAATGAATACAAAGTACAATCTATGAAAGAAGAAAAAGAAATACCCTCCTTCAGGAGTATGTACAAAAGAATAAAAAGAAAAATATACGATTCTTCAAGCCGGCGGACGATTCAATAAATTTGCCAGTTCATCCCTTTTCCGCTGGGCCTCGGCTTCATGATTCATTATCGCTAAGAGATGGGCCTCCACTTGAGACTGCTGAGCCTGATATGAGGCAAGCCGACTTTCAAGCTCTTTTTTAGTAACTTTATAAGATTCGACCATTTCGCAAGTGAAAATGACGGCTTTATCAATGGCTACCACATCCTTGATAGCTTCCTGAAGCCCTCGCCAGAGTTCATACGCTTGAGTGGTCTTAGCCGTGAGGTTGGCTTGAAGTTCCCTAACGCGGCTGAAGCCAACTTCCTCTCTGAGAATTTTCGGCTGAGCCTCTTCTCGCATGATAGAATATTCGCAACGCACCGCTCAATCAGCCCCCGTAAGCTCGTCTTTGCAGCCACAACCTCTGAAGGAAGGCGTGTACATTCAAGAATATGCAAGCAAACCTCCACCTGATGACAGAACCCAACCCAGACTTGCACCAATGTTTCACTATGGTAAGTAGCAAGAAAGGGAAGAGAACCATTGTCTTCAGCGGCAAATGCTTCGGCCGTGATCAGACTGCCAGCACGAAGGTCTTCAATCAGAGCTGACAAGGAGTGAAGGCTTAGCTTTGCCATCCGTTCCGAGGCGCGTAGGGCATAGGGGGCTGGGCGACATCAAGATGTGAGATTCCAGCGTGGTAAGAACTGGCAAAGCTGTTAAGATTAATAGAAAAAAATTAGCGAGACTCACAAGTAAAGAGCGGGTGGAACAACATTGAAACTTTACTTACCCATGGTCATGCAAGAAGGGTCTGAAGGCTCCCCAGGCCCGTCAAGAATCTCAACTTCGTCATCGGCCTCCAAAACTGGAGAAGACATCAGTATCGTTATATGGAATAATGATAATACCGTGAAGAAGGCGAACAACACTAACCTTGCCCGGAAGATAGGACGATGCGTTGAGGGGATATTGCCTGCAGAGCGGCCATCGCTAGCAGACGTTGAAAAGATTTCTTGGGAGACAGATCAGCGATAGACGCCGCCAACCCGCGCAATTCTAAAAAGACAGAAAGGTTCAGATAATGGAGAGATTATTAATATAAAATATAGAAAGCTACCTTCGATGCTCCACCCACTCTGGACTGGAGGGATAGCAGCTTCGGCGGCCTCCTCCACACCCCCAGGCACCTCATCGGGGACATGGGCCGGTATAATAACTTCCGATTGGGGAGCAGTGGCCATCGCTGTAGGCTCTAATGAAAGGAAGGTGACCTCGATCACCTGTCCCATAGTCTCTGGGCCGTCCCCAGAAAGATCCATGGAATCCACGGCCAAGGAAGATGCCTTTTCCGGAAGAGCAAGCACCTGGGGAATAGGAGTCACTGAGGGGGGCTCCGTGGCAGGAACAACAGTTGTATCGGCCCCCTCCACGGTTATTAGTGTCTCATCGGCGATATTTGCGGAGTCCATAGTCAAGGCGTGACTCGAACTCAGATCCTCTGCCATTGCCGAAGTCCCTGCAAAGTTTTCACGAGGATAAGGATGTATGCATATAAAGCAGTGCAAAATACTACAAAAAAAGAGGGAAATATAAATGTACCAATGCGCAAAGGAGCTTCTAATATGGCTTTTTCAAGCCGACGTTCCTTCCTGAGGAGGTATGCTCGCCGAGGTTCAAGGTTTGGTCGCCGGTCCACAACGACAGCGCATCTTCGGCATCGGCTGAGATAGGCTGCTTAAGGGCTCTCTCGCCTCCCTCTTCCAAAGGACCTATAAATCCTTACATTCTCAGATTCATCCTGTGAGCGTCTTATAGCCTTAGCCAATTGCGCGGCTTCCTCGGCAGATGAACCAGGAAAAAGAAGACCACCATCCGGCTCTTGCATAGCTATTGGCTCGTCTTGAAGGATAGGCTCCGATTCCACTAAAAATCCGAGCAAATTGGTGACCGTCTTTTTTCGCCTCTTAGACCCAGAACTAACTGCAGAAGACGATCACCTCTTTCCCCTCGGTGCTTTAGTGCGAGCGCCTTCAATATCCTCACTCGGCGGTGCTACCGATGACGACACGGCCATTGCTGATGACGCAGCTGATGATACTATTACTGGCGCCCTATTGGCCCTTGATTGAGCTCTAGTGCACGGCGGCATACCAGCTGTGGGAGTTAGATCCACTTCCGCCATATCAGGAAT
Organism: Agapanthus africanus; assembly: GCA_030015575.1. Taxonomy (NCBI): domain Eukaryota; kingdom Viridiplantae; phylum Streptophyta; class Magnoliopsida; order Asparagales; family Amaryllidaceae; genus Agapanthus; species Agapanthus africanus. The sequence continues at coordinate 463,069,656 of JASDDO010000026.1, forward strand.
AAGCACAACACCAGCATCTCTCAGGGGAGGGCTAACCAGTGCCCGCGGTCGCGGCGGGGACTCCCGTAACCTGGATCGGAGTAGGAACCTTATATCCAAGGAGCATCCTCCTCTCCTCAACAATAATAGGACTGACTCGATAGAGATTCCGGCCCGTGAAAGCCCCCACATATCGAGGGATGTAGTCCGCTTCGGGAATCAGGAAGCGAGAGCCGGTTTTCATCCGCATGAAGTGATGAGCGGCGTCATGAACAACTTCTGACGACGGGCTGGGCTCCACTGTAAACGCCTCCAAAGGGGACACCCTGGTCGTATCCCAGTTGCCGAGCAAAATGGTATGGGTTGTACCGCATAAAAAGGGCCGCACCGTTTTGACGAAATACCAGATAACCCGGTCTGATCAAATATAAGTTGCATGGCTTCCTTGGGCTTCAGGGAGGGTGCTCCCTCTTTCGACGTGTCACAAAGCTGTTGAATCGGTCCTGAAGGAGCAGAGAGGACTCGATCGTTGAATACCATCCCGCCCGCATTGGCACAGGGATTAAGCAGCACGCGAATAGATCCGGACTGAGTCGGATTAGGAGCAGAGGCGTCCACCAACTTCATAAGCCACGGAAAAGTGTATGCGTCATAAAAGCAGGGCCTCTGATGCGCGGAAAATGCCCTTAGCACATGCATCTCAATCTATGACTTAAAGTAATGAAGAGAGAGAAACACACTAAGTTCACGCCTGGTGTTGAGGTATTGGCTGTAGTGTTTAGCCCATGATACAAATGCGCTAGCCCCGCAATACCCACGGCTAGTCGCGTCCCCTCTAGCGATGCGAATGAGCAGGGTAAATGACCGAAGCTCTCATGAATCGATGGTGCATTGGAATGATGAACCAGCTGAGCCAGACGCTGATAAAACCCATGAAGAAAGTCTCTTCATCTATAGCCAGGAGCTGCGATCGACTCAAAAGGTATAACCGACAGGATTGGAATGTAGAACTGCGGCAAATCCTCTTCTTTAGCCGGTGGCTTATTTAAAACCGAACCCGAAGGGGTTGTTAATACTCGCAAACTTCGGAGCCATCTTTGATAGAACGTCTCCGCGAAGGAAGTAAGCGATAAAGCTTTTGAAAGTGACGCCTTGCTCCTCTGACTCTGTGAATAGCTTCTCAAAAATTCCCAGAGTCTTGATTAGACTTGGGGTGCTTGTGGCGGACGACATTTTCAGTCGATAGGCCATCAAGTATAGCAGGCTCAGTTCGAAAACATACTCATCAGGAGGCAGCAGTTCTTCATAGAGCGTCCCCCCTGATCGGCAACCCCGAGATTTCGCGAAACTCTTCCAGAGAAATTGAAACTTCACGGTCCCCTAGCAAGAAGGTGTTAGTGGGAATATTCCATTGATTTAAGAAAACCTTAACCCACCAGACATGAGAGGACTGATAGTGGAAGAGAGACGCGTACACCGCCTGATAGAGCCCGACCCTATGCAGTCGCGCACGGTGGGCAGACAGGATATAACGAGCCGAGAGAAGGTAACCCGTGGGTTTGTCGAGGAGTAAGACCTATTATGTAAACCTGTCCCCAGGGCTGGGCTTCACTTTGGCAGATACGACGCCCTAAGATGTCTATAGCTGTCACAGGGTGGTTTGGAATCCCAATTGTTGACGGCTCGAGTCGTCCCGTAGGAGTCCAGTTCAACATCTCCACGGCAAAGGCGGTCCGTAGACGCTCCATCGGCAAAAATGGGTTAGGTAGGCTCCGTTGGTATCTCACAAAGAAAGTTTGCGGCGACCACAGATGATTTGACCGTACCAGGTCCCCCATAAAAGCAAATTGGTGCAATTAGGGTCGTCAGCTCTAATCATCGCCATTACCTCTTCATCAGACGGTGACTGAGGAAAGGCGGCCTCCCGAGCGAGTGAAAGGAAAGTATGGAAGAGAAGCCATTGTTCCTGAAATAAAGAAAAGGGAAACTGTTAGTGAAGCAAGCACGTGTATATATATATATATGTTTATAAATGTATATATATAAAAAGACAATGGAAGAAAGCGACAAAGAACTTATTTTATGGGACCATTGGTTACAAAAACACAGGGGCCCCACAAAATCAAGATGGCGGCTCACTAATGATGAGGCGGGGTAATCATTATGAGAACAAAAGGAAGATTCTCAATAAATGAACAGTGGATTTCAAACAACCCTGCACATTCCCCCAAGGAGAAAAAACCATTACAGAAGCTCTGTGCAAATCGTTGAAGGATCACTGCAAAGAACAACTCAGGATAAAAATTCCTAAGAAGTCTTCTTTTAAGAACTAAGTTCTGTAGAGGAATTAAATTTCTTCTGAACAGAGGAATTAAATTCCCAGAAAACATTTTCAGAGCTAAACTCTTTGGAATGGAATTAAATTCCAGAGAGAAGACAAGTATCACCATCGATTCCTGAGATCAGAAAAGCCCTAACAAAAGGAGTTTATTATTTAAAGGTTGGACATTATTTTAAAGAACTTGGAAGGATAGGTTCTTGTTAGAGGGAAAAAACCCTTGGTGTGGATTTAAAATCCAAAAGAAAATTTCTACAAGAAGTTCTTCAGCCGTTCTCAAGATCCTTACCTGAAAAAGGAAATCTTTTGTTGACGGAATTAAACTCTGAAAAAATTTTAAACAGAGAACTGAGCTCTCGGAAAGAGAATTAAATTCTCAGAGGAAAACGAGCAAGGAAGAAGATGGAAAAAGTGGAGGCGCTTCTGAAGAGACCCCTGCATTTATAGGATGTGATGGGAAACCGTTTCAACTTCCCCCTTCCCAAGGCAGATCCGCACGGCCACAAAAGATGACAGTGTTGCACTCACCTGCAAACACGTGAGAACAACGCTGTAGGGGCATTTGTTCCCTCATAAAATATTAGGAAAAACCCCAATGGGGCATCACGTGCTCACACGTGAACAAGGGTCACGTGCTGACACGTGATGGTTTCCTGGGGACTCTATTATAAGAGAATTGAATTCTAATCAACAGGAGTCACGTGCCCACACGTGATGGGCCTTTAAAAAACCCACTAAAGGAATTAAAAGGCATAATAAAACTGTAAGTCGATGTACAACACCCCACGACATGCGGGGAGGCGGAAATATGAAAAACGATCTTGTTCTTTGGTTAAACATCGATTAACCGCATGAATCGAAGCTAAACGATAACTAAAATCAAACATAGAAGTTCTAAACTACTATGTGAAGGGATTATACCTAAACAACCGTGTCCTTTGTCTTTACGAACTCCACCTCCTCCTCGGCCTTCTCCAAGTAGTAGACGATCCACCACGAGAGCTATACTCCAAGCTTTGCCTCTAAACTTGACGGCAACTAGGTTTCTTTAAGTGCTAATCAAAGTACCTAGATGATATAGGAGTGTGAGGGTTATGGATTAAGTAGTCTAACTAATCCTTGTACTCAACACATGAGAGGGGAGGATTAAGGTTTGAAGAGAGGAAGCTTGAGGAGAGAGAAGGTGAGAAGAATAATGAACATGAGAAAATGAGTTATCATAATATATATCAAGCATTATTGTTTTTTCAAGAAAATAAAAGAAAATGATTTACAACCATGCTTGATAAATATCTTATGGTGATTCATCTCCATGAGTCATTAAGCAATTATGAAGCATTAATGACATGGAATGAATCATCCATATGACTCACTAATCTCATTCAATGTATATGCCACCTAAACCTCCTTAGTCACCCATCTTCTAGAAGCTTCTCTCGCGCAATTACGAGAACGCCCCTCCTATCCGTGAAAACACGGAAAAACTTTAGACTGTATAAATCCAATAACCGGATACTAGTAACTGGCTTTAAACCAAAGCCGACTAGTAAAAACTGTCCGGATGTCGTACGTGCGTAAACACACGTGATGCGTCCGAAACCCTTGTCGTAAAACCATACGACCTCTATATCATTTCGCCTGGAGTAGGGTGTTAGTGTATATGCCCTAGGGGCCATTATTGTATCATACTAGTTTGTATATTACTTAATGGAAGCTTGGGATATTCACATGTATATAACAGTCTTTGCTAAACATGGTAGTATGCTACTTGGTTTCTTCTATCTTAATATGTGAGTATACGTATTGATAGAGCACTTAGGATCTTGCTTCACTACCGGCGTTGTGATGGCTGTCACACTAGTGGGGGGCTGGGTAGTCTATAAGCGCATCCTTATTCGGGTCCCTAGTCGTAGGATTATCGAGACAGGGCATTGATACTCCGGAGTAGACTAGTGTGTACGCTTCTCATCCCAGTTGGGGAGATGGTCTGTCCCACAGCCGTCAGTACGTCGTACTGGAGATAGTATGCAGGTGCTCGTTAGGTTACGGGTACGCCGGACAGGACTCACAGGGAACTGTTGGTTGGTTTTATACCAGTCGTCACGTGAACAGTTCCCAGGTGACATGAGTACCGCATAGTCCGCAGACTTGACACTGCTACTTCGCCTCGAGTGTGTCCCACTGTTCTTAGATTACTACCCTACCACGGCTCAAAGGGAGTCGTGCAAACAGGTAGCAGTTGGGTGCAGTCCCGAGCACTTGGAGGCAGTGTCAGTTAGACAGGATTCGTCTCTCCACGGTATTGGGGGTTTAGACAGGATTCGTCTCTCCGGTATTGGGGGTTGATATCGCGCTGTGTCAGAGTGCCATTACGCAAAGTCCCTGGCCAGGGCAAGCGAGATTTGCCGGTAGGTTCCAGTAGTTTCTCAAGGTGTAATGGACTTCGCTCCGACATGACTTATACCGCTATTAGGGAACTGACGCTTGCCGCCCCCTAGGCCCGATATGCGATAGTCTTAGACGAACGGACCGGACTGTACGGAGATTGTCACATCAGACTCAGTAGGAGTTCGGATGGGTTTCCTCATCGGCCTTCTTATCGACATCTACCTGGGGACCGTTACGTACAGCTAGTGCCGCTTGCGGTCTGTGGTTAAACCCACTGCCAGCGTAGTAGTCGAGTCTCTAGAGTCCCACACAGAGAGTTTCCCTACTCCAGGCGAAACGATATAGAGGTCGTATGGTTTTACGACAAGGGTTCGGACGCATACGTGTGTTTACACACGTACGACTTTCGGACAGTTTTTACCAGTCGGCTTTGGTTTAAGCCAGTTACTGGTATCCGGTTATTGGATTTATACAGTCTAATTTTTTCCGTATTTTGCGGAAAGGAGGGGCGTTCTCGTAATTGCGCGAGAAGCTTCTAGAAGATGGTGACTAAGGAGGTTTAGGTGGCATATACAATGAATGTGATTAGTGAGTCATATGGATGATTCATCCATGTCATTAATGCATCATACATGCTTAATGACTCATGGAGATGAATCATCACTAGATATTATCAAGCATGGTTGTTAAATTGTTTTATTTTCTTTTCTTGATAAAAGAAATGCTTGATATATATTATCATAACTCATTCTTCTCACTTCGTTATTATCTTCACCTTCTCTTTCCTCAAGCTCCCCCTCTTCAAACTCTAATCCTCCCCTCTCATGTGTTGAGTACAAGGATTAGTTAGACTAATTAAACCATAACCCTCACTCTATATCACCTAGCTTCTTTGATTAGCACTTAAAGAAAGTTAGTTGCCTCAAGTTTAGAGGCTAAGCTTGGAGTAAAGCTTTCGGGTGGATCGTCTACTACTTCGAGAAGGCCGAGGAGGAGGTGGAGTTCGTAAAGACGAAGGACACGGTTCTTTAGGTATAATCCCTTTACATAGTAGTTGTTAACTTCTATGTTTGATGTTAGTTATCGTTTAGCTTCGATTCATGCGGTTAGTCGATGTTTAAGCAAAGAATAAGATCGTTTTTCATATTTCCGCCTCCCCGCAAGTGGTGTGTGTTGTACATCGACTTACAGTGGTATTAGAGCCTCTCTAAACAATAAATAACTTACTTGCAAATTTGTATGAATTTCGAACGGAAAAAACGAAACCGGAAAACCCCGAAATCACAAGTTTCTGTCGATTTTTAAATGAAGTCAAAAATTTTTCAGGGATGTTCAGAAAGCTTAAAAAGACATAAGAAGAACACCCAAGAAAATTGGGCCCCTGAATCGCCTAAAGCGTCGCGGAACCGCGGCGGATTCCACCGATCCGCCGCGATTCCCCCGCCGAGTTGGCGATTCAGGAACCCAATTTTCCTGTGTTGCTTCTCTGTGATATTTGGTATTTTCTGGAATATTTTATTTTTGCTCAGGTTTCAGATTTACAGAGAAGTATTGGAGCAAAATTAAAAGTGTTTAATCGATCGAAATTATACAGTATTTGCTTGATGGATTATATCTGTGTTTGTATAATGTGTTCGTAAACCTTCCCTAACTGCTAGTATGTCGGTTGGCAGGGGGTTGCACATTTCTGTAATGGTTTTTACTGTTTGTGGATATGAACTGTGTTGGACTGTTGTGATGTATAGCCGGGGTTATGTGATGGGTTTTTATTTAATTCATTTGATGTAAATGTAATTTGTTGTATATTATTTTGCGGGGCACATCCAGGTTGCAGTTGTAGCCACCGTTGTATTATTTCATTTTACTGTTTTTTGCTCCTAGGACAGACCCAAGGTGGGTGCACAAACTGCCGGCGGGTAGTTTGCCGTACCCGTTGGGGTCTTGGGTGGGGTAATGGCTATTCATCACAACTGTGTAATCCGTCTTTTGTTGCAGCTCAAAACAAACACGGATTGCTTGCAAATCCAATAAAGTTCATCTGTGATCTGAATGCCTATTATTGCGTCTGACGAATGTACAATATCTATATATGATAGCTATTTAGACGTCACTTATGTTTTACACCCGCACTAGCCCAGCCCCCGCTCTGTCGTTAGTTAAGTAACCTAACGGGTGATGACGGGACCCCGTGGCGAATGCGGATGGCATAAGAGGACGTTGTATTTTCGTTGTTTTCTGCAATGATAGGTTAATGATGGGACGCATTATTTATAATTCAAAGAAAATAAACCATAAGTTAATCGTTGGAACAATTTAAAAGAAACCACTCGGTTAATTTTAAAACAGATATTTTTAAATGCGGAGCTTTAACCACTCCTTTTAAAAGCTATCAGGTTCCTTCGGTTATATCAAGTTCACTACGTTCACGGTTTCGCCAAAACCATTCGTAGCCCTCCGTCATTTCATTTGGGTATTCAGTAGTATTCAAGCTATGCATTTTGGCCAAAGTCAAGGCATAGTGTTTGGTAGCTGCTGGGTTTTCATTTGTTGCATAAGATAGATGAGTTAGTTTGGGACAGTCGTATTATCATTTGACCAAAGTCAGGGGTATATACGGATGGGTTCAAATTGACAAGATAATGATGGGTAGAACTTGACATGTGACTTATGACATTTTGACCAAAGCCAAGGTCATAAGAGCATGGGGCAAAAACTTATATCGGGAATTTCTAAAGAAACTGAAATTTGCAAAGTGATGCATACCATTTGGAGCTTGATGAATGTTGGTAGCATTCCTTCAACATTATCATACGATGATATTTGGATCCCGATCCTACTGTGAGTATATGCTACTTATCAGGAGATTCGTCACTTAACGATCAATGCTATAAACCAAGTAGGTGTCCAGAAAGGTGTCAGCGGGGTTACGCCCCCAGAGAAAAGAGGTTATTTAATTAAGGAACTTCGCGAAACCGTTGGAAACCTCCCTCGAAGTATCGACACTAGCCTGGCTGAACGGTTAAGCAAGAATTGTACAGTGAGAATAGTCCTGGCTAATTTCTTCTTTTATGGTTTGAGGAAGGATTTCGAGAAACAGTGGGAGCCATCCAGTTTAGATAAACTAAAAACCACTCTAAACTTGCAAGAGTATTATGCTAAAGAGTTTTCTTCTCTCTCTCCTAATTGCAGCGACCCTGAAAATGACTGGACTTAAGTTACTTTTAGAGAAAAATATACTGACAGGGCCAAACTATAAAGATTGGCTGCGGAATGTCAAAATGGCTTTGACCTATGACAAATTAGGGTACGTCCTCACCGCTACGGCACCTGCTGTCCCTGGTCCCAAATCCAGCAATGCGGATAAGGAAATCCGCAAAACCAGGATTTAGATTGCGCGAAAGCCAAGTGCATCGTGCTTGCCTCAATGAACAATGAACATCAGAGGAGGCACGAGGATATGAACCTAGATGGCATATTTCTCCATACAAGGAACTTTATGAAGAGCAATCTCGTATAGCAAGATACGAGACCTCTAAGAACTTGTTTCGAGCGATGTTGGCTGTCGGGTCATCGGTAGGAGAACATGTCCTAAAGATGATCGGCTATATTGAAGAGCTCGCAGACCTTGGGACGACTTTGGATAATGAGCTCTATACAGACCTTATTCTCCAGTCCCTTCCTCACACCTACGCCCAGTTTATCCTGAACTTCAACATTCAAAGAAAAGAAGTTGAACTTCCGGAACTTCTGAACATGTTAAGGAGTGCAGAGGGCACCTTGCAGAAGACAAGGGAAACACCCGCTATGTTTGTTAGCGGTACATCTTCTTCCGGGTCCAAGGCAAGGGCCAAAGGAAGGAAGAAGAAGGCCGCCACCAAACCTAGAGGAGGTGTTAGTAAGGAGGGAGGGAAGGGAAAGAAAAAGTTTGCGGTACCGGTAGTTGGCCAGGATGAGTGCTTCCATTGTCATAGGAAAGGGCACTGGAAGAAGGATTGCAAGGCGTGGAACGCCAAGAACCAGGAACCGAAACAAGCTGTGGCTTCGACTTCAGGTGTGTTTGTAATTGAGAATTGTCTGTCGATCAACTCTACTTCCTGGGTATTGGATACCGGATCAGGATCTCATATTTGCAATTCATTGCAGGCACTGAGAAACCGTAAAGTGCTGAAGGAAGGTGATATGACCCTAAAGGTTGCTAACGGAGCTAGCGTGGGAGCTGCGTCCGTCGGGGATTATCACCTAGGATTGACGAGTGGACACATTTTGGTTTTACATAACTGTTTTTTTGTACCAAGCTTAACGTGTAATATCATATCAGTTTCCTTGTTATCAAATAAAGGTTATGATTTCACGTTTGTAAGAGATGTTGTTAACATCCACCTTAATCATGGTTTGATTGGGTCCGGTACACTAAATAACGGTATATATGTTTTAAACCAACTCCAAATTTTCAATGTCCAGAACACACTTAAAAGAAAGTCTCCAGATTTAAATAAAGCTTTCTTATGGCATTGTAGACTGGGTCACATCAATGAGAGAAGGTTGACTAAGTTACATAGAGAAGGATATTTGGACTCGTTCGAATATCAAACTTATGACACTTGTCAATCTTGTCTCAAAGGAAAGATGACAAAGACTCCATTTACTGGACATGGAGTAAGAGCGAGCGAGCTCTTAGGACTCATATACAGCGATGTATGCGGTCCAATGTCTACACATGCAAGAGGTGGTTTTTCCTATTTCATTACTTTCACGGATGATTACTCAAGATACGGATTCATTTATCTGATGAAACATAAATCCGAGGCTTTTGAGAAATTCCGAGAGTATAAGAATGAAGTAGAAAACCAAACCGGCAAAAGTATCAAGACACTTAGATCTGATCGAGGTGGTGAATACTTGAGTGCCGAGTTCCTAGGTTACCTAAAAGAGAAAGGGATTCTCTCTCAGCTTACTCCTCCATACACTCCACAGCATAACGGTGTATCGGAGAGACGGAATCGAACCCTATTGGATATGGTACGATCCATGATGAGTAATGCTGAGTTACCGCGATCTTTTTGGGGTTATGCGCTTGAATCAGCAGCATATCTTCTGAACAGGGCTCCTACCTAGACTGTGCCTACCACTCCATATCAGATGTGGACTGGGAAGAAACCCCATCTTCAGCATATGAAGATTTGGGGATGTCCAGCTTTTGTTAAAAAGCAGCATGTGGACAAGCTCGAGGCACGATCAGTAAAATGTATATTTGTGGGATATCCAAAGAACTCCAAGGGATATTATTTCTATTACGCAGAGGAACAAGGTTTTTGTTTCTCGTAATGCCCATTTTCTAGAACATCAGTTTTTAGAAAAGGAAATAAGTGGGAGCGAAATAGAACTGGAAGAAATTCCAGAACCACAAGCTGCTACTGAAAGTTTGGTAGAACCGGAAGTTCAAGAAGAACAGGACATTCCCGCACCCCTCCGCAGGAGTAGTAGGCCATCTCATCCGCCTGAGAGATACTACGGTTTTCTCATACATGGGGATAGAAAGGATTGCATCATAGGTGATGATGAACCTACTGACTTCCAGCAGGCCATCCAGAGCGGCGACTCGGTACGATGGCTAGATGCAATGCGGACCGAAATGGAGTCCATATACACCAACAAAGTATGGACTTTGGACTTTGCTCCAGATGGGGTAAAACCCATAGGATGCAAATGGATCTTCAAGAAAAAGATTGGTGTAGATGGACAGGTGGAAACCTATAAGGCTAGACTTGTTGCAAAGGGTTTTCGTCAAAGACCTGGTTTGGACTATGACGAAACTTTTTCTCCAGTGCCTATGCTCAAATCCATTCGGGCCCTTCTTGCTATTGCTGCCTTCCATGATTATGAAATATGGCAGATGGACGTAAAGACGGCTTTTCTGAATGGAAATTTAGAAGAGTGCGTCTATATGGATCAGCCAGAGGGTTTCAATCAGAGTGGGAGCAGCGGGAAAGTATGCAAGCTGCTTTAGTCCATTTATGGACTAAAGCAGGCATCGCGGAGTTGGAACATCTGTTTTGATGAGACAGTCAAAGAATATGACTTTATCAAAAATCCAGATGAACCGTGCATATATAGTAAAGTTGTAGCCAGAAGTGTCGTATTCTTCGTCTTGTACGTGGATGACATTCTATTGATAGGAAATGACATTCATATGCTACAATCTGTCAAAGGATTCTTGTCACACAGGTTCTCCATGAAAGACCTGGGTGATGCCTCTTACATTCTGGGGATCCGGATCTATCGTGATAGATCCAAGAGGATGTTGGGACTTTCGCAGTCCAAGTATATCGACATTGTACTGAAAAGATTCAGTATGGAAGATTCTAAGAGCGGTAATCTACCGGCTTGTCACGGAATCACCCTCTCCAAAGAGACGTCTCCCAAGACTGATTTGGAAAGGGAACGCATGTCTGTTATACCCTATGCTTCTGCAGTAGGCTCTATAATGTATGCGATGTTGTACACCAGACCAGATGTAGCTTACGCACTGAGCGTGGTAAGTCGGTATCAGTCAGACCCAGGGGAGAAGCACTGGATAGCAGTAAAGAACATTCTCAAGTACCTGAGGAGGACTAAGGAGATGTTCTTGGTTTACGGAGGAAAAGACCTCAGGTTGGAGGCCTTTGCTGATTCCGGCTTCCAGAGTGATAAGGACGATTCCAAGTCCATGTCGGGTTATGTCTTTACCCTCAATGGAGGGGCGGTGTGCTGGAAGAGCTCCAAGCAGGACACCTTTGCTGACTCGACGATGGAAGCGGAGTATATAGCTGCTTGCGATGCCGCAAAAGAAGCAGTCTGGATGAAGAAGTTCCTAACAGAACTTCAGGTGGTTCCTACCATAGTTGATCCAATACCTCTATATTGCAACAACAACGGAGCTATAGCTTTAGCAAAGGAACCAAGGTCCCATCAGAAGTCCAGACACATCTTAAGGCGGTATCACCTGATCAGGGAGATCATTGATCGTCAGGAGAACGAGGTACGGAGAGTTGCTTCTGAAGAGAACATTCCTGATCCATTCACGAAGGCCCTACCTCAGATTCAGTTCGAGAGGCTACTCAAGATCATCGGTCTTCGATATGCCAGTACATGGCCCTAGTGCAAGTGGGAGATTGTTAGAGTATATGCCCTAGGGGCCATTATTGTATCATACTAGTTTGTATATTACTTAATGGAAGCTTGGAATATTCACATGTATATAACAGTCTTGCTAAACATGGTAGTATGCTACTTGGTTTCTTCTATCTTAATATGTGAGTATACGTATTGATAGAGCTCTTAGGATCTTGCTTGACTACCGGCGTTGTGATGGCAGTCACACTAGTGGGGGCTGGGTAGTCTACAAGCACATCCTTATTCGGGTCCCTAGTCATAGGATTATCGAGACAGGGCATCGATACTCCGGAGTAGACTAGTTTACGCTTCTCATCCCAGTTGGGGAGCTGGTCTGTCCCACAGCCGTCAGTACGTCGTACTGGAGATAGTATGCAGGTGCTCGTTGGGTTACGGGTACACCGGACAGGACTCACAGGGAACTGTTGGTTGGTTTTATACCAGTCGTCAGTGAACAGTTCCCAGGTGACATGAGTACAGCATAGTCCACAGACTTGACACTGCTACTTCGCCTCGAGTGTGTCCCACTGTTCTTAGATTACTACCCTACCACGGCTCAAAGGAGTCGTGCAAACAGGTAGCAGTTGGGTGCAGTCCCGAGCACTTGGAGGCAGTAGCGGTTAGACAGGATTCGTCTCTCCCGGTATTGGGGGTTGATATCGCGCTGTGTCAGAGAGCCATTACGCAAAGTCCCTGGCCAGGGCAAGTGAGATTTGCTGGTAGGTTCCTGTAGTTTCTCAGGGTGTAATGGACTTCGCTCCGACACGACTTATACCGCTATTAGGGGACTGACGCTTGCCGCCCCCTAGGCCCGATATGCGATAGTCTTAGACGAACGGACCGGACTGTACGGAGATTGTCACATCAGACTCAGTAGGAGTTCGGATGGGTTTCCTCATCGGCCTTCTTATCGACATCTACCTGGGGACCGTTACGTACAGCTAGTGCCGCTTGTAGTCTGTGGTTAAACCCACTGCCAGCGTAGTAGTCGAGTCTCTAGAGTCCCACACAGAGAGTTTCCCTACTCCAGGCGAAACGATATAGAGGTCGTATGGTTTTACGACAAGGGTTCGGACGCATACGTGTGTTTACACACGTACGACTTTCGGACAGTTTTTACCAGTCGGCTTTGGTTTAAGCCAGTTACTGGTATCCGGTTATTGGATTTATACAGTCTAAAGTTTTTCCGTATTTTTGCGGAAAGGAGGGGCGTTCTCGTAATTGCGCGAGAAGCTTCTAGAAGATGGTGACTAAGGAGGTTTAGGTGGCATATACAATGAATGTGATTAGTGAGTCATATGGATGATTCATCCATGTCATTAATGCATCATAAATGCTTAATGACTCATGGAGATGAATCATCACTAGATATTATCAAGCATGGTTGTTAAATTGTTTTATTTTCTTTTCTTGATAAAAGAAATGCTTGATATATATTATCATAACTCATTCTTCTCACTTCAGTATTATCTTCACCTTCTCTCTCCTCAAGCTCTCCCTCTTCAAACCCTAATCCTCCCCTCTCATGTGTTGAGTACAAGGATTAGTTAGACTAATTAAACCATAACCCTCACTCTATATCACCTAGCTTCTTTGATTAGCACTTAAAGAAAGTTAGTTGCCTCAAGTTTAGTGGCTAAGCTTGGAGTAAAGCTCTCGGGTGGATCGTCTACTACTTCGAGAAGGCCGAGGAGGAGGTGGAGTTCGTAAAGATGAAGGACACGGTTCTTTAGGTATAATCCCTTTACATAGTAGTTGTTAACTTCTATGTTTGATGTTAGTTATCGTTTAACTTCGATTCATGCGGTTAGTCGATGTTTAAGCAAAGAACAAGATCGTTTTTCATATTTCCGCCTCCCCGCAAGTGGTGGGGTGTTGTACATCGACTTACATAGGGAAACTCTCTGTGTGGGACTCTAGAGACTCGACTACTACGCTGGCAGTGGGTTTAACCACAGACCGCAAGCGGCAGTAGCTGTACGTAACGGTCCCCAGGTAGATGTCGATAAGAAGGCCGATGAGGAAACCCATCCGAACTCCTACTGAGTCTGATGTGACAATCACCATACAGTCCGGTCCGTTCGTCTAAGACTATCTCATATCGGGCATAGGGGGCGGCAAGCGTCAGTCCCCTAATAGCGGTATAAGTCGTGTCGAAGCGAAGCCCATTACACCCTGAGAAACTACTGGAACCTACCAGCAAATCTCGCTTGTCCTGGCTAGGGACTTTGCGTAATGGCTCTCTGACACAGCGCGATATCAACCCCCAATACCGGGAGAGACGAATCCTGTCTAACCGCCACTGCCTCCAAGTGCTCGGGACTGCACCCAACTGCTACCTGTTTGCACGACTCCTTTGAGCCGTGGTAGGGTAGCAATCTAAGAACAGTGGGACACATTCGAGGCGAAGTAGCAGTGTTAAGTCTGCGGACTAAGTTGTACTCATGTCACCTGGGAACTGTTCACTGACGACTGGTATAAAACCAACCAACAGTTCCCTGTGAGTCCTGTCCGGTGTACCCGTAACCTAACGAGCACCTGCATACTATCTCCAGGACGACGTACTGAAGGCTGTGGGACAGACCATCTCCCCAACTGGGATGAGAAGCGTACACACTAGTCTACTCCGGAGTATCGATGCCCTGTCTCGATAATCCAACGAGTAGGGACCTGAATAAGGATGTGCTTGTAGACTACCCAGCCCCCACTAATATGACTGCCATCACAACGCTGGTAGTCAAGCAAGATCCTAAGAGCTCTATCAATATGTATACTCACATATTAAGATAGAAAAACCAAGTAGCATACTACCATGTTTAGCAAGACTGTTATATACATGTGAATATCCTAAGCTTCCATTAAGTAATATACAAACTAGTATAATACAATAATGGCCCCTAGGGCATATACACTAACAATCTCCGACTTGCACTAGGGCCATGTACTGGCATATCGAAGACCGATGATCTCGAGTAGCCTCTCGAAATGAATCTGAGGTAGGGCCTTTGTGAATGGATCAGCAATGTTCTCTTCAGAAGCAACTCTCCGAACCTCGATCTCTCGACGATCAATGATCTCCCTGATCAGATGATACCGCCTTAAGATGTGTCTGGACTTCTGATGGGACCTTGGTTCCTTCGCTAAAGCTATAGCTCCGTTGTTGTCGCAATACAGAGGTATTGGATCAACTATGGTAGGAACCACCTGAAGTTCTGTTAGGAACTTCTTCATCCAGACTGCTTCTTTTGCGGCATCGCAAGCAGCAATATACTCCGCTTCCATAGTCGAGTCAGCAACGGTGTCCTGCTTGGAACTCTTCCAGCACACCGCCCCTCCATTGAGGGTAAAGACATAACCCGACATGGACTTGGAA
This sequence comes from Agapanthus africanus, assembly GCA_030015575.1. Classification (NCBI taxonomy): domain Eukaryota; kingdom Viridiplantae; phylum Streptophyta; class Magnoliopsida; order Asparagales; family Amaryllidaceae; genus Agapanthus; species Agapanthus africanus. The sequence goes on from JASDDO010000026.1 coordinate 463,084,886, forward strand.
TCGTCCTTATCACTCTGGAAGCCGGAATCAGCAAAGGCCTCCAACCTGAGGTCTTTTCCGCCGTATACCAAGAACATCTCCTTATTCCTCCTTAGGTACTTGAGAATGTTCTTTACTGCTATCCAGTGCTTCTCCCCTGGGTCTGACTGATACCGGCTTACCACGCTCAGTAAGTAAGCTACATCTGGTCTGGTGCACAACATCGCATAGATTATAGAGCCTACTGCAGAAGCGTAGGGTATAACAGACATGCGTTCCCTTTCTAAATCAGTCTTGGGAGATATCTCTTTGGAGAGGGTGATTCCGTGACAAGCCGGTAGATTACCGCGCTTAGAATCTTCCATACCGAATCTTTTCAGTACAGTGTCGATATATCTGGACTGCGAAAGTCCCAACATCCTCTTGGATCTATCACGATAGATCTGGATCCCCAGAATGTAAGTGGCATCACCCAGGTCTTTCATGGAGAACCTGTATGACAAGAATCCTTTGATAGATTGTAGCATAGGAATGTCATTTCCTATCAATAGAATGTCATCCACGTACAAGACGAGGAATACGACACTTCTGGCTACAACTTTACTATATATGCATGGTTCATCTGGATTTTTGATAAAGTCATATTCTTTGACCGTCTCATCAAAACAGATGTTCCAACTCCGCGATGCCTGCTTTAGTCCATAAATGGACTTAAGCAGCTTGCATACTTTCCCGCTGCTCCCACTCTGATTGAAACCCTCTGGCCGATCCATATAGACGCACTCTTCTAAATTTCCATTCAGAAAAGCCGTCTTTACGTCCATCTGCCAGATTTCATAATCATGGAAGGCAGCAATAGCAAGAAGGACCCGAATGGATTTGAGCATAGCCACTGGAGAAAAGGTTTCGTCATAGTCCAAACCAGGTCTTTGATGAAAACCCTTTGCAACAAGTCTAGCCTTATAGGTTTCCACCTGTCCATCTACACCAATCTTTTTCTTGAAGATCCATTTGCATCCTATGGGTTTTACCCCATCTAGAGCAAAGTCCAAAGTCCATACTTTGTTGGTGTACATGGACTCCATTTCGGTTCGCATTGCATCTAGCCATCGTACCGAGTCACCGCTCTGGATGGCCTGCTGGAAGCCAGTAGGTTCATCGTCATCTATGATGCAATCCTCTCTATCCCCATCTATGAGAAAACTGTAGTATCTCTCAGGAGGATGAGACGGCCTACTACTCCTGCGGAGGGGTGCGGGAATGTCCTGTTCTTCTTGAACTACTTGTTCTACCAAACTTTCAGTATTAGTTTGTGGTTCTGGAATTTCTTCCAGTTCTATTTCGCTCCCACTTATTTCCTTTTCTAAAAACTGTTGTTCCAGAAAATGGGCATTACAAGAAACAAAAACCTTTTGTTCCTCTGCGTAATAGAAATAATATCCCTTGGAGTTCTTTGGATATCCCACAAACTTACATTTTACTGATCGTGCCTTGAGCTTGTCTACATGCTGCTTTTTAACAAAAGCTGGACATCCCCAAATCTTCATATGCTGAAGATGGGGTTTCTTCCCACTCCACATCTGATATGGGGTGGTAGGAACAGTCTTGGTAGGAGCCCTGTTCAGAAGATATGCCGCTGAATCTAGCGCATAACCCCAAAAAGATCGCGGTAACTCAGCATTACTCATCATTGATCGTACCATATCCAATAGGGTTCGATTCCATCTCTCCGATACACCGTTATGCTATGGTGTGTATGGAGGAGTAAGCGGAGAGAGAATTCCTTTCTCTTTTAGGTAACCTAGGAACTCGGCACTCAAGTATTCACCACCTCGATCAGATCTAAGTGTCTTGATACTTTTGCCGGTTTGGTTTTCTACTTCATTCTTATACTCTTGGAATTTCTCAAAAGCCTCGGATTTATGTTTCATCAGATAAATGAATTCGTATCTTGAGTAATCATCCGTGAAAGTAATGAAATAGGAAAAACCACCTCTTGCATGTGTAGACATTGGACCACATACATCGCTGTGTATGAGTCCTAAGAGCGAGCTCGCTCTTACTCCATGTCCAGTAAATGGAGTCTTTGTCATCTTTCATTTGAGACAAGATTGACAAGTGTCATAAGTTCGATATTCGAACGAGTCCAAATATCCTTCTCTATGCAACTTAGTCAACCTTCTTTCATTGATGTGACCCAGTCTACATTGCCATAAGAAAGCTTTATTTAAATCTGGAGACTTTCTTTTTAGTGTGTTCTGGACATTGAAAATTTGGAGTTGGTTTAACAAATATATACCGTTTTCCAGTGTACCGGACCCAATCAAACTATGATTAAGGTGGATGTTAACAACACCACTTCCAAACGTGAAATCATAACCTTTATTTGATAACAAGGAAACAGATATGATATTACACGTTAAGCTGGGTACACAAAAACAGTCATGTAAAACCAAAATGCGTCCACTCGTCAATCCCAGGTGATAATCCCCTACGGACACAGCTCCCACGCTAGCTCCGTTAGCAACCATCAGGGTCATATCACCTTCATTCAGCACTCTACGGTTTCTCAGTGCCTGCAATGAATTGCAAATATGAGATCCTGATCCGGTATCCAATACCCAGGAAGTAGAGTTGATTGACAGACAATTCTCAATTACAAACACACCTGAAGTCGAAGCCACATCTTGCTTCGGTTCCTGGTTCTTGGCGTTCCACGCCTTGCAATCCTTCTTTCAGTGCCCTTTCCTGTGACAATGGAAGCACTCATCCTGGCCCACTACCGGTACCGCAAACTTTTTCTTTCCCTTCCCTCCCACCTTACTAACACCTCCTCTAGGTTTGGTGGTGGCCTTCTTCTTCCTTCCTTTGGCCCTAGCCTTGGACCCGGAAGAAGATGCACCGCTAACAAATATAGCGGGTGTTTCCCTTGCTTTCTGCAAGGTGCCCTCTGCACTCCTTAACATGTTCAGGAGTTCCGGAAGTTCAACTTCTTTTCTTTGAATGTTGAAGTTCAGGATAAACTGGGCGTAGGTGGAAGGAAGGGACTGGAGAATAAGGTCTGTATAGAGCTCATTATCCAAAGTCGTCCCAAGGTCTGCGAGCTCTTCTATATAGCCGATCATCTTTAGGACATGTTCTCCTACCGATGACCCGACAGCCAACCTCGCTCGAAACAAGTTTTTAGAGGTCTCGTATCTTGCTATACGAGATTGCTCTCCATAAAGTTCCTTTGTATGGAGAAATATGCCATCTAGTTCCATATCCTCGTGCCTCCTCTGATGTTCATTGTTCATCGAGGCAAGCACGATGCACTTGGCTTTCGCGCAATCGAAATCCCAGGTTTTGCGGATTTCCTTATCCGCATTACTGGATTTGGGACCAGGGACAGCAGGTGCCGTAGCGGTGAGGACGTACCCCAATTTGTCATAGGTCAAAGCCATTTGACATTCCGCAGCCAATCTTTATAGTTTGGCCCTGTCAGTATATTTTTCTCTAAAAGTAACTTAAGTCCAGTCATTTTCAGGGTCGCTGCAATTAGGAGAGAGAGAAGAAAACTCTTTAGCATGATGCTCTTGCAAGTTTAGAGTGGTTTTTAGTTTATCTAAACTGGATGGCTCCCACTGTTTCTCGAATCCTTCCTCAAACCATAAAATAAGAATTAGCCAGGACTATTCTCACTGTACAATTCTTGCTTAACCGTTCAGCCAGGCTAGTGTCGATACTTCGAAGGAGGTTTTCCAACGCTTTCGCGAAGTTCCTTAATTAAAGAACCTCTTTTCTCCGGGGGCGTAACCCCGCTGACACCTTTCTTGACACCTACTTGGTTTATAGCATTGATCGTTAAGTGACGAATATCCTGATAAGTAGCATATACTCACAGTAGGATCGGGATCCAAATATCATCGTATGATAATGTTGAAGGAATGCTACCAACATTCATCAAATTCTAAATGGTATGCATCTCTTTGCAAATTTCAGTTTCTTTAGAAATTCCCGATATAAGTTTTTGCCCCATGCTCTTATGACCTTGGCTTTGGTCAAAATGTCATAAGTCATATGTCAAGTTCTACCCGTCATTATCTTGTCAATTTGAACCCATCCGTATATACCCCTGACTTTGGTCAAATGATAATATGACTGTCCCAAACCAACTCATCTATCTTATGCAACAAATGAAAACCCAGCAGCCACCAAACACTATGCCTTGACTTTGGCCAAAATGCATAGCTTGAATACCACTGAATACCCAAATGAAATGATGGAGGGCTACGAATGGTTTTGGCGAAACCGTGAACGTAGTGAACTTGATATAATCGAAGGAACCTGATAGCTTTTAAAAGGAGTGGTTAAAGCTCCACATTTAAAAATATTTGTTTTTAAAACTAACCGAGTGGTTTCTTTTAAATTGTTCCAACGATTAAACTTTTGGTTTATTTTCTTTGCATTATAAATAATGCGTCCCATCATTAACCTATCATTGCAGAAAACGATGAAAATACAACGTCCTCTTATGCCATCCGCATTCGCCACGGGGTCCCGTCATCTCCCGTTAAGTTACTTAACTAACGACAGAGCGGGGGCTGGGCTAGCGCGGGTGTAAAACATAAGTGACGTCTAAATAGCTATCATATATAGATATTGTACATTCGTCAGACGCAATAATAGGCATTCCAGATCTCATATGAACTTTATTGGATTTGCAAGCAATCCGCGTTTGTTTAGAGCCTGCAATAAAAGACGGATTATACAGTTGTGATGAATAGCCATTACCCCACCCCAGACCCCTACGGGTACGGCAAACTACCCGCCAAATACCCGAAGTGAAGCGGTCTCCCTCAACAAAGTGAGTAGGACACTAAACACTTCAAAGTACCCGGTAGTTTGTGCACCCCACCTTGGGTCTATCCTAGGAGCAGAAACAGTAAAAATGAAATAATACAACGGTGGCTACAACCGCAACCTGGATGCGCCCCGTAAAATAATATTACAACATATTACAATTACATCAAATGAATTAAAATAATAACCCATCACAAACCCCGGCTAATCATCACAACAGTCCAATACAGTTCATATCCACAAACAGTAAAAACCATTACAGAAATGTGCAACCCCCTGCCAACCGACATACTAGCAGTTAGGGCAGGTTTACGAACACATTATACAAACACAGATATAATCCAACAAGCAAATACCGTATAATTTCGATCGATTAAACACATTTAATTTTGCACCAATACTTCTCTGTAAATCTGAAACCTGAGCAAACATTAAAAAATTCCAGAAACTACCACATATCACAGAGAACACCCACAGGAAAATAGGGCTGATGAATCGGCAGCTCGGCGGCGGAATCGCGGTGGATCGGTAGGATCCACCGCGGTTCCGCGGTGCTTTATCCGATTCATGAGCCAAGTTTTCTTGGGTGTTCTAATACTATCATTTAAGACTTTCTGAAGGTCCCTGAAAAATTTTTGGACCTCATTTAAAAATCGACAGAAATTCATGATATCGGGGTTTTCCGGTTTGTTTTTTCCGTTCGAAATTCATACAATTTTTCAAGTGAGTTATTTATGTAGGGTTCCTAGGCACGCTAGTGAGGTCTCCCAAGCCATCAACCATGGCAATTTCAAAAATTATGGTGCCTACAAACCCTAAACTACGGATCGATAACTAGATGTCTAGGCGAAAAAGAACTAGTTAACACTTAACTATTGGGAATACGGAAATACAACCTTTGTAGATCCGGTGCTCCACCTCCATAGCTCCGCAACGAAGTCCTCTCCACTGTCCAAGTCAAATCCGGGCTCTAGGATCGGCTTCGTCGGAGAATGGGCAAGCTAGGTCGTCGATGTCCATGCCGAAGATGATCTACGTCGAGGCATCGCTAAATCAAGCTCCGACTTCACCAAGTCAAGAAACTTGTGAAGTAAACACACTCTACTACTTGGCAAGAGGTAGAGGATGAAGAAATAGGAAGTGGGTTAACTTTAGAATTGGATTTCTCACTTGTTTTCATCAATCACCATTGATGAAGAATGGTTTTCTTCAATGAAGAAGATGAAGAAGAAGAAACTAGTATTATGATAAGTTATTAGAAAATAAAAAAAATAGAATACTTATCATAATTCTAACTATGGTAAAGTGTAGAGAGTTAACCAAGGTTAGTTGTATGGTTAGGGTTAAGAATGAGATAAGAATGGTGGACTTAGGTCAAAGCTTCATGAAGTTTCAACTAAACAACAAAAGAAGCCACCATTCTTTTCTCATTTTCTTATCTCACTTTCTTTTATTCATTTATCAAAAATAATAAATGAATAATTAAGAAAATAAAACCTTAAACATAAACACAACCATGGTTCAAACTTTACACTTAACCAAAGTGGTATGCATCATCAAACATGATACAAACATGTGCACATAAACATATCGCATATACAATGCGCACACCCGAGCGAGAAAATCCATCTTAAGTAAACCGATACTAGTTGATGCAAAGCAATATATCAAATATATAAATATGCATTAAATCATTAAATCAACACTTGATTCAATGATCCGGTCATGTTGCACACAACCGACTAGTATACAATGTATCGGCTTATCGAATCAACGCTTGAATCGATAACTAGGTTATATCGCATACAACCATTCGATACATTCATCGCGAGAATGAAATACGGTATCACATACACGCATTATTCTCGGTCCCGCACATATCTCATATGCGCTCCTATTTCGTTTCGCTTGAGCCAGGAAACCTCTGTGTAGGACTCTAAAGACTCGTCAATACGCCGGCAGCAGATGATGATCATATCAAGCATCCACAAGCCGCAAGCGGTCTGCTAAACGTAACGGCCACCCGGGTATTGAGCGATCTGAAGATCGACGAGCAAGCCCGCTCACACTCCAGTGAATCCGACCAGTAACACTACCGTACAGTCCGGTCTGATCGTCTGATATGTCGCATATCTTGCCTAGGGGTGGTAAACGTCAGACCCCAATAGCTCAATAAGTCGTGTCAATATGAGGTCTATAACTGTTCGAGAAACTACTGGTAACACTTACCAGTAAATCTCAGCAACCCTGGCCAGGGATTTCCTGTTATAGCCAATCGAACACAGCGCAACATCAACCCCCATATACCGGGAGAGACGAATCCCCTCCTATCGCTCATTGCCTCCATGTGACTCGGGACTGTACCCAAAAACCACCATTTTGCACGCCCTCTTGGACGTGGTAAGATGGAAATCAAAGCACAGTGGGAACCACATATGACTCTATGACGATCTCGGGTCAACAGACTACTCTGTACCAGTGTCACCAGAGAACTGCCATCTGACGTGAGGTATAATACCATCTGGGAGTTCTCGGCGAGTCCGTCCAGTGTACCCAGTCTCTACTGAGCACCCGTATATCTCCTCTGATGTCAAACACCGATGGATATGGGATCATCCATCGCCCATCTGTATGGGTCGAGAAGGTACACGCTAGTCTACTCTGGTATATCGATGCCCCGTCTCGATACACCCACGACTAGGGACTTTGAAGGATGTACTTATGGACTACCATGTCCCCACTAGTATGATCCGCATCATAGTCCAGGTAGTCAAGTACAGATCCTAAGGGCTTTACCAACATGTAACAGAGAGACAATCAGCATACACGTTAAGGTAAAGTGTAACCAGATAGCATACTATCATGTCGAGCAAGAAAGTCCTCCCTATATATGTCCCAGCATCCACTACAATATACATCCTATGTACAGTAATGGCCTCTAGGGCATACATATAACTAACAATCTCCCACTTGCACTAGGGCCATCTGTAGCAGTGGTTGCAGTATCTCATACTCAACCATCCCATAAATGTGTCTCTCTCTGGGAACAGGCCTTTGTGAGTGGATCCGCTGTGTTGTCCTCTGAGTCTACTCTCCAAACCTCGATCACCCTGGAGATCAACCATCTCCATGATCAAGTGACACTGCCTTAGAATATGTCTGGATCACTGATGGGACCGGCGTTCCTTGGTATAAGCCACAACTCCATTGTCTCACAATGGTAGGAACATAGTTCATCTCATGAACCAATATACACCCAAACAGCCTCTTTGGTAGCATCTTAAGTAGCGATGTATCATGCCTTTATCGTCTAGTATGTCACGGTATCTAGCTTGGAACTCTTCCAACATACCGTCCCTTTACTGAGGGTATAGACAATGCCTGTGACTGACATTCAGTCGTCTTTATCACCCTGGAACCCTTCCAGTGATTCTCCCCAGGATCGGTTGATACCATCTCACCATGACTAGTGAGAATCCTAACATCCATTTAGATCAATCTCATAGGTCCAAAACCCAGGATTTAGTAGGTATCACTTTGATCCTATATGGAGAATCTTTGTGATAATCGGAGATTGATCGAGCGTAGCATAGGAAACTCTTTTCTTATCAAGAGTATGTCATCCACGTACTCTACGAAGATCGTCACCATACTCCCTACTACCTTTTTGTTTATACAAGGTTCATCTACCATTTTGATGATGTCAACTTCTTTGACTAATACATCAAAACAGATGTTCCAACTCCGCGATGCCTGCTTTATCCTATAAAGCATCTTGCACACGTTTCCGCTGCTCCCACTGTCTACGAAGCCCTCTGGCTGTGTACTTATAGACGCACTCTTCTAAAACATCATTTAGAAAAGCAGTCATGACACCCAACCACCAGATATCGTAGTCATGGTATGTAGCCGTGACAAGTAGGATCTGGATGGACTTAAGCATAGCTACTTGAAAAGGTTTCATCATTATCCGTACCTGGTCAATGATGCAAACTTTTAACAAGTCTAGCTTTGAAAGTCTCAACTTTTCCATGTACACCAAGTAATCTTCTCAAGATATACTTGCTCCTGATGGGGATTTAACCCTTCAGATATAGCAACCAAAGTCCATACTTTGTTGGTGTATAAGGATTCCATCTCAGATCGCTAAACATCCAGCCATTCTTACAGAGTCTTACTCCTGATGGCCAGCTCGAAACTAGTTGGGTCATCATCTCATGATGTAATCCTCGCTCCCACTGTCATAGAGAAACCGAAGTATCTCTCAGGTGGGTGAGGAACCCTACTAGATCGGCGGAGAGGCTGAGGTTCATTGGAATCTACTGAATTCCTTGGCTGTACCAAATCATGCTGTAGTTTGTATAACTGGAACACTTCCAGTTCTACATAACAGGCCTTGCCTCGAGCTTGTCCGGATTTTGCTTTTAGACATAGGCCGGGCAACCCCAAATCTTAACTAACTTAAGATATGGGCTCTTCCCTTTCCATATCACATATGAAGTGGTAGGCAACTGATTTGATTCGAACCCTATTCAATAGGTATGCAGCTTCTCAAGTGCATAACTCCCTAAAGGAAACAGGTGACTCAGTAATACTCATCATAGAGCACACCATATCAAATAGGGTGTGATTGCTCCGCCCCGATATACCATCGTGCCATGGTGTATACAGAGGAGTAATGCTGAGAGAGAATCTCATTCTCCTTTAGAATAATCCAAGATTTTCGTGCTCAAGTATTCTCCTCCTTGATCTCATCATAGGACATAATACTTATACCCTTATTGGTTCTCTACTTCTAACTTATATTCTGTGAATATCTCAAAAGGTTCGGACTTATGTTTCAACAGGAACATATGTCTGAATCTCGAGAGATTATCAGAGAATGTAATGAAGTACAAAGAACCAGTCCTGGCATGTGTAGACAGGGGACCTTACATACATCAACATGTATCATCCCAAGAGTTTACTAACTCTTTCTCTGTTTCCAGTAAACGGAGCTATGGTCATCTTATCTTTGTGACATGACTGGCGAGTTTCACAAGATGTAAATTCAAACTGATTTAAATATGCATCTAAATGTAACTCCAGCCAGTCGGGTTACATTGATATGACCTAGTCTACAATGCCTCAAGAAGGATTCGTTCATTTCTGAACTCTTCCTCTTGTGTGTGTTCTGTATATAAAAAACTGTGGTTTGATTTAGAACATTAATGCTTTTAGATAACGTGCCTGAACCGATCAACTTTTGATATAGAAAATGTTCAAAACATTATCCAACAATACAAAATTTTATCGTTTCTTTACTGATAAAGAGACTGATATGATTTTGTATATCAGGTTCGGTATCTAATAACATTCGTTCAGAATCAATGTATTAGTAATACAGGGTGACAGTGACCAACAGACTTGGCTGCAACACTTGCCCCGTTTTCTGCCTCATGAAACTTATCACCCGTTCTCAGTTCTCTACCTTTCTGCAGCCCTATGTAACAGATTACATATCTGGGATCCTGATCTGGTATCACATACCCAGGACGTAAAGGATACTGAGAAACAGTTCTGTATAATGAACACACCCGAAGATGATGCATCATCATGCACTCTCCTCGTTTGGGCGGCACGGGAAATCTGGTATTCCCCAATTTCCTGCTCTGTCTTATAACAATTATAAGTTGGAGCGGGACCAACGTTCCCCAGCTCAGTATAACAAGCGGGTTCGGTCAATAATCCGTATTATTATCTTGATTAAGGCGTGATATGGTCGCTACCAGGAGAGAGAGAGAAGAAAACACTCAGCGTGCGCTCCGTCAAGAATAGATTGGTTATTATTTTATCTAATCAGGATGGCTCCCACTGCATTTTATCAAATCTTCCTTCAAACCCTAAAAGGAAAGACTAGCCGGGATTAATTACACACTACAAGTTCGCCAATCTTTCAGCCAGGCCAGTGTCGGTACTTTGAGGGAGGTCCCCCGTGCTTTCGCACGAACCTAATTAATGTAAACCTCGTTTTCCCAGAGGCGTAACCCCGTTGACACCTTTCTAGACACCTACTTGGTCGGCTAATTGTAATGTATAAAACTCTCCCAGGAGTAACACTTACTCGCAGCGGGTATCGGGATCCAACTATCTCATAGAAGGTATGCAATCTCATTGCAAATTTCAACACTTGAAATTCCCGATAATATTTTGCCCCTAGCATCCAATGACCTTGACGCAGGCCAACAAACCATAGTCCGCTAGTCAAGTTCAACCCGTCATTCCTTGATTGAATTAAACCCACCCGCACGACCCTTGACGCAGGCCAACAAAGTCGCATGACTACCCTAATCCAATCACATCATATGCTTATGCAGATAAGCACCAGTTAGCTACCGCACACTACGCCTTGACGCAGGCCAACAAACGTAGCACGAATACTAATTACTACTTATCTGAAATGACGGAGGGCTACGACAGGTTTTTCTGAAAACCTATTGCGTAATGAACTTGATATCGTTGTAGGATCGAATGAATTTTAAAATGGAGTGCTTTTGAGGCTTTTCTAGTTTTGCTAAAGGAGTCACTCCCGGTGAAGGGATCGTCGGTCCGTTCCTCGTCGAATGAGGTGCAGGATATATCATATATATCACTGTGCAAAGCAAAAACACTTAAAAGCAATCAAAAGACAAACCGAGTGTGTAGCATCTGCCAGTTATTGCTAAAGGAGTCACTCCCGGTGAAGGGATCTCGGTCCTTTCCTTATCGAATAAGGTGCAGGATATATCACATATACCGCTGTGCAAAGCAAGAACTGTAGCTACCTGTTTTATTTTGAAATTCGATTCTACAACATCTTAGGTTTCTTTTATTTCATTAATCACATTAATGAAGTCCCATCATTTAAGTACCTAAACATCACAGATAAATACGACGTACACTTATGCCATCCGCATTCGCCTCGATGTCCCCTCGTGCACCGTTAGGTTAGGTAACTAACGGCAGAGCGGGGCAGGGCTAGCGCGGGTGTAAAACATAAGTAACGTCTATATAATATATCATATATACTATATACTGTATCTATCACAGAACATCACATGATCACATCACAGATATCGCAGCAGAAGAAACATATGAAATATTGGATATACTAGGACGTCCGTGTTTTCAATACGAGCCAGTATAAAACACGGATTCCACGGTCGTGATGAATAGCCAAACCCACACCCCTAGACCCCTACGAGAGCGGCAAGCAACCCTACCAATTCTGGAGTTAGGAGACCCGGACCCGACTCCTCGAGTTGGTCTCCCACTGGACTCCAGAACCCGGTTACTTGTGCTCCCCTCCTTGGGTCTATCCTAGTGCGGAAAAGTAAATAATACACAACAGGTGACAACTCCCGCAACCTGGAAGCGCCCCAATAAAAGAATATTACATACAAGTTTTTACATGAATGAAAATGAAAAACACTCATCTCACATAAAAACCCCCGGCTATTCAAACACGACGATCCAATATAACATATCCAGCAACACATAACATCACATGCCATCAACGTAAGTAAATATGTCCATCCCAATTGTCGTTGACATATAGCAACGAAACCGGCGATATCACATATTACACTTACGGTCACAGAAAAGAAAGTGTAAAACTACAACAGTTGGAATCCGCAACCACCTCAGACATCACATGCCTGACCAAATGAATTACTTAGACATCGCATGCCTAACAATTATAAACCCCGCATTTTAGTCTCAAAATCGAAAACTCTTTTCAATATCAAGTCGGGCAATTCAACAGGATTCCCGACATCCTGATCGAATGCTCGTCGCAAACTTCAATAGACGGCCGCACCCCCGATACCGTCGACGAAGTGCACCAAGGCGGAACACCGCCACCGCGAGCACCCGGACGGATGCTTTCGGCGACGGGGTTCTCCTACAGTCACTTGGTCGGGGCAATGGCGTGAAGCTGTCTATTAAGTTTACCCGGCGAGTATCCGCGTACGCTACGTAATTGCGACGGACTTTTGATCACATCAAAATTCCGTGGCAACCGATCAAGTGGGACTAAACTGCTACGTTTATAACATTCATTCAGTTATCATATAACTTATTGTGAATTCCAATTATTGTATCCCATTCCAGATAAATAGAAAATGTTAAACTTTCCGATCGAAGATTCTAACACCCAAGTTTTCCCGATACAGATCAACACATGAAACTAGTCTAACAACATTCAGTTCGTACCTCAGTACCAACGGCCAGCCGTAGAAGGGTCAAGCCAACGCCTCACATGTGGCACGCCGTACTGCCCCAAACCCGAAGGTTCAAAGGGCAGTTCAAGACGGTCACATAATCGAGTTAAGGTTTGTGTCTTCTAGAGGGACCATCGCGTTACTTGCACTACTTAGAACGTCGTCAAACTACGGAAAAATCCAACACTTGGAAATTTCCCGACAGGGGAAAAATTGGGTATTTATATCCGGTCGAACTTTTTAACATATTCTAAAATTTATCCGGAAAGCCACACAGACAAAATTTGATAAACCCGATCGAATCATCGAAGCTCCAAAACATTCCAGATTATTCAACACTTGAATAAAATTTTAAAAATATCCAGAGAACTCAGCACAGATAAATAGGAGTTACTGTGCAAACGTCCCCACATAAAACGACAAAACGGCCGCGCTTCCGCCGCACGAGGCATGCTCGTGCTGTGGAAGCGCGGCGCTTTAATGGAATTAGGGCTACGGGTTGCACAGTTACTATTAGATTTTCCTGCATGTTTTTCTGAATATTTTTAATGTGGAAAAATGCACTGTTTTGAAAAAAGTACAGAGAGCATGTTTGTTTTGGAGTTCCGGGTTCGTTCGGACTTCAATTTCCGTCTGGACTTCGCCTAAGGCTCTAGCTAGGCTCTGATACCACTGTAGGGTTCCTAGGCACGCTAGTGAGGTCTCCCAAGCCATCAACCATGGCAATTTCAAAAATTATGGTGCCTACAAACCCTAAACTACGGATCGATAACTAGATGTCTAGGCGAAAAAGAACTAGTTAACACTTAACTATTGGGAATACGGAAATACAACCTTTGTAGATCTGGTGCTCCACCTCCATAGCTCCGCAACGAAGTCCTCTCCGCTGTCCAAGTCAAATCCGGGCTCTAGGATCGGCTTCGTCGGAGAATGGGCAAGCTAGGTCGTCGATGTCCATGCCGAAGATGATCTACGTCGAGGCATCGCTAAATCAAGCTCCGACTTCACCAAGTCAAGAAACTTGTGAAGTAAACACACTCTACTACTTGGCAAGAGGTAGAGGATGAAGAAATAGGAAGTGGGTTAACTTTAGAATTGGATTTCTCACTTGTTTTCATCAATCACCATTGATGAAGAATGGTTTTCTTCAATGAAGAAGATGAAGAAGAAGAAACTAGTATTATGATAAGTTATTAGAAAATAGAAAAAATAGAATACTTATCATAATTCTAACTATGGTAAAGTGTAGAGAGTTAACCAAGGTTAGTTGTATGGTTAGGGTTAAGAATGAGATAAGAATGGTGGACTTAGGTCAAAGCTTCATGAAGTTTCAACTAAACAACAAAAGAAGCCACCATTCTTTTCTCATTTTCTTTTCTCACTTTCTTTTATTCATTTATCAAAAAGAATAAATGAATAATTAAGAAAATAAAACCCTAAACATAAACACAACCATGGTTCAAACTTTACACTTAACCAAAGTGGTATGCATCATCAAACATGATACAAACATGTGCACATAAACATATCGCATATACAATGCGCACACCCGAGCGAGAAAATCCATCTTAAGTAAACCGATACTAATTGATGCAAAGCAATATATCAAATATATAAATATGCATTAAATCATTAAATCAACACTTGATTCAATGATCCGGTCATGTTGCACACAACCGACTAGTATACAATGTATCGGCTTATCGAATCAACGCTTGAATCGATAACTAGGTTATATCGCATACAACCATTCGATACATTCATCGCGAGAATGAAATACGGTATCACATACACGCATTATTCTCGGTCCCGCACATATCTCATATGCGCTCCTATTTCGTTTCGCTTGAGCCAGGAAACCTCTGTGTAGGACTCTAAAGACTCGTCAATACGCCGGCAGCAGATGATGATCATATCAAGCATCCACAAGCCGCAAGCGGTCTGCTAAACGTAACGGCCACCCGGGTATTGAGCGATCTGAAGATCGACGAGCAAGCCCGCTCACACTCCAGTGAATCCGACCAGTAACACTACCGTACAGTCCGGTCTGATCGTCTGATATGTCGCATATCTTGCCTAGGGGTGGTAAACGTCAGACCCCAATAGCTCAATAAGTCGTGTCGATATGAGGTCTATAACTGTTCGAGAAACTACTGGTAACACTTACCAGTAAATCTCAGCAACCCTGGCCAGGGATTTCCTGTTATAGCCAATCGAACACAGCGCAACATCAACCCCCATATACCGGGAGAGACGAATCCCCTCCTATCGCTCATTGCCTCCATGTGACTCGGGACTGTACCCAAAAACCACCGTTTTGCACGCCCTCTTGGACGTGGTAAGATGGAAATCAAAGCACAGTGGGAACCACACAAGACTCTATGACAATCTCGGGTCAACAGACTACTCTGTACCAGTGTCACCAGAGAACTGCCATCTGACGTGAGGTATAATACCATCTGGGAGTTCTCGGCGAGTCCGTCCAGTGTACCCAGTCTCTACTGAGCACCTGTATATCTCCTCTGATGTCAAACACCGATGGATATGGGATCATCCATCGCCCATCTGTATGGGTCGAGAAGGTACACGCTAGTCTACTCTGGTATATCGATGCCCCGTCTCGATACACCCACGACTAGGGACTTTGAAGGATGTACTTATGGACTACCATGTCCCCAGTAGTATGATCTGCATCATAGTCCAGGTAGTCAAGTACAGATCCTAAGGGCTTTACCAACATGTAACAGAGAGACAATCAGCATACACGTTAAGGTAAAGTGTAACCAGATAGCATACTATCATGTCGAGCAAGAAAGTCCTCCCTATATATGTCCCAGCATCCACTACAATATACATCCTATGTACAGTAATGGCCTCTAGGGCATACATATAACTAACAATTTATTGTTTAGCGAGGCTCTGATACCACTGTAAGTTGATGTACAACACCCCACGACTTGCGGGGAGGCGGAAATATGAAAAACGATCTTGTTCTTTGCTTAAACATCGACTAACCGCATGAATCGAAGCTAAACGATAACTAACATCAAACATAGAAGTTCTAAACTACTATGTGAAGGGATTATACCTAAAGAACCGTGTCCTTCATCTTTACGAACTCCACCTCCTCCTCAGCCTTCTCCAAGTAGTAGACGATCCACCACGAGAGCTATAATCCAAGCTTTGCCTCTAAACTTTAGGCAACTAGGTTTCTTTAAGTGCTAATCAAAGTACCTAGATGATATAGAGTGAGGGTTATGGATTAAGTAGTCTAACTAATCCTTGTACTCAACATATGAGAGTGGAGGGTTAGGGTTTGAAGAGAGGAAGCTTGAGGAGAGAGAAGGTGAGAAGAATAATGAAATGAGAAAATGAGTTATCATAATATATATCAAGCATTATTGTTTTTTAAGAAAATAAAAGAAAATGATTTACAACCATGCTTGATAAATATCTTATGGTGATTCATCTCCATGAGTCATTAAGCAATTATGAAGCATTAATGACATGGATGAATCATCCATATGACTCACTAATCTCATTCAATGTATATGCCACCTAAACCTCCTTAGTCACCATCTTCTAGAAGCTTCTCACGCAATTACGAGAACGCCCCTCCTATCCGTGAAAACACGGAAAAACTTTAGACTGTATAAATCCAATAACCGGATACTAGTAACTGGCTTAAACCAAAGCCGACTAGTAAAAACTGTCCGGATGTCGTACGTGCGTAAACACACGTATGCGTCCGAACCCTTGTCGTAAAACCATACGACCTCTATATCGTTTCGTCTGGAGTAGGGAAACTCTCTATATGGGACTCTAGAGACTCGACTACTACGTTGGCAGTGGGTTTAACCACAGACCGCAAGCGGCACTAGCTGTACGTAACGGTCCCCAAGTAAATGTCGATAAGAAGGCCGATGAGGAAACCCATCCGAACTCCTACTGAGTTTGATGTGACAATCTCCATACAGTCCGGTCCGTTCGTCTAAGACTATCGCATATCGGCCCTAGGAGGCGGCAAGCGTCAGTCCCCTAATAGCGGTATAAGTCGTGTCGGAGCGAAGCTCATTACACCCTGAGAAACTATTGGAACCTACCAGCAAATCTCGCTTGCCCTGGCCAGGGACTTTGCGTAATGGCTCTCTGACACAGCGCGATATCAACCCCCAATACCGGGAAAGACGAATCATGTCTAACCGCCACTGCCTCCAAGTGCTCGGGACTGCACCCAACTGCTACCTGTTTGCTCGACTCTTTTGAGCCGTGGTAGGGTAGCAATCTAAGAACAGTGGGACACACTCGAGGCGAAGTAGCAGTGTCAAGTCTGCGGACTATGCTGTACTCATGTCACCTGGGAACTGTTCACTGACGACTGGTATAAAACCAACCAACAGTTCCCTATGAGTCCTGTCCGGTGTACCCGTAACCTAACGAGCACCTGCATACTATCTCCAGTACGACGTACTGACGGCTGTGGAACAGACCATCTCCCCAACTGGGATGAGAAGCGTACACACTAGTCTACTCCGGAGTATCGATGCCCTGTCTCGATAATCCAAGGACTAGGGACCTGAATAAGGATGTGCTTGTAGACTACCCAGCCCCCACTAGTGTGACTGCCATCACAACGCTGGTAGTCAAGCAAGATCCTAAGAGCTCTATCAATACGTATACTCACATATTAAGATAGAAAAACCAAGTAGCATACTACCATGTTTAGCAAGACTGTTATATACATGTGAATATCCCAAGCTTCCATTAAGTAATATACAAACTAGTATGATACAATAATGGCCCCTAGGGCATATACACTAACAAAAACAACAAGGAAAGATCCTAATGGTGCATCACGTGTCTACACGTGACCAAAGGTCACTTGCTGACACGTGATGCTTCCTTAGTTCTGTAAAACGGCAGAATTAAATTCTGGATAAAATATTTAATCAGGGGGGTCACGTGTTAACACGTGATCGGTTCCTAAGCTCTTAATTAATAGAATTAAATTCTATTTAAATGATCAAACAGTGGGATCATGTGTCAACACGTGATAGGCTCTTAAGCCTTCTGAACTAATAGAATTAAATTCTAATTAAGGGAAATCAAAGACCCTAACCGGAAAAAATATTTCTCTAAATCTTTCCAAACGAAAAAGATTGTGCTCTGTAAAGTGGAGCACTGTTGGATTAAAAATCCAATGGTGATTAAAAATCACCAACTTATAGAAAGATTCTATACAAGGAAAGGTTTCCCTGAAATTCACCAAGAATAACAAACGGAATATCTTTTGGATTAAAATCCAATGGTGAATAAAATTCACTGAGTGATCTAAAAGATCATGTTGGTTAGAAAATCAATTAAAATCATTCAATGAAAGATTGACTAAACAAACTGAATCTTTTCTTTCTCTTATAAATAGGAGCCAAGAAGAGAAGAGAAGGATCCTTGGAATTTTTTTTGGAAAATACAACAACAGAGAGAAAAAGGAAGAGAATTTAATTCTTCAGAAAGAAAAGAAGATTTCTTCAGATGAGAAAAGAAACCCTAGGTGAGAAAGGGAAAAGAGACCTAAGCTCCATAAAACAAAAGAGAATTTAATTCTCAAATTAAGAGTTTAACTTTTCTGAATAAGAACTTAGTTCTTCCTTTGGTTGAAGATCAGCAGAAGCAGATCTTCCCACAAGTTGAGAATTTAATTCTCATCGGGGAGATTCTGCCATGTAGATCCAAAACTTAGAGGGAGAATTGAGTTTAAGCAACTTAATTCCCCCAAATTCATAGGAATTTAATTCCTCCAAATGAAACTAGGGTTTAACCCTACATAAGAATTTAATTCTTCCAAATTCATAGGAATTTAATTCCTCCAAATGAAACTAGGGTTTAACCCTACATAAGAATTTAATTCTTCCAAATTCATAGGAATTTAATTCCTTTAAATGAAACTAGGGTTTAACCCTATATAAGAATTTAATTCTTCCATATACATGGGAATTTAATTCCTCTAAACAGAATTAGGGTTTAACCCTACAAAGAATTTAATTCTTAAAGAAAGAGACTTGAAGCTCTCCATGCACGTAAAAGATTAGGTATCCAACATGATCACGTGGTAACACGTGACCCTTCATCCCAACAAACAAAAAGGAATGAATAAGGTATGCTCACGTGTCCCCACGTGACCCTTTAAAGGACTCCTCAAAATAAGAAGGAATTAGCCCAGAGGCAATGTCTCACGTGCTCCCACGTGACCCTTAAAACTAAAGGGAATAAAGCCAAAGGCAGTACTGATCTAGGACGCCTCACGTGTTCCCACGTGACCGCTGACAAATACCCTTTTCAAAAGAATAAATAGGGGAAGATAGAGGAATGGATGCCCAACGCAGAGGCATTGTCATGTATCCACACGTGATGATTTCAAAAACTAAAAGTGTTTAACACTTATTTGAATATTCTGAGAACAAAATAAAGGAAGTCTGGCCCTATCTTCAGATGCCTCATGTGACCCCACGCGACCAATTCAATTTTAGTGTTTAACACTACTTTAAACGCTTCGTCCTTAGTGTTTAACACTATCTTAAGCGCATCACGTGGGAACACGTGGTCGCCAAATATCCTCTAGTGTTTAACACTATTTAAAAAAAAGCCAAGCTTAACCCAAATTGACTAAGTTTTCCAGAGGCAAGACTCCCCTCCAACTGAACCTCAAGATTGATCAGTTCATATGCAAAGTTAGTGCTCAGCACTTAATAAAAGACAAAATACGGTCAGAACCCAAACTCATGTTTAGCATTGCTAAATAATGGGGGGTTGAATCCAGACAAATGTTCAACAGTCTAACAAAGGGCCAACATTTCAAACCTAATTGGACTTAGCCCAAGTTGGCCATAAGTTCTCAATTCAGATTTAACTGAGCCAATGTGCTCATAATCTATTTAATTGATCTTAGTTCCAAATTGAACTACAGATTTCCCAATCAACATTGGTTCAAGGGAACATCTCTGAACTCCTCTGATATTTGTCATTGTAATCCTTCAACGTCTTCAGAGAGGTGACGGGTTCCGACAACCATACATTTCATAGACTATGACGTCTTTAAACTGGACTGTGGGGTCCTTAAATCCATGGACTATGATGTCCTTAACCTCGGACTGTGGGGTCCTTAAGCCCATAGACTATGATGTCCTTAACCTCGGACCGAGATGTCCTTAAACTAACATTGGACCACCATGTCCTTAAACTGGTAATCGACCGCAATGTCCCTAAACTAAACAATAGAGTCCAAATGCACTTTTTTTGGATCTAAACAATCCCGTTATGTTGATCTTAGTCTAAAATTAGACTAACGTATCCTTAACATACGTTTAAGTTGATCTTAGTCTCAAATGAGACTAACGTATCCTTAAACCCAACCCTCAAACCCAAATCTAAGAAAATACGGATTTGGACTAATCCACGCCCTACGGGCGACAACATAAATTAGTCTCCGTATACAATCCACGGGCAACCAAAAACAAAACAAACACACACGATACGAAGTGGCCATCTGGAGAAGGAGAAAGTGGTTACCGCGATGCGGTAGCGTAATTAACTGTAGGGGCTTGCGTCTGCAGGAAAAAGCGTCCCCACAATCAAAAACCCTTCAAATGAGGGGGAATCTGACAAAGTCTGCTACATCGGCCGCATCCATTTAAACCTTCGATACATGGTGCCATAAATCAACTTGGCATCTTCGGAGAGGTGGATGGATAGCACCAATTAGCATATGCCCCCAAATTCAGGCAAGACGGACATACGCGGTCGCGTCCCCGTTTTCGGCGGTAAACATTCATCTTCTTCTTCCTCACAAAAGCTTGCTAGCTTTTTTCCATGTGATGAAACAAAGTGAGAAAAAGAAAACTAAAGAGAGCCCACTTCCTACTTCATCATCCTCTTCTATACTAGCCATATAGTTTAGTGTGTTGGCTTCACTAATTTCATATTAGTGAAGAGATAGATTGAGTTCGTGTTTCCTCGAAGTAGATCATCTTGGATTTCGAAGACTACAAGCAAGCATGCACCATACGCCTTGTGGAGCTTATTAAGAGTCCGAGAATTCTAGGATCGCAGCGAAGGGACCACTACTTGGAGCTTATGAAGTGAAGGAACGGACTACAAAGGTTGTAATCTCTAATCACTTAGAAGTAAAGATGTTTACTTTATCGATTCCGTATGATTCTTTAGTTAAGAACCTAGGGTTAGGGTTACTAGAATGGCAAAAATTTGAAATTAGCATGGACGATGACTCCCGAAACCTCGCTGCCGTGCTAGAAAACCCTACAAAGATTTCAAGCAAGCTTGTTCCTTTCATTTTGTGGAGCCTTTCTAGATTCTGGGAGTTCGCTACTTGGAGCGAAGGGACTACTACACGGAGCTATTGAAGTGAAGGACCGGTCTACAAAGGTTGTATTCCTTGTTCACTTTGTATGTAAAGTTGTTTGGTATCATCTAAATCTCTTGTTTAGATTCTCGATTAGGGTTCTTTAGCGCTCCAATAAAACGGCATGGTCGATGCCTTCCGAAACCCAGCGGCGACCTAGGGAACCCTGCAGATTCATGCTTGACTACCAAGGTTATGACGGTGATCACACTTGTAAGAAATGGGTAGTCTATAAGCACATCCTTAAATGTCCATAGTGGTGGGGATATCGAGACTGGGAATCGATATTCCAGATTAGACTAGTGTATACATTTCTTGACCCCGACAAGGGGCGATGACCGGTCTCACAGCCATTGGTGTCAGTTGGTCACCAAAGATTGTATACATGTGCTTATTGGGTTATGAGTTATACCAGATGGACTCGCTGGGAAAATGGTAAATGGTATTATACCTATTATCAGATAGAAGTTCTCAGGTGATATTAGTACAGGGTAATCTGTCGACCCGAAATCGGCACTTATCTCGAATGTGTTCCTACTGTACTTTGATTACCACCCTACTATGGCTTTAAAGAGTCGTGCAAACAGGTAATTTTTGGGTGCAGTCCCGAAGCACTTGGAGGCAGTGAGTGATAGAGAGGATTCGTCTCTCCCGGTATTGGGAGTTGCTGTTACGTTGTGTACGGTTGACCATCACCATAAGACCTAAGCCTAGGCAGATGGAATTTACTGATTGCAATGGTAGTTTCTTTATTGGTGATAGGGCTTGATATCGGCAAGACTTATCAGGTTATTATGGGTTTGATATTATCCACCCCTAGACCGGATATGCGATACTCTCAGACGAACAGACCAGACTGTATGGTACAAGTCGCCGATAGGCTCAGTAGGGGTTTTCGGACGAGCTTGCTTGTCGATCTCCTTCTCGACAGATACTTGAGTAGCCGTTACATACGGCTAGTGTCACTGACGTGCTTGTAAGATTTTCAGGTTTTTCTTCGGTAAACTCACTGCCAGCGTATTCGTCGAGTCTTTAGAGTCGCACACAGAGGGTTTCCGGATTTGGTGAAATATTATGGTTGCCGTACACCGGTACGCATTTGGTTTCGATTAAAACTAGTGTATTTCATACACTGACGGTAATCGGATGGTTGTAATACTAGCCGGTATTTTTGGAAAGACATATATTAAATCCATATTGGATTTAATATATTAATACATATATTTATATATGTATTTATTAATATTTTTGTCATTTATCTTTATGTTTCTTTTATGTATTTTAATACATAGGAAATCAATTTTGTGTGTGTGTGTATAATGTAATTGATTTATTTCCTTTTTCTTTTTAGCTCTCTTTAGGTTATATTATGCTCGAGGCATATCATACCCTTCACCATATGTAGAGTGGTGACAAGTGGAGGGGAGAGAAGAGATTTGACACATGGATGCTTGATTGAATCCTAAGGTTAAGATTAAAAAGAAAGTATTTAAGTATTATGAATAATTATATAATGGTTCATAACTCTTAGCCATTTCTCTCTCTTCCTCTTAGCTCCAACTCTCAACTTCCTCCTCTTTTATTTGAGAATTAATTAGAAAAATCAAAGAAAAATTGAGAGACAAAAATAAATGAAAACGACATCCTTGGAGATTTAGCATAGCAACCTTCATCTCTTAGTTAGCTTCATACTTGAAGCTTGAAGCCAAAGTTTTGAGCTCTTGAGGTGGATCATCTTTGACAACCTGGATCAAGATCAAGTTTGTTCCATGGACTTTCAAAGAGCTCAAGATGGTGTCCAACACAAAAGGGGAGCGCTTGAAGATGCTACAAAGGTTGTAGCCTAAGCCTATTAGCTAAAAAGCTCTCTTTTTGTAGTTTTAAGTTCATATCTTTAGTGTAGATCTGTTAGTTTGGAACCCATGCTTTCTTTATTTTTGAAAACCCTATCATACTATGTTTATAAATTGCTATCTAGGGTGTATGGAATCCTTCAAGTGGTATCAGAGCCAGGTTAAAGATTTGAACTTGTTTTGGTTCAAGTTGTGAACTTTGACAATTTTCTTAGTTTGGATGTTTAGCTCTCTTGATTTTTTAAAATATACATTCCACTTGTTTTAAATATGGTAGCTTAGTGAACTTAACATCCTAACATGGTATAAGAGATTGTCCAAAGATCACAACTTGATTTGGTGACTTTAGAATTCACAAAAACCTATTTTTTCCAAAAACAACACATTTGTCGCATGGCTGATTTTTAAAAACCAGCGACTATTTTGTTTTAAAACCGAACCAAATTGGATTTTATTACTTCAATTCGATGCCGAGGGTACTCATTTCGGAATGGGGACTCCGTGGAGCATCAAGGGTGACCTCGGGTATCATCGGGGGGCTTATTTTTAGCAATAAAGTTAGGTTTTAGGTTGCAGGGTACGCTTGAATTTCATTGTTCGGAAATTTCAAATGCCCGCCTCGAGGGTTTTTATAATTCTAGTACTTTTAGTGTGCTTGGGTTGCGAGAATCATAACGTTTGGTAAAACTTTGTCTAATTGCTATATGTATCAATCAGAAGGGATTACAAAATTGATACTCGCATTGTTGTGCTATTTGTGCTGTGATATTGCTTGATTATGGATGTGTTGGATAGTCGTGATGGATAGCCCGATGTATGTAGTATTAGATCCTCTTTGGTGATATAATGTATATTCATATTGCGTGGCGAGCGTCCGACATGTGGACTGCCGTCATTGCGGCTTGTACTATATTATTCTTTGGGGTGCTTTTTGGTTGCGGACGTAGTCGTCTTGTATTATATTTCATTAAATGCACTTGGATTACCCCGCGGCGGTGTGCTCGAGTAGTCGGGTTCTAAAGGGCAGCAAGCCACCATCTCATGGCGTTGAGACTGAGGTGCCTTTCTCTAGAATTTATGGGTTATTCGCCGCACTTGTATGGGGTATATGACTAACCTGCGGAGGGGTGCCTAAGTCATCAGATTTTGGAAGTGCTGGGTGGCCCACTCACTTCGTTGAATTGGGTTGCATCGCTTCTGGGATTGGCGGGTGGTTTTCTGCACTCATAGGGGTCTAGGGTCTGATACTACGGGCTGTCCACACGACCGGGGAAAATTACATTTCATATACATCTCCATTGAAATGTATGGTTTCTAGTTTATCCGCATTTCCATATTATTATTTGCTTCTGCTGCGATGTTACTATATACTATCATGCCTGAGACGAATGATATTATATATATATATATATATATATATATATATATACGCTATATATGTTTTGCATCCACGCTGGTCCTGTCCCCACCTTTTCGTAAGTTAAGTAACCTTACGGTGAAGACCTAGAACCCAGTGGTGAATGCAGATGGTATATATGTGTATTTTATTTTCCTTTCTTCTAGCTTGATTGGTTTAATTGATGGGACATCATTATATGTTTAATGAAAGTAAAACAAATCTATAATGATGTTGTCGGAACCTCAGTTTTTAAAAACTATTGTCGTAGTCTTTTGCTTTGCGTAGCGGTATTCGGTCATGAATATCATACACCTCATTTGACGAAGCAAGAGTCTAGATCCCATCACGAGGAGTGACCTCTTAGGCAAAAGTTTTGTGTCACGGTAATAACTTCATTATATTCGATTCTTTTGCTTTGCATCGTGTTTTTCGGTTAGGAATATCCAGCACCCCATTTGATGAGGAAAGAACCTTGATCCCTTCACAAGGAGTGATCTTTTTGGCAAAAGTTTGCACCGCTATATATTTGCAAAACCACTCGGTTCCTTCAATGAGATCAAGTACATTACGTTAAAGTTTTTCACCAGAAACCAACTATAGCCCTTCATCATTTTGGATTAGTATTACTTAGTATTCGTATTACGTTTGTCGAGCTTAGCATGAGGCGCAGTATTCGGTAGTTCTGTTGTGCTTTTCTGTTGCATAAAAATGTGATTGGTTAGGACAGTCGTACGGCTTTTTTTGCTTAGTCAAGGGCTTGTGTGGGTGGGTTTAATGCAATCAAGATAATGACGGGTTGAACTTGACTAGGACCCTTTGATTTGTTGGCTCAGTCAAGGTTACTAGGGTCGTAGGGACGAAAACCATATCGGGAGTTTCAAATATAAGGGAAACTTGCCAAGTACGCGCATACCTTGTGGAGTGTGGTGATTTTGGTCGGCTTCCGTCAAAGTCATCACACGGTGATAGTTGGGTCCTGATTCCCACTGATGAGTAGTAATTACTCCTCGGGTTATCCCGACTAGTTCTCCTTTTAGGGTTTGAAGGGGAATTCAAGAAAACAGTGGGAGTCATCCTGATTAGATAAAGTGGTTATTTAATCTAATCTAGGTTAGCATGCATGCTTAGTGTTTTTTCTCTCTTTAGCAGCGACCATTACCCGCCTTAAACTAAAACTCATAACCAAGTTAACCGATCCTTTTACCATTTGGCTTTGGATTGTCTCGATTCACGACAAAGTCATAAATATCCATGCCCCTCCTAGTTTACCCTTTACTTTCTCCAGAACATTCTGTATCATTACGAAGATCCATATAAAATTGTAACAACTCCAATTTTAGTGTACAAAAATTTATTTAAAAGTTAATGTATACTTGGGTATTTGCATTTCCTGTGAGTACTATAAGTATTTGTTTTGCTTTTTAATAGTAAGAATGAGCTTGTACCTCATGAAGAGTTACACTAGCGTCTCGGCCAACATCCGTGGCCAAATGCGGAACAAAAATTTTACGACGAACATAAACTTGGCGCTAGAATAATACTAAAATCCGGATCTTTACCATAAACCTAACTAGCAAAAGAATAGAGTTCTATCTACTATGATAGAAATTTATACCTTAAACTTGAACTCCTTCTTCTCCTTGTTGTGAGCTCCTTGGAATGATCTAGATGGCTCCTCCTCACCGGCTTCTCTATATCGAAGAAGATCCACCCGAAGGCCTTTACCTTGAGCTCCTACCTCAACCATGAAATAACTAGAGTGCTTTGCTTGCTAGACTAAGAACCCTAGAGTGAGTAGAGAGTTGTTTTAGTGGTTAGATCTCACAAAGCTCTTGATTTTCAACTCATGAAACAAGAGAGCTTTGAGAGAGGAAGAGGGAAAAGCTAGCAAGAGAGAGAATGTTTCATTATAGAATAAGAAGAGATAACTCTCATATGAACAAAAAGAATAATGATAATTTTAATTAAGATAAATTGTCATGATTAATGTTGATTTGACCATTATCATGCGACAATTAATGCTAAGCATGCTCACAAAAATATCTAAGTCAACATGGGTCAACTTAGTCAAATGGTCAAACCAATTAACCATGATACAATTATCTCTAATTAAAACTCATTAATCAATTTCCTCCATCTCATTATGGTTTTAATCAAGTCAATGGCCAAAACCTTAATGAGGTTCCTCTGCCTCTGTCAACTGTGTATACACACCTGCATCCGTGTTCCGAGGAACACGAATACAGTGAGACCGAACCAACCCGAAACCAAATACTAGGATCTGGCTTAAACCAAAGCCCACTAGTATCAACTGCCCGAACATTGAACATGCACAAGTACGCATATGTGAACGAACCCTGTCTAAAACCATACGACCTATACTCGTTTCGCCCAAAGGTGAACAACCCTCTGTGTGGGACTCTAAAGACTCGACACTACGCTGGTAGTGGGTTTAACCACAGGCCGCAAGCGGTACTAGCTGTACGTAACGGTCCCCAGGTAGATGCGGATAAGAAGACCGATGAGGTGAACCCATCTGAACCCCTACTGAGCCTGAATGTGACAATCTCCATACATTCCGGTGTGTTCTTCTAAGAGTATCACATGTCGGGCCTAGGGGGCGGTAAACGTCAGACCCTTAATAGCGGTATAAGTCATGTCGGAGTGTAGCCCAGAACACCCTGAGAAACTACTGGAAACACTACCAGTAAATTTCGCTTTCCCTGGCCAGGGACTTTGTGTAATGGCTCTCCTAGACACGACGCGATATCAACTCCCAATACCGGGAGAGACGAATCCTGTCTAACCGTCACTGCCTCCAAGTGCTTCGAGACTGCACCCAACAACTACCTGTTTGCACGACTCAATAGAGCCGTGGTAGGGTAGTAATCTAAGAACAGTGGGAACACACTCGAGGCGAAGTGACAGTGTCAAGTCAACAGACTAAGCTGTACTCATGTCACCAGGGAACTGTTAACTAACGATAGGTATAATACCAACCAACAGTTCCCGACGATTCCTATCCAGTGTACCCGTAACCTAACTAGCACCTGCATACTATCTCCAGTACGACGTACTGATGGCTGTGGGACAGACCATCTCCCCTGCTGGGATGAGAAGCGTATGCACCAGTCTACTCTGGAGTATCGATGCCCTGTCTCGATAATCCTACGACTAGGAACCTGTATAAGGATGTGCTTATAGACTACGCAGCCCCCACTAGTGTGATCGCCATCACAATGCCGGTAGTCAAGCAAAAGATCCTAAGGGCTCCATCAATATGTATTAGCGATATGTTAGAAGAAAGATATACACATATTAAGATAGATACAAACCAAGTAGCGTACTACAATTTCGAGCAAGACTGTCGTCAATCCATATATATATCCCAAGCTTCCAAAATGTAATATACAAACTAGTACTATACAATAATGGCCTCTACGGCATACATATCCAACAGCTCATTGGTAAGACCTTGCACTGCTGAACCAAAGCACCAGAGTTCAAATCCCATCCCCCGCATTATTTTTAATATTATTTTCTTTTAAATTTTTAGAAGTCCAAGGGTTTATACGTGCATAACTCGTAAAAACCCACTATACATATAAAACAAACTGGACCAGGAGGAATACCAAACGACGACGGACCCACGGCGACAGATCCCGGCCTGACTCGGCCTAAATAGGCCGACGACTCGGCCGCCGCAGCCGGCCGAACTCGGGCAAATCGCCGATTATCCAACACGAAACTTGTGCCTCTTGGTCAACACCCCTGTATAGCTTAAAAACCCTGCACATTAACAGAGAGAGTAAAAACCCCATTAAACCCAATTTTTAATACAATTTAATACAATTCTTCTTCACACCCTTTCACTTACCCTAACCCTAGGTTTACCCTAT
Source organism: Agapanthus africanus (assembly GCA_030015575.1). Classification (NCBI taxonomy): domain Eukaryota; kingdom Viridiplantae; phylum Streptophyta; class Magnoliopsida; order Asparagales; family Amaryllidaceae; genus Agapanthus; species Agapanthus africanus. The sequence continues at coordinate 463,113,514 of JASDDO010000026.1, forward strand.
AAATACCACCCCTAGACACACCCCCTCACTCACAATTCTATCCAAACTCTCAAGAAATTCCTCTAGAAATTTTGTGTACAAGTGGAGTTAGCGAAGGGCAAAACTCCGGCGATCTTCCGACGACGACCTTAGGAGCTCCCGGCGACGAAACGACGTACCGAAGCCTCCTACGTCTTTCTCTCCCTCTTCTTTATACTACAAACCCGTAAGTCCCACTTCTCTCTTCTCTATTCTTTTCTAAAAACTCGTATTACTAAAACCCGACGGAATCGGAGTTACTCCGATTTCCGATTCGGTTCTTCCTAAAAATTCCACTTTTCCTTAAATGCAAACATACCAAACCATTACATGTTGACTATTAAACATTAAAAAGACATATTGAACAAGTTCCATATCAAAAGGATTTCTATTTCAATTTTATCGTACTTTTTCAGTAAAATACCATGTAGTTAGTTTCGACTTTAAAACATCATTACTCTTGATATACCTTTAAGTAGATCACAAGGTAATGACCTACCTCCTCACAACACTCATATGCAACATAGCACAATACCTTTCCGGAACATAGAATACGGGAAAACGAAGCTTTACATATAAATATCAATTACTATTAAAACCGTTTTCTATAAGATTACGTATTTTTACAAATCATTGCAAAGCGCCGCTACAACCCATTTGGGAAACCCGTTCGGGATGGTGTGGATTATCGCACATCCTTAGGCTTAGAAGTGCGAGATGCAGTCCTCCGCAAAGAGTATTCGGTCTCGAGAGATTTAAAATACAAATATCTTAAGAAAATGAGATTTCTAGAAAATAATAAATTAAAATTATTTTTATAAATAAATATATATATGTGTCATAAAAATATCTATTTTTGATATATTATAAATATTCCAACTTCTCTAAATCACAAGAATCACTTTACATAAAAATACCATGAAATTCCAGACAAGTTTAATATTACAATTAAATACCCTATATTATGAAAAATATGTTTATTCACTAGAAATGTTACAAATATAAAATCTACAACTATGAAAACTCTAAAGACGATAATTAAATACTTGAGGTGTATTTTGTAAATTATACAAAATTATTTTTATATAAACCCCCTCAAGTTTATAAATTACAATAAGGGCCCTAGTAAATATAGGTTTAAGCGGGACCAGTCTCTTGAGCCTCAGGGAGCCGAAAATGTCAGTGCGTTCCTATCTAAGGTAGACAACTTAACAAACGGTGTTATCAACACGGTAATCGTCTTTGAAAAAGACACAAATCCTGCCGCCCATGTGCAGCGGTTACCGATTAAATCAAAAAAGTCAGGACTTCAATTTCTTTTCTAATTGTTCTGACTTAGACTGAGTCTCATTATAATAATCTGACTTGAATATGATTCAAGTACAAACTACAATTCAATATGAATCCAAGAATACATATATTTAATTTATTTAATCTATATTGACTGAACCGAACCATGGATATATATACTTCCATTTACATGATTCTCCGGTTACATCCATTTACTCATATCATGGTTTCAGTAAGTCATCCAATTATACAATCTATATTAAAAGACAATACAAGTTACAATACAAACAATACTTTGCGGGGTTTAAGAGGTAGATTGGTACGGAAGGTGTTAGAAGTGGCACGAGACTGCAAGATTTAAGACACCTAACCATTATTCCGTTGCTGTTGTACTGTGGATAACGGTTCCTTGTACATTCCGTTCACCTTAGTCTCCGGTCTACTAAGACTCCTCTCGTATAAACTGTCATCCTTCTGTACCAAGCTACAAACAACAGCGTTAACAATATAATACAACTTTAAAAGCTACATTCTCTCTCTGTCTATTCTACTGTTAGTTATGTATATGCCCTAGAGGCCATTGTTGTACATATGATGTATATTATAATGGATGCTTGGATATATATAGAGAGGACTTTCTTGCTCGTCATGATAGTATGCTATTTGGTTTCACTTTATCTTAACATGTTGACTTGTATTAATTTACTGTCTTGTTCTCACATGTTGATAAAGCCCTTAGGATATGTACTCGACTACTGCAACTATGATAAGATCATACTAGTGGGGCCAGGGTAGTCAACGAGTATATCCTATAACTGTTCCTAGTCGAAGGTGTGTCGAGACAGGGCATCGATACACCAGAGTAGACTAGCGTATACGTATCTTGACCCATATGATGGGCGATTGATGATCCCATATCCATCGGTGTTTGACATCAAAGATAGTGTACGAGTGCTCAGTGGAGACAGGGTACACTGGACGGACTCGCCGAGAACTCCCAGATGGTATTATACCTCATGTCAGATAGCAGTTCTCTCGTGACACTGGTACAGGTTAGTCTGTAGACCCGAGATCGTCATAGAGTCTTATGTGATTCCTACTGTGCTTTGATTTCCATCATACCACGTCCAAGAAGGCGTGCAAAACGGTGGCTTTTGGGTACAGTCTCGAATCGCATGGAGGCAATGAGCGATAGGAGGGGTTTCGTCTCTCCCGGTATAGGGAGTTGATGTTGTGCTGTGTTCGATTGGCTATAACTGGAAGTCCCTGGCCAGGGAGGATATTGAGTACTACCGGTAAGTGTTATCAGTAGGTTCTCGACCTGTTATGAGCCTCACATCGACACGACTTATCGGTTACTGGGGTCTGACGTTTACCACCCCTAGACTAGATGTGCAACATATCAGACGAAGAGACCGGACTGTACGGGAGTGTTACTGATTGGATTCACAGGAGAATGTACAGGCTTGCTTGTTGATCTTCTGATCGCTCAATACCTGGGTGGCTGTTACGTTTAGCTGACCGCTTGCAGCTTTTGGGTGTTTGATATGATCACCTGCTACCGGCGTATTGACGATTCTTTAGAATCCAACACAGAGGTTTCTTGACTCAGGCAAAACGGAGTAGGAGCACATATGTGATATGTGCGGGATCGAGAATAATACGATATGAGATACCGTATTCTATTCTCGCGATATATGATATCGGCCGGCGATATTTGATATTAGCCGGGTCATCGGATCAAGTGTTGATTCGATGAATCGGTACATGATATATTAGTCGGTTATATTCGATATAGACGGATTGTCGGATCAAGTGTTGATTCGATAATTTAATGTATAATTATATATGTGATATATTACATTACATTATCTAATATTGGCTCACTTTATTATTTCATTTTCTCACCGGATAATACATTGATATATATGCGATATATGTTAATTGTATTATTTTCTTTTGTTACAAAAATATATTATATATGTGATATATAATATTGTAACAAGTTATGATTACAAATGCAACATGATTAGTGGAGATTAAATATGGTTAGGGTTTGATTTGGGTTAATCTTTTCTAGAAGCTTCTAGAAGCTTTTGTTTTGTTTTGAGCTAAGATATTATATGTTGATATTTTGTGAGATATTTTTAAACCCAACCCAAACCCTTAACCCTAGTTAACTCTCTACAATGGTTAGCCCTTTCTTTTATCTACCATGGTTGCATTTGTAATTATCATTACAATTCATTATTCATCACAAATGAGTTCATCTTCTTCTTCCTCCTTGCAAAGCTTTCTAGCTTTGAGTTTTGTGATGAATTAGTGTGAGAATTTGATAATAAAAGAGAGCATAAATCCTACTCCGTCATCCTCATCTAATCTAGCCAATTAGATTAGGGTTTTCACATCATTAATACTTGATTAGTGAGTGAGAGCTTGATTTAAAGAAACTTCAAGGTAGATCATCTTTGAAAAGGAAGGCTTCAAGCAAGCATGGATCATTCAGGTTGTGGAGCTTCTCTTGAGTCCGGGAGATCATCGATCGCGGCGAAGGGACTACTACTCGGAGCTTATGAAGCGAAGGAGCGGACTACAAAGGTAGTAATCCCTCTCTCTTAGCTGTAAAGATGTTTACTTACATGTTTAACCCTAATAATCTAGTAAAGATCCTCGCTTTTGGTTGTTCAGCACGTCTAAATTTTAAATCGGGCATAGTTAATGCCTTGTAGAACCTTATGACAGTGTCTAGTAACCCTACAGTGGTATCAGAGCCAAGCTAGAGCATTAGGCGACGTGTATATAAAGTTAAAAGTCCGATCGAACGCCGAAACATCGTAATTTGGCCCCTCTCTGGAATTTTTTTTTAAATTTGATTTTTTCCGTATTAAAAATACTCAGAAAATTCAGCAGGCAATTCTAAGGATTACTGTAAAATACGATCCCCCAACTCCCTAAATTCGCCGCGGAAACGCGGCAGGAACATGCTTCCCGCGGCGGTTCCGCGGCCGTACTTGGGAGTTAATGCCTCGTATTATAAGGGTTGATCCGTAGGTATTAGTATATACTTCTGGGAATTTTTAATCTTGCTCAAGTGTTGAGTTCTCTGGAGATCTTTTGTATTCGTTGATTCGATCGGAAAGTTTAATTTCTTTTTATTTTCAGGATAATTTAGAACGCGTTAAAATGTTCGAACGGATATCAATAACTCGCTTTTTCCCGACACAAATTTTTTTTTCAAGTGTTGAATATTTCTTGAGTTTAAAACTTTCGGAAAAACATGCAAGCATATCTGTGGACCCTCTAGAAGAACGTAACCTTAACTCGATTATGTGACCGTCAAAACCTCTACTGAACCCTTGGGTTTGTGGTAGTTTGGCATTGCCACATGTGAGGCGTTGGTTTGACCCTTCTACGGCTGGTTCACTGGGGCGGTGACATGTTCTGGGATTTTTTAAACTCCGCTCAAGTGTTGAGCTATTTGGGAAATCTTGGGTATTTGATTATTCGATCGGAAAGTTTAATATTGTCTATTTATCTGGAACGTGATACAATATCTGGAATTCATATAGTTAGGCATGAAATGCGAAGTATGTGATATTTCGGATTTATGATGTCTAAAGTGATTGTGGATTCCAAATGTTGTAGTTTTACACTTTCTTTTCTATGACCGTAAGCGTAGTATGTGGTGTATCGCCGGCTTCATTGCTATACATCAACGATAATCGGGATATGCATACTTGCTTACGTTGATGATATGAGATATTATGTGTTGCTGTGATATGTTGTATTGGATCGTCGTGTTCTGAATAGCCGGGGGTTTTATGTGAGATGAGGGTTTTTATTTTCATTCATGTAAAATTCATTTGTATGTAATATTCTTTTATTGGGGCACTTCCGGGATGAGGTTGATGTCATCATTGTATATTATTTACTTTTCCGCATTAGGTAAACCCAAGGAGGGGAGCACAAGTAACCGGGTTCTAGGGTACAGTGGGAGGCCATCTCGAGGAGTCGAGACCGGGTCTCCTAACCCTAGAATTGGCAATGTTGCTTGCCGCTCTCGTAGGGGTCTAGGGATGTGGGTTTGGCTATTCATCGCGACCGTGGAATCCGTGTTTTATACAGGCTCGAAATAAAACACGGACGTCCTAGAATATCCAATATTTCATATATTGTCTTCTGCTGCAATGTTCTGTGATGAGATCATATTACTGCCTGAGACGAATGCTTATACTATATATATGATATATAAATATTACAGCTTTCATTTCTTCTGTGATGCTTAGGAAGAATAATTGATGGGATTTTATTAATGAGATTCATAAAAGAAAAGAAACCTAAAAGATGTTGTAGAATCAAAATTTTATAAAAAGGGTAGCTATAGTTTTGCTTTGCACAGCGGTATATATGATATACCCTGCACCTTATTCGATGAGGAAAGAGACGAGATCCCTTCACCGGGAGTGACCTCTTTAGCAAAACTGGCAGATGCTATAAACTCGCAGTTTAGTTTTTGACAACTTAAATAGTTTTGCTTTGCACAGCGGTATATATGATATACCCTGCACTTTATTCGATGAGGAAAGAGCCGAGATCCCTTCACTGGGAGTGACCTCTTTAGCGAAACCGGAAAAGCCTCAAAAACACTCCTTTTCAAAAATCACTTATTTGTACAACGATATCAAGTTCATTACGCTCATAGTTTTCTGAAAAACCTGCGTAGCCCTCCGTCATTTCAGATAGATATTACTTAGTATTCATGCTACGTTTGTTGGTCTGCGTCAAGACGTAGTGTGCGGTAGCTAACTAGTACTTATCTGCAACATGAGATGTGATTGGATTAGGGTAGTCGTACGACTTTATTGGCCTGCGTCAAGGGTCGTGCCGGTAGGTTTAATTCAATCAAGAAATGTACGGGTTGAACTTGACTAGCGGACTGTGATTTGTTGGCCTGCGTCATGGTCATAGGACGCTAGGGGTAAAAGCATTATCGGGAATTTCAAGTGTTGAAATTTGCAATGAGTTTGCATACCTTCTATAAGATAGATGGATCCTGATACCCACTGCGAGTAAAAGTTACTCCTGGGAGATTTTTACACAGGACAATTAGCCGATCAAGTAGGTGACTAGAAAGGTGTTTACGGGGTTATGCCTCTGGGAAGACGAGGTTTTTTTTAATTAGGTCCGTGCGTGAGCACGGGGAACCTCCCTCAAAATACCAACACTGGCCTGGCTGAAAGATTGGCGAACTTGGAGGGTGTAATTAATCCCGGCTAGTCTTTCCTTTTAGGGTTTGAAGGAAGATTTGATAAAAACAGTGGGAGATATATTGATTAGATAAGATAATAACCAATCTAATCTTGGAAGAGCATACGCTAAAGTGTTTCCTTCTCTCTCTCTCCAGGTAGCGACCATGTCAGGCCTTAATCAAGATAATAATATTGATGTATTGACTGAACCCGCTTATTATACTGAGCAGGGGAACGTTGGTCCCGTTCTTTCTTATAAGTGTTATAAGACTGAACAGGGAATAGGACAATATCTAGATTCTCACGCCGCCCAAATGAAGAACAAGTATGTTGATGCATCTTTTTCGGGTGTGTTAGTTATTGAGAACTGTTTCTCAGTTCACCCTACGTCCTGGGTATTAGATACCAGATCGGGATCTCACATATGTCAATTGTTACGTGGGCTTTGTAAAGGTAGAGAACTGGGAAAGGGTGATCATTCCGTACAAGTAGGGAATGGTACAAATATTGCAGCCAAAGCAGTTGGCGAATATCACCTTGTAATACCAAGTAGTAATACATTGATTCTGAATGAGTGCTAGTATATACCGAACATGATGTGCAAAATTATATCAGTTTCTTTATTAAGTAAAGAAGGGTATAATTTTGTAATACAGGATAATGTTATGAACATCTTCATAAATCAAAAGTTGATTGGATCAGGCTCGTTACATAATGGCATATTCATTCTCAATCAAAATACAGTCCTTAATATACAAAACACACACAAGAGGAAAAGTTCAGAAATAAACGAATCCTTCTTGTGGCATTGTAGGCTTGGTCATATCAATGCGACACGGCTAGCAAAGTTATATAAGGATGGATATTTGAATCCATTCGAATTATCGTCTTATGATACTTGCTATTCATGTCTCAAAGGTAAATGACCAAAACTCCGTTTAGTGGACACGAAGAAAGAGTTAAAGACTCTTAGGGCTGGTACATAGTGATGTATGCGGTCCTATGTCTACACATGCCAGGAACGGTTCTTCCTACTTCATTACATTCATTGACGATCTCTCTAGATACGGACATGTGTTCCTGATGAAACATAAGTCTGAAGCTTTTGAGAAATTCAGAGAATATAAGCACGAAGTAGAGAACCAAACGGGCAAAAGTATTAAGATCCTTCGATCGATCGAGGAGGAGATTACTTGAGCAATGAGTTCCTAGATTATTTAAAAGAGAATGGGATTCTCTCTCAGCTTACTCCTCCTTATACACCACAGCACAACGGTGTATCGGAGTGGAGGAATCGCACCCTATTAGATATGGTGCGCTCTATGATGAGTACAGCTGAGTTACCTATTTCCTTCTGGGGATATGCACTGGAGACAGCTGCAGACCTATTGAATATGGTTCCCACCAAATCTGTGCCAACCACTCCATATGAGATATGGAAAGGAAATAGACCATATCTTAATTATGTTAGGATATGGGGTTGTCCGACATATGTAAAAACACAAAATCCGGACAAGATCGGGGAAAGGTCTATTTTGTGTAAGTTTATTCGATATCCCAAACATTCACGAGGGTATATCTTCTACCACACTGAGGAACAAAAGGTGTTTGTTTCTCGGCACGCCACCTTTTTAGAAAAGGAATTTCTTGCAAAAGAGATTAGTGGCTCTGAGGTAGAACTGGAAGAAGTTCCAGGAACACAAACTACGACAAAAGATTTAATGGAACCAGAGGATTCAGTAGTTCTCGACAAACCCTAGCTTCTCCGCCGATCTAGTAGGGTTTCTCATCCACCTGAGAGATACTACGGTTTTCTCATTAATGGTGGGAGTGAGGATTGCATCATGGAAGATGATGACCCGACTATTTTCGAGCAGGCCATCACGAGTGGTGACTCTGTGAAATGGCTGGATGCAATGAGATATGAGATGGAATCAATGTACACCAACAAAGTATGGACTTTGGAAGTTTCTCCTGAAGGGGTAAAACCCTTTGGGAGCAAATGGATCTTTAAGAAGAAACTTGGTGTAGATGGAAAAGTTGAGACTTTCAAAGCTAGACTTGTTGCAAAGGGTTTTCGTCAACGACCAAGTGTGGATTATGACGAAACCTTTTCTCTAGTGGCTATGCTTAAGTCCATCATGATCTTACTTGCCATTGCTGCATACCATGACTACGAAATCTGGCAGATGGATGTTAAGACCGCCTTTCTAAATGGTGATTTAGAAGAGTGCGTGTACATGACTTAGCCAGAGGGCTTCGTAGATAGTGGGAGCAGCGGAAAGGTGTGCAAGCTGCTTAAATCCATTTATGGGTTAAAGCAAGCATCACGGAGTTGGAACATCTGCTTTGATGTTGTAGTCAAAGAGTTTGACTTAATCAAAAACATAGATGAACCTTGTATATATAAAATGATTGCAGAGAGTAAGGTCGTCTTCCTCGTATTGTACGTAGATGACATACTCTTGATAGGAAATGATGTTCCTATGCTGCAGTCGGTCAAGCTCTTCTTGTCACAAAGATTCTCAATGAAAGATCTGGGTGATGCCTTTTGCATATTGGGAATTATGATCTATAGAGATAGATCTAAACGGATACTAGGATTGTCCCAATCCAGGTACATTGACACCATACTAAAAAGATTTAGTATGGAAGAATCCAAGCATGGGAACCTACCCATGATCTTTGGACTCACTCTCTCCAAAGAGATGTCTCCCAAGACTGATTTGGAGACAGCTCGCATGCAAGGGATACCCTATGCTTCGGCAGTAGGCTTTATCATGTATGCGATACTATGTACCATACCCGATGTAGCATACTCGCTAAGTGTAGTGAGTAGATATCAAGCAGATCCTGGAGAGAGTCACTGGATAGCTGTGAAGAACATTCTCAGGTACTTAAGAAGAACTAAGGAGATGTTCTTGGTGTATGGTAACGGAGAACTCCAGGTGGAGTCCTTTGCCGATTCAAGCTTCCAAAGTGATAAGGACGACTCTAAGTCGCACTCGGGATTTGTCTTTACCCTCAATGGAGGGGCAGTGTGTTAGAAGAGTTCTAAACAGGATACCGTTGCAGACTCGACGATGGAGGCTGAATACATCGCTGCCAACGATGCTGCCAAAGAGGCTGTCTGGATGAAGAAGTTCATTGCTGAACTTGGTGTGGTTCCGTCCATTGAGCATCCAATACCTTTGTATTGCGATAACAATGGAGCTGTGGCTTTGGCCAAGGAACCCAGGTCCCATCAGAAGTCCAGACATATTCTTAGGCGGTATCACCTGATCTGGGAGATAGTTGATTGCAGGGAGATCGAGGTCAGGAGAGTTGATACGAAGGACAACACTGCGGATCCACTCACAAAGGCCATTCCCCAGACACAGTTTGAGAGACTCTTCGGGATGCTGGGTATGTACAACAGCTCGCCTTAGTGCAAGTAGGAGATTGTTAGTTATGTGTATGCCCTAGAGGCCATTGTTGTACATCTGATGTATATTATAATGGATGCTTGGATATATATAGAGAGGACTTTCTTGCTCGTCATGATAGTATGTTATTTGGTTTCACTTTATCTTAACATGTTAACTTGTATAAGTTTACTGTCTTGTTCTCACATGTTGATAAAGCCCTTAGGATATGTACTCGACTACTGGGACTATGATGAGATCATACTAGAGGGGCCAGGGTAGTCAACGAATACATCCTATAACTGTTCCTAGTCGAGGGTGTGTCGAGATAGGGCATCGATACACCAGAGTAGACTAGCGTATATGCATCTTGACCCATATGATGGGCGATGGATGATCCCATATCCATCGTTGTTTGACATCAAAGATGGTGTACGGGTGCTCAGTGGAGACTGGGTACACTGGACGGACTCGCCGAGAACTCCCAGATGGTATTATACCTCACGTCAGATGGCAGTTCTCTGGTGACACTGGTACAGGTTAGTGTGTAGACCCGAGATCGTTATAGAGTCTTGTGTGCTTCCCACTGTGCTTTGATTTCCATCATACCACGTCCAAGAGGGCGTGCAAAACGGTGGCTTTTGGGTGCAGTCCCGAATCGCATGGAGGCAATGAGCGATAGGAGAGGTTTCGTCTCTCTCGGTATAGGGAGTTGATGTTGTGATGTGTTCGATTGGCTATAACTGGAAGTCCCTGGCCAGGGAGGATATTGAGTACTACTGGTAAGTGTTATCAGTAGGTTCTCGACCTGTTATGAGCCTCACATCGACACGACTTATCGGTTACTGGGGTCTGACGTTTACCACCCCTAAACTAGATATGCAACATATCAGACGAAGAGACCGGACTGTACGGGAGTGTTACTGATTGGATTCACAGGAGAATGTACAGGCTTGCTTGTTGATCTTCTGATCGCTCAATACCTGGGTGGCTGTTATGTTTAGCTGACCGCTTGCAGCTTGTGGGTGTTTGATATGATCATCACCTGCTACCGGTGTATTGACGATTCTTTAGAGTCCTACACAGAGGTTTCTTGACTCAGGCAAAACGGAGTAGGAGCACATATGTGATATGTGCGGGATCGAGAATAATACGATATGAGATACTGTATTCTATTCTCACGATATATGATATCGGCCGGCGATATTTGATATCAGCCGGGTCATTTGATCAAGTGTTGATTCGATGAATCGGTACATGATATATTAGTCGGTTATATTCGATATAGCCGGATTGTCGGATCAAGTTTTGATTCGATAATTTAATGTATAATTATATATGTGATATATTACATTACATTATCTAATATTGGCTCACTTTATTATTTCATTTTCTCACCGGATAATACATTGATATATATGCGATATATGTTAATTGTATTATTTTCTTTTGTTACAAAAATATATTATATATGTGATATATAATATTGTAACAAGTTATGATTATAAATGCAACATGATTAGTGGAGATTAAACATGGTTAGGGTTTGATTTGGGTTAATCTTTTCTAGAAGCTTCTAGAAGCTTTTGTTTTGTTTTGAGCTAAGATATTATATGTTGATATTTTGTGAGATATTTTTAAACCCAATCCAACCCTTAACCCTAGTTAACTCTCTACAATGGTTAGCTCTTTCTTTTATCTACCATGGTTGCATTTGTAATTATCATTACAATTCATTATTCATCACAAATGAGTTCATCTTCTTCTTCCTCATTGCAAAGCTTTCTAGCTTTGAGTTTTGTGATGAATTAGTGTGAGAATTTGATAATAAAAGGGAGCATAAATCCTACTCCATCATCCTCATCTGATCTAGCTAATTAGATTAGGGTGTTCACATCATTAATACTTGATTAGTGAGTGAGAGCTTGATTTAAAGAAACTTCAAGGTAGATCATCTTTGAAAAGGAAGACTTCAAGCAAGCATGGATCATTCGGGTTGTGGAGCTTCTCTTGAGTCCGGGAGATCATGGATCACGGCGAAGGGACTACTACTCGGAGCTTATGAAGCGAAGGAGCGGACTACAAAGGTTGTAATCCCTCTCTCTTAGTTGTAAAGATGTTTACTTGCATGTTTAACCCTAATAATCTAGCAAAGATCCTCGCTTTGGGTTGTTCGGCATGTCTAAATTTTAAATCGGCCATGGTTGATGCCTTGTAGAACCTTGTGACAGTGCCTCGTAACCCTACATCTACTTCTCTTATATCTTTAGGACTTACCGAACGATTGTTCGCTGACGACATTTCTTCTCTTTCTTCTTTGGAATGTTGCCAGGTGATCTGGACACTCAGGAGATCGAGCCTACCAGCAAGGACATGGATTAGCTTTCCTATGACCCAGAGCTCTAGATTCATTGTACACATTTCCTTTCAGTACTTTTCATTTTCTGTTATGCCACTGTTTAGGTATTGCTTTCATTCAGATGTATTTACTTTCCATGCATTGTACAAAAAGAATGTGAATAAATAAAGTTGTTGTTTTATTATATCTTGTCTCTTGTGCATTTATATTTATATTGCTTAGATACGCTTAGCGTATTTACTTCACAGTAAATACATAGCGGCCAGTCACGCCCTCTACCCGTACACTGGGAAGCGGGGCGTGACAGGTTTTTTTGGTGGCCGATACAGGTCAGAGCTGTATGGAACACTACTATGCAGTTCTGTTCTGCGTGAACAACCTAAGCAATATAACATAAGAAACAGCAACTGAAACATTCTTTACAATTCATACTTCTTGAATCTTATCATTTCATATACTTTGAATCTGTCCTAACCCAAATTTTCTTTCAAGTTTATGGATTCCCCAAACAACACCAGCACCAACTTCAACAACACTCCACCTCCACTACCAATCACACCTGCCGTCTCTGCTCCACTCAACGAGCAGACGGTTTTGCTTGAGGCAATCCGCAGCCTCTTCAAGGGACAGCAGCAGCAGACTGCTCTTTTAATGAACCGTCCTGAGGCAGAGGCACCTGGGGTGAAGCAATTCAGGGTTTTACACCCCAAGCAGTTCTCAGGAAAAGAGAGCCCACTGGATGCTGAGGAATGGGCTCAGAGTATTGAAGATGATCTGGAAGCGGTACAAATGCCAGATATAGCTTGGGTTCATGTTGCAAAATTACAGCTCACGGATAATGCACAGAACTGGTGTAAGGCGGAAGAAAGCCGTCTTGAACAACCCATCGAATGGAAGACTTTCTGCGACATGTTCGACGCAAAGTACTTCCTTGAGACTGCCAGGTTCGATATGGAACAACAGTTCATCCATCTGCAACAAGGTTCGATGTGGACCAAGTCAGTAGATGAGTATGACGCTGAGTTCACCATGCTCAGTCGGTAAGATATGTCTCAATAATTCAATTTTTTCAATATATATCACATACTACACAGCTAATACAATATTTTAAGAGATTTGTGGCACACCTGATACCGACGGATCAGATCAGAGCCCGTCGATTTCAACAAGGTTTGGATTAAGAAATCCAGGCTGCACTGGCCACATGAGATTTTTCGACTCTTGAATCGGCTCTGAAAGCTCCCCACCGTTATGAGGCAGTGGTAAAGGCGAGGGGCAGACCTCAGTCTGCAAGAGTTAAGCGCCCTATCAACCAGATGACAGGAGGAGCCTCATCAAGGCCACCTTTTGTGCCAAGACGACTCGGAGTACCGAACAACAGGCCCAGCCCAGCCTTTTGTACCTACTGCAAGAGAACTGGACATATGATAAAAGACTGCCGGCGAACCAAATGTCTTTGCTTAGTCTGCAGCTCAACTACTCATGATATTGGGTCTTGCCCCTAAAGACAAAACCCAATTGCTGCACCTAGGCCAGCAATCACTTACCCACAGCGTCCAGCCATCCAAGCACCTACCCCAAGATTTGCACTACCTGCTCCACCACCTAGAGGACCACAAGCCGCACCTCCTCCTCGTCGGTTCCATCAAGCTCAAGGGAACGTTCCGAGGAATTCTCCTCAGGCCAGGAGGAATGTACTACGACGACAGGATTTCGAGTGATGTGGAGAAAAGACACTTCAGGAGAATCGACTTGGGAAAGGAAAGATGAGATGCGTGCAAGATATCCCCACCTCTTTGTAAACTAGTCCTCAAATAAAACTTGTAAATTTCGAGGACGAAATTTTTTTAAGGAGGGTAGACTGTAACAACTCCAATTTTAGTGTACAAAAATTTATTTAAAAGTTAATGCATACTCGGGGTATTTGCATTTCCTGTGAGTGCTATAAGTAATTGTTTTGCTTTTTAATAGCAAGAAGGAGCCTGTAGCTCATTGGTAAGACCTTGCACTGCTGAACCAAAGCACCAGAGTTCAAATCCCATCCCCCACATTATTTTTAATATTATTTTCTTTTAAATTTTTAGAAGTCCAAGGGTTTACACGTGCATAACTCATAAAAACCCCACTACACATATAAAACAAATTAGACCAGGGGGAAGACCAAACGACGACGGACCCACGGCGACCGACCTTGGCCTGACTCGGCCTGAATCGGCTGGCGACTCGGCCGCTGCCGCCGGCCGAACTCGGGCAAATCGCCGATTGTACAACATGAAACTTGTGCCTCTTGGTCTTCTTAACACCCCTGTATAGCTTAACAACCCCGCACATTAACAGAGAGAGTAAAAACCCCATTAAACCCAATTTTTAATACAATTTAATACAATTCTTCTTCACACCCTTTCACCTACCCTAACCCTAGCTTTACCCTATAAATACCACCCCTAAACACACACCCCCTCACTCACAATTCTTTCCAAACACTCAAGAAATTCCTCTAGAAATTTTGTGTACAAGTGGAGTTAGCGAAGGGCAAAACTCCGGCGATCTTCCGATGACGACCCTAGGAGCTCCCGGCGACGAAACGACGCACCGGTGCCTCCTACGTCTTCCTCTCCCTCTTCTTTATACTACAAACCCGTAAGTCCCACCTCCCTCTTTTCTATTCTTTTCTAAAAACTTGTATTACTAAAACCCGACGGAATCGGGGTTAATCCGATTTCTGATTCGGTTCTTCCTAAAAATTCCACTTTTCCTTAAATACAAACATACCAAACCATTACATGTTGACTATTAAACATTAAAAAGACATATTGAACAAGTTCCATATCAAAAGGATTTCTATTTCAATTTTTATCGTACTTTTTCAGTAAAATACCATGTAGTTAGTTTCGACTTTAAAACATCATTAGTCTTGCTATACCTTTAAGTAGATCACGAGGTAATGACCTACCTCCTCACAACACTCATATCCACATAGCATAATACCTTTCGGGAACATAGAGTACGGGAAAATGAAGCTTTAGATATAAATACCATTTACTATTAAAACCGATTTCTACAAGATTACGTATTTTTATAAATTTTTGCAAAGCGCCGCTACAACCTATTTAGGGAACCCGTTTGGGATGGTGCGTATTATCGCATATCCTCGGGCTTAGTAGTGTGAGATGCAGACCTCTGCAAGGAGTATTCGGTCTTGAGAGATTTAAAATACAAATATCTTAAGAAAATAAGATTTCTAGAAAATAATAAATTAAAATTATTTTTATAAATAAATTTATATATATCATAAAAATATCTATTTTTGATATATTATAAATATTCCAACTTTTCTAAATCACAAGAATCACTTTACATAAAAATACCATGAAATTCCATACAAGTTCAATATTACAATTAAATACCCTATTATGAAAAATAGGTTTATTCACTAGAAATATTACAAATAAAAAATCTACAACTATGAAAACTCTAAAGACGATAATTAAATACTTGAGGTATATTTTGTAAATTATACAAAATTATTTTTACATAAAACCCCCTCAAGTTTATAAATTAAAATAAGGACCCTAGTAAATATAGGTTTAAGCGGGACCAGTCTCTTGAGCCTCAGGGAGCCGAAGATGTGGGTGCTTACCTATCTAAGGTAGATAACTTAACAAATGGTGTTATCAACACGGTAATCGTTTTTGAAAAAGACACAAATCCTGCCGCCCATGTGCAGCGGTTACTGATAACATCAAAACAATCAAGACTTCAATTTCTTTTCTAATTGTTCTGACTTAGACTGAGTCTCATTATAATAATTTGACTTGAATATGATTCAAGTACAAACTACAATTCAATATGAATTCATGAATACATATATTCAATTTATTCAATCTATATTGACTGAACCGAACCATGGATATATATACTTCCATTTACATGGTTCTCCAGTTATATCCATTTACTAATATCATGGTTTCGGTAAATCATCCAATTATACAATCTATATTACAAGACAATACAAGTTACAATACAAACAATACTTCGCGGGGTTTAAGGGGTAGATTGGTACGGAAGGTGTTAGAAGTGGCACGAGACTGCAAGATTTAAGACACCTAACCATTTTTCCGTTGTTGTCGTACCGTGGCATAACGGTTCCTTGTACAATCCGTTCACCTTAGTCTCTGGGTCTACTGAGACTCCTCTCGTATACACTGGCATCCTTCTGTACCAAGCTACAAACAACAGCGTTATCAATATAATACAACTTTAAAGGCTACATTCTCTCTCTGTCTATTCTATTTCTCCGTTATCTTTGGGACTTACCGAACGATTGTTCGCCGACGACATTCCTTCTCTTTCTTCTTTGGAATGTTGTCAGGTGATCTGGACACTCAGGAGATCGAGCCTACCAGCGAGAACTTGGATCAGCTTTCCTACGACCTAGAGCTCTAGATTTATTGTACACATTTCCTTTCAGTACTTTTCATTTTCTGTTATGCCACTGTTTAGGCATTGCTTTCATTCAGATGTATTTACTTTCCATGCATTGTACAAAAAGAATGTGAATAAATAAAGTTGTTGTTTTATTATATCTTGTGCATTTATATTTATATTGCTTAGATACGCTTAGCGTATTTACTTCACAGTAAATACGTAGCGGCCAGTCATGTCTTCTACCCATACACTGGGAAGCGGGGTGTGACAAAAATGGATAAAACCATCTCGTATATTTTCATACGAACTCGTAGAAATTTATTTCAGTTCGAGCATGGATTTCGGTTCCGGGAAAATTCAATAGGAATATTCGGTTATCTCTTCCCTTTACCTTCTTTCAGGTTGCAAGAGCTCCTTGTATTAGGAGAGTACACCTATTATACTTATTGGATAGTCTTCTTCCAAACCTTAGACATGTGCTGAAAGATAGGGATGGAAGAAAACCAATTAGCCGAAGTACAGTGTGCAGAAGGTAAGAAGTAGAGACATATAAAGGGATTGAAGTAAAGGCAATGGAAATTGCAGCTAGTGTCATGGATCAAGATAATGGAAGAGGCATTACTAAAAATACCCGGCGACCCCGTCAAAACATTTTCATGTTTCAGTTAACCTGTATACTCGTAATTGGAAACTGCTTCCCAATTCATTCTTACTCCAGGGTATGTGTTAGATATGTATGCCCTAGAGGCCATTATTGTATAGTACTGGTTTGTATAATACATTTTGGAAGCTTGGGATATATATGTGGTTTTACGACAGTCTTGCTCGATATAGTAGTATGCTACTTGGTTTGTTTCTATCTTAATATGTGTATATATTTCTTTTAACATATCGCTAAAAACATATTGGTAGAGCCCTTAGGATTTTTGCTTGACTACTAGCGTTGTGATGGCGATCACACTAGTAGAGGCTGGGTAGTCTATAAGCACATCCTTATTTTGGTCCCTAGTCGTAGGATTATCGAGACAGGGCATCGATACTCCAGAGTAGACTGGTGCATACGCTTCTCTTCCCAGCAGGGGAGATGTTCTGTCCCACAGCCATCAATACGTCATACCGGAGATAGTAGGCAGGTGCTCGTTAGGTTACGAGTACACTGGACAGGACTCGTCAGGAACTGTTGGTTGGTATTATACCTATCGTCAGTTAACAGTTCCCAGGTGACATGAGTACAGCTTAGTCTGCTGACTTGACATTGTCACTTCGCCTTGAGTGTGTTCCCACTGTTCTTAGATTACTACCCTACCACGTCTCCACTGAGTCGTGCAAACAGGTAGTAGTTGGGTGCAGTCCCGAAGAACATGGAGGCAGTGACGGTTAGACAGGATTCGTCTCTCCCGGTATTGGGGGTTGATATCGCGCTGTGTCTAGGAAAGCCATTACACAAAGTCCCTGGCCAGGGCAAGCGAGAATTGCTGGTAGGTTTTCCAGTAGATTCTCAGGGTGTTTTGGGCTACACTCCGACACGACTTGTACCGCTATTAGGGGACTGACGTTTACCGCCCCCTAGGCCCGCCATGCGATATTCTTAGACGAACAGACCGGACTGTACGGAGATTGTCACATTCAGGCTCAGTAGGAGTTCGATGGGTTCACCTCATCAGTCTTCTTATCGGCATCTACCTGGAGACCGTTACGTACAGCTAGTACCGCTTGCGGCCTGTGGTTAAACCCACTGCCAGCGTAGTGTCGAGCCTTTAGAGTCCCACACAGAGGGTTACTCACCTTTGGGCAAAGATGAGTAGAGGTTGCATGGTTTTTGCGACGGGGTTCGTTCACATCCGCGCACTTGTGCACGTTTAGTGTCCAGACAGTAGTTACTAGCGGGCTTTGGTTTAAGACGGATCCTAGTAATTGCTTTGGGATTGGTTTTGTCTCAGTGTATTCGTGTTCCTTAGAGCACGTATGCGGATGTGTATGCACAGTTGACAGAGGCAGAGGCAGAGGATTCTCATTAGGGTTGTTGACCATTTGGCTTTGTTTGACTTGTTGACCGTTGACCTTTCTTTAAACCCTAATGAGAATATGATATATGATTAATAATATTAATTAAGTATTATTGTGCCATGGTTGAGTTGAAAGTTTGACTTTTGTTGACTTGTTGACTTTGTTGACCGGTTGACCATTTTGGACTTGTTGACCATCATCATTTCATGGCTATCATTTCATGGGTATGACTTTTGCTTGCTTGTTGTTTGCAAAAAGCAATAATATCATGAAATGATAATGGTCATTGAAACTAACCATCACCATATACTTAATTATTATTATTATTATTATTATTATTATTATTATTATTATTATTATTATCATTATTCTCACTTTTGTGAGTAGGGTTGGATTATGAGAGCTCATTCTATCATTCTCTTTCTCTCTCCTAGAAAGAAAGCTCTCCCTCTTCCTCTTCCTCTCTCCTAGAAAGAAAGCTCTCCCTCTTCCTCTTCCTCTCTCAAGGTTCAAGTGTTTCATGAGTTGGAAATCATGAACCTTTGAGATAAAACCACCATCACTCTTCTATACTCAATCTAAGGTATTA
Organism: Agapanthus africanus; assembly: GCA_030015575.1. Taxonomy (NCBI): domain Eukaryota; kingdom Viridiplantae; phylum Streptophyta; class Magnoliopsida; order Asparagales; family Amaryllidaceae; genus Agapanthus; species Agapanthus africanus. The sequence continues at coordinate 463,132,858 of JASDDO010000026.1, forward strand.
GGTTTAGCAAACCAAACACCTTATGTTAGTGTATATGCCCTAGAGGCCATTACTGTATCATACTAGTTTGTATATTACTTAATGGATGCTTGGGATATTCACCTTGTATATACAATCTTGCTCAAAATAGTAGTATGCTACTTGGTTTGTTTCTACTTCAATGTGTACATGTGTTTATTTTTGTATATCGCCTATACACATTAGTAGAGCCCTTAGGATCTTTGCTTGATTACCAGCGATGTGATGGCCGTCACACTAGTGGGGCTGGGTAATCTATAAGCACATCCTTATGCAGGTCCCTGGTCGCAGGACTATCGAGATAGGGCATCGATACTCCGGAGTAGACCAGCGCATGCGCTTCTCATCCCAGTGTGGGAGACGGTCTGTTCCACAGTCGTCAGTACGTCGTACTTGAGATAGTATGCGGGTGCTCGTTAGGTTACGGGTACACTGGACAGGACTCGTCGGGAACTGACTAGTTGGTATTATACCTATCGTCAGTTATCAGTTCCCAGGTGACATGAGTACAGCTTAGTCCGCTGACTTGACACTGTCACTCCGCCTCGAGTGTGTTCCCACTGTACTTTGATCACTACCCTACCACGGCTCGAAGGAGTCGTGCAAACAGGTAGTGGTTGGGTGCAGTCCCGAAGCACTTGGAGGCAGTGATGGTTAGACAGGATTCGTCTCTCCCGGTATTGGGGGTTGACATCGCGCTGTGTCTAGGAGAGCCATTACACGAGTAGTCCCTGGCCAGGGCAATCGAGATATACTGGTAGGTTTCCAGTGTTATCTCAGGGTGTTTTGGGCTTCGCTCCGGCACGACTTGTACCGCTATTGGGGGACTGACGTTTACCGCCCCCTAGGCCCGCCATGCGATGTATCAGACGAACAGACCGGACTGTACGGAGAATGTCACACTCAGGCTCAGTAGGAGTTCAGATGGGTTTCGCCTCGTCGGTCTTCTTGTCGGCATTACCTGGGGACCGTTACGCACAGCTAGTGCCGCTTGCGGTCTGTGGTTAAACCCACTGCCAGCATAGTGTCGAGTCTTTAGAGTCCCACACAGAAAGCTTTTCGCCTTTAGGCAAAAGAGTAGAGGTCGCATGGTATTGCGACAGGTCGCATGGTTTTGCGACAGGGTTCGGTCACATCCGTGCACTTGTGCACGTACAGTGTCCGGACAGTTTACACTAGCGGGCTTTGGTTTAAGCCAGATCCTAGTGTACCTTATGGGATTGGATTTATCCAGTTTGCATTCGTGTTCCTCGGAACGCGGATGCGGGTGTGTGATCCTAGTGTACCTTATGGGATTGGATTTATCCAGTTTGCATTCGTGTTCCTCGGAACGCGGATGCGGGTGTGTATGCACAGTTGACAGGGAGGCAGAGGCAGCGGATTCTCATTAGGGTTGTTGACAGTTGACCGTTGACTATTTGACTTTATGCTCAACCCTAATGAGAATATGATATGTGATTAACTATTATATTAATTAAGTATTATGGTGATATGGTTGTTGACTTGTTGACTTTTGTTGACTTGTTGACTTTGTTGACTTGTTGACTTTTGTTGACTTGTTGACCGGTTGACTAGGCTTGACTAGTTGACCATCATGATAACCATAGCCATCATTTCATGGCAAAGACTTTTGTTTACTTGCTCATTTGTGTAAAATGAGTGCATGAAATGATATGGTTGTGGTTGCTTCTAACCATCACATAAGACTTTTGTTAATATGATGAGTTATCATTGCTTTGGATTATGAGAGGGTGAGAGACAAAATACTTGCTCATTCTTTCTTGCTCATTCTCTCTCTTGTTCTTGAGCTCTCCTCTTGCTCTCACCCTCAATCTCTTGCTCCCTCTCTTGATCTATGGTTCTCTTGTCTCATGAGTTGAGAATCAAGAACCATAGATAAAATCCCATTCTATTTCCTCTCTACTCATTCTAGTTCACTAGGTTTGGCAAACCAAGTGAACTAGTTTCTTCAAAGAACGAAGAAGGAGCTAAAGGTTGGAGCTTTCAGGTGGATCTATCTTCGGCGTACGGAGACGACGAGAAGAAGCCATTGGACCACCATCGGAGCTTTGAAGACGAAGGAGTTCAAGACCAGCAAGGTATAACCATCTCCATCCGAGTAGCTAACTCTCTTTAGCAAAGTATGCTAGTTTTAGTTTAGTCAAAGATCCCGACTTTGCGTAGTCCATGTTGCCCCTTGCGCTAAAAAAATTTGATTTTTATACCGTTTCCGCCTCCCCGTAAGAACCGGGGGTCGCAACGTGGACTTACACCTTAGTCATCTCTAGGTTGAGATAGGAGCCCAATTTCGAGACCCTCGGGTGGATCCATCTATGGTAAAGAGGAGACGACAAGGAGGATCCGTTCAAGCGACTACGAGGAGCAAGAAAGAGGAAGAACCACAACAAGAAGAGAAGGAGTTCAAGACCAAGGTATAGCCATTCTACATAGTAGTTAGAACTTGTAGAATTTTTGTTAGTTCTTGTTTAGCAACGATCCTTAATGAAACGGTCCATGTTACCTAGCTAGGGAAAAATTTTCGTTTTACCTATTCCGCCTCACCGAAAGGACCGGGATGGGTAACGTGGACCTAACATTGGTATCAGAGCCTAGCTAAACACTATCTAACATGTTAGCAAAATAACTAGAAGTTCGATCGGAGAAAAAGTCACGAAACATGCCCGGAACATGAACTTTCTGTCGATTTTTAAACTGCTGTAAAAATTATTTGACATGTACCAAAAATCGGCTGAGGGTTTTCAGTGAACAGTGCAGAAAAACGATCGACTGAACCGACCAACTCACCGCGGAAATGCGGCAAGAAGAGCTTCTTGCCGCGGATCCGCGGCCGAGTTGACTTGGCCATGAATCGGTTTTGGTGCAGTGTATTTCTGGGGGTGTTTTGGGATTTTTGGAATATGATTTTTCTGCCCAGATTTTCCAGAAAGCAAAATTTGTTTTTGGGGTTTAAAAATCCGTATTTTGATCGAACTTCTAAAGACTTAAGCTAACGGGTTATATCTGTGATGTGATATATGTATTGAACGTCTGCTAATCGCTATACGTCGATTAGTCGGGGTTATACATATCTGTGATCTTGATGGTATGTGTATATGAATTCATTGGATTGTCGCGGATGAATAGCCGGGGGGTTGTGAGATGAGAGTTTTCTTTTCTTTCAATTCATGTAATTTGTAATTGATGTAATATTATTTATATGGCCGCACAACCGGGATGGGGTTGTAGCCATCATCGTATAATTTCTTTTACTGTTTTTGCTCCTATGATAGACCAAAGGTGGGGTGCACAAACTACCGGGTACCTCGAAGTGCCGAGTGGCCTACTCATGATGTTGAGGGAGGTTGCTTCGCTTCGGGTACTTGGCGGGTAGTTTGCCGCACCCGTAGGGGTCGAGGGTGTGGTCTTGGCTATTCATCGCGACCGTGTAATCCGCTTTTCGTTACAGGCTCGTATGGAATGCGGATTCCTAGTATATCCAATGTGTTCATCTATGATCTGGAATGGCTATCATTGCATCTGACGAATGTGTATATATCTATATGATATTTATTTAGCCGTTGCTTATGTTTTGCATCCGCGCTAGTCCAGACCCCGCTCTGTCATTAGTTAAGTAACCTAACGGGTAATGACGAGGCCCCGTGGCGAATGCGGATGGCATAAGCGTACGTCATATTTTCGTTGTTTTCTGCAATGGTAGGATTAACTGATGGAACGCATTAATCTAATGCAAAGAAAAAACAAACCTAATAAGACGTTGTTGGAACAATTTTCAAAAAGCTGTTATTGTAAGGACGCTCTCTTTTGTTTTGCATAGAGGTATTCGGTTATGAATGCCCAGCACCTCAGTCGACGAGGCAAGGGCCGAGATCCTTTCATCGGGAGTGACCCCTTGGACAAAAAGTTTGCGTCAGGGTAATAACTTCACTATAGTCGATTATTCTTGCTTTGCATCGAGGTATTCAGTTTGGAATATCCTGCACCTCATTTGACAAGGAAAGAGCCGAGATCTTTCACAGGGAGTGACCTCTTTAGCAAAAGTTTTCGCCACTATATTTTCAAAAAGGTTATCAGGTTCCTTCAACGATATCAAGTTCATTACGTTAACGGGTTTTTCGCCAAAAACCCAGCCGTAGCCCTCCGTCATTTCTTATAAGTCATACTTAGTATTCGTGCTGCGTTTGTTGACTGCGTCAAGGCGCAGTGAATGGTAGCTGAGTATTGCTTATCTGCTGGATACAATGTGATTGGTTAGGACAGTCGTGTAACCTTGTTGACTGTGTCAAGGGTTATGCGGGTCGGTTTAATGCAATCAAGATAATGACGGGTTGAACTTGAGTAGGACTCTTTGATTTGTTGACTGTGTCATGGTCACTTGGGTCCTAGGGGCAAAAATCTACATCGGGAGTTTCTAAAGAAACTGAAACTTGCAGATTTAGCATACGTTCTGGAGTGTAGTGACTAGGGTGGATTCCATCTAGGTCATCGCACAATGATAGTTGGATCCCGATCCCACTGATGAGTTGGATTACTCTCGGGAGATTATTTCACTTAACAATCAATGCTATAAACCAAGTAGGTGTCTAGAACGGTGTTAGCGGGGCTACTCCTCCAGGGAAAAGAGGTTATTTAATTAAGGAACTTTGCGAAAGCGTTGGAAAACCTCCCTCGAAGTGCCAACACCAGCCTGGCTGAAAGGTTAAGCAAGTATTGTGACGTGCGATTAATCCTGACTAGTTTTTCTTTTAGGGTTTGAAGAAGAATTTGAGGAAACAGTGGGAGCCATCCTGGTTAGATAAATCAATAAACCAATCTAATCTTGCAAGAGCGCACGCTGAGTGTTTCTTTTCTCTCTCTCCAGGTAGCAACCATTTCACGCCCTAATCAAGATAATAAAATGTATCGCTTGACCGATCCGAATTCTTATTCGGGGCTGAGGAACGTTGGTTCGGCTCTAACTTACGACAACAGTCATAAGTATGAGCAAGGGAAAGAGGATTGTATGGATTCCAAGGATACCCAATTGAAGAAGAAGCATGGTTTTGCATCTACTTCAGGTGTTCTTGTAATTGAGAACTGCTTTACAGTTAGCCCTACCTCCTGGGTACTTGATACCGGATCAGGATCTCATATCTGTAATCTATTGCATGGACTGAGAAAAAGTAGGAGATTTGTACCTGGTGATATGTCGCTCAGAGTAGCAAACGGAGCACAAGTTAATGATGCAGCCGTCGATGAATATCACCTAGTGTTGCCAAATGGCAATACTATGATTTTGAACGATTGCTACTATGTACCTTCCATGGTTTGCAACATCATATCAGTTTCTTTACTCGATAAAGATGGATATAACTTTGTTCTTGATAGAAATATCATGAACATCTACCTTCATAAGGTACTGGTTGCAGAAGGTACAGTGTGTAATGGTATCTACGTTCTAAATCAGAATATAGTTCTCAATGTACAAAACACACGCAAGAGGAAGAATTCAGATACGAATGAATCCTACTTGTGGCATTGTAGACTTGGTCATATCGAAGAGAAAAGACTAAGTAAGTTGCATAAAGATGGACTCTTGAATACGTTCGAGTTTTCATCTTATGAAACTTGTCGGTCTTGTCTCAAAGGAAAGATGACCAAATCTCCGTTCACCGGACATGGAGAAAGGGCAGCAGAGCTCTTGGGACTCATACACAGTGATGTATGTGGTCCGATATCTATACATGCAAGGGGTGGGTTCTCGTACTTCATCACATTCACTGACGATCTCTCTAGATTCAGATATGTGTATCTTATGAAACATAAATCTGAAACTTTTGAGAAATTCAAGGAATACAGAAACGAAGTAGAAAACCAGACTGGCAAAAGTATCAAGATCCTCTGATCAGATAGAGGAGGGGAGTACTTAAGCAAGGAATTCCTAGATTACTTAAAAGATAATGGTATTCTCTCTCAGCTTACTCCTCCTTATACGCCACAGCACAACGGTGTATCGGAACGGAGGAATCGGACTCTATTGGATATGGTTCGCTCCATGATGAGTAGTGCTGAGTTGCCTCTTTCATTCTGGGGACATGCGCTTTTAATAGCAGCACATCTATTGAATCAAGTTCCATCCAAATCCGTGCCTAAGACTCCGTATGAAATATGGAGTGGTAAGAGTTTGTATCTTAAACGTATTAAGATTTGGGGTTGCCCAGCTTATGTCAAAAAGCAGAACCCAGACAAACTTGAGGCACGGGCAGTTTTATGTAAGTTTGTGGGATACCCAAAAGATTCAAGTGGGTATCTATTCTACCATGCAGAGGAAAAGAAGATAATTGTTTCTAGGAATGCCACATTTTTGGAAAAAGAATTTCTTGTTAAAAATATTAGTGGCAGCACGGTAGAACTAGATGAAATTCCAGAAACACAAACTTTAACTAAAGATTTGGAGGAACCACTAGATTCAGTTACACCCAACGAACCTCAGCCACTCCGCAGAGCTGGTAGGATTTCTCATCCGCCCGAGAGATACTACGGTTTTCTCATAGACGGGGATCGAGAGGATTGCATCTTGGAAGAAAATGACCCTACCAGTTTCAGGCAGGCCATTATCAGTAAGGACTCTGATAAGTGGCTGGATGCAATGCAATCTGAAATGGAGTCCATGTACACCAATAAAGTATGGACCTTGGATATTGCTCCACCTAGGGTAAAACCCGTTGGATGCAAATGGATCTACAAAAGGAAACTTGGTGTAGATGGGCAGGTGGAAACCTATAAGGCTAGACTCGTTGCAAAAGGTTTTCATCAAAGACCTGGTTTGGACTATGACGAAATTTTTTCTCCAGTGGCTATGCTCAAATCCATTCGGATCCTACTTGCCATTGCTGCCTTCCATGACTATGAAATCTGGCAAATGGACGTTAAAACGGCTTTTCTAAACGGCTGTTTAGAAGAGTGCGTTTACATGGATCAGCCAAAAGGTTTCGTAGACAGTGGGAGCAGCGGGAAGGTGTGCATGTTACTTAAATCCATTTATGGATTGAAGCAGGCATCGCGGAGCTGGAACATCTGTTTTGATGAGGCAATCAAGGAATTTAATTTCATCAAGAACGAAGATGAACCTTGTGTCTATAACAAGATTGTAGGACGAACTGTTGTGTTCCTAGTCTTGTACGTGGACGACATTCTTTTGATAGGAAATGACATTCCTATGCTACAATCGGTCAAGCTATTCTTGTCACAACTGTTCTCCATGAAGGACCTGGGTGATGCCTCGTACATTCTGGGGATCAAGGTCTACAGAGATAGATCCAAGAGACTACTGGGACTTTCGCAGTCCAGGTACATAGAGACCGTACTAAAGAGATTTAGTATGGAGGATTCCAAGCGCGGTAACATACCCGCATTGCACGGAATTACCCTCTCCAAGAAGATGTCTCCTAAGACTGACGAGGAGAGGGTTCGCATGAGCACTATACCCTACGCTTCGGCGGTAGGATCTATAATGTATGCGATGCTATGTACAAGACCAGATGTAGCTTACGCGCTGAGCGTGGTGAGCCGGTATCAGTCAGACCCAGGTGAGGACCACTGGACGACAGTGAAGAACATTCTCAAGTACCTGAGAAGGACTAAGGAGATGTTCCTGGTTTACGATAATGGAGACCTCAGGGTCGAGTCCTTTACCGATTCAAGGTTCCAGAGTGACAAAGATGATAGAAAGTCTGTCTCGGGTTTTGTGTTTACCCTCAACGGAGGGGCGGTATGTTGGAGGAGTTCCAAACAGGATACCGTCGCAGACTCGACGATGGAGGCTGAATACATTGCTGCAAGCGATGCCGCAAAAGAGGCGGTCTGGATGAAGAAGTTCATTAGTGAACTTCAAGTGGTTCCGTCCATTGTTGACCCAATACCTTTGTATTGCGATAACAATGGGTCTATAGCTTTAGCGAAGGAATCAAGGTCCCATCAGAAATCCAGACACATCTTAAGGCGGTATCACCTGATCAGGGAGATCATTGATCGCCAGGAGATCGAGGTACGGAGAGTGGACACAAAATACAACACAGCGGATCCATTCACAAAGGCCCTCCCTCAAACACAGTTCGAGCGACTTTTTGAGCTATTAGGTATGCGGTACGTCGGCAGCTGGCCTTAGTGCAGACGTTGGGTATGCGGTACACCAATTACCGGCCTTTAGTGCAAGTGGGAGATTGTTAGATATGTATGCCCTAGAGGCCATTATTGTATAGTACTGGTTTGTATAATACATTTTGGAGGCTTAGGATATATATGTGGTTTTACGACAGTCTTGCTCGATATAGTAGTATGCTACTTGGTTTGTTTCTATCTTAATATGTGTATATATGTTTCTTTTAACATATCGCTAAAAACATATTGGTAGAGCCCTTAGGATTTTTGCTTGACTACCGGCGTTGTGATGGCGATCACACTAGTGGGGGCTGGGTAGTCTATAAGCACATCCTTATTTTGGTCCCTAGTCGTAGGATTATCGAGACAGGGCATCGATACTCCATAGTAGACTGGTGCATACGCTTCTCTTCACAGCAGGGGAGATGATCTGTCCCACAGCCATCAGTACGTCATACTGGAGATAGTATGCAGATGCTCGTTAGGTTACGAGTACACTGGACAGGACTCGTCGGGAACTGTTGGTTGGTATTATACCTATCATCAGTTCCCAGGTGCTTGTTAGGTTACGAGTTCCCAGGTGACATGAGTACAGCTTAGTCCGCTGACTTGACACTGTCACTTCGCCTCGAGTGTGTTCCCACTGTTCTTAGATTACTACCCTACCACGGCTCTACTGAGTCGTGCAAATAGGTAGTAGTTGGGTGCAGTCCTGAAGCACTTGGAGGCAGTGACGGTTAGACAGGATTCGTCTCTCCCGGTATTGGGGGTTGATATCGCGCTGTGTCTAGGAGAGCCATTACACAAAGTCCCTGGCCAGGGCAAGCGAGAATTGCTGGTAAGTTTTCCAGTAAATTCTCAGGGTGTTTTGGGCTACACTCCGACACGACTTGTACCGCTATAAGGGGACTGACGTTTACTGCCCCCCCAGGCCCGCCATGCGATATTCTCAGACGAACAGACGGGACTGTACGGAGATTGTCACATTCAGGCTCAGTAGGAGTTCGATGGGTTCACCTCATCAGTCTTCTTATCGGCATCTACCTGGGGACCGTTACGTACAGCTAATACCGCTTGCAGCCTGTGGTTAAACCCACTGCCAGCGTAGTTTCGAGCCTTTAGAGTCCCACACAGAGGGTTACTCGCCTTTGGGCAAAGATGAGTAGAGGTTGCATGGTTTTTGCGACGGGGTTCGTTCACATCCGCGCACTTGTGCACGTTTGGTGTCCGGACAGTAGTTACTAGCAGGCTTTGGTTTAAGCCGGATCCTAATAATTGCTTTGGGATTGGTTTTGTCTCAGTGTATTCGTGTTCCCTGGAGAATGGATGCGGGTGTGTATGCACAGTTGACAGAGGCAGAGGCAGAGGATTCTCATTAGGGTTGTTGACCATTTGACTTTGGTTGACTTGTTGACCATTGACCTTTCTTTAAACCCTAATGAGAATATGATATATGATTAATAATATTAATTAAGTATTATTATGCCATGGTTGAGTTGAAAGTTTGACTTTTGTTGACTTGTTGACTTTGTTGACCGGTTGATCATTTTGGACTTGTTGACCATCATAATTTCATGGCTATCATTTCATGGGTATGACTTTTGCTTGCTTGTTGTTTGCAAAAAGCAATAATAGCATGAAATGATAATGGTCATTGAAACTAACCATCACCATATACTTAATTATTATTATTATTATTATCATTATTCTCACTTTTGTGAGAAGGGTTGGATTATGAAAGCTCATTCTATCATTCTCTTTCTCTCTCCTAAAAAGAAAGCTCTCCCTCTTCCTCTTCCTCTCTCAAGGTTCAAGTGTTCCATGAGTTGGAAATCATGAACCTTTGAGATAAAACCACCATCATTCTTCTCTACTCAATCTAAGGTATTAGGTTTAGCAAACCAAACACCTTAGTCATCTCTAGGTTGAGATAGGAGCCCAATTTCGAGACCCTCGGGTGGATCCATCTATGGCAAAGAGGAGACGACAAGGAGGATCCGTTCAAGCGACTACGAGGAGCAAGAAAGAGGAAGAACCACAACAAGAAGAGAAGGAGTTCAAGACCAAGATACAGCCATTCTACATAGTAGTTAGAACTTGTAGAATTTTTGTTAGTTCTTGTTTAGCAACGATCCTTAATGAAACGGTCCATGTTACCTAGCTAGGGAAAAATTTTCGTTTTACCTATTCCGCCTCCCCGAAAGGACCGGGGTAGATAACGTGGACCAAACAGTATGTATATACCGGTTAAGAGTCTCACATATATATTGCATTACAAATGATGAGTGGAAGTAGAATATTAGGAATTGGGTGATCAGATCCTCAATATCAGAGTTCATTGTAATTGTTGATATTTGAGAAAATCACGTGGGTTTGCCTATTGGCGATATATTGGTTTTAAATATCCGTTGTTATGCATCAATTTTAAACTGATATATCTATACGTTTATTTCATAAAGTGAGATATAACCTTTTGATATTATATTTTTAATAATTACCTTTGTCGATTGATAATTAGTTAAGGTGCATTCAATAACGGTGTAATTTTTCTTAGCTAAAATTGTAACCTTTTAGAAATCGTTTTGTGTTTGTTTCCGTTTTTGGGTGAAATTCGTCGGTATCTTCTGTTTTGTACCGACTATGATCAAACGGCCATATAGACTTGCCAGCACCTAGTTTAGCTAAAATAAAGCTAGTGCGCAAACTTTGGGGTTATATGGGACGTTTTGGTCTAATTTGAATTTTTCCCAGTTTTAGTGTTATTTTAATGCGGGTTTACTGTAAAAAGTTTACCAATTCGGGTTTCTCACTTTTTATAACAGTTAATTAATAAATTATTATTATTATTATTTGTTATAAGCATGCACGCACGTGTGCACGTAAAAAAAGTGAGGGTTTGTTTGTGCTAATTTTGTGATTAGCTACCTTGACCTTAACCCTAATCTAACCTCTTTGCTTTAATCCTAGTTAATCCAATCCTTAACCCTAATCCCTAGATCTTTTGTGAGATGAGAGAAAGATATTTTGTTTGAGTGATGAGGTGTGTGGGAATGCATTAATGGTTAATTAATGCATTGGATACACTCACTCTCTTTTCTCTCCTACAATCACCTTCCTCTCTCTTTAACTTCACACCCTCTCTCATTTCTCTATCTCTTTTCATTTCCTCATCTCACTCTCTCTCTCAACTGAACACTCTCCCATTTCCAACACAAATCCATCAAAAATCACCAAAATCATCACAAAATCACATCTTTCTTCATGTTATCCCTCTTGGATGCCTTGGTGTGCACAAAGCTAGGATCTTTGTGTTCTTTTGATTAGGTATTATTTCTTTTCTATTGTTTAAGTTATTTTTGTGTAGCTTAGCTTTAAAGTTGCTGTTTTTGTCGCGTATCGTATCGTTTCGGATAAAAACCCTATTTTTAGTGTCGTTTTATGGTCTCGGTGTGGGGTTGCTGGGCACGCGCACAAGGGTCTACGAGGCATCAACCATGCCCGATTAAAAATTTAGCCGTGCCGAACAACCCGAATACGGATCTTTAAACTAGAGATTAGGCGAAAACTAACATGCTAAACACTTTAACACTAAGTGAGAGAGATTACAACCTTTGTAGATCCGGTCCTTCACTTCATTAGCTCCGTGTTGAATTCCCTTCGCTGCGATCATCATGCTCCGGACTCTCGAGAGGCTCCACGAAGAGAAAGATGCAGTTTTGCTTCCGATCTTCGATACAAAGATGATCTACCTTGAAGTTTCATTAACACAAGCTAACACTCACTAAAATTGAGTGAACACTCTCATCTAAAGGGCAAGGGAAGATGAGGATGATGAAGTAGGATTTTTGCTCTCTTTATTTATCTTTTTCTCACATTTATTCATCACTTGGAAAAAATCTAGAAAGCTTTTTCATGAAAGAATGAAGGAAGAAGAAGATGAATAATAGCATAGCTTTTGTGATGAATAATGATAGACTTGATAAGGTTAGAAATGCAACCATGGTTCAAGTAACCATTGTAGAGAATTAACTAGGGTTAGGGTTTTGGGTTGAGTTAAAGAAATATCTAGCAAAATATCTTTTCCAAAACCAAAAAGAAAACCTTCTAGAAACTTCTAGAAATGACTAACCCTAATCAAACCCTAACCATGTTTAATCTCCACTAAACATGTTGCATTAATAACCATATCATGTTACAATATTATATATCACATATATAATATTTATTGTAACAAAATAAAATAATACAATTAACATATATCGCATATATATCAATGTATTACCCGAGTGAGAAAAAGAATCTTTTAGTGAGCAAATATTAGTTAATGTAATTTAATATATCATATATATTATTATACATTAAATTATCGAATCAACACTTGATCCGACAATCCGGCTATATCGCATATAACCGACTAATATTTATCCGTACCGATTCATCGAATCAACACTTGATCCGATGACCCGGCTGATATCAAATATCGCGAGAATAGAATACGGTATCCCATATCGTATTATCCTCGGTCCCGCACATATCACATACGTGCCCCTACTCCGTTTTGCCTGAGCCAAGAAACCTCTGTGTAGGACTCTAAAGAATCGTCAATACGCCGGCAGTAGGTGATGATCATATCAAACACCCACAAGCTGCAAGCGGTCAGCTAAACGTAACAGCCACCCAGGTATTGAGCGCTCAGAAGATCAACAAGCAAGCCTGTACATTCTCCTGTGAATCCAATCAGTAACACTCCCGTACAGTCCGGTCTCGTCGTCTGATATGTTGCATATCTCGCCTAGGGGTGGTAAACGTCAGACCCCAGTAGCTTGATAAGTCGTGTCGATTTGAGGTCTATAACAGTTCAAGAAACTACTGATAACACTTACCAGTAAATCTCAACAAGCCTGGCCAGGGATTTCCGGTTATAGCCAATCGAACACAGCACAACATCAACTCCCTATACCGGGAGAGACGAATCCCCTCCTATCGCTCATTGCCTCTATGTGATTCGGGACTGTACCCAAAAGCCACCTTTTTGCACGTCCTCTTGGACGTGGTGTTAGAGATAGTGCTCTCAGAGTCAATTATTGGATCACAGGCACGTGATTGCAATGATTGAGGGAGGACCTATCCCGGTACGACAGTCTTACTCGAGATGATAGTATGCTATCTGGTTTATCTTTATCATCGTGTACTGTTTTAGGTGACCTGACAAGTCGCTATTACACGTTGGTAGAGCCCCTAGGATTCTTGCTTGACCACCAGCAGTATGAGGGCGATCATATAAGTGGGAGCTGGGGTCTATAAGCACATCCTTAAAAGGTCCCTAGTCGTGGGAGATTCGAGACAGGGCATCGTTTCTCCAGAGTAGACTAGTGTATACAGTCGAGACCCCGACGAGGGGTGGTGGCCGGTCTCACAAGCCACTGGTGTCAGTTGGTTCACCTAAGATGTATACAGGTGCTCATTGGGTTATGAGTACACCGGACAGGACTCGTCGGGAACATGCTACTTGGTCTTATACCTGACGTCAGATAGCAGTTCCCAGGTGACATGTGTACAGGTTAGTTCATCGACCTGGGGATCGTCATTTGTCTCGTGTGAGTTCCCACTGTACTTTGATTACTACCCTACCACGGCTCAAAGGAGTCGTGCAAACAGGTTTTAGTTGGGTACAGTCCCGAGCCACATGGAGGCAGTGAGCGGATCTTCAGGGGTTCGTCTCTCCCGGTATTGGGGGTGAGGTCATGCTGTGTCTAGGAGAGCCATTACACGAAGTCCTTGGCCAAGGCAGGAGATTTACTGGTAGGTATTCCAGTCGTATCTCAGGGTGTTCTGGGCTACACTCCGACATGACTTGTACCGCTTTTGGGGGTCTGACTTTTACCCACCCTCTAGGCCCGACATGCGATGCTCATAGACGAACGGACCAGACTGTACGGATATTGTCACTGACTGGCTCAGTAAGGTGTCAGGATGAGTTCGCTCATCGACGTCCCTTTTGGTCAATAGCTGGTGGCCCGTTACGTATTGGCTTATACCTCTGACGTGCTAGTGGTTAAATCCACAGCCATAGTATTGACGAGTCTTTAGAGTCCACCACACTTTCAGTTACTCAAGCTTTCGGGCGAAACGTTGTAGAGGCCGTATGGAGATATGGCAGGGTCCGATCAGATACGTGCGGTATTGCACGGATCAGGATCGGACGGTTAGTACTAGAGGCCGTATGGTTATATGGCAAGCTTCGATCGGATACATGCGGTATTGCACAGATCAGGATCGAACGGATATTACTGGCCGGCTTTGGTTAAGCCGGATCCTAGTACAGTACAGTGTAGATTTTGTCTCATTGCATTTGTATCCGGTCGGAATACAAATGCGGGTGTGTATGCACAGTATCGGGGTTTTCCTGTAATTTATTACGGGACCAGTTTTCTGGAGTTGCCAGTTTGCATTCCGTTCCGGCCGGTTTTCCTTTGTTCTTTCCCGGCCGGACTTTTCCGATGGAGGGGGTTATTTGCAAGTTTGCAAATAACACTTTGTGGAGGGGTTTCTTGCAAATGTATTGATTATGATGGCATCTTTTCTTTTCAACCATCATTTGATTCTCTTTACATCACTAAAAGGTGATTAGAGTTTGATGTGAGATTGTTATGATGATGTTTGGATATGGTCACCTCTTACCTTTTACTACACTCACCTCCCTCTTGCATTTTGTATTCCTTCCTCCACCATTCTCTTTTTGATATGGTTGAACACACTTGAGAGAAAAAAGAGGAGAGCTTCATTTTTGAGAGAGTAGCATTTTGATCTCTTTTCAGGTTAAGAAAAATGCAAGCACCATTTTTCTTATCTTGATTCCTCCATCATCTTCAAAGGCAACAAACCCCAAATGAGACATAGCCTCTACACTACACATTCTACAGCAAATCTTGGACGCGTCGGCCAGCCAACTTCGCGCCCGAGTTGCCTCGGTATTGAGGTGGGAGCCCGTAAAAGACGCATGCGATGTGGTGCCCTTCCGGCAAGGTGGCGACGACCGGAGTTTCCGCAGGAGATCGGGACGATGACGAGAAGACCGGAGGACTCGGATCACTCGGTATATCTCTTCCCTATCTTGTTAGTTAGCTAGGACAAGTTTAATGGCCCGATCCGGGGTTTAGTGCGCGGTGGTGCCGGTTTGCTAAGTTCGCAAAATTAAAGTTTATCACCGTTTCCGCATTTGGCCGTCGGATTGACGGCCGGGGCGCCGCCGTGCACTTACAGTGGTATCAGAGCCTCGCCATTAACTTAGTCTAGCTTTGTTTGATGTGTTTGCATTTCCGATCGACCAAAATTCCAAAAAAAAACCACTTTTTCCTCACATCAGTTTTCTGTCGAATTTTTTCTGGCTCTAAAATTTTTTCAGGTTGTAGAAAACTGATGTACAAGAAATTCTAAGACTTCTGTAAAAAGTCGATACAGTGAATCGACCACTGAAGCGCGGAACCGCGGCCAAACCCCCCCTTGGGCCGCGGTTCCGCCGCACATTGGTGTCCTCGCTGCATTAATTTTTTCCAGTGGGCTTCTGGGATGATTTTAGGGGTTTTGGAATATTAAAATTGGGCCCAGAATTTCTGTGAGTGCTACAGTATTGCTTGGGGGCCCACTTGTTAATTTTTGATCGATCGGATATTTTAAACACATTATTTCACAGTATTTACATTATATCTGCGACCGTGAATGTCACTTGATCGGTAAATCCTGTCTAACTGCTATAGCCCGGTTAGACAGATTTGCGAACGTGACTTTCACGTTGATGTTCTGTGTTTTGCTGTGATGTTGCGGATCGGTCGTGGGGGATAGCCTGGATGCAATGCTAGTACTGTTGTGGTTGTATTATGTACATTTGATATTGCGGGGCGAGCGTCCGACATGTGGACTGCCGTCACTGCCTGTTTGTATTATTATTTTGGGGCACGACCAGGTTGCGGTCGATGTACCTGTTGTATGTATATTTTACTTTCTGTACTAGAATTACCCCGCGGTGGGGTGCACGGATAGCCGGGTTCTGGAGGGAAACAAGCCCGCATCTCATGGCATTGAGACGGAGGGGGCTTCACTCTAGGATTGGTGGGCTATTCGCCGCACTCGTAGGGGGTACAGTTTGACCCAGGAGGGGTGCCCAAGTTGCCGGATTCCGTGAAGTGCTGGGTGGTCCATTCACGGTGCTGAAGGGGCTGCCTCGCTTCAGGTTTTGGCGGGTAACTTGCCGCGCCCGTAGGGGTCTAGGTTTTCATTGCACAGGCTATCCACACGACCAGGGGAACGTCGGGTTTCAGTAGTGGCTCTGTGAAACCCGGGGATCCTAGATATCTGTATTGTTCTGTGATGCTGTACATTTCTGTGATGTTGCATTTTATTCACGCCTTGAGCGAATATAATATATTGGTATATATATTAGTAGATGTTGTATATCTTTTTCATCCGCGCTAGTCCAGTCCCCGCTCTGCCGTTAGTTAGCTAACCTAACGGGTGATGACGGGACCCAGTGGCGAATGCGGATGGCATATACGTACATCAGTATATTTTCGTTCTTTGTGGTGTGATCAATTGATGGGGCTGCGTTGATTCGGATCAATGCAAGTTAAAACAAACCTATTCTGATGTTGTTGGAACACTTTTCAAAAAGCTGTTATTGCAAGGACGTTCACTTTTGTTTTGCATCGTGGTATTCATTTGGAATATCCTGCTCCTCAGTCGACGAGGCAAGGGCCGAGATCCCTTCACCGGGAGTGACCCCTTGGACAGAAGTTTGCGTCAGGGCATTAACTTCACTATAGCCGATTACTTTTGCTTTGCACAGTGATATTCGGTTATGAATATCCAGCACCCCATTCTACGGGGAAAGAGCCGAGATCCCTTCACCGGGAGTGACCTCTTTAGTAAAGGTTTTCGTCACTATATTTTCTAAAAAGCTATCCGTTCCTTCAACGATATCAAGTTCATTACGTTAAAGGTTTTCGCCAGAAACCATTCGTAGCCCTCCGTCGTTTCATATGGGTAGTCAATAGTATTCAAGCTGTGTATGTTGGCCAAAGTCAAGGCACGGTGATTGGTAACTATTGGGTATTCATATGCAGCATAGATAGATGCGTTGGTTTGGGACAGTCGTACTGCCATTTTGGCCAAAGTCAAGGGTAGGTACGGGTGGATTCAAATTAACCTGGAGAATGAAAGGTTGAACTTGACATGTGACTTATGATATGTTGGCCAAAGTCAAGGTCATAAGAGCATGGGGTAAAAATCACATCGGGAGTTTCAAAAGAACTGAAACTTGCCAGATATGCGCATACCTTCTGGAGTGTGATAACGTGAGCGGATTCCGTCACTTTATCATGCGATGAGAGTTGGATCCCGATTCCCACTGATGAGTTAGTTTACTCCTCGGGTATCCCCGATTAATTCTTCTTTTAGGTTTGGAGGAGAATTTGAGGTACAGTGGGAGGTTTCCTGATTAGATAAATTGGTAACCATTCTGATCTAGGTTAGAGTGCACGCTGAGTGTTTCTTTTCTCTCTCTCTTTGGCAGCGACCATTGACCCGACCCAAGACTATGACTCAGTGACCAAGTTGACCGAACCTTCTTAATACTGGCTTTTGGATTGTCAGAGTTGCAGACCTCATTGCCACTCCTACTTTTACCCTTTTCTCCAGGACACCCCGTATTACTACGAACGTCCACTTCCATTGGACAAAACTATCGTATGGTTAGATACGAACTCGAAGGAATTCGAGGATGGTTTTCGGTTCTGGAGAAAACGGATAGGATTATTCAGTTGTCTTTTCCCTTTTACCTTCTCTCAAGTTGTGAGTACTCCTTGGTTTAGGAGATAGTACACCTATTATGCAAATTGGATAGTCTTCTTCCAAACCTTAGGCTGGTGCCGACCGGTAGGGAATGAAGAAAACCAATTAGCATAACGATGGTGTGCAGAAAGTATTAAGATTAAGACAAAGCAAGGGATTAGTAAGAGGGCAGAGTAAATTGCGACTGATATTCACGACCAAACCAAGTATTTCATTACCACTCCAACATCACCTTTGTATTTCTCCAGGACACTCCGTATCACTACGAAGATCCACAGTTATTTGGATATTCCATCGTATGGTTATATACGAACTCGAAAGGAACTTGTTCCAGTTCGGGGATGGATTCTGGTTCAGGAGAAATAGGAATAAGATTTATTCAGTTGTCTTTTATCTTCACCTTCTCTCGCATTACGAGTGCTCCTAGGACTAGGACAGTACACCCATTATGCTTATTGGATAGTCTTCTTCCAAACCATAGGCTGGTGCCGAACGGTAGGGAAGGAAGAAAACCAATTGGCCGAAAGGGGTGTGCAGAAGGTAATGACTAAAGACATATAAAGGGATTTGGAGAGGTGGCAAAGAATTATACGGTTATAGTTGTGAATCTGAATAATGGTAGAGGCAATACTAGGAATACCAGGATACCCCATCGAAACATTTCAATGTTTCAGTTCAACTGTGTACTGTTAAAAGAAAAACTGATTTCCCGATTGCACACTTGCTCCAGGGTATGCATTTACCAGGTATGATTCTCACATCTGTATGGTTTTACAGATGATGAGTGGGAGTAAGTTATTGGGAATTGGGTGATCATCCTCATTATATCGGGATTCGTTGTAATCGGTGATATTTGAGGGGATCACCTGGGCTGTTTGCCGGTCGGCAAATATTTGGTTTTGAATATCCGCTTTTATGCACCAATTTCAAATTGATATATCTGTACGTCTATTTTCATAGAGTGAGATATACCTTTTGATATTTTGTCGATGACATTTACCTATATCAGTGGATGGTTAGGTAAGGAGCATTAAACAGCGGTGTAATTCTTCTTAACCATAAGTACAGTTTTCAACCTACGACACACAGTGAAAGAGTTGTTAGACTCAGCGGACTTATACAGAGTATTGTATGTTGTCCAGTGTCCATTAGGACAGAGGGGTTGGTCCTCATACTATATTCTGTTTACTTTTAACTTCTCTAGTTCTTAGACATGTGTTTCGTAGAAACACAGGGTCTAAGTTTTGAGGAGTTATAGGTATTTTAATAGAGTAGAGAACCAGGTGTAGCAAGTATCGGGATTCTTCAAAGTGATCGAAAATGTAGATACTTGTGTATGGTATTCAGTTGATTGTAATGATAAAGAGAAATTGCTTCTCTTTTATGTTACTCATAATTGGAAGCATTCCTAAGTTGAGTAACGCTGATCGGCCTCTCTCCATTTAGTTGACATGCACTGGAGACAGCTGCATGATTTGAATCTGGTTAAATTAAATCATTGCCTCTGGTTCTATATTGGATGTAGAACAGTTCATATCTTAACGTTGTTAAGGTACGGGGAGTTGTCCGGCTTATGATTAAAACCAGACACTGGACAACTCAAGGCACGTTTCTGTAATGGCTGTTTGTGGGTTGACCCAGGCTATGACAAGGGTTGATTTTCTACCATCTGGCAGATCAATAGAAATATTGTTCTAGACTCGCCACAGTTTTATTAAAAATGGATTTTTTCAAAAACAGTAGTGGGAGTATGGTAGAACTGGAAGTGATTCCAGAACCGCAAACGATTACTGAAGATTTGATAAGGAACCTAAAGATTCAATCTGATTTGACATTCCATTGGCCACTCCGCAGATAAGGTGGGTAACTTCAGGCACCCGAGAGGTACTCCGGTAGCCTCAAGGACGGTGAGAAGGAAGTTCTTGTTTACCCACACTTGCCATTGTTGTTGTTCCAAGCTCCGAGACCCGGCAGGAGGATGAATATAGCGTCATTCTAAACTAGTTTTAGAAGTGCACGTCTATATGACTCTGCCACAGGGTTGTCGTAGTCAGCGGGAGCAGCGGAAGCATTGGTGGACATCAGGCTTATGTCTATTTATAGACTAAAGCAGATATAGCGGAGATAGATCATCTATTTCTGATGTGACTGTCACAGGTTTGACGTCATCAGAATAGGGGATGGATCTGCTGAGAAGGTAGTAGGGTGTGATATCCTGGTATTTGGATGATATACACAGAGTAGGAAAAGAAACTCCTATACTACGATCGGTTATACCTTGGTCGTCACACAGTGGTTTCTCCACAAGGGACTTGGACATTATATCAGACATACTGGTTACTAGATCTATGGTATTAGATCTAGATTTGGGTGGTTTCCCAATCAGGGTACTTTGACAGCATTCTAAGAGTATTTAGAATGAACGACTCCTGGCACGGTAGTGTACCTGCAGGTGATGGAGTCACCCTCTCCAAAGGTGTCTTATAGACTAAAGTAGAGAGGGATGTGCATGATTGGCAGATCACTTGCTTAGGCAATTGGGTCAATCATGAGATGTCAAGTACCACACCAGATGTTGTTCTTGCACTAGATGCAATAAGTTAACATTGATCCAATCCTGGAGAAACAGTCCGAAGCAGTTTTAGAACATAAGTGGATGTTCTAGGGATATGATAACGACAGCCTCATTTGGGAGACAGTTATCATTCCAGGCTTCCAAGGTGACATGGACGACAAGGAGGTTGTCAGAGTTATAGTTTTCCCTCTGACGAGGGGCAGTATTTTGGACAGATGGTCCAGGTAGATACTGAGGGAAGGCATGGCGCAGGATACTGATTAAGTTCAGTTGACGATACAGTCTAAGAAGTTTGGATTTGGAGTTCATTTATGAGCTAGGTCCCATCAGACATCCAGACATTCTAAGACAGGTATTGCTCATTTCGGGAGATGGCTTTCTCCGCGAACTTGAGATATAGAGAGACATAGAAAGAAACATCTGAGCGGATCCACTCACTGAGGCTATTCCTCGAACGCAATAGTCTTCCAAACAGGCTTTATGAGACTGACTAGTAGAGGAGTTGGGTGTTCGGTATCACACGGGCTGTGAGTATGCGACATCGCAATAATTAGCCTTGAGTGCAAGTGGGAGATTGTTAGAGATAGTGCCCTCAGAGTCAATTATTGGATCACAGGCACGTGATTGCAATGATTGAGGGAGGACCTATCCCGGTACGACAGTCTTACTCGAGATGATAGTACGCTATCTGGTTTATCTTTATCATCGTGTACTGCTTTAGGTGACCTGACAAGTCGCTATTACACGTTGGTAGAGCCCCTAGGATTCTTGCTTGAGCACCAGCAGTATGAGGGCGATCATATAAGTGGGAGCTGGGGTCTATAAGCACATCCTTAAAAGGTCCCTAGTCGTGGGAGATTCGAGACAGGGCATCGTTTCTCCAGAGTAGACTAGTGTATACAGTCGAGACCCCGACGAGAGGCGGTGGCCGGTCTCACAAGCCACTGGTGTCAGTTGGTTCACCTAAGGTGTATACAGGTGCTCATTGGGTTATGAGTACACCGGACAGGACTCGCCGGGAACATGCTAGTTGGTCTTATACCTGACGTCAGATAGCAGTTCCCAGGTGACATGTGTACAGGTTAGTTCATCGACCTGGGGATCGTCATTTGTCTCGTGTGAGTTCCCACTGTACTTTGATTACTACCCTACCACGGCTCAAAGGAGTCGTGCAAACAGGTTTTAGTTGGGTACAGTCCCGAGCCACATGGAGGCAGTGAGCGGATCTTCAGGGGTTCGTCTCTCCCGGTATTGGGGGTGAGGTCGCGCTGTGTCTAGGAGAGCCATTACACGAAGTCCTTGGCCAAGGCAGGAGATTTACTGGTAGGTATTCCAGTCGTATCTCAGGGTGTTCTGGGCTACACTCTGACACGACTTGTACCGCTTTTGGGGGTCTGACTTTTACCCACCCCTCTAGGCCCGACATGCGATGCTCATAGACGAACGGACCGGACTGTACGGATATTGTCACTGACTGGCTCAGTAAGGTGTCAGGATGAGTTCGCTCATCGACGTCCCTTTTGGTCAATAGCTGGTGGCCCGTTACGTATTGGCTTATACCTCTGACGTGCTAGTGGTTAAATCCACAGCCATAGTATTGACGAGTCTTTAGAGTCCACCACACTTTCAGTTACTCAAGCTTTCGGGCGAAACGTTGTAGAGGCCGTATGGAGATATGGCAGGGTCCGATCAGATACGTGCGGTATTGCACGGATCAGGATCGGACGGTTAGTACTAGAGGCCGTATGGTTATATGGCAAGCTTCGATCGGATACATGCGGTATTGCACAGATCAGGATCGAACGGATATTACTGGCCGGCTTTGGTTAAGCCGGATCCTAGTACAGTACAGTGTAGATTTTGTCTCATTGCATTTGTATCCGGTCGGAATACAAATGCGGGTGTGTATGCACAGTATCGGGGTTTTCCTGTAATTTATTACGGGACCAATTTTCTGGAGTTGCCAGTTTGCATTCCGTTCCGGCCGGTTTTCCTTTGTTCTTTCCCGGCCGGACTTTTCCGATGGAGGGGGTTATTTGCAAGTTTGCAAATAACACTTTGTGGAGGGGTTTCTTGCAAATGTATTGATTATGATGGCATCTTTTCTTTTCAACCATCATTTGATTCTCTTTACATCACTAAAAGGTGATTAGAGTTTGATGTGAGATTGTTATGATGATGTTTGGATATGGTCACCTCTTACCTTTTACTACACTCACCTCCCTCTTGCATTTTGTATTCC
Organism: Agapanthus africanus; assembly: GCA_030015575.1. Classification (NCBI taxonomy): domain Eukaryota; kingdom Viridiplantae; phylum Streptophyta; class Magnoliopsida; order Asparagales; family Amaryllidaceae; genus Agapanthus; species Agapanthus africanus. Next base: position 463,155,696 of record JASDDO010000026.1, read on the forward strand.
TTCCTCCACCATTCTCTTTTTGATATGGTTGAACACACTTGAGAGAAAAAGAGGAGAGCTTCATTTTTGAGAGAGTAGCATTTTGATCTCTTTTCAGGTTAAGAAAAATGCAAGCACCATTTTTCTTATCTTGATTCCTCCATCATCTTCAAAGGCAACAAACCCCAAATGAGACATAGCCTCTACACTACACATTCTACAGCAAATCTTGGACGCGTCGGCCAGCCAACTTCGCGCCCGAGTTGCCTCGGTATTGAGGTGGGAGCCCGTAAAAGACGCAGGCGATGTGGTGCCCTTCCGGCAAGGTGGCGACGACCGGAGTTTCCGCAGGAGATCGGGACGATGACGAGAAGACCGGAGGACTCGGATCACTCGGTATATCTCTTCCCTATCTTATTAGTTAGCTAGGACAAGTTTAATGGCCCGATCCGGGGTTTAGTGCGCGGTGGTGCCGGTTTGCTAAGTTCGCAAAATTAAAGTTTATCACCGTTTCCGCATTTGGCCGTCGGATTGACGGCCGGGGCGCCGCCGTGCACTTACACTAAAGAGGTCACTCCCGGTGAAGGGATCTCGGCTCTTTCCTTATCGAATAAGGTGCTGGATGTTCTATAAGGAACACCGCTATGCAAAGCAAGAACTAGAGCTACCAGTTTTTAAACAAGTTTCTAGAACATCTTTAGGTTTCTTTTATTTCATTAATCTCATTAATGAAGTCCCATTTTATTATGCTTCACAAGCATCTCTTTTGAAACGAAATCTGCAATATAACATATATCTCATATATATAATATAAACATTCATCTCAGGCAGTAATATGATCTCATCACAGAACATTGCAGCAGAAGAACATATATGAAATATTGGATATACTAGGACGTCCGTGTTTTCAATACGAGCCTGTATAAAACACGGATTCCACGGTCGCGATGAATAGCCAAACCCACATCCATAGACCCATACGAGAGCGGCAAGTAACACTGGCAATTCTAGGGTTAGGAGACCCGGTCTCGATTCCTCGAGATGGTCTCCCACTGGACCCTAGAACCCGGTTACTTGTGCTCCCCGCCTTGGGTCTACCTAATGCGGAAAAGTAAATAATATACAACGGTGACATCTTTGAAAGGTTCCTAGGCACCCTAGTGAGGTCTCACAAGGCATCGAACATGCCAATTTCAAAAAAAAATGGTGCCGAGAAACCCTAGACTACGGATCGTCGCTAGATTCTAGGCGAAAAGTAAACTAGTTAACACTTAACTACAAGGATATGGAAATTACAACCTTTGTAGATCCGGATATCCACCTCCACGGCTCCGCAACGAAGTCTCCTCGCTGTCCATGTTGAACCCCGGGCTCTAGCGTCGGCTTCATCGGAGAATGAACGGGCTTGGTCATCGACGACGATGCCGAAGATGATCTACGTCGAGGCATCGCTAGATCAAGCTCCCACTTCACAAAGTGATGAAACTTGTGAAGGAAACACACTCTACTACTTGGCAAGAGGTAGAGGATGAAGAAATAGGAGGTGGGTTCTCTTTAGAATTGGATTTCTCACTCTCAAGCTCAAGTTGCCATTGATGGCCTCAAGGTTTCAAACTTGAAGATGAAGAAGAAGATGAGCTAGAAATATGATAAGTCTTTTTTAAAATGAAAAGAAAATGGAATACTTATCATAATTCTAACTAGGGTTAAGTGTAGAGAATAGACTATGGTTAATGGATGGGTTAGGGTTAAGCATGATGACAAGAATGGTTAAGAAGTCAAAGCTTCATGAAGCTTCAACTAAAAGACAAAGAAAGCCACCATTCTTATCATAATCATTTCCAAATAAATAAATAAAGAAATGAATAAATAAATGATTAAGCAAAACCCTAATTATCACTTAACCATGGTTTAATCCTTCACACTTAACCAAATGATCAAGTATCATCAAACATGATACAAAAATGTGCACAAAAGTATATCACATATACAATGTGCATCAAGTGAGAAAATCCATATAAAGTGAACCAATAATAGCTAATGCAAAGTAATATATCAAATATATAATTATACATTAAATCATTAAATCAACATTTGATTCAATGATCCGGTCATGTCGCACATAACCGACTAGTATTCAATGTATCGATTTATCGAATCAATGATTCGTTAACTAGGTCATATCGAATATAACCAATCGAAACATATATCGCGAGAATGAAATGCGGTATCATATACAGGCATTATTCTCGGTCCTGCACATATCTCATATGCACTCCTATTTCGTTTTGCTTGAGCTAGGAAACCTCTGTGTAGGACTCTAAAGACTAGTCAATACACCGGTAGCAGATGATGATCATATCAAGCACCCACAAGCCGCAAGCGGTCTGCTAAACGTAACGGCCACCCGGGTATTGAGCGATCAGAAGATCGACGAGCTAGCCCGCTCACACTCCTGCGAATCCGACCAGTAACACTTACCGTACTGTCCGGTCTCTTCGTCTGATACGTCGCATATCAAGTCTAGGGGTGGTAAACGTCAGACCCCAATACTCGAAAAGTCGTGCCGATGTGAGGCTCATAACGGGTCGAGAAACTACTGGTAACACTTACCAGCAAATCTCTGATCAGCCCTGGCCAGGGACTTCCCTGCTACGGCCAATCGAGCACTGCGCAACATCAACCCCCAATACCGGGAGAGACGAAACCCCTCCTATCGCTCATTGCCTCCATGTGACTCGGGACTGTGCCCAAAGACCACCGTTTTGCACGCCCTCATGGACGTGGTAAGGTGGAGATCAAAGCACAGTAGGAATCACACAAGACTCCATGACGATCTCGGGTTTACAGACTATCTTGTACAAGTGTCACCTGAGAACTGCCATCTGACGTGAGGTATAATACCATCTGGGAGTTCTCGGCGAGTCCGTCCAGTGTACCCAGTCTCCACTGAGCACCCGTACACCATCTCTGATGTCAAACACCAATGGATATGGGATCATCCATCGCCCATCTCATGGGTCGAGAAGCGTATACGCTAGTCTACTCTGGTATATCGATGCCCCGTCTCGATACACCCACGACTAGGGACCTTGAAGGATGTACTTATGGACTACCATGTCCCCACTAGTATGATCTGCATCACAGTCCAGGTAGTCAAGTACATATCCTAAGGGCTTTACCAACATGTAACTATAAGACAGTATAAAGAGACTAGTGTACATGTTAAGATAAAGAGTAACCAGATAGCATACTATCATATCGAGCAAGAAAGTCATCTCTATATATGTCCAAGCATCCAATATAATATACATCATCTGTACAATACTGGCCTCTAGGGCATACATACAACTAACAATCTCCCACTTGCACTAGGGCCAGCTGCTGTAGTATCGCATACCGAGCATCCCGAAGAGTCTCTCAAACGGTATCTGGGGAATGGCCTTCGTGAGTGGATCCGCGGTGTTGTTCTTCGTGTCAACCCTCCTGACTTCGATCTCCCGGCGATCAACTATCTCCCGGATCAGGTGATACCGCCTCAGAATATGCCTGGACCGCTGATGGGACCTGGGTTCCTTGGCCAAAGCCACCGCTCCATTGTTATCGCAATACAAAGGTATTGGACGCTCAATGGATGGAACCACTCCAAGTTCAGTAATAAACTTCTTGATCCAGACAGCCTCTTTGGCAGCATCGTTGGCAGCGATGTATTCAGCCTCCATCGTCGAGTCTGCCACGGTTTCCTGCTTGGAACTCTTCCAGCTAACCGCCCCTCCGTAAAGGGTAAAGACAAAGCCCGACTGCGACTTAGAGTCGTCCTTATCACTCTGGAAGCTCGAATCGGTAAAGGACTCCACTTGGAGTTCTCCGTTACCATACACCAAGAACATATCTCTAGTCCTTCGCAAGTACTTGAGAATGCTCTTCACAGCTGTCCAGTGACTCTCTCCAGGATCAGCTTGATACCTACTCACTATACTTAGTGAGTATGCTACATCGGGTCTGGTACATAGCATCGCATACATGATAGAGCCTACTGCCGAAGCATAGGGTATCCCTTGCATGCGAGCTCTCTCCAAATCAGTCTTGGGAGACATCTCTTTGGAGAGAGTGACTCCAGAGATCGTGGGCATGTTCCCACGCTTGGACTCTTCCATACTAAACCTCTTTAGTATGGTGTCAATGTATCTGGATTGGGACAATCCTAAAATCCGTTTGGATCTATCTCTATAGATCCTAATCCCCAATATGCAGGAGGCATCACCAAGATCTTTCATTGAGAATCTTTGTGATAAGAAGAGCTTGACCGATTGCAGCATAGGAATATCATTTCCTATCAAGTGTATGTCGTCCACGTATAATACGAGGAAGACAACCTTACTCTCTGCCACCTTCTTGTAGATACAAGGTTCATCTGGATTTTTGACGAAATCAAACTCTTTGATAACGACATCAAAGCAGATGTTCCAACTCCGCGATGCTTGCTTTAATACATAAATGGATTTAAGCAGCTTGCACACCTTCCCGCTGCTCCCACTGTCTACGAAGCCCTCTGGCTGAGTCATGTACACGCACTCTTCTAAATCACCATTTAGAAAGGCGGTCTTAACATCCATTTGCCAGATTTCGTAATCATGATAAGCAGCGATGGCAAGCATGATCCGGATGGATTTAAGCATAGCCACTGGAGAAAAGGTCTCGTCATAGTCCATACCTAGTCTTTGACGAAAACCCTTTGCTACAAGTCTAGCTTTGAAAGTCTCCACTTTCCCATCTACACCAAGTTTCTTCTTGAAGATCCACTTGCTCCCAATAGGTTTTACCCCTTCAGGAGCAACGTCCAAAGTCCATACTTTGTTGGTGTACATGGATTCCATCTCGGACCGCATAGCATCCAGCCATTTCACTGAGTCACCACTCGTGATGGCCTGCTCGAAACTAGTCGGGTCATCATCTTCCATGATGCAATCCTCGCTTCCACCGTCAATGAGAAAACCGTAGTATCTCTCTGGTGGACGAGAAACCCTACTAGATCGGCGGAGAGGCTGAGGTTCGTCGGGTACTACTGAATCCTCTGGTTCTACCAAGTCCTCTGTTATATTTTGTGTCGCTGGAACCTCTTCCAGTTCTACCTCAATGCCACCTATCTGTTTCATAAGAAAACCTTTTTCTAAGAAAGTGGCATGCCGAGAAACAAACACTTTTTTTTCCTCGGGATGGTAGAAGATATACCCCTGTGAATTTTTGGGATATCCTACAAACTCACATAAGACAGATCTTGCCTCGAGTTTGTCCGGATTTTGTCTTTTGACATAGGCTGGACAACCCCATATCTTAACATACTTAAGAGATGGTCTCTTCCCTTTCCATATCTCATATGGAGTGGTAGGCACTGATTTGGTAGGAACCATATTCAATAGGTGTATGGCTGTTTCAAGCGCATACCCCCAGAAGGAAATAGGTAACTCAGCTGTACTCATCATTGAACGCACCATATCTAATAGGGTGCGATTCCTTCGTTCCGATACACCGTTGTGCTGTGGTGTATAAGGTAGAGTAAGCTGAGAGAGAATCCCATTCTCTTTTAGATAATCTTGGAACTCATTGCTCAAGTATTCTCCTCCTCGATCAGATCGAAGGATCTTAATACTTTTGCCCGTTTGGTTCTCTACTTCGTGCTTATATTCTCTGAATTTCTCAAAAGCTTCAGACTTGTGTTTCAATAGGAACATATGCCCGTATCTAGAGAGATCGTCAGTGAATGTAATGAAGTAGGAAGAACCGTTCCTGGCAAGGGTAGACATGGGACCGCATACATCAGTATGTACTAGTCCTAAGAGTTCGGTAACTCTTTCTCCGTGTCCACTAAACGGAGCTTTGGTCATTTTTCCTTTGAGACATGAATGGCAAGTATCATAAGATGATAATTCGAACAGATTCAAATAACCATCCTTATGTAACTTAGCCAGTCGTGTCGCATTGATATGACCAAGTCTACAATGCCACAAGAAGGATTCGTTCATTTCTGAACTCTTCCTCTTGTGTGTGTTTTGTATATTGAGGACTGTATTTTGATTTAGAATGAATATGCCATTATGTAGCGAGCCTGATGCAATCAACTTTTGATCTAGAAATATGTTCATAACATTTTCCTTTACTACAAAATTATATCCTTCTTTACTCAATAAAGAAACAGATATAATGTTGCACATCATGTTTGGTATATAATAGCACTCATTCAGAATTATTGTATCACCACTTGGTAATACCAGGTGATATTCGCCAACTGCTTTGGCTGCAACATTTGCACCGTTCCCTACTTGAACGGAATGATCACCTTTTCCCAGTTCTCTACCTTTTCGCAGCCCATGTAACATCTTACATATGTGGGATCCTGATCCGGTATCTAATACCCAGGACGTAGGGTGAACTGAGAAACAGTTCTCAATGACAAACACACCCAAAGATAATGCATCAACATGCATGTTCTCCGTTTGGGCGGTGTGAGAATCAAGATATTCTCCTGTTTCCTGTTCATTCTTATAACACTTATAAGATAGAATGGGTCCAACGTTCCCCTGCACAGTAAAACATGCGGGTTCGGTCAATACATCCATATTATTATCTTGATTAAGGCATGAACTGGTCGCTACATGGAGAGAGAGAGAAGAAAACACTTTAGCGTATGCTCGTGCAAGATCAGATTGGTTATTATCTTATCTAATCAGGATGGCTCCCACTGCTTTTTATCAAATCTTCCTCCAAACCCTAAAAGGAAAGATTAGCCGGGATTAATTACACACAAAAAGTTCGCTAATCTTTCGGCCAGGCCAGTGTCGGTACTTTGAGGGAGGTCCCCCGTGCTTTCGCACGAACCTAATTAATGTAAACCTCGTTTTCCCAGAGGCGTAACCCCGTTGACACCTTTCTAGACACCTACTTGATCAGCTAATTGCAATGTGTAAAACTCTCCCAGGAGTAACTCTTACTCGCAGTGGGTATCGGGATCCAACTATCTCATAGAAGGTATGCAATCTCATTGCAAATTCCAACACTTGAAATTCCCGATAATATTTTACCCCTAGTGTTCTATGACCTTGACGAATGCCAAACAACCCATAGTCCACTAGTCAAGTTCAACCCGTACATTTCTTGATTGAATTAAACCCACCCGCACGACCCTTGACGAATGCCAAACAACGCCGTACGAATACCCTAATCCAATCTGCATCATATGCATAAGCAGATAAATACTAGTTAGCTACCGTACACTACGCCTTGACGAATGCCAAACTACCGTAGCACGAATACTAAGTAGTACTTATCTGAAATGACGGAGGGCTACGCAGGTTTTCATAAAACCATGAGCGTAATGAACTTGATATCGTTGTAGAATCAAATGAAGTTTTGAAATGGAGTGATTTTGAGGCTTTTCCAGTTTTGCTAAAGGAGTCACTCCCGGTGAAGGGATCTCGGTCCTTTCCTCGTCGAATGAGGTGCGGGATATATCATATATATCACTGTGCAAATCAAAGACTCTTAAAAGCAATCAAAACCAAACCGAGTGTGTAGCATCTGCCAGTTACTGCTAAAGGAGTCACTCCCGGTGAAGGGATCTCGGTCCTTTCCTCATCGAATAAGGTGCAGGGTATATCATATATACCACTATGCAAAGCAAGAACTGTAGCTACCTATTTTATTTTAAAATTTGATTCTACAACATCTTAGGTTTCTTATCTTTCATTAATCACATTAATGAAGTCCCATCATTTAAATACCTAAACATCACAGATAGATATGACGTACACTTATGCCATCCACATTCGCCTCGATGTCCCCTCGTGCACCGTTAGGTTAGGTAACTAACGACAGAGCAGGGCAGGGCTAGCGCGGGTGTAAAACATAAGTAACGTCTATATAATATATCATATATACTATATACTATATCCATCACAGAGTCACAACACAGATATCGCAGCAGAATAAACATATGAAATATCGGATATACTAGGACGTCCGTGTTTTCAATACGAGCCAGTATAAAACACGGATTCCACGGTCGTGATGAATAGCCAATCCCACACCCCTAGACCCCTACGAGAGCGGCAAGCAACCCTGCCAATCCTAGGGTTAGGAGACCCGGACTCGACTCCTCGAGCTGGTCTCCCACTGAACCCCATAACCCGGTTACTTGTGCTCCCCTCCTTGGGTCTATCCTAATGCGGAAAAGTAAATAATATACAAAAGGTGACATCTTCCGCTACCTGGAAGTGCCCCAAATAAAAGAATATTACATACAAGTTTTTACATGAATGAAAATGAAAAACACTCATCTCACATAAAAACCCCCGGCTATTCGAACACGACGATCCAATATAACATATCCAGCAACACATAACATCACATGTCATCAACGTAAGTAAGTATGCATACCCCAATTGTCGTTGACGTATAGCAACGAAACCGGCGATATGAACATACTACACTTACGGTCACAGAAAAGAAAGTGTAAAACTACAACAATTGGAATCCGCAACTTCTTTAGACATCGCATGCCTAATTAAATGAAATACTTAAACATCACATGCCTAACAGATATAAATCCCGCATTTTAGTCTCATTATCGAAAACTCTTTTCAATATCAAGTGAAACCAAACTGCTAGATTTATAACATTCATTCAGTTATCACATAACTGTTTGTGAATTCCAATTATTGTATTACATTCCAGATAAACAGAAAATGTTAAATTTTCCGAACGAACAGTCGAATACCCAAGTTTTCCCGATACAACTCAACACATGAAATAAGTCTAACAACATTCAGTTCGTGCCTCAGTACCGACGGTCCAGCCGTAGAAGGGTCAAGTCAACGCTTCACATGTGGCACGCCGTACTGCCTCAAACCCGAAGGTTCAAAGGGCAGTTCAAGACGGTCACATAATCGAGTTAAGGTTTGTTATCTTCTAGAGGGTCCATCGCGTTACTTGCACTACTTAGAATGTCGTTAAACTACGGAAAAATCCAACACTTGGAAATTTCCCGACAGGGGAAAAATTGGGTATTTATATCCGGTCGAACTTTTTAACATATTCAAAAAATTATCCAGAAATACACAAAAGACGAAACTTGATAATCCGATCGAAATACCGAATCCCCAAAACAACCCCAGAAAATTCAACTCTTGAATAAATATCAAAAATTCCCAGGAAAACCAGCACTGGAAGATAAGAATTACTGTGCAGAAATATTTATTTAATTGATCCGTACGGCCGCGGAACCGCCGCATGAGCCATGCTCATGCCGCGGAACCACGGCTATTTGATGGATTTACACTGTCGAATTTCACAGTAATTCTTATATTCACCTGCTGATTTTTCTGCATATTTTTAATTTGGAAAAATCCCAGATTTTAGAAAATGTACAGAGAGCAATTTTTGGGGTTCGGTTTCGGTTCGATCGGAGTTCAAATTCCGTCTAGACTCCGCCTAAGGCTCTAGCTAGGCTCTGATACCAGTGAAAGGTTCCTAGGCATCCTAGTGAGGTCTCACAAGGCATCGAACATGCCAATTTCAAAAAAAAATGGTGCCGAGAAACCCTAGACTACGGATCGTCGCTAGATTCTAGGCGAAAAGTAAACTAGTTAACACTTAACTACAAGGATATGGAAATTACAACCTTTGTAGATCCGGATATCCACCTCCACGGCTCCGCAACGAAGTCTCCTCGCTGTCCATGTTGAACCCCGGGCTCTAGCGTCGGCTTCATCGGAGAATGAACGGGCTTGGTCATCGACGACGATGCCGAAGATGATCTACGTCGAGGCATCGCTAGATCAAGCTCCCACTTCACAAAGTGATGAAACTTGTGAAGGAAACACACTCTACTACTTGGCAAGAGGTAGAGGATGAAGAAATAGGAGGTGGGTTCTCTTTAGAATTGGATTTCTCACTCTCAAGCTCAAGTTGCCATTGATGGCCTCAAGGTTTCAAACTTGAAGATGAAGAAGAAGATGAGCTAGAAATATGATAAGTCTTTTTTAAAATGAAAAGAAAATGGAATACTTATCATAATTCTAACTAGGGTTAAGTGTAGAGAATAGACCATGGTTAATGGATGGGTTAGGGTTAAGCATGATGACAAGAATGGTTAAGAAGTCAAAGCTTCATGAAGCTTCAACTAAAAGACAAAGAAAGCCACCATTCTTATCATAATCATTTCCAAATAAATAAATAAAGAAATGAATAAATAAATGATTAAGCAAAACCCTAATTATCACTTAACCATGGTTTAATCCTTCACACTTAACCAAATGATCAAGCATCATCAAACATGATACAAAAATGTGCACAAAAGTATATCACATATACAATGTGCATCAAGTGAGAAAATCCATATAAAGTGAACCAATACTAGCTAATGCAAAGTAATATATCAAATATATAATTATACATTAAATCATTAAATCAACATTTGATTCAATGATCCGGTCATGTCGCACATAACCGACTAGTATTCAATGTATCGATTTATCGAATCAATGATTCGATAACTAGGTCATATCGAATATAACCAATCGAAACATATATCGCGAGAATGAAATGCGGTATCACATACAGGCATTATTCTCGGTCCTGCACATATCTCATATGCACTCCTATTTCGTTTCGCTTGAGCTAGGAAACCTCTGTGTAGGACTCTAAAGACTCGTCAATATGCCGGTAGCAGATGATGATCATATCAAGCACCCACAAGCCGCAAGCGGTCTGCTAAACGTAATGGCCACCCGGGTATTGAGCGATCAGAAGATCGACGAGCTAGCCCGCTCACACTCCTGCGAATCCGACCAGTAATACTTACCGTACAGTCCGGTCTCTTCGTCTGATACGTCGCATATCAAGTCTAGGGGTGGTAAACGTCAGACCCCAATACTCGAAAAGTCGTGCCGATGTGAGGCTCATAACGGGTCGAGAAACTACTGGTAACACTTACCAGCAAATCTCTGATCAGCCCTGGCCAGGGACATCCCTGCTACGGCCAATCGAGCACTGCGCAACATCAACCCCCAATACCGGGAGAGACGAAACCCCTCCTATCGCTCATTGCCTCCATGTGACTCGGGACTGTGCCCAAAGACCACCGTTTTGCACGCCCTCATGGACGTAGTAAGGTGGAGATCAAAGCACAGTGGGAATCACACAAGACTCTATGACGATCTCGGGTCTACAGACTATCCTGTATAAGTGTCACCTGAGAACTGCCATCTGACGTGAGGTATAATACCATCTGGGAGTTCTCGGCGAGTCCGTCCAGTGTACCCAGTCTCCACTGAGCACCCGTACACCATCTCTGATGTCAAACACCAATGGATATGGGATCATCCATCGCCCATCTCATGGGTCGAGAAACGTATACGCTAGTCTACTCTGGTATATCGATGCCCCGTCTCGATACACCCACGACTAGGGACCTTGAAGGATGTACTTATGGACTACCATGTCCCCACTAGTATGATCTGCATCACAGTCCAGGTAGTCAAGTACATATCCTAAGGGCTTTACCAACATGTAACTATAAGACAGTATAAAGAGATTAGTGTACATGTTAAGATAAAGAGTAACCAGATAGCATACTATTATATCGAGCAAGAAAGTCATCTCTATATATGTCCAAGCATCCAATATAATATACATCATCTGTACAATACTGGCCTCTAGGGCATACATACAACTAACAATCTTCCGCAACCTGGAAGTGCCCCAATAAAAGAATATTACATACAAATGAATTTTACATGAATGAAAAAGAAAAAACTCCCATCTCACATAAAACCCCCGGCTATTCAAAATGCGACGATCCAATATAACATATCACAGCAACACATAATATCACATATCATCAACGTAAGCAAGTATGCGTATCCCGATTGTCGTTGATGTATAGCAACGAAGCCGGCGATACACCACACACTACGCTTACGGTCACAGAAAAGAAAGTGTAAAACTACAACAGTTGGAATCCGCAACCTCCTTAGACATCGCATGCCTAACCAAATGAATTTCTTAGACATCACATGCCTAACAATTATAAACCCCGCATTTTAGTCTCATTATCGAAAACTCTTTTCAATATCAAGTCGGGCAATTCAACAAGATTCCCGACAGCCTGATCGAATGCTCGTCGCAAACTTTAGTAGACGACCGCACCCCCAGATGCCGTCGACGAAGTGCACTAAGGCGGAACACCGCTGCCGCGAGCACCCGAACGGATGCTTTCGGCGATGGGGTTCTCCTACAGTCACTTGGTCGGGGCTTTAGGGCGTGGTTGTCTATTAAGTTTACCCGGCGAGTATCCGCGTACGCTACGTGATTGCGACGGACTTTTGATCACATCAAAATTCTGTGGCAACCAATCATCTGAGACTAAACTGCTAGATTTACAACATTCAAATTAGTTATCTCATAACTACCTGTGGATTCCAAATATTGTATCACATTCCAGATAAATAGACAAAGTTAAACTTTCCGATCGAATAATCAAACACCCAAGATTTCCCCAAAATATCTCAACACTTGAAATCAGTTTAAAAACATCCATCACATGCCACAGTATCAATGGTCCAGCTGTAGAAGGGTCAAGCCAACGCCTCACATGTGGCACGCCGTACTGCCCCAAACCTTAAGGTTCAAAAGGCAGTTCAAGACGGTCACATAATCGAGTGAAGGTTTGTTATCTTCTAGAGGGTCCATCGCGTTACTTGCACGACTTAGAACGTTCTTAAACATGAGAAAAAATCCAACTTTTGAAAAAAATTTCGACAGGGGAAAAAGTGAGTTATTGATATCCGTTCGAACTTTTTAACAGTTTCTAAAAATTATCCGGAAAAACTAAACAAAGTTAAAATATCCGATCGAAACAACGAGTCCCCAATACACCCCAGAAAACCCAACACTTGAGTATAATTAAAAATGCCCAGAAGAATCAGGAATTAGCTACGGAGGTTACTGTGCAAACCCTATCCCTCAATCCTTCCTTCTTGCCGCGGAACCGCCGCCAATACCAAGGTTTGGCCGCGGCTCCGCGGCTCTTTGGACGATTTAGGGGGTCGGGTTTCACAGTAATTCCTAGAATACCCAGCTGAATTTTTTGGGTATTTTTAATTTGGAAAAAATCACAGTTTTGAAAAATTTCCAGAAACTAGGGTATATCGGGTTTTCCGGGTTCGATCGGACTTTAAACTTCGTCTAGACGTCGCCTAAAGCTCTAGCTTGGCTCTGATACCACTGTAGGGTTGCTGGGCATGTGCACAAGGGTCTACGAGGCATCAACCATGCCCGATTAAAAATTTAGCCGTGCCGAACAACCCGAATACGGATCTTTAAACTAGAGATTAGGCGAAAACTAACATGCTAAACACTTTAACACTAAGTGAGAGGGATTACAACCTTTGTAGATCCGGTCCTTCACTTCATAAGCTCCGTGTTGAAGTCCCTTCGCTGCGATCATCATGCTCCGGACTCTCGAGAAGCTCCACGAAGAGAAAGGTGCAGTCTTGCTTCCGATCTTCGATACAAAGATGATCTACCTTGAAGTTTCATTAACACAAGCTAACACTCACTAAAATTGAGTGAACACTCTCATCTAAAGGGCAAGGGAAGATGAGGATGATGAAGTAGGATTTTTGCTCTCTTTATTTATCTTTTTCTCACATTTATTCATCACTTCGAAAAAATCTAGAAAGCTTTTTCATGAAAGAATGAAGGAAGAAGAAGATGAATAATAGCATAGCTTTTGTGATGAATAATGATAGACTTGATAAGGTTAGAAATGCAACCATGGTTCAAGTAACCATTGTAGAGAATTAACTAGGGTTAGGGTTTTGGGTTGAGTTAAAGAAATATCTAGCAAAATATCTTTTCCAAAACCAAAAAGAAAACCTTCTAGAAACTTCAATCTCCACTAAACATGTTGCATTAATAACCATATCATGTTACAATATTATATATCACATATATAATATTTATTGTAACAAAATAAAATAATACAATTAACATATATCGCATATATATCAATGTATTACCCGAGTGAGAAAAAGAATCTTTTAGTGAGCAAATATTAGTTAATGTAATTTAATATATCATATATATTATTATACATTAAATTATCGAATCAACACTTGATCCGACAATCCGGCTATATCGCATATAACCGACTAATATTTATCCGTACCGATTCATCGAATCAACACTTGATCCGATGACCCGGCTGATATCAAATATCGTGAGAATAGAATACGGTATCCCATATCGCATTATCCTCGGTCCCGCACATATCACATACGTGCCCCTACTCCGTTTTGCCTGAGCCAAGAAACCTCTGTGTAGGACTCTAAAGAATCGTCAATACACCGGCAGTAGGTGATGATCATATCAAACACCCACAAGCTGCAAGCGGTCAGCTAAACGTAACAGCCACCCAGGTATTGAGCGCTTAGAAGATCAACAAGCAAGCCTGTACATTCTCCTGTGAATCCAATCAGTAACACTCCCGTACAGTCCGGTCTCGTCGTCTGATATGTTGCATATCTCGCATAGGGGTGGTAAACGTCAGACCCCAGTAGCTTGATAAGTTGTGTCGATTTGAGGTCTATAACAGTTTGAGAAACTACTGATAACACTTACCAGTAAATCTCAACAACCCTGGCCAGGGATTTCCGGTTATAGCCAATCGAACACAGCACAACATCAACTTCCTATACCGGGAGAGATGAATCCCCTCTTATCGCTCATTGCCTCCATATGATTCGGGACAGTACCCAAAAGGCACCTTTTTGCACGCCTTCTTGGACGTGGTATGATGGAAATCAAAGCACAGTGGGAATCACACAAGACTCTATGACGATCTCGGGTCAACAGACTAAGCTGTACCAGTGTCACCAGAGAACTGCCATCTGACTTAAGGTATAATACCATCTGGGAGTTCTCGGCGAGTCCGTCCAGTGTACCCAGTCTCCACTGAGCACCCGTACACCATCCTTGATGTCAAACACCGATGGATATGGGATCATCCATCGCCCATCATATGGGTCAAGATACGTATACGCTAGTCTACTCTGGTACATCGATGCCCTGTCTCGATACACCCTCGACTAGGAACAGTTATAGGATGTACTCGTCGACTACCGTGGCCCCACTAGTATGATCTCATCATAGTCCCAGTAGTTGAGTACACATCCTAAGGGCTTTATCAACATGTAACATAGAGACAATCAGAGCACATGTTAAGATAAAGTACAACCAGATAGCATACTATCATGTCGAGCAAGAAAGTCCTCCCTATATATGTCCTAGCATCCACTACAATATACATCGTATGTACAGTAATGGCTTCTAGGGCATACATATAACTAACACTCGGATGATCTGCTGTGAAACTAAAAGTGTGTTGCAAAAATTGACGGGACAGTAGCCTAGTATAGAGATACAGAACCTACCCACAAAATACGAGCCAAATCCACCTCGTCTTGGCCGCAGATTTATTGCATCTGGCCGCAATTTGCGGCTAGACTGGGGAGTTGGGGTTTAGGGTTTTGTTGTAGGGGGTCTCTGGGTTATTTGTAGGCTCATAGTACTTGCAATTTTTACATTTGGTAAGCACAGGAAAATCTGGGATCATTTAGCGTTTTTCTTGTGTTTCGTTTCGTGCGATACGTTATCCAATACGATGCGTGTTCCGTGTTGCTGTTGCGCTGAGTTGGTTTCGTAGTGTAGCTATACGCGTTAGCTACAAAACGAACCCTTTAGAGTACGTAAGTGTGTCGTGTTTGTCCGGGTAGATTGTGAGTATTTTAGGTTGTTATTAATATATATTGCTTTGTTGCTTTATTGTTGCAGGTTCGCAGGCGGGGACTACGGACACTGCTACAGAGGAAAACAGGTGGTAGGATTCACCTAGCTTGGAGCGTCGGTGAGTAGATTAAACATCTACAGGGGAATCGCCCGCATGGCGTTATACGTCTGGGCTAGAGATGTTACTTTTGTCGCATATTCTATGTCAGATTTAGGATTTCCGCATTTACTTTATTGCTTAGATATTGTTGTGCTTGGACTAGTACCCTTAGGACACTGCACACATTATTGACGATTCATGTTGCACGAGCACTGATTGTATGCTACACACACCATCAATAATTGCCATGTCACACACAAACCACTTATAGCTAGGATATTGTTTGGTTAGGGACATTGTGATATTGATTCATATTTCTGATCGCATATGACATACAGCATACCTGTATAATTACATGCTTATATATATGCCTTCATATACTTACATGCTAGATACCTGTATACCTATAGGGTATTGTGCCATTAGTGTTAGGTACATACACACTTTGTGACATAGCTACAGGTATACCTTATAGACATACTTTACTTATACCCAGGGGGTATATTACATCATTACTTATAGGTAGATATATATATACCTTGCTATACCTTTATGTTTACACATTTATCAGGTTATAGCTACATGTTTACCTTTACCTGATGTTATGTAGAATTGGAGAAAAATAGGAATCGCATGATATTATATTAAATTGTTACAGTTAATTGTTACTTTTCCTTTATATGCTCGCATTTCAGATTTATGATGCGTATACTTTATTCATGGATTTTCGCATTGAGATATGGATTTTTCATGATGTTTCCTGGATTTGGGAACCGTGGTAGTTCATGAAATTATGCATTATTTGAAAAACCCGGTTTCCCTAGATATGATATTTCAGCATCCACCATGAGATTTGTCGTTTACAATGTGTATACCCCACGCGAGGAAAAGAGGGGTCCGTGTATGGGTACATGGTGGGGCCCGGAGGTACCCCGAAGAAAGAACGATGTCGTGGTGTCAGGCGATGAGGCTTAGGGGAACCATACTTTCCGGTGACAGGACCAATGACTCAGCGGCTATCATGTGGATACCGACGGGAGTCATGTACGTATGTATACGTCGAGAGGCGAGGGTCAGAGCTAGGCACTCGAGCTTTCGGGATAGCGTATGATACGTACCTATCAGGATGTTAGTCTGGGAGACGGCATATGATAGATCAGTATTTCTGTGTCGATGCTTGGCACATTGGTTTCATGATATTTCTAATTACTCCTTGTATATATAACAGGGGATTTATCCGATGTTATATATACCCTTACACCAATATTAGTGGAATGGGACGCTAATATATGTGTATTGACCTCATCATATTTATTTATGTCATTATATTTAGGATGTTAGATTTTACTTGATAATTTGATTTGGGATATAGGTGATTCATTTAATTTTGGATACATGATATTTATGAGATTGCTGATTTGTACATACGAGATATGTGAGATCCACTTGATGTTGTACATTCGATATATGTGAGATATACTTGATGATTGTACGTTCGATTATGTGAGATCTACTTGATGTTGTACATTCAGGATATACGAGATATACTTGATATTGTGTAATTGAGGAGATGTGATACTTAGTTGATATGAGAGCCAATTTGGGGGTTGATTTGAGGAATTGGGATTTGATTTGTCTTGCTGGATTGTGATCTTACCACGATGTCAGGATTCCGTGGGAATGACATATTTCACTCCATACCTCACCTTTATCTATTTGTGCACCGTTTCATGTATTAGTAGTACCTGTTAGTGTACCTTTCATAAGTGTTGCACATTTACATTCTCATATCCCTATTGCATGGTTATTGCATACTGTTGTCATATCATTATTGCTTTATTATATTGGTTGTACTTGCTGGTGTACTTTCTATTATTCCGCATTCATATGACCTGTTATTACTGTAAATTGCATATCTTAGATTCATGCTGTACGTACATTCCTGCGATTACCTGCATATGTTATTTACTATTCACGAGTTGGCAACTCACCCCCATTGTGCCACAGTGTTTGCAGGTGTTTCCCCAGAGTAGTCAAGGCTGGCTATTCATCTATCATCTTTTGCTACAGATACCGCATCGACTCACAGTGTGCCGTTTTGCTTAGGTGGGTTTTGGTGGTTATCTGTATTTTGTATTGTATATTCGTTGTATCTTGTACTCTCCATCTACTATTATATTGTGACTTAGAGACTTGGTAAGGACGATATTGTATAATATTGTGGTTTTGTTTCCTTTTATACAGTTCCTTTCTTTTGTCTCTTATTTCTTCGCTACGGCGTCATATATTTGTTGTGGTGTTTGTTTTCCGCCGTTGGGCTTGTTTTTGCTCCCGTTTGGGGATGCTTTATTTATCTTTATTTTTTGTACCCGTTTTGGGGTTAGTTTTTACAAAGGGGGTGCTGCCAAAATTTTAAAGAAAGAAAGTAGACTCTTTTAAAGAATTTGGGTTGCGATTTCAAATGTTTCAAAAACTTTTATTATCTTTTCCGTATTTTCATGGTTTAGATTTCTGGGTTTTGGCTTTCTTTTACTGCGTTACGTCTGTAGGCGTTGCGTAGTATTAGGGCCGTCACGTGCTAAATTTTCGGGTCGTGACAAAGTTGGTATCAGAGGGTTAGGTTTTACCTTTCAGAGAGTAGGATGACCTTGGTATGATGGAGTAGGTAGCTTAAGCAATGTAACGTAGTGTGTGTATGTCTGCAGCATGCTCACGATGCGGTACTTCGCCTAAAGTGACCTAAGTACAAATTGCTTGAAATTCCTTCCTTGATAATGCTTATCCTTGTGATTCGATTTCCGTGTTCTTATCGAATCCGATCTCTATTTATAGCCTTGCCGCCGATGACTTTGGGGACTCAGAGTGATGCAGCGAGGGCCGAGGTCAGAGTAGGTTCGGGTGAGACGAGCACTGACCAGGATGGCACGCTAGTTGTACAGGTGCAGACGGATCAGCCTTCGATAGAGCAGCTCGCTAGGCTTGTGGCAGAGATGCAGGACATGCGCCGGGCGATGAGTTTATTGATCGAGGTTGTTCGAGCACAGCGACAGGAGGTTGTCACCCCTGTTAACCAGTTGTTCCTTGCGATCAACATGCAGCAGTCCGTCACCTACATAGCACCAGTGGATGCAGCCCCAGTTTACGAGACACGTCTTCCAGAGACTCGGAGAGTTCTGGAACAGTGGGGAACTCGTACCGGTGTACCATCCCAGAGACAGAGGCCTAGTCGTCGAGACAGATTTCGTGACCGTCGCAGGAGTAGCAGAGGCTTAGGACATGGACAGTCGTCCAGCTCTCATCCCCAGGAGGGTCAGCAATCACCGCGTGGATGTTTCTGGTGCGGGAGCCTTCATCACCTCATCAGGGGTTGTTCCTTAGCGCCGCGTCAGAGTCGTATTCAGAGAGGCCATGGACGTGAAAGGTTCGCTCAGAGGGGTCAGTCTAGCAGAGGAGGAATGTAGTCAGCTGCGGGTAGGGGCAGACACAGGAGTTTGATTCTACTCATCGGGACGCACGGGCATCCAATGCAGAGTTTCCAGGTATCCTTATTTCGTATGTTCTTTTTTTGTACTTGTTGGTTTTTTTTTGGCACTTTGTGCCGTGGTTAGGACGAGGATCGTGTTAGCTAGATCAGCCGTTTGTTGGGTTAACTTTTGTCAGCGATTCTTTTGTTGCGCGACACGTATTTCAGTCGTGTGCCTTCGGTTAGGAGATTCATCTGTCACCTGATCCTTCTAGAGATGTTAGATTTGACGTTCTCCTGGGCATGGATTGGTTAGCTACGTGTTAAGGCGTCTGTGGACTACCGTGAGGAAACAGTCAGGACTTGTTTTCCCAGCAAGTCGGTTTTTGTTGTGCAGGTGGATAGTTGTGCCGCCTCTCACAGCTTGAATTCAGCTTTTTTCGCTAGTCGGCTTTTGAGGAGAGGATGTCGTGGATTCTTGGCGTTCATTCGTGGTACCGGAGCCACAGTTAGTTTGTTGGACCAGGTTCCTTTCGTGCGAGAGTTATTCGACGTTGTTCCAGATGAGCCGGCGAAGCTTGGGGAGCTTAAGGATCAGCTGCCGAGTTGTCTGTTGGGGGGCTAGTGCGTCTGAGTGTTTCACACTGGGAGCTCCTATTTCTGTTCGTCAAGGGGGAAGACGGCAGTTTAGGTTGTGTATTGATTGATCGTCAATTAAACCGGCTTACGGTGTGGATAGGTATCCTTGACCTTGCCGTGACGATTTCTTCGATCAGCTCCAGAGTGCGAGACATTTTCTTAGTTTGTTTGGGATCAGATCATCATTGTTGCGGGTTCGGGGCGATGGCATTCCGAAGACTGCCTGTGAGTGCTGCGGGTTTTGTGTGTTTTGGTGGTGTCGTCGGACTCACCAATACCCTAGCGGCATTCGTAGACATGATGAACCTGATTTCTTCAGGCTTGTTTGTGTTGACTCCTATGTCTTATGGTTACGGGAGACGGTTTTGTATGGTTCCGAGGAAGATCGTGGCCGTACAGCTTAGGCCCAGACTTGTGTGCTGGATGGAGGTCTGCAGATTTTTTGGGCTTAATAGGTTTTTACCGCCGTTTCGTGCAGGATTGCTAGTGTAGTGCTGCACCGTCGACTGAATGGACCGGAAAGGAGGTTCTTTTCTTAGGACTGAGGCATGTGTACGGAGTTTTCGGCAGTTGAAGATTCGGTTAGCAGCTGCATCAGTTCTTGCTTTTGGTTCGAGCAACTTTGCGGTTTAACTGTAATATTTCACGAGAGTGGCTCGATTGTGTGTGGTTGTGACACTGCCCGCCGACTGTTCACACCATAATATTGCATTATTATATTCCTCATTCTTATTCTTTTGATAAATAAACAGGTACTTTTGACGCATGTCTGCTATATGTTACAGGTTACAGGTTCTTGGACAGGAAACAGTGAAAACGATGTAAAGACGATGAAGATATGGACTTTTGACCAACAAATGGGAGAATCTTAGTCAAGCCTACATCGAAAGACAGTTCACAATGTTGGAGATAGTGCCCTCAGAGTCAATTATTGGATCACAGGTACGTGATTGCAATGATTGAGGGAGGACCTATCCCGGTAGGACAGTCTTACTCGAGATGATAGTATGCTATCTGGTTCATCTTTATCATCGTGTACTGTTTGAGGTGACCTTACAGGTCGCTATTATACGTTGGTAGAGCCCTTAGGATTCTTGCTTGACCACCAGCAGTATGAGGGCGATCATATAAGTGGGAGCTGGTAGTCTATAAGCAAATCCTTTATTGGTCCCTAGTCATGTGAGTTTCGAGACAGGGCATCGATACTCCAGAGTAGACTAGTGTATACAGTCGAGACCCCGACGAGGGGCGGTGGCCGGTCTCACAAGCCACTGGTGTCAGTTGGATCACCTAAGATGTATACAGGTGCTCATTGGGTTATGAGTACACCGGACAGGACTCGCCGGGAACATGCTAGTTGGTCATATACCAGATGTCAGATGGCAGTTCCCTGGTGACATGTGTGCAGGTTAGTTCATCGACCTGGGGATCGTCATTTGTCTCTTGTGAGTTCCCACTGTACTTTGATTACTACCCTACCACGGCTCAAAGGAGTCGTGCAAACAGGTTTTAGTTGGGTACAGTCCCGAGCCACATGGAGGCAGTGAGCGTATCTTCAGGGGTTCGTCTCTCCCGGTATTGGGGGTGAGGTCGCGCTGTGTCTAGGAGAGCCATTACACGAAGCCCTCAGCCGAGGCAAGGAGATTTACTGGTAGGTATTCCAGTAGTATCTCAGGGTGTTCTGGGCTACACTCCGACACGACTTGTACCTCTTTTGGGGGTCTGACTTTTACCAAGCCCCTAGGCCCGCCATGCGATGCTCATAGACGAACGGACCGGACTGTACGGATATTGTCACTGACAGGCTCAGTAGGGAGTCAGGCTGAGTTCGCTCACAGACGTCCCTTTTGGTCAATACCTGGTAGCCCGTTATGTATTGGCTTATACCTCTAACGTGCTAGTGGTTAAATCCACAACCAAGATGTTGACGAGTCTTTAGAGTCCCCCACATTCTGTTACTCAGCTTTCGGGCGAAAGGTTGTAGAGGCCGTATGGAGATATGGCAGGGTCCGATCAGATACGTGCGGTATTGCACGGATCAGGATCGGACAGTTTGTACTATAGGCCGTATGGATATGTGGCAGGGTTCGATCAGATACATGCGGTATTGCACGGATCAGGATCGAACAGATAATACTAGCCGGCTTTGGTTTAAGCCGGATTCTAGTTTAGTACAGTGTAGATTTTGTCTCATTGCATTTGTATTTCGGTCAAAATACAGATGCGGGTGTGTATGCACAGTATCGGGGTTTTCCTGTAATTTATTACGGGACCAGTTTTCTGGAGTTGCCAGTTTGCTTTCCGTTTCGGCCAATTTCCATTGTTCCGTTCATTGGCCGAAGATTGGTGGAGGAGGGCTTATTTGCATTGTTGCAAATAAGTATTTGTGGAGGGGTTCTTTGCATATTCTTGTGTCATGATGGTTGCACCATTCCTTGACCTTGACTTCTTGACTTCTTCATGATGGCTTGACTTTTTGAAGTCATCATGATTGATGATGGTTGTGGTGGAGTGTTGGTTTTAGCTTGTTATCATGCTTATGCATGATGGTCTTTTTCTCTCTCCCTCTTGGATTATGAGATGTATTATCTTTTGATTCATACTCTCCATTCTCTCCTCTCCCACCATGAGGGCCGGCCAAGAAAGGCAAGGGCTGTCCGAATTTTTGGATGGTGGAATTTTGTTCATGCTCCAAAAATCCCCTAGTTCCTCCACATAATTCTTGTATCATCCCTCCACCAAAATGGCACCTCCATGAATCCCAAAATGAGACATAGCCTCTACACTATATTCTACAGCAAATCTTGGGCACGTCGAGTAGCCGGCTTCGTACCCGAGTTGCCTCGGCATTGAGGTGGGAGCCCGTAAACGATGTAGGCGATGTGGTGCACTTCCGGCGACGAGGAGGAGACGGGACATTCCGCAGGAGATTGGGATGACGACGAGAAGACCGGAGGACTCGGATCTGTCGGTATATCTCTCTTCCCTTTCTTGTAGATAGCTAGGACTAGTTAGTGGTTCGATCCGGGTATTAGTGCGCGGCGGTTTGCCAGTTCAAGAAAAATTAAAGTTTATCACCGCTTCCGCATTTGGCCGTCGGATTGACGGCCGGAGCGCCGCCGTGCACTTACAGTGGTATCAGAGCCTCGCCATTAACTTAGTCTAGCTTGGTTTAATGTGTTTTGCATTTCCGATCGACCAAAATTCCAAAATCTACATTTTTGTTCACGACAGTTTTCTGTTGAAATTTTTTGGTCTCGAAAAATTTTTCAGGTTGTAAAATAGTGATGCACTGGATGTTATAAGCATACTGTAGAAATTCGACACAGTAAGTCGACCAACAGAGCGCGGAACCGCGGCAAACCCCCCCTTGAGCCGCGGTTCCGCCGCCAAACAGTGTCCTTGCTGTGTCAAATATCTTCAGTAGCTTTCTGGGCTTAAAATTGGGGTTTTGGAATATTAATTTTGGGCCCAGAATTTCTTGATGTGCTACAGTAGTACTTGGGGGCCCACTTGTTAAAGTTTGATCGATCGGATATTTTAAACACATTATTTCACAGTATTTACATTATATCTGCGACCGTGAATGTCACTCGATCGGTAAATCCGGTCTAACTGCTATAGCCCAGTTAAACGGATTTGCGAACGTGACTTTCATGTTGATGTTCTGTTTTTGCTGTGATGTTGCGGATCGGTCGTGGGGGATAGCCTGGATGCAATGCTAGTACAGTTGTGGTTGTATTATGTACGTTTGATATTGCGGGGCGAGCGTCCGACATGTGGACTGCCGTCACTGCCTGTTTGTATTATTATTTTGGGGCACGACCTGGTTGCGGTCGATGCACCCGGTGTATGTATATTTTACTTTCTATACTAGGATTGCCCCGCGGAGGGGTGCACGGATAGACGGGTTCTAGAGGGCAACAAGCCCGCATCTCATGGCATTGGGACGGAGGGGGCTACACTCTAGGATTGGCGGGCTATTCGCCGCACTCGTAGGGGGTACAGGTTGACCCAGGAGGGGTGCCCAAGTTGCCGAATTCCGTGAAGTGCTGGGTGGTCCATTCACGGTGCTGAAAGGGGCTGCCTCGCTTCAGGTTTTGGCGGGTAACTTGCCGCTCCCGTAGGGGTCTAGGATTTCATTGCACAGGCTATCCACACGACCAGGGGAACGTCGGGTTTCAGCGGCTCTGTGAAACCCGGGGATCCCAGACATCTGTATTGTTTTTGTGATGCTGTACATTTCTGTGATGTTGCATTTTTATCACGCCTTGAGCGAATATATTATATTGGTATATATATTAGTAGATGTTGTATATGTTTTGCATCCGCGCTAGTCCAGTCCCCGCTCTGTCGTTAGTTAGCTAACCTAACGGGTAATGACGGGACCCAGTGGCGAATGCGGATGGCATATACGTACATCAGTATATTTTCGTTCTTTTTGGTGTGATCAATTGATGGGACTGCATTGATTCGGATCAATGCAAGTTAAAAACAAACCTAATCTGATGTTGTTGGAACACTTTTTCAAAAAGCTGTTATTGCGAGGACGTTCACTTTTGTTTTGCATCGTGGTATTCAGTTGAAATATCCTGCTCCTCAGTCGACGAGGCAAGGGCCGAGATCCCTTCACCGGGAGTGACCCCTTGGACAAGAAGTTTGCGTCAGGGCATTAACTTTACTATAGCCGATTACTTTTGCTTTGCACCGTGGTATTCAGTTGGAATATCCTGCACCTCATTCTACGGGGAAAGAGCCGAGATCCCTTCACCGGGAGTGACCTCTTTAGCAACGGTTTTCGTCACTATATTTTCAAAAAGCTATCCGTTCCTTCAACGATATCAAGTTCATTACGTTAAAGGTTTTCGCCAGAAACCATTCGTAGCCCTCCGTCGTTTCATATGGGTAGTCAATAGTATTCAAGCTGTGTTTGTTGGCCAAAGTCAAGGCACAGTGTTTGGTAGCTGTTGGTTATTCATATGCAGCATAGATAGATGCGTTGGTTTGGAACAGTCGTATAGCCTTGTTGGCCAAAGTCAAGGGCTTGTGCGGGTGGATTCGAATCAACCTGGAGAATGACGGGTAGAACTTGACATGTGACTTATGATTTGTTGGCCAAAGTCAAGGTCATAAGAGCATGGGGCAGAAATCACATCGGGAGTTTCAAAAGAACTGAAACTTGCCAGATATGCGCATACCATCTGGAGTATGATGATGTGAGCGGATTCCGTCACGTTATCATGCGATGATAGTTGGATCCCGATTCCCACTGATAAGTTGGTTTACTCCTCGGGTGACCCCGACTAATTCTTCTTTCAGGTTTGGAGGAGAATTTGAGGTACAGTGGGAGGTTTCCAGATTAGATAAATTGGTAACCATTCTGATCTAGGTTAGAGTGCACGCTGAGTGTTTCTTTTCTCTCTCTCTTTGGCTGCGACCATTGACCCGACCCTAAGACTATGACTCAGTGACCAAGTTAACCGAACCTTCTTAAACACTGGCTTTTGGATTGTTAGAGTTGCAAACCTCATTGCCACTCCCACTTTTACCCTTTTCTCCAGGACACCCCGTATTACTACGAACGTCCACTTCCATTGGACAAAACCATCGTATGGTTAGATACGAACTCGAAGGAATTTATTCGAGGATGGTTTCAGGTTCTGGAGGAAACGAATAGGACTATTCAGTTGTCTTTTCCTTTTACCTTCTCTCAGGTTGCGAGTACTCCTTGGTTTAGGAGATAGTACACCTATTACGCAAATTGGATAGTCTTCTTCCAAACCATAGGCAGGTGCCGACCGGTAGGGAATGAAGAAAACCAATTAGCCTAACGATGGTGTACAGAAGGTATTAAGTTAAGACAAAGCAAGGGATTAGTGAGAGGGCAAAGTAAATTGCAACAGATATTCATGACCAAACCAGGTATTTCTTCGCCAATCCTAAAATCACCTTTGAATTTCTCCTGGACACTCCGTATCACTACGAAGATCCACAGTTTATTGGATACTCCATCGTATGGTTATATACGAACTCGAAAGGAACTTGTTCCAGTTCGGGGATGGATTATGGTTTAGGAGAAATAGGAATTAAGTTCATTCGGTTGTCTTTTATCCTCACCTTCTCTCGCATTGCGAGTGTTCCTAGGATTAGGACAGTACACCCATTATGCTTATTGGATAGTCTTCTTCCAAACCATAGGCTGGTGCCGAACGGTAGGGAAGGAAGAAAACCATTTGGCCTAAAGGGGTGTGCAGAAGGTAATGACTAAAGACATATGAAGGGATTTGGAGAGGTGGCAAAGAATTATACGGTTACAGTAGTGAATCTGGAAGAGGCATTACTAGGAATACCGGGATACCCCATCGAAACATTTCAATGTTTCAGTTTCACTGTGTACTGTTAAAGGAAAACTGATTTCCCAATTGGTCCTTACTCCAGGGTATGTATTTACCAGGTACGATTCTCACATCTGTATGGTTTTACAGATGATGAGTGGGAGTAAGTTATTGGGAATTGGGTGATCATCCTCATTATATCGGGATTCGTTGTAATCAGTGATATTTGAGGAAATCACCTGGGCTGTTTGCCGGTCGGCAAATATTTGGTTTTGAATATCCGCTGTCATGCACCAATTTCAAATTGATATATCTGTACGTCTATTTTCATAGAGTGAGATATACCTTTTTTGAAATTATGTCTATGACATTTACCTATATCAGTGGATGGTTAGGTAAGGAGCATTAAACAGCGGTGTAATTCTTCTTAACCATAAGTACAGTTTTCAACCTACGACACACAGTGAATGAGTTATCAGACTCAAGGGACTTATAAAGAGTATTGTATGTTGTCCAGGGTCCATCAGGACAGAGGGGTTGGTTCTCGTACTATATTCGGTTTACTTATGACTTCTCTAGTTTTTAGACAGGTGTTTCGTGGAAACACAGGGTCCGAATTTGGAGAAGTTATAGGTATTTGAATAGAGTAGAGAACCAGGTGTAGCAAGTATCGGGATTCTTCAAAGAGATCGAAGATGTAGATACTTATGAATGGTATTCAGTTGATAGTAATGATAAAGAGATCTTGCTTCTCTTTCAGGTTACTCATAATTGGAAGCATTCCTGAGTTGAGTAACGCTGATCGGCCTCTCTCCATTTAGTTGACATGCACTGGGGACAGTTGCATGATTTGAATCTGGTTCAATTAAATCAGTGCCTCTGTTTCTATATGGGATATAGAACAGTTCATATCTTAACGGTGTTAAGGTACGGGGAGTTGTCCGGCTTATGATTAAAACCAGACACTGGACAACTCAAGGCACGTTTCTGTAATGGCTGTTTGTGGGTTGACCCAGGCTATGACGCGGGTTGATTTTCTACCATCTAGATGAACAATAGCAATATTGTTCTAGACTCGCCACAGTTTTATTAAAAATGGACTTTTTCAGAAAACAGTAGTGGGAGTATGGTAGAACTGGAAGTGATTCCAGAACCGCAAACGATTACTGAAGATTTGATAAGGAACCTAAAGATTCAATCTGGTTTGACATTCCATTGGCCACTCCGCAGATACGGTGGGTAACTTCAGGCACCCGAGAGGTACTACGGTAGCCTCAAGGACGGTGACAAGGAAGTTCTTGTTTACCCACAATTACCATTGCTGTTGTTCCAGGCTGCGAGACCCGGCGGGAGGATAAGTATAGCGTCGTTCTAAACTAGTTTTAGAAGTGGACGTCTATATGACTCTGCCAGAGGGTTGTCGTAGTCAGTGGGAGCAGCGGAAGCATTGGTGGACAGGTAGCTTATGTCTATTTATAGACTAGAGCAGATGTAGCGGAGATAGATCATCTATTTCTGACGTGATAGTCGTAGGTTTGACTTCATCAGAATAGGGGATGGATCTGTTGAGAAGGTAGTAGGGTGTGATATCCTGGTATTTGGATGACATACACAGGGTAGGAAAAGAAACTCCTAAACTACAATCGGTTATACTTTGGTCGTCACACAGTGGTTTCTCCACAAAGGAAATGGATTTTATATCAGACATACTGGTTACTAGATCTATGGTTTTAGATCTAGATTTGGGTGGTTTCCCAATCAGGGTACTTTGACGGCATTCTAAGAGTATTTAGAATGGACGACTCCTGGCACGGTAGTGTACCTGCAGGTGATGGAGTCACCCTCTCTGAAGCTGTCTTACAGACTAAAGGGGAGAGGGACGTGCATGATTGGCAGATCACTTGCTCAGGCAATTGAATCAATCATGAGATATCAAGTACCACACCAGATGTTGTTCTTGCACTAGATGCAATAAGTTGACACCGATCCAATCCTGGAGAAACAGTCGGAAGCAGTTTTAGAACATAAGTGGATGTTCTAGGGATATGATAACGACAGCCTCATTCGGGAAACAGTTATCATTCCAGGCTTCCAAGGTGACATGGACGACAAGGAAGTTGTCAGAGCTATAGTTTTCCTTCTGATGAGGGGCAGTATTTTGGACAGGTGGTCCAAGGCAATACTGAGGGTGGCATGGCGCAGGATACTGATTAAGTTCAGTTGACGATACAGTCTAAGAAGTTTGGATTTGGAGTTCATTTATGAGCTATGTCCCATCAGACATCCAGACACATTCTAAGACAGGTATTGCTCATTTCGGGAGATGGGTTTCTCCGCGAACTTGAGATATAGAGAGACATAGAAAGAAACAACTAAGCGGATCCACTCACTGAGGCTATTTCTCGAACGCAATAGTTTCTCAAACGAGCTTTGTGAGACTGACTAGTAGAGGAGTTGGATGTTCGGTATCACACGGGCTGTGAGTATGCGACATCGCAATAATTAGCCTTGAGTGCAAGTGGGAGATTGTTGGAGATAGTGCCCTCAGAGTCAATTATTGGATCACAGGTACGTGATTGCAATGATTGAGGGAGGACCTATCCCGGTAGGACAGTCTTACTCGAGATGATAGTATGCTATCTGGTTCATCTTTATCATCGTGTGCTGTTTGAGGTGACCTTACAGGTCGCTATTACACGTTGGTAGAGCCCCTAGGATTCTTGCTTGACCACCAGCAGTATGAGGGCGATCATATAAGTGGGAGCTGGTAGTCTATAAGCAAATCCTTTATTGGTCCCTAGTCGTGTGAGTTTCGAGACAGGGCATCGATACTCCAGAGTAGACTAGTGTATACAGTCGAGACCCCGACGAGGGGCGGTGGCCGGTCTCACAAGCCACTGGTGTCAGTTGGATCACCTAAGATGTATACAGGTGCTCATTGGGTTATGAGTACACCGGACAGGACTCGCCGGGAACATGCTAGTTGGTCATATATCAGATGTCAGATGGCAGTTCCCTGGTGACATGTGTGCAGGTTAGTTCATCGACCTGGGGATCGTCATTTGTCTCGTGTGAGTTCCCACTGTACTTTGATTACTACCCTACCACGGCTCAAAGGAGTCGTGCAAACATGTTTTAGTTGGGTACAGTCCCGAGCCACATGGAGGCAGTGAGCGTATCTTCAGGGGTTCGTCTCTCCCGGTATTGGGGGTGAGGTCGCGCTGTGTCTAGGAGAGCCATTACACGAAGCCCTCGGCCGAGGCAACGAGATTTACTGGTAGGTATTCCAGTAGTATCTCAGGGTGTTCTGGGCTACACTCCGACACGACTTGTACCGCTTTTGGGGGTCTGACTTTTACCAACCCCTTAGGCCTGCCATGCGATGCTCATAGACGAACGGACCGGACTGTACGGATATTGTCACTGACAGGCTCAGTAGGGAGTCAGGCTGAGTTCGCTCACAGACGTCCCTTTTGGTCAATACCTGGTAGCCCGTTATGTATTGGCTTATACCTCTAACGTGCTAGTGGTTAAATCCACAACCAAGGTGTTGACGAGTCTTTAGAGTCCCCCATATTCTGTTACTCAGCTTTCAGGCGAAAGGTTGTAGAGGCCGTATGGAGATATGGCAGGGTCCGAGCAGATACGTGCGGTATTGCACGGATCAGGATCGGACAGTTTGTACTATAGGCCGTATGGATATATGGCAGGTTTCGATCAGAATGCGGTATTGCACGGATCAGGATCGAACAGATAATACTAGCCGGCTTTGGTTTAAGCCGGATTCTAGTTTAGTACAGTGTAGATTTTGTCTCATTGCATTTGTATTTCGGTCGAAATACAGATGCGGGTGTGTATGCACAGTATCGGGGTTTTCCTGTAATTTATTACGGGACCAGTTTTCTGGAGTTGCCAGTTTGCTTTCCGTTTCGGCCAATTTCCATTGTTCCGTTCATTGGCCGAAGATTGGTGGAGGAGGGCTTATTTGCATTGTTGCAAATAAGTATTTGTGGAGGGGTTCTTTGCATATTCTTGTGTCATGATGGTTGCACCATTCCTTGACCTTGACTTCTTGACTTCTTCATGATGGCTTGACTTTTTGAAGTCATCATGATTGATGATGGTTGTGGTGGAGTGTTGGTTTTAGCTTGTTATCATGCTTATGCATGATGGTCTTTTTCTCCCTCCCTCTTGGATTATGAGATGTATTATCTTTTGATTCATACTCTCCATTCTCTCCTCTCCCACCATGAGGGCCGGCCAAGAAAGGCAAGGGCTGTCCGAATTTTTGGATGGTGGAATTTTGTTCATTTCATGCTCCAAAAATCCCCTAGTTCCTCCACATAATTCTTGTATCATCCCTCCACCAAAATGGCACCTCCATGAATCCCAAAATGAGACATAGCCTCTACACTATATTCTACAGCAAATCTTGGGCACGTCGAGTAGCCGGCTTCGTACCCGAGTTGCCTCGGCATTGAGGTGGGAGCCCGTAAACGATGTAGGCGATGTGGTGCACTTCCGGCGACGAGGAGGAGACGGGACATTCCGCAGGAGATTGGGACGACGACGAGAAGACCGGAGGACTCGGATCTGTCGGTATATCTCTCTTCCCTTTCTTGTAGATAGCTAGGACTAGTTAGTGGTTCGATCCGGGTATTAGTGCGCGGCGGTTTGCCAGTTCAAGAAAAATTAAAGTTTATCACCGCTTCCGCATTTGGCCGTCGGATTGACGGCCGGGGCGCCGCCGTGCACTTACACACAATTAACAAGGCAATCCAAGATCCCAAAATGTCAAGGCAAACGGTTAAAAAGCCATTGCAAATTGTTCACTGAAGATCTGGAACCAACCTAGAAGCCCAAATGGAAAAAGACATATAGAAACAGGAAGAAAAAGTCACCAGAAGCCAACACAAGAAAGACCAGCTGTCAACTCCCTTCTTTGACCGCGGAACCGCGGCCGAACCAGTCCTAGGGCCGCGGTTCCGCGGCGGAGTTGAGTCTGAAGAGAATAAAAATTCTACCAAAATTCTTGCGGCGCTTACCAAGTCAACCTAGGGCTATTTTTGTAAATTTAGACATGCGGTTCAAGATGTAACCTAGGGTTTCCTATTCTTTATAAATAGGAACTCTAATCACTGTAATTCTTTATGCCTCCTTTTAGTAATAAATTCAGATCTCTTTATGGAGAGCATCGGTGTTTCTTTTCAATTCATGAATTCAGATCTGACAAACCTGCGTTGATGATTGGAGAGATGCATCTGTAAGTAGATTTAATTCCTTGCTCTAGTTTAGATTTAAATTCTTTGCCCTAGGTAGATTTAATTTCTTGCCGTAGATAAATTGTTTAGAGTTAGCTTTAGGGAAGGATTTTGAGAGATGAGATCACCCATCCCTTTCTTACCCATAATATATTTTCAATAGGACTCCATGCATACACGCACACACCGTGCCCTACGGCACCCTATCCCTCGAGGTAGCAGTGATACCGTAGTATAAAAGCCCGGTTGCACGCGTTTTCCATGGAGGTTAGGGTAAGGATCTCTAAAGGATGGACAAGAACCTAGAGGAAGGAACACCTTCCCGAATGGATCTAATCCCCTTTATTGATAATTTCCATAACTCCTCATAGATCTTCATTCGGGTATAGAAAGCGTTGAGATTTACCTGCATTTCCAAATCATCCCTAAACCTAACCCTAGCAAGACTAGATCTAGATAATCGTAGGATAGAATAATTTAGGGTTTTAGATTTAATAATCACTCCGAACACCCTTCGGAGTTAACTCGTTAGCGCGATTAGGAGATTCACAACATCCCAGTGGACCGACCCGTACTCACCGGCTAGCTGCAAAGCGACGCCGTTCTTGATTGCGGTTATGAAAATAGTTTTTGACACACGAATCAAATGGCGCCGTTGCCGGGGATGGCGTGGAACTTTCCTTTTCGCAATTTCGGGTTAATCAAAATTTAAAAAAATCATAAAAATCTAAAAATCCAAAAAAATATTTAAAAAATATATAATCTGTTATTTTTGGAAGGGATACTCTGTTGTTTGAATTTTTGCAGGATATACAAATTCGGATCTGGAAATTTCCAGAAAGCAAAACGGAAAACGGGGTATCGAAACAGAAGGGAAATTAAATAACAGAACAGTGAAAATTTTCTGCAGACCCAAATCCCCCATCCCGCCGCGATTCCGCGGCCAAAACCCACCTTAGGCCGCGGAACCGCGGCCTTCTTGTCGAATCGTCGCACCAAAATTTTTCTGGGGATCCAAAGCGTTCAGGGGACCGCGGAACCGCGGTGTTAGAGCAAATTAGCCGCGGAAACGCGGCTATCTCGAGGCTTCATCTGATGAAATTTTTTCTGTAAGCTCCACTGTCTCTTTTCTGTATATTTTGAAATATATTTTCTGGAAATGCCTGCAGGATTTTGTGCACTTTAGAAATATATTCCCTTCCAAATAACGATCTTCTGCAGGATTTTTGGGCCCCGCTTGAAATAAAATAGATTGCAAGTAATATTTTGCTGTTGCATATTTTGTGTTGAAAATCTTTTTGCAACAAATTTTTCCTAATAAAGAGAAAAAGAATTAAAAAAAAAAAGGGAATAAGGAAAATTTTGTAGAAACTTGCAAAGTTTTTTTTTTTTTGGCCACAAATATATCCTTGCACCATAAACCTTCTTTCTTTCCCCTTACTTACAACATGGGTACCCCACATAATAAATCGCTTGCCGAACTTTGGTATCTTGAACCTAATTTTGCGTCGTACGTTAATTTGTTCGGTCAATTTAAAGACGATCCCTCCTTGCCAAAAATATCTCTGAAAGATCAAATAGAGGCGTCTAGGAGAAATAGTTTGACTTTTCAACCCACTTTGTGTCAACCGAGTCAACCTTTACCACCTACATATGTTGATACCACTTCTTCAAGTCCTTTTGTCACTCCTAGGCCGATATCCATTGCTGAGCATATTGCTCAATCTCGTAGCCGATCTTTCACCCCTCTCCACTCATCCAGTTCTAGGGATCAACACGACTATTCATCTTTTTATCCATATGTTGACCCTACCCCTGTCCAATCACCCACTTCCTACCAGTCATACCCGACTTTCCCACCGTCACTAGACCTTGTTTCTACACTGCCTTTTGGGAGTTTCACATATCCAAACAATTTTGAATCTTTTACCGAAACCCCCTCACCACCCAAGTCTAGTTTGGAAGAGTCGTTGGAGGCTTATATTGCTGCAACAAACAAAATGGTGAGGAATGTGGAAGCGTCCATGGCCGCCCTTATGCAACCGAGTGAACCGGTAGCTAGTTTCCAACTAGCTCCAAATTTTCCAATGTATGAGGAGGGGTTGGACAGAGAGAGAATGTGAGAGGATTTCCAAATCAAACCTACCCATACCCAATTGAATCCAACAACTCCAATTTTCAAACATGTGTCCAAAATGATGAGTTGTGCGACTTTGTAGTGCTTGATTTGCCAAATTGTGAGGAACCCCTTTCGAGTGAAACCACACCTAATCCTTTCGATCTTTACACCTCCACTCTAGAACCTAAATCGATAAATATCCATGCTTTTGATGAGGTGTCTAAAGAAATTAATTTTCACTTGATTGAGGATATAGACGCCGGGAATATTTCGGATGATGAACCTGTCGATTTAATTGAAATTTTATGTTCAAATCATCATCCTGAGTTATTAAATGTTTCTCCCGAATCTCATATGCGTCTAGATTTTGATGATAACGGCATGGATGAGTTAAATATTGAGGATAGTATTGAGGAGAGTCTTGAGGATAATATTAAGGTTGAATCATTTTTGTTTGATGTGTCTGATTTTCCAATTCATCCTCCTGAACCTTTGACTGTTATATCACCCTCCTTCCTTCCCATCATTCCTACCCCGCTTGAAGACTGTGAGCTTGAAACCTTTTCCTTTGAATCTGACACAATTCTCACAGCCGATAACACCTACGAGTGTTTCACTTTTTCGGACGATGTTGATGACTCACCGCCCGAGTTTGAGTCCTTTACATTTTCAGATGAGCCATCAGACTCGGTTGATTATAGTAGTTTCGAACCATTAATGGAATCTTTCAAGTTCGAAACAGTTTACTACGGTGAGAAAGATACTATTGCTAAGTCACTCCCTTTCGTCTCTCCTATTGTTCCGACCGAACAAGAGACCGTTACGCTTTCATCTCCTATACCAAGTTCGGCGTACCCATGTTTTCTTGCGAATCTTGAGGGATTTGACCCTATTTCCCGACGGGTTGATAGGTTAGCACAATCGCTTATAACATATCGGTCATCACATATTGCGCTAATTTATTCACTCAATTTACACCCTCAAGATCGTACTCCACTTCCTTCTTCTTTTTGCCATTCTTCTCCCCCACCGAGACCATATTCTACCATTCTTCTTTCCACACGGTCTCGCGTGCTTCTCATTTTCTTGCACCAACTATACCATTTCCACGATAAGATTTTTGAATGGTTGGTGCTAACCTTTGGCTTGTGTAAGGCCAAGCTTAAGTTTAGGGGCGACCTTTGTATATATGTACATATATTTTTGTTTTCTTTTTCTAAATAAAAAAATAAAAAAAAAATTGAAAACATTAAAAATATTAAAAAAAATTATAAATAAATAAACAGGGGAGTACCGGCATTTTGACCCTCTTGGTTTAGTATGACAGTGAGGACACTGTCAAGTTCAAGTTTGGGGGTATGATCGGTACGTCTTCTTCCTTCGCATTCATTTATACATATTTTTGCATTTGCATACTTATTTGAAAACCCATAAAAATTGAAAATTTTCAAAAATTATAAAAATATTTGTATTCAATTTTGGCTAATTGACTTGAGTTTGACAAATAGGTTAACTGGCTAGGAACAACTAGATCTTAGACTTAGTGAATTAAAAACCCTAAAGATAACCTTCCTTAAAATTTAACGGTAGAAAGTATATGCCTTGTAGTTTATTTAGAAATAGGCAAATTTTGGGTTCACTTCTTGGGCTAAGTCGAAACAAGGGAAGAGTATTGATGTTCTTATTGGAGTATAAGTTTGAAAAATAGTTCCTAGCTTCAGTCTAGATTCAAAAAATGTATACCCTACAACTTGCACAATCACGCACCTTGAAACTTGGAATAGTAGAAGAAACCTTGAAATGCTCTTGTCTAAAGTCCTTAGTACAATGAAAATAAAGAAAAAAAAAGTGTAAATAAAGAATAAAAATAATTGGACACTGGTTTTTGTGATTACTTAAGGCTGCAAAAATAGAAAAATATTTAGCGAGGGTGCTTTATCACCTAGTGTCTTAGACCAACTGGTTTGGGAGTCACTGCTAAAGCCTTGGGTGTTGCAAGACTAGGAATTACGCTTTAAAGTGCAAACACATTTTGTAATCGGTCGTTGGTACCTCAAGAAGTATTAACGGTCGCATGAAGGATGTGTAAGCAAAATTCAATTAAAAATTCACCATTTAAGAAGTGCTTTGGACAACAGACGAGAGTATGATTGCTTGATTTGAATTTCCAAGTGTAGGGGTGATCTATACACACACGTAGGGATATGTGATTGGAGTTTAGGTGAGAGAAAGGAATGAAGAATAGAACTTGTATCTTTAGTAAGGGTTGATAGAAATTCCTAAGTCGAGATGGAACCCTAGAAGGAAAACTTAAGAAATGCCGAAAGCTAAGTAAGTCCACAGGATGTATATAATCTTAAGTTAAATAATGAGGAAGCGTGAAGAATATGGATGGATAATTTACAAGTAAAAGATAATAGAATTCCTTGTTAGAAGACCTAATTGGAGAACAAAAGTTAATGGGCCGAATTGATAAAATTTTGTGGGTAGTATCCGCTGAAAACCCTCAGGAGACAACACTCCTCCTACTAGGGACACCTAGAGGTTTAACGGCTTGTTGCACGTGCTCAGTGCAATCGCGTTTCCCTGCGAAAGTGCGGTTAGGATTTTAGTGAATAAAAATAAGTTTGCTCGAGGACGAGCAAAAGATAAGTTTGGGGGTATTTGTTCACACCATAATATTGCATTATTATATTCCTCATTCTTATTCATTTTATAAATAAACAGGTACTTTTGACGCATGTCTGCTACATGTTACAGGTTACAGGTTCTTGGACAGGAAACAGTGAAAACGATGTAAAGATGATGAAGATATGGACTTTTGACCAACAAATGGGAGGATCTTAGTCAAGCCTACATCGAAAGACAGTTCACAATTAACAAGGCAACGCAAGATCCCAAAATGTCAAGGCAAACGGTTAAAAAGCCATTGCAAATTGTTCACTGAAGATCTGGAACCAACCTAGAAGCCCAAATAGAAAAAGACATATAGAAACAGGAAGACAAAGTCACCAGAAGCCAACACAAGAAAGACCAGCAGTCAACTCCCTTGTTTGACCGCGGAACCGCGGCCGAACCAGGCCTAGGGCCGCGGTTCCGCGGCGGAGTTGAGTCTGAAGAGAATAAAAATTCTACCAAAATTCTTGCGGCGCTGACCAAGTCAACCTAGGGCTATTTTTGTAAATTTAGACATGCGGTTCAAGATGTAACCTAGGGTTCCCTATTCTTTATAAATAGGAACTCTAATCATTGTAATTCTTTATGCCTCCTTTTAATAATAAATTCAGATCTCTTTATGGAGAGCATCGGTGTTTCTTTTCAATTCATGAA
The DNA here is from genome assembly GCA_030015575.1 of Agapanthus africanus. NCBI lineage: Eukaryota > Viridiplantae > Streptophyta > Magnoliopsida > Asparagales > Amaryllidaceae > Agapanthus > Agapanthus africanus. The sequence goes on from JASDDO010000026.1 coordinate 463,192,768, forward strand.
TTCAGATCTGACAAACCTACGTTGATGATTGGAGAGATGCATCTGTAAGTAGATTTAATTCCTTGCTCTAGTTTAGATTTAAATTCTTTGCCCTAGGTAGATTTAATTTCTTGCCGTAGATAAATTGTTTAGAGTTAGCTTTAGGGAAGGATTTTGAGAGATGAGATCTCTCATCCCTTTCTTACCCATAATATATTTTCAATAGGACTCCATGCATACACACACACACCGCGCCCTACGGCACCTTATCCCTCGAGGTAGCAGTGATACCGTAGTATAAAAGCCCGGTTGCGCGTGTTTTCCATGGAGGTTAGGGTAAGGATCTCTAAAGGAAGGACAAGAACCTAGAGGAAGGAACACCTTCCCGAATGGATCTAATCCCCTTTATTGATAATTACCATAACTCCTCATAGATCTTCATTCGGGTATAGAAAGCATTGAGATTTACCTGCATTTCCAAATCATGCCTAAACCTAACCCTAGCAAGACTAGATCTAGATAATCGTAGGATTGAATAATTTAGGTTTTTAGATTTAATAATCACCCCGAACACCCTTCGGAATTAACTCGTTAGCGCGATTAGGAGATTCACAACATCCCTGTGGACCGACCCATACTCACCGGCTAGCTGCAAAGCGACGCCGTTCTTGATTGCGGTAATAGATAGTTTTTGAGATCAATCACCGACGCTCGTTCGTCTGAGATATTTGAGCATACTCGGATGGGTAATGATTCGGAGTCCTTGATTTATGACAAGGATGTGTTATGTTTAGGGACGCGTTTGCGTTCCTGACACTATTGGGTAGAGACGTGAAATCCTAGAGCAGGCACATAAGTCAACTTTCGGTGTTCATTCAAGTTCCACCAATTTGTAGCGTGACTTGTGAGATAGTTACGGGTGGGCAGGGATGAAGAGTGAAGTTTCAGGTTTCGTTTCAAGGTGTTTTTCTTGTGTGTGTTTGTGTTAGTTTGTTGTTGGCAGTTGGGATCGTCACTCGCCACTGTTAGAGTTCTCCTTCGATAGCTATTATCAGGAGTCACTCCAATTGGCAACTCTTAGGTTTAGGGGTTATGTCGTGTCGATCACCAATCTGTTTTTCTAACTCTGCGTTGTTGGATTTTTGGACCCCAGCTAGTCTAGAGACTTCGGAAATGATCCAGTTAGTTCAGGTCAGGATGATGGCAGTCCTGTGCGGACAGAGGTCTTATACCGACCGTGTTGGTCGCAGGCTCGAGTTCGCAGTGGGAGATCATGTATTCCTACGGACTTTCCGATGAATGACATGTTGAGTTTTGGGAAGCTTATCCCAGGATTATAGGTCCTTTTGAGATCCTTAAAGTGAGTTAGTTTCGTTGCCTTTAATTTGGCACTTCCGCCCAGATTATTGAGTATTCATCCCGTATTCCTTGTGTTGATACTTCGCAATTACCTTCATGACCTTCTCACATGATTCAGCACAGACCATTAGTTTGGACTCGATTTTTTTTTCTTTCACCAGTAGCCATGTGTGTTAGTGGCTCGACGGGTGGAGAAACTTCGGTCAAGGGTCTTGCCATCTGTGGAGAGTTTTCTTGAACGCAGCCGTATAGTGAGGTGATCACTTGGAAGGCTGCAAGCGAGAATTGGGAGTTTTGCACTTTTCTCTTTGAAGGTACGCTTATTGAAAATTTTAAATTCGGGGACGAATTTTTATAAGGGGGGAGATTGTAACGTTTTAGAAATCGTTTTGTGTTTGTTTCCGTTTTTGGGTGAAATTCGTCGGTATCTTCTGTTTTGTACCGACTGTGATCAAACAGCCATATAGACTTGCTAGCACCTTGTTTAGCTAAAATAAAGCTAGTGCGCAAACTTTGGGGTTATATGGGACGTTTTGGTCCAATTCGAATTTTTCCAAATTTTAGTATTATTTTAATGCGGGTTTACTGTAAAAAGTTTACCAATTCGGGTTTCTCACTTTTGATAACAGTTAATTAATAAATTATTATTATTATTATTTGTTATAAGCATGCACGCATGTGTGCATGTAAAAAAAGTGAGGATTTGTTTGTGCTAATTTTCTGATTAGCAACCTTGACCTTAACCCTAATCTAATCTTTTTGCTTTAATCCTAGTTAATCCAATCCTTAACCCTAATCCCTAGATCTTTTGTGAGATGAGAGAAAGATATTTTGTTTGAGTGATGAGGTGTGTGGGAATGCATTAATGGTTAATTAATGTATTGGATACACTCACTCTCTTTTCTCTCCTACACTCACCTTCCTCTCTCTTTAACTTCACACCCTCTCTCATTTCTCTATCTCTTTTCATTTCCTCATCTCACTCTCTCTCTCAACTAAACACTCTCCCATTTCCAACACAAATCCATCAAAAATCACCAAAATCATCACAAAATCACATCTTTCTTCATGTTTTCCCTCTTGGATGCCTTGGTGTGTACAAAGCTAGGATCTTTGTGTTCTTTTGATTAGGTATTATTTCTTTTCTGTTGTTTAAGTTATTTTTGTGTAGCTTAGCTTTAAAGTTGCTGTTTTTGTCGCGTATCGTATCTTTTTAGTGTCGTTTTATGGTCTCGGATGATCTGCTGTGAAACTAAAAGTGTGTTGCAAAAATTGACGGGACAGTAGCCTGGTATAGAGATACAGAACCTACCCACAAAATACAAGCCAAATCCACCTCGTCTTGGCCGCAGATTTATTGCATCTGGCCGCAATTTGCGGCCAGACTGGGGAGTTGGGGTTTGGGGTTTTGTTGTAGAGGGTCTCTGGGTTATTTGTAGGCTCATGGTACTTGCAATTTTTACATTTGGTAAGCACAGGAAAATCTGGGATCATTTAGCGTTTTTCTTGTGTTTCGTTTCGTGCGATACGTTATCCGATACGATGCGTGTTCCGTGTTGCTGTTGCGCTGAGTTGGTTTCGTAGTGTAGCTATACGCGTTAGCTACAAAACGAACCCTTTAGAGTACGTAAGTGTGTCGTGTTGGTCCGGGTAGATTGTGAGTATTTTAGGTTGTTATTAATATATATTGCTTTGTTGCTTTATTGTTGCAGGTTCGCAGGCGGGGACTACGGACACTGCTACAGGGGAAAACAGGTGGTAGGATTCACCTACCTTGGAGCGTCGGTGAGTAGATTTAACATCTACAGGGGAATCGCCCGCATGGCGTTATGCGTCTGGGCTAGAGATATTACTTTTGTCGCATATTCTATGTCAGATTTAGGATTTTTGCATTTACTTTATTGCTTAGATATTGTTGTGCTTGGACTAGTACCCTTAGGAAACTGCACACATTATTGACGATTCATGTTGCACGAGCACTGATTGTATGCTACACACACCGTCAATAATTGCCATGTCACACACAAACCACTTATAGCTAGGATATTGCTTGGTTAGGGACATTGTGACATTGATTCATATTTCTGATCGCATATGGCATATAGCATACATGTATAATTACATGCTTACATATATGCCTTCATATACTTACATGCTAGATACCTGTATACCTATAGGGTATTGTGCCATTAGTGTTAGGTACATACACACTTTGTGACATAGCTACAGGTATACCTTATAGACATACTTCACTTATACCCAGGGGGTATATTACATCATTACTTATAGGTAGATATATATATACCTTGCTATACCTTTATGTTTACACATTTATCTGGTTATAGCTACATGTTTACCTTTACCTGATGTTATGTAGAATTAGAGAAAAATAGGAATCGCATGATATTATATTAACTTGTTACAGTTAATTGTTGCTTTTCCTTTATATGCTCGCATTTCAGATTTATGATGCGTATACTTTATTCATGGATTTTCGCATTGAGATATGGATTTTTCATGATGTTTCCTGGATTTGGGAACCGTGGTAGTTCATGAAATTATGCATTATTTGAAAAACCCGGTTTCCCTTGATATGATATTTCAGCATCCACCATGAGATTTGTCATTTACGATGTGTATACCCCACGCGAGGAAAGGAGGGGTCCGTGTGCGGGTACATGGTGGGGCCCGGAGGTACCTTGAAGCAAGAACGATGTCGTGGTGTCAGGCGATGAGGCTTAGGGGAACCATACTTTCCGGTGACAGGACCAATGACTCAGCGGCTATCATGTGGATACCGACGGGAGTCATGTACGTATGTATACGTCGAGAGGCGAGGGTCAGAGCTAGGCACTCGAGCTTTCGAGATAGCGTATGATACGTACCTATCAGGATGTTAGTCTGGGAGACGGCATATGATAGATCAGTATTTCTGTGTCGATGCTTGGCACATTGGTTTCATGATATTTCTAATTACTCCTTGTATATATAACAGGGGATTTATTCGCTGTTATTTATACCCTTACACCAATATTAGTAGAATGGGACGCTAATATATGTGTATTGACCTCATCATATTTATTTATGTCATTATATTTAGGATGTTAGATTTTACTTGATAATTTGATTTGGGATATAGGTGATTCATTTGATTTTGGATACAGGATATTTATAAGATTGCTGATTTGTACATACGAGATATGTGAGATCCACTTGATGTTGTACATTCGATATATATGAGATATACTTGATGATTGTACGTTCGATTATGTGAGATCTACTTGATGTTGTACATTCGGGATATACGAGATATACTTGATATTGTGTAATTGAGGAGATGTGATACTTAGTTGATATGAGAGCCAATTTGGGGGCTGATTTGAGGAATTGGGATTTGATTTGTCTTGCTGGATTGTGATCCTACCACGATGTCAGGATTCCGTGGGAATGACATATTTCACTCCATACCTCACCTTTATCTATTTGTGCACCGTTTCATGTATTAGTAGTACCTGTTAGTGTACCTTTCATAAGTGTTGCACATTTACATTCTCATATCCCTATTGCATGGTTATTGCATACCGTTGTCATATCATTATTGCTTTATTATATTGGTTGTACTTGCTGGTGTACTTTCCATTATTCCGCATTCATATGACCTGTTATTACTGTAAATTGCATATCTTAGATTCATGCTGTACGTACATTCCTGCGATTACCTGCATATGTTATTTACTATTCACGAGTTGGCAACTCACCCCCGTTGTGCCACAGTGTTTGCAGGTGTTTCCCCAGAGTAGTCGAGGCTGGCTATTCATCTATCATCTTTTGCTATAGATACCGCATCGACTCACAGTGTGCCGTTTTGCTTAGGTGGGTTTTGGTGGTTATCTGTATTTTGTATTGTATATTCGTTGTATCTTGTACTCTCCATCTACTATTATGTTGTGACCTAGAGACTTGGTGAGGACGATATTGTATAATATTGTAGTTTTGTTGCCTTTTATACAGTTCCTTTCTTTTGTCTCTTATTTCTTCGCTACGGCGTCGTATATTTGTTGTGGTGTTTGTTTTCCGCCGTTGGGCGTGTTTTTGCTCCCGTTTGGTGCTTTATTAATCTTTATTTGTTGTACCCGTTTTTGGGTTAGTTTTTACAAAAGGGGTGCTGCCAAAATTTTAAAGAAAGAAAGTAGACTCTTTTAAAGAATTTGGGTTGCGATTTTAAATGTTTCAAAAACTTTTATTATCTTTTCCGTATTTTCATGGTTTAGATTTCTGGGTTTTGGCTTTCTTTTACTGCGTTACGTCTGTAGGCGTTGCGTAGTATTAGGGCTGTCATGTGCCAAATTTTCGGGTCGTGTCAAAAATACAGTTTTTCAACTTACGACACTCAGAGTTTAAGTTGGTAAACTCAGGGGACTTATAGAAAGTATTGTATGTTGTCCAATGTCCATTTAAATAAGGGGTTGGTACTCGTACTATATTCCATTTACCTATAACTTCTCTTGTTCTATACACGCATTTATGCAAGGTCCAAAATCTAGAGAAGTTCATAGGTACAAGAATAAAGTAAAGAACCATACGTTGGAAGTATCAGGATTCTTTGAGGTGATCGAAGATGTAGATATTTCTGCTAGGTATCCCACTATAGTAATATTGAGAATGGTATCTCTTTTATGTTACTCATCCGTGAGTGCGCTCCTTGATGAGTAATGCTACATGGTCAGCTTCTATTCAAGTGATGTGCACCGGAAACAGCTGCATACTATTTGAATCTGGTTTCATCTAAATCAGTGCCTTTGTTTCTATATTGGATATAGAATGGATTTATATCTTAACGATGTTAAGGTATATGGATTTTTCCGGCTTATGATTAAAATCAGAATCCAGATAAACTTAAGGCGCGTTTCAGTAATGGCAATTTGTGGGTTATCCCGGGCATAGACGAGGGTTTAATTTTCTACCATTTGCAAGAACAAAATTTATTTTGTTCTTGACTTGACACATTTTTTGTAAAATGCATTCTTTTCAAAAAAACATTAGTGAGAGTTTGGTAGAACTGGAAGAAATTATAGAACCATAAACGGTTACCGAAAATTTAGTAGTACCTAAAGATTCAATTGAATTAGACAGTCCATTTAGCTACTCCGCAGATTTAGCGGGTAACTTCAGCCATCCAACATGTACTTCAGTTTACTCAAAGACGGTGACAGAGAGGTTTTGATGACCCAAGCTTATCATTACTGCTGTCCTTGACTATGAGACATGACAGGTGGATGACTATAACTTTGTTCTAAATGAGCTTTAGAAGTGCACGTATATATGACTCTGCCAGATGGTTGTTGTAGTTAGTGAGAGCAGCGGAAGCGTGGTGGGCAAGATGTTTATGTCTATTTATAAACTAAAGCAGTCAGTGCGGAGATGGATCACCTATTTTTGGTGTCAAAGTCATGGTGTTTGATTTCATCAAAATAATAGATGGGCCTGGTAAGAAAGTAATGTAGGGAGTATTGTTCTTGTTTTTGGATGACATACTCTTAATTGGGAGTGATGTTCCTATACTACGATCGGTTAAACTGTGGTTTTCACATGTGTTTCTATAAAGAGGATCTGGATAAAATATCAGGGATTATGGTGACTAGATCTATGGTATTAGATCTAGATTTAGGAAGTGTCCCAATTAGGATACTTTGATACCATTCTAAATTTTTTTAGAATGAACTACTCCTGGCGTAGGTATGCACCCGCAGATGATGGAGTCACCTCTCTCTAAAGATATGTCTTCCAGACTGATGAGGAGAGGGAATTGCATGAATGACATATCACTTTTGCAACTGAGTCAATCATGAGATATCAAGTACCAAACCAGATATTGCTTTTGTACTAGATGCAGTAAGCAGACACCACTACAATAAGGGCTTGCCCCACGGATATATCCGTAGGGGCAAAGCGCTGCCCCTACGGATATATCCGTAGGGGCAAAAAATACCCCGTAGGTGCAAAGGCTGCAGGTGCAAGTCTGCGCCCTGAACATGCCCCTACAGAGTAAAAATTGCCCCTACGTCTGATCCGTAGGGACACTTATCCCTCCGGATTACTCCGCAGGGTCTGATAAATATTTTAATTTATTGGTTTATAAAATAAAATACTTGCCCCTACGGTTGTATTCATAGGGCCTGGTTGGAGCCCCTACGGATACGTCAGTAGGTCCAGATAAATGCCCATACAGATAACTTCGTAGGGGCAAGATTTATCGAGTCCATAGGGACAAAATATCAGGTATCCTGATATTTTGTCCCTACGGCTAGCTGTGTAGGGGTAACCTTTGGACCTACGGATTAATCCGTATGGCCAAAATTCTGGTATTTTTTAAAAAAAGTTCTTCCTGTTTTTTCGCCACCCTGTGCACAATAATATATACATCACATAAACAAATACATAAATATTCATAATCAACATATTACGCATAATATATAAAATAAATAAATAAACAGAATACAATATCAAACTAAATCATCGTGAACAAGAAAACCACCACCAAGATCGTCCAAAATTTATACAATATGTATCAGATAAGTACATACATCCTCAAAAATATAAATAAAGCTACCTTAGCCCGGTCCAGCTTTTCCAGCTCTGATAATCGCCGCAATCTGGCACATCTGCTCCTCGGTGCAGCCCTGAGTCGTCAAAAACGCGACTAATGAAGGAGCGGACAGTGTTGGAGTCTGAGCAGGCTGTGGAGCTACAGGTGGGTATGCGCAACCACAGCCGAGGTAGTGGCTTGCGGAGCCGCAGCTGAAGGTGATGCATGTGGAGCCGCAACCGAAGTAGTATGTCGCATCTGTTAAATTTTGTGTCTAATAAACGAGTAAGAACGGTGTATTAGATTTCAGTCGAGTTCGTATCATTATCAGGTTATTGAGAAACCCTAATCTAAGAATACTTAGGGACTTAGACCTCATTTATGTATCTGTTTACCGCCGAAAATGGGAGACGGAACCGTGTAGGTCGTCTTACCTGAATTTGGGGGCAGATGCTATTTGGATTTATCTGTCCACCTCTCCGAGGATGCCAAGTTGATTTATGGCACCGTATATCGGAAGTTTGGCAGGATGCAGCCGTTGTAGCAGACTTCGTCAGATTCCCCCTCGTTTGCGAGGGGTTTTTGATTGTGGGGACACTCTTCTTTGCAAGCGCAAGCCCCTGCAGTTAATTACATTACCGCATCGCGATAACCACTTTCTCCTGCTCCAGAGGTTCACTTCGTGTCGTGTGTGTTTGTTTTATTTTTGGTTGCTCGTGAATTGTATACGGAGACTAATTTATGTTGTCTCCCGTAGGGCGTGGATTAGTCCATATCAGTATATTCTTAGATTTGGGTTTGGTTTGATTTAAGGATCGTTAATCTCATTTGAGATTAAGATCAACTTAAATGTTTGTTAAGGATACATTAGTCTAATTTTAAACTAAGATCTACTCAACAGGATTTTGGGATCATTCAGACCCAACAAAAGAGCATTTGGGCTCCATTGTTTTAGTTTAAGAATGTTATGGTTCGTTGTTAGTTAAGGATGTTTCGGTCCATAGCTAGTTTAGGGACGTTGCGGTCTATTGGGATGTGCTCATCGGTTTAGGAGTGCACCAAAGAGTTGTCGGTTGTCGGGACCCTCCACCTCTCTGAAGACGTTGAAGAATTACAACGACATGTATCAAAGGTGTGGAGAGATGTACCCTTGAACCAAATTCCAGATTGAGGGGAGAGATCATGGTGGACCATCTAAGAATCATTAGTCATTTTTGGGAGACTAGGATTAACTTAAGAGATGTGTGATAGACATCGTTCTGGTAAATTAGTTTGGGAAGTCATGAGCATAGAGGCTCGGTCTATTTGGAGATCCAAAATGTTTTAATCTCAAGAAGACATAGCCAATTTAGGGCTGATGTTGGCTTCTTATAGTGTTAAACACTAATGTATGCTCGGTGCTCACGTGCACTCACGTGACTCTCTAAAGCAGTGTTGAACACTAAAGTTTGGGGGGCTCACGTGTGATACGTGAGGCGCCTGAAAGTTAGTGCTGTATACTTGGGTCCAAATCCCTGTCTGTATATAAGTGTTAAACACTTAATTCTTGTGGCCATCACATGTGGGCACGTGAGGCGCCCCAGAGTTGGGCACTGCTTCTTTGGGTTTATTCCCTCTTCCTTTTATAAGTGCTAAGCACTTAGCTCATATAATGCTCACGTGTGAACACGTGAGGTGCTCAAAAGTGAGTGCTTTCTTTGGATTTTTCCTCTTTTCTGTTTAAGCAACTGTTTGGGGTCACGTGAGAACACGTGATTCGATCTCAATCCTTCCTTTTTGTTCCTCAGAGGTGCTCATGTGAGAACATGTGCGCCTTTGTTATATAGCGTTGAACGCTAATGAATCACCAGTCTGTTCTTTTATATGTATGGAGATTTTGATCTGAGCTTTGAGAATTTTAGGCCCTTTTCTTTATAAGAATTAAATTCTTTTGCAGAGTTAAACCCTAATTTTATCAGAGGAATTAAATTCCTTTATACTTTTGGAAGAATTAAATTTTTTAAACTTAGTTCTTTCCCCTAAGTTTTGAATCTGTATAACAGAATCTCCCCGATGAGAATTAAATTCTCAACTTGTAGGGAGATCTGCTTCTGCAGACCTCAACCACAGGAATAATTAAGTTCTTTTTTTTAAGGGTTAAACCCTTAAGGAAGAGATAAGATAATCTCTGTGTTTTTTTCTTACCTAGGATTTCTTTTTTCTAAAAGAGAGATATTCTTCTTTAGAGAATTGAATTCTCACTTTTTTTTGTTCTCTCTCTTCTCTTTTCTTTTTTAAGTTTGAAGCTTATAGGTTTTTTTTCTCTACCAGACTTGAAGTCTTGGGTCCTTTATATAGTAGAAGCAAGTTTGTTGATTTAGTTGAAGAAATCTCTCATTGAGAGATCTTAATTGATTTGGGGATTTTATCCACCGTTGGATTTTTGATCCAAGGACTTCTGTTTTACAGAAGATATTTTTCTTGTTTTTAACAAGATTAGGGAAATATTTTCCCATACGGAATTTTTTCTGTAGATAAGTGATTTTTAATCACTATTGGATTTTTTCATCCAACGGTACTCTGTTTTACAGAGAGTAATCTTTCTTGTTTAGAAAGATTTAAGGAAATATTTTCCAAATAAGGTTTTGATCCTTTTATTTGGAATCTAATTCGCTCAGCTTGGAAGGTGATTAGGAACACTCACGTGTAGCACGTGACCCCCATGGAATTAAACTTGTTTGCTTATATGCAACAGCCTAAAGAAAAGGCATCACGTGTTAACACGTGAGCTGGTGTTTAGGAACACTCACGTGTAGCACGTGACCCTCACGGAGTTAAACTTGTTCTCTTATATGCAATAGCCTAACAAAGGGTATCACGTGTTAACACGTGAGCTTCTCCGGCATGCTATTTGTTTTAAAATGGAGCATATATACTTTGTATATAGATGTTCACGTGCTTACACGTGAGGCTCAATTTCATCCCGTCAAGCGCCTATGATCTTTGTATCTAGGCGCTCACGTTTGGGCACGTAAGGCTCCATTAGTGAGGAATTTTCCCAATTCCTTTTTTTCCTTTTTTTTATAAGGGGACAAATGCTTCCCAGCGTTGTTCTCACGTGGTTTGCACGTGAGTGCAACGCTGTCACCCTTTTATCCGTTGGATTGCCTGGGGGAATGGGAAGATGAACCGCTCTCCATCACGTCTTATAAATGCAAGGGTATTGTCTTTGGGAAGCCACTGTTCTTTCATCTTCTTCTTTCTTTGTCTTTCTTGAGAATTTAATTCTCTTCTTCAGTGCTTAGTTCTCTGCCTATTAAAATTTCAGAGTTAAACTCTGTCAGAAAGAACCTTTTTAAGTAAAGATCTTGAACGAAAAAGAAATCCTTTTCTTTAATTCTCTTTTTTTCTCTGGATTTTAAATCCACCATAAGGGATTTGCTCTCTTCTGAAACCCATCTCTTAGAGATCCAAAAGTCGTAATTTTTGAGTAGTAAACCCCAATGTCTTCGAAGATTGGGCATTTTTCCTCTGCACTTTGAGGATTCATAGCATTTTAATTCTATTTTTCGTTTCCCCATCATGGGGGTTTCTGGAATTTAATTCCACTTCTTAAAAGGAATTTAATTCCTCATCAAAGAACTTAGCTCTGAAAGATCAAGAGAGCCCTTCGGGAATTTCATTCTCTGGTGTTCTTGAAAATATTTTCATAGAGTTTTACCCTTATTTGCACAAATTTAGATTTGTTGGGTATTTTAACAGAATTCGTTTTTTCTATGAGGATGTCAAGAATTGTTTAAACTCCGGTGTCTGCTTAATGAGAATCTTTTTTGATTCTCATAATGATTATCCTGTTCCATCATTGGTGAGTCGCCATATTGATTTTGTGGGGTCCAATAGTTTTGCAATCAGTGGTCCTATAGAACAAACTTCCTGTCGTTTTCCTTCTGTTATTATATATATATATATATATATATATATGTTTCATTAATGGTTTTTCTTTCCCTTATTTTAGGAACAATGGCTTCTCTTCCCTTCTTTCCTTATACTCGCTCAGACGTCGCTTTTCCGCAATCGCCGTCGGACGAGGAAGCTATGGTAATGATCAGGGCCCATGACATGGACTGTACTAGTTTGCTCTTATGGGGAGTTTGGTATGGTCACATCATCCGGGGCCGCCGCAGCTTTACTTGTGAGGTATCAACAGTGCCCCTCCGTCCAATATCGCTGATGGAGCGCCCGCAGACCGCTTATGCGATGGAGGCGGCTAATTGAACTCCTACAGGCCGGCTTGAGCTGTCAACAACCGGGATACCCAACCAGCCCTTGCCGGCTATAGATATCTTAGGGCGCCACATATATCAAGGTGAAGCCCAACCCTGGGGGACAAATTTATAAGGTAGGGCTTACCCCTCGTCACCCAGTAGGATATCTTCCCTGGGTTCGATATGTTCTTTCAGCCCACCGTGCACGGTTGTAGAAGGTTGGGCTATATCAAGCGGTGTGCATGTCTCTTTTTCATTACCAGGCCCTTCACATCTGGTAGGTTAAAGCTTTTCTGAACCAATGGAATCTTCCCACCTACACCTTCTTACTAGGGGATCGCGAGGTCTCTATTTCACTGGAAGAGTTTCGCGAGATCTCTGGATTGCCAATTAAGGGAGAGCATTATGAAGAGTTGTTGCCTCCCGACGAGTACGTATTTGTGACCATGCCGGCTATACTTGACGGCCTGACGACTAAAAACGTTGTCCGCCATATGTACCCCAGTCTAATCAAGGCTCTGGGTATTTTTGAGAAACTGTTCACGAAGTCAGAGGGGCACGACGTCACCTTTGAGAGCTTCATCACCTGCTTTATCCATGAAGACGCTTTATCCAAAGAGGCTCCAAAGTTTGCGAACATTGACGACCCTTTTGGGTTTGGGCTGAATAAACTACCGGCCAAATAGGAAGACTTACCGCAGTTTTATATTCCGGCCTCGTCGTCCGTGTCCTTTGATGCGATTGCGGCCCCTGGTATGGACGAAGAGACCTTCTTCATCGACTTCATCAGTCTTTGGCTCAGTTGGTTCGCCATGCCGACGCATCGATGCTTCATGAGAGCCTCTGTCCTCTACCCTGCTCATCGCATTGCTGAAAGGGAACGATTGGCTGTTGGCATTGCGGGATTGTCACACTTATATCATGGATTAAGTGTTGCGGCCAATACTTCGACCCCAGGTGCTGATGTTGTGAATTTCTCCCTCCACTACTTCACGTCGTGGATCGAGATGCATGTACTCGGAGCATTTGCAGCACATCGGCGGCCAGATTTCTATGACTCCTATACCTTCCCACGGGTTATGAGTTTGGTGGAAGCTTCCGCTCCTGATCCGACTCAGCTAGGGGCCCTCCGCGTGTTGCTCAACCCATATTCAAACGAGGGCGGGATGGTGTTTAGTGACTGAGTCCTCTCTGCTCCTACAGGGCCCGTTCAACAGCTTCTTGATCTATCAAAAAGGGGAGCGCCATCATTAAAGCCTAAAGAAATTATGCACTTGTACTCGATTAGGCCGGGCTACATGGTATTCCGTCGGAATAACACGGCTCTTTTTATGCGGTATAATCCTCACCGCTTTTCCCAGCAATTGGGCTATAACCAGGGTGTCCCTTTCGAGGCGTTCTTAGTTGAGCCCACTCCGTCTCTGGAAGTCACTCGTGACGTCATCCATCATTTTATGCGGTTGAACACCGTCTCCTATTTCATGATCCCTCAATCCGACTATCTTCCAAGATGTGCGGGGTCTTTTACGGGTTGGTATCGTCATCGAGTCGGTCCTGTCATTGCCGAGGAGAAGCGGGGACTCTTCGAATGTAGAGCTTCAATTCCGACCCAAGCCACTAGCGTTCCATTGCGGCCGCGGACAGTGGTTCGCCCTCCATTGAGGAATAGCGGTCCGGTACTTATCTCCAGAACCGCTGAAATAGAATCGATCCCCCGTACTGCTGGTATGCCGGTGCGTACTAGAGCCGAAGCAAAGGCTCCTAGTAAAGCGCCAGCGGCAGTGTCATCAGTGGTGGCGTCATCAATGGCAATGTCATCAACGGTGGTATCGCCAAAGGGGAATACCGGAAGTGAGGTTGGTCAAAGCCGCGCCAAAGCGCCAAGGGGAAAGAAGCGTTCTTCGGTTAGTGCTAGCACAAGTTCTAAGAGGAGAAAGAGATCGGTCGCCGGCTTACTTGACACCTTGCTCGAGTCCGAGCCGTTCATTCAGGACGAACCAATAGTTATGGAGGAATCGGATGCCGGTCTTATTTATCCTGGCTCATCCACCGAGGAAGCCGCGTAGGCTTTATAGCATTCACAGGATGAGACCGAGAACGTGCGCATCCCGAAAAAGCCCTACCCTTCGGTTATCTTCTATGACGTTGATCCATCATTGCGGCGGGTACATATGGGTCCTTTGCTAATGGAAGAAGAATGGGCCCTCAAACAGCCCATAACGATCGCCTCTGAAGACGAGCTTGCATTAAAGACAGGCAGTCATTCATCTGCACTTGAACCCCGGCGAGCGCACTTAGCAAGGAAAAACGCCTCGAGAAAGCCATACTTCAAGCTCGTTGGCGCATTGGTATGCGTCTTTCTCATGTCCTTTTAGCGAACAGTTTGTATTATTTTTATGTTTTCTCATTTTTGCGAAAACTTTGCAGGGACTTCTGCAGTAGAAGCGAGTTCGAGTCCGAATCGGGCCATAGTTGCAGATTCTACGAATATCTCCCGTGATGCACCGGCAGGTGTAGAGGAGACTATTAAAGCTGCTACTCTTGCTGTGGAGCTTCCGGTGGTAACTTATGTTCCTCCAGTGTCTATTCTTCCAGCAGAGGTGACTTCACCGGCCACAGCTCCAATGGACATCTCTAGTGATGCACTGAAGGGTGTAGAAGAGTTTGCCGGAGCCTATAATCCTGTCTTGGAGTTCCCAGTGGCGAATGTTGTTCCTCAATTGGAAGCTGCTTCACTGGCCCATATCCCTAGCGATGTACCTGAGCGTGTGGAGGAGCCTGTCGAAGCTGCCATCCCTCCAGTTCAAGGAGGGCGAAGTATCGAAAGTAATCTTCTATATTTCACTTTAACGATCCCTCTGTTATCTAAACCCTTCTTTCCTTCAGAATTGCGGGAATTGCCGGCCTCCATCATGGATCTATCTCCCAGGAAAACCTTCCAGCATTTGCTTGATATGGCTGCCCCACAGGCGATACGCCGGCAAAGCATAGTCCTTTCTTCCGGGCAAGGTTAGTGTTCTTTGACCCCTTTTGTTTTATTATTATCCTTTATAACGATGCTAATATGCGCTCCACAGTTCTGGAAGACGATGATGAGGTCGAGATCCTCGATGGGCCTGGGGATCTCTCAAACCCCCCCCTCTTGCATGACTGTGGGTAAGTAAGGCTTTATCTTTGGCATTGCTTTGTCTATTCCATGTTTGTGAATCTCACCGACTGTTCACAAATCTTGACAGCTCTGCCAACCCTAACTCCGTTGGAATCTCGGATCTTCATGCCACCAGGCCCCTACGCTCGGCGTACGTCTGAAAGAACGGCGAAGCAAAGCATTTACTCTCTGACGGCTCTCATTGAAGATCTTCGCACTGTTACTTCTGTTACGACCGAAGAATTTTCCATTGAAGCTAACGCTTCTTTGTCCATTCTCACTACCTATCATGACAAAGCATTGGTGCGCGTCTGGGTTGAGTATTGTCTCCGAGTGGAAGTCTGGCTACACGGGCTTGAATGCATCCGCCTTCCCCCCGAGATCTTAACCGTGAAATCGAGTCTGCGGGGATGGATCGAACGATGTACAGCCAATCTACAGTCGTGCGAGAAGAGGCTCAACCGGAAGTTTTCGGAGAGGGAGTTAGCTTCGAATGCTTTGGGAGAACGTCAGGCTCAGCTTACGGCCAAGACCACTCACGCATAAGAAATTTGCCGGGTGCTTCAAGAAGCTATTACAGAGGTGGTGGCTCTTGATAAAGCCGTCATCTTTACCCGCGAGATGGTTGAAGCCCATAAAGTTGACGAAAAGGAGCTTGAGAGTCGGTTTGCTTCATATCAGACTCAGCAGACTCAGGCGGGGGCCTGTCTTGCCACACTTATGGAGCTTGAAGCCAAGGTCCAGCGGAAGCATGATGAACTTACTGGCTTATTGCACCGTCCGCCGGCTTAAAGATTTTTTTGTCTATTCTCCTTCTTTCTTTTTGTATTCACTTCTAAATGAGAGTATCTTGTATTCATTTTGATTCCTTTATAAAATGTATCTTGTATTCACTTGAATTGATGAATAAAAGACATATTTTATTTCATATTGGTATGTAACTCTGGCAAATGTGGCCCGTAGATAGTCCATCTTGACCTCCTTGTAGAGCAGCGATGGCTTAGGAAACAGGTTTGGATTTGCCGCCTAAGACTTTTCAACTTTATGAGCCATGATGCTCTTATAAAGACTTTTCTCCCTACGAATCGAGAGGATCACGTAGGTGTATTTTCTGCTTAGGAGTCATGAGGACTCTTAAGTACATTTTTCTTGAGAGTCGTAAGGATTTCACAAGAGAATTTTCCCCCTTACAAGTAGAGAGGACTCGTAAGTGGTTTTTTCCCCTCCTTGTCGATATTCAACTTTGGAGAATATGGCCCGTAGATAGTATACAATAGTCCATCTTGGACCTACTTGCAGGGCCATAGTGCTTAGGAAACAGGTTGATATCCCTGCTGCCTAAAGCTTTTCACCTTTATGAAGATTTCGTGAAGATGTTTTTCCCAACGAGTCAAGACGAATCGAGAAGCTCTCGCAGGAACATTGTTTTCCCTACGAGTCGAGACGAATCGAGAAGTTCTCGCAAGAATGTCCTAACGTCACAGTTAACCTCTGCTGATAGAAGTCTGTTAGGGTCTGTAGTACTAGGTTTTTTTTTGTCCGTCGTACCGTCGCATTGGCTGATGCATTCCCCAATACGCAATCTTGTTGTTCGAGTAGTCTCACGACTGTCGTGTCTCTGATCCATTCGGGGATGGACAAGACGTCTTCAAGTAATCTCCCAGGTCATATTACCATCGGAAGAGCAAGCGGATTTTCCATGCTGTTTTTTACTTGAGGTTAGGCTCAATTTGGGTGCCCCGATGAGTCATGACCACTCCGCGCTGGTGTGGGATAATCTCCAATAGTCTTTTAGGTTTTATTTGAGTTACCGTCAAGACCCTGAAGCTAGGGATCTTCCTTTGCTTCGTTTGTTGACATTGTGTCTGCTATATTGCGACAAATGTCGATGTTGTCTCTAGGTTGTCTGTGAACCGTCGAGGCTCGGAACTAGGGACTTTGCCATGGATCCGTTGTTTTGACTTGGGGTCGGTTGTTGACGTTACGTCTACATCCTGCTGGAGTGAGAAGGAACGCCGAGGTGATTTCTAGGCTGTAGATGTTTCCTGTCGAGACTGGGAACTAGGGACTTTGCCATGGCTCCGTTGTTTTGACCCTGGGGTCGGTTGTTGACGTTACGTATGCATCCTACTGGAGTGAGAAGAAATGCCGTGGTGATATCTAGGCTGTAGAAGTTGCCGTCGAGATTGGGAACTAGAGATTTTGCCATGGCTCCGCTTTGTTTCGACCCTGGGGTCGATTGTTGACATTAAGGCTGCATCCTGCTAGAGTGAGACGGAATGCCGATGTTGATCTCTAGGCTGCAGATGTTGTCGTTGAGACCTGGCTCTCCTTCTGATGGAGCCTGGTGGGAAAATGTGGATCCTTTTTCGTTTGTGACAATAGATTGTATACAGGGGTCGATGTAGACTCACCTGCAGGGCAGAAGTTTCATTTTTTTGTTTCCGCGATGCTCTCTCATTTCAGCTTTTTATATCGCGAAAGTCACGATTGCCTAATCATTTCGGCTGTTTTATCCCCAATCATTTCGGCTGTTTTTTCTTTTTACTCGCTGCTTTTTATTGCAAGTTTCCCAAACATTTCGGCTGTTTTTATATGCATATATTTTGCTCGCTGATTTTTATTGTGAGTTGCCTCATCATTTCGACTATTTCATATGCATTTTTTGCTCGCTGATTTTTGTTGCGGGTATGGAACTTGAGATCTGATACCAATCTTGGTATCAGCACCGCTGCGACTGGAATATTGCCAGAAGTGAATCATCATTTGCCGTTAAAGGGCTTAAAAATTGACACATGTTCAGGCATCAGCATTGCTACCACTGGAATATTGCCAAGAGCGAATCATCATTTGCCTTGAAAGGACTTAGCATTTGATACCAACTTAGACATCAGCATCGCTACGACTGGAATATTTCCAGGAGCGAATTATCATTTGCCCGTGTCGATTTGAACAAAGGTGGCTTAGCAAACAGGGTTAGGATCCTGTTGACTAAGGCTTTTTGACTTTACGAGCCGTAAGGGTCTCATAAAGGTATTTCTCCTTACGAGTCGTGAGGATCTCGTAGGTGTATTTTCTTCTTAGGAATCGTGGGGATCCCCAAGTGTGTGTTCTCTTATAAGTCGTAAGGATATCATAAAAGTATTTTCTCCTTATAAGTCAAGAGAACTTACAAGTGTCGTTCACCATATGAGGACACCCCTCGTCATTGGTGGGACTTGGTGAGTGAACCTTTATTTGTGCCCGTGGATTGTATACAAAGGTCAATATTGGACCACTTGTAGGGCAACTTGGGGAGCGTGATGGCTTAAGAACAGGTTCAGGTCCCTGTATCTTAAGGCTTTTGAATCTTATGATTCGTGAGGGTCTCATAAGGGGAATTCTCCTTATGAGTCATGAGGATCTCATAAGTGTAATTTCTCCTTAGGAATCATGGAGATCCCTAAGTGTGTTGCTCCCTTATGAGTCGTAAGGATCTCACGCAGGTGTTTTCTCCATACAAGGTCGAGAGGACCTTGCGGTGTTTTTATTTTAGCGAAATTGCGTCCTTTCGGGTTTTCACAAACTCACCGGTAGCCCTGCTTTTTTTTACTCATGGAGCCCTTTGGGGTTTTCATACGTGCCCATTTCGCTTGTGAACGTACCGTTTTTTTTTGCGAACGATGAAACTCTCGAAAATAGTTTTGCCGCAGGTGACCCATCTGTTTTCCTATGGAATTTGAGTTGCAGTCCTCGCCGCTGGGATTTGTGGACTTGAATTCCCTTATCGCCGTGTTTGAGGCGACGTACTTAGTTTAAGGACATCTCGGTCCATTGTTAGTTTAGGGACATCTCGGTCCAGTGTTAGTTTAAGGACATTTCGGTCCATTGTTAGTTTAGGGACATCTCGGTCTGTTGTTAGTTTAAGGACATTTCGGTCCAGTGTTAGTTTAAAGACATTTCGGTCCAGTGTTAGCGAAGTTTTTTGCCAGATACTTATTATAGAGTCTGAACTCAGGAAAACAGCAAGCGGACACAAGCGTCGTCATCTATCATTAACCTGAGTTATGACTTTTCAAGCGTAGTATTTCTTAAGGAATCGGCCGTTTATTGGCTGGAAGGGCCTTTCGCCATGCATATTCATGAGCAAGTTGGCCCCACTTTTGTAGACCTTGTCTATGATGTACGGACCCTCATAGTTTGGCTCGAATTTCCCCCGCTTTGCACGGTTGGGGATCACAGGTCTTTTACGACTAACACGAGTTCGCCTTGGCGGAATGTTCTCGGTCTGGTTAGTCTTTCGTATGATCGCGTCATCCTTACTTCGTAAGCTTCCAGGTTTTGTTGCGCCATGAGATGAGTTTCATCGAGGGCATCGAGCTTCTCAAGCCGAATATGGGCATTTTCTTCATCCGTTAGCTCATATCGAACTGCTACTCGTAGAGAGGGTAGCTCTATCTCCAAGGGAAGTACCGCTTCCGTGCCGAATACCAACGCTAATAGCGTTGTATTCGTAGCCGTTTTGAACGTGGTTTGATACGTCCAGAGAGCTTCATGCAATATCTCGTGCCAGTCCTTTTTGTTTTTGGACACTATTTTCTTTATGATCTTCATCAAGGTCTTGTTGAAAGCCTCGGCTAGACCATTAGCTCGGGGATTATAGACTGAAAAGTATCTCCAATCTATATTATGCTGCTGCGCGAAGCGGCTGATCTTATGGCTTCTGTAGGCTGGCCCGTTATCGGAGATAATCCGTCGCGGAGTGCCGAAACAATAAATGACGTGAGTTTTGAAGAAATGGAGGATGTTCTCCGTCTTCATATCCCTTAGAGGTACTACTTCTGCCCACTTAGAGAAGTAGTCGATTATTGCCAATATGAACCGATGTCCTTTGGATGATGCTGGTTCGATGGGCCTAATTATATCGGTTCCCCACATTTCGAATGGCCAGCTAGCCAATGTCGGGTGCAGCGAATTTGGATGCTGGTGGATGAAGTCCCCATGAATTTAGTGACCCTGCTTCGCATATTCGAGACGGTCTTGAATCATCGTGGGCCAATAGTAACCCATTCTCTTGATCTTCAACTTCATTTTCGGTCCGGTCTGATGAGAACCGCAGAGTCCGTCGTGAGTTTCTTGGACGACCCTTCTTGCTTCTTTTGGTCCTAAGAATCTCTGCCACAGAGAGTCGAACGATCTCTTATATAGAGTATCACTGACGAAAGCAAAAGACAGAGCTCGTTTCATGAGCTGATGTCTTGAAGACGCGTCTTCGGGCGTTTGATGGGATTTGATGTAGTCTATGAAGACATCTCTCCAATACTTAGCCTTTTCTTCGTCTCCTATTCGGCAGGCTGCTTGTTTGGCCGCTTCCTCTCCTTCAGACGGCTCCGGAGATATCTCTGCTGGCATGAGAATCCGGCGGCTTTGCACAATGATCCTTACATCATCGAGGTCTTCGTCGGCCAGTTCTTTAGCGAGCTTGGCTAATGCATCCACCTTGCTATTTTCCGCACGCGTATGCTTTCCAGGATGTAGGAGGGGATTTGAGTCAGCAATTGCTGCACTCTTTCTCCATATTTTACCAATTCTGGTTTGTACGTCTGATAGTCGCAATTTACTTGGCTAACGACCAGCTGGGAGTCTCCATATATGAGGATGTTTTCGATTCCCATGCCGACACCAATCTCAAGACCCGCTATCAAAGCTTCGTACTCAGCCTCATTGTTTGTCCTCGGCTCTGTTAATGAAAGGGCGAAACGCATTATCCCTTCTTGCGGAGTCACGAAGATAAAGCCCACCCCGGCTTTAATCATGGGGGCGTTTTGCTTTCGCTTTTTCATGGAAGATGCTCCATCGAAGTAAAGTTCCCATCGGGCATGTAGGGTTACTAGGCACTCTAAGAAGGTTCTACAAGGCATCAACCATACCCGATTAAAATTTTAGCCGTGCCGAATAACTCTAAACAAGATCTTTGCTGGATAATTAGGGTAACACATGCTAGAAAATAACAATTATCACTAAGTGAATACGAAATACAACCTTTGTAGATCGGTCCTTCACTTCTAAAGCTCCTTGTTGTAGTCCCTTCGCTGCGATCATCGAACTCCCAGACTCTCGGACGGCTCCATGAGAAGATTGCAACGGTATTGCTTGAAGTCTTCGAGGCCGAAGATGATCTACGTCGAGGGAATACGAACTCAAGATTCTACTTCACTAACTAGAGAATTAGTGAAGCAAACACCCTAAACTAAAGTGCTAGTCTAGTAGAGGATGATGAAATAGAAAATGGGTACACTTTAGAATTTCTTTTCTCACAATGTATCTCTCTCTTTATCAAACCCTAGAAAGAAATTGAAGGAGGAAGAAGATGAGCTCAAAATGAGAATGAAAACTAATCAAAGAGAGAGTTAGCTAACCATGGATGAGTGGGTATCATATACTAACTCATGTAGAGACATAACCATGGCTAATTATAGTGGTTAGGTTAATTAATATCTTAAGTAAAACAAAACTAGTGGACTAAGTCAATGCAACCATAAGCTTCATGAAGCTTCATGCATGTGAGCTCATTATCCACTAATTTTAGAATTACTTTAGATATAAAAACCTAACTATAATTAGTATGGTATAAGTCTTATACACCCATGTAAGTTGTATCAACAACCACGATACAAAATGAACACAAATTAATATATATCACATATATATTAAGTTGTGCACAAGTGAGAAAAACAAATGCTTAACTGAAGCAATGTTAGTTAATGTAAATTAGTATATCACATATACAATTATACACTAAATTATTAAATCAACACTTGACTTAATAATCCGGTTATATCACATATAACTGACTAATATCCAATGTATCGACTTATCGAATCAACCCTTAATTCGATAACCTGGTTATATCGCATATAACCGATCGACATAAACATCGCGAGAATAGAATACGGTATCAAATACATGCATTATTCTCGGTCCCGCATATATCACATATGCGCTCCTATTTCGTTTTGCCTGAGCCACTAAAACCTCTATGTAGGACTCTAAAGACTCGTCAATACGCCGGCAGTAGGTGATGATCATATCAAGCACCCACAAGCCGTCAGCGGTACTAGCTGGACGTAACGGCTACCCGGGTATTGAGCGATCAGAAGATCAGCAAGCAAGCCCGCTCCAACTCCTGCAAAATGCCTGACAGTGACACTACCGTACAGTCCGGTCTCCTCGTCTGATATGTCGCATATCAAGTCTAGGGGTGGTAAACGTCAGACCCCAATAACCGATAAGTCATGCCGATATGAGGCTCATAACGGGTCGAGAAACTACTGGTAACACTTACCAGTAAATCTCTAAACCAGCCCTGGCCAGGGACTTCCCTGTTATGGCCAATCGAGCATAGCGCAACATCAACCCCCAATACCGGAAGAGACGAAACCCCTCCTATCGCTCATTGCCTCTATGTGACTCGGGACTGTACCCAAAAACCACCGTTTTGCATGCCCTCTTGGACGTGGTAAGGTGGAAATCAAAGCACAGTGGGAATCACACAAGACTCTATGACGATCTCGGTTCTACAGACTAACCTATACCAGTGTCACCAGAGAACTGCCATCTGACGTAAGGTATAATACCATCTGGGAGTTCTCGGCGAGTCCGTCCAGTGTACCCAGTCTCCACTGAGCACCCGTACATCATCTCTGATGTCAAACACCAATGGATATGGGATCATCCATCGCCCATCTACATGGGTCGAGAAGGTATACGCTAGTCTACACTGGTATATCAATGCCCCATCTCGATACATCCATGACTAGGGACCTTGAAGGATGTACTTATGGACTACCATGTCCCCACTAGTATGATCCGCATCATAGTCCAGGTAGTCAAGTACACATCCTAAGGGCTTTACCAACATGTAACAGAGAGACAATCAGTATACACGTTAAGGTAAAGAGTAAGCAGATAGCATACTATCATGTCGAGCAAGAAAGTCCTCCCTATATATGTCCAAGCATCCACTACAATATACATCTCATGTATAGTAATGGCCTCTAGGGCATACATATAACTAACAATCTCCCACTTGCACTAGGGACATCTGATAACAGTGGTTGTAGTATCTCATACTCAACCATCCCATAATAGTCTCTCTCTGGGAAAAAGCCTTTGTGAGTGGATCCGCCGTGTTGTCCTCTGAGTCTACTCTCCTAACCTCGATCCCCTGGAGATCAACCATCTCCATGATCAGGTGACACTGCCTTAGAATATGTCTGGATCACTGATGGGATGGGCGTTCCTAGGCATAAGCCACAACTCCATTGTCACACAATGGTAGGAACGAAGTTCATCACATGAACTAATATACACCCAGACTGCCGCTTTGGTAGTATCTTTGGTAGCGATGTATTCAGCCTTTATCGTCTAGTATGCCACGGTATCTAGCTTGGAACTCTTCCAACATAGCGCCCCTCCGCTGAGGGTAAAGACAATACCTGTGACTGACATTTAGTCGTCCTTATCACCCTGGAACCCTTCCAGTGATTCTCCCCAGGATCAATTGATACCATCTCACTACAGCTAGTGAGTATCCTAATGTCCAATTAGATCTATCTCATAGATCCAAAACCCAGGATTTAGTAGGTATCACTTTGATCCTATGTGGAGAATCATTGTGATAAGCGGAGATTGACCGATCGTAGCAAAGGAAACTCCTTCCCTATCAAGAGTATATCATCCACATACTCTACGAGGATCTCCACCATACTCTTTACTACCTTTTTGTATATACAAGGTTCATCCACCATTTTGATGATGTCAAACTCTTTGACTAACACATCAAAACAGACGTTCCAACTCCGCGATGCCTGCTTTATCTCATAAAATATCTTGCACACGTTTCCGCTGCTCCCACTATCGACGAAGCCCTCTGACCGTGTACTTATAGACTCTTTCTTCTAAATCACTATTTAGAACAGCAGTCATGACACCTAACCGCCAGATATCGTAGTCATGGTATATAGCCGTGGCAAGTAGGATCTGGATGGACTTAAGCATAGCTACTTAGAAAAGGTTTCATCATAATCCATACCTGGTCAATGATGCAAACCTTTAACAAGTCTAGCTTTGAAAGTCTTAACTTTTCCATGTACACCAAGTAATCTTCTCAAGATATATTTGCTCCTGATGGGGATTTAACCCTTCAGATAAAGCAACCAAAGTCCATACTTTGTTGGTGTTACGACCCAAAATTGGCCCGTGACGGCCCTAGTACTACGCAACGCCTTAAGACGTAACGTAGTAAAAGAAAGCCAAAACCCAGAAATCTAAACCATAAAAATACGGAAAAGATAATATAAGTTTTTGAAACATTTGAAATCGCAACCCAAATTCTTTAAAAGTCCTACTTTATTTCTTTAAAATTTTAGCAACACCCCCTTTTTGTAAAAACTAGCCAAGATGAATGCAACACAAAAATATGACGCTGTAGCGAAGAAATAAAGACAATAGAGAGAAAGCTGTATATAAAAGACAACAAATCCACAAATAATATACAGTAACGTCCTCACCACGTCTCTAAGTCAACAAAATAATAGTAGATGGAGAGTACAAGATACAACGAATGTACAATACAAAATACAGATAACCACCAAAACCCACCTAAGCAAAATAGTACTGTGAGCTGATGCGGTATCTGTAGCAAAAGATAATAGCTGAAAAGCGGAATAGCCTGCCTCGACTACTCTTGGGAACAACCTGAAACACCTGTGGCACAACGGGGGTGAGTTTCCAACTCGTGAATAGTAGATAACATATGCAGGTAATCGCAGGAATGTACGTACAGCATGAATCTAAGATATGCGATTACAGTAATAACATGTCATGCAAATGCTAAATAAAGGAAAGTACACTAGCAGGTACAATCAATATGTGAAGCAATAGTTACATGACAATAATATGCAATAACCATGCAATAGGGATATGAGAATATAAATATGCAACTATCATAAGGGTACACTAACAGGTACTACCAATATATGAAACTGTGCATAAAATAGATAAGTGTGAGGTATGGGGTGGAATATGTCATTTCCACGGAAACCTGACATCGTGGCAGGATCACAATCCATCAAGACACTCAAATCCACAATTTCCTCAAACCAGCCCCCAAACTGGGCTCTCACATCATATAAGTCTCACATCACCTCAATATACAATATCGAATAGCTCTCCTATATCTCGAATGTACAAATCAACAATCTCTTTCATATCCAATATCCAATCTCAATGAATCACCTATATCCCAAGTCGAATCTCAAGTAAGTTTCTAACATCCTAAATAAATATATATGCAGAAATAAATATGATGGGGTTAATACACATATATTAGCGTCCCATTCCACTAATATTGGTGTAAGGGTATATATAACAACGGCTAATCCCCTGTTATATATACAAAGGTGTTTAAAAGAAATATCATGAAAACAATGTGCCAAGCATCGACACAGAAATCCTGATAGGTATGTATCATACGCTGTCCCGAAAGCACGAGTGCCTAGCTCTGACCGTCGCCTTTCGACGTATGCATACGTGCATGACTCCCAACGGTATCTCCATGATCCCCGCCGAGTCATTGGTACTGTCACCGGATGGTATGGTTCCCCTGCCGGGCTCATCGGCTCATAGTACATCGACATCCCTTTCTTACTCCGGGGTACCTCCGGGCCCCACCATGTACCCTCTATGGCCTCGACGCCTCCTCATAGGGGTATATATAATCAGCACCGATAAAACCCACGGTGGATGCGCAAATATCATATCAAAGAAACCGGGTTTTTCAATGTATGCATAATTTCATGAACTCCGGCGGTTCCCAAATCCAGAAAACATCATGTAAAATCCAACTAATAATGCGCAATCCAGGAATAAACATATACGATATATCTGAAATGCGAGCATATAACAAAGAATATGTAGCTGAAACCAGATGTATGCGAAACCAATAAGGTACAGCTAAGTAACATCAGTAAAGGTAAATATGTGACTGCAACTGAATATGTGTGTAACATACAGGTGTAGCAATGTATAGGTATCTACCTATAAGAACTGATGTCGTATACCCCCTGGGTATAAGTAAAAGATATAGGATATCCCCCCGGTATAAGTAAAATATATGCAAGGTATACCTGTAGCTGTATCGCAAGGTGTATATGTACCTATCACTAAAGGTATGATACACTATAGGTATTCCGATAAGCTAGATATCATGTGTGATAAGCAATAGTATCTATAATGGTTAGTGTGTGACATAGCAATTATTGACGGTGTGTGTGTAGCGTACAATCCGTGCTCGTGCAATATGAACCGTCAATAATGTGTGCAGTGCCCTACGGCTACTAGTCACAGTACAACTATATCTAAGAAAATACAGTAAAAGCGCAATTCTAACAATAACGTAGAATATGCGACAGGTATTTGAATCCTAGACCAGACGCATAACGCCATGCGGGCGATTCCCCTGTAGATGTTAAATCTACTCACCTACGCTCCACGCTAGGTGAATCCTACCATCTGCTCCCCCCTGTATCAGTGTCCGTAGTCTCTGCCTGCAAACCTGCAAATAAGACATGGAAATCATATATAAGCCAAATATTCCGCAAAACGCGATATTGAACCCAAAATGAGAAACTTGCGTCGCGAACTAAACGCGCGTGCACGATATGCTAAAACGTGTGTATACGCGTCTAAAACCATCGCGACACGCCGCGATACGCTGGATCACAGAACCCACTCACGTATCGCGCGTATCACGCAAACACAACGGACATGAAAAACGGTATTTGATCTCAGATTTTCCTACAGGCCAAATCTTGCAAAACTAGACATGCCAAAGCACTATACAACCCTACAGACAACCCTAGCCAAGAACCCAACACCCCAGTCCCCAACTTGGCCGCAAATTGCGGCCAAACCTAATAAATCTGTGGCCCAAGGTAAGAGTTAGGGTCTCGTGTTCTGGTGGTGAGTTCTAGACCTAATGGGCATGCTTCAGTTTCCTCAATTTTACCCTGAAGGGTCCAGGTCAAAAGCAGATCACAAATAGCCAATATATCGCTTTAAAAACACTAATTTAGCACAAAAGCAAACCCTATGGTATTTTAGTGTAATCTGGGCTATTTCTCAGTTGAAGTGACTCTATTAACACTAAAATAGGCTAGGTTTACCCACTCAATCATCACTTAATCAAATTTCCACATAAATCACCACAATTAGCACTAAACTAGCTAATTAACACTAACCGACACCAATTAACACATAAGCTAAGCAACTAGGGGATTGGGTTCAGAAATATACCCTGTAGAACCCTAGAGAGCAGGAGAAGAAGAAGATGAGGGGTGGCTACTGCTGCTGGGGCTCCTGTTGCTACAGTTGCTGCTACTGCTGCTTGCTTCTGCAGCTGTTGCTGATGCTGGTGCCACTGCTGCTGCTTCAGTTGTTGTTGCTGCCGCCCCTGGTGTTGATGCTAATGGTGCTGCTGCTTGCTTCAGCTGCCTGCTGCTGCTGCTGATGATGATGATGCTGTTGTTGCTGCTGATGATGATGATGCTGGTGTTGGGGCTGCTGCTGCTGATGATGATGATGCTGTTGCTGCTGATGATGATGATGATGCCGGTGTTGGAGCTGCTGTTGCTGCCTTGCTCTGCTGCAGGTGAGTGTGTGTGTGTGTTTGAGAGTGAGAGAATGAGAGAAAAGAGAGTGAGGAGTGAGAAATAAGGGGAAAACCAAAAAACCCTCCCATTCTCTTCTCTTCCCTCATTAAATGAGCATGGCATGAGCCATGTTGCCCCATGCTTTCCCTCTCTCTCTCCCCCAAAGTCAACAATTCAAACCAACATTAAAACCCTTTTAAAATTCATTTTCATTTTAAAAACAACCATGAATAAACACAACCATAACACTTAAGCAAAACATAAAACTAGATTATGGAAAATGGTTAGCTAACCATGATTGCTAATCATGTTTAACCCCAAAAACAACCCTAGTTATCATGCACAAGTGTGTGTGTGCCTAACAAAATTCTAATAAAATACTCATTAAATAGGATAAAATATTTAAAACTTAATTTGGTAAACTTTTTATTAAAAACCATACATAAAAATATAATTAGCCACAAAACACATTCTAAGGTGTTACAGTTGGTGTATAAGGATTCCATCTCAGATCGCTAAGCATCCAGCCATTCTTATAGAGTCCCACTCCTGATGGCCAGCTCGAAACTAGTCGGGTCATTATCTCATGATACATTCCTCGCTCCTACTGTCATAGAGAAACTGAAGTATCTCTCAGGTGGGTGAGGAACCCTACTAGATCGACGGAGAGGCTGAGATTCGTTAGAAACTATTGAATCCTTTGGTTCTACCAAATCATCAGCTGCAGTTTTTATAGCTGGAACTCCTTCCAGTTCTACCTCATGTCCACTAATTTCTTCACAAGAAATTCTTTTTCACAAAGGTGGCATATTGAGAAACAAAACATCTTTTGTTTCTCGGTTTGGTAGAAGATATTCCCTTGCATATGCTTGGGATATCCAACAAACTTCTACAGAACTGACTTTGCCTCGATCTTGTCCGGATTTCGCTTTTTGACATAAGCCGGACAACCCCAAATCTTAACAAACTTAAGATATGGGCTCTTCCCTTTCCATATCTCATATGAAGTGGTAGGCAACTGATTTGATCGGAACCCTATTCAATAGGTATGCAACTTCTCCAGTGCATGACTCCCAAAAGGAAATAGGTAACTCAGTAGTACTCATCATAGAGCACACCTTATCACATAGGGTGTGATTGCTCCGTCCCGATACACCGACGTGCTGTGGTGTATACGGAGGAGTAATGCTGAGAGAGAATCTCATTCTCCTTTAGAATAGTCCAGGAATCGCATGCTCAAGTATTCTCCTCCCTGATCACATCAAAGGACATAATATTTATACTCGTTTTTGGTTCTCTACTTCTAACTTATATTCTGTGAATATCTCAAAAGCTTCGGACTTGTGTTTCAACAGGAACATATGTCTGAATCTTGAGAGATCATCAAAGAATGTAATGAAGTACAAAGAACCGGTCTTGGCATGTGTAGATAGGGGACCTCCGTACAGCAACATGTATCATCCCAAGAGTTCACCAACTCTTTCTCTGTTTCCTATACACAGAGCTATGGTCATCTTATCTCTGTGACATGACCGGCAAGTTTCACAAGATGTAAATTCAAACTAATTTAAATATGCATCTATATGTAACTTCAGCTAGTCAGGTCGCATTGATATGACCTAGTCTATAATACCTCAAGAAGGATTCGTTCATTTCTGAACTCATCCTCTTGTGTGTGTTCTATATACTAAGAACTGTAGTTTGATTTAGAACGTCAATGCTTTTAGATAACGTGCCTGAACCGATCAACTCTTGATATAGGAAATGTTCAAAACATTATCCAACAATACAAAATTATATCCTTCTTTACAAATAAAGAGATTGATATGATGTTGTATATCAGGTTCGGTATCTAATGACATTTGTTCAGAATCAATGTATTCTGGTAATACAGGGTGATAACTATCAACAGATTTGGCTGCAACACTTGCACCGTTTCTATCTGATGAAACATATCACCCGTTCTCAGTTCTCTACCTATATGTAGCCCATGTAACAAATTACATATGTGAGATCCTGATCCGGTATTTCATACCCAGGACGTAAAGGATACTGAGAAACAGTTCTCTGTAATGAACACACCCGAAGAAGATGCATCATCATGCACTTTCTTCGCTTGGGCGGCATGGGAATTCTGGTAATCCCCTATTTCCTGCTCTGTCTTATAACAATTATAAGTTGGAGCGGGACCAACGTTCCCCTAGCTCAGTATAACAAGCGGGTTCGGTCAATTCATCCGTATTATTATCTTGATTAAGGCATGATATGGTCGCTACCTGGAGAGAGAGAGAAGAAAACACTCTGCGTGCGCTCTTGCAAGATCAGATTGGTTATTATTTTATCCAATCAGGATGGCTCCCACTACTTTTATCAAATCTTCCTTCAAACCCTAAAAGGAAAGACTAGCCGGGATTAATTACACCCTACAATTTCGCCAATCTTTCAGCCAGGCCAGTGTCGGTACTTTGAGGGAGGTTCCCCGTGCTTTCGCACGGACCTAATTAAAGTAAACCTCGTTTTCCCAGAGGCGTAACCCCGTTGACACCTTTCTAGACACCTACTTGATCGTCTAATTGTAATGTCTAAAACTCTCCTAGGAGTAACAATTACTCACAGTGGGTATCGGGATCCAACTATCTCATAGAAGGTATGCAATCTCATTGCAAATTTCAACACTTGAAATTCCCGATAATTTTGCCCCTAGCGTCCCATGACCTTGACGCAAGCCAACAAAGCATAGTGCGCTAGTCAAGTTCAACCCGTCATTTCTTGATTGAATTAAACCCACCCGGACGACCCTTGATGCAGGCCAATAAAGTTGCACGACTATCCTAATCCAATCTTCATCATATGCATAAGCAGATAAATACTAGTTAGCTACCGCACACTACGCCTTGACGCAGGCCAACAAACGTAGCACGAATACTAAGTAGGACTTATCTGAAATGACGGAGGGCTATGACAGGTTTTTCTGAAAACCTATTGCGTAATGAACTTGATATCGTTGTAGAATCAAATAATTTTAAAATGGAGTGTTTTTTAGGCTTTTGCTAGTTTTGCTAAAGAGGTCACTCCCGGTGAAGGGATCTCGGCTCTTTCCTCGTCGAATGAGGTGCATGATATATCATATATATCACTGTGCAAAGCAAGAACTAGAAAAGCAATCAAAAGACTAAACCGAGGGGTGTAGCATCTGCTAGTTATTGCTAAAGGGGTCACTCCCGGTGAAGGGATCTCGGCCCTTTCCTTATCGAATAAGGTGCAGGATGTTCTACAAGGAACACCGCGATGCAAAGCAAGAACTGTAGCTACCTTTTTTTGAAAATTCGATTCCACAACGTCTTTTAGGTTTCTTTTCTTTCATTAATCACATTAATGAAGTTCCATCATTTAAGCCACCTAAACATCACAGATAAATACGACGTACACTTATACCATCCGCATTCGCCTCGTTGTCCCCTCGTGCACCGTTAGGTTAGGTAACTAACGGCAGAGTGGGGCAGGGCTAGCACGGGTGTAAAGCATAAGTAATGTCTATATAATATATCATATATACTATATACAGTATTTATCACAACATATCAAATAATCACATCACAGATACGCAGCACAAGAAACATATGAAATATTGGATATACTAGGACGTCCGTGTTTTATTTTGAGCCTCTATAAAACACGGATTCTACGGTCGCGATGAATAGCCAAACCCACACCCCTAGACCCCTACGAGAGCGGCAAGCAACCCTACCAATTCTAGAGTTAGGAGACCCGGACTCGACTCCTCGAGTTGGTCTCCCACTGGACCCAAGAACCCGGTTACTTGTGCTCTCCTCCTTGGGTCTACCTAATGCGGAAAAGTAAATAATATACAAATGGTGACATCAACCTCATCCCGGAAGTGCCCCAATAAAAGAATATTACATACATTTAATTTTACATGAATGAAAATAAAAACCCACATCTCACATAAAACCCCCGGCTATTCAAAAACGCGACGATCCAATATAACATATCTAGAAACACATAACATCACATGTCATCAACGTAAGTAAATATGCGCATCCCAATTGTCGTTGACATATAGCAACGAAACCGGCTATAACACATATTACACTTACGGTCGCAGAAAAGAAAATGTAAAACTACAACAGTTGGAATCCGCAACCTCCTTAGACATCACATGCCTAACAATTATAAACCCCGCATTTTAGTCGCTATATCGAAAACACTTTTCAATATCTAGTCGGGCAATTCAACAAGATTCCCGATATGTGATCGAATGCTCGTCGCAAAGTTTAGTAGACGGCCGCACCCCCGGATGCCGTCGACGAAGTGCACTAAGGCGGAACACCGCTGCCGCGAGCACCCAAACGGATGCGTTTGGTGACAGGGTTCTCCTACGGTCACTTTGTCGGGGTTTTGGGGCGTGGCTGTCTATTAACTTTACCCGGCGAGTATCCGCGTACACTACGTGATTGCAACGGACTTTTGATCGCATCAAAATCCCGTGGCAACCGATCATCTGAGACTAAACTGCTATGTTTATAACATTCAAATTAGTTATCTCATAACTACTTATGGATTCCAAATATTGTATCACATTCCAGATAAATAGACAATATTAAACTTTCCGATCGAATGATCAAACACCCAAGTTTTCCCAAATAGTTCTCAACACTAGAGGGGAGTTTAAAAACATCCATCACATGCCACAGTACCGATGGTCCATCCGTAGAAGGGTCAAGCCAACGCCTCACATGTGGCAACGCCGTACTGTCCCAAACCCTAAAGTTCAAAAGGCAGTTCAAGACGGTCACATAATCGAGTTAAGGTTTGTTGTCTTCTAGAGGGTCCATCGCGTAACTTCCACGATCTAGAACGTTCTTAAACTACGGAAAAATCCAACACATGGAAATTTTCCGGGTCGGGAAAAGTGAGTTATTGATATCCGTTCGAACTTTTTAATACTTTCTAAATTATCCGGAAAACATTACGAATTTAAATTTTCCGATCGAATCAACGAATACAAAATAAACCCCAGAACACTCAACACTTGAGTCAGGTTAAAAATACCCATAAAATATAACTCACAGAAAAAGAAATTATAGTGCAAAAATGGGTTCATAGATCCTCTGTACTGCCGCGGATCCGCGGCCCAAGCGCGGTACGGCCGCGATTCCGCGGTGGTTTGTAGGTATTATGCTCTCGTTTTTCACTACAATTCTTATATTTCCCTGCTGATTTTTTTAGGCATTTTTAATTCAGAAAAATCACAGTTTTGAAAAAATGTCCAGAGAGGGGTTCATTTCGTCGATTCGGAGTTCGTTCAGAGTTTTAACTTCGTATACATGTCGCCTAATGCTCTAACTAGGCTCTGATACCACTGTAGGGTTACTAGGCACTCTAAGAAGGCTCTACAAGGTATCAACCATGCCCGATTAAAATTTTAGCCGTGCCGAATAACTCTAAACAAGATCTTTGCTAGATAATTAGGGTAACACATGCTAGTAAATAACAATTATCACTAAGTGAATACGAAATACAACCTTTGTAGATCGGTCCATCACTTCTAAAGCTCCTTATTGCAGTCCCTTCACTGCGATCATCGAACTCCCGGACTCTCGGACGGCTCCATGAGAAGATTGCAACGGTACTGCTTGAAGTCTTCGAGGCCGAAGATGATCTACGTCGAGGGAATACGAACTCAAGCTTCTTGTCATGACCCAAGGTTTGGCCTATGACCGGCACTTAACTACGTAATGTCTACAGGCGTAACGCGACTAAGTGAACCGAAAACCCAGAAATCAAACCAGTAAAAGTATAGAGTGATTTAAGCTTTAAATGGAAGCATTTACAAAAGTGACAAGAAATCTTAAGTAGACAATCACCAAGATAGCAATATACGACGCCGTAGCGAAGATCAAGAGCAACAAGTGGGAACATCACAGATAGAATAAACTGCATAAGTAAAGTCGGCTCACAACGAGCTCGACACCAGAATACTAATAATATACATCATCGTCCTCACACTGTCTCTAAGTCAAGTACATATAAAGTAGATGGAGAATACTAGATACAAAAGTGTGTACAATGAAAGTTACCAGATACCACAACCCACCTAACAGCAAAACAGCTCACGCACCAACTGTAGTGGTATCTGTAGCCAAAAGATGTAAGAAAGCAGCTTGCCGCGACTACTCCGAGGGGCAACCTGCAAATACTGTGGCACAACGGGGATGAGTTGCCAACTCGTGAATAGAGATAACATATAAAGGTAATCACGAACATGCACGTACTGCGCTACTCTATCAAATGCCAGTAGATAAGTCTATATGCAATAAGCAGTATGTGCATAATCATGCAAGTGCTCTGTCAAGTAAAGTAACTACAGGATGAGATGCAAAATAATAATTGCGAAGCATGGGATGAAATAACATCTACACGGAATGTCAACGTGGAAAGATAATCGGTACCCACCAATGCACCCTTAATCCCATCAACCCAGACGCCGGCACTCCCATCGGCCCTCAAATCCTGTACATCACTGAGAATCACGAGTGCCCAACATCGGCACCCAAATATCATAAATACTCGTGTCTAGCATCGACACGCAAATCTTCCTATATCGGGCATCCATCAGTCCGGGTCAGCCCCCTCTCTCATATATCGGGCATCCGTCAGTCCAGGTCAGCCCTCTCTCTCTCATATATCAGGCATCCGTCAGTCCGGGTTAGCCCTCTCTCTCATATATCGGGCATCCGTCAGTCCGGGTCAGCCCTCTCTCTTATATATCGGGCATCCGTCAGTCCGGGTCAGCCCTCTCTCTCATATATCGCTCTCTAGCACCGAGAAAACACATGGTGGACGCACTGAAATATCATATCATGGGAAACCGGGTTTTTAAATAATTACCTATTCTCTTTTGAAATATCCACGTTTCCCAAATCCAGAAATAACATGGAAACAACATATCTCAATGCGTAAATCTATGCAGGTATTAGGATATCAATATATACATGGCACATGTATGAATATGTGATGTAGATGTGTCCAAGTATGAATATAACATCTGCTGATATGCGGCAAATCATGGCAAACATCAATAATGCGGAAACTATCTGACATATGATTTATAGCAATCCTATAATGTGACTGTCATGGCAATCACTAACGGTGTGAGTGTAGCATATAAATCGTGCTCGTGCAATTTGAACCGTTAGTAATAGTGCGGTGTTCTATCAATTCTAGTTTATATACACATAGCAGGGAATGCGGTATGCAATAAAGAGTAGTCATGTAGGTGAATGCAAAATATATCGCTATAAGGTCCTATCAGCCCTGACGCATAACGCCATGCGGACGATATGCCCGTAGATGTTAAATCTACTCACCGTAGTCTCTCGCTAGGTATAGCCGACGACTTGTTTCCCCTTCTTCGCGGCGTCCGTCGCACTCGCCTGCGAAACTAGAATTTCACAATATATCACACATAAGCTCAAAACCATACAAACACGACATTTAAAGTCAAACTAGTAACTCGCGTCGTGAACCAAGCGCGCGTATGCGCGATACGCTAAAACGTGTGATTACGCGCCTGAAGACACTCCGATGCGTCGCGATACGCAGATAGCCCAAACCCACACACACGTATCACGCGTGTCGCGAAAGTTTAAAATACGGAAAATAGGGTATTAGATCCCAGATTTTTATACAGGAAAGATATTACAAAACTATGTATACCACAATACTACACATAGCAGCAGACTCCTGTGCCCCAAACCCCAACCCCCAACTCACTCATCTGGCCGCAAGTTGCGGCCAGAATGCATTTTTCGGCGGCCGGTCTGGGGAATTGGGCTCCCAGGTTTTGTGTGTGCACTCTATACCCCTTATATATGCTACAGTAAATACAATTTCATTCTGAAATAACTCGGGTAGCAGCAGATCCTACAGAGCCCTATTTCTAGTTAAAAACCACACTTTTGCACTAAAATGAAACTTTAGGGTATTTTTCTAAAATCTGAAGCAAACCTAAGTCTAAAATCACACTAATAACCCATTAATAAGCTAATTGAGCCATAAAAATGCTAAATTTAACATATCATCACAAAATCCCTTCAATAGCACTAAAAATTGCACAAAAACATGATATTTTGCTAGAATTACTACAAGTTATGAAAAAGAGTGTTGAATATGAGCTATATACCTTCAAAAGACCTTAAGAAACACCACAAGTCTCAGCCCTAGCCTCAAGTGTGCAGATTTGCCTCCAAACACTTCAAAAAGTCCCTTTTTCCATGGTTTTGTGATGAAAATGTGTTGATTTGTGTAGGGTTTTGTGTAGGGATCAAAGGGAAATGAAAGAAGAAGAGGAGATGAAGAAAATGCCATGGTTTTTGCTGGGAATTCTGCAGGAATTTCAGAATGAGAGAAAGAGAGAGAAGAGAGAAAGAAAAGGGTCAAGAAAAAGTCAACTTTCTTTACCTAACCCTCATACCTCATTTTCTTTTGCATTTTAATTCTAAAAAGGGTTTAGTTTTGATGAAAGAGTGGGGAAATAACTATGAACCATGCAAGAATGGAAATGAAATGGCTAACACTTTGAACCTAGGTCACAAAATGGCTAAGTGTGCAAGTGTACACTACATAAGAAAAAATTTCCAATTAGGGTAACCCGACTAAAATAACTAATAATCCTATGTACACATATATAATAACACGCACAATTGCTAATTAACACGAAAAACATTCTAACAAAATTTCAAAGTGTTACAATCTACCCCTTTAAAGAAATTCGGTCCCCGAATTTAAAAGAAAATCTAACTACACGTACCTTCGAAAAGATGGGGATACCTCTTCCTCATCTCCTCTCGGTCTCCCAAGTGACCTCCTCGCTGCTCTGGCCACGCCAAAGTACCTTGACTGATGGTATGTCCTTCGATCTCAATTTCTTCACTTGTCGATCCAAAATGATCACCGGCTGCTCTGCATAGGAAAGGTCACGCTCAAGCTGGATCGTCGGGTGTTGAATCGCATGCGAAGGATCATGAAGATATCTGCGGAGCATCGAAGCGTGAAATACGGGGTACATATCTGGAAAACTGGGCGGAATGGCTAACCGATACGCAACTGCACCAACACGCTCGAGGATCTCGAAGGGGCCCACATATCTGGGATTAAGCTTCCCCTTCTTCCCAAATCTCATCACACCTTTTATTGGGGAGACCCTCAAGAAAACATGATCACCAACAGAAAACTCAAGTCTGCGCCACCGACGGTCCGCATAAGATCTCTGCCTACTCTGGGCTGCTCTCATCCTGTCGCGAATCAACTGGATCTTCATAATCGTCTCCTCAACAATCTGTGGCCCTAAGATACCGCTCTCACTGAGCTCTGTCCAACAGGTAGGCGATCTGCATCTCCTCCCATAAAGAGCCTCAAACGGTGCCATCTGAATGGTCTCCTGGTAGCTGTTGTTGTAGGAGAACTCTACTAAGGGTAAATGATGATCCCAGCTACCTCCGAAATCTAGTACACACGCTCGGAGCATGTCCTCGAGAGTCTGAATAGTCCGCTCTGACTGTCCGTCGGTCTGCGGATGAAATGCTGTGCTGAAACTCAAGCGAGTACCCAAAGCCTCCTGAAGCCTCTGCCATAGTCGGCTGGTAAACTGGGTGCCTCTGTCGGACACGATACATGTCGGAACTCCGTGCAGTCGTACAATCTCGTCGATGTATATCTGGGCATACTGAGCAAATCCGAAAGTCGTCTTCACCGGTAGGAAGTGAGCCGCTTTTGTCAAACGATCAACGATCACCCAGATGGAATCATACCCTCGACTAGTCCTGGGCAGACCTACAATGAAGTCCATAGAAATCTGCTCCCATTTTCACTCCGGAATGGGTAACGGCTGTAGCTCTCCCGCGGGCCTTTGGTGCTCAGCCTTGACTTGCTGACAAGTCAGGCATCTCGACACAAAATCTGCGATGTCTCTCTTCATTCCGTCCCACCAGTAAACACCTCTCATGTCATGGTACATCTTGGTGGAACCGGGATGAACACTGTATACCGATCAATGTGCCTCCTCAAGAATCTTATGCCGCAATCCCTCAGCATCTGGTACGCATAGTCTAGCCCCAAATCGTAGTATCCCCTGATCATCGATCACGAACTCGGAAAATCTGCCCTGTCCAATCTTTGCCCTAATCTCTGAGCATCGGTCATCACTGTGTTGTGCCTCATGTATACGGTCAAGCAACTGTGGGCGTGCATGAACATGCGCAATCTGTCCTCCGATTGGCGTAAGCTCGAACTGTACCCGGCTGTCGCATAAAATCTGCCAATCTGCCGACGACTGCCTCTGTACTGCGCTCAAACAAGATAGACTACCCCCGGGCCTCCTGCTCAAAGCATCCGCCACTACATTAGCCCTGCCCGGGTGATATAAGATCTCACAATCGTAGTCCTTCACTAACTCCATCCATCGGCGCTGTCTAAGGTTCAGGTCGCGCTGCTGAAATATATACTTTAAGCTCTTGTGATCAGTGAATATCTGGCACGACTCGCCATATAGGTACTGTCGCCAGATCTTAAGTGCAAAGACCACTGCAGCCATCTCCAAATCATGAGTGGGGTAATTCTGTTCAAGTTTCTTCAATTGCCGCGAAGCATACGCGATCACCTTGTTATGCTGCATCAATACGCACCCTAGCCCCACTCATGAAGCATCACAGTAGACCATAAATTCGCCCGATCCTGAAGGCAATGATAGCACTGGTGTCGTAGTCAGTAGAGCCCGTAGCTGCTGAAAACTGTGCTCACACTCCTCCGTCCAAATGAAAGGAGCTCCCTTCCGGGTCAACCCGGTCAAAGGTGCAGCAATACGGGAGAAGTCCTGCACGAATCGCCTGTAGTAGCCTGCCAGCCCTAGAAAGCTGCGAACCTCAGTAACTGACGTGGGTCTGGGCCAACTCCGAACGGCCTCAATCTTCCTCGGGTCTACACATATACCATCTCGTGTAATCACGTGCCCCAAGAAGTCTACGTTGTCCAGCCAGAAAGCACACTTTGAGAATTTGGCGAAAATCTGATGCTCCCTCAAGGTCAGCAGTGTAATCCGCAGGTACTGCTCGTGCTCCTCTCTACTCCGAGAATACACCAAGATATCGTCAATGAATACTATGATGAACAGATCAAGATACGGCCTGAAAATACGGTTCATCAAGTCCATAAATGCTGCTGGCGCATTGGTGAGTCCGAATGACATCACCAAAAACTCATAATCGCCGTAGCGCGTGCGGAAAGCTGTCCTAGGAATGTCCTCCTGTCGAACCCGCAGCTGATGGTAGCCTGATCACAAATCGATCCTCGAAAAGTATCCTGCCCCCTGAAGCTGGTCGAACAAGTCGTCGATGCGTGACAAAGGATACCTGTTCCGCACTGTAACCCTGTTCAGCTGGCGGTAGTCGATACACAAACGCATACCGCCGTCCTTCTTCTTGACAAACAGGACTGGTGCACCCCAAGGAGAAACACTGGGTCGAATAAGTCCCTTATCCAGCAAATCTTGCAACCGACCCTTCAATTCCGTAAGTTCCGCCGGGGCCATCCGATAAGGCGGTACAGAAATAGGCCCCGTGCTAGGAACCAAATTAATACAGAAAGAAATATCACTCTCGGGCGGTAGCCCAGGAAGCTCGTCAGGGAACACATCAGGAAACTCGCTAACAACCGGAACCTGATCCATCGGAACCTCTGTAGCTCTAGTATCGCAAACATAGGCGAGAAATCCCTGACATCCCTTCCTCAAAAGCTGTCCAACGTGACAAGAAGAAATCACACTGTGAAGGGTGGCACCACGGTCCCCCAACACAACAAAAACCGACTTGCCAGGAAAACAAAATCTAACCGTCTTCTCGCGGCAGTCAACAGAAGCATAGCACGTGGCTAACCAATCCATGCCCAAAAGAACGTCGAAGTCCAACATCTCAAGAAGTATCAAATCGACCGGTAACTCTCTCTCGCCAATACGGACGGTACAGGATCGGAACACGCGCCCAGCGACAAATGACTCTCCCACAGGAGTAGTCACAACCAGCGGCTGATCAAGCAAACCGGACTCTTTACCCAAACTCGGCACAAAGTGTGTGGATACGTACGAGTGCGTGGATCCGGGATCGAATAACACGTGTGCATCAACAGAACATACTGGAAGGATACCTAAGACCACCGCATTGGACGCCTGCGCGTCCTGATGCGTCAAGGCAAAAACTCGTGCCTGTCCTCCACCTGCGACTGACTGTCCCCTGCCGGCAGCTGGCTGTCCTCTGCCACAATCACCTCGTCCTCTATGAACAAATCTCCGTGACCATGACCTCTCTATGCATGAGTCTG
Source organism: Agapanthus africanus (assembly GCA_030015575.1). Taxonomy (NCBI): domain Eukaryota; kingdom Viridiplantae; phylum Streptophyta; class Magnoliopsida; order Asparagales; family Amaryllidaceae; genus Agapanthus; species Agapanthus africanus. Next base: position 463,233,169 of record JASDDO010000026.1, read on the forward strand.
GCGCGGAGCAACAGTAGGTACAATAGGCAATGCCATCTGGGGTGGTGAAGGTGGTAATTTGACGTGCGGTGCTGCTGCCTCCCTCCGGGGTATCTCAGGACAATCTCGTACACGATGATAAGAACTCCCGCAGCGAAAACATCCCGACGATGACCGCTGACCCTCCTGGGAATAGGAACTGAACAATCGGCCCCGCCCTAAATCTCTGCTACCTGCAAGACGTCTATCACGGCGCCGAAAAGGCTGTCTCTGCGCTGATGTATCCGCACGAACTCTCTTCGGCTCTGGAACTACCGAAGTCTCAGCAAGGCGCTCCTCGACTAATAGGGCTGCAACTACAGCTGCTGCATATGTCTCGTAATGCTGTGCACTGATCGCAAGAAACAGTGGTGTAAGCAAGCCTCGGACAAATCTCTTGACTCGCAACTCCTCAGTAGGCACTAGGTACGGAGCATACACTGATAGCTCGGTGAACAGGACATCATACTCTGCCACTGACATCTCCGGAGTCTGACGTAAGGACTCGAACCTGCATGCTCTAGCATCTCTGATGCTCAGTGGAAGAAAATGGGCAAGGAATAGCGCCACGAACTCTGTCCAGGTCATAGGAGGAAGATCTGCTGCTCTACCCTTCTCGACTGATTCACACCATTTCTGCGTGAGACCTTCCAGGCGAAAGCTCGCGAACTCAACCCATCTCGCATCTGCGCATCTAAGTGAACGACATATCCGCGCCATCCTATCAATGAAAGACTGTGGGTCCTCGGCCGCATTGGTTCCTGTGAAGACCGGAGGCTTCAACCTCATAAACTCTGACAGCGATACTGAGATGACCTCTGTAGCGGTAGGGACAACTGCCTGTGCTGTGGGTATCACCTCGATCTCTGTAACGGGTGGAACTACCTCTGGTCGCTGCGCTCGAAGTGTCTCAACTAGAGATCCCATCATCTGGCGCATCTCCTGCATACTGGATCCCACCGTCTGGCGCATCTCCTGCATACCAGCTCCTAACATGGCAATCTGATCTGTCACGGGAGGAACAGCCTTCTCGGGCATAACCGGTGTACTACCCGGATCAGTCCTCGTCTCGGACGAGTCAACTCGAATCTCGGCCCTCGCGACCGCTCTCTGCGCCCTCGTAGTCTTTGGCGGCATAATGGCTGAAAGGAAAAATAGGATTCGATAAGGATACGGAAATCAAATCGCAAGAATGTATATACTCAAGAAAGAATTTAAATCAACAAGTCCTAAGGTCGCCGTGGCGGAGTACCGTGTCGTGAGCATGCCGCGGAACATACGCACGCTACGCCACTCTGCTTCAGCTACCTACTCCATCATACCAGGGTCATCCTAGGAACACTCCGAAAGGTAAAACCTACGCTCTGATACCAACTTTGTCATGACCCAAGGTTTGGCCCGTGACCGGCACTTAACCACGTAACGTCTACAGGTGTAACGCGACTAAGTGAACCGAAAACCCAGAAATCAAACCAGTAAAAGTATAGAGTGTTTTAAGCTTTAAATGGAAGCATTTACAAAAGTGACAAGAAATCTTAAGTAGACAATCACCAAGATAGCAATATACGACGCCGTAGCGAAGATCAAGAGCAACAAGTGGGAACATCACAGATAGAATAAACTGCATAAGTAAAGTCGGCTCACAACGAGCTCGACACCAGAATACTAATAATATACATCATCGTCCTCATACTGTCTCTAAGTCAAGTACATATAAGGTAGATGGAGAATACTAGATACAAAAGTGTGTACAATGAAAGTAACCAGATACCATAACCCACCTAACTGCAAAACAGCTCACGCACCAACTGTAGTGATATCTGTAGCCAAAAGATATAAGAAAGCAGCCTGCCGCAACTACTCCGAGGGGCAACCTGCAAATACTGTGGCACAACGGGGGTGAGTTTCCAACTCATGAATAGAGATAACATATAAAGGTAATTGCGAGCATGCACGTACTGCGCTACTCTATCAAATGCCAGCAGATATGTCTATATACAATAAGCAGTATGTGCATAATCATGCAAGTGCTCTGTCAAGTAAAGTAACTACAGAATGAGATGCAAAATAATAATTGCGGAGCATGGGATGAAATAACATCTACACGGAATGTCAACGTGGAAAGATAATCGGAACCCACCAATGCACCCCAAATCCCAACAACCCAGATGCCGGCACTCCCATCGGCCCTCAAATCCTGTACATCACTGAGAATCACGAGTGCCCAACATCGGCACCCAAATATCATAAATACTCGTGTCTAGCATCGACACGCAAATCTTCCTATATCGGGCATCCGTCAGTCCGGGTCAGCCCTCTCTCTCATATATCGGGCATCCGTCAGTCCGGGTCAGCCCTCTCACTCATATATCGAGCATCCGTCAGTCCGGGTCAGCCCTCTCTGTCATATATCGCGCTCTAGCACCGAGAAAACACATGGAGGATGCACTGAAATATCATATCAAGGGAAACCGGGTTTTTAAATAATTACCTATTCTCTTTTGAAATATCCACGGTTCCCAAATCCAGAAATAACATGGAAACAACATATCTCAATGTGTAAATCTATGCAGGTATGAGGATATCAATATATACATGGCACATGTATGAATATGTGATGTAGATGTGTCCAAGTATGAATATAACATCTGCTGATATGCGGCAAATCATGGCAAACATCAATAATGCGGAAACAATCTGACATATGATTTATAGCAATCCTATAATGTGACTGTCATGGCAATCACTAACGGTGTGAGTGTAGCATATAAATCGTGCTCGTGCAATTTGAACTGTTAGTAATAGTGCGGTGTTCTATCAATTCTAGTTTATATACGCATAGCAGGGAATGCGGTATGCAATAAACAGTAGTCATGTAGGTGAATGCAAAATATATAGCTATAAGGTCCTATCAGCCCAGACGCATAACGCCATGCGGGCGATATCCCCGTAGATGTTAAATCTACTCACCGTAGTCTCTCGCTAGGTATAGCCGATGACTTGTTTCCCCTTCTTCGCGGCGTCCGTCGCACTCGCCTGCGAACCTAGAATTTCACAATATATCACACATAAGCTCAAAACCATACAAACACGACATTTACAGTCAAATTAGTAACTCGCGTCGTGAACCAAGCGCGCGTGTGCGCGATACGCTAAAACGTATGTTTATGCGTCTGAAGCCACTCCGACGCGTCGCGATACGCAGATACCCAAACCCACACACACGTATCACGCGTGTCGCGAAAGTTTAAAATACAGAAAATAGGGTATTAGATCCCAGATTTTTATACAGAAAAGATATTACAAAACTATATATACCACAATACTACACATAGCAGCAAACTCCTGTGCCCCAAACCCCAACCCCCAACTCACTCATCTGGCCGCAATTGGCGGCCAGAATGCATTTTTCGTCGTCCGGTCTGGGGAATTGGGCTCCCAGGTTTTGTGTGTGCACTCTATACCCCCTATATATGCTACAGTAAATACAATTTCATTCTGAAATAACTCGGGTACCAGCAGATCCTATAGAGCCCTATTTCTGGTTAAAAACCACACTTTTGCACTAAAATGAAACTTTAGGGTATTTTTCTGAAATCTGAAGCAAACCCAAGTCTAAAATCACACTAATAACCCATTAATAAGCTAATTGGGCCATAAAAATGCTAAATTTAACATATCATCACAAAATCCCTTCAATAGCACTAAAAATTGCACAAAAACATGATATTTTGCTAGAATTACTACAAGTTATGAAAAAGAGTGTTAAATATGAGCTACATACCTTCAAAAGACCTTAAGAAACACCACAAGTCTCAGCCCTAGCCTCAAGTGTGCATATTTGCCTCTAAACACCTCAAAAAGTCCCTTTTTCCATGGTTTTGTGATAAAAAAGTGTTGATTTGTGTAGGGTTTTGTGTAGGGATCAAAGGGAAATGAAAAGAAGAAGAGGAGATGAAGAAAATGCCATGGTTTTTGCTGGGAATTCTGCAGGAATTTCATAATGAGAGAAAGAGAGAGAAGAGAGAAAGAAAAGGGTCAAAAAAAGTCAACTTTCTTTACCGAACCCCCATACCTCATTTTCTATTCCATTTTAATTCTAAAAAGGGTTTAGTTTTGATGAAAGAGTGGGGAAATAACTATGAACCATGCATGAATGGGAATGAAATGGTTAACACTTTGAACCTAGGTCACAAAATGGCTAAGTGTGCAAGTGTACACTACATAAGAAAAATTTTCCAATTAGGGTAACCCGACTAAAATAACTAATAATCCTATGTACACATATATAATAACACGCACAATTGCTAATTAACACGAAAAACATTCTAACGAAATTTCAAAGTGTTACACTTCTACTTCACTAACTAGAGAATTAGTGAAGCAAACACCCTAAACTAAAGTGCTAGTCTAGTAGAGGATGATGAAATAGGAAATGGGTACACTTTAGAATTTCTTTTCTCACAATGTATCTCTTTCTTTATCAAACCCTAGAAAGAAATTGAAGGAGGAAGAAGATGAGCTCAAAATGAGAATGAAAACTAATCAAAGAGAGAGTTAGCTAACCATGGGTGAGTGGGTATCATATACTAACTCATGTAGAGACATAACCATGGCTAATTATAGTGGTTAGGTTAATTAATATCTTAAGTAAAACAAAACTAGTGGACTAAGTCAATGCAACCATAAGCTTCATGAAGCTTCATGCATGTGAGCCCATTATCCACTAATTTTAGAATTACTTTAGATATAAAAACCTAACACTATAATTAGTATGGTATAAGTCTTATACACCCATGTAAGTTGTATCAACAACCATGATACAAAATGAACACAAATGAATATATATCACATATATATTAAGTTGTGCACAAGTGAGAAAAACAAATGCTTAAGTGAAGCAATGTTAGTTAATGTAAATTAGTATATCACATATACAATTATACACTAAATTATTAAATCAACACTTGACTTAATAATCCGGTTATATCATATATAACCGACTAACATCCAATGTATCGACTTATCGAATCAACCCTTGATTCGATAACCTGGTTATATCGCATTTAACCGATCGACACAAACATCGCGAGAATAGAATATGGTATCAAATACACGCATTATTCTCGGTCCCACACATATCACATATGCGCTCCTATTTCGTTTTGCCTGAGCCAGTAAAACCTCTATGTAGGACTCTAAAGACTCGTCAATACTCCGGCAGTAGGTGATGATCATATCAAGCACCCATAAGCCGTCAGCGGTACTAGCTGGACGTAACGGCTACCCGAGTATTGAGCGATCAGAAGAACAGCAAGCAAGCCCGCTCCAACTCCTGCAAAAAGCCTGACAGTGACACTACCGTACAGTCCGGTCTCCTCGTCTGATATGTCGCATATCAAGTCTAGGGGTGGTAAACGTCAGACCCCAATAACCGATAAGTCATGCCGATATAAGGCTCATAACGGGTCGAGAAACTACTGGTAACACTTACCAGTAAATCTCTAAACCAGCCCTGGCCAGGGACTTCCCTGTTATGGCCAATCGAGCATAGCACAACATCAACCCCCAATACCGGGAGAGACGAAACCCCTCCTATCGCTCATTGCCTCTATGTGACTCGGGACTGTACCAAAAAACCACCGTTTTGCACGCCCTCTTGGACGTGGTAAGGTGGAAATCAAAGCACAGTGGGAATCACACAAGACTTTATGACGATCTCGGGTCTACAGACTAACATGTACCAGTGTCACCAGAGAACTGCCATCTGACGTAAGGTATAATACCATCTGGGAGTTCTCGGCGAGTACGTCCAGTGTACCCAGTCTCCACTGAGCACCCGTACATCATCTCTGATGTCAAACACCAATGGATCTGGGATCATCCATCGCCCATCTACATGGGTCGAGAAGGTATACGCTAGTCTACACTGGTATATCGATGCCCCGTCTCGATACACCCATGACTAGGGACCTTGAAGGATGTACTTATGGACTACCATGTCCCTACTAGTATGATCCGCATCATAGTCCAGGTAGTCAAGTACACATCATAAGGGCTTTACCAACATGTAACAGAGAGACAATCAGTATACACGTTAAGGTAAAGAGTAACCAGATAGCATACTATCATGTCGAGCAAGAAAGTCCTCCCTATATATGTCTAAGCATCCACTACAATATACATCTCATGTATGGTAATGGCCTCTAGAGCATACATATAACTAACAATCTCCCACTTGCACTAGGGACATCTGATAACAGTGGTTGTAGTATCTCATACTCAACCATCCCATAATAGTCTTTCTCTAGGAAAAAGCCTTTATGAGTGGTTCCGTCGTGTTGTCCTCTGAGTCTACTCTCCTAACCTCGATCCCCTAGAGATCAACCATCTCCATGATCAGGTGACACTGCCTTAGAATATGTCTGGATCACTGATGGGACGGGCGTTCCTAGGCATAAGCCACAACTCCATTGTCACACAATGGTAGGAACGAAGTTCTTCACATGAACTAATATACACCCAGACTACCTCTTTGGTAGTATCTTTGGTAGCGATGTATTCAGCCTTTATCGTCTAGTATGCCACGGTATCTAGCTTGGAACTCTTCCAACATACCGCCCCTCCACAGAGGGTAAAGACAATGCCTGTGACTGACATTTAGTCGTCCTTATCACCCTGGAACCCTTCCAGTGATTCTCCCCAGGATCAATTGATACCATCTCACTACAGCTAGTGAGTATCCTAACATCAAATTAGATCTATCTCATAGATCCAAAACCCAGGATTTAGTAGGTATCACTTTGATCCTATGTGGAGAATCATTGTGATAAGAGGAGATTGACCGAGCGTAGTATAGGAAACTCCTTCCCTATCAAAAGTATGTCATCCACATACTCTACGAGGATCTCCACCATACTCTCTACTATCTTATTGTATATACAAAGTTCATCCACCATTTTTATGATGTCAAACTCTTTGACTAACACATCAAAACAGACGTTCCAACTCCGCGATGCCTGCTTTATCACATAAAACACCTTGCACACGTTTCCGCTGCTCCCGCTGTTAACGAAGCCCTCTGACTGTGTACTTATAGACTCTCTCTTCTAAATCTCTATTTAGAACAGCAGTCATGACACCCAACCGCCAGATATCGTAGTCATGGTATATAGCCGTGGCATGTAGGATCTGGATGGACTTAAGCATAGCTACTTAGAAAAGGTTTCATCATAATCCATACCTGGTCAATGATGCAAACCTTTAACAAATCTAGCTTTGAAAGTCTCAACTTTTCCATATACACCAAGTAATCTTCTCAAGATATACATGCTCCTGATGGGGATTTAACCCTTCAGATAAAGCAACCAAAGTCCATACTTTGTTGATGTATAAGGGTTCCATCTCAGATCGCTAAGCATCCAGCCATTCTTATAGAGTCCCACTCCTGATGGCCAGCTCGAAACTAGTTGGGTCATCATCTTATGATGCATTCCTCGCTCCCACTGTCATAGAGAAACTGAAGTATCTCTCAGGTGTGTGAGGAACCCTACTAGATCGACGGAGAGGCTGAGGTTCGTTGGAAACTATTGAATCCATTGGTTCTACCAAATCATCAGCTGCAGTTTGTATAGCCGGAACTCCTTCCAGTTCTACCTCATGTCCACTAATTTCTTCACAAGAAATTCTCTTTCACAAAGGTGGCATATTGAGAAACAAAACATCTTTTGTTCCTCGGTTTGGTAGAAGATATTCCCATGCATATGCTTGGGATGTCCAACAAACTTCTACAGAACTCACTTTGCCTCGAGCTTGTCCGGATTTCGCTTTTAGACATAAGCCGGACAACCCCAAATCTTAACAAACATAAGATATGGGCTCTTCCCTTTCCATATCTCATATGAAGTGGTAGGCAACTGATTTGATCGGAACCCTATTCAATAGGTATGCAACTTCTCCAGTGCATAACTCCTAAAAGGAAATAGGTAACTCAGTAGTACTCATCATAGTGCACACCTTATCACAAAGGGTGTGATTGCTCCACCCCGATACACCGACTTGCTGTAGTGTATTCGGAGGAGTAATGCTGAGAGAGAATCTCATTCTCCTTTAGAATGGCCCAGGAATCCCATGCTCAAGTATTCTCCTCCCTGATCATATCAAAGGACATAATATTTGTACCCGTTTTTGGTTCTCTACTTCTAACTTATATTCTGTGAATATCTCAAAAGCTTCGGACTTGTGTTCCAACAGGAACATATGTCTGAATCTTGAGAGATCATCAGAGAATGTAATGAAGTACAAAGAACCAGTCTTGGCATGTGTAGACAGGGGACCTCCGTACATCAACATGTATCATCCCAAGAGTTCACCAACTCTTTCTCTATTTCCTATACACAGAGCTATGGTCATCATATCTCTGTGACATGACCGGCAAGTTTCACAAGATGTAAATTCAAACTAATTTAAATATGCATTTATAAGTAACTTCAGCTACTCAGGTTGCATTGATATGACCTAGTCTACAATACCTCAAGAAGGATTCGTTCATTTCTGAACTCTTCCTCTTGTGTGTGTTCTGTATACTAAGAACTGTAGTTTGATTTAGAACGTCAATGCTTTTAGATAACGTGCCTGAACCGATCAACTCTTGATATAGGAAATGTTCAAAACATTATCCAACAATACAAAATTATATCCTTCTTTACTAATAAAGAGACTGATATGATGTTGTATATCAGGTTTGGTATCTAATGACATTTATTCAGAATCAATGTATTCTGGTAATACAGGGTGATAACTACCAACAGATTTGGTTGCAACACTTGCACCGTTTCTATCTGATGAAACTTATCACCCGTTCTCAGTTCTCTACCTATCTGTAGCCCATGTAACAAATTACATATGTGGGATCCTGATCCGGTATTTCATACCCAGGACGTAAAGGATACTGAGAAACAGTTCTCTGTAATGAACACATCCGAAGAAGATGCATCATCATGCACTTTCTTCGTTTGGGCTATTGGAGATAGTGCCCTCAGAGTCAATTATTGGATCACAGGCACGTGATTGCAATGATTGATTGAGGACCTATCCCGGTAGGACAGTCTTACTCAAGATGATAGTATGCTATCTGGTTTATCTTTATCATCGTGTACTGCTTTAGGTGACCTTACGAGTCGCTATTACACGTTGATAGAGCCCCTAGGATTCTTGCTTGACTACCAGCAGTATGAGGGCGATCATATACGTGAGAGCTGGAGTCTATAAGCACATTCTTAAAAGGTCCCTAATCATAGGAGTTTCGAGACTGGGCATCGATACTCCATTAGTAGACTAGTGTATACAGTCGAGACCCCGACAAGGGGCGGTGGCCGGTCTCACAAGCCACTGGTGTCAGTTGGTTCACCTAAGATGTATACAGGTGCTCATTGGGTTATGAGTACACCGGACAGGACTCGCCGGGGACCTGCTAGTTGGGATTATACCAGACGTCAGATAGCAGTTCCCTGGTGACATGTGTACAGGTTAGTTCATCCACCTGAGATCGTCATTTTTCTCGTATGAGTTCCCACTGTACTTTGATTACTACCCTACCACGGCTCAAAGGAGTCGTGCAAACAGGTTTTAGTTGGGTACAGTCCCGAGCCACATGGAGGCAGTGAGCGGATCTGCAGGGGTTCGTCTCTCCCGGTATTGGGGGTGAGGTCGCGCTGTGTCTAGGAGAGCCATTACACAAAGCCCTCGGCCAAGGCAGGAGATTTACTGGTAGGTATTCCAGTAGTATCTCAGGGTGTTCTGGGCTACACTCCGACACGACTTGTACCGCTTTTGGGGGTCTGACTTTTACCAACTCCATAGGCCCGCCATGCGATACTCATAGACGAATGGACCGGACTGTACGGATATTGTCACTGACAGGCTCAGTAGGGTGTCAGGATGAGTTCGCTCATCGACGTCCCTTTTGGTCAATAGCTGGTGGCCCGTCACGTATGGCTAATACCTCTGACGTGCTAGTGGTTAAATCCACAGCCATAGTATTGACGAGTCTTTAGAGTCCACCACACACTCAGTTACTCAAGTTTCGAGCGAAACGCTGTAGAGGCCGTATGGAGATATGGCAGGGTTCAATCAGATACGTGCGGTATTGCACGGATCGTAATCGGACGGTTTTTACTAGCCGGCTTTGGCTTAAGCCGGATCCTAGTATTTGATGGTGTAGATTTTGTCTCTTTGCATTTGTATTCAGTGGGAATACAAATGCGGGCATGTATATGCAGTAGCGGGGTTTTCCTGTAATTTATTACGGGATCAGTTTTCTGAAGTTGCCAGTTTGCATTCCGTTTCGGCCGATTTTCCTTTGTTCCTTCGCGGTCGGACTTTCCGATGGAGGGGGTTATTTGCATGTTTGCAAATAACATTTGTGGAGGGGATTTCTTGCATTTGTGGCTTTATGATAAGTTAAGCATCTTTGCTTTTTCATGATGGCTTGCTTTTTGGTGATTAGAATGGATTAGAACTTGATGAGAGTTGATATGACTTTGTTATCATGTTTTTTGGTATGGTCACCCCTTTGCTTTTCCTACCATCACCTCCCTTCATGTTTTGTTAAAAATTCCTCCACCATTTTGATCAAGGGGGGCCGGCCACTTTTTTAAGGAGAGAGGATGAGAGAGGTTCATTTTGGATGAGGGAAATTATTCATCTCTCATTTTCTCTTGCTACACAAATTCTAGCTCTCTCCAAAGTTCTTCATACCTCCATCATATTATGGCAACTACACTAAACCCCAAAAGAGACAATTTCTACACTACACCTACAGCAAATCTTGGACGCGTCGGCTAGCCAACTTCGTACCCGAGTTGCCTCGATCCAGAGGTGGGATCCCGTAAAAGTATTCGGCTACATGGTGCCCTTTCCGACGAGGAGGTGACGGACTGAGATTCCGCGGGAGATCGGAGTAGAGATGAAGACCGAAGGACACGGATCGCTTGGTATAACTCTCTACCTTTCTCTTGTTTAGCTAGGATTAGGTTAATGGTCACGATCCGGGTTTATTGTCCGCGGTAGCGCCAGTTTAAAGTTAAGAAAATTTTTGATTCCGCATTTTGGCCTCGAGTAGACGGCCGGGGCGCTGCCGTGGCGAAACATGGTATCAGAGCCACACCATTAACCTTGCCTAGCTTGTTCTAGTGTGTTTACATGTTCGATCGAACGGATTTTCCGAAAACCCATTTTCATTTGCACAGTTTTCTGTCGAAATTTTTTTGGCTCCAAAAATTTTTCAGTACATTGCAGTGACATGTGCAGGCAATTCTAAGCATTATGTGAAAATTTGGTAGCGTGATCTCACTATTCCACCGCGGAACCGCGGCCAAACCCACGTATTTGCGGCTGTTCCGCGGCCATTTTTACTATTCATTGGACCAAATTTTTGCAGTGAGCTCCTGGGTTGAAAATAGGGTTTTTGGAATATTCTTTTTGGGCCTAGACTCTCTTTAAGTGCTACAGTAATGCTTGGGGCCCACTTCGATAAATTTGATCGATCGAAAAGTTTAAACACATTAGTTCACCGTATTTACATTATATCTGCGACCGTGAATGTCACTTGATCGGCAAATCCTGTCTAACTGCTATAGCCCGGTTAGACGGATTTGCGAACGTGACATTCACGTTGATACTCTGTGATTGTGCTGTGTTGTTGCGGATCGGTCGTGGGGGATAGCCTGGTTGCAGTATTAATACAGTTTTGTTGTATTATGTACATTTGATATTGCGGGGCGAGCGTCCGACATGTGGACTGCCGTCACTGGCTGTTTGTATTATTCTTTTGGGGCACGACCAGGTTGCGGTCGATGTACCCGTTGTATGTATATTTTACTTTCTGTACTAGGATTGCCCCACGGAGGGGTGCACGGATAGCCGGGTTCTAGAGGGCAACGGGCCCGCATCTCATGGCATTGAGACGGAGGGGGCTTTACTCTAGAATTGGCGGGTTGTTCGCCGCACTCGTAGGGGGTACAGGTTGACCCAGGAGGGGTGCCCAAGTTGCCGGATTCCGTGAAGTGCTGGGTGGTCCATTCACGTTGCTGAAGGGGGTTGCCTCGCTTCAGTTTTTGGCGGGTAACTTGCCGCGCCCGTAGGGGTCTAGGATTTTCATTGCCCAGGCTATCCACATTACCAGGGAAACGTCGGGTTTCAGTAGCGGCTCTATGAAACCCGGGGATCCCAGATATCTGTATTGTTCTGTGATGTTGCATTTTATCACGCCTTGAGCGAAAATTATATATTATATATATACTAGTAGATGTTGTATATGTTTTGCATCCGTGCTAGTCCAGTCCCCGCTCTGTCGTTAGTTAAGTAACCTAACGGGTGATGACGGGACCCAGTGGCGAATGCGGATGGCATATACGTACATCATTATTTTCGTTCTTTGTGGTGTGATCAATTGATGGGACTGCGTTGATTCGGATCAATGCAAGCTAAACAAACCTATTCTGATGTTGTTGGAACATTTTTCAAAAAGCTGTTATTGCCAGGACGTTCACTTTTGTTTTGCATCGTGGTATTCGGTTGGAATATCCTGCTCCTCAGTCGACGAGGCAAGGGCCGAGATCTCTTCACCGGGAGTGACCCCTTGGACAAAAGTTTGCGTCAGGGTAATAACTTCACTATAGCCGATTGCCTTTTGCTTTGCATCGTGGTATTCAGTTGGAATATCCTGCACCTCATTCTACGGGGAAAGAGCCGAGATCCCTTCACCGGGAGTGACCTCTTTAGCAAAGGGTTTTCGCCACTATATTTTTATAAAAAGCTATGCAGTTCCTTCAACGATATCAAGTTCATTACGTTAAAGGTTTTTCGCCAAAAACCAGCCGTAGCCCTCCGTCATTTCTTACGGGTATTATTTAGTATTCGTGCTGCGTTTGTTGACTCCGTCAAGGCGTAGTGTACGGTAGCTAAGTGGTGCTTGTTTGTTGCATAAATGGAATTGGTTAGGACAGTCGTGCGGCCTTGTTGACTCCGTCAAGGGCACGTACGGGTGGGTTTAATGCAATCCAGATAATGACGGGTTGAACTTGACTACGACTCTTTGATTTGTTGACTCCGTCAAGGTCACTTGGGTCCTAGGGGTAAAAACACACATCGGGAGTTTCTAAAGAAACTAAAACTTGCCAGGCATGCGCATACCTTCTGGAGTGTGGTGACTTGAGTGGATTCCGTCAAGTTATCATGCGATGATAGTTGGATCCCGATTCCCACTGATGAGTTGGTTTACTCCTCGGGTGATCCCAACTAATTCTTCTTTCAGGTTTGGAGGAGAATTTGACGGTACAGTGGGAGGTTTCCAGATTAGATAAAGTGATAACCATTCTGATCTAGGTTAGAGTGCACGCTGAGTGTTTCTTTTCTCTCTCTCTTTGGCAGCGACCATTGACCCGACCCTAGACTATGACTCAGTGAGCAAGTTGACCGAACCTTCTTAACATTGGCTTTTGGATTGTCAGAGTTGCAGACCTCATTGCCACTCCTACTTTTAACCCTTTTCTCCAGGACACCCCGTATTACTACGAACGTCCACTTCCATTGGACAAAACCATCGTATGGTTATATACGAACTCGAAGGTTTTTATTCGAGGATGGTTTCCGGTTCTGGAGGAAACGAATAGGACTATTCAGTTGTCTTTTCCTTTTACCTTCTCTCAGGTTGCGAGTACTCCTTGGTTTAGGAGATAGTACACCTATTACGCAAATTGGATAGTCTTCTTCCAAACCTTAGGCTGGTGCCGAACTGTGGGGAATGAAGAAAACCAATTAGCCTAAACGGTGTACAGAAGGTATTAGGTTAAGACAAAGAAAGGGATTAGAAGGAGGGCAAAGTAAATTGCGACTGCTATTCACGACCGAACCAAGTATCTCTTCGCCAATCCTAAATCACCTTTGTATTTCTCCAGGACACTCCGTATTACTACGAAGATCTCAAGTTTATTGGATAATCCATCGTATGGTTATATACGAACTCGAAAGGAACCCGTTCCAGTTCGGGGATGGATCCTGGTTCAGGAGAAATAGGAATAAGGTTTATTCGGTTGTCTTTTATCTTCACCTTCTCTCGCATTGCGAGTGCTCCTAGGATTAGGATAGTACACCCATTATGCTTATTGGATAGTCTTCTTCCAAACCATAGGCTGGTGCCGAACGGTAGGGAAGGAAGAAAACCATTTGGCCTAAAGGGGTGTGCAGAAGGTAATGACTAAAGACATAAAAAGGGATTTAGAGAAGTGGCAAAGAAATATACGGTTACAGTTGTGAATCTGGATAATGGAAGAGGCATTACTAGGAATACCCGGATAACCCATCGAAACATTTCAATGTTTCAGTTTCACTGTGTACTGTTAAAGGAAAACTGATTTCCCGATTAGATACTTACTCCAGGGTATGTATTTACCAGGTATGATTCTCACATCTGTATGGTTTTACAGATGATGAGTGGGAGTGAGTTATTGGGAATTAGGCGATCGTCTTCATTATATCGGAATTCGTTGTAATTTATGATATTTGAGGAAGTCACCTGGGTTGTTTGCCGGACGATAAATATTTGGTTTTGAATATCCGTTGTTATGCACCAATTTCAAATTGATATATCTGTACGTCTATTTTTATAAAGTGAGATATACCTTTTGAAATTATGTCTATGACATTTACCTATATCAGTGGATGGTTAGGTAAGGAGCATTGAACAACGGTGTAATTCTTCTTAACCATAGTACAGTTTTCAACCTACGACACACAGTGAATGAGTTGTTAGACTCAGGGACTTATACAGAGTATTGTATATTGTCCAGTGTCCATTAGGACAGAGAGGTTGGTCCTCGTACTATATTCTGTTTACTTTTAACTTCTCTAGTTCTTAGACATGTGTTTCGTAGAAACACAGGGTCTGAGTTTTGAGGAGTTATTGGTATAAGAATAAAGTAGAGAACCAGGTATTGCAAGTATCGGGATTCTTCAAGGTGATCGAAGATGTAGATACTTGTGTATGGTATTCAGTTGATAGTAACGATTAAGAGAACTTGTTTCTCTTTCAGGTTACTCATAATTGGAAGTACTCCTAAGTTGAGTAATGCTGATCGGCCTTCTTCCATTTAGTTGACATGTACTGGTGACAGCTGCATGATTTGAATCTGGTACGGGGAGTTGTCTGGCTTATGCTTAAAACCAGACACTGGATAACTCAAGGCACGTTTCTGTAATGGCTGCTTGTGGGTTGACCCAGGCTATGACGAGGGTTGACTTTCTACCATCTGGAAGATCAATAGTGATATTGTTCTTGACTCGCCACAATTTTAAAAGAAATGGATTTTTTTAGAAAACAGTAGTGGGAGTATGGTAGAACTGGAAGTGATTCCAGAACCGCAAACGATTACTGAAGATTTGATAAGAACCTAAAGATTCAATCTGATTTGACATTCCATTGGCCACTCCGCAGATAAAGTAGGTAACCTCAGGCACCTGAGAGGTACTTTGGTATGCTCAAGGACGGTGGCAGGGAGGTTCTTGTTTACCCAGACTTGCCATTGCTGTTGTTCCAGACTATGAGATTCGGCAGGAGGATGAGTATAGCGTCATTCTAAACTGGCTTCAGAAGTGTACGCCTATATGACTCTGCCAGAGGGTTGTCATAGTCAGTGGGAGCAACGGAAGCACAGTGGGCAAGAGGCTTATGTCTATTTATAGACTTAAGCAGATATAGCGGAGATAGATCATCTATTTCTGATGTGACAGTCATAGGTTTGACTTCATCAGAATAGGAGATGGATCTGTTAAGAAGGTAGTAGGGTGTGATGTCCTGATATTAGGATGACATACACAGAGTAGGAAGTGATATTCCTATACTGCGATCGGTTATTCTTTGGTTGTCACACAGTGGTTTCTCCACATATGACTTGGATATTATATATTCTGGTTGCTGGATCTATGGTTTTAGATCTAGATTTGGGTGGTTTCCCAATCTGGGTACTTAGATAGCATTCTATAAGTATTTAGAATGGACGACTCCTGGCACGGTAGTGTACCTGCAGGTGATGGAGTCACCCTCTCTAAAGGTGTCTTACAGACTAAAAGGGAGAGGGATACGCATGATTGGCAGATCACTTGCTTAGGCAGTTGAGTCAATCATAAGATGTCAAGTACCACACCAGATGTTGTTCTTGCAGTAGATGCAATAAGTTGATATTAAT
Source organism: Agapanthus africanus (assembly GCA_030015575.1). Lineage (NCBI taxonomy): Eukaryota > Viridiplantae > Streptophyta > Magnoliopsida > Asparagales > Amaryllidaceae > Agapanthus > Agapanthus africanus. Next base: position 463,249,431 of record JASDDO010000026.1, read on the forward strand.
CCAATCCTGGAGAAAAAGTCGGAAGCAGTTTTAGAACATAAGTGAATGTTCTAGGGATATGATAACGACAGCCTCGTTCTGGAGACAGTTATCATTCCAGGCTTCCAAGGTGACATGGACGACAGGGTGGTTGTCAGAGTAATAGTTTTCCCTTTGACGAGGGGCAGTATTTTGGATAGGAGGTCCAAGGGGATACTGAGGGAGGCATGGCGCAAGACACTGATTAAGTTCAGTTGTCGATACAGTCTAAGAAGTTTGGATTTGGAGTTCATTTATGAGCTAGGTCCCATCAGACATCCAGACATTCTAAGACAGGTATTGCTCATTTCGGGAGATGGCTTTCTCCGCGAACTTGAGATGAAGAGAGACATAGAAAGAAACACTAGAGCGGATCCACTCACTGAGGCTATTCCTTGAACGCAATAGTTTCGCAAACGAGCTTTGTCAGACTGACTAGTAGAGGAGTTGGGTGTTCGGTATCACACGGGCTGTGAGTATGCGACATCGCAATAATTAGCCTTGAGTGCAAGTGGGAGATTGTTGGAGATAGTGCCCTCAGAGTCAATTATTGGATCACAGGCACGTGATTGCAATGATTGAGGGAGGACCTATCCCGGTAGGACAGTCTTACTCAAGATGTTAGCATTCTATCTGGTTTATCTTTATCATCGTGTACTGCTTTAGGTGACCTTACGAGTCGCTATTACACGTTGATAGAGCCCCTAGGATTCTTGCTTGACTACCAGCAGTATGAGGGCGATCATATACGTGAGAGCTGGAGTCTATAAGCACATCCTTAAAAGGTCCCTAGTCGTAGGAGTTTCGAGACTGGGCATCGATACTCCATTAGTAGACTAGTGTATACAGTCGAGACCCCGACAAGGGGCGGTGGCCGGTCTCACAAGCCACTGGTGTCAGTTGGTTCACCTAAGATGTATACAAGTGCTCATTGGGTTATGAGTACACCGGACAGGACTCGCCGGGGACCTGCTAGTTGGGATTATACCAGACGTCAGATAGCAGTTCCCTGGTGACATGTGTACAGGTTAGTTCATCCACCTGAGATCGTCATTTTTCTCGTGTGAGTTCCCACTGTACTTTGATTACTACCCTACCACGGCTCAAAGGAGTCGTGCAAACAGGTTTTAGTTGGGTACAGTCCCGAGCCACATGGAGGCAGTGAGCGGATCTGCAGGGGTTCGTCTCTCCCGGTATTGGGGGTGAGGTCGCGCTGTGTCTAGGAGAGCCATTACACAAAGCCCTCGGCCGAGGCAGGAGATTTACTGGTAGGTATTCCAGTAGTATCTCAGGGTGTTCTGGGCTACACTCCGACACGACTTGTACCGCTTTTGGGGGTCTGACTTTTACCAACCCCCTAGGCCCGCCATGCGATACTCATAGACGAATGGACCGGACTGTACGGATATTGTCACTGACAGGCTCAGTAGGGTGTCAGGATGAGTTCGCTCATCGACTTCCCTTTTGGTCAATAGCTGGTGGCCCGTCACGTATGGCTAATACCTCTGACGTGCTAGTGGTTAAATCCACAGCCATAGTATTGACAAGTCTTTAGAGTCCACCACACACTCAGTTACTCAAGTTTCGGGAGAAACGCTGTAGAGGCCGTATGGAGATATGGCAGGGTTCGATCAGATACGTGCGGTATTGCACGGATCGTAATCGGACGGTTTTTACTAGCCGGCTTTGGCTTAAGCCGGATCCTAGTATTTTATGGTGTAGATTTTGTCTCTTTGCATTTGTATTCAGTGGGAATACAAATGCGGGCATGTATATGCAGTAGCGGGGTTTTCCTGTAATTTATTACGGGATCAGTTTTCTGAAGTTGCCAGTTTGCATTCCGTTTCGGCCGATTTTCCTTTGTTCCTTCACGGCCGGACTTTCCGATGGAGGGGGTTATTTGCATGTTTGCAAATAACATTTGTGGAGGGGATTTCTTGCATTTATGGCATTATGATAAGTTAAGCATCTTTGCTTTCTCATGATGGCTTGCTTTTTGGTGATTAGAATGGATTAGAACTTGATGAGAGTTGATATGACTTTGTTATCATGTTTTTTGGTATGGTCACCCCTTTGCTTTTCCTACCATCACCTCCCTTCATGTTTTGTTAAAAATTCCTCCACCATTTTGATCAAGGGGGGCCGGCCACTTTTTTGAGGAGAGAGGATGAGAGAGGTTCATTTTGGATGAGGGAAATTATTCATCTCTCATTTTCTCTTGCTACATAAATTCTAGCTCTCTCCAAAGTTCTTCATACCTCCATCATATTATGGCAACTACACTAAACCCCAAAAGAGACAATTTCTACACTACACCTACAGCAAATCTTGGACGCGTCGGCTAGCCAACTTCGCGCCCGAGTTGCCTCGATCCAGAGGTGGGAGCCCGTAAAAATATTCGGTTACGTGGTGCCCTTTCCGACGAGGAGGTGACGGACTGAGATTCCGCGGGAGATCGGAGTGGAGATGAAGACCGAAGGACACGGATCGCTTGGTATAACTCTCTACCTTTCTCTTGTTAAGTTAGGATTAGGTTAATGGTCACGATCCGGGTTTATTGACCGCGGTAGCGCCAGTTTAAAGTTAAAAAAAATTTTGATTCCGCATTTTGGCCTCGAGTAGACGGCCGGGGCGCTGCCGTGGCGAAACATGGGCGGCATGGGAATTCTGGTAATCCCCTATTTCCTGCTCTGTCTTATAATAATTATAAGTTGGAGCTGGACCAACGTTCCCCTAGCTCAGTATAACAAGCGGGTTTGGTCAATTCATCCGTATTATTATCTTGATTAAGGCATGATATGGTCGCTACCTGGAGAGAGAGAGAAGAAAACACTCTGCGTGCGCTCTTGCAAGATCAGATTGGTTATTATTTTATCTAATCAGGATGGCTCCCACTGTTTTTATCAAATCTTCCTTCAAACCCTAAAAGGAAAGACTAGCCGGGATTAATTACACCCTACAATTTCGCCAATCTTTCAGCCAGGCCAGTGTCGGTACTTTGAGGGAGGTTCCCCGTGCTTTTGCACGGACCTAATTAAAGTAAACCTCGTTTTCCCAGAGGCGTAACCCCGTTGACACCTTTCTAGACACCTACTTGATCGGCTAATTGTAATGTGTAAAACTCTCCCAGGAGTAACAATTACTCGCAGTGGGTATCGGGATCCAACTATCTCATAGAAGGTATGCAATCTCATTGCAAATTTCAACACTTGAAATTCCCGATAATTTTGCCCCTAGCGTCCCATGACCTTGACGCAGGCCAACAAACCATAGTGCGCTAGTCAAGTTCAACCCGTCATTTTTTGATTGAATTAAACCCACCCGCACGACCCTTGACGCAGGCCAACAAAGTCGCACGACTATCCTAATCCAATCTTCATCATATGCATAAGCAGATAAATACTAGTTAGCTACCGCACACTACGCCTTGACGCGGGCCAACAAACGTAGCACGAATACTAAGTAGGACTTATCTGAAATGACGGAGGGCTACGACAGGTTTTTCTGAAAACCTATTGCGTAATGAACTTGATATCATTGTAGAATCAAATAATTTTAAAATGGAGTGTTTTTTAGGCTTTTGCTAGTTTTGCTAAAGAGGTCACTCCTGGTGGAGGGATCTCGGCTCTTTCCTCGTCGAATGAGGTGCAGGATATATCATATATATCACTGTGCAAAGCAAGAACTAGAAAAGCAATCAAAAGACAAAACCGAGGGGTGTAGCATCTGCTAGTTATTGCTAAAGGGGTCACTCCCAGTGAAGGGATCTCGGCCCTTTCCTTATCGAATAAGGTGCAAGATGTTCTACAAGGAACACCGCGATGCAAAGCAAGAACTGTAGCTACCTTTTTTCGAAAATTCGATTCCACAACGTCTTTTAGGTTTCTTTTCTTTCATTAATCACATTAATGAAGTCCCATCATTTAAGTCACCTGAACATCACAGATAAATACGACGTACACTTATGCCATCCGCATTCGCCTCGTTGTCCCCTCGTGCACCGTTAGGTTAGGTAACTAACGGCAGAGTGGGGAAGGGCTAGCACGGGTGTAAAACATAAGTAACGTCTATATAATATACCATATATACTATATACAGTACTTATCACAACATATCAAATGATCACATCACAGATATTGCAGCAGAAGAAACATATGAAACATTGGATATACTGGGACGTCCGTATTTTATTTTGAGCCTCTATAAAACACGGATTCTACGGTCGCGATGAATAGCCAAACCCACACCCCTAGACCCCTACGAGAGCGGCAAGCAACCCTACCAATTCTAGAGTTAGGAGACCCGAACTCGACTCCTCGAGTTGGTCTCCCACTGGACCCGAGAACCCGGTTACTTGTGCTCTCCTCCTTGGGTCTACCTAATGCGGAAAAGTAAATAATATACAAATGGTGACATCAACCTCATCCCGGAAGTGCCCCAATAAAAGAATATTACATACATTTAATTTTACATGAATAAAAATAAAAAACCCCATCTCATATAAAAACCCCGGCTATTCAAAAACGCGACGATCCAATATAACATATCCAGCAACACATAACATCACATGTCATCAACGTAAGTAAATATGCGCATCCCAATTATCGTTGACATATAGCAACGAAATCGGCGATAACATATATTACACTTACGGTCGCAAAAAAGAAAATGTAAAACTACAACAGTTGGAATCCGCAACCTCCTTAGACATCACATGCCTAACAATTATAAACCCCACATTTTAGTCTCTATATCGAAAACACTTTTCAATATCTAGTCGGGCAATTCAACAAGATTCCCGATATGTGATCGAATGCTCGTCGCAAACTTTAGTAGACGGCCGCACTCCCGGATGCCGTCGACGAAGTGCACTAAGGCGGAACACCGCCGCCGCGAGCACCCAACGGATGAGTTTGGTGATGGGGTTCTCCTACAGTTACTTTGTCGAGGCTTTGGGGCGTGGCTGTCTATTAAGTTTACCCGGCGAGTATCCGCGTACGCTACGTGATTGCAACGGACTTTTGATCGCATCAAAATCTCGTGGCAACCGATCATCTGAGACTAAACTGCTATGTTTATTACATTCAAATTAGTTATCTCATAACTACTTGTGGATTCCAAATATTGTATCACATTCCAGATAAATAGGCAATGTTAAACTTTCCGATCGAATGATCAAACACCCAAGTTTTCCCAAATAGTTCTCAACACTTGAGGGGAGTTTAAAAACATCCATCACATGCCACAGTACCAATGGTCCATCCGTAGAAGGGTCAAGCCAACGCCTTACATGTGGCAACGCCGTACTGCCCCAAACGCAAAGGTTCAAAAGGCAGTTCAAGACGGTCACATAATCGAGTTAAGGTTTGTTGTCTTCTAGAGGGTCCATCGCGTAACTTGCATGATCTAGAACGTTCTTAAACTACGGAAAAATCCTAACACTTGGAAATTTTCCGGGTCGGGAAAAAGTGAGTTATTGATATCCGTTCGAACTTTTTAATACTTTCTAAATTATCCGGAAAACATTACGAATTTAAATTTTCCGATCGAATCAACGAATACAAAATAAACCCCAGAACACTCAACACTTGAGTCAGGTTAAAAATACCCATAAAATATAACTCACAAAAAAAGAGATTATAGTGCAAAAATGGGTGCATACATCCTCTGTACTGCCGCTGATCCGCGGCCCAAGCGCGGTACGGCCGCGTTTCCGCGGTGGTTTGTAGGTATTATGCTCTCGTTTCTCACTCCAATTCTTATATTTTCCTGCTGATTTTTTTAGGCATTTTTAATTCAGAAAAATCACAGTTTTGAAAAAATGTCCAGAGAGGGGTTCATTTCGTCGATTCGGAGTTCGTTCGGAGTTTTAACTTCGTATACATGTCGCATAATGCTCTAACTAGGCTCTGATACCACTGTAGAGTTACTAGGTACTCTAAGAAGGTTCTACAAGGCATCAACCATGCCCGATTAAAATTTTAGCCGTGCCGAATAACTCTAAACAAGATCTTTGCTAGATAATTAGGGTAACACATGCTAGTAAATAACAATTATCACTAAGCGAATACGAAATACAACCTTTGTAGATCGGTCCATCACTTCTAAAGCTCCTTGTTGTAGTCCCTTCGCTGCGATCATCGAACTCCCGGACTCTCGGACGGCTCCATGAGAAGATTGCAACGGTAATGCTTGAAGTCTTCGAGGCCGAAAATGATCAACGTTGAGGGAATACGAACACAAGCTTCTTGTCATGACCCAAGGTTTGGCCCATGACCAGCATTTAACTATGTAACGTCTACAGGCGTAACGCGATTAAGTGAACCGAAAACCCAGAAATCAAACCAGTAAAAGTATAGAGTGTTTTAAGCTTTAAATTAAAGCATTTACAAAAGTGACAAGAAATCTTAAGTAGACAATCACTAAGATAGCAATATACGACGCCGTAGCGAAGATCAAGAGCAACAAGTGGGAACATCACAGATAGAATAAACTGCATAAGTAAAGTCGGCTCACAACGAGCTCGACACCAGAATACTAATAATATACATCATCGTCCTCACACTATCTCTAAGTCAAGTACATATAAGGTAGATGGAGAATACTAGATACAAAAGTGTGTACAATGAAAGTAACCAGATACCACAACCCACCTAACAGTAAAACAGCTCACGCACCAACTGTAGTGATATCTGTAGCCAAAAGATGTAAGAAAGCAGCCTGCCCCGACTACTCCGAGGGGCAACCTGCAAATACTGTGGCACAACGGAGGTGAGTTTCCAACTCGTGAATAGAGATAACATATAAAGGTAATCGCGAGCATGCACGTACTGCGCTACTCTATCAAATGCCAGCAGATAAGTCTATATGCAATAAGCAGTATGTGCATAATCATGCAAGTGCTCTGTCAAGTAAAGTAACTACAGGATGAGATGCAAAATAATACTTGCGGAGCATGGGATGAAATAACATCTACACGGAATGTCAACGTGGAAAGATAATCGGTACCCACCAATGCACCCCTAATCCAAACAACCCAGACGCCGGCACTCCCATCGGCCCTCAAATCCTGTACATCACTGAGAATCACGAGTGCCCAACATCGGCACCCAAATATCATAAATACTCATGTCTGGTATCGACACACAAATCTTCCTATATCGGGCATCCGTCAGTCCGGGTCAGCCCCCTCTCTCTCATATATCGGGCATCCGTCAGTCCGGATCAGCCCTCTCTCTCTCATATATCGGGCATCCGTCTGTCCGGGTCAGCCCTCTCTCTCATATATCGGGCATCCGTCAGTCCGGGTCAGCCCACTCTCTCATATATCGGGCATCCGTCAGTCCGGATCTGCCCTCTCTCTCATATATCGGGCATTCGTCAGTCCGGGTCAGCCCTCTCTATCATATATCGCGCTTTAGCACCGAGAAAACACATGGTGGATGCACTGAAATATCATATCAAGGGAAACCGGGTTTTTAAATAATTACCTATTCTCTTTTGAAATATCCACGGTTCCCAAATCCAGAAATAACATGGAAACAACATATCTCAATGCGTAAATCTATGCAGGTATGAGGATATCAATATATACATGGCACATGTATGAATATGTGATGTAGATGTGTCCAAGTATGAATATAACATCTGCTGATATGCGGCAAATCATGGCAAACATCAATAATGCGGAAACAATCTGACATATGATTTATAGCAATCCTATAATGTGACTGTCATGGCAATCACTAACGGTGTGAGTGTAGCATATAAATCGTGCTCGTGCAACTTGAACCGTTAGTAATAGTGCGGTGTTCTATCAATTCTAGTTTATATACGCATAGCAGGGAATGTGGTATGCAATAAACAGTAGTCATGTAAGTGAATGCAAAATATATTGCTATAAGGTCCTATCAGCCCTGATGCATAACGCCTTGCGGGCGATATCCCCGTAGATGTTAAATCTACTCACCGTAGTCTCTCGCTAGGTATAGCCGACGACTTGTTTCCCCTTCTTCGCGGCGTCCGTCGCACTCACCTGCGAACCTAGAATTTCACAATATATCACACATAAACTCAAAACCATACATACACGACATTTAAAGTCAAACTAGTAACTCGCGTCGTGAACCAAGCGCGCGTGTGCGCGATACGCTAAAACATGTGATTACGCGCCTGAAGCCACTCCGACGCGTCGCGATACGCAGATAGCCCAAACCCACAAGCACGTATCACGCGTGTCGCGAAAGTTTAAAATACGGAAAATAGGGCATTAGATCCCAGATTTTTATACAGGAAAGATATTACAAAACTATGTATACCACTATACTACACATAGCAGCAGACTCCTGTGCCCCAAACCCCAACCCCCAACTCACTCATCTGGCAGCGATTTGCGGCCAGAATGCATTTTTCGGCGGCCGGTCTGGGGAATTGGGCACCCAGGTTTTGTGTGTGCACTCTATACCCCATATATATGCTACAGTAAATACAATTTCATTCTGAAATAACTCGGGTAGCAGCAGATCCTACAGAGCCCTATTTCTAGTTAAAAACCACACTTTTGCACTAAAATGAAACTTTAGGGTATTTTTCTGAAATCTGAAGCAAACCTATGTCAAAAATCACACTAATAACCCATTAATAAGCTAATTGAGCCATAAAAATGCTAAATTTAACATATCATCACAAAATCCCTTCAATAGCACTAAAAATTGCACAGAAACATGATATTTTGCTAGAATTACTACAAGTTATGAAAAAGAGTGTTAAATATGAGCTATATACCTTCAAAAGACCTTAAGAAACACCACAAGTCTCAGCCCTAGCCTCAAGTGTGCAAATTTGCCTCCAAACACCTCAAAAAGTCCCTTTTTCCATGGTTTTGTGATGAAAATGTGTTGATTTGTGTAGGATTTTGTGTAGGGATCAAAGGGAAATGAAAGAAGAAGAGGAGATGAAGAAAATGCCATGGTTTTTGCTGAGAATTCAGCAGGAATTTCAGAATGGGAGAAAGAGAGAGAAGAGAGAAAGAAAAGGGTCAAAAAAAAGTCAACTTTCTTTACCTAACTCCCATACCTCATTTTCTATTGCATTTTAATTCTAAAAAGGGTTTGGTTTTTATGAAAGAGTGGGGAAATAACTATGAACCATGCAAGAATGGAAATGAAATGGTTAACACTTTGAACCTAGGTCACAAAATGGCTAAGTATGCAAGTGTACACTACGTAAGAAAAAATTTCCAATTAGGGTAACCCGACTAAAATAACTAATAATCCTATGTACACATATATAATAACACGCATAATTGCTAATTAACACGAAAAACATTCTAACAAAATTTCAAAGTGTTACAATCTACCCCCCTTAAAGAAATTCGATCCCCGAATTTAAAAGAAAATCTAACTACACGTAACTTCGAAAAGATGGGGATACCTCTTCCTCATCTCGCTCTCAGTCTCCCAAGTGACCTCCTCGCCGCTTTGGCCATGCCAAAGTACCTTGACTGATGGTATGTCCTTCAATCTCAATTTCTTTACTTGTCGATCCAAAATGATCACCGGCTGCTCTGCATAGGAAAGGTTACGCTCAAGCTGGATCGTCGGGTGCTGAATCGCATGCGAAGGATCATAAAGGTATCTGCGGAGCATCGAAACGTGAAATACGGGGTGCACATCTGGAAAACTGGGCGGAAGGGCTAACCGACACGCAACTGCACCAACACGCTCTAGGATCACGAAGAGGCCCACATATCTGGGACTAAGCTTCCCCTTCTTCCCAAATCTCATCACACCTTTCATTGGGGAGACCCTCAAGAAAACATGATCACCAACAGAAAACTCAAGTCTGCGCCGCCGATGGTCCGCATAAGATCTCTGCCTACTCTGGGCTGCTCTCATCCTATCGCGAATCAACTGGATCTTCGCAATCGTCTCCTCAACAATCTGTGGCCCTAAGTTACTGCTCTCACTGAGCTCTGTACAACAGGTGGGCGATCTGCATCTCCTCCCATAAAGAGCCTCAAACGGTGCCATCTGAATGGTCTCCTGGTAGTTGTTGTTGTAGGAGAACTCTACTAAGGGTAAATGATGATCCCAGCTACCTCCGAAATCTAGTACACACGCTCGGAGCATGTCTTCGAGAGTCTGAATAGTCCGCTCTGACTGTCCGTCGGTCTGCGGATGAAATGCTGTGCTGAAACTCAAGCGAGTACCCAAAGCCTCCTGAAGCCTCTGCCATAGTCGGCTGGTAAACTGGGTGCCTCTGTCGGACACGATACATGTCGGAACTCCGTGCAGTCGTACAATTTCGTCGATGTATATCTGGGCATACTGAGCAAATCCGAAAGTCGTCTTCACCGGTAGGAAGTGAGCCGCTTTTGTCAAACGATCAACGATCACCCAGATGGAGTCATACCCTCGACTAGACCTGGGCAGACTTATAATGAAGTCCATAGAAATCTGCTCCCATTTTCACTCCGGAATGGGTAACGGCTGTAGCTCTCCCGCGGGCCTTTGGTGCTCAGCATTGACTTGCTGACAAGTCAGGCATCTCGACACAAAATCTGCGATGTCTCTCTTCATTCCGTCCCACCAGTAAACACCTCTCATGTCGTGGTACATCTTGGTGGAACCGGGATGAACACTATATACCGATCGATGTGCCTCCTCAAGAATCTTGCGCCGCAATCCCTCAGCATCTGGTACGCATAGTCTAGCCCTAAATCGTAGTATCCCCTGATCATCGATCACGAACTCAAAAAATCTGCCCTGTCCAATCTGTGCCCTGATCTCTGAGCATCGGTCATCACTGTGTTGTGCCTCATGTATACGGTCAAGCAACTGTGGGCGTGCATGAACATGCGCAATCTGTCCTCCGATCGGCATAAGCTCGAACTGTACCCGGCTGTCGCATAAAATCTGCCAATCTGCCGACGACTGCCTCTGTACTGCGCTCAAACAAGATAGACTACCCCCGGGCCTCCTGCTCAAAGCATCCGCCACTACATTAGCCCTGCCCGGGTGATATAAGATCTCACAATCGTAGTCCTTCACTAACTCCATCCATCGGCGCTGTCTAAGGTTCAGGTCGCGCTGCTGAAACATATACTTTAAGCTCTTGTGATCAGTGAATATCTGGCACGACTCGCCATATAGGTAATGTCGCCAGATCTTAAGTGCAAAGACCACTGCAGCCATCTCCAAATCGTGAGTGGGGTAATTCTGTTCATGTTTATTGAATTGCCGCGAAGCATACACGATCACCTTGTCATGCTGCATCAATACGCACCCTAGCCCCACTCGTGAAGCATCACAGTAGTCCACAAATCCACCTGATCCTAAAGGCAATGATAGCACTGGTGTCGTAGTCAGTAGAGCCCATAGCTGCTGAAAACTGTTCTCACACTCCTCCGTCCAAACGAAAGGAACTCCCTTCCGGGTCAACCCGGTCAAAGGTGTAGCAATACGGGAGAAGTCCTGCATGAATCGCCTGTAGTAGCCTGCCAGCCCTAGAAAGCTGCGAACCTCAGTAACTGATGTGGGTCTGGGCCAACTCCGAACGGCCTCAATCTTCCTCGGGTCTATACATATACCATCTCGTGTAATCACGTGCCCCAAGAAGTCTACGCTGTCCAGCCAGAAAGCACACTTTGAGAATTTGGCGAAAAGCTGATGCTCCCTCAAGGTTTGCAGTGTAATCGGCAGGTACTCTCGTGCTCCTCTCTACTCCGAGAATACACCAAGATATCGTCAATGAATACTATTATGAACAGATCAAGATACAGCCTGAAAATACGGTTCATCAAGTCCATAAATGCTGCTGGCACATTGGTGAATCCGAACAACATCACCAAAACCTCATAATGGCCATAGCGCGTGCGGAAAGCTGTCCTAGGAATGTCCTCCTGTCGAACCCGCAGCTGATGGTAGCCTGATCACAAATCGATCCTCGAAAAGTATCCTGCCCCCTGAAGCTGGTCGAACAAGTTGTCGATGCGTGGCAAAGGATACCTGTTCCACACTGTAACCCTGTTCAGCTGGCGGTAGTCGATGCACAAACGCATACTGCCGTCCTTCTTCTTGACAAACAGGACTGGAGCACCCCAAGGAGAAACACTGGGTCGAATAAGTCCCTTATCCAGCAAATCTTGCAACTGACCCTTCAATTCATTAAGTTCCGCCGGGGCCATCCGATAAGGCGGTACAAAAATAGGCCCCGTGCCAGGAACCAAATCAATACAGAAAGAAATATCACGCTCGGGCGGTAGCCCAGGAAGCTCGTCAGAGAACACATCAGGAAACTCGCTAACAACCGGAACCTGATCCATCGGAAACTCTGTAGCTCTAGTATCGCAAACATAGGCGAGAAATCCCTGACATCCCTTCCTCAAAAGCTGTCCAGCGTGAAAAGAAGAAATCACACTGTGAGGGGTGGCACCACGGTCCCCCAACACAACAAAAACTGACTTGCCAGGAAAACAAAATCTAACCGTCTTCTCACAGCAGTCAACAGAAGCATAGCACGTGGCTAACCAATCCATGCCCAAAAGAACGTCGAAGTCCAACATCTCAAGAAGGATCAAATCGACTGGCAACCCTCTCTCGCCAATACGGACGGTATAGGATCGGAACACGCGCCCAGCGACAAACGACTCTCCCACAGGAGTAGTCACAACCAGCGGCTGATCAAGCAAACCGGACTCTTTATCCAAACTCGGCACAAAGTGTGAGGATACGTACGAGTGCGTGGATCCGGGATCGAATAACACGTGTGCATCAACAGAACATACTGGAAGGATACCTGAGACCACCGCATTGGACGCCTGCGCGTCCTGATGCGTCAAGGCAAAAACTCGCGCCTGTCCTCCACCTGCGACTGACTGTCCCCTGCCGGCAGCTGGCTGTCCTCTGCCTCGATCACCTCGTCCTCTATGAACAAATCTCCGCGACCATGACCTCTCTGTGCATGAGTCTGGCGCGGAGCAACAGTAGGTACAATAGGCAACGCCGTCTGGGGTGGTGAAGGTGGTAATGTGACGTGCGGTGCTGCTGCCTCCCTCCGGGGTATCTCTGGACAATCTCGTACACGATGATAAGAACTCCCGCAGCGAAAACACCCCGACGATGACCGCTGACCCTCCTGGGAATAGGAACTGAACAACCGGCCCCGCCCTAAATCTCTGCTACCTGCAAGACGTCTATCACGGCGTCGAAAAGGCTGTCTCTGCGCTGATGTAGCCGCACAAACTCTCTTCGGCTCTGGAACTACCGAAGTCTCAGCAAGGCACTCCTCGACTAATAGGGCTGCGTCTACAGCTGCTGCATATGTCTCATAATGCTGTGCGCTGATCGCAAGAAACAGTGGTGTAAGCAAGCCTCGGACAAATCTCTTGACTCGCAACTCCTCAGTAGCCACTAGGTACGGAGCATACACTGATAGCTCGGTGAATAGGACGTCATACTCTGCCACTGACATCTCCGAAGTCTGACGTAAGGACTCGAACCTGCATGCTCTAGCATCTCTGACGCTCAGAGGAAGAAAACGGGCAAGGAATAGTGCCCCAAACTCTGTCCAGGTCAAAGGAGGAAGACCTGCTGCTCTACCCTTCTCGACTGATTCACACCATTTCTGCGCGAGACCTTCCAGGCGAAAGCTCGCGAACTCAACCCATCTCACATCTTTGCATCTAAGTGAACGACATATCCGCGCCATCCTATCAATGAAAGATTGTGGGTCCTCGGCCGCATTGGTTCCTGTGAAGACCGGAGGCTTCAGCCTCATAAACTCTGACAGCGATATTGAGATGACCTCTGTAGCGGTAGGGAAAACTGCCTGTGATGTTGGTATCTCCGCGATCTCTGTAACGGGTGGAACTACCTCTGGTCGCTGCGCTCGAAGTGTCTTAACTAGAGATCCCATCATCTGGCGCATCTCCTGCATACTGGATCCCACCGTCTGGCGCATCTCCTGCATACCAGCCTCTAACATGGCAATCTGATCTGTCATGGGAGGAACAGCCTGCTCGGGCACAACCGGTGTACAACCCGGATCAGTCCTCATCTCGGATGAGTCAACTCGAATCTCGGCCCTCGCGGCCGCTCTCTGCGCCCTCGTAGTCTTTGGCGGCATAATGGCTGAAAGGAAAAATAGGATTCGATAAGGATATGGAAATCAAATCGCAAGAATGTATATACTCAAGAAAGAATTTAAATCAACAGGTCCTAAGGTCGCCATGGCGGAGTACCGTGTCGTGAGCATGCCGCGAGAACATACGCACGCTACGCCACTCTGCTTCAGCTACCTACTCCATCATACCAGGGTCATCCTAGGAACACTCCGAAAGGTAAAACCTACTCTCTGATACCAACTTTGTCACGACCCAAGGTTTGGCCGGTGACCGGCACTTAACCACGTAACGTCTACAGGTGTAACGCGACTAAGTGAACCGAAAACCCAGAAATCAAACCAGTAAAAGTATAGAGTGTTTTAAGCTTTAAATGGAAGAATTTACAAAAGTGACAAGAAATCTTAAGTAGACAATCACCAAGATAGCAATATACGACGCCATAGCGAAGATCAAGAGCAACAAGTGGGAACATCACAGATAGAATAAACTGTATAAGTAAAGTCGGCTCACAATGAGCTCAACACCAGAATACTAATAATATACATCATCGTCCTCACACTGTCTCTAAGTCAAGTACATATAAGGTAGATGGAGAATACTAGATACAAAAGTGTGTACAATGAAAGTAACCAGATACCACAACCCACCTAACAGCAAAACAGCTCACGCACCAACTGTAGTGGTATCTGTAGCCAAAAGATGTAAGAAAGCAGCCTGCCGCGACTACTCCGAGGGGCAACCTGCAAATACTGTGGCACAACGGGGGTGAGTTTCCAACTCGTGAATAGAGATAACATATAAAGGTAATCGCGAGCATGCACGTACTGAGCTACTCTATCAAATGCCAGCAGATAAGTCTATACGCAATAAGCAGTATGTACATAATCATGCAAGTGCTCTGTCAAGTAAAGTAACTACAGGATGAGATGCAAAATAATAATAGCGGAGCATGGGATGAAATAACATCTACACGGAATGTCAACGTGGAAAGATAATCGGTACCCACCAATGCACCCCAAATCCCAACAACCAAGACGCTGGCACTCCCATCGGCCCTCAAATCCTGTACATCACTGAGAATCACGAGTGCCCAACATCGGCACCCAAATATCATAAATACTTGTGTCTAGCATCGACACGCAAATCTTCCTATATCGGGCATCCATCAGTCCGGGTCAGCCCTCTCTCTCATATATCGGGCATCCGTCAGTCCGGGTCAGCCCTCTCTGTCATATATCGCGCTCTAGCAACGAGAAAACACATGGTGGACGCACTGAAATTCATATCAAGGGAAACCGGGTTTTTAAATAATTACCTATTCTCTTTTGAAATATCCACGGTTCCCAAATCCAGAAATAACATGGAAACAACATATCACAATACGTAAATCTATGCAGGTATGAGGATATCAATATATACATGGCACATGTATGAATATGTTATGTAGATGTGTCCAAGTATGAATATAACATCTGCTGATATGCGGCAAATCATGGCAAACATCAATAATGCAGAAACAATCTGACATATGATTTATAGCAATCCTATAATGTGAGTGTCATGGCAATCACTAACGGTGTGAGTGTAGCATATAAATCGTGCTCGTGCAACTTGAACCGTTAGTAATAGTGCGGTGTTCTATCAATTCTAGTTTATATACGCATAGCAGGGAATGCGGTATGCAATAAACAGTAGTCATGTTGGTGAATGCAAAATATATCGCTATAAGGTCCTATCAGCCCTGACGCATAACGCCATGCGGGCGATATCCCCGTAGATGTTAAATCTACTCACCGTAGTCTCTCGCTCGGTATAGCCGACGACTTGTTTCCCCATCTTCACGACGTCCGTCGCACTCACCTGCGAACCTAGAATTTCACAATATATCACACATAAGCTCAAAACCATACAAACACGACATTTAAAGTCAAACTAGTAACTCGCGTCGTGAACCAAGCGCGCGTGTGCACGATACGCTAAAACGTGTGATTACGCGCCTGAAGCCACTCCGACGCGTCGCGATATGCAGATACCCCAAACCCACACACACGTATCACGCGTGTCGCGAAAGTTTAAAATACGGAAAATAGGGTATTAGATCCTAGATTTTTATACAGGAAAGATATTACAAAACTATATATACCACAATACTACACATAGCAGCAGACTCCTGTGCCCCAAACCCCAACCCCCAACTCACTCATCTGGCCGCAATTTGCGGCCAGAATGCATTTTTCGGCGGCCGGTCTGGGGAATTGGGCTCCCAGGTTTTGTGTGTGCACTCTATACCCCTTATATATGCTACAGTAAATACAATTTCATTCTGAAATAACTCGGGAAGCAGCAGAACCTACAGAGCCCTATTTCTAGTTAAAAACCACACTTTTGCACTAAAATGAAACTTTAGGGTATTTTTCTGAAATCTGAAGCAAACCCAAGTCTAAAATCACACTAATAACCCATTAATAAGCTAATTGGGCCATAAAAATGCTAAATTTAACATATCATCACAAAATCCCTTCAATAGCACTAAAAATTGCACAAAAACATGATATTTTGCTAGAATTACTACAAGTTATGAAAAAGAGTGTTAAATATGAGCTATATACCTTCAAAAGACCTTAAGAAACACCACAAGTCTCAGCCCTAGCCTTAAGTGTGCAGATTTGCCTCCAAACCCCTCAAAAAGTCTCTTTTTCCATGGTTTTGTGATGAAAATATGTTGATTTGTATAGGGTTTTGTATAGGGATCAAAGGGAAATGAAAAGAAGAAGAGGAGATGAAGAAAATGCCATGGTTTTTGCTGGGAATTCTGCAGGAATTTCAGAATGAGAGAAAGAGAGAGAAGAGAGAAAGAAAAGGGTCAAAAAAAGTCAACTTTCTTTACCTAACCCCCATACCTCATTTTCTATTGCATTTTAATTCTAAAAAGGGTTTAGTTTTGATGAAAGAGTGGGGAAATAACTATGAACCATGCAAGAATGGAAATGAAATGGTTAACACTTTGAACCTAGGTCACAAAATGGCTAAGTGTGCAAGTGTACACTACATAAGAAAAATTTTCCAATTAGGGTAACCCGACTAAAATAACTAATAATCATATGTAGACATATATAATAACACGCACAATTGCCAATTAACACGAAAAACATTCCAACGAAATTTCAAAGTGTTACACTTCTACTTCACTAACTAGAGAATTAGTGAAGCAAACACCCTAAACTAAAGTGCTAGTCTAGTAGAGGATGATGAAATTGGAAATTGGTACACTTTAGAATTTCTTTTCTCACAATGTATCTCTCTCTTTATCAAACCCTAGAAAGAAATTGAAGGAGGAAGAAGATGAGCTCAAAATGAGAATGAAAACTAATCAAAGAGAGAGTTAGCTAACCATGGGTGAGTGGGTATCATATACTAACTCATGTGAGACATAACCATGGCTAATTATAGTGGTTAGGTTAATTAATATCTTAAGTAAAACAAAACTAGTGGACTAAGTCAATGCAACCATAAACTTCATGAAGCTTCATGCATGTGAGCTCATTATCCACTAATTTTAGAATTACTTTAGATATAAAAACCTAACACTATAATTAGTATGGTATAAGTCTTATACACCCATATAAGTTGTATCAACAACCATGATACAAAATGAACACAAATGAATATATATCACATATATATTAAGTTGTGCACAAGTGAGAAAAACAAATGCTTAAGTGAAGCAATGTTAGTTAATGTAAATTAGTATATCACATATACAATTATACACTAAATTATTAAATCAACACTTGACTTAATAATCCGGTTATATCACATATAACCGACTAACATCCAATATATCGACTTATCGAATCAACCCTTGATTCGATAACCTGGTTATATCGCATATAACCGATCGACAAAAACATCGTGAGAATAGAATACGGTATCAAATACACGCATTATTCTCGGTCCCGCACATATTACATATGCGCTCCTATTTCGTTTTGCCTGAGCCAGTAAAACCTCTATGTAGGACTCTAAAGACTCGTCAATACGCCGGCAGTAGGTGATGATCATATCAAGCACCCACAAGCCGTCAGCGGTACTAGCTGGACGTAACGGCTACCCGGGTATTGAGCGATCAGAAGATCAGCAAGCAAGCCCGCTCCAACTCCTGCAAAAAGCCTGACAGTGACACTACCGTACAGTCCGGTCTCCTCATCTGATATGTCGCATATCAAGTCTAGGGGTGGTAAACGTCAGACCCCAATAACCGATAAGTCATGCCGATATGAGGCTCATAACGGGTCGAGAAACTACTGGTAACACTTACCAGTAAATCTCTAAACCAGCCCTGGCCAGGGACTTCCCTGTTATGGCCAATCGAGCATAGCGCAATATCAACCCCCAATACCGGGAGAGACGAAACCCCTCCTATCGCTCATTGCCTCTATGTGACTCGGGACTGTACCCAAAAACCACCGTTTTGCACGCCCTCTTGGACGTGGTAAGGTGGAAATCAAAGCACAGTGGGAATCACACAAGACTCTATGACGATCTCGGGTCTACAAACTAACCTGTACCAGTGTCACCAGAGAACTGCCATCTGACGTAAGGTATAATACCATCTGGGAGTTCTCGGCGAGTCCGTCCAGTGTGCCCAGTCTCCACTGAGCACCCGTACATCATCTCTGATGTCAAACACCAATGGATATGGGATCATCCATCGCCCATCTACATGGGTCGAGAAGGTATACGCTAGTCTACACTGGTATATCGATGCCCCGTCTCGATACACCCATGACTAGGGACCTTGAAGGATGTACTATGGACTACCATGTCCCCACTAGTATGATCCGCATCATAGTCCAGGTAGTCAAGTACACATCCTAAGGTCTTTACCAACATGAAACAGAGAGACAATCAGTATACACGTTAAGGTAAAGAGTAACCAGATAGCATACTATCATGTCGAGCAAGAAAGTCCTCCCTATATATGTCCAAGCATCCACTACAATAAACATCTCATGTATAGTAATGGCCTCTAGGGCATACATATAACTAACAATCTCCCACTTGCACTAGGGACATCTGATAACTGTAGTTGTAGTATCTCATCTCAACCATCCCATAATAGTCTCTCTCTGGGAAAAAGCCTTTGTGAGTGGATCCGCCGTGTTGTCCTCTGAGTCTACTCTCCTAACTTCGATCCCCTGGAGATCAACCATCTCCATGATCAGGTGACACTGCCTTAAAATATGTCTGGATCACTGATGGGATCAGGTATATGTTGTATATCAGGTTCGGTATCTAATGACATTTGTTAAGAATCAATGTATTCTGGTAAAACAGGGTGATAACTACCAACAGATTTGGCTGCAACACTTGCACCGTTTCTATCTGATGAAACTTATCACCCGTTCTCAGTTCTCTACCTATCTGTTGCACATGTAACAAATTACATATGTGGGATCTTGATCCGGTATTTCATCCCAGGACATAAAGGATACTGAGAAACAGTTCTCTGTAATGAACACACCCGAAGAAAATGCATCATCATGCACTTTCTTCGTTTGGGCGGCACGGGAATTCTGGTAATTCTCTATTTCCTACTCTGTCTTATAACAATTATAAGTTGGAGTAGGACCAACGTTCCCCTAGCTCAGTATAACAAGCGGGTTCGGTCAATTCATCCGTATTATTATCTTGATTAAGGCATGATATGGTCGCTACCTGGAGAGAGAGAGAGAAGAAAACACTCTGCATGCGCTCTTGCAAGAACAGATTGGTTATTATTTTATCTAATCAGGATGGCTCCCACTGTTTTTATCAAATCTTCCTTCAAACCCTAAAAGGAAAGACTGGCCGGGATTAATTACACCCTACAATTTCGCCAATCTTTCAGCCAGGCCAGTGTCGGTACTTTGAGGGAGGTTCCCCGTGCTTTCGCACGGACCTAATTAAAGTAAACCTCGTTTTCCCAGAGGCGTAACCCCGTTGACACCTTTCTAGACACCTACTTGATCGGCTAATTGTAATGTGTAAAACTCTCTCAGGAGTAACAATTACTCGCAGTGGGTATCGGGATCCAACTATCTTATAGAAGGTATGCAATCTCATTGCAAATTTCAACACTTGAAATTCCCGATAATTTTGCCCCTAGCGTCCCATGACCTTGACGCAGGCCAACAAACCATAGTGCGCTAGTCAAGTTCAACCCGTCATTTCTTGATTGAATTAAACCCACCCGCACGACCCTTGACGCAGGCCAACAAAGTCGCACGACTATCCTAATCCAATCTGCATCATATGCATAAGCTGATAAATACTAGTTAGCTACCGCACACTACGGTTTGATGCAGGCCAACAAACGTAGCACGAATACTAAGTATGACTTATCTGAAATGACGGAGGGCTACGACAGGTTTTTCTGAAAACCTATTGCGTAATGAACTTGATATCGTTGTAGAATCAAATAATTTTAAAATGGAGTGTTTTTGAGCCTTTTGCTAGTTTTGCTAAAGAGGTCAATCCCGGTGAAGGGATCTCGGCTCTTTCCTCGTCGAATGAGGTGCAGGATATATCATATATATCACTGTGCAAAGCAAGAACTAGAAAAGCAATCAAAAGACAAAACCGAGGGGTGTAGCATCTGCGAGTTATTGCTAAAGGGGTCACTCCCGGTGAAGGGATCTCGGCCCTTTCCTTATCGAATAAAGTGCAGGATGTTCTACAAGGAACACAGCGATGCAAAGCAAGAACTGTAGCTACCTTTTTTTGAAAATTCGATTCCACAACGTCTTTTAGGTTTCTTTTCTTTCATTAATCACATTAATGAAGTCCCATCATTTAAGTCACCTAAACATCACAGATAAATACGACGTACACTTATGCCATCCGCATTCGCCTCGTTGTCCCCTCGTGCACCGTTAGGTTAGGTAACTAACGGCAGAGTGGGGAAGGGCTAGCACGGGTGTAAAACATAAGTAGCGTCTATATAATATATCATATATACTAGTATTTGTCACAACATATCAAATGATCATATCACAGATATCGCAGCAGAAGAAACATATGAAACATTGGATATACTAGGACGTCCGTGTTTTATTTTGAGTCTCTACAAAACACGGATTCTACGGTCGCGATGAATAGCCAAACCCACATCCCTAGACCCTTACGAGAGCGGCAAGCAACCCTACCAATTCTAGAGTTAGGAGACCCGGACTCGACTCCTCGAGTTGGTCTCCCACTGGACCCTAGAACCCGGTTACTTGTGCTCTCCTCCTTGGGTCTACCTAATGCGGAAAAGTAAATAATATACAAATGGTGACATCAACCTCATCCCGGAAGTGCCCCAATAAAAGAATATTACATACATTTAATTTTACATGAATGAAAATAAAAACCCTCATCTCACATAAAACCCCCGGCTATTCAAAAACGCGACGATCCAATATAACATATCCAGCAACACATAACATCACATGTCATCAACGTAAGTAAATATGTGCATCCCAATTGTCGTTGACATATAGCAATGAAACCGGCGATAACACATATTACACTTACGGTCGCAGAAAAAAAAATGTAAAACTACAACAGTTGGAATCCGCAACCTCCTTAGACATCACATGCCTAACAATTATAAACCCCGCATTTTAGTCTCTATATCGAAAACACTTCTCAATATCTAGTCGGGCAATTCAACAAGATTCCCGATATGTGATCGAATGCTCGTCGCAAACTTTAGTAGACAGCCGCACCCCCGGATGCAGTCGACGAAGTGCACTAAGGAGGAACACCGCTGCCGCGAGCACCCAAACGGATGCGTTTGGCGATGGGATTCTCCTACAGTCACTTTGTCGGGGCTTTGGGGCGTGGCTGTCTATTAAGTTTACCCGGCGAGTATCCGCGTACGCTACGTGATTGCAACGGACTTTTGATCGCATCAAAATCCCGTGGCAACCGATCATCTGAGACTAAACTGCTATGTTTATAACATTCAAATTAATTATCTCATAACTACTTGTGGATTCCAAATATTATATCACATTCCAGATAAATAGACAATGTTAAACTTTCCAATCGAATGATCAAACACCAAAGTTTTCCCAAATAGTTCTCAACACTTGAGGGGAGTTTAAAAACATCCATCACATGCCACAGTACCAATGGACAATCCGTAGAAGGGTCAAGCCAACGCCTCACATGTGGCAACGCCGTACTGCCCCAAACCCTAAGGTTCAAAAGGCAGTTCAAGACGGTCACATAATCGAGTTAAGGTTTGTTATTTTCTAGAGGGTCCATCGCGTAACTTGCACGATCTAGAACGTTCTTAAACTACGGAAAAATCCAACACTTGGAAATTTTCCGGGTCGGGAAAAAGTGAGTTATTGATATCCGTTCGAACTTTTTAATACTTTCTAAATTATCCGGAAAACATTACGAATTTAAATTTTCCGATCGAATCAACGAATACAAAATAAACCCCAGAACACTCAACACTTGAGTCAGGTTAAAATACCCATAAAATATAACTCACAGAAAAAGAGATTATAGTGCAAAAATGGGTGCATACATCCTCTGTACTGCCGCAGATCCGCGGCCCAAGCATGGTACGGCCGCGTTTCCGCGGCGGTTTGTAGGTATTATGCTCTCGTTTTCACTACAATTCTTATATTTCCCTGCTGATTTTTTAAGGCATTTTTAATTCAGAAAAATCACAGTTTTGAAAAAATGTCCAGAGAGGGGTTCATTTCGTCGATTCGGAGTTCGTTCAGAGTTTTAACTTCGTATACATGTCGCCTAATGCTCTAGCTAGGCTCTGATACCACTGTAGGGTTACGAGGCACTCTAAGAAGGTTCTACAAGATATCAACCATGCCCGATTAAAATTTTAGCCGTGCCGAATAACTCTAAACAAGATCTTTGCTAGATAATTAGGGTAACACATGCTAGTAAATAACAATTATCACGAAGTGAATACGAAATACAACCTTTGTAGATCGGTCCATCACTTCGAAAGCTCCTTGTTGTAGTCCCTTCGCTGCGATCATTGAACTCCCGGACTCTCGGACGGCTCCATGAGAAGATTGCAACGGTATTGCTTGAAATCTCCGAGGCCGAAGATGATCTACATCGAGAGAATACGAACTCAAGCTTCTTGTCACGACCTAAGGTTTGGCCCGTGACCGGCACATAACTACGTAACGTCTACAGGCGTAACTCGACTAAGTGAACCGAAAACCCAGAAATCAAACCAGTAAAAGTATAGAGTGTTTTAAGCTTTAAATTGAAGCATTTACAAAAGTGACAAGAAATCTTAAGTAGACAATCACCAAGATAGCAATATACGACGCCGTAGCGAAGATCAAGAGCAACAAGTGGGAACATAACACATAGAATAAACTGCATAAGTAAAGTCGGCTCACAACGAGCTCGACAACAGAATACTAATAATATACATCATCGTCCTCACACTATCTCTAAGTCAAGTATATATAAGGTAGATGGAGAATACTAGATACAAAAGTGTGTACAATGAAAGTAACCAGATACCACAACCCACCTAACAGCAAAACAGCTCACGCACCAACTGTAGTGGTATCTGTAGCCAAAAGATGTAAGAAAGCAGCCTGCCGCGACTACTCCAAGGGGCATCCTATAAATATTGTGGCACAACGGGGGTGAGTTGCCAACTCGTTAATAGAGATAACATATAAAGGTAATCGCAAGCATGCACGTACTGCGCTACTCTATCAAATGCCAGCAGATAAGTCTATATGCAATAAGCAGTATGTGCATAATCAGGCAAGTGCTCTGTCAAGTAAAGTAACTATAGAATGAGATGCAAAATAATAATTGCGGAGCATGGGATGAAATAACATCTACACGGAATGTCAACGTGGAAAGATAATCGGTACCCACCAATGCACCCCAAATTCCAACAATCCAGACACCGGCACTCCCATCGGCCCTTAAATCCTGTACATCACTGAGAATCACGAGTGCCCAACATCGGCACCCAAATATCATAAATACTCGTGTCTAGCATCGATACGCAAATCTTCCTATATCGGGCATCCGTCAGTCCGGGTCAGCCCCCTCTCTCTCATATATCGGGCATCCGTCAGTCCGGGTCAGCACTCTCTCTCTCATATATCGGACATCCGTCAGTCCGGGTCAGCCCTCTCTCTCATATATCGGGCATCCGTCAGTCCGGGTCAGCCCTCTCTCTCATATATCGGGCATCCGTCAATCCGGGTCAGCCCTCTCTCTCATATATCGCGCTCTAGCACCGAGAAAATACATGGTGGACGCACTGAAATATCATATCAAGGGAAACCGGATTTTTAAATAATTACCTATTCTCTTTTGAAATATCCACGGTTCCCAAAACCAGAAATAACATGGAAACAACATATCTCAATGCGTAAATCTATGCAGGTATGAGGATATCAATATATACATGGTACATGTATGAATATATGATGTAGATGTGTCCAAGTATGAATATAACATCTGCTGATATGCGGCAAATCATGGCAAACATCAATAATGTGGAAACAATCTGTCATATGATTTATAGCAATCCTATAATGTGACTGTCATGGCAATCACTAACAGTGTGAGTGTAGCATATAAATCGTGCTCGTGCAACTTGAACCGTTAGTAATAGTGCGGTGTTCTATCAATTCTAGTTTATATACGCATAGCAGGGAATGCGGTATGCAATAAATAGTAGTCATGTAGGTGAATGCAAAATATATCGCTATAAGGTCCTATCAGCCCTGACGCATAACGCCATGCGGGCGATATCCCCGTAGATGTTAAATCTACTCACCGTAGTCTCTCGCTAGGTATAGCCGACTACTTGTTTCCCCTTCTTCGCGGCGTCCGTCGCACTCGCCTGCGAACCTAGAATTTCACAATATATCACACATAAGCTCAAAACCATACAAACACGACATTTAAAGTCAAACTAGTAACTCGCGTCGTGAACCAAGCGCGCGTGTGCGCGATACGCTAAAACGTGTGATTACGCACCTGAAGCCACTCCGACGCGTCGCGATACGCAGATAGCCCAAACCCACACACACGTATCACGCGTGTCGCGAAAGTTTAAAATACGGAAAATAGGGTATTAGATCCCAGATTTTTATACAGGAAAGATATTATAAAACTATGTATACCACAATACTACACATAGCAGCAGACTCCTGTGCCCCAAACCCTAACCCCCAACTCACACATCTGGCCACAATTTGCTGCCAGAATGCATTTTTCGGCTGCCGGTCTGGGGAATTGGGCTCCCAGGTTTTGTGTGTGCACTCTATACCCCTTATATATGCTACAGTAAATACAATTTCATTCTGAAATAACTCGGGTAGCAGCAGATCCTACAGAGCCCTATTTCTAGTTAAAAACCACACTTTTGCACTAAAATGAAACTTTAGGGTATTTTTCTGAAATCTGAAGCAAACCTAGGTCTAAAATCACACTAATAACCCATTAATAAGCTAATTGAGCCATAAAAATGCTAAATTTAACATATCATCACAAAATCCCTTCAATAGCACTAAAAATTGCACAAAAACATGATATTTTGCTAGAATTACTACAAGTTATGAAAAAGAGTGTTAAATATGAGCTATATATCTTCAAAAGACCTTAAGAAACACCACAAGTCTCAGCACTAGCCTCAAGTGTGCAGATTTGCCTCCAAACACCTCAAGAAGTCCCTTTTTCCATGGTTTTGTGATGAAAATGTGTTGATTTGTGTAGGGTTTTGTGTAGGGATCAAAGGGAAATGAAAGAAGAAGAGGAGATGAAGAAAATGCCATGGTTTTTGCTGGGAATTCTGCAGGAATTTCATAATGAGAGAAAGAGAGAGAAGAGAGAAAGAAAGGGGTCAAAAAAAAGTCAACTTTCTTTACCTAACCCCCATACCTCATTTTCTATTGCATTTTAATTCTAAAAAGGGTTTAGTTTTGATGAAAGAGTGGGGAAATAACTATGAACCATGAAAGAATGGAAATGAAATGGTTAACACTTTGAACCTAGGTCACAAAATGGCTAAGTGTGCAAGTGTACACTACATAAGAAAAATTTTCCAATTAGGGTAACCCGACTAAAATAACTAATAATCCTATGTACACATATATAATAACACGCACAATTGCTAATTAACACGAAAAACATTCTAACGAAATTTCAAAGTGTTACAATCTACCCCCCTTAAAGAAATTCGGTCCCCTAATTTAAAATAAAATCTAACTATTCGTACCTTCGAAAAGACGGGGATACCTCTTCCTCATCTCGCTCTTGGTCTCCCATGTGACCTCCTAGCCGCTCTGGCCATGCCAAAGTACCTTGACTGATGGTATGTCCTTCGATCTCAATTTCTTCACTTGTCGATCCAAACTGATCACCGACTGCTCTCTATAGGAAAGGTCACGCTCAAGATGGATCGTCGGGTGCTGAATCGCATGCGAAGGATCATGAAGATATCTGCGGAGCATCGAAACGTTAAATACGGGGTGCACATCTGGAAAACTGGGCGGAAGGGCTAACCGATACGCAACTGCACCAACACGCTCGAGGATTTCGAAGGGGCCCACATATCTGGGACTAAGCTTCCCCTTCTTCCCAAATCTCATCACACCTTTCATTGGGGAGACCCTCAAGAAAACATGATCACCAACAGAAAACTCAAGTCTGCGCCTCCGACGGTCCGCATAAGATCTCTGCCTACTCTGGGCTGCTCTCATCCTGTCGTGAATCAACTGGATCATCGCAATCGTCTCCTCAACAATCTGTGGCCCTAAGATACTGCTCTCACTGAGCTCTGTCCAACAGGTGGGCGATCTGCATCTCCTCCCATAAAGAGCTACAAACGGTGCCATCTGAATGGTCTCCTAGTAGCTATTGTTGCAGGAGAACTCTACTAAGGGTAAATGATGATCCCAGCTACCTCCGAAATCTAGTACACACGCTCGGAGCATGTCCTCGAGAGTCTGAATAGTCCGCTCTGACTGTCCGTCGGTCTGCGGATGAAATGCTGTGCTGAAACTCAAGCGAGTACCCAAAAGTTGTCTTCACCGGTAGGAAGTGAGCCGCTTTCGTCAAACGATCAACAATCACCCAGATGGAGTCATACCCTCGACTAGACCTGGGCAGACCTACAATGAAGTCCATAGAAATCTGCTCCCATTTCCACTCCGGAATAGGTAACGGCCGTAGCTCTCCCGCGGGCCTCTGGTGCTCAGCCTTGACTTGCTGACAAGTCAGGCATCTCGACACAAAATCTGCGATGTCTCTCTTCATTCCGTCCCACCAGTAAACACCTCTCATGTCATGGTACATCTTGGTGGAACCGGGATGAACACTGTATACCGATCGATGTGCCTCCTCAAGAATCTCGCGCCGCAATCCCTTAGCATCTGGTACGCACAGTCTAGCCCCAAATCGCAGTATCCCCTGATCATCGATCACGAACTCAGAAAATCTGCCCTATCCAATCTGTTCCCTGATCTCTGAGCATCGGTCATCACTGTATTTTGCCTTATGTATACGGTCAAGCAACTGTAGGAACATGAGCAATCTGTCCTCCGATCGGTGTAAGCTCGAACTGTACCTGGCTGTCGCATAAAATATGCCAATCTGCCGACGACTGGCTCTGTACTGTGCTCAAACAAGATAGACTACCCCCAGGCCTCCTGCTCAAAGCATCCGCCACTACATTAGCCCTGCCCGGGTGATATAAGATCTCACAATTGTAGTCCTTCACTAACTCCATCCATCGGCGCTGTCTAAGGTTCAGGTCGCGCTGCTGAAATATATATTTTAAGCTCTTGTAATCAGTGAATATCTAGCACGACTCTCCATATAGGTAATGTCGCCAGATCTTAAGTGCAAAGACCACTGCAGCCATCTCCAAATCGTGAATGGGGTAATTCTGTTCATGTTTCTTCAATTACCGCGAAGCATACACGATCATCTTGTCATGCTGCATCAATACGCACCCTAGCCCCACTCGTGAAGCATCATAGTAGACCACAAATCTGCCTGATCCTGAAGACAATGATAGCACTGGTGTCGTAGTCAGTAGAGCCCGTAGCTGCTGAAAACTGTGCTCACACTCCTCCGTCCAAACGAAAGGAACTCCCTTCCGGGTCAACCCGGTCAAAGGTGTAGCAATACAGGAGAAGTCCTGCACGAATCGCCTGTAGTAGCCTGCCAGCCGTAGAAAGCTGCGAACCTCAATAACTGACGTGGGTCTGGGCCAACTCCGAACGGCCTCAATCTTCCTCGGGTCTACACATATACCATCTTGTGTAATCACGTGCCCCAAGAAGTCTACGCTGTCCAGCCAGAAAGCACACTTTGAGAATTTGGCGAAAAGCTGATGCTCCCTCAAGGTCTGCAGTGTAATCCGTAGGTACTGCTCGTGCTCCTCTCTACTCTGAGAATACACCAAGATATCGTCAATGAATACTATGATGAACAGATCAAGATACGACCTGAAAATACGGTTCATCAAGTCCATAAATGCTGCTGGCGCATTGGTGAATCCGAACGACATCACCAAAAACTCATAATGGTCGTAGCGCATGCGGAAAGCTGTCCTAGGAATGTCCTCCTGTCGAACCCGCAGCTGATAGTAGCCTGATCACAAATCGATCCTCAAAAAGTATCCTGCCCCCTGAAGCTGGTCGAACAAGTCGTCGATGCGTGGCAAAGGATACCTGTTCCACACTGTAACCCTGTTCAGCTGGCGGTAGTCGATACACAAACGCATACTTCCGTCCTTCTTCTTGACAAACAGGACTGGAGCACCCAAGGAGAAACACTGGGTCGAATAAGTCCCTTATCCAGCAAATCTTGCAACTGACCCTTCAATTCTTTAAGTTCTGCCGGGGCCATCCGATAAGGCGGTACAGAAATAGGCCCCGTGCCAGGAACCAAATCAATACAGAAAGAAATATCACACTCGGGCGGTAGCCCAGGGAGCTCGTCAGGGAACACATCAGGAAACTCGCTAACAATCGGAACCTGATCCATCGGAACCTCTGTAGCTCTAGTATCGCAAACATAGGCGAAAAATCCCTGTCATCCCTTCCTCAAAAGCTGTCCAGCATGAAAAGAAGAAATCACACTGTGAGGGGTGGCACCACGGTCCCCCAACACAATAAAAAACGACTTGCCAGGAAAACAAAATCTAACCGTCTTCTCGTGGAAGTCAACAGAACCATAGCACGTGGCTAACTAATCCAGGCCCAAAAGAACGTCGAAGTCCAACATTTCAAGAGGGATCAAATCGACCGGCAACTCTCTCGCGCCAATACGGACGGTACAGGATCGGAACACGCGCCCAGCGACAAACGACTCTCCCACAGGAGTAGTCACAACCAGCGGCTGATCAAGCAAACCGGACTCTTTACCCAAACTCGGCACAAAGTGTGTGGATACGTACGAGTGCGTGGATCCGGGATCGAATAACACGTGTGCATCAAGAGAACATACTGGAAGGATACCTGAGACCACCGCATTGGACGCCTGCGCGTCCTGATGCGTCAAGGCAAAAACTCGCGCCTGTCCTCCCCCTGCGACTGACTGTCCCCTGCCGGCAGCTGGCTGTCCTCTGCCTCGATCACCTCATCCTCTATGAACAAATCTCCGCGACCATGACCTCTCTGTGTATGAGTCTAGTGCGGAGCAACAGTAGGTACAATAAGCAACGCCGTCTGGGGTGGTGAAGGTGGTAATGTGACGTGCGGTGCTACTGCCTCCCTCCGGGGTATCTCAGGACAATCTCGTACACGATGATAAGAACTCCCACAGCGAAAACATCCCGACGATGACCGCTGACCCTCCTGGGAATAGGAACTGAACAATCGGCCCCGCCCTAAATCTCTGCTACCTGCAAGACGTCTATCACGGCGCCGAAAAGGCTGTCTCTACGCTGATGTATCCGCACGAACTCTCTTCGGCTCTGGAACTACCGAAGTCTCAGCAAGGCGCTCCTAGACTAATAGGGCTGCATCTACAGCTGCTGCATATGTCTCGTAATGCTGTGCGCTGATCGCAAGAAACAGTGGTGTAAGCAAGCCTCGGACAAATCTCTTGACTCGCAACTCCTCAGTAGCCACTAGGTACGGAGCATACACTGATAGCTCGGTGAACAGGACATCATACTCTGCCACTGACATCTCCGGAGTCTGACGTAAGGACTCGAACCTGCGTGCCCTAGCATCTCTGATGCTCAGTGGAAGAAAACGGGCAAGGAATAGCGCCACGAACTCTGTCCAGGTCATAGGAGGAAGACCTGTTGCTCTACCCTTCTCTACTGATTCACACCATTTTTGCGCGAGACCTTCCAGGCGAAAGCTCACGAACTCAACCCATCTCGCTTTTGCGCATCTAAGTGAACGACATATCCGCGCCATCCTATCAATAAAAGACTGTGGGTCCTCGGCCGCATTGGTTCCTGTGAAGACCGGAGGCTTCAGCCTCATAAACTCTGACAGCGATACTGAGATGACCTCTGTAGCGGTAGGGACAACTGCCTGTGCTGTGGGTATCACCGCGATCTCTGTAACGGGTGGAACTACCTCTGGTCGCTGCGCTCGAAGTGTCTCAACTAGAGATCCCATCATCTGGCGCATCTCCTGCATACTGGATCCCACCGTCTGGCCCATCTCCTGCATACCAGCCCCTAACATGGCAATCTGATCCGTCACGGGAGGAACAGCCTGCTCGGGCACAACCGGTGTACTACCCGGATCAGTCCCCGTCTCGGACGAGTCAACTCGAATCTCGGCCCTCGTGGCCGCTCTCTGCACCCTCGTAACCTTTGGCGGCATAATGGCCGAAAGGAAAAATAGGATTCGATAAGGATACGGAAATCAAATCGCAAGAATGCATATACTCAAGAAAGAATTTAAATCAACAAGTCCTAAGGTCACCTTGGCGGAGTACCGTGTCGTGAGCATGCCGCGGAACATACGCACGCTATGCCACTCTGCTTCAACTACCTACTCCATCATACCAGGGTCAGCCTAAGAACACTCCGAAAGGTAAAACCTACGCTCTGATACCAACTTTGTCACGACCCAAGGTTTGGCCCGTGACCGGCACTTAACCACGTAACGTCTATAGGTGTAACGCGACTAAGTGAACCGAAAACCCAGAAATCAAACCAGTAAAAGTATAGAGTGTTTTAAGCTTTAAATAGAAGCATTTACAAAAGTGACAAGAAATCTTAAGTAGACAATCACTAAGATAGCAATATACGACGCCGTAGCGAAGATCAAGAGCAACAAGTGGGAACAGCACAGATAGAATAAACTGCATAAGTAAAGTCGGCTCAAAACGAGCTCGACACTAGAATACTAATAATATACATCATCGTCCTCACACTGTCTCTAAGTCAAGTAAATATAAGGTAGATGGAGAATACTAGATACAAAAGTGTGTACAATGAAAGTAACTAGATACCACAACCCACCTAACAGCAAAACAGCTCACGCATCAACTGTAATGGTATCTGTAGCCAAAAGATGTAAGAAAACAGCCTGCCGCGACTACTCCGAGGGGCAACCTGCAAATACTGTGGCACAACGGGGGTGAGTTTCCAACTCGTGAATAGAGATAACATATAAAGGTAATCGCGAGCATGCACGTACTGCGCTACTCTATCAAATGCCAGCAGATATGTCTATATGCAATAAGTAGTATGTGCATAATCATGCAAGTGCTCTGTCAAGTAAAGTAATTACAGGATGAGATGCAAAATAATAATTGCGGAGCATGGGATGAAATAACATCTACACGGAATGTCAACGTGGAAAGATAATCGGTACCCACCAATGCACCCCAAATCCCAACAACCCAGACGCCGGCACTCCCATCGGCCCTCAAATCCTGTACATCACTGAGAATCATGAGTGCCCAACATCGACACCCAAATATCATAAATACTCGTGTCTAGCATCGACAAGCAAATATTCCTATATCGGGCATCCGTCAGTCCGGGTCAGCCCCCTCTCTCTCATATATCGGGCATCCGTCAGTCCGGGTCAACCCTCTCTCTCATATATCGGGCATCCGTCAGTCCGGGTCAGCCCTCTCTCTCTTATATCGGGCATCCGTCAGTCCGGGTCAGCCCTCTCTGTCATATATCGCGCTCTAGCACCGAGAAAACACATGGTGGACGCACTGAAATATCATATCAAGGGAAACCGGGTTTTAAATAATTACCTATTCTCTTTTGAAATATCCACGGTTCCCAAATCCAGAAATAACATGAAAACAACATATCTCAATGCGTAAATCTATACAGGTATGAGGATATCAATATATACATAGCACATGTATGAATATGTGATGTAGATGTGTCCAAGTATGAATATAACATCTGCTCATATGCGGCAAATCATGGCAAACATCAATAATGCGGAAACAATCTGACATATGATTTATAGCAATCCTATAATGTGACTGTCATGGCAATCACTAACGGTGTGAGTGTAGCATATAAATCGTGCTCGTGCAACTTGAACCGTTAGTAATAGTGCGGTGTTCTATCAATTCTAGTTTATATACGCATAGCAGGGAATGCGGTATGCAATAAACAGTAGTCATGTAGGTGAATGCAAAATATATCGCTATAAGATCCTATCAGCCCTGACGCATAACGCCATGCGGGCGATATCCCCGTAGATGTTAAAACTACTCACCGTAGTCTCTCGCTAGGTATAACCGACGACTTGTTTCCCCTTCTTCGCGGCATCCGTCGCACTCGCCTGCGAACCTAGAATTTCACAATATATCACACATAAGCTCAAAACTATACAAACACGACATTTAAAGTCAAACTAGTAACTCGCGTCGTGAACCAAGCGCGCGTGTGCGCGATACGCTAAAATGTGTGATTACGCGCCTGAAGCCACTCCGACGCGTCGCATACGCAGATACCCCAAACCCACACACACGTATCACGCGTGTCGCGAAAGTTTAAAATACGGAAAATAGGGTATTAGATCCCAGATTTTTATACAGGAAAAATATTACAAAACTATATATACCACAATACTACACATAGCAGCAGACTCCTGTGCCCCAAACCCTAACCCCCAACTCTCTCATCTGGCCGCAATTTGCGGCCAGAATGCATTTTTCGGCGGACGGTCTGGGGAATTGGGCTCCCAGGTTTTGTGTGTGTACTCTATACCCCCTATATATGCTACAGTAAATACAATTTCATTCTGAAATAACTCGGGTAGCAGCAGATCCTACAGAGCCCTATTTCTAGTTAAAAACCACACTTTTGCACTAAAATGAAACTTTAGGGTATTTTTCTAAAATCTGAAGCAAACCCAAGTCAAAAATCACACTAATAACCCATTAATAAGCTAATTGAGCCATAAAAATGCTAAATTTAACATATCATCACAAAATCCCTTCAATAGCACTAAAAATTGCACAAAACATGATATTTTGCTAGAATTACTACAAGTTATGAAAAAGAGTGTTAAATATGAGCTATATGCCTTCAAAAGACCTTAAAAAACACCACAAGTCTCAGCCCTAGCCTCAAGTGTGCAGATTTGCCTTCAAACACCTCAAAAAGTCCCTTTTTCCATGGTTTTGTGATGAAAATGTGTTGATTTGTGTAGGGTTTTGTGTAGGGATCAAAGGGAAATGAAAAGAAGAAGAGGAGATGAAGAAAATGCCATGGTTTTTGCTGGGAATTCTGTAGGAATTTCAGAATGAGAGAAAGAGAGAGAAGAGAGAAAGAAAAGAGTCAAAAAAAGTCAACTTTCTTTACCGAACCCCCATACCTCATTTTCTATTGCATTTTAATTCTAAAATGGGTTTAGTTTTGATGAAAGAGTGGGGAAATAACTATGAACCATGCAAGAATGGAAATGAAATGGTTAACACTTTGAACCTAGGTCACAAAATGGCTAAGTGTGCAAGTGTACACTACATAAGAAAAATTTTCCAATTAGGGTAACCCGACTAAAATAACTAATAATCCTATGTACACATATATAATAACACGCACAATTGCTAATTAACACGAAAAACATTCTAACGAAATTTCAAAGTGTTACACTTCTACTTCACTAACTAGAGAATTAGTGAAGCAAACACCTTAAACTAAAGTGCTAGTCTAGTAGAGGATGATGAAATAGGAAATGGAAAAACTTTAGGATTTCTTTTCTCACAATGTATCTCTCTCTTTATCAAACCCTAGAAAGAAATTGAAGGAGGAAGAAGATGAGCTCAAAATGAGAATGAAAACTAATCAAAGTGAGAGTTAGCTAACCATGGGTGAGTGGGTAGCATATACTAACTCATGTAGAGACATAACCATGGCTAATTATAGTGGTTAGGTTAATTAATATTTTAAGTAAAACAAAACTAGTGGACTAAGTCAATGCAACCATAAGCTTCATGAAGCTTCATGCATGTGAGCTCATTATCCACTAATTTTAGAATTACTTTAGATATAAAAACCTAACACTATAATTAGTATGGTATAAGTCTTATACACCCATGTAAGTTGTATCAACAACCATGATACAAAATGAACACAAATGAATATATATCACATATATATTAAGTTGTGCACAAGTGAGAAAAACAAATGCTTAAGTGAAGCAATGTTAGTTAATGTAAATTAGTATATCACATATACAATTATACACTAAATTATTAAATCAACACTTGACTTAATAATCCGGTTATATCACATATAACCGACTAACATCCAATATATCGACTTATCGAATCAACCCTTGATTCGATAACCTGGTTATATCGCATATAACCGATCGACACAAACATCATGAGAATAGAATACGGTATCAAATACACACATTATTCTCGGTCCCGCACATATTACATATGCACTCCTATTTCGTTTTGCCTGAGCCAGTAAAACCTCTATGTAGGACTCTAAAGACTCGTCAATACGCCGGCAGTAGGTGATGATCATATCAAGCACCCACAAGCCGTCAGCGGTACTAGCTGGACGTAACGTCTACCCGGGTATTGAGCGATCAGAAGATCAGCAAGCAAGCCCGCTCCAACTCCTGCAAAAAGCCTGACAGTGACACTACCGTACAGTCCGGTCTCCTCGTCTGATATGTCGTATATCAAGTCTAGGGGTGGTAAACGTCAGACCCCAATAACCGATAAGTCATGCCGATATGAGGCTCATAACGGGTCGAGAAACTACTGGTAACACTTACCAGTAAATCTCTAAACCAGCCCTGGCCAGAGACTTCCCTGTAATGGCCAATCGAGCATAGCGCAACATCAACCCCCAATACCGGGAGAGACGAAACCCCTCCTATCGCTCATTGCATCCATGTGACTCGGGACTATACCCAAAAACCACCGTTTTGCACGCCCTCTTGGACGTGGTAAGGTGGAAATCAAAACACAGTGGGAATCACACAAGACTCTATGACGATCTCGGGTCTACAGACTAACCTGTACTAGTATCACCAGAGAACTGCCATCTGACGTAAGGTATAATACCATCTGAGAGTTCTCAGCGTGTCCGTCCAGTGTACCCAGTCTCCACTGAGCACCCGTACATCATCTCTGATGTCAAACACCAATGGATATTGGATCATCCATCGCCCATCTACATGGGTCGAGAAGGTATACGCTAGTCTACACTGGTATATCGATGCCCCATCTCGATACACCCATGACTAGGGACCTTGAAGGATGTACTTATGGACTACCATGTCCTCACTTGTATGATCTGCATCATAGTCCAGGTAGTCAAGTACACATCCTAAGGGCTTTACCAACATGTAACAGAGAGACAATCAGTATACACGTTAAGGTAAAGAGTAACCAGATAGCATACTATCATGTCGAGCAAGAAAGTCCTCCCTATATATGTCCAAGCATCCACTACAATATACATCTTATGTATAGTAATGGCCTCTAGGGCATACATATAACTAACAGGGCATTATTTCCTTCCTCATCCCTGTCGATTGCTTCGAACGCGTGTTTATCTGGCAATTCACAATTTATGGGAGTGTCGGCTGGTATTGGATGTTCAGTGAGGAAGTCAGCGATGGCCTGGCGTTTTACTACCTTGAGGGGTTGATACATTATCGAGAACTCCATCAAGATGAGGGCCCATTTGGCAAGCCTTCCTGTTAGTATGACTCTTGACATCAAATATTTGAGAGGATCCACCTTTGATATGAGATGGACCTCATGTGCCAGGGCATAATATCGAAGCTTCGTTATCGTGAAGATCGGTTCAAGGCAATTCTTTTCGATATGGGAGTAGTTGTTTTCTGCCCCCAGAAGAACTCGACTCAAATAGTATAGAGCTCTCTCCTTTCCTTGATCGCTCTCCTGTGCCCATCACGCGCCTAAAGAACCTTCAAGGGTTGTTGTATACAGGATGAGGGGCTTTCCTTTGACTGGAGTGGTTAGTACCGGCGGGTTCTGCAGATATTGCTTGATTCGTCCAATGCACTTTGGCATTTACGATCCCAAACGAACGGGGTCCCCTTCTTCATTAAATGGCTGTAGGGGCGGCATTTGCCGGAGAGGTTATCTATGAACCGTCGGATATACGCGAGCTTTCCTTGGAGAGACCGCAATTGTTTGAGAGTTTTTGGCGTGGGCATTTCCATAATCGCCTTGATCTTTGATGGGTCTATTTCGATGCATCGGTGTCGTACAATGAATCTTAGGAATCTGCCTGAGGAGACTCCAAACGCGCATTTCAGAAGGTTCATCTTCAGATTATATTTCCAAAGACGCTGGAACACTATTCTCAAATGCTCCCAGTGCTCGTCGTACGATTTGCTTTTCACCATGAGGTTTTCGATATAGCATTCGACAATCTCGTGTATGAGATCATCGAAGATCTTCATCATGTCCCTCTGGTAGATAGCGCCTGCGTTCTTCAAGCCGAAGGGCATCACCTTTTAGCAGAATATGCCTAGTGGAATCCGGAAGGAGGTATACTTTTGGTCTTCAGGATGCATCTTTATTTGATTATACCCTGAAGATCCATCTATGAAGGAGAAGACCTCATGAGTGGACGTGTTATCGATCATCAGCTCAGTAACATGTACTGGGAAGTCATCCTTCGGACAAGCTTTGTTGAGGTCCCGAAAGTCCACGCAGATGCGCACCGTCCCATTTTTCTTCATCACTGGAACGATATTGGCGATCCAGTTAGGATATTGAACTTCTTGGATGAAGCCGGAGTCGATTAGTTTCTTGACTTCGGCGTTGATATTCATCTCAAGTTCGAGCCGCATTCTTCTTGGCGCCTGTTTGACTAGCTTAACGTCCGACGATATAGCCAATTTATGCACCGCTATTTCTCAATCTAATCCTAGCATCTCGGAATAGTTCCACGCAAAGCAGTCTTTATACTGCATAAGCATGTCCTTTAGCGTGGCCACCTGCTTTTCAGAAAGTGGCTCACTGACAAACGTTGGCCTTGGCTCGTTTTCTGTCCCCAAGTCGATTTTCCTCAGGTTGTCCATCGTGGTGTGTATCCCATCTTCCAGCTCTTTTGGCGCCGTTGGAAATTCTGAGATCACCTCGTCCTCATCTTCATTTACGAAGCACGGGGAGAGGTCATCCACATTCTCATTCTCTCCCTCCTTTGAGAATGTTATCATGTGGCAGGTACGAGCTCGTTTGTAAACTTGATGTTGATCTGGACTTACCCTCGCAGTGTAGGTTGCTTTTGGCTCATACTTTTGTGGTGGGGCTACCCTCCAATTGTCGATCAGAGCAAACCTGCCTTGCTGATACCGGTCTTCGACCCAGTCTTTGAAGGTGAAGCAATCTTCAAGAGGATATCCTATTGCTCGGTGGTAGGAGCAATAAGCCAGATGATGGACCTCGTTTATCTGTCGGGATACCGAGACTTCGGGAGCGTCACCATTTGATGCTTCATGACAAGGTTGAATATTTTTCTCGTCTTGTCTCGAGGGAACGAATACTCCCTACCCATCATCTTTATAAAAGACGGGTTCCAGCTGACTTTTTCTCGATCGCGTGACATTTTGGGTCCGCTTCGCTATTTTTGAACGTCATTCTCATCCTTCACCTTATTGTTGCTTCTACGTCGGGCCTTTTTCTTACTGCGAGAGCGCACAGCGGGCTGAGGGTGAAGGGCATCGTAGTCTTCTCTTTCCGTAGCCTACAGAATGAGACATTGCATCTTGGCTTTCTCGTAAATGGCCATTTCACGGCTGTGGTCATCCCGAACCTTTTGACTTGATTCGCTTATTAGCTTGTCAATCTGTTCTTCGAATGACGGGCTTGGTATTTGTAGGGTTCCTAGGCACACTCAAGAGGCTATACAAGGCATCAACCATGCCAAAATCAAAATTTTATGCGCCGGGAAACCCTAATGAGGATCGTTAACTAGAGGATAGCCGAAAAACCAAGCAAACAAACAACTTTGCTACTAAGTGAAAGTGACTACAACCTTTGTAGATCCGGTCCTCCACCTCTTTAGCTCCGTGATGACGTCCCTCCGCTGCGACCATCGGGATCCTGGACTTTAGCGTTGGTTTCATCGGAGAAATGATCGGGCTAGGTCGTTGACTTCGATGCCGAAGATGATTTACATCGAGGCGACTCAAAATCAAGCTCCATCTTCACTTGGTCATGAACCTTGTGAAGAAAACACCCTATACAACATGGAAAGTGGTATAGGATGAAGAAATAGGAAGTGGGTTCACTTTGGATTTGGATTTCTCAC
Organism: Agapanthus africanus; assembly: GCA_030015575.1. Classification (NCBI taxonomy): domain Eukaryota; kingdom Viridiplantae; phylum Streptophyta; class Magnoliopsida; order Asparagales; family Amaryllidaceae; genus Agapanthus; species Agapanthus africanus. Next base: position 463,288,346 of record JASDDO010000026.1, read on the forward strand.
TTGATTTCAACACTTGAAATTTTCTAGCAAGCTTTTCTTTTCTTCATGAAGAAGATGAAGAAGAAGAAAAGAAAAATGAATTATTATCAAAAAAGAAAATTCAAGTGAAGACTTATTATAATGCAACCATGGGTGAAGTTCACCTTTGTAGAGACTAAACGAGGGTTTAGGTAATGGTTAGGTTAAAGAGCAAAACAAAATGGTTAGACTTTTCAAAGGTGCATGAAGCATCAAGAAGCTTCAAATGAAGACAAAGAGAGCCACCATTTTATTTCACTATAAATAAATAAATAAAATGAATAAAACCCTAACCATTAACCTAAACATAGTGTTATCCAAACACACACCCAAGTTTGCATGTATCATCAAACATGATACAAACTAGTGCACAAAAATATATCACATATACAACTTGTGCACTTCAAGTGAGAAAATCAATCTTAAGTGAACAAATACTAGTTAATGTAAAGTAATATATCAAATATATAATTATACATTAAATCATTAAATCAACACTTGATTTAATGATCCGGTCATACTGCATATAACCGACTAATATCAAGTGTATCAATATATCGAATCAACACTTGATTCGGTAACCCGGCTATATCACATATAACCGACTGATGATACAAATCGCGAGAATAGAATACAGTATCACATACTGGTATTATTCTCGGTCCCGCACATATCTCATATGCGCTCCTATTTCGTTTCGCTTGAGCCAGGAAACCTCTGTGTAGGACTCTGAAGACTCGTCAATACGCCGGCAGTAGGTGATGATCATATTAAACACCCACAAGCCGTAAGCGGTCTGCTAAACGTAACGGCCACCGGGGTATTGAGCGATCAGAAGATCAATAAGCAAGCCCGCTCACACTCCTGTGAATCCAACCAGTAAAACTTACCGTACAGTCCGGTCTCGTCGTCTGATATGTCGCATATCTCGCCTAGGGGTGGTAAACGTCAGACCCCAGTAGCTCGATAAGTCGTGTCGATATGTGGTCTATAACAGTTCGAGATACTACCGATAACACTTACCAGTAAAGCTCAGCAACCCTGACTAGGGATTTCCGGTTATAGCCAATCGAACACAGCACAACATCAACTCCCTATACCGGGAGAGACGAATCCCCTCCTATCGCTCATTGCCTCCATGTGATTCGGGACTGTACCCAAAAACCACCATTTTGCACGCCCTCTTGGACATGGTAAGGTTGAAATCAAAGCACAGTGGGAATCACACAAGACTCTATGACGATCTCGGGTCAACAGACTACTCTGTACCAGTGTCACCAGAAAACTGCCATCTGACGTGAGGTATAATACCATCTGGGAGTTCTCGGCGAGTCCGTCCAGTGTACCCAGTCTCCACTGAGCACCCGTACACCATCCTTGATGTCAAACACCTATGGATATGGGATAATCCATCGCCCATCATATGGGTCAAGATGCGTATACGCTAGTCCACTCTGTTGCATCGATGCCCTGTCTCGATACACCCACGACTAGGGACCTTGAAGGATGTACTTATGGACTACCATGTCCCCACTAGTATGATCCGCATCATAGTCCAGGTAGTCAAGTACACATCCTAAGGGCTTTACCAACATGTAACTGAGAGACAATCAGTGTACACGTTAAGATAAAGAGCAACCAGATAGCATACTATCATGTCGAGCAAGAAAGTCCTCCCTATATATGTCCCAGCATCCACTACTATATACATCCTATGTACAGTAATGGCCTCTAGGGCATACATATAACTAACAGTATTCGTACGACGGGACTTCGCTCCGGTTCAATATCAGCGCTATCTGGAAGAGCATCCCCTTCTCCGTCGGAGTCATTTATAACATGGCAGCCATGGAATCGCTCCCGTTTCTTGGACTGAACGTATCCAAGCCCGGTCGTCTCCATCCTCCCGTTGGGCATCTTTCGCTGAGTCCCGGGAACGTCCCAAATCTTGTTGTAGAACTGGGCATGTCGAGCGGTTTGTTTAAAGGACACGCCTTGGCATCTTAATAGCCTCTTCAATCCCTCTGCGTAGTATCTGGAAAGCCGGATTGGTTGAAGCCTGTCAAGCGCATGATCGGCACCATGCCGGACTTCTTTCTCCACTTTGGTCTCCATGTAGGGTTCCTAGGCACTCTAATGAGGTCTCACAAGGCATCAACCATGCTAATTTCAAAATTTGCAAGTGCCGAGAAACCCTAATACGGATCGTTAACTAGATATTAGGCGAAACTAGCAAGTAGTTAACAACTTAACTAAGAGTTAAACGGAAATACAACCTTTGTAGATCCGGTCCTCCACCTCCATAGCTCCGCAATGAAGTCTCCTCGCTGTCCAAATCGAATGCCGAGCTCTAGCGTCGGCTTCATCGGAGAAATGGGCGGGCTAGGTCATCGACTACGATGCCAAAGATGATCTACGTCGAGGCATCACAAGATCAAGCTCCCACTTCACCAAGTCATCAAAATTGTGAAGAAAACACCCTATACTACTTGGCAAGAGGTAGAGGATGAAGAAATAGGAAGTGGGTTCACTTTAGAATTGGATTTCTCACTCATTTCATCAATTCACCATTGATGAAGTCAAGCTTCTTCTTGAAGAAGAAGAAGAAGATGATGATAAAAATGTTATGATAAGAATATAAAAGTAAAATAAAAATAATACTTATCATAAACCAACCATGGTCAAGTGTAGAGAATGAACTAGGGTTAAGTGGAATGGTTAGGGTTAAGCATGAGACAAAATGGTGACTTAGTCAAAGCTTCATGAAGCTTCAATATCAAACAAAAGAAAGCCACCATTTTCTCTTTATGCTTATTATTTTCCAAAAAGAATAAACAAATAAATAAATGAATAAATAAATCAAATGAAACCCTGACCATAAACTAACCATGGTTTAATCATACACTTAACCAAGTTAGCATGTATCATCAAACATGATACAATCATGCGCACAAAAGTATATCACATATACAACTTGTGCAATGCAAGTGAGAAAATCCATTTAAAATGAACCAATACTAGTTAATGCAAAGTAATATATCAAATATATAATTATACATTAAATCATTAAATCAACACTTGATTTAACGATCCGGTCATATCGCATATGACCGACTAATATCCAATGTATCGGTTTATCGAATCAATCCTTGATTCGATAACTAGGTTATATCGTATACAACCAAATCGATACATTCATAGCGAGAATAGAATACGGTATCACATACACGCATTATTTTCGGTCCCGCACATATCTCATATGCGCTCCTATTTCGTTTCGCTTGAGCCAGGAAACCTCTGTGTAGGACTCTAAAGACTCGTCAATACGCCGGCAGCAGGTGATGATCATATCAAACACCCACAAGCCGCAAGCGGTCTGCTAAACGTAACGGCCACCCGGGTATTGAGCGATCAGAAGATCGACGAGCAATCCCGCTCACACTCCTGTGAATCCAACCAGTAACACTTACCGTACAGTCCGGTCTCGTCGTCTGATATGTCGCATATCTTGCCTAGAGATGGTAAACGTCAGACCCCAATAGCTCGATAAGTCGTGTCGATATGAGGTCTATAACAGTTCAAGAAACTACAGGTAACACTTACCAGTAAATCTCAGCAACCCTGGCCAGGGATTTCCGGTTATAGCCAATCGAACACAGCGCAACATCAACTCCCTATACCGAGAGAGACGAATCCCCTCCTATCGCTCATTGCCTCCATGTGATTCGGGACTGTACCTAAAAACCACCGTTTTGCACGCCCTCTTGGACGTGGTAAGGTGGAAATCAAAGCACAGTGGGAACCACACAAGACTCTATGACGATCTCGGATCAACAGACTAACCTGTACCAGTGTCACCAGAGAACTGCCATCTGACGTAAGGTATAATACCATCTGGGAGTTCTCGGCGAGTCCGTCCAGTGTACCCAGTCTCCACTGAGCACCCGTATATCATCTCTGATGTCAAACACCAATGGATATGGGATCATCCATCGCCCATCTGTATGGGTCGAGCAGGTATACGCTAGTCTACTCTGGTATATCGATGCCCCGTCTCGATACACCCACGACTAGGGACCTTGAAGGATGTACTTATGGACTACCATGTCCCCACTAGTATGATCCGCATCATAGTCCAGGAAGTCAAGTACTCATCCTAAGGGCTTTACCAACATGTAACAGAGAGACAATCAATGTACACGTTAAGGTAAAGAGTAACCAGATAGCATACTATCATGTCGAGCAAGAAAGTCCTCCCTATATATGTCCCAGCATCCACTACAATATACATCCAATGTACAGTAATGGCCTCTAGGGCATACATATAACTAACACTCCGTGGATTGATAGAAGAGGATCGCCTTTTCATCTCTCCGCCTAGGAAGAACGTAGAAGGTCTGCAGCTCTTGCACGCCGTATGTATCGAGCGCATTAAGTTCCCTGTAATACTGCTGCGGAACCATAGTGATTTGTAAACTCTGATCAGCTCCAATTAAGGTTTGTATTGATGGATGAACAGAGAATACTGCGTTGACCTCGTCTTCAGAGTCGCTGCCGAAGACCAAAATAGGGGTAGATGGTCCGGGTCTGTTGCATTAGGGCTTCCCCGAATAAACCATCTTTTCATCCTCCTAGGTATCACTCCCGAAGACCGGGATAGTAGCGACGGCTTTTTGCTTATTCTCCGACTTATAACATCTTTCTGTGTCTTTGAAGTCCGGTAGGAAGTACTTTGCGTCTTCATTTACAGAGAATGGATTTAGTTCTCCCGTCACGGTGTACTCGAGGCCGTCTTTGAAATACTTCATACACTGATATTGTGTAGAAGGGATGACGTTGTACTCGTGTAACCAAGTCCTGCCAAGCAAAGTATTGTAACAAGTCTTGGCGTCAATGACATGAAATTTGATGTCAGTGACGAGCAGCCCGAAGCGTAGCGTCAGTATTATAGACCCAAGCGTTCGTGATGACTGGGAGTCAAACCCGGAGATGGTAATTTTATCCCGAGTCAGGTGCTGAACGTTCATGCAAATCTCCATCAACACTCTCATATTGAGAAGGTTGACGGATGACCCGTTGTCAACCAGGATCTTCCATATCTTGATGTCGTGACAGTACCCGGTTACATACAACGGTCGGTTGTGCTCGCACGTTCCGAGGAGGAGATCTTCATCGCCGAATGTAATGTGAGCTGTGTGAACTTCTTCCAGCTCGTCCTTCATCTTTTCTTCTGCAAGGAAGGCTTGAAACTGATTGGGCTCTTATAATTACTTGATCAGAGAATCTTGTGTCTTTTTAGACAGGAGAAGGGCATCCAAAATGCTCAATTGTGAGGGTATCTTCCTCAGGTGTGAAAGGACAATGTAATCCACCTTGTTCTTCTTAGGCAGGTCCTTGGCTGTGAGCTCTTCGACGGCTCTATCTTCGAGGGCAATCTCCTCAGGGACTTTTTCCTTCCCCTTGTCTCTTTTACCCGAACCTTTGTTTGAGGGTCCGAGATTCTTTTCAGGCAACGTACGATTATGCAGTTGAATGTTCTCATAGTTCTTCACCTTTTCTTCTTTCCAAGAGGTGGATTCCTTGAAGAGAGGGCCGAGGGCTATTTCTTCATCAGAATCGCTCCCGAAGGTAAGAACTTGGGATTTTCCTTTTGTCGAAATGGCATCAACCATAAGAAGTTATCGGATGTTCCTTTACGCTCATCTGTCGTGCTTCTCTGTTCCCGACGGGCTTTACGCTTCATTCGCTTGAAGTGTTGTCAGTAGGCAACGTATCCCTGCCACCACTTCTTAAAGGCATTGCACTCTCCGGTAGGGTGTATGACCCTCCGATAGTATAAGCAGTATTTCGGATGTACATCCGCTTCGTCAAGGCACGTACTCCCGAGAGTATTTCCCTCGAAAGGTGGCAGCTTCATTCCCATTGACAGGGCTTTGGCATACTGTTTCCCCTTCTTAAACTTTCTTTTGTCTGCCGCGGGTGTGCTTCGATCCAGTTGGAGTAATTTGTGACTCTTTCTTACCGCGGCTTCTTCATCTTGATGCCGACGCTTGGCCTTTTTGTATATGGCTGTTTCACGTTCTCGGTCGGCTTTACTCTTTTTGAAAGGCTTCGTTTAGCAGCCTGTCAATCAAGTCGTCTGACGGCTCCAGGGATTTTGACGCCGGTCCTGGCCTTAGCTTCTCCACGTTATTTTCTAACGCTAAGGGAGCTTCTTTTCCATTCACCGACGAATGAGAGATCATGTGGAAACTCTCCACATAATCCTCGGGTTCTTCTGACGAGTTGTCTCCCTCGTCATTGTCACTGTTTTCGTTCTCATGTATGTGGTTGAGAAACTCTTCTAGTGTGATTGGGGTCCGCACCTTCTGGTTGTATAACTCCAGCGAGTCAATGTAGTTTTGCAGGTCCGTACACTTGTCGTCAAGCTGCACGGGCTTCTTGGCCTTCTTCTTTTTCTTCAAAGACTTTGAAGGCTTAGCCTGGGTGTTCTGCCCATCATTATCATCTTTCGGTATTGGGCGTGGTTTCAGCATCCTGTCAATAATCTCAGGCTCCAGCGGGCTTTTCCACCTGATCGTCGGGCATGCTTGAAGATCCTTCAGCATTCTTTTAGTTTTAGCCGAAAGGACAACTTCCCACGGAGCTTCTTCTACAAATGAGCATGATTCCCCCGGCGTATCCACATTTTTAGGATCGTGCTGCTGTTGTGGGTTTACCTTCCAGTTTTCGGACAGCGCGAACTTGCCTTGTTAGTACTGGTCCTCAATCCAGTTTTTGAAGACGTAGCAATCTTCAATTAGGTGGCCCATTACTTTATGGTAGGGGCAGTAGTTGGGACTATTGACGTCATTAGGTTGCAGTGGGCGTCTTGGATCCGGCAGAGTGATAAGCCTGTTGCGCACTGCTAGTTCGAACAGTCTTCCCGTTTTATCCTGAGGAAACGAGTAAGGACGTCTCAACTTCTCTTCGAGGGATCGGTGTGCGTTGCTTTGGCGAGCAACCGGTTTTGGTTCGCTCGGTTGTTGTTGAGCGTTGGCAACGAAGGTCGCTTTCCCTTTGCCCTTTTCATTCCAGAGATCCGTTTTCGAAGAGGACGGCTTATGGCCCATCTGGTCCATTTGGGCCAGCTTGTCAATCAAGGCCTGGAAGGTGGTCGACTTGAAGAACATCATGAATTGGGATATAGTTTCCTGAGGATCAAGGGTCCCCATGAACATGCCCACGGCAGGAGCTTCATCGATGCGTTGTTCGCATTTTGACCATAGGTTCCGCCACCGAATTGCGTATTGAACCCAGGTCTCCCCTGGCTTCACGGTGGCATTGATTAATGTCGTGATTAGGGTGTGCTCGCTTATGCTTGCAAACCACTGTGTGAATAGTAGTTCCATCTCCATGAATGTTTTGACAGAATCATTTAGGAGCTCGGAGTACCATTCAAATGCCGTCTCCGATAAGCTTCCAACAAACTGGCGAAGCAGCAGTTTGTCGTCGCCTCCAGTGTTACCGCACAAAGCTCTGAATTGAGCGACGTGCTGGTGTGGATTGCCCGTCCCTTTATACACATGGAAGTTAGGGATCGCATATCCTGGAGGGTACTTGATTTGATCGTACCAACCTGGATAAGGTCACCCAGTTCTGACGACTTGGCATGCCACTTCACTCACTTGATGAGCTCATATTTATTGAGCTATGTAGTCATCAAGGGCAGCTTTTAAAATTGTCTCTTCTTGGACTGCTGATGGAGCCGGAAGAGGGTTTGATGTCTCTCCTCTGTCATCTTCAATGATTATCGATGGATCTTCGGCTGGAAGGTCCGGCTGGTTCATCATCCCAACCATGTCTTGGAACAAGAGCGCCATCTGCTTTATATTAGCAGCTTATTTCGTGGCTTCCTTATCCTTCCTTTCCAGCACCCTTCGCAAGAACTCCGTATCAGTCTCCTGCTCCCGGCGCTGTTCAGACGATACTTCCGGGCTTTCTTTTTGCCCAATGAGTGCTGACATCTTCATTAGCATTTCTTGGAGCTTTTGCTGCTGCTCTTGAGCTTTTGTCAACGATCGAGTGAGTGGTCGATGACTCACCGAAGCACGACTATCCTCTTTTTCGGAAGCCATGTAGACGGTATGTACAACCATGCCCCCACACTTGGGGCGTTTGGGTCCATCACCTTTGGGATTTGCCGCCGGTGATGGGAGATTCTCAGGCCTTCACTTTTTGTGAGAAGTCGACGTCGAAGGAGCTATTGTAACAGGCGCCTGAGAAGTCCCTCGCTGCATGCTCAAGGGATGACTTCCCTCTTGTCGAACCTTCATTTTCTCCGGTCGACGAGAATAGTCCTTGTTGATCACAGAATCCTGAACTTTTCGCCAGACTTTGTGGATTCGGGAGGACAGCCGCTGAGGGGGCTGTTCCGTCTTCGTCTGTACCATGTTTTCAACATGTGGAGACAACTTCTTTAGTACAACGGTTGGATAGTTCTTTCGCACCCTCCTGAGCAGATCAAAGCTGTTTCCAGTTGGAACAGCAGCGTGAATTTCCACCATTGGAGCTGGTGGAGTAAGTCCAGAGGAGGAGTTGCCCCCAGCTCTTCTCACATGGAGCCAGTGACGACGTCGAGCATGTCTTGCCGATGGGACCACCTCAGCTGTGGAAGCGGCTCCGTCGTGCCCCCTGCTTTGGTTAGGGCTACTGCTGGTGCCAGCCTATTGAAGACTGACATCCGTTGAGATGGGATGGCCAATATTTCGAAAGCCGACTTTTTGATAGGGAAAGCAGTCTTGATGACTTCTCCGGAAGCAGGAGTTGGAACAGCCAATCTTGCAAAGACCGATCTTTTAGCAGGAGAATCCCCTCTGACGACTTAACCTGCCGGAACTGGAATGGCTATCCGCTTCGGGATAACCCCTTCAGGTATTGCGAGCCTCTTTGCAGGCCCACTGGAGCTTTAGCTCAGTCTGTTAAAGACTGAGGTAGAAGACTTGGACGACCCGTTGATAGGGGTCGTGGTGGCTGGAAGTCTATCGAAGACCGACTTCTTCGGAGCTTCCTGTGATGGCACCGGGGCGCTGAAGCATGCTGGCGGGATCATGGTCCCAAAGAACAGTCCGGTGGTGGCCTGAGTCATCTGTTCCACTGGCATTGCAAAGATGGAGGCCGTTTGGGGCCTATAAGTCACCCCTCCGGCGGGGATGGAGTGAGAGTTGCTGTTGCAGGTGTAATTGGAAGCCATTGATTTCTCTTCTCTTCTGCATAGAAGCAAGACACCAAATCTTAGTACCTTGAATGCAGGGGCAACCATATTAAACCATGATTTGTTCGCGAACACAAGACACGAAGTGTGGAGTGGAAAGAGGAAAAGGTCCCACCGGGCATGCTAGAATCTGTTTACCGCCGAAAACGGGAGACGAAACCGCATAGGTTGTCTTGCCTGAATTTGGGGGCAGATACTATTTGGATTTATCCTTCTACCTTTCCGAGGATGCCAAGTTGATTTATGGAACCGTATATCGGAAGTTTGGACGGATGCGATCGTTGTAGCAGACTTCGTTAGATTCCCCCTCGTTTGCGAGGGGTTTTTGATTGTAGGGACGCTCTTCCCTATAGACGCATGCCCCTGCAGTTAATTACGTTATCGCATCGCGATAACCACTTTCTCCTGCTCCAGAGGTTCACTTTGTATCGTGTGTGTTTGTTTTATTTTTGTTTGCCCGTGGATTGTATATGGAGCCTAATTTATGTTGTCGCCCGTAGAGCATGGATTAGTCCAAATCCGTATATTCTTAGATTTGGGTTTGGTTTGATTTAAGGATCGTTAATCTCGTTTGAAATTTGTTGGATATATATGCCCTAGAGGCCTTCATTGTATAGGATGCTAGGGATATGTATGTACATGACAGTCTTGCTTGATATGATAGTACGCTATTTGGTTTGTCTTTATCTTAACGTATGATATATTTTACTTGGTATTTATATATACATGTTGATAAAGCCCATAGGGTGTTTACCTGACTACCGGCGTTGTGATGGCAGTCATACTTGTGGGAGCTGGATAGTCAAAAGGCACATCCTTAGATGTCCCTGGTCGCAGGAGTATCGAGACTGGGTATCGATACTCCGAAGTAGACTAGTGTATACATATCTAGACCATGAGGAGGGGCGATGGACTGGTCCCGCAGCCATTGGTGGAGTGCACCTAAGATTGTATACAGATGCTCACTGGGTATGAGTACACCGGACAGGACTCGCCGAGAACTGACTGGATGGTATTATACCTAACGTCAGATAGCAGTTCTCAGGTGACATGTGTGCAGATAGTCCGTTGACTTAAGGTCGTCATTTGTCTTGTGTGAGTTCCTATTGTGCTTTGATTACTACCCTACCACGATTCAAAGGAGTCGTGCAAACAGGTTTTAGTTGGGCACAGTCCCGAGCCACGTGGAGGCAGTGAGCGACTGTTAGGGATTCGTCTCTCCCGGTAAAGGGAGTTGATATCGCACGGTGATCGGTTGGTCATTACCATAAGTCCTTGGCCAGGGCTGATTGAGAATTGCTGATGGAGTGATCAGTAGATTCTCGGATGGTCTTGAGCCATACCGACACGACTTGTATGGTTATTAGGGGTCTGACGTCCACTACCTCCCTAGACCATACATACGATACTCTTAAACGAACAGACCGGACTGTGCGGATATTGTCACGGACAGGCTCAGTAGGATTTCGGATGGGTTTCCTCATCGGTTTTCTTATCGACAACTACCTGGGGACCGTTATGTACAGCTAGTGCCGCTTGCGGTCTGTGGTTAAACCCACTGCCAGCGTAGTAGTCGAGTCTTTAGAGTCCCATATAGAGATTTCCCAACTCCAGGCGAAATGATATAGAGGTCGTACGGTTTTACGACAAAGGGTTCGGACGCATACGTGTTTAAACGCACGTACGACATTCGGACAGTTTTTACTAGCCGGCTTTGGTTTAAGCCACATTCTAGTATCAGGTTATTGGATTTATACAGTCTAAAGTTTTTCCGTGTTTTCACGGATGCGAGGGGCGTTCTCATTATTTTCCGGGAAGCTTCTAGAAGGATGGTGACTAAGGGGGTTAAGGTGGCATTTTCTTTAAATGCAAATTGTGACTCATTTGTGTGATTCACTATGTCATTAATGCATCATTTATTGCTTAATGACTCACATAGTGAATCACTCATATTGAATTAATGAAGCATGGTGAATAATCATTTATATTCATTTATTTGATAATTCATTATGTTTCATATATTCAAGTGAGAAGCTTTTTCATTCTCATTATCATCTCCACCTTCTCTCTCCTCAAGCTCACTCTCTTCTTCAAACCCTAATCCTACCACTCATGAGTTGAGTACAAGGATTAGAAAAGACTAAACACTCCATAACCTAACTCTATATGACCTAAGTTACTTTGATTAGCAACTAGAGAAACTTAGTTACCTCAAGTTTAGAGGTAAAGCTTGGATTAGGGTTCTCGGGTGGATCGTCTATCACGAAAAGGAAGCCGAAGAGGACGTGGAGATCCAAGGAGGCCGTGGAGATCGTAAAGACGAAGGACTAGAATCATTAGGTATAATCTCTTTGCATAGTAGCTTAGAACTTCTATGTTTGTAGTTAATTATCGTTTAGAAAAGATCTTCGGTTAGTCGTCGTTTTTCAAATTTCCGCCTCCCCGCAACTCGTGGGGTGTTGCACATCAACTTACAGTGGTATCAGAGCCTCACTAAAAAATAATTAACTCACTTGCAAAGTCGTATGAATTTCGAACGCAAAACGAACCGGAAAAGATATCGTATTCACATAGTTTCTGTCGATTTTAAAATGAGGTCCAAAAATTTTTCAGGTGACTGCAGACTAACATACATGAAATTATAAGAACACTGTAGAAATTTGGGTGCATGAATCAGCCAACACACCACGGAACCGTGGCCGATCCCACCGATCCACCGCGGATCCGCGGCCGAGTTGAGACCGATTCACCCCAAATTTCCACAGTTATTCTTCTGTGAATATTTTATCTTTTCTGGAATATTTATTTTTTACTCAAATCTCAGGTTTAGAGAGAAGCTTTGGAGTAAAATTTAATATGTTTAATTGATCGAAATTATATGATGTTTGCTTGTTTGATTATATCTGTGAACTGTATTATGTGTTCGTAAATCTCCCCTAACTGCTAGTATGTCGGTTGGCAGGGGGTTGCACATATCTGTAATGTTTTTTAACTGTTTGTGGATATGAACTATATTGGACTGTTGTGATGATTAGCCGGGTTATGTGATGGGTTATTGTATTAATTCATTCGATGTAATTGTAATAAGTTGTAATATTATTTTGCGGGGCACATCCAGGTTGCGGTTGTAGCCACCGTTGTATTATTTCTTTTTACTGTTTTTGCTCCTAGGATAGACCCAAGGTGGGGTGCACAAACTACCGGGTATTTTGAAGTGTTGAGGTAGACCGCTTCACTTCTGGTACTTGGCGGGTAGTTTGCCGTACCCGTAGGGGTCTGGGGTGGGGTAAATGGCTATTCATCACAACTGTGTAATCCGTCTTTCATTGCAGACTCAATAGAAACGCAGATTGCTTGCAAATCCAATATTGTTTATCTGTGATCTGGAATGCCTATTATTGCGTCTGACGAATGTACAATATCTATATATGATAGCTATTTAGACGTCACTTATGTTTTACACCCGCGCTAGCCCAGCCCCCGCTCTGCCGATAGTTAAGTAACCTAACGGGTGATGACGGGACCCAGTGGAGAATGCGGATGGCATAAGAGGACGTTGTATTTTCGTTGTTATCTGTAATGATAGGTTAATGATGGGACGCATTATTATTAATGCAAAGAAAATAAAACCTAAACTGAATCGTTGGAACAATTTCAAAACCACTCGGTTTTCTTCGAAAAGCAAATTTTAAATGCGGAGCTTAAACCACTCCTTTTAATTAAAAGCTATCTTTGTTCCTTCGATCATATCAAGTTCATTACGTTAACGGTTTTTGCCAAAAACCAGCCGTAACCCTACGTCGTTTCAGATAGACAGCACATCGTATTCATGCTATGCTTGTTGGCCTACGTCAAGGCATAGTGTATGGTAGCAGTGTGTTTGCCTATTTGTTGCATAGATAGATGCATTAGTTTAAGACAGACGTACGGCCTTGTTGGCCTACATCAAGGGCATGTACGATGTACTTAAACTGATCAGGACAACGACGGGTAGAACTTGACTTGCGTCTTATGATTTGTTGGCCTACGTCAAGGTCATAAGAGCTTGGGGTAAAAATCATATCGGGAGTTTCAAACATAAAGGAAACTTGCAGATTTAGCATACCTTCTGGAGTGTGGTGACTAGAGTGGCTTCCATCTAGGGCATCATGCAATGATAGTTGGATCCCGATCCCACTGATGAGTAGGATTACTCTCGGGAATTTTTCTCACTTAACAATCAATGCTATAAACCAAGTAGGTGACTAGAAAGGTGTTAGAGGGGCTACGCCTCCAGGGAAAAGAGGTTCTTTAATTAAGGAACTTCGCGAAAGCGTTGGAAAACCTCCCTCGAAGTACCAACACCAGCCTGGCTGAAAGGTTAAGCAAGTATTGTGACGTGTGATTAAATCCTCACTAGTTCTTCTTTTAGGTTTTGAAGAAGGATTTGAGAAAACAGTGGGAGCCATCCTGTTTAGATAAATTAATAAACCAATCTAAAATTGCAAGAGCATATGCTGAGTGTTTTCTTTTCTCTCTCTCTGGCAGCTACCATGACAGGACTAAAACTATTACTTGAAAAAAATATACTGACCGGGCAGAACTATAAAGATTGGCTAAGAACGTCAATATCGCGCTGACTTATGACAAAGTAGCATATGTTACCACCGATGTTCCTCCCCTTATCCCAGGACCAGATTCCTTAGTTGTGGTTAAGAAAGTTCGCAAAACTTGGGATCTAGATTGTGAGCGAGCTAAATGTATCGTGCTGGCGTCCATGAACAATGAACTCCAGAAACAGCACGAGAGTATGGATATTGTATCCATCTTTCTCCATTGCAAGGATTTGTATGGAGAGCACTCCTATATCGCGAGGTACGAGACCTCAAGGAAACTCTTCCAGATGAGGTTAGCTACAGGATCGCCTGTAGGAGAGCACGTCCGCAAAATGATTAGCCTCATTGAGGAACTCGCAAACCTGGGATGCGTGCTAGAGAATGATTTGTATATCGACTTGATTTTGTAGTCCCTTCCCCACACCTTCTCTCAGTTCATGCTGAACTTCAACATGCACGAATTGGAAGCTGATCTTCCAAAACTCCTCAATATGTTGAAGGTAGCAGAGACCTCCTTGAAAAAGGAGAAGACCCCCGTTCTGTATGTTGGCCAATCATCTTCTTCTAAATCTAAAGCGAAAGCTAAAGGGAAGAAGAAGATGAAAGCCACCAAACCGAAAGGTGGAGTCAAGAAGGTGCAGGGAACGAACAAGGCAGGAAGGGTGAAGACAGAAAAGAACGGATGCTTCTATTGTCACAAGCAGGGGCACTGGAAGAAGGATTATCAGGCCTTCAAAGCCAAGGACATGAAGCAAGCGGTAGCTTCTACTTCATGTGTGTTTGTAATCGAAAATTGTCTTTCAGTTAACTCTACATCATGGGTACTTGATACCGGTTCTGGTTCTCATATCTGTAATTCATTGCAGGATCTGAGAAACAGTAGAGTGCTGGGGATGTTAGTTATATGTATGCCCTAGAGGCCATTACTGTACATAAGATGTATATTGTAGTGGATGCTGGGACATATATAGGGAGGACTTTCTTGCTCGACATGATAGTATGCTATCTGGTTACCCTTTACCTTAACGTGTATGCTGATTGTCTCTCTGTTACATGTTGGTAAAGCCCTTAGGATCTGTACTTGACTACCTGGACTATGATGCGGATCATACTAGTGGGGACATGGTAGTCCATAAGTACATCCTTCAAAGTCCCTAGTCGTGGGTGTATCGAGACGGGGCATCGATATACCAGAGTAGACTAGCGTATACCTTCTCGACTCATACTGATGGGCGATGGATGATCCCATATCCATTGGTGTTTGACATCAGAGATGATATACGGGTGCTCAGTAGAGACTGGGTACACTGGACGGACTCGCCGAGAACTCCCAGATGGTATTATACCTCACGTCAGATGGCAGTTCTCTGGTGACACTGGTACAGAGTAGTCTGTTGACCCGAGATCGTCATAGAGTCTTGTGTGGTTCCCACTGTGCTTTGATTTCCATCTTACCACGTCCAAGAGGGCGTGCAAAACGGTGGTTTTTGGGTACAGTCCCGAGTCACATGGAGGCAATGAGCGATAGGAGGGGATTCGTCTCTCCCGGTATAGGGGGTTGATGTTGCGCTGTGTTCGATTGGCTATAACAGGAAATCCCTAGCCAGGGTTGCTGAGATTTACTGGTAAGTGTTACCAGTAGTTTCTCGAACAGTTATAGACCTCATATCGACACGACTTATTGAGCTATTGGGGTCTGACGTTTACCACCCCTAGGCAAGATATGCGACATATCAGACGATCAGACCGGACTGTACGGTAGTGTTACTGGTCGGATTCACTGGAGTGTGAGCGGGCTTGCTCGTCGATCTTCAGATCGCTCAATACCCGGGTGGCCGTTACGTTTAGCAGACCGCTTGCGGCTTGTGGGTGTTTGATATGATCATCATCTGCTGCCGGCGTATTGACGAGTCTTTAGAGTCCTACACAGAGGTTTCCTGGCTCAAGCGAAACGAAATAGGAGCGCATATGAGATATGTGCGGGACCGAGAATAATACCAGTATGTGATACTGTATTCGATTCTCACGATGTGACATTGATCGGTTATATGCGATATAGCCGGGTTATCGGATCAAGTGTTGATTCGATAAGATGTTACTAATGATACCAGTCGGTTATGTGCGCATGACCGGATCATTGAATCAAGTGTTGATTTAATGATTTAATGTATAATTATATATTTGATATATTACTTTGCATTAACTAGTATCGGTTCACTTTAGACGGATTTTCTCACTTGGTTCGTGCGCATTGCATATGCGATATGTTTTTGTGCACTTGTATGTATCATGTTTGATGATGCATGCTAACTTGAGTTTGTGTAAAGATTAAACCATGGTTATTCAAATGGTTAGGGTTTTGTTTTTCATATTTATTTATTTATTTATTTTCTTTTTGGAAAATGAAATGAGAAGAATGGAGGCTTTCTTTGTTTTTTTCATGAAGATTCATGAACCTTTGACTTTGTCCACCATTCTTATCTCATGCTTAACCTAACCATTTGATTTAACCCTAGTTCAATCTCTGCACATAACCATGGTTAAGTTATGATAAGGGTTGTAGCATCTGCCAGTTATTGCTAAAGAAGTCACTCCCGGTGAAGGGATCTCGGTCCTTTCCTCATCGAATAAGGTGCAGGATATATCGCATATACCGCTGTGCAAAGCAAGAACTGTAGCTACCTGTTTTATTTTGAAATTCGATTCTATAACATCTTAGGTTTCTTTTATTTCATTAATCACATTAATGAAGTCCCATCATTTAAGTACCTAATCATCACAGATAAATACGACGTTAGTATTCGTGCTACGTTTGTTGGCCTGCGTCAAGGCGTAGTGTGCGGTAGCTAACTGGTGCTTATCTGCATAAGCATATGATGTGATTGGATTAGGGTAGTCGTGCGACTTTGTTGGCCTGCGTCAAGGGTCGTGCGGGTGGGTTTAATTCAATCAGGAAATGACGGGTTGAACTTGACTAGCGGACTATGGTTTGTTGGCCTGCGTCAAGGTCATAGGACGCTAGGGGCAAAATATTATCGGGAATTTCAAGTGTTGAAATTTGCAATGAGATTGCATACCTTCTATGAGATAGTTGGATCCCGATACCCGCTGCGAGTAAGAGTTACTCCTGGGAGAGTTTTATACATTACAATTAGCCGATCAAGTAGGTGTCTAGAAAAGTGTCAACGGGGTTACGCCTCTGGGAAAACGAGGTTTACATTAATTAGGTTCGTGCGAAAGCACGGGGGACCTCCCTCAAAGTACCGACACTGGCCTGGCTGAAAGATTGGCGAACTTGTAGTGTGTAATTAATCCCGGCTAGTCTTTCCTTTTAGGGTTTGAAGGAAGATTTGATAAAAAGCAGTGGGAGCCATCCTGATTAGATAAAATAAAAACCAATCTATTCTTGACAGAGCGCACGCTGAGTGTTTTCTTCTCTCTCTCTCCAGGTAGCGACCATATCACGCCTTAATCAAGATAATAAAACGGAATATTGACAGAACCCGCTTGTTATACTGAGCTGGGGAACGTTGGTCCCGCTCCAACTTATAATTATTATAAGACAGAGCAGGAAATTGGGGAATACCAGATTTCCCATGCCGCCCAAACGAGTAGAGTGCATGATGATGCATCATCTTCGGGTGTGTTCATTATACAGAACTGTTTCTCAGTATCCTTTACGTCCTGGGTATATGATACCGGATCAGGATCCCAGATATGTAATCTGTTACATAGGGCTACAGATAGGTAGAGAACTGAGAACGGGTGATAAGTTTCATGAGGCAGAAAACGGGGCAAATGTTGCAGCCAAGTCTGTTGGTCACTGTCACCCTGTATTACCGATACATTGATTCTGAACGAATGTTGTTAGATACCGAACCTGATATACAAAATCATATCAGTCTCTTTATTAGTAAAGAAATGATAAAATTTTGTATTGTTGGATAATGTTTTGAACATTTCCTATATCAAAAGTTGATCAATTCAGGCACGTTATCTAAAAGCATTGATGTTCTAAATCAAACTACAGTTCTTAGTATATGGAACACACATAAGAGGAAGAGTTCAGAAATGAACGGATCCTTTTTAAGGTATTGTAGACTAGGTCAGATCAATGTGACCCGACTAGCTAAAGTTACATGTAGATGCATATTTAAATCAGTTTGAATCTACATCTTGTGAAACTTGCCAGTCATGTCACAAAGATATAATGACACTAGCTCTGTTTATTGGAAACAGAGAAAGAGTTAGTAAACTCTTGGGATGATACATGTTGATGTATGTTAGGTCCCCTGTCTACACATGCCAGGATTGGTTCTTTATACTTCATTACGTTCTCTGATGATCTCTTTAGATTCAGACATATGTTCTTGTTGAAACACAAGTCCGAACCTTTTGAGATATTCACAGAATATAAGTTAGAAGTAGAGAACCAAAATACGGGTATAAGTATTATGTCCTTTGATGAGATCAAGGAGGAGAATACTTGAGCAAGGAATTCCTGGACTATTCTAAAGGAGAATGAGATTCTCTCTCAGCATTACTCCTCCGTATACACCATTGCACGATGGTATATCGGGGCGGAGCAATATCACCCTATATGATAAGGTGTGCTCTATGATGAGTACTACTGAGTTACCTATTTCCGTTTGGGAGTTATGCGCTTGAGAAGCTGAATAACTATTGAATAGGTTCGAATCAAATCAGTTGCCTACCGCTTCATATGTGATATGGAAAGGGAAGAGCCCATATCTTAAGTTGGTAAAGATTTGGGGTTGTCCGGCCTATGTCTGAAAGCAAAATCCGGACAAGCTCGAGGCAAGGTCAGTTATGTAGAACTGGAAAGGTTCCAGCTGTACAAACTACAGCAGATAATTTGATAGAACCAAGGGATTCAGTAGATACCAACGAACCTCAGCCTCTCCGCCGATCTAGTAGGGTTCATCACCCACCTGAGAGATACTTCGGTTTCTCTATGACAGTGGGAGCGATGATTGCATCATGAGATGATGACCCAACTAATTTCGAGCTGGTCATCAGGAGTGAGACTCTGTAAGAATGGCTGGATGCTTAGTGATCTGAGATGGAATCCTTATACACCAACAAAGTATGGACTTTAGTTGCTATATCTGAAGGGTTAAATCCCCATCAGGAGCAAGTATATCTTGAGAAGATTACTTGGTGTACATGGAAGAGTTGAGACTTTCAAAGCTAGACTTGTTAAAGGTCCACATCATTGACCAGGTATGGATGATGATGAAACCTTTTCTAAGTAGCTATGCTTAAGTCCATCCAGATCCTACTTGCCACGGCTGCATACCATGACTACGATCTCTGGTGGTTGGGTGTCTTGACTGCTTTTCTAAATGATGATTTAGAAGAGTGCATCTATAAGTACACAGCCAGAGGGCCTCGTAGACAATGGGAACAGCGGAAACGTGTGCAAGATGCTTTATAGGATAAAGCAGGCATCGCGGAGCTGGAACGTCTGTTTTGATGTGTTAGTCAAAGAGTTTGACATCATCAAAATGGTAGATGAACCTTGTATATGCAAAAAGGTAATAGGGAGTATGGTGACGATCCTCATAGAGTACGTGGATGACATACTCTTGATAAGAAAGGAGTTTCTTATGCTACGCTCGATCAATCTCCGCTTATCACAAAGATTCTCCATATAGAATTAAAGTGATACCTACTAAATCCTGGATTTTGGATTTATGAGATAGATCTAAATGGATGTTAGGATACTCACTAGATGTAGTGAGATGGTGTCAATCGATCCTGAGGAGAATCACTGGAAGGGTTCCAGGGTGATAAGGACGACTGAATGTCAGTCGCAGGCATTGTCTTTACCCTCAGTAAAGGGACGGTATGTTGGAAGAGTTCCAAGCTAGATATCGTGACATACTAGACGATAAAGGCTGGATACATCGCTACTCAAGATGCTACCCTAGAAGCTGTTTGGGTGTATATTGGTTCATGAGATGAACTATGTTCCTACCATTGTGAGACAATGGAGTTGTGGCTTATGCCAAGGAACGCCGGTCTCATCAGTGATCCAGACTTATTCTAAGGCAGTATCACCTGATCATGGAGATGGTTGATCTCCAGTGTGATCGAGGTTTGGAGAGTAGACTAAGAGGACAACACAGCGGATCCACTCACAAAGGCCTGTTCCCAGAGAGAGATTTTTATGGGATGGTTGAGTATGAGATACTGCAACCACTGCTACAGATGGCCCTAGTGCAAGTGGGAGATTGTTAGTTATATGTATGCCCTAGAGGCCATTACTGTACATAGGATGTATATTGTAGTGGATGCTGGGACATATATAGGGAGGACTTTCTTGCTCGACATGATAGTATGCTATCTGGTTACCCTTTACCTTAACGTGTATGCTGATTGTCTCTCTGTTACATGTTGGTAAAGCCCTTAGGATCTGTACTTGACTACCTGGACTATGATGCGGATCATACTAGTGGGGACATGGTAGTCCATAAGTACATCCTTCAAAGTCCCTAGTCGTGGGTGTATCGAGACGGGGCATCGATATACCAGAGTAGACTAGCGTATACCTTCTCGACTCATACTGATGGGCGATGGATGATCCCATATCCATTGGTGTTTGACATCAGAGATGATATACGGGTGCTCAGTAGAGACTGGGTACACTGGACGGACTCGCCGAGAACTCCCAGATGGTATTATACCTCACGTCAGATGGCAGTTCTCTGGTGACACTGGTACAGAGTAGTCTGTTGACCCGAGATCGTCATAGAGTCTTGTGTGGTTCCCACTGTGCTTTGATTTCCATCTTACCACGTCCAAGAGGGCGTGCAAAACGGTGGTTTTTGGGTACAGTCCCGAGTCACATGGAGGCAATGAGCGATAGGAGGGGATTCGTCTCTCCCGGTATAGGGGGTTGATGTTGCGCTGTGTTCGATTGGCTATAACAGGAAATCCCTGGCCAGGGTTGCTGAGATTTACTGGTAAGTGTTACCAGTAGTTTCTCGAACAGTTATAGACCTCATATCGACACGACTTATTGAGCTATTAGGGTCTGACGTTTACCACCCCTAGGCAAGATATGCGACATATCAGACGATCAGACCGGAGTGTACGGTAGTGTTACTGGTCGGATTCACTGGAGTGTGAGCGGGCTTGCTCGTCGATCTTCAGATCGCTCCATACCCGAGTGGCCGTTACATTTAGCAGACCGCTTGCGGCTTGTGGGTGTTTGATATGATCATCATCTGCTGCCGGCGTATTGACGAGTCTTTAGAGTCCTACACAGAGGTTTCCTGGCTCAAGCGAAACGAAATAGGAGCGCATATGAGATATGTGCGGGACCGAGAATAATACCAGTATGTGATACTGTATTCGATTCTCGCGATGTGACATTGATCGGTTATATGCGATATAGCCGGGTTATCGGATCAAGTGTTGATTCGATAAGATGTTACTAATGATACCAGTCGGTTATGTGCGCATGACCGGATCATTGAATCAAGTGTTGATTTAATGATTTAATGTATAATTATATATTTGATATATTACTTTGCATTAACTAGTATCGGTTCACTTTAGACGGATTTTCTCACTTGGTTCGTGCGCATTGCATATGCGATATGTTTTTGTGCACTTGTATGTATCATGTTTGATGATGCATGCTAACTTGAGTTTGTGTAAAGATTAAACCATGGTTATTCAAATGGTTAGGGTTTTGTTTTTCATATTTATTTATTTATTTATTTTCTTTTTGGAAAATGAAATGAGAAGAATGGAGGCTTTCTTTGTTTTTTCATGAAGATTCATGAACCTTTGACTTTGTCCACCATTCTTATCTCATGCTTAACCTAACCATTTGATTTAACCCTAGTTCAATCTCTACACATAACCATGGTTAAGTTATGATAAAGATTGGATTATTCTTTTCTTTTTATTTAACTTATCATAAGCTTTCTTCTTCTTCTTCCTTGACTTCAAGAAGAAAAGCTTACCTCATCAATGGTGATTGATGTTTTTGAGTGAGAAATCCAATTCTAAAGTTAACCCACTTCCTATTTCTTCATCCTCTTCCTCTTTCCAAGTAGTAGAGTGTGTTTACTTCACAAGTTTCTTGACTTGGTGAAGTCGGAGCTTGATTTAGCGATGCCTCGACGTAGATCATCTTCGGCATGGACATCGGCGACCTAGCTTGCCCATTCTCCGACGAAGCCGATCCTAGAGCCCGGATTTGACTTGGACAGCGGAGAGGACTTCGTTGCGGAGCTATGGAGGTGGAGCACCGGATCTACAAAGGTTGTATTTCCGTTTTCTCATTAGTTAAGTGTTAACTAGTTCTTTTTCGCCTAGACATCTAGTTATCGATCCATAGTTTAGGGTTTCTCGGCACCATAATTTTTGAAATTGCCATGGTTGATGGCTTGGGAGACCTCACTAGTGTGCCTAGGAACCCTACAGGGGACAGGTGATATGAATCTCCGGATGGGCAATGGAATGCATGTAGATGCAATTGCAATAGGGGAATATCACCTAGGGTTGACTAGTGGGCACATTTTGGTGTTGTACAGCTGTTTTTGTATTCCCGGTATGTTATGTAATATTATATCAGTATCTTTGTTATCGAATGAAGGATATAGTTTTGCGCTTGAAAGAAATGTTATGAACATTCATCTAAATCAAGAACTGATTGGGTTTGGCACACTGGAAAACGGTATATACATACTTAATCAACCTCAAATTTTCAATATTCAAAACACACTTAAAAGAAAGGCTCCAGATTCAAATCAAGCCTTCCTATGGCATTGTAGACTTGGTTATATAAATGAAACAAGGTTGACTAAGTTACATAAAGATGGATATTTAGATTCGTATGAATATTCATCATATGCAACTTGTCAATCATGTATCAAAGGAAAAATGACCAAATCTCCGTTCACCGGACACGGAGAAAGAGCCACAGAACTCTTGGGACTTGTACACAGTGATGTATGTGGTCCGATGTCTACGCATGCACGAAGTGGTCACTCCTACTTCATCACTTTTACTGATGACTTCTCTAGGTATGGACATGTGTTCTTAATGAAGCATAAATCCGAGGCTTTTGAGAAGTTTAAGGAGTATAAAAATGAAGTAGAGAAACAAACTGATAAAAGCATCAAGACACTTCGATCTGATCGAGGTGGAGAATACTTAAGTACCAGTTTCCTTGAATGCTTAAAAGAGAATGGAATTCTCTCTCAGCTTACTCCGCCTTATACACCTCAGCATAATGGTGTATCAGAAAGGAGGAATCGCACGCTATTAGATATGGTACGTTCAATGATGAGTAGTGTTGAGTTGCCACTTTTCTTCTGGGGATTTGCTCTAGAATCAGCAGCATACTTATTGAATAGAGTTCTAACCAAGTCTGTGCCAACCACTCCATATGAAATGTGGAGCGGGAAGAGACCATATCTGAAGTATATCAAGATATAGGGGTGTCCGGCATATGTTAAAAAGCATAATCCGGACAAGCTCAAGGCACGATCGGTTTTATGCAAGTTTGTAGGATACCCCAAGCATTCAAGGGGGTATATGGTCTACCACACTGAAGAACAAAAGGTGTTTGTCGCTCGCCACATTGTCTTCTTAGAAAGCGAATTTCTTGCAAAAGAAATTAGTGGGAGCGCGGTAGAGTTGGAAGAAATTCCAGAACCTCAAACTGCTACCGAGGACTTAGTAGAACCTCAGATTTCAATAGAACATGACGAACCAACGCCACTCCGCAGATTTAGTAGGCTTTCTCATCCTCCTGAAAGATACTATGGTTTTCTTCTAGATGGGGATCGAGAGAATTGCATCATCGATGATGATGATGAACCTACTAGTTTTCAGCAGGCTATCACGAGTAGTGACTCGATGAAATAGCCGGATGCTATGAGATCCGAAATGGAATCCATGTACACCAATAAAGTATGGACTTTAGAAGTTGCTCCTCCTGGAGTAAAACCAGTTGAATGTAAATGGATCTTCAAAAAGAAGATTGGTGCATTTGGACAAGTGGAAACCTACAAAGCTAGACTCGTTGCAAAAGGTTTTCGTCAAAGACCAGGATTGGACTATGATGAAACCTTTTCACCTGTAGCTATGCTTAAATCCATTCGGATCCTGCTTGCGATTGCTGCCTTCCATGACTATGAAATCTGGCAGATGGACGTAAAAACAGCTTTTCTAAATGGACATTTAGAAGAGAGTGTTTACATGGATCAACCAGAAGGTTTCCTAGACAGTAGGAGCAGCGGAAGAGTGTGCAAGTTGCTTAAATCCATTTATGGATTAAAGAAAGTATCGCGGAGTTGGAACATCTTCTTTGATGAGACAGTCAAAGAATTTGACTTTATCAAAAATGTAGATGAACCATGTATTTATAGGAAGATTGTAGAAAGAGCAGTAGTCTTCCTCGTTTTGTACGTCGACGACATATTACTGATAGGGAATGATATCCCTATGCTACAATCAGTAAAGCTCTTCTTGTCACAGAAATTCTCTATGAAAGACTTGGGTGATACAACCTACATTTTGGGCATTAAGATGTATCGTGATAGATCTAATAAAATGTTGGGACTTTCACAGTCCAGGTATATTGACACTATACTAAAGAGGTTTAGTATGGAAGATTCCAAGCGCGGTAATATGCCCGCTTGTCACAGAATCACCCTCTCCAAAGAGATGTCTCCAAAGACTGATGAAGAGAGGGCTCGCATGGGCAGTATACCCTACGCTTCGGCAGTAGGATCTATAATGTATGCGATGTTATGTACCAGACCGGATGTAGCTTACGCACTTAGTGGCAGGTATCAATCTGACCCAGGTGAGAAGCATTGGATAGCGGTAAAGAACATTCTCAAGTACCTGAGAAGGACTAAGGAGATGTTCTTAGTTTACGGTAATAAGGACCTCCAGGTAGAGGCTTTTACCGACTCCGGCTTGACAAAGATGATTCTAAATCCATTTCGGGTTTTGTGTTTACCCTTAATGGAGGGGCGGTATGTTGGAGGAGTTCCAAACAGGATACCGTCGCAGACTCAACTATGGAGGCTGAGTATATAGCTGCTAGTGAAGCCGCAAAAGAGGCTGTCTGGATGAGAAAGTTCATTTCTGAACTTCAGGTGGTTCCGTCCATTGCCAATCCAATACCTTTGTATTGTTATAACAATGGGGCTGTAGCATTAGCGAAGGAACCGAGGTCCCATCAGAAATCCAGGCATATCTTAAGGCGGTTTCACCTGATCAGGGAGATCGTGGATCGTCGGGAGATCGAGATACGGAGAGTGGACACAAAAGACAACACGGAAGATCCATTCACCAAGGCCATCCCTCAAGTGCAGTTCGAGAAGCTGTTTGAGATGTTGGGCATGAGGTACGCCAGCAACTGGATCTGGTAGAGACAGTGGGTACTCATTGCGCCAATTATAGGCCTTAGTGCAAGTGGGAAATTGTTGGATATATATGCCCTGGAGGCCTTCATTGTATAGAATGCTAGGGATATGTATGTACATGATAGTCTTGCTTGATATGATAGTATGCTATTTGGTTTGTCTTAATCTTAACGTATGATATATTTTACTTGGTATTTATATATACATGTTGATAAAGCCCATAAGGTGTTTGCCTGACTACCGGCGTTGTGATGGCATTCATACTTGTGGGAGCTGGATAGTCAAAAGGCACATCCTTAGATGTCCCTGGTCGCAGGAGTATCGAGACTGGGCATCGATACTCCGGAGTAGACTAGTGTATACATATCTAGACCATGAGGAGGGGCGATGGACTGGTCCCGCAGCCATTGGTGGAGTGCACCTAAGATTGTATACAGATGCTTACTGGGTGTGAGTACACCAGACAAGACTCGCCGAGAACTGACTGGATGGTATTATACCTAACGTCAGATAGCAGTTCTCAGGTGACATGTGTGCAGATAGTCCGTTGACTTAAGGTCGTCATTTGTCTCGTGTGAGTTCCCATTGTGCTTTGATTACTACCCTACCACGATTCAAAGGAGTCGTGCAAACAGGTTTTAGTTGGGCACAGTCCCGAGCCATATGGAGGTAGTGAGCGACTGTTAGGGATTTGTCTCTCCCGGTATAGGGAGTTGATATCGCACGGTGATCGGTTGGTCATTACCATAAGTCCCTGGCCAGGGCTGATTGAGAATTGCTGATGGAGTGATCAGTAGATTCTCGGATGGTCTTGAGCCATGCCGACACGACTTGTACGGTTATCAGGGGTCTGACGTCCACCACCTCCCTAGACCATACATGCGATACTCTTAAACGAACAGACCAGACTGCGCGGATATTGTCACGGACGGGCTCAGTAGGATTTCGGATGGATTTCCTCATCGGCTTTCTTATCGACAACTACCTGGGGACCGTTACGTACAGCTAGTGCCGCTTGCGGTCTGTGGTTAAACCCACTGCCAGCGTAGTAGTCGAGTCTTTAGAGTCCCACACAGAGATTTCCCAACTCCAGGCGAAATGATATAGAGGTCGTACGGTTTTACGACAAAGGGTTCGGACGCATACGTGTTTAAACGCACGTACGACATTCGGACAGTTTTTACTAGCCGGCTTTGGTTTAAGCCAGATTCTAGTATCAGGTTATTGGATTTATACAGTCTAAAGTTTTTCCGTGTTTTCACGGATGCGAGGGGCGTTCTCGTAATTTTCCGGGAAGCTTCTAGAAGGATGGTGACTAAGAAGGTTAAGGTGGCATTTTCTTTAAATGCAAATTGTGACTCATTTGTGTGATTCACTATGTCATTAATGCATCATTTATTGCTTAATGACTCACATAGTGAATCACTCATATTGAATTAATGAAGCATGGTGAATAATCATTTATATTCATTTATTTGATAATTCATTATGTTTCATATAATCAAGTGAGAAGCTTTTTCATTCTCATTATCATCTCCACCTTCTCTCTCCTCAAGCTCACTCTCTTCTTCAAACCCTAATCCTACCACTCATGAGTTGAGTACAAGGATTAGAAAAGACTAAACACTCCATAACCTAACTCTATATGACCTAAGTTACTTTGATTAGCAACTAGAGAAACTTAGTTACCTCAAGTTTAGAGGTAAAGCTTGGATTAGGGTTCTCGGGTGGATCGTCTATCACGGAAAGGAAGCCGAGGAGGACGTGGAGATCCAAGGAGGCCGTAGAGATCATAAAGACGAAGGACTAGAATCATTAGGTATAATCTCTTTGTATAGTAGCTTAGAACTTCTATGTTTGTAGTTAATTATCGTTTAGAAAAGATCTTCGGTTAGTCGATGTTTGCTTAATAAACAAGATCGTTTTTCAAATTTCCGCCTCCCCGCAACTCGTGGGGTGTTGCACATCGACTTACAGGATTAAGATCAACTTAAATGTTTGTTGAGGATACGTTAGTGTAATTTTAGACTAAGATCCACTCAACAGGATTTTGGGATCATTCAGACCCAACAAAAGAGCATTTGGGCTCCATTGTTTTAGTTTAAGAACGTTACGGTCCGTTGTTAGTTTAAGGACGTTTCAGTCCATAACTAGTTTAGGGACGTTGCGGTCCATTGGAATGTGCTCATCAATTTGGGAGGGCACCAAAGGGTTGTTGGTTGTCGGGGCCCTCCACCTCTCTGAAGACATTGAAACAACGACATGTATCAGAGGTGTAGAGAGAGGTACGCTCGAACCAAATTCCAGATCGAGGGGAGAGATCATGGTGGAACATCTAAGAATCATTGGTCATTTTTAGGAGACTACGATTAACTTAGGAGATGTGTGATGGACATCGTTCTGGTCAATTAGTTTAGGAAGTCATGAGCATAGAGGCTCAATCTATTTGGAGATCCAAGATGTTTTAATCTCAAGAAGACTTAGCCAATTTGGGGCTGAAGTATGCTTCTTATAGTGTTAAACACTAATGTATGCTCGGTGCTCACGAGCTCTTACGTGAGTCTCTAAAGCAGTGTTAAACACTGAAATTTGGGGGGCTCACGTATGGCATGTGAGGCGCCTGAAAGTTGGTGCTGTATAGTTGGGTCCAAATCCCCATCTGTATATAAGTGTTAAACACTTAATTCTTGTGGCTATCACGTGTGAGCACGTGAGGCGCCCCAGAGTTGGGCACTGCTTCTTTGGGTTTATTCCCTCTTCCTTTTATAAGTGCTAAGCACTTAGCTCATATAATGCTCACGTGCGAACACGTGAGGTGCTCAAAAGTGAGTGTTGTCTTTGGATTTTCCCCTTTTTCTATTTAAGCAACTGTTTGGGGTCACGTGAGAACACGTGATTCGATCTCAGTCATTCCATTTTGTTCCTCATAGGTGCTCACGTGAGAACACGTGATCCTTTGTTATATAGCGTTGAACGCTAATGAATCACCAGTCTGTTCTTTTCGATGTATGGAGATTTTGATCTGAGCTTTGAGAATTTCAGGCCCTTTTCTTTATAAGAATTAAATTCTTTTACAGGGTTAAACCCTAGTTTTATCAGAGGAATTAAATTCCTGTATACTTTTGGAAGAATTAAATTCTTTGAACTTAGTTCTTTCCCCTAAATTTTGAATCTGCATAACAAAATCTCCCCGATGAGAATTAAATTCTCAACTTGTGGGGAGATCTGCTTCTGCAGACCTCAACTAGAGGAAGAACTAAGTTCTTTTTTTGAAGAGTTAAACCCTCAAGGAAGAGATAAGATAGTCCCTGTGTCTTTCTTCTTACCAAGGGTTTCTTTTTTCTAAAAGAGAGATCTTCTTCTTTAGAGAATTGAATTCTTTAGTTTTGTTCTCTCATTTCTCATTTCTTTTTTATGGTTGAATCTTATGGGGTTTTTTTTTCTCTACCAGACTTGAAGTCTTGAATCCTTTATATAGTAGAAGCAAGTTTGTTGATTTAGTTAAAGAAATCTCTCATTGAGAGATCTTAATTGATTTGGGGATTTTATCCACCGTTAGATTTTTGATCCAAGGACTTCAGTTTTACAGAAGATATTTTTCTTGTTTTTAACAAGATTGGGGAAATATTTTCCCATACAGAATTTTTTCTGTAGATAAGTGATTTTTAATCACCATTGGATTTTTTGATCCAACGGTACTCTGTTTTACAGAGAGTAATCTTTCTTGTTTAGAAAGATTTAAGGAAATATTTTCCAAATAGGGTTTTGATCCTTTTATTTAGAATCTAATTCTATCAGCTTGGAAGGTGATTAGGGACACTCACGTGTAGCATGTGACCCCCATGGAATTAAACATGTTTGCTTATATGCAACAGCCTAAAGAAAAGGTATCACGTGTTAACACGTGAGCTAGTGTTTAGGAACACTCACGTGTAGCACGTGACCCCCACGGAGTAAAACTTGTTTGCTTATATGCAACAGCCTAACAAAGGGAATCACGTGTTAACACGTGAGCTTCTCCAGTCTGCTATTTGTTTTAAAATAGAGCCTATATACTTTGTATATAGATACTCACGTGCTTACACGTGAGGCTCAATTTCAGCTTGTCAAGCGTCTATGATCTTTGTATCTAGGCGCTCACGTGTGGGCACGTGAGGCTCCATTAGTGGGGAATTTTTCCCATTCATTTTTTTCGTTTTTTTATAAGGGAACAGTATCTTATTTTGGAAAACCATAATTTATTTTAATTAGATAGTTTTATGTAAGTATGATTAATCAAAGCTAAGTCTACAACCAAATAAGCTCAGGCTACTAATATTGCATATGTTACTATCTATAACGTGATATAATATTTTGTTATTAAGTAATATACGTACCAACTCCTTAACCTTCTCGACGGTGGTCTTCAAGGCGGCAACATCATGCTCTAGACGTCGCTCATGGAGGGTAGGGGAAGTAACCGCCGGAGTGGAGTCCAACCTCAAATGGGCCCTGCTAGGACCCAGTCCCCGGCCTCTCTCCCAACCTCTGTGGGGCCCTCCGTGTGCGGCGTCTAGGACTGGGATCAGCAGCATCTGATTAGTCTGTCCAGTAAAATCGATCCTCGATGCCTCCACCTGCTCCTACACCCACATTAACCATTAAAATATAAGTATATCATTTAAATTTGAACTTTTCAAAACAAAAATTTCAATCCGGTTAGAATAAATATTAACACTTCACAATACTCCTGAGTAGCGGTGTCGGGGAATCGAAGCTCGCCCATGGCGGGATCTGTCGAGGTGCCGTAGATGGCAAGATACGCTGTCAACATGCTCGGTGTACCACCCTGCGCCAGGGTCTGAGCTCTCTGCAATTCGCAAAAAATTTACATATATTATAAAATAACTCGTAATATTACATTATGTTAGAGTAGATCTATTGTAATTTACCGATGCTTCCATGGCACGAGTAATATTCCTCGAGCCACCTGTATAAGTGGGGCGACCCCTCTTCGCCGACTTCCTATTCTCTTTATTTTGATCGGCCTGTTTCTGCACAACGCATTCAGATTTAGTTTTCTAATTAAGCAACACAAAAAAATAAATTATATACTAAACAATGAATTACATTTAAATTACAAACCTGTTTGCGCTGAGAGTCGAAATATTGGCACAAGAGAGGCCATATATCTACGTCGACTCTCGCAAAGGCCGGAGTATCTAGGAGAGCCGCTCTCTACCTCGGGGGTCGCTATCCATAGGGAATAGCAGTCGATCTTCAGCTCACTCCTATTTTATCGGACCTTTGATTGCATGTTCTTAAACGGATCGTCCTGACCGTAAACCTAACTCTAACCCTAACCCTAATCCTAAACCGAACCCTAACCTTAAACCGAACCCTAAACCCTAACCCTACCTAATTAACCCTAACCCTAGACCGAACCCTAACTCTAAGCAATTGTAGCAACCCAAAAATCAACAATTTGTTCATGTGAGTGATATGCATTTAACTGAACTTAATATCTCATTATTCTCTATGTCGCACAC
This sequence comes from Agapanthus africanus, assembly GCA_030015575.1. Lineage (NCBI taxonomy): Eukaryota > Viridiplantae > Streptophyta > Magnoliopsida > Asparagales > Amaryllidaceae > Agapanthus > Agapanthus africanus. Next base: position 463,319,163 of record JASDDO010000026.1, read on the forward strand.
GTCGAATTTTGGCTTAACAATTAATGTACATTCTTGTTGTTTCATCTTTGTCTTTTGAGTATCGTTCTCTTTGTGATTCTCAACTCTCAAATTTTAATTACGCTAGTACAAAAAGCAAAACATTCTCAACTCAGGGATAATGAATTTTTATAAAAAAAAAGTAAGGCAAAAAATAGAATAGAGTAAAATTTAGAAATACTAATTTATCTGTAATCTTTGCCAAATAAGGGTCAACAAACTGGCGAAAAAAGTAACGAAATGTCAATTAAACCCCCATTTCAATATGTTGTTGTCTTTAGGATTTGTCATCACATCTATTTCATCATCATTTCCTGTATTTGTGTTTATTTTCAGGATATGAGTTTTCCACATGGAAATGTACTTCTCTTTTAAATATAGCCCGATTAATTAAGACATTTGTAATGTACACTGCTTTAGTTTTTTAACTCGAAAACAAATCGTCGATAAAGCTTATTTGATTACTTATCATCACCTTTATAAGTACTTAGCCAAGCAACAATACTTTTTGACATTAAGTTTTGCTTCTTAATTATAGTAAGAGTTGAAAGAAAATCTAGCATTATATATAGTGCAAATTAAGTTTGGCTTTGAAGAATGCATATATAGAAATGAAGAATTTAGAAGCCCACAAATACAATGAAGTAGAATTTTTAATTGGAAAGTAAACCTCACTCATATATAGTCAAGGAAAAATACTAGTTAACAAATTGCTTAAGTTTCAACTTTTGATTAACCTAAGCATTATATATACATGATGTATAAGCAAAAAGTGATAAATTATCAGGGATAGACAGTTTTGATCCATCACAATCTTAATTTTCTACCAACCACTAATCTTTTACTCTCATAGGTATATTGATAAAGACTTGTTATGATACCTATCTGTAGATGATGCACACAACGTGCATCATCGCTACATAATTTCAGATACATGAATCAATCAAAGCAAAGTTTTGATGTTGCACATCAGTCAAGCACACTTTTCACATCGCTGCATATCTTTAGATCTGGTTTTAGATCATGACATCCCCTACTCCTTTCTTTTTGATGGTTGTAATGCAAAGGTGATTAACTGCTGCCCTGTAATAAGTGTTTATTTTAATATACAATGACCAAATCAACCCTCGTTCATCAACAATTTTACATAGACACCTAACCCAAACCCAAACCCAAAATCTTTGTTGTTATGGGATAGAAATCTAGGTACCAAGTTAGCACACATGAGACTAGCTAAACCCTTTGCATTTAACTCCCATTTCCCCTAATTAAGTAACATCTTTACCCCCATCTTAAATCTTGCCTTATTTTTCCCCTTCACAATCATTTGCATTTATTTACCACTTCCCTCCCATTTCCATCACTATATAACACCTCTCACCACCTCCCTCTACAATTCTCCTCTTTTTTCCCTCCACATTTACTCATCATCATCATCATCTACTATCTCTAATGTTTCATCTCCCCATTTAGAATTCAACATTAGTTCTCCTCCTCCTCTTTATGTTAGAAATCAAGCCTATTACTACTAGTTTATGTTGGATATATGTATGCCCTAGAGGCCATTATGAGATAGTGGATGTATCTATACATGTATATATATTCAGTATGCATTCTTGCTCGACATGATAGTATGCTATCTGGTTCTTCTTTATCTGACGTGTTGATTTGATCATGCTTATTATTCACTCATACATGCTGATAAAGCCCTGAGGATATTAGCTTGACTGCTCTGATTATGATGGAGATCATACTAGTGGGACATCTGTAGTCTATAAGCATATCCTGGAAAGTCCCTAGTCGTAGGTATATCGAGACGGGGCATTGATATACCAGAGTAGACTAGCGTATATGATACTAGACCCATACGATGGGCGATGGATGTTCCCATATCCATCGATGTTTGACATCAAGATCATATACGGGTGCTCAGTGGTGACTGGGTACACTGGACGGACTCACTGAGAACTCCTATATGGAATTATATCTATCGTCGGATAGCAGTTCTCAGGTGACACTGGTACAGGTTAGTCTGTAGACCCGAGATCGTCATGGAGTCTTGTGTGTTCTCCCACTGTACTTTGATTGCCACCCTACCACGGCTCTACTGAGTCGTGCAAACAGGCGGCCGTTGGGTACAGTCCCGAGACACACGAAGGCGATGAGCGATAGGAGGGGTTTCGTCTCTCCCGGTATAGGGAGTTGATGCTGTGCTGTGCCCGACTGGTTATATCAGAAAGTCCCTGGCCAGGGCTGATGAGATTTACTGATAAGTGTTATCAGTAGTTTCTCGAACTGTTATAGACCAGTCAACGGCACGACTTATTGAGTCATTAGGGTCGACGTAACCATCCCTAGACTCAATATGCGGCATATCTGACGAAGAGACCGGACTGTACGGTAGTGTTGCCGGATGGCTCGACGGGAGTTGTAACAGGTTCGCTTGTTATCTTCTGATCGCTCAATACCCGGGTGGCCGTTACGTTTAGCTGACCGCTTGCGGCTTGGGGGTGCTTGATGTGATCATCACCCACTGCCGGCGTATGGACGAGTTTTAGAGTCCCACATAGGAGTTACCTAGTCCAGGCGAAACGTTGTGGTGCGCGTATGCGATATGCGCTTGGACCCGATTAAAATGCATGTATAGGATACCGTATATTAATTGGGCGGCTTGCTAATGGTCGGGTCGTATGTGATATGACCGGATTAGTGAATCAAGTGTTGATTTATCATTAGCTTCTCACTACAAATCCTATCTTGTTTATTTTGGATGTATGCATGCATGTATGCATTCATTCTTGTTCATGCATATATGGATGTGCAAGCACACATGCATACATACATCATTTTATCATAGTTGCTTATACAATGAGAATGGTGGCAATATAAGAATCACACCATGGTTATTTTTATGGATTATTATTGCTTTTAAATTAAAACAAAAAGGAAATGAAAATGGGTTAAATCATAAAAGGTTTCTACACTCTTCTTAACCTTACCATGCTCACCTAACATTTAACCCATGGTTTATTTTATTTTTGTGCTTTAACTTTAATCCAATAATATCTTTAGAGTTAACCATGGTTGGATATGAGGAAGGAAAAATATATATGCTTATTTTTCATATTTCTTTCAATGGTTCATTATTCTCTTCTTCACAAAAAAGACCACCATCTTCATCAACCTTGATCCTTTGCTCTCTAGTTCTTTCAAGAGAGCAAAATACTCATAAAAATAGGATTTTGAAGTGAGATCCTTAGCCACAACACCATTCTACTCAAGTTTAGCCAACTTGATTAGAGTGTTCTCTTTGTTTTACAAAGTTGCAAGCTTGGACGGGGAACTCCATGGTGGATCGTCGTGGATGTGAGAGGACTACAAGAGAACCTTCTTCCAATACCTAAGAGACTAAGGAGTCAAGCAAAAAGGGAGCTACAAAGGTTGTAGTCTCGAAACCCTTATTTGATTAGCTTTTTCTTTGTTACCCTAATTTTCTAGGATCGATTCCTTTGCGTGTTTGTTTAGCACCATCAAAATACATACTTTGTGACATGTGATGCTTCAAAACTCATTATAGGGTGCTAGGCAAACCTTACATTGGTATCAGAGCCGACCTAGAACATTAGGCGATGCTTTAGCGAAGTAAAAACTCCGATCGAACCAAAATACGGAATTACGGGACACTCTCTGGAAATTTTTTTAAAAACTGACATTTTTGAGAATTAAAAATACTCAAAAAATAGAGCGGGTAAATATAAGACAAACTGGAGAATTCGAGCCAATGAACAGTACTTTTGGCCGCGGAACCGCGGCGCAAGCAGGCTTAGGCTGCGGATCCGCGGCCATACAAGGGGATCTCTCACTCCATTTTGTACAGTGTTTTTCCTTACCTGCTGTTGTATATTTTGAGCATGTTTAATCTGAATCTACTGTTGAAAATTCTGGAGATGGTTTTGGACTCGTGGTTTCAATCAGAATTTTCATTTCGTTTCCTTTTCGAGGTAAAGTAGAAAGTATTGAAGTGTTTGAACGAGTATCATTTGCTCACTATTCACGGGGTTTAAATACTTTGGAGATACGTGCAAGTCTTTTTGTGGTGGTCCCTCGAGAAGACAACAAACCTTAACTCGATTATGTGACCGTCTTGAACTGCCCTTTGAACCTTAGGGTTTGGGGCAGTACGGCGTGCCACATGTGAGGCATTGGCTTGACCCTTCTACGGCTGGACCGCTACTACTGTGTCACACTCTGGTTTTTTGAACCCTGCTCAAGTGTTGAGCTTTAGTGAATCTTGGGTACTTGATCGTTCGTTCGAAAACTTTAATGTTGTCTGTTTATCTGGAATGTGATACAATATGTGGAATTCATATAGATTAGGCATGAAATACGAAATATGTGATATTTCGCATTTATGATGTCTAAAGAGAATGTGGATTCCAAATATTGTAGTTTTACACTTTCTTTTCTGTGACCGTAAGTGTAGTATGGACGATATCGCCGGTTTCGTTGCTATACATCAACGACAATTGGGGTATGCATACTTACTTACGTTGATGATATGAGATATTATGTGTTGCTGAGATATGATGTGCAGGATTGTTGCGATTGAATAGCCGGGGGGTTTTATGTGAGATGAGAGTTTTATATTTTCATTCATGTAAATTCAAATGTAATGTTATATTCTTTTATTTAGGGCACTTCCGAGTTGAGGTTGTGTCACCAGTGTTGTATATTATTTACTTTTCCGCATTAGGATGGACCCAAGGAGGGGAGCACAGGTGACCGGGTTCTGGGGTTCAGTGGGAGGCCATCTCGAGGAGTCGAGACCGGGTCTCCTAAACTCCAGAATTGGTAGGGTCACTTGCCGTTCTCGTAGGGGTCCAGGGTGTGGGCTTGGCTATTCATCGCGACTGTGGAATCCGTATTTTCTATTCTGGCTAAATACTAAATACGGACGTCCTAGTATATCCCACATTATATCTATGTTTCTGTTGCCTGTGTTCTGTGATATCTGAGACGAATGACATATTATATATATATGATATATAGTAGACGTTGCTTATGTTTTACATCCGCGCTAGTCCCGTCCCGGTATGCCGTTAGTTAAGTAACCTAACGGTGCATAACGGAACATTGCGGCGAATGCGGATGGCATAAGCGTACGTGTTATTTTCGTTTCTTTTCTGTGATTGGCTTAAGGACTTAAATGATGGGATTACATTAATGTGATTAATGTAAAGAAAATAAACCTAAAAGATGTTGTAGAATCGGATTTGAAAAACCACTCGGCTTTTTATGATAAAGCAATATTTCAAAACTACGGAGCTTAAGCCACTCCTTTTAAAAAACCACTTGATTCTACAACGATATCAAGCTCAAAGCGTTAAAGATTTTCTTAAAAATCATCCGCAACCCTCCGTCATTTTAGTAAGTAGAGTACTTAGTATTCGTGCTACGTTTGTTGACCTTAGCCAAGGTGTAGTGTACGGTAGCTAAGTGATGTCTTCCTACAAACGCATATGATGCAGATTAATTAGGACGGGCATATGACTTTGTTGACCTTAGCCAAGGGTCATGTGAACGGGTCTAATCAATCAAGAAATGACGGGTTGAGCTTGACTAGTGCTCGTGATTTGTTGACCTTAGCCAAGGTGACGAGTACTAGGGGTAAAAACCACATCAGGAATTTCAATAGTTGAAATTTGCAATGAGATTGCATACCTTCCATGTGATGGTTGGATCCCGATCCCACTGTGGGCAATAGTTGCTCCTAGGAGAGTTTTACAGTTTACAATTAGCTAACTCATTAGGTGTCTAGAAAGGTGTTAACGGGGCTCCGCCTCTGGGAAAACGAGGTTTACTCTAATTAGGTCCGTGCGAAAGCACGGGGAACCTCCCTCAAGTAACGACACTGGCCTGGCTGAACGGTTAGCGAAGTTGTAGACTGTAATTAATCCTGGCTAGTTTTTCTTTTTAAGGTTTGAAAGAAAAACTCGATAAAAGCAGTGGGAAACATCGATTAGACAAGATAATAACCAATCTAATCTATGCAAGAGCTTTCGCTGAGTGTATTCTTTTCTCTCTCTTAATGGCAGATACCCATGACCGGACTCAAGCTTTTACTAGATAAAAACAAACTGAATGGGACCAACTATAAAGACTGGCTGAGGAATCTGAAAATCACCTTGACTTATGATAAAGTATCATATGTCCTCACGGCTTCAGCCCCGCCCGTCCCTGGTCCAAAATCCTCAGTTGCGGACATTGAAGTCCGCAAGACATGGGACGCTGACTGTGCCACGGCCACATGCCTCGCGCTTGCATCGATGGATAACACACATCAAAAGCAGCACGAGGACATGGACATTCACGGTATATTGCTCCATACAAAGGAGTTGTATGGGGAGCAATCCCGCGTATTAAGATACGAAGCATCAAAGAAATTGTTTCAGATGCGAATGGCCCCTGGCACACCAGTAGGAGACCATATTCTGAAGATGATAGCTCTTATAGAAGAGCTTGAGGACCTTGGATGGACGATGGACAATGAACAATATATAGATATTATTCTGCAGTCCCTCCCCTCCACCTTTGCTCAGTTCATAATGAACTTCAACATGCATGGCATGGAGAAGGAACTCCCTGAACTCCTTAACATGTTAAGGAGTGCAGAGAGCACTATGAAGTCAGCAAGAACTCCCGTTATGACTGTTGGACAATCTTCTTCTTCTCGCCCGAAAGCTAAGGCCAAGGGAAAGAAAAAGAAGAAGCCCACCAATCTTAAAGGTGGAGTTAAAAAGGTGAAGGGAAAGGAAAAGTCCAAGGCTGGAGACTCGGGGAAGGGCGAATGTTTTCATTGCCACAAGACAGGACATTGGAAGCGCAACTGCACGGAGTACTTAAGTCTTAAAAAGAAGCATGGGGATGCTTCTGCTTCAGGTGCGTTTGTGACTGAAAACTGTTTTTCTATAAACTCTGCTTCCTGGGTATTGGATACCGGTTCAGGTTCTCACATTTGCAATTCTATGCAGGGGCTGAGAAATAGCAAGGTTTTGAAGACAGGTGACCATACTCTCTGCGTTGGAAATGGTTCCAATGTACATACAGTCGCAGTGGGAGAGTATCACTTGGGGTTGCCATCTGGATGTATTTTGGTTTTAAATCCATGTTATTTTGTACCAAGTATGCTATGTAATATAATATCCGTTTCTTTGTTGGACAATGAAGGATATAATTTTGTATTGCAGAACAATGTTATGAACATTCACCTGAATCAAATGTTGGTTGGGTATGGTACGCTTAACAACGGAATATATGTCCTAAATCAACACACAGTTTTCAGTATACAACACACTAATAAAAGAAAACTTTCAGAATTAAATGAAGCTTTTCTTTCGCACTGTAGACTTGGTCATATTAACGAAACAAGACTAAACAAGTTACACAAAGATGGATATTTAAACTCTTTTGAATATAAATCTTATGCGACTTGCCAGTCTTGTATCAAGGGTAAAATGACCAAAACTCCGTTTACCGGACACGGAGAAAGAGCTACTCAGCTCCTGGGCCTCATACATAGTGATGTATGTGGGCCAATGTCTACACAGGCTAGAGGCGGTTTTTCATACTTCATTACATTCACTGACGACTTCTCAAGATTCGGTCATGTATTTTTATTAAAACACAAGTCCGAAGCTTTCGAGAAATTCATTGAATATAAACAAGAAGTAGAAAAACAAACCGGCTTGAGTATCAAGATGCTTCGATCAGATCGAGGTGGTGAATATCTCAGTACAGAATTTGCAAACTTCTCAAAAGAGAATGGGATTCTCTCTCAGCTCACTCCCCCTTACACACCACAGCACAATGGTGTGTCAGAACGACGGAATAGGACCCTATTAGATATGGTCCGGTCCATGATGAGTGACGCTGAGTTACCCGTCTCGTTTTGGGGGCATGCATTGGAGACTGCAGCATTTCTACTAAACAGGGTTCCAACCAAAACCGTATCTACCACGCCATATGAGATATGGCATGGGAAGAGACCATCTCTTAAGAGAATTAAGATTTGGGGTTGCCCGGCCTATGTTAAAAAACAGAATCCGGACAAACTCGAGACACGGTCAGTCATGTGTAATTTTGTGGGATATCCAAAGAATTCTTATGGGTATCTATTCTACCACAAATAGGAACAAAAAGTGTTTGTTTCTCAACATGCCACATTCTTGGAAAAAGAGTTTTTCACAGATAAAGATGATGGCAAAGTGGTAGATCTAGAAGAGGTTCAAGAGACACAAACTACAAATGACAATTTGGTTGAACCGGCTGTTGCAACAGAAACTGAAGAACCTCGGCCACTCCGTAGGTCTGGTAGGACTTCTCGCCCACCGGAGAGGTACTACGGTTTCCTCATTGATGGTGACAGAGAAGACTGTATCATGGATGATGATGATCCTACCAGTTTTCAGCAAGCTATCACGAGTAGAGACTCTGTGAAGTGGCTGGATGCCATGAGATCCGAAATGGAGTCTATGTACACCAACAAAGTATGGACTTTGGACGTTGTACCCCCTGGGGTAAAACCTGTGGGGTGCAAATGGATCTTTAAAAGAAAGATTGGTGTAGATGGGCAGGTGGAGACCTATAAGGCAAGACTTGTGGCGAAAGGCTTTCGTCAAAGACCAGGTTTGGACTATGACGAAACTTTTTCGCCCGTAGCCATGCTTAAATCCATTCGGATCCTACTTGCTATTGCTGCTCACTACGACTATGAAATCTGGCAGATGGACGTTAAAACAGCATTTCTAAATGGAAATTTAGAAGAATGCGTTTATATGGTTCAGCCAGAAGGCTTCATTGACAGTGGGAGCAGCGGGAAAGCATGTAGATTGCTTAAATCCATTTATGGGTTAAAGCAGGCATCTCGGAGTTGGAACATCTGTTTCGATGATGTTATCAAAGAGTTTGATTTCATCAAAAATCCAGATGAACCTTGTGTTTATAAGAAGGCTGTAGGAAGAGCTGTCACATTCCTCGTATTGTACGTGGATGACATTCTTCTGATAGGAAATGATATTCCTATGCTACAGTCAGTCAAATCTTTCTTATCACTGAGGTTCTCCATGAAGGACCTGGGTGATGCCACATACATCCTGGGCATAAGGATCTTTAGGGATAGATCCAAAAGGTTATTGGGATTGTCCCAAACCAGGTACATTGACACCATCCTAAAAAGGTTTAGTATGGAAGACTCCAAACGGGGTGCCTTACCCGCTTGCCATGGGGTCACTCTCTCCAAGGATTCTTGCCCAAAGACCGATGAAGAGAGAGCTCGCATGAGTATTATACCCTATGCTTCGGCAGTAGGATCTATAATGTATGCGATGTTATGTACACGCCCAGATGTAGCTTATGCACTTAGTGTTGTAAGCAAGTATCAATCCAACCCAGGGGAGAATCACTGGACAGCTGTGAAGAACATTCTTAAGTACTTGCGAAGGACTAAAGAATTGTTCTTGGTGTATGGTAATGGAGATCTCCAAATGGAGGCCTTTACTGATTCGAGCTTCCAGAGCGATAAGGACGACAGCAAATCTATCTCTGGGTTTGTATTTACCCTCAATGGAAGGGCGGTGAGTTGGAAGAGTTCCAAACAAGATACCGTTGCAGACTCTACGATGGAAGCAGAGTACATTGCTGCAAATGATGCTGCCAAGGAAGCCATCTGGATGAAAAAGTTCGTTTCGGAGCTAGGAGTAGTTCCAACCATTATTGATCCAATACCTTTGTATTGTGATAATAATGGGGCTATGGCGTTAGCCAAGGAGCCCAGATCCCATCAGCGGTCTAGACACATCCTGAGGCGTTTTCATTTGATCCGGGAGATTGTAGATCGCCGCGAGATCGAGATTAGGAGGGTAGACACAAAGAATAACGCCGTGGATCCATTCACCAAGGCCCTCCCTCAGCCGCAGCATGAGCGACTTTTTGAGATGTTGGGTATGAGATACGCCAATAACTGGCCTTAGTGCAAGTGGAAGATTGTTGGATATATGTATGCCCTAGAGGCCATTATGAAATAGTGGATGTATCTATACATGTATATATATTCAGTATGCATTCTTGCTCGACATGATAGTATGCTATCTGGTTCTTCTTTATCTGACGTGTTGATTTGATCATGCTTATTATTCACTCATACATGCTGATAAAGCCCTGAGGATATTAGCTTGACTGCTCTGATTATGATGAAGATCATACTAGTGGGACATCTGTAGTCTATAAGCATATCCTGGAAAGTCCCTAGTCGTAGGTATATCGAGACGGGGCATTGATATACCAGAGTAGACTAGCGTATATAATACTAGACCCATACAATGGGCGATGGATGTTCCCACATTCATCGATGTTTGACATCAAGATCATATACGGGTGCTCAGTGGTGACTGGGTACACTGGACGGACTCACTGAGAACTCCTATATGGAATTATATCTATCGTCGGATAGCAGTTCTCAGGTGACACTGGTACAGGTTAGTCTGTAGACCCGAGATAGTCATGGAGTCTTGTGTGTTCTCCCACTGTACTTTGATTGCCACCCTACCACGGCTCTACTGAGTCGTGCAAACAGGCGGCCGTTGGGTACAGTCCCGAGACATATGAAGGCGATGAGCGATAGGAGGGGTTTCGTCTCTCCCGGTATAGGGAGTTGATGCTGTGCTGTGCCCGACTGGTTATATCAGAAAGTCCCTGGCTAGGGCTGATGAGATTTACTGATAAGTGTTATCAGTAGTTTCTCGAACTGTTATAGACCAGTCAACGGCACGACTTATTGAGTCATTAGGGTCGACGTAACCATCCCTAGACTCAATATGCGGCATATCTGACGAAGAGACCGGACTGTACGGTAGTGTTGCCGGATGGCTCGACGGGAGTTGTAACAGGTTCGCTTGTTTTCTTCTGATCGCTCAATACCCGGATGGCCGTTACGTTTAGCTGACCGCTTGCGGCTTGGGGGTGCTTGATGTGATCATCACCCACTGCCGGCGTATTGACGAGTCTTAGAGTCCCACATAGGAGTTACCTAGTCCAGGCGAAACGTTGTGGTACGCGTATGCGATATGCGCTTGGACCCGATTAAAATGCGTGTATAGGATACCGTATATTAATTGGGCGGCTTGCTAATGGTCGGGTCGTATGTAATATGACCGGATTAGTGAATCAAGTATTGATTTATCATTAGCTTCTCACTACAAATCCTATCTTGTTTATTTTGGATGTATGCATGCATGTATGCATTCATTCTTGTTCATGCACATATGGATGTGCAAGCACACATGCATACATACATCATTTTATCATGGTTGCTTATACAATGAGAATGGTGGCAATATAAGAATCACACCATGGTTATTTTTATGGATTATTATTGCTTTTAAATTAAAACAAAAAGGAAATGAAAATGGGTTAAATCATAAAAGGTTTCTACACTCTTCTTAACCTTACCATGCTCACCTAACATTTAACCTATGGTTTATTTTCTTTTTGTGCTTTTAACTTTAATCCAATAATATCTTTAGAGTTAACCATGGTTGGATATGAGGAAGGAAAAATATATATGCTTATTTTTCATATTTCTTTCAATGGTTCATTATTCTCTTCTTCACAAAAAAGACCACCATCTTCATCAACCTTGATCCTTTGCTCTCTAGTTCTTTCAAGAGAGAAAAATACTCATGAAAATAGGATTTTGAAGTGAGATCCTTAGCCACAACACCATTCTACTCAAGTTTAGCCAACTTGATTAGAGTGTTCTCTTTGTTTTACAAAGTTGCGAGCTTGGACGGGGAACTCCGTGGTGGATCGTCGTGGACGTGAGAGGACTACAAGAGAACCTTCTTCCAACACCCAAGAGACTAAGGAGTCAAGCAAAAAGGGAGCTACAAAGGTTGTAGTCTCGAAACCCTTATTTGATTAGCTTTTTCTTTGTTACCCTAATTTTCTAGGATCGATTCCTTTGCGTGTTTGTTTAGCACCATCAAAATACATACTTTGTGACATGTGATGCTTCAAAACTCATTATAGGGTGCTAGGCAAACCTTACAGTTTAGCCTCTACTTTCCTTCGAAACACACAATTCCATGCCGATGGCTCTCGAATTCATCGTCGATCTAGAATTGACATCGCTTGCGCGGATAAAGACAACGATGTCCGCAACCGAACCTTTCACCGCGAAAATTGAAGAAGCAGTAATTGATTGGTTTATTTTATAAACCAATAAATTAAACCTAACTCTAACCCTAATCCTAACCCTAAACCTAACTCTAACCCTAACCCTAACCCTAATCCTAAACCGAACCCTAACCCTAACCCTAAACTAAACCCTACCTAATTAACTCTAACCCTAGCCCAAACCCTAGACCGAACCCTAACTCTAAGCAATTGTAGCAACCCAAAAATCAACAATAACACAAATAAAAGCATAATTAGAAGTTAAAAGATGAAATTAACTCACCTTAGGCCATCGATTGTATTGTCGACGAGGTGGAGGAGACCGGAGAATATTCCATTGTCGACGACGCAAGTGGGAGATCGGTGACGAGAGGGATCCTACTGTCGACGATGAAGTCGGCGACGACGAAACACGGCGACGACGAGGTGGCAAGGTGGCGCGCGCGGGAGATCGGTGAGAGCGACTCGAGAAATTTTGGGAATGAGGTAATTTCTGGGCTTTTTTTATATAAATAACCTATTTATGCCCTTACGGATTAATCCATAGGGCTTTCTTTTGCGGCTCCGTAGGGCCAAATAAAAAATTACATTTTAATATTTTTAAATTAATCCATAGGACACTGTAGGGACAACCATGGGGACCTACTGATTAATCCGTAGGGGAAATAAAAAGTTGCCCCTACGGATTCCTGTAGCCGTAGGGGCAACCCCTTATTGTAGTAATGAGATGTTAATCCAATCCTGAAGAAACAATGGGAAAAAGATATGAACATAAGAGGATGTTTTTCGTATTTAGTAATGACAGCCTCCTGCAAGAGGCAGTTACCGGTTATGGTTTCCAAGATGACCTGGATGACAGAATGGCTGTCAGAGTTACAAGTTTACCCTCTTCCGAGGGGCAGATTGTTGGATAGGGATCCAAACGGATATTGAGATGGGCATGACGCAGGATACTGATTAAATTCAGTGGATAATACATTGTAAGAAGTTTCTTGGATTTGTTGTTCATGTTATGAACTTGGTCCCATCAGATATCCAGACAAGTTCTAAGACAGGTATCGCTCATTTCGGGAGATAGACGTTTTCCGTGAAGTTAAGATATATAGAGATAAAAATAAAAACATTGGAACAGATCTACTTACTGAGGCTATTTCTTGAACACGAATATTTCACAAACATGGTTTATGAAACTGATTGTAGAGAAGTTGGGTATTCGGTAGCACACATGCTGTGGGTATGCGATACTACAATAATTAGCCTTAAGTGCAAATGGGATATTGTTGGATATAGTGCCCTCAAGGCAATTATTTTAATCATAAGCAGGCGATTATGATGATTGAGGGAGGACCTATATGGTTTGAACAGCTTTACTTGAGATAATAGTATGTTATCTGGTTTGACTTTATCATTATGTACATGTCTTGTGTGGTATAGCATATTATTATTACATATTGATAGAACCCATAGGATTCATGCTTGACTACCAAAGTTATGATGGCGATCACACTTGTGAGAAATAGGTAGTCTATAAGCACATCCTTAAATGTCCCCAGTCGTGGGAATATCGAGAATAGGCATCGATATTCCAGAATAGACTAGTGTATACATTTCTTGACCTCGACGAGGGGCGATAGCCGGTCTCACAGCCATTGGTGTCAGCTGGTCACCAAAGATTGTATACAAGTGCTCGTTGGATTATGAGTTACACTGGACGGACTCGCCGGGAACATGCTAAATGGTATTATAGCTATTGTCAAATAGCAGTTCTTAGGTGACAATTAGTACAGGGCAGTCTATCGACCCGAAATCATCGCTTGTCTCGAGTTTGTTCTCATTGTAATTTGATTACTAATCTACCACGACTTTAAAAAGTCTTGCAAACAGGTAGTTGGGTGCAATCTTGAATCGCTTAGTGACGGTAAGCGATAGAGAGGATTTGTCTCTCCTGGTATTGAGAGTTGTTGTCGCGATGTGTACGGTTGGCCATCACCATAAGACCTAGACCTAGGCAGATGGAATTTACTGATTGCAATCAATAGTTTCTCTATTGGTGATAGGGCTTGCTATTGGCATAATTTATCAGGTTATTAGGGGTTGACGTTATCCACCCCCTAGACCGGATATGCGATACTCTTAGACGAACATACCGGACTGTATGGTACATGTCGCTGATAGGCACGGTAGGGGTTTTCGGACTAGCTTGCTTATCAATCTCCTTTTCGATAGATACCTAGGTAGCCGTTATGTACAATGCCGCTAACATGCTTGTGAGTTTTTCAGGGTTTTATTCAATAAACTCACTACCAGCATATTCGTTGAGTCTTTAGAGTACCACATAGAGAGTTTTCGGGTTTGGCGAAATGTTGTAGTTACGGTACATTGGTATGCACTTGGGTTCGATTAAAACTAGTGTATTTAATACACTAGCGATAATCGGATGGTTGTAATACTAGCCGGTCTTTTTGGAAAGACTGATATTAAATCCAGTTTAGATTTAATATATTAATACATATATTTATATATGTATTTACTAATATTTTTGTCATTTATCTTTATGTCGCTTTTATGTATTTTAATACATAGGAAATCAATTGTGTGTGTGTAATGTAATTGATTTATTTCCTTTTTCTTTTTAGCTCTTTTTAGGTTATGTTATTCTTGAGGCAAATCATACCCTTCACCATGTGTAGAGTGGTGACAAGTGGAGGGGAGAGAAGAGGGTTGACACATTGATGCTTGATTAAATCCTAAGGCTAGGATTAAAGAGAAAGGATTTAAGTATTATGAACAATTAGAAAATGGTTCATAACTCTTAGCCATTTCTCTCTCTTCCTCTTAGCTCCAACTCTCATCTTCCCCCTCTTTTATTTGAGAATTAATTAGAAAAAGCAAGGAAAAGTTAAGAGACAAAAAGAAATGAAAACTACATCCTAGGAAATTTAGCATAGCAACCTTCATCTCTTAGTTAGCTTCATACTTGAAGCTTGAAGCCAAAGTCTTGAGCTCTTGAGGTGGATCATTTTTGACAATTTGGAGATCAAGATCAAACTTGTTCTATGGACTTTCAAGGAGCCCAAGATGGAGTCCAACAGAAAAGGGGAATACTTGAAGATGCTACAAAGGTTGTAGCCTAAACCTAGTAGCTGAAAAGCTCTTTTTTTATAGTTTCAAGTTCATATCTTAAGTATATATCCTTTAGTTTGGAACTCATGCTCTCTTGATTTTTGAAAACCCTATCATACTATATTTATAAATTGCTATCTGGGGTGCATGAGATCCTTCAGTAGTATGTGCGTATTTTAATACGTACTCAGATTCGATTAAATACGTGTATTTTGTGCACGTACTTTAATCGGACGTTTTGATAATACTAGTAGGTTTGAAAGATAGCCGGATCATTGTAAGTATATCTCTTATTATCTCTTTTTGGGTATTTGTATTTTGATACGAATACGGTATTTATACGAATATGAGTATTTGTATAAATACGGGTATTTGTATGTTAATACGAATAAGGGTATTTTATCTCGATACGAATATGGGTATTCGTATTTTGATACGAATATGGGTATATGTATTTGTACATATACGGTTATATGTATGTATATGTGTGTGCGTGTGTGTGTGCGCGCGCGCACGCGTGCGTGCGTGTGTGCATGTGTGTATTTATACACATAATTTCCTTATGTGTTTGGAAGCTTTATGATGTGTCTGGTAGCTTGAGTCATGAGGTGACTCATGCTTTTGATGTTAGATTACGGCAGCGTCCCGGCCATCAATTCGTGACCAAATGCGGAACAAAAATTTATAAAACTTAGCGCTACCACAACCAATTACCTGGATCTACCATTAACCCTTTACGAGCAATCTATAATCTAGGAGTTTAGAGTGGTTATACCGAATAGATCCGTGTCCTTCGGTCTTCAACCATCATCCCAAGCTCTTAAGGGCTTCCTTGATCAAGCTTGATCTCCGGTCTCCCTCCATCGAAGATGATCCACCCGAGAGTCTATGCAGCGAGCTCCAACCTCGTATCCAATGCAACTAGGGTACCTAGATCGCTACACTAGATATCATGGATGAAGTAGAGAGTGATAAAGGATTATTTTGTCTCAAGACACCCAAGGATTCTCAACTCATGAGAGGGTTTGGGTGGAGCTAGAGGAAGAAGAAGATGCTATGAGGATGAGAGTTTAGAGCAACTCATGAGAGAGAAAAATGAAATGAATAATGCCTTTTTTTTTATTTTGTTTGTTGTGAGATTATAGAATAAAAAATGATGCCATCCATAAAAATATCCATGCCACCAAAATATCTAGAGTCAACCAAAATATCTCAAGTCAACAATAATCTCACAATAAACAAAACCTTAAGCATGCTAGAATAGTAACCATGGGTCACTAATTATCCATGCCACAAAATATGCAATAAACTCCTCATCCTACACCTCAATAACCTTTTAATCCAAAAAGATCTAAACCATTATGAGGTGTAATCTTCTAAAAGTAATCTTGTAACAAATTACAAGAATACCCCTCAACCGTATATACATAACCGCGTCCATATTCCGGAGAATACGAATACAAAGAGACGAAAGTAATCCAACAATATAATATTAGGATCTGGCTTAAACCAAGGACCACTGGTATTATCCATCCGAACATCATGCGTGCACAAGTACACATATGTGATCGAACCTTGCCATAAAACCATACGGCCTCTACATCGTTTCGTCCGAAGCAGGGAAACCCTCTGTGTGGGACTCTAAAAACTCGTCAATACGCTGGCAGTAGGTTTAACCACAAGCACGTCAGTGGCACTAGCTGTACGTAACGGCTACCCAGGTATTGAGCGAAAGAGAGGCCGACAAGCAAACTCATCCTGAAACCCTTACTGAGCCTGACAGTGACAATATCCGTACAGTCCGGTCCGTTCGTCTATGAGTATCGCATATCGAGTCTAGGGGTGGATAATGTCAGACCCTAATAACGCGACATTTAGTGTCGGTATAAAGCCCATCACCACGTGAGAAACAACTGATCCAAAGCAGAAATTCTCGACTACCTTGGCTAAGGATTTCTGGTGATGACCACCCGTGCACACCGCGACATCAACCCCCAATACCGGGAGAGACGAATCCTCTAACGATCCGCTCACTGCCTCCATGTGGCTCGGGACTCAACCCAACTAAAACCTGTTTGCATGACTCCTTTGAGCCGTGGTAGGGTAGTAATCAAAGCACAGTGGGAACTCACACGAGACAAATGACGATCTCATATCGATAGACTAACCTGTACACATGTCACCAGGGAACTGCTATCTGACAATAGGTATAATACCAACTAGTATGTTCCCGGTGAGTCCGTCCGGTGTACTCATAACCCAATGAGCACCTGTATATATCTTAGGTGAACCAACTGACACCAATGGCTTGTGAGACCGGCCACCGCCCCTCGTCGGGGTCTCGATCCGTATACAGTAGTCTACTCCGGAGTATCGATACCCGGTCTCGAAACTCCCACGACTAGGGACACTTTAAGGATGTACTTATAAACCACCCAGCTCTCATGTATATGATCGCCATCATACTGCTGGCAGTCAAGCAAGAACCTATGGGCTTTATCAACATGTAATAGTGATCTGTAATGTCATCTAAAGCATGTACACGATGATAAATACAAACCAGATAGCATACTATCATCTCGAGTAAGACTGTTCTACCGGTATAGGTCATCCTTCAATCATTGCAATCACGTGCCTGCGATCCAATAATTGACTTGAGGGCACTATAGCCAACAATCTCCCACTTTCACTTAAGGCTAATTATTGCGGTGTCGCATACTCACAGCCCGTGTGATACCGAACACCCAACTTCTCTACTAATCAGTTTCACAAAGCTCGTTTGTAAAACTATTGCGTTCGAGAAATAACCACAGTGAGTGGATCCGCTCCAATGTTTCTTTCTATGTCTCTCTTTATCTCAAGTTCGCGGAGAAAGCTATCTCCCGAAATGAGCAATGCTTGTCTTAGAATATGTCTGGATATCTGATGGGACCCAATTCACAAATGAACTCCAAATCCAGCAAACTTCTTAGACTGTATCGTCCACTAAATTTAATTAGTATCCTGCGCCATACCTCCCTCAGTATCTGCTTAGACAACCTGTCCAAACTACTGCCCCTCGTCGAGAGGGAAAACTATAACTCTGACAGTCACTCTTTCATCCAGATCGCCTTGGAAGCCTGGAATGATAACCATCTCCCGAAGGAGGCTTCCGTTACCATATCCCTAGAACATCCACTTATGTTCATAAACTGCTTCCGAACGTTTCTCCAAGATTGGATTAATATAAACTTATTGCATCTAGTGCAAAAACAACATCTGGTATAGTACTTGACATGACTCAATTGCCTAAGCAAGTGATATACCAATCATGCAAATCCCTCTCCCCTTTAGTCTGTAAGACACCTTTAGAGAGGGTGAATCCATCACCTGCAGGTACACCACCATACCAGGAGTCGTCCATTCTAAAATACCTTTAGAATATTGTCTAAGTATCCAGATTGGGAAACTACCCAAATTTAGATCTAAAACCATTGATCCAGTAACCAGAATGCCTGATATAATATCCATTTCCTATGTGGAGAAACCATTGTGTGATAACCACAGTATAACCGATCGTAGTATAGGAATTTCACTTCCTACAAAGTGCATGTCATCCAAATACTAGGACATCACACCCTACTACCTTCTTAATAGATCCATCTCCTACTCTGATTAAGTCAAAGCCTATGACTGCCACATAAAAAATAGATGATCTATTTCCGTTATACTTGCTTTAGTCTATAAATAGACACAAGCTCATTGTCCACTATGCTTCCGCTGCTCCCACTGACTATAACAACCCTCTGGCAGAGTTATATACACGTGCACTTCTAAAGCTAGTTTAGAACGATGCTATACTCATTCTCCTGCCGGGTCTCATAGTCTTGAACAGCAGTAATAGTAAGTCTGGGTAAACAAGAACCTCCCTGTCACCGTCTTTGAGGATACCGAAGTACCTCTCGGGTACCTGAGGTTACCCACCATATCTGCGGAGTGGCTAATGGAATGTCAAACCCGATTAAATTTTTAGGTTCTATTAAATTTTCAGTAATCATTTGTGGTTCTGAAATCACTTCTAGTTCTACCATACTCTCACTACTGTTTTCTGAAAAAATCCAATTTACTAAAACTGTTGCGAGTCAAGAACAATATCACTATTGATCTTCCAGATGGTAGAAAGTTATCCCTCGTCATAGCCCGGGATAACCCACAAACTGCCATTACAAAAACGTGCCTTGAGTTATCCAGAGTCTTGTTTTAAGCATAAGCCGGACAACTCCACATACCTTAACATCGTTAAGATATGAACCATTCTATATACAATATAGAAACAAAGTCACTGATTTAATTGGAACCAGATTCAAATCATGCAGCTGTCTCCAGTGCATGTGATCTAAATGGAGAGAGGCCGATCAGCATTACTCAACTTAGGAGTGCATCCAGATATGAGTAACCTGAAAGAGAAGCAAGTTCTCAAAATCATTACTATCAACTGAATACCAAACACAAGTATCTACATCTTCGATCACTTTGAAGAATCCCGATACTTGCAGCACATGGTTCTCTACTTTTTTCTTATACCTATAACTTCTCAAAACTTGGATCTTGTATTTCTACAAAACACTTGTCTTAAACTGGAGAAGTCACAAGTAAACAGAATATAGTACGGGCACCAACCCCTTTGTCCTAATAGACATTGGACAACATACAATACTTTGTATAAGTCCCATAAGTTGAATAACTCAAACCATGTTCGTCGTAGGTTGAAAACTGTACTATGGTTAAGAAGAATTACACCGTTGTTTAATGCTCCTTACCCAATCATCAACTGATATAGGTAAATGTCATAGACATAATTTCAAAAAGTTATATCTCACTTTATAAAATAAACGTATAGATATATCAGTTTGAAATTGGTGCATAACTACGGATATTCAAAACCAAATATTTGTCGTCCGGCAAAAACCCAAGTGATTTCCTCAAATATCACCAATTACAATGAATTCCGATATAATGAGGATATAATCACCTAATCCCCAATAACTTACTCCCACTCATCATCTGTAAAACCATACAGACGTGAGAATCAAACCTGGTAAATACATACCCTGGAGTAAGAATCAAATTGGGAAATCGATTTTCAATTAACAACTCACGGTAAAACTGAAACATGAAAATGTTTCGAAGGGGTAGCCGGGTATTCCTAGTAATGCCTCTTCCATTAACCAGATTCATGACTGTAACCGTATATTTCCTTGTCATCTTTCCAAATCCCTTTATTTGTCTTTACTCATTACCTTCTGTACACCACCCTTAGGCTAAATAGTTTTCTTCCTTCCCGACCGTTCGGCACCAGCCTATGGTTTGGAAGAAGACTATCCAATAAGCGTAATAGGTGTACTCTCCTAATCCTAGGATCACTCGCAACCTGAGAGAAGGTAAAGATAAAAGACAACTGAATAATCCTTATTTTATTTCTCCTGAACCAGAATCCAATCTCGAACTGGAACAAGTTCCTTCGAGTTCGTATGTAACTATACGATGGATTATCCAATAAATATGGATCTTCATAGTGATACGGGGTGTTCTGGAGAAATGCAAAGGTGAAGTAGGAGTGGCGATGATATATGCGGTTTGGTCTTGAATGATAGCAGTCGCAATTTACTTTGCCCACTTTCTAATCCCTTTATTTGTCTTTACTTATTACCTTCTGTACACCTCACTTAGGCTAATTGGTTTTCTTCCTTCCCCACCTTTCGGCACCTGCCTATGGTTTAGAAAAAGACTATCATATAAGGGCAATAGGTGTACCCTCTCCTAATCCTAGGAGCCCTCACAATCTGAGAAGGTAAAAGGAAAAGACAACTGAATAGTCCTATTCAATTTCTCCAGAACTGGAAACCATTCTCGAATCTGAAACAAGTTTCTTCGAGTTCGTATGTAACTATACGATGGTCATATCCAATAACCGTGGATCTTCGTAGTGATACGGAATGTTCCGGAGGAAACCAAATGGTAAAAGTAGGAGTGGCAATGAAGTATGCGACTCTGACAATCCAAAAACCAGTGTGTTTTAAGAAGGTTCGGTTAACTTGGTTTATGAGTTCTAGTCTAGGGTTGGGCCATGGTCGCGGCCAAAGAGAGAGAAAAGAAACATTCAACGTGCACTCTAACCTAGATCAGAAAGGTTAATTACTTTATCTAATCAGGATGTATCCCACTGTTTCCTCAAATTCTCCTCCAAACCTGAAAGAAGAATTAGTCGGGATTATCTAAAATCACCCGAGGAGTAAACCAACTCATCGGTGGGAATCGGGATCCAACTATCATCGCATGATAACCTGATGGAATCCACTCAAGTTATTACACTCCAGAAGGTATATGCATGCCTGGCAAGTTTCATGTATGTTTGAAACTCCCGATGTGATTTTTACCCATGCTCTTATGACCATGACGAAAGCCAACAAATCATATGTCACATGTCAAGTTCTACCCGTTATTGTGCAGGTTAATTTGAACCCACCCGTACTCGCCCTTGACGAAGGCCAACAAGGCTGTACGACTATCCCAAACCAACGCATCTATCTATACAACAGAAAAGTAACAAGCAGCTACCATACATTATGCCTTGACGAAGGCTAACAAACATAGCATGAATACTAAGTGCTACTCGTCTGAAATGACGGAGGGCTACGAATGGTTTTTAGCGAAAAACCTTTAACGTAATGAACTTGATATCGTTGAAGGAACCGGATATCTTTACAAATATATAGTGCTGAAAACTTTTGCTAAAGAGGTCACTCCCGGTGAAGGGATCTCGGCTCTTTCCTCGTAGAATGAGGTGCAGGATATTCCAACTGAATACCACGATGCAAAGCAAAAAAGTAATCGACTATAGTGAAGTTATAACCCTGATGCAAACTTCTGCCCAAGGGGTCACTCCTGATGAAGGGATCTCGGCCCTTGCCTCGTCGAATGAGGTGCTGGATATTCATAACCGAATATCGTTGTGCAAAACAAAAGAAAACGTCCTTATAATAACATATTTTTAAAAAAATTCCAACAACATCGAGTAGGTCTGTTTTCCTTGCATTGATCAGAATCAACGCAGTCCCATCAATTAACCACACCAGAAAAGAACAAAAATATGATGTACGTATATGCCATCCGCATTCGCCACTGGGCCCCGTCATCACCCATTAGGTTACTTAACTAACGACAGAGCGGAGGCTGGACTAGCACGGGTGTAAAACATATACAACTTCTACTAGTATATATATAACAATATATAATAATCGTTCAAGGCATGATAAATGCAACATCACAAATAAGCGATAAGCATCACAGAACAATACCGATCATCTGGGAGCACCGGGTTTCCTTTGAGCTACAAGTGAAACCCAACGTTCCCCTGGTCGTATGGATAGCCTGTGCAATGAAAATCTTGACCCCTACGAGCGCGGCAAGTTACCCTCCAAAACCAGAAGTGAGGCAACCCCCTTCATTAAAGTGAATAGGCCACCCGGCACTTCACGGAATCCGGTAACTTGAGCACCCCTTCTTGGGTCAACCTGTACCCCTACGAGTGCAGCGAATAGCCCGCCAATTCTAGAGTGAGGCCCCCTTCGTCTCAACACCATGAGATGCGGGCCCGTTTTCCTCTAGAACTCGGCTATCTGTGCACTCCACCGTGGGGTAATCCTAGTACAGAAAGAAAAATATGTACAACGGTAACATCGACCTCAACCCGGTCTTGCCCCAAACAAATAATATACAAACAGGCAGTGACGGCAATCCACATGTCGGACGTTCGCTCCGCGATATCAAATGTACAAATGAAACTAAACTGTACTAATATTGCACCCAAGTTATCCACTACGACGATCCAGCCAACAAACACAGCACAAGATAGAGCATCAACGTGAATGTCACGTTCGCAAATCCGTCTAAAAGAACTATAGCAATTAGACAAGTTGTACCGCTTTAATGACATTCACGGTCGCAAATAGAAATGCATGTACTGTAAAACTTTAAACAGTGTTAGAAATATCGACTTCGAAATAACCCAGAATAGCCCCAAACTACTAGATAAAACCATATCTAAACTGGGCTAAACTAGCAATACCACTGAACCAATATTCCAGAGACCAGACTACACCACAAAAATCAAGTCCCATTTCCCTAGAAAAACCGGCCACATCAGAAATTTCCTCATTCTCGCCGGTCCTGTAGTGGAGTTAGGGGCTCGTATTTGGTGTGTGTTCTAGATGTCATCAAGGTAGTCTTCTGCAATTGCTTAAAAAAATTTTGAAGACTCGGAAAAATCGACAGAGGCTGGAATGTGCAGGGTATTGATTTGGAGTTGTTTCGGTTTGGACACTTTAACATCATATAAACAAGCTAGTTAAGGGTTAATGGGTTAGCTCTGATACCATGTTGGGTTACGGCAGCGCCCCGGCCATCAATCCATGACCAAATGTGGAACAAAAATTTATAAAACTTGGCGCTACCGCAACCAATTACCCGGATCTACCATTTACCCTTTACTAGCAATCTATAATCTAGGAGTTTAGAGTGGTTATATCGAATAGATCCGTGTCCTTCGGTCTTCAACCATCATCCCAAGCTCCTAAGAGCTTCCTTGATCAAGTTCGATCTCCGGTCTCCCTCCATCAAAGATGATCCACCCGAGAGTCTATGCAACGAGCTCCAACGTCATATCCGAGACAACTAGGGTACCTAGATCGCTACACTAGATACCGTAGATGAAGTAGAGAGTGATGAAGGATTATTTTGTCTCTAGACACCCAAGGATTCTCAACTCATGAGAGGGTTTGGGTGGAGCTAGAGGAAGAAGAAGATGCCATGAGGATGAGAGTTTAGAGCAACTCATGAGAGAGAGAAATGAAATGAATAATGCCTTTTTTTTATTTTGTTTGTTGGGAGATTATAGAATAAAAAATGATGCCATCCATAAAAATATCCCATGCCACCAAAATATCTAGAGTCAACCAAAATATCTCAAGTCAACAATAATCTCACAATAAACAAAACCTTAAGTATGCTAGAATAGTAACCATGGGTCACTAATTAGCCATGCCACAAAATATGCAATAAACTCCTCATCCTACACCTCAATAACCTTTTAATCCAAAAAGGTCTAAACCATGATGAGGTGTAATCTTCTAAAAGTAATCTTGTAACAAATTACAAGAATACCCTTCAACCGTATATACATGCCCACATCCGTATTCCGAAGAATATGAATACAAAGAGACGAAAGTAATCCAACAATATAATAATAGGATCCGGCTTAAACCAAAACCCATGAGTATTATCCGTCCGAACATCATGCGTGCACAAGTATACGTATGTGATCGAACCCTGCCATAAAACCATACGGCCTCTACATCGTTTCGCCCGAAGTAGGGAAACCCTCTATGTGGGACTCTAAAGATCGTCAATACGCTGGCAGTGGGTTTAACCACAAGCACGTCAGCGGCACTAGCTGTACGTAACGGCTACCAAGGTATTGAGCGAAAGGGAGGCCAACGAGCAAACTCATCCTGAAACCCTTACTGAGCCTGACAGTGACAATATTCGTACAGTCCGGTCCATTCGTCTATAAGTATCGCATATCGAGTCTAGGGGGTGAAGGGTTATGCTAGCGTCCCGGCAAACTTCCGTAGCCAAATGCGGAACAAAATTTTTACAACAATACGAAACTTGGCGCTAGAATAAAGATAAACCGGATCTTTAACCATAAACCAAATTAGCATGTTAGGGTTCTATCTACTATGATAGAATGTATACCTAAAGAAAACAAGTCCTTCGGGTCTTTGATCCTCTCCTTAAGCTCCTCGATAGATGTATGGATCATGCTTGAACTTCGGCCTCCTTGTGTCAACGATGATCCACCCGAAAGCTCCAACCTTGAGCTAAACATCCAACTTGAGGTAACCAGAATACTTCGCTTGCTAATCTAAGTAGATTAGAGTGAGTAGAGTATGATTTAGAGTAGCTTAGTCTCACTAAACCCTTGATTCTCAACACATGAGACACTAGGGTTTAGAAAGGAAGAAGAAGAGAGCAAGCTTGAGGAGAGAGAATGTATTTGTGATAATGATTATAAATAATAGAATGGCTAACATATATGACCACATGACATGGAAATTATCTCACCAAAATATCTCACAAAATATCTAAGGTCAAAAATATCTCACAAAATATCTAAGGTCAACAAGTCAATCCAAGTCAAGTGGTCAACATAAGTAGCCATGCCACAAAAAATCATTTATCAAAAATAAAAAATACTTTTCCTTTTCTCATATTTGTTTTGACCAAGTCAATGGTCAAAACCCTAATGAGATGACTCCTTCTATACCCCCTCTCATCCGTATATACATACCCGCATCCGTGTTCCGAGAAACACGAATACTATGGGACGAAGCTAATCCAATAATCAAATACTAGGATCCGGCTTAAACCAAAGCCCACTTGTATTGTCCGCTCGAACACCACACGCGCACAAGTACACGTATGTGATCGAACCCTGTCGTAAATGTAGGGTTCCTAGGCACACTAATGAGGCCTCACAAGGCATCAACCATGCCAATTTCAAATTTTTCAAGTGCCGAGAAACCCTAATACGGATCGTTAACTAGAATTTTAGGCGAAACATGCAACTAGTTAACAACTTAACTAAGTGAACGGAAATACAACCTTTGTAGATCCGGTCCTCCACCTCCAAAGCTCCATGATGAAGTCTCCTTGCTGTCCAAATCAAATCCCGGGCTCTAGCGTCGGCTTCATCGGAGAAATGGGCGGGCTTGGTCATCGGCTTCGATGCCGAAGATGATCTACGTCGAGGCAACACAAGATCAAGCTCCAACTTCACCAAGTCATGAAACTTGTGAAGAAAACACCCTATACTACTTGGCAAGTGGTAGAGGATGAAGAAATAGGAAGTGGGTTCACTTTAGAATTGGATTTCTCACTCTTTTTCTCAAGTTGCCATTGATGGAGGCAAGCTTTCTTCATTTGTTCAAGAAGAAGAAGATGAAGAAAAGAATATGATAAGTTAATGAAAAAAGAAAATAATTGGAATACTTATCATACTCCAACCATGGTCAAGTGTAGAGAGTAAACTAGGGTTAGGTGAATGGTTAGGGTTAAGCATGAAGACAAAAATGGTGACTTAGTCAAAGCTTCATGAAGCTTCAATATCAGACAAAGAAAGCCACCATTTTCTCTTTAGCTTTTCCATAATAAATAAATAAATAGATAGATATGAAAATCAAAACCCTAACCATTTAAATAACCATGGTTTAATCTTTACACAAACTCAAGTAAGCATGTATCATCAAACATGATACAATCAAGTGCACACAAAAATATATCACATATACAATGTGCACATCAAGTGAGAATATACATTTAATGTGAACCAATACTAGTTAATCCTAAGTAATATATCAAATATATAATTATACATTAAATCATTAAATCCACACTTGATTTAACGATCCGGTCATATCGCATATGACCGACTAATATCCAATGTATCGACTTATCGAATCAATCCTCGATTCGATAATTAGGTTATATCGCATACAACCAATCGATACATTCATCACGAGAATAGAATACGGTATCACATACATGCATTATTCTCTGTCCCGCACATATCTCATATGCGCTCCTATTTCGTTTCGCTTGAGCCAGGAAACCTCTGTGTAGGACTCTAAAGACTCGTCAATACGCCGGCAGCAGATGATGATCATATCAAACACCCACAAGCCGCAAGCGGTCTACTAAACGTAACGGCCACCCGGGTATTGAGCGATCAGAAGATCGACGAGCAAGCCCGCTCACACTCCTGTGAATCCATCCAGTAACACTTACCGTACAGTCCGGTCTGTTCATCTGATATGTCGCATATCTCGCCTAAGGGTGGTAAACGTCAGACCCCAATAGCTTGATAAGTCGTGTCGATATGAGGTCTATAACAATTCGAGAAACTACTGGTAACACTTACCAGTAAATCTCAGCAACCCTGGCCAGGGATTTCCGGTTATAGCCAATCGAACACAGCGCAACATCAACTCCCTATACCGGGAGAGACGAATCCCCTCCTATCGCTCATTGCCTCTATGTGATTCGGGACTGTACCCAAAAACTACCATTTTGCACGCCCTCTTGGACGTGGTAAGGTGGAAATCAAAGCACAGTGGGAATCACACAAGACTCTATGACGATCTCGGGTCAACAGACTACTCTGTACCAGTATCACCAGAGAACTGCCATCTGACGTAAGGTATAATACCATCTGGGAGTTCTCGGCGAGTCCGTCTAGTGTACCCAGTCTCCACTGAGCACCCGTATATCATCTCTGATGTCAAACACCAATGGATATGGGATCATCCATTGCCCATCTGTATGGGTCGAGAAGGTATACGCTAGTCTACTCTGGTATATCGATGCCCCGTCTCGATACACCCACGACTAGGGACCTTGAAGGATGTACCTATGGACTACCATGTCCTCACTAGTATGATCAGCATCATAGTCCAGGTAGTCAAGTACACATCCTAAGGGCTTTACCAACATGTAACAGAGAGACTACCAGTATACACGTTAAGGTAAAGAGTAACCAGATAGCATACTATCATGTCGAGCAAGAAAGTCCTCCCTATATATGTCCAAGCATCCACTACAATATACATCCTATGTATAGTAATGGCCTCTAGGGCATACATATAACTAACAATCTCCCACTTGCACTAGGGCCATCTGATAGCAGTGGTTGTAGTATCTCATACTCAACCATCCCATATGTAAGTGCACGGCGGCGCCCCGGCCGTCAATCCGACGCCAAAAATGCGGAAGCGAAAAACTTTAATTTTGCAAACTAGCAAACCAGCACCACCGCGCACTAAAACCCGGATCGAACTATTAACTAGTCCTAGCTAACTACAAGAAGGGGAATAGAGATATACCGAGTGATCCGAGTCCTCCGGTCTTCTCGTCGTCGTCCCGATCTCCCGTGGAATGTCCTGTCTCCACCTTGTCGCCGGAAGTGCACCACATCGCCTACATCTTTTACGGGCTCCCACCTCAATGCCGAGGCAACTCGGGCACGAAGCTGGCTAGTCGACGTGCCCAAGGTTTGCTGTAGAATATAGTGTAGAGGCTTGTGTCTCATTTGGGGTTCATGGAGGTGCCATTTTGGTGGAGGGATGATACAAGAACTATGTAGAGGGACTTGGGGATTTTAGGAGCATGAAAAGAACAACAATTCCTAATCCCAAAAAATTTGGACAGCCCCCCCTAGGGAAGTGGCCAGCCATCTCATATGTGGGGATTGGAATGAGAGGGGAGAGTGATAGAATGAGAGAGGCTACACAATAATGCAAGAGGGAATCAAAAGCAATCATGAAAGAACATGATCACTAACACCAAAACCACACTCTACCACAACCATCATCTCAAGCATGATGACTCCAAAATGGTTAAGCCATCATCAACAACCATATCATATAAAAGTCAAGCCATAATGGATGAAGAAGTCAAATGGTCAAGGGATGGTTCACCATCATGATCCAACAAAATGCAAAGAACACCCTCCACAAAAGCTTATTTGCACAAATTCAAATAAGCCCACCTCCACCAATCTTCGGCCAATGAACGATAGAAAAGAAATCGGCCGAAACGGAAAGCAAACTGGCAGCTCCAGAAAACTGGTCCTGTAATAAATTACAGGAAAACCCCGATACTGTGTATACACACCCGCATCTGTATTCCGACCGAAATACAAATGTAATGAGACAAAATCTATACTGTACTATACTAGGATCCGGCTTAAACCAAAGCCGGCTAGTATTATCCGTTCGATCCTGATCCGTGCAATACCGCACGTATCTGATCGAACCCTGCCATATATCCATACGGCCTGTAGTACAAACTGTCCGATCTTGATCCGTGCAATACCGCACGTATCTGATCGGACCTTGCCATATCTCCATACGGCCTCTACAGCTTTTCGCCCAAAAGCTTGAGTAACTGAATGTGGGGGACTCTAAAGACTCGTCAACACCTTGGTTGTGGATTTAACCACTAGCACGTCAGAGGTATAAGCCAATACGTAACGGGCTACCAGGTATTGACCAAAAGGGACGTCGATGAGCGAACTCATCCTGACACCCTACTGAGCCTGTCAGTGACAATATCCGTACAGTACGGTCCGTTCGTCTATGAGCATCGCATGGCGGGCCTAGGGGGTTGGTAAAAGTCAGACCCCCAAAAGCGGTACAAGTCGTGTCGGAGTGTAGCCTAGAACACCCTGAGATACTACTGGAATACCTACCAGTAAATCTCCTGCCTCGGCCGAGGGCTTTATGTAGTGGCTCTCCTAGACACAGCGCGACCTCACCCCCAATACCGGGAGAGACGAACCCCTGAAGATACGCTCACTGCCTCCATGTGGCTCGGGACTGTACCCAACTAAAACCTGTTTGCACGTCTCCTTTGAGCGTGGTAAGGTAGTAATCAAAGTACAGTGGGAACTCACACGAGACAAATGACGATCATCAGGTCGATGAACTAACCTGTACACATGTCACCTGGGAACTGCAATCTGACGTCTGGTATAAGACCAACTAGCATGTTCCCGGCGAGTCCTTTCCGGTGTACTCATAACCCAATGAGCACCTGTATACATCTTAGGTGATCCAACTGACACCAATAGCTTGTGAGACCGGCCACCGCCCATCGTCGGGGTCTCGACTGTATACACTAGTCTACTCTGGAGTATCGATGCCCTGTCTCGAAACTCGCACGACTAGGGACCTTTTAAGGATGTGCTTATAGACCCCAGCTCCCACTTATATGATCGCCCTCATACTGCTGGTGGTCAAGCAAGAATCCTAGGGGCTCTATCAACGTGTAATAGCGACCTGTCAGGTCACCTAAGCAGTACACGATGATAAAGATAAACCAGATAGCATACTATCATCTCGAGTAAGACTGTCCTACCGGGACAGGTCCTCCCTCAATCATTGCAATCACGTGCCTGTGATCCAATAATTGACTCTGAGGGCACTATCCCCAACAATCTCCCACTTGCACTCAAGGCTAATTATTGCGATGTCGCATACTCACAGCCTGTGTGATACCGAACACCCAACTCCTCTACTTGTCAGTCTCACAAAGCTCGTTTGCGAAACTATTGCGTTCGAGGAATAGCCTCAGTGAGTGGATCTGCTTTGATGTTTCTTTCTATGTCTCTCTATATCTCAAGTTCGCGGAGAAAAACATCTCCCGAAATGAGCAATACCTGTCACAGAATATGTCTGGATGTCTGATGGGACCTAGCTCATAAATGAACTCCAAATCCAAACTTCTTAGACTGTATCGTCAACTGAACTTAATCAGTATCCTGCGCCATGCCTCCCTCAGTATTGCCTTGGACCACCTGTCCAAAATACTGCCCCTCGTCAGAAGGAAAACTATAACTCTGACAACCTCCTTGTCGTCCATGTCACCTTGGAAGCCTGGAATGATAACTGTCTCCTGCATGAGGCTGTCGTTATCATATCCCTAGAACATCCACTTATGTTCTAAAACTGCTTCCGACTGTTTCTCCAGAATTGGATTAATGTCAACTTATTGCATCTAGTGCAAGAACAACATCTGGTGTGGTACTTGACATCTCATGATTGACTCAATTGCCTGAGCAAGTGATCTGTCAATCATGCACATCCCTCTCCCCTTTAGTCTGTAAGACACCTTTAGAGAGGGTGACTCCATCACCTGCAGGTACACTACCGTGCCAGGAGTCGTCCATTCTAAATACTTTTAGAATGTTGTCTAAGTACCCTGATTGGGAAACCACCCAAATCCAAATCTAAAACCATAGATCTAGTAACCAGTATGTCTGATATAATATCCAAGTCCTGTGTAGAGAAACCACTGTGTGACCAAAGTGTAACCGATTGTAGTATAGGAATATCACATCCTACTCTGTGTATGTCATCCAAATGCCATGACATCACACCCTACTATCTTCTCAACAGATCCATCCCCTATTCTGATGAAGTCAAACCTATGACTGTCACATCAGAAATTGATGATCTATCTCCGCTATGTTAGTTATATGTATGCCCTAGAGGCCATTACTATACATAGGATGTATATTGTAGTGGATACTGGGACATATATAGGGAGGACTTTCTTGCTCGACATGATAGTACGCTATCTGGTTACTCTTTACCTTAACGTGTATACTGTTTGTCTTTCTGTTATATGTTGGTAAAGCCCTTAGGATGTGTACTTGACTATCTAGACTATGATGCAGATCATACTAGTGGGGACAGGGTAGTCCATAAGTACATCCTTCAAGGTCCCTAGTCATGGGTGTATCGAGACGGGGCATCGATATACCAGAGTAGACTAGCGTATACCTTCTCGACCCATACAAATGGGCGATGGATGATCCCATATCCATTGGTGTTTGACATCATAGATGATATACGGGTGCTCAGTAGAGACTGGGTACACTGAACGGACTCGCCGAGAACTCCCAGATGGTATTATACCTTACGTCAGATGGCAGTTCTCTGGTGACACTGGTACAAAGTAGTCTGTTGACCCGAGATCGTCATAGAGTCTTGTGTGGTTCCCACTGTGCTTTGATTTCCACCTTACCACGTCCAAGAGGGCGTGCAAAACGGTGGTTTTTGGGTACAATCCCGAATCATATGGAGGCAATGAGCGATAGGAGGGGATTCGTCTCTCCCGGTATAGGGAGTTGATGTTGCGCTGTATTCGATTGGCTATAACCGGAAATCCCCGGCCAGGGTTGCTGAGATTTACTGGTAAGTGTTACCAGTAGTTTCTCAAACTGTTATAGACCTCATATCGACACGACTTATCGAGCTATTGGGTTCTGACGTTTACCACCCCTAGGCGAGATATGCGACATATCAGACGATCAGACCGGACTGTACAGTAGTGTTACTGGTTGGATTCACTGGAGTGTGAGCGGGCTTGCTCGTCGATCTTCTGATCGCTCAATACCCGGGTGGCCGTTACGTTTAGCAGACCGCTTGCGGCTTGTGAGTGTTTGATATGATCATCACCTGCTGCCGGCGTATTGACGAGTCTTTAGAGTCCTACACAGAGGTTTCCTGGCTCAAGCGAAACGAAATAGGAGCGCATATGAGATATGTGCGGGACCGAGAATGATACCAGTATGTCATACTGTATTCGATTCTCGCGATATGTAACATTGATCGGTTATATGCGTTATAGCCGGGTTATCGGATCAAGTGTTGATTCGATAAGTTGTTACTATTGATATTAGTCGGTTATATGCGATATGACCGGGTCATTAAATCAAGTGTTGATTTAATGATTTAATGTATAATTATATATTTGATATATTACTTTGCATTAACTAGTATCGGTTCACTTTAAATGGATATTCTCACTCGGATGTGCACATTGTATATGCGATATACTTTTGTGCACTTGATTGTATCATATTTGATGATGCATGTTTGCTTTGGTTAAGTGTAAAGAATTAAACCTTGGTTAAGTATATGGTTAGGTTTTTATTTATTTATCCATTCATTTGTCTATTTATTTTGGATTAATAAAGTGAGAAGAAAACAAAATGGTTGCTTTGATTCATGAAGTTTCTTGAAGCTTCATGCAACTTTGACCATTTTGTCTTCATCTCCTTAACCTAACCATTCACTAACCCTAGTCTATTCTCTACACCTAATTATGGTTGGAATTATGATAAGGATTCATTTTTCTTTTCAATTCTAATTAACTTATCATAATTCTATCATCTTCTTCCTCTTCTTCTTCTTGAAGAAGAAACCTTCCTCCATCAATGGCAACTCTTGAAAATGAGTGAGAAATCCAATTCTAAAGTGAACCCACTTCCTAATTCTTCATACTCTACCTCTTGCCAAGTAGTAGAGTGTGTTTCCTTCACAAGTTTTCATGGCTTAGTGAAGGTGGAGCTTGTTCTAGTGATGCCTCGACGTAGATCATCTTCGGCATCGTTGTCGATAACCTAGCCCCCTTTTTCTCCGATGAAGCCGATGCAAGAGTCATGGTTCGATTTGGACAGCGGAGAGGACTTCATCATGGAGCTATGGAGGTGGAGAAACGGATCTACAAAGGTTGTATTTCCGTTCTTTTAGTTTAATTGTAAACTAGTTGCATCTTTCGCCTAAATTTCTAGTTAACGATCCGTATTAGGGTTTCTAGGCACTCTCAAGAGGTCTCACAAGGCATCAACCATGCCAATTTCAGCACTGTTATGTAAGAATTGCTGTGTAAAACTTTTTGAACAATGAGCCATTTTGGCCGCGGAACCGCCGCAATAGCCATGCTATTGCCGCGGTTCCGCCGCACTATAGTGGAGTTGGACACTCGAATTTTACAGTAACTCTTAGAAATTCCTGCTGAGTTTTCTGCATATTTTTAATTCTCAAAAATCCACAATTTACAAAAAAGGACAGAGAGCAATTTGGAGTTAGGGATTTCGATCGATCGGACTGTCAGACTTTGTCTATGTGGCTTTCCGGGTATTTTTTGAATATGTTAAAAAGTTCGACCGGATATAAATACCCACCTTTTCCCCTGTCGGGAAATTTCCAAGTGTTGGATTTTTTCGTGGTTTAAAGACGTTCTAAGTAGTGCAAGTAACGCGATAGACCCTCTAGAAGACAACAAACCTTAACTCGATTATGTGACCGTCTTGAACTGCCCTTTGAACCTTCGGGTTTGGGGCAGTACGGCGTGCCACATGTGAGGCGTTGGCTTGACCCTTCTACGGCTGGACCGTTGGTACTGAGGCATGAACTGGATGTTTTTAAACTTGTTTCATGTGTTGATCTGTTTCGGGAAAACTTGGGTGTTCGAATGTTCGATCGGAAAGTTTAACATTTTCTAATTATCTGGAATGGGATACAATAATTGGAATTCACAATAAGTTATGAGATAACTGAGTGAATGTTATAAACATAGCAGTTTAGTCTCACTTGATCGGTTGCCACGGAATTTTGATGTGATCAAAAGTCCGTCGCAATCACGTAGTGTACGCGGATACTCGCCGGGTAAACTTAATAGACAGCCTCACTCCATAGCCCCGACCAAGTGACTGTAGGAGAACCCCATCGCCGAAAGCATCCGTTCGGGTGCTCGCGGCAGCGGTGTTCCGCCTTGGTGCACTTCGTCGACGGCGTCGGGGGTGCGGCCGCCTACTGAAGTTTGCGACGAGCATTCGATCAGGATGTCGGGAATCTTGTTGAATTGCCCGACTTAATATTGAAAAGAGTTTTCGATAATGAGACTAAAATGCGGGGTTTATAATTGTTAGGCATGCGATGTCTAAGTATTTCATTTGATTAGGCATGTGATGTCTAAAGAGGTTGCGGATTCCAATTGTTGTAGTTTTACACTTTCTTTTCTGTGACCGTAATTGTAATATGTGATATCGCCGGTTTCGTTGCTATATGTCAACGGCAATTGGGATGCGCATATTTACTTACGTTGATGACATGTGATGTTATGTGTTGCTGGATATGTTATATTGGATCGTCGTGTTTGAATAGCCGGGGGGTTTTATGTGAGATGAGTGTTTTTCATTTTCATTCATGTAAAAACTTGTATGTAATATTCTTTTATTGGGGCACTTCCAGGTTGCGGAAGTTGTCACCGTTGTTGTATATTATTTACTTTTCCGCACTAGGATAGACCCAAGGAGGAGGGCACAAGTAACCGGGTTCTGGAGTCCAGTGGGAGACCAACTCGAGGAGTCGAGTCCGGGTCTCCTAACTCTAGAATTGGCAGGGTTACTTACCGCTCTCGTAGGGGTCTAGGGGTGTGGGTTTGGCTATTCATCACGACCGTGGAATCCGTGTTTTATACTGGCTCGTATTGAAAGCACGGACGTCCTAGTATATCCAATATTTCATATGTTTCTTCTGCTGCGATATCTGTGATGTGATCATGTGATGTTCTGTGATAGATACAGTATATAGTATATATGATATATTATATAGATGTTACTTATGTTTTACACCCGCGCTAGCCCTGCCCCGCTCTGCCGTTAGTTACCTAACCTAACGGTGCACGAGGGGACATCGAGGCGAATGCGGATGGCATAAGTGTACGTCGTATTTATCTGTGATGTTTAGGTGACTTAAATGATGGGACTTCATTAATGTGATTAATGAAATAAAAGAAACCTAAAGATGTTGTAGAATCGAATTTCAAAATAAAACAGGTAGCTACAGTTCTTGTATTGCACAGCGGTATATGATATATCCTGCACCTTATTCGATAAGGAAAGGACCGAGATCCCTTCACCGGGAGTGACTCCTTTAGCAATAACTGGCAGATGCTACACACTCGGTTTGTCTTTTGATTGCTTTTAAGAGTTTTTGCTTTGCACAGAGATATATATGATATATCCCGCACCTCATTCGACGAGGAAAGGACCGACGATCCCTTCACCGGGAGTGACTCCTTTAGCAAAACTAGAAAAGCCTCAAAAGCACTCCATTTTAAAATCATTTGATTCTGCAACGATATCAAGTTCATTACGCAATAGGTTTTCAGAAAAACCTGTCGTAGCCCTCCGTCATTTCAGATAAGTTGTATATAGTATTTGTGCTGCATTTGTTGGCTTTCGTCAAGGTGCAGTGTGCGGTAGCTATATGCTGCTTATCTGCTAGCATACGATGCGATTGGATTAGGGTAGTCGTGCGGCTTTGTTGGCTTTCGTCAAGGGTCGTGCGGATGGGTTTAATTCAATCAAGAAATGTACGGGTTGAACTTGACTAGCGGGCTATGGTTTGTTGGCTTTCGTCAAGGTCATATAGCACGTTAGGGGCAAAATATTATCGGGAATTTCAAGTGTTGAAATTTGCAATGAGATTGCATACCTTCTATGAGATAGTTGGATCCCGATACCCGCTGCGAGTAAGAGTTACTCCTGGGAGAGTTTTATACATTACAATTAGCCGATCAAGTAGGTGTCTAGAAAGGTGTCAACGGGGTTACGCCTCTGGGAAAACGAGGTTTACATTAATTAGGTTCGTGCGAAAGCACGGGGGACCTCCCTCAAAATACCGACACTGGCCTGGCTGAAAGATTGGCGAACTTGTAGTGTGTAATTAATCCCGGCTGGTCTTTCCTTTTAGGGTTTGAAGGAAGATTTGATAAAAAGTAGTGGGAGCCATCCTGATTAGATAAAATAATAACCAATCTGATCTTGCAAGAGCGCACGCTGAGTGTTTTCTTCTCTCTCTCTCCAGGTAGCGACCATATCACGCCTTAATCAAGATAATAATACGAATATTTGACCGAACCCGCTTGTTATAATGAGCTGGGGAACGTTGGTCCCGCTCCAACTTATAATTGTTATAAAACAGAGCAGGAAATTGGGGATTACCAGAATTCCCGTGCCGCCCAAACGAAGAGAGTGCATGCTGATGCATCATCTTCGGGTGTGTTCGTTACAAAGAACTGTTTCTCTGTATCCTCTACGTCCTGGGTATGAGATACCAGATCAGGATCCCAGATATGTAATCTGTTACATAGGGCTACAGAAAGGTAGAGAACTGAGAACGGGTGATAAGTTTCATGAGGCAGAAAACGGGGCAAGTGTTGCAGCCAAGTCTATTGGTCACTGTCACCCTGTATTCCAAATACATTGATTCTGAACGAATGTTATTAGATACCGAACCTGATATACAAAATCATATCAGTCTCTTTATCAGTAAAGAAATGATAAAATTTTGTATAGTTGGATAATGTTTTGAACATTTCCTATATCAAAAGTTGATCGGTTCAGGCACGTTATCTAAAAGCATTGATGTTCTAAATCAAACTACAGTTCTTTAGTATACGGAACACACACAAGAGGAAGAGTTCAGAAATGAACGAATCCTACTTGAGGCATTGTAGACTAGGTCATATCAATGCGACCCGACTAGCTGAAGTTACATGTAGATGTATATTTAAATCAGTTTGAATTTACATCTTGTGAAACTTGCCAGTCATGTCACAAAGATATATTGACACCAGCTCTGTTTATTGGAAACAGAGAAAGAGTTAGTGAACTCTTGGGATGATACATGTTGATGTATGTTAGGTCCCCTGTCTACATATGCCAGGACTGGTTCTTTGTACTTCGTTACATTCTCTGATAATCTCTCAAGATTCATACATATGTTCCTGTTGAAACACAAGTCCGAACCTTTTGAGATATTGACAGAAAATAAGTTAGACGTAGAGAACCAATACAGGAATAAGTATTATGTCCTTTGATGAGATCAAGGAGGAGAATACTTGAGCACGGAATTCCTGGACTATTCTAAAGGAGAATGAGATTCTCTCTCAGCATTACTCCTCCGTATACACCATAGCACGATGGTATATCGGGGTGGAGCAGATACACCCTATATGATAAGGTGTGCTCTATGATGAGTACTACTGAGTTACCTATTTCCTTTTGGGAGATATGCACTTGAGAAGCTGCATACCTATTGAATAGGGTTCAAATCAAATCAATTGCCTACCACTTCATATTTGATATGATAAGGGAAGAGCCCATCTCTTAAGTCAGTTAAGATTTAGGGTTGTCCAGCCTATGTCTGAAAAGCAAAAACCGGACAAGCTCAAGGCAAGGTCTGTTATGCAGAACTGGAAAGGTTCCAGCTATGCAAACTGCAGCTGATGATTTGAAAGAACCAAAGGATTCAGTAGATTCCAACGAACCTCAGCCTCTCCGCCGATCTAGTAGGGTTCCTCACCCACCTGAGAGATATTTTGGTTTCTCTATGATAGTGGGAGCGAGGATTGCATCATGAGATGATGACCCAACTAGTTTCGAGCTGGCCATCAGGAGTAAGACTCTGTAAGAATGGCTGGATGCTTAGTGATCTGAGATGGAATCCTTATACACCAACAAAGTATGGACTTTGGTTGCTATATCTGAAGGGTTAAATCCCCATCAGGAGCAAGTATATCTTGAGAAGATTACTTGGTGTAGATGGAAAAGTTGAGACTTTCAAAGCTAGACTTGTTAAAGGTTTTCGTCATTGACCAGGTGTGGATAATGATGAAACCTTTTTCCAGTATCTATGCTTAAGTCCATCCAGATTCTACTTGCCACGGCTACATACCATGACTACGATATCTAGTGGTTGGGTGTTATGACAGCTTTTCTAAATGATGTTTTAGAAGAGGGAGTCTATAAGTACACAGCCAGAGGGCCTCGTAGACAGTGGGAGCAGCGGAAACGTGTGCAAGATGTTTTATAGGATAAAGTAGGCATCGCGAAGTTGGAACATCTGTTTTGATGTGGTAGTCAAAGAGTTTGACATCATCAAAATGGTAGATGAACCTTGTATAAACAAAAAGGTAGTAGGGAGTATGGTGACAATCCTCATAGAGTACGTGGATGACATACTCTTGATAGGGAAGGAGTTTCCTATGCTACGCTCGATCAATCTCCGCTTATCACAATGATTCTCCACATAGGATCAAGATGATACCTCCTAAATCCTGAGTTTTCATCTATGAGATAGATGTTATTTGGGTGTTAGAATACTCACTAGCTGTAGTGAGATGGTATCAGTTGATCCTGGGGAGAATCACTGGAAGGGTTCCAGGGTGATAAAGACGACTGAATGTCAGTCACAGGCATTGTCTTTACCCTCAGTAAAGGGACGGTATGTTGGAAGAGTTCCAAGCTAGATACCGTGGCATACTAGACGATAAAGGCAGGATACATCGCTACTTAAGATGCTACCAAAGAGGCTGTTTGGGTGTATATTGGTTCATGAGATGAACTATGTTCCTCCCATTGTGTGACAATGGAGTTGTGGCTTATGCCAAGGAACACCCGTCCCATCAGTGATCCGGACAAACTCTAAGGCAGTGTCACCTGATCATGGAGATGGTTGATCTCCAGGATGATCGAGGTTAGGAGAGTAGAGTCAGAGAACAACACGGCGGATCCACTCACGAAGGCCTATTCCCAGAGAGAGAATTTTATGGGATGGTTGAGTATGAGATACTACAACCACTGCTACAGATGGCCCTAGTGCAAGTGGTAGATTTTTAGTTATATGTATGCCCTAGAGGACATTACTATACATAGGATGTATATTGTAATGGATGCTGGGACATATATAGGGAGGACTTTCTTGCTCGACATGATAGTACGCTATCTGGTTACTCTTTACCTTAACGTGTATACTGTTTGTCTCTCTGTTATATGTTGGTAAAGCCCTTAGGATGTGTACTTGACTATCTGGACTATGATGCAGATCATACTAGTGGGGACAGGGTAGTCCATAAGTACATCCTTCAAGGTCCCTAGTCATGGGTGTATCGAGACGGGGCATCGATATACCAGAGTAGACTAGCGTATACCTTCTCGACCCATACAGATGGGCGATGGATGATCCCATATCCATTGGTGTTTGACATCAGAGATGATATACGGGTGCTCAGTAGAGACTGGGTACACTGGACGGACTCGCTGAGAACTCCCAGATGGTATTATACCTTACGTCAGATGGCAGTTCTCTGGTGACACTGGTACAGAGTAGTCTGTTGACCCGAGATCGTCATAGAGTCTTGTGTGGTTCCCACTGTGCTTTGATTTCCACCTTACCACGTCCAAGAGGGCGTGCAAAACGGTGGTTTTTGGGTACAGTCCCGAATCACATGGAGGCAATGAGCGATAGGAGGGGATTCGTCTCTCCCGGTATAGGGAGTTGATGTTGCGCTGTGTTCGATTGGCTATAACCGGAAATCCCTGGCCAGGGTTGCTGAGATTTACTGGTAAGTGTTACCAGTAGTTTCTCGAACTGTTATCGACCTCATATCGACACGACTTATCGAGCTATTGGGGTCTGACGTTTACCACCCCTAGGCGAGATATGCGACATATCAGACGATCAGACCGGACTGTACAGTAGTGTTACAGGTTGGATTCACTGGAGTGTGAGCGGGCTTACTCGTCGATCTTCTGATCGCTCAATACCCGGGTGGCCGTTACGTTTAGCAGACCGCTTGCGGCTTGTGGGTGTTTGATATGATCATCACCTGCTGCCGGCGTATTGACGAGTCTTTAGAGTCCTACACAGAGGTTTCCTGGCTCAAGCGAAACGAAATAGGAGCGCATATGAGATATGTGTGGGACCGAGAATGATACCAGTATGTGATACTATATTCGATTCTCGCGATATGTAACATTGATCGGTTATATGCGTTATAGCCGGGTTATCGGATCAAGTGTTGATTCGATAAGTTGTTACTATTGATATTAGTCGGTTATATGCGATATGACCGGGTCGTTAAATCAAGTGTTGATTGAATGATTTAATATATAATTATATATTTGATATATTACTTTGCATTAACTAGTATCGGTTCACTTTAAATGGATATTCTCACTCGGATGTGCACATTGTATATGTGATATACTTTTGTGCACTTGATTGTATCATGTTTGATGATGCATGTTTGCTTTGGTTAAGTGTAAAGAATTAAACCTTGGTTAAGTATATGGTTAGGTTTTTATTTATTTATCCATTCATTTGTCTATTTATTTTGGATTAATAAAGTGAGAAGAAAACAAAATGGTTGCTTTGATTCATGAAGTTTCTTGAA
Source organism: Agapanthus africanus (assembly GCA_030015575.1). Classification (NCBI taxonomy): domain Eukaryota; kingdom Viridiplantae; phylum Streptophyta; class Magnoliopsida; order Asparagales; family Amaryllidaceae; genus Agapanthus; species Agapanthus africanus. The sequence continues at coordinate 463,360,227 of JASDDO010000026.1, forward strand.
GCTTCATGCAACTTTGACCATTTTGTCTTCATCTCCTTAACCTAACCATTCACTAACCTTAGTCTATTCTCTACACCTAACTATGGTTGGAATTATGATAAGGATTCATTTTTCTTTTCAATTCTAATTAACTTATCATAATTCTATCATCTTCTTCCTCTTCTTCTTCTTGAAGAAGAAACCTTCCTCCATCAATGGCAACTCTTGAAAATGAGTGAGAAATCCAATTCTAAAGTGAACCCACTTCCTATTTCTTCATCATCTACCTCTTGCCAAGTAGTAGAGTGTGTTTCCTTCACAAGTTTTCATGGCTTGGTGAAGGTGGAGCTTGTTCTAGTGATGCCTCGACGTAGATCATCTTCGGCATCGCCGTCGATGACCTAGCCCCCTTTTTCTCCGATGAAGCCGATGCAAGAGTCATGGTTCGATTTGGACAGCGGAGAGGACTTCATCATGGAGCTATGGAGGTGGAGAAATGGATCTACAAAGGTTGTATTTCCGTTCTTTTAGTTTAATTGTAAACTAGTTGCATCTTTCGCCTAAATTTCTAGTTAACGATCCGTATTAGGGTTTCTCGGCACCCGTAAAGTTTGAAATTGGCATGGTTGATGCCTTGTGAGACCTCTTGAGAGTGCCTAGGAACCCTACACGCTATATCTGCTTTAGTCTATAAATAGACATAAGCCACCTGTCCACCAATGCTTCCGCTGCTCCCACTGACTACGACAACCCTCTGGTAGAGTCATATAGACGTACACTTCTAAAGCCAGTTTAGAACGACGCTATACTCATCCTCCTGCCGGATCTCGCAGCCTGGAACAACAGCAATGGCTAGTGTGGGTAAACAAGAACCTCCCTGTCACCGTCCTTGAGGCTACCGGAGTACCTCTCGGGTGCCTGAGGTTACCCACCGTATCTACGGAGTGGCCAATGGAATGTCAAACCAGATTGAATCTTTAGGTTCCTATCAAAATCTTCAGTAATCGTTTGCGGTTCTGGAATCACTTCCAGTTCTACCATACTCCCACTACTGTTTTCTGAAAAAATCCATTTTTATTAAAACTGTGGCGAGTTAAGAACAATATCACTATTGATCTTCCAGATGGTAGAAAGTCAACCCTCGTCACAGCCTGGGTCAACCCACAAACAGCCATTACAGAAACATGCCTTGAGTTGTCCAATGTCTGGTTTTAATCATAAACCGGACAACTCCCCGTACCTTAACATCGTTAAGATACGAACTGTTCTATATCCAATATAGGACCAGAGGCACTGATTTAATTGAACCAGATTCAAAACATGCAGCTGTCTCCAGTGCATGTCAACTAAATGGAAAGAGGCCGATCTGCGTTACTCAACTTAGGAATGCTTCCAATTATGAGTAACCTGAAAGAGAAGCAAGTTCTCTTAATCATTACTATCAACTGAATACCGTACACAAGTGTCTACATCTTCGATCACTTTGAAGAATCCCGATACTTGCTGTCACGCCCCGCTTCCCAGAGTACGCAAAATTGGGCACGTGACATAGCCAACCATGCTACCTGTGGGTAGGACGCATCCGTCCACAGTCACATTACGGTTGTATAGATATCAAGAACAATAAAAATAAACTAAACTAATACATGTCCAAATCCATAATAACAAGAATCAATAGACAATAAGTGCGGAAGCTAATGATCCAATACAATGAATAAACAGTACGTCCCATAATGCGGGCTCACATCTGGAAATGAAAAGCAATAAATAAATCCTAAGGACTTACTGTTCAGCCTGCTGGCTGAAGTACTCCTGCTCGGTCGACGACAAAGGTACGGAATCTGGGCCATGCAAAACCCAGACGTCAGCGCGTCATGATATCAAGTATATAGCATAAACATGGTAATAAACAATGCAAGTATGAACATGAATAAGCAACAATAAGAGATAACAAGCAGGGTAATATGTAATGGTGACTAAACTGTCCTATCAGGTTTTCTACTCTATAGTCTTTGAAACCAATTGATGAATCGTCGATGTAACTCAATAGTATCCCGTGCATGCCCGGGACCACGATCATGATCCTCGGGGCTGAATCCGAGACGTGCCGCTAAGCAGTAAAAGGTAGTAGGATAGATGAGTGATGTCAGCATCAACACTCCGGAGCTGGCCAAGCCCGTAAGACTGATCAGAACAAGTATCGAACTGTTGAGTTACAAGTCGGTTTCACCTTTGATTTCCCCATACCCCCAAGCTATGTATGTCAGGTCAGGTATTCAGTTGTCAAGGACTAATGCCAACGCAAGATCCAGTAAGAGTAGGTCTGTCTGGATAGACAGCGGGAAATGGTCATGTTTGTCGGCATTAGGCATGAAATCAGGTAACAGGTCAGGTTACTTTCAACAGGTCGAGTCGATATGCACAGGGTGTCATGTCTGGTGTATCAGTACAAGTGTCATGTGTATCAAGATCGGTCAATATGTAATGCAATCAGGTGTGTGCTCGCAACAGGTATGCAATCAATAATGAACAGTAGCAGGAAACAGTAAATAACAATATTAATCTAGGTAAACACAGTGATGTTTCGTATTCTCTTATTAATCCGGTTCACGCACCTTTGAGGTGCAATAGCCACAATACGAAACAATATCGATAATATACGTAATGGAGTTACATGAATTTGAACTAAGCATAATAATTGTCTCATGAGTGATTTTAACAAATGAAGTGGGGATGATCTACTTGGTTTGATTAGTTAAGTATGAATTAATAGCAGACCGGTTAATACGAGCAATGATTTCATTGATTTAAAGTTACGGATAATTGTGACTAGCAATTCTAAGTTATAAAAGGTATCGATGTTATAATAGTTGTGTGGTTATAATATGATGATTAAGTTGTAGCATGTTAAAGCAAGTATTCGGATACTTGCCTCGGCGGTTCCGCAAACCGAAATACGGATGCGATGTCGGCAGAAACTGCGATATGGAAGCACGGGCCACGGATCGAGTCCCAACAGAGATCAACGGGATCACAAGGACCAGGGGACTTCGCTGGAGCGTCGGGTTCGTCAGACGGCACGGTCGGATTCCGGCAAAAGTTATCGGCAACAAGTTAGCAATAAGATAAACATACAAGATCAGCGGGGTTTTGCACCAAAGGAAGTAAAGTGATGCTTACAGAGGAGAAACAGGGGTAACTATGACGGGCCCGACGGCGATGGACCCACCGGCGGTGAACAGGAGGTGCGGCGAGGGTGCTGGAACGGCTGAAAGGGCTCGGGGTCGCTGGAAAGGGGTGCTGCGGTGAGTGGGGAAGAGTGTGGTCGGCTCTGGTGGTCGAGGGAGAGAAGGAGGTGGTCGAGGTGGTGTCGAAGAGGTCGCCGGCGCGTTTCTCCGGCGAACAGCGGGGTAGGCGATGGGTTAGGGCTCGTGTTGGGTGTTCCGGCGAGGGGAGGAGGACAGCGACGACGAGGTCGGGTCGAGTAGGGTGAGAGGGTGCTGCGGGAGTCATCGACGACGATGGGTGGCGTCGACGGCAAGGTCTGCGAAGGTGGAGGTGAGGTCGGGAATGGGTGCAGGCGTAGGAGAGAGGAGGAAGGAGGGAGGAGGAAGGTGCTGTGAGGTCGACGGGATGGTGGCGGCGACGGCGAAGTCGCGGGGAAGTCGGCGATGGGATCGCGAGGGCTAGGGTTAGGGTTTCTCGTGGTCGCGACGGATGCTCGAGGAAGGCGGCTGCATGCATGGGTATGTATAGGGGAGGAGAGAGAAAAGATTGAAGAGAGAGATTTGAGCGAGGGATTGAGGGAAGAGAGAGAGAGAGATAGGGAAAAGGAGGCAAGGCCCACGAGCTCGATTGTGAGCTCGTGATTGGCTGAAGGGAGGTGAGAAATTATTTGGAATAAGATTTGAATGGATTTGGCCGTTGGGAAATATTCTTATAAATATATATAGTTTTATAAATTAAATTGAAACGGCCCCTTTTTGGCGCGAAATGAAATATTTCCAAATCGCGCCCGGGTTGCGCCCAAATGTTCCAAATTCAAATTATATGATTTTAAGCGGGTTCCAAATTTTGAAAAGAGGTGTTTAATGATAAAAATGCATGCCCCCAAGTCGGACACTTGCTCGCGCGCGTAGTCGTCCAAACTTGCCTGTTTTAGCCAAACGGAACGGAATCTCGACACGCGGACGCTACCACGCGACTAGTGGCGACGAGTAGGCTAACATGGACATCTTAAATTTCATTTTAGGAGTTAAAATTTGTTATGTGCCAAAATGACTTAACCGGTTATAATTTAGCCATAAACACCAGAAAATCAGGAAAATTGGAAAAAGCAATATAAAACCCTCGACTTGTAATATAACTAGTATTATTGGGCTCGGGTGTTACATCATACCCAACTACAAAAAGAATTTCGTCCTCGAAATTCCAAGAATACAAGATAACTAACTACTGGAAAAGATGAGGGAATTTCTGCCGGATCTCGTCTTCTCGCTCCCAAGTGGATTCCCCATGCGATCGGTTACCCCAAGAAACTAGCACAAGAGGGATAACCTTGTTCTTAAGAACCTTTTCTCTTCGATCCTTGATCTCGACTGGTCGCTCCTCAAAAGTCAGGTCCTCCCGAACGGTCAACTCCGAGTGATCCAAAACATGGGTCTCATCACGAACATACCTCCGTAGTTGAGACACATGAAACACATCATGAACTCCTGTTAATGACGGTGGTAACGCCAACCGGTACGATACCTCTCCTACACGCTCCAAAATCTCGAAGGGTCCAACGAATCGAGGACTAAGCTTTCCCCGACTTCCAAAGCGAATCACCCCTCTAGTTGGTGATATCTTCAGGAATACCAAAACACCCACGGCGAACTCTAGAGGTCTTCTTGACGTGTCGGCCCAACTTTTCTGTCTGTCTTGAGCTGCCTTCATATGCTTCCTGATTGTATTCACCTTCTCAACTGTCTGTACCACCAAGTCTGGCCCTAGTAACCTTCGTTCACCCACATCATCCCAACATACAGGTGAACGGCACTTACGACCATACAACGCTTCAAACGGGGCCATCTGAATAGTTGCTTGGAAGCTATTGTTGTATGAAAACTCCACCAGGTGTAGATGGTCTTCCCAAGAACCTTTAAAGTCCAACATGCACGCTCTCAACATATCTTCAAGGGTCTGGATCGTTCTCTCCGATTGTCCATCAGTCTGAGGATGATAAGCTGTGCTGAACTTCAATCGAGTCCCCAAACTTTCTTGTAAACTCCTCCAAAAGTGCGACAAGAACCGAGTGTCCCGATCGGACACGATGCTTACCGGTACTCCATGCAATCTGACAATCTCCTGCATATATCGCTCTGCCAAAGTCTCTGTCGATTGACCAACCCGAAAAGGAATAAAGTGAGCTGCCTTGGTCAACCGATCGACAATCACCCATACAGCATTGTTACCCTTTGGACTCCGCGGTAAAGCCGTCACGAAATCCATGGTTATATGTTCCCACTTCCATTGAGGAATCGGAAGTGGTTGCAACAAACCAGCAACCCTTTGGTGTTCAGCCTTGACTTGCTGACACACCAAGCACTTAGCCACGAAGCGAGCAATTTCCCGTTTCATACCTTCCCACCAGAAATGCCGTCGAATATCTCGGTACATCTTTGTCCCTCCTGGATGTACAGAGTAAGCTGAACTGTGTGCCTCCTTCATAAGCTCTTCACGCACATCTCCTTTTGTCACACACACACGGCTACCATATCTCAACGAACCATCTTCATGGATCAGTAAATCGGTTCGTAGTCCGGCTCCAACCTGCTCTCGAAACTTCTGCAGTCTAGGATCCTGCGATTGCGCCGCTTTAATCTTCTCAACTAAGGACGATTGTACTTGCAACTGCATCAACTGTCCTGTAGCACGCGGTAGCACAACCTCCAAGTCAAATCTCCGAAACTCCTCAATGATCTCCCTTTGTGCGGTCAATACCTGAATGGCTGGCAACCGACTTAGCGCATCCGGCACGACGTTAACTTTTCCCGGATGGTACTTAAGATCAAGGTCGTAGTCGGCCATCAACTCTAACCATCTGCGTTGCCTCATGTTCAACTCCTTCTGAGTGAACACATACTTCAAACTCTTGTGATCTGTAAAGACTTCGACTCTCTCGCCCAATAGGTAGTGCCTCCAAATCTTCAGGGCGAAGATCACGGCTGCAAGCTCTAAGTCATGAGTCGGATAGTTCTTCTCATGAGTCTTCAGCTGTCTCGATGCGTAAGCGACGACTTTCCCGTTCTGCATTAAAACACATCCCAATCCTTTTCCAGATGCGTCGCTGTGAATCACCAGTCCTCCTGAATTATCCGGTACGGTCAGGATCGGGGCGGTTATCAACTTCTGCTTCAACGTCTCGAAGGCCAATGCACATCCATCCGTCCAAACAAACGGTACCTCCTTACGCGTAAGCTTGGTTAACGGCTCAGCTAGACGAGCGAAGTTCTCCACAAATCTTCTGTAGTATCCGGCGAGTCCAAGAAAACTCCTTATCTCCGCAACATTCTTCGGAATAGGCCAATCTCGAACTGCTGCAATCTTCTCGGGATCAACGGCGATTCCATCGCCCGACACGACATGCCCCAGAAACTTCACTTCTTCCAACCAGAATTCGCACTTACTCATCTTCGCGAATAATTTCTCCTGTCTCAGCGTTTGCAGTGCGATCCTTAAGTGCTCAGCATGCTCCTCCGGACTCTTCGAGTACACCAGAATATCGTCAATGAATACCACAATAAACTGGTCCAAGAACGGTGAAAAGATCCTGTTCATCAAGTCCATAAATATTGCCGGCGCATTAGTCACTCCGAAGGGCATCACTAAATACTCGAAATGCCCATATCGAGTCCGAAACGCCGTCTTGCAAATGTCTTCTGCCTTCACTCGGACCTGATGATATCCTGATCGCAAGTCCAGTTTCGAGAATACCCTCGCGCCACTAAGCTGCTCAAAGAGTTCTCCAATGCGAGGGATCGGGTACTTGTTCTTAATAGTCACCCGGTTTAATTCTCGATAATCAATGCACATCCTTCTCGTGCCATCCTTCTTCTTTACTAAAAGAACTGGAGCTCCCCAAGGCGAGTTGCTGCTTCAAATCCATCCCTTCTCGAGTAATTCGCCAACTTGTTTCTTAACTTCTTCCAATTCCACCGGTGCCATCGGATAATAAGATTTTGATACTGGCGCTGCACCAGGAATGAGGTCAATCGCAAACTCCACATCTCGCTTCGGCGGAAAGCCCGAAATATCTTCAAACACATCCATAAAGTCGCGAACAACTGTTGGCTCTTCCACCTCCATTGCCGCAAGAATACTGTTTGTCGGCCTAGCCCTAAACTCGACTGGCCCGACAGAACTGCTTCCTCCAATGAAAGTAAACTCAGGGTGCCCGGGAATCTGGAAAATTACTTTCCTTGCCCTACAATCAATGTGTGCGTGGAAAGTGCCAAGAAAATCCATTCCCAAGACTACTTCATAACTGCCCGTATCAATCACCAAGAAATCTGCAAAAATCTCTCGTCCGCAAACAACAACCGTACAATCTCTACATTCCTTACTAGCTATGATTTTCCCATTCCCAGTGTGTATGTCCCAGAAACTAGACAAGGTCGTGCAGGTGATCGAGTGTGTAGTTATAAATTTGGATGACATAAAACAGTGGGATGCTCCGGAATCAAATAATGCCAATGCGGGAAAACCACGAACGAGTATAGTACCTGAAACCACTTCTCCTGATGTCTTGGCTTCCTCAGCTGTCAATGTGAAAGCTCGACCCTGGTTCGGTCCTTGTGTCAGCTGTTTCTGCCCTTGGAACGGTCTCTGCGGAGTCTTCCGTATATCATCTCTCGTGCGAAGCTTCGACGGACAAGCACCAACTGCGTGATCGGCTGCTCCACAAACCAGACAAAGTCCCAGTCTCCTACGACAATCCTTCTGCACGTGCCCAGGTAATCGGCAGTAATCACAAATCACGCTCTTTCTTCGATCAACGATCACAGGCTTCTTCATTGGCGCTACACCTCGTCGGTCCACTGGAATACCTCTGCGCCCATGATCTCGGTTAGGTACAAATGCAGGCTTCCTAGCCGCAACTGCTGTCTGGTGAAAGTTCCCTTTCGATCCTGATAAACTCTGCTGCTCTCTGGCTGCCGTAAGAACCTGTGAGAAAGTGGTCAAACCCAGGGAGACAATCTGCCTCTGGATGTCCACATCCAAACTGCTCAAGAACCTTCGCGCCCTGTCTGCCTCCTTGGCGACTAAGGGTCCAGCGAAACGGCTGAGTCTCGTCCACTCTGCTGCATGTACATCCACCGCTGCTCCATTTTGTTTCAGCCCAATAAATCTCTCCTCCATTTCCTCCCGTGCAGTCCGCGGGAAGAACTTTTCCAAGAAACTTTTGGAGAAATCCGCCCAACTGATTGGCTTGGACAAGCGGGTCTCCTCCACAAGCCACCACTCTCGGGCGTAATCCACCAGCTGAATGCGCACCACATCAACTCTCTTGTCTTCAGGGATCTGTGCTGCAATCAGTAAATTCTCCGTGTCCACGAGCCACTGCTCGGCTGGCAATGGCTCCTCCAAGCCAGTGAAAGTAGTAGGACCCAACCGTCTGAAATCTGCCACGGTCCCTACTCGGTCAACTGGCTTCGCTACAGCGGTGTTTACAGACTGCTGAATAGCCTGCAAACCCTCCTGAAATGAATCTGCCTGTTGTTGGATCAGTTCAGTTTGTCTCTTCTGATTCTCCAACATCCCACGTATCACTCCTAACATGGCGGCTTCATCCACACGCCTCTGATACGTCTTGAAATTTTTATCTGCCATGATCCTGAAATCAAAACAAACACATTAGCATGATGATAGATTCAATATATAAATCAAGGCTAGAACTCCAAGATACTTAAATAGAGTACTGCATTGTAGCTATGCCGCGGTATCATAGCCGCAATTACTTAACTCCACTCAAGTCGCCTAAGTCCTAGAGATAACAAGAGATTAGGCTTTCGAATTGACAATGCAAAGTAAGTTTGCATGTCGACATGATCCGGAAGAATGATTCAAGGACGGTAAAACGGTCAAGGTGGCAGGACATGTTTCCTAATCACGGGTATTTTGATTCGGGTATCGGGTGCAATACCCAACTACAAAGAATCAACCCAATTAACCTATGTCTCTGATACCAAAAGAACCATGTCACGCCCCGCTTCCCAGAGTACGCAAAATTGGGCACGTGACATAGCCAACCATGCTACCTGTGGGTAGGACGCATCCGTCCACAGTCACATTACGGTTGTATAGATATCAAGAACAGTAAAAATAAACTAAACTAATACATGTCCAAATCCATAATAACAAGAATCAATAGACAATAAGTGCGGAAGCTAATGATCCAATACAATGAATAAACAGTACGTCCCATAATGCGGGCTCACATCTGGAAATGAAAAGCAATAAATAAATCCTAAGGACTCACTGTTCAGCCTGCTGGCTGAAGTACTCCTGCTCGGTCGACGACAAAGGTACGAAATCTGGGCCATGCAAAACCCAGACGTCAGCGCGTCATGATATCAAGTATATAGCATAAACATGGTAATAAACAATGCAAGTATGAACATGAATAAGCAACAATAAGAGATAACAAGCAGGGTAATATGTAATGGTGACTAAACTGTCCTATCAGGTTTTCTACTCTATAGTCTTTGAAACCAATTGATGAATCGTCGATGTAACTCAATAGTATCCCGTGCATGCCCGGGACCACGATCATGATCCTCGGGGCTGAATCCGAGACGTGCCGCTAAGCAGTAAAAGGTAGTAGGATAGATGAGTGATGTCAGCATCAACACTCCGGAGCTGGCCAAGCCCGTAAGACTGATCAGAACAAGTATCGAACTGTTGAGTTACAAGTCGGTTTCACCTTTGATTTCCCCATACCCCCAAGCTATGTATGTCAGGTCAGGTATTCAGTTGTCAAGGACTAATGCCAACGCAAGATCCAGTAAGAGTAGGTCTGTCTGGATAGACAGCGGGAAATGGTCATGTTTGTCGGCATTAGGCATGAAATCAGGTAACAGGTCAGGTTACTTTCAACAGGTCGAGTCGATATGCATAGGGTGTCATGTCCGGTGTATCAGTACAAGTGTCATGTGTATCAAGATCGGTCAATATGTAATGCAATCAGGTGTGTGCTCGCAACAGGTATGCAATCAATAATGAACAGTAGCAGGAAACAGTAAATAACAATATTAATCTAGGTAAACACAGTGATGTTTCGTATTCTCTTATTAATCCGGTTCACGCACCTTTGAGGTGCAATAGCCACAATACGAAACAATATCGATAATATACGTAATGGAGTTACATGAATTTGAACTAAGCATAATAATTGTCTCATGAGTGATTTTAACAAATGAAGTGGGGATGATCTACTTGGTTTGATTAGTTAAGTATGAATTAATAGCAGACCGGTTAATACGAGCAATGATTTCATTGATTTAAAGTTACGGATAATTGTGACTAGCAATTCTAAGTTATAAAAGGTATCGATGTTATAATAGTTGTGTGGTTATAATATGATGATTAAGTTGTAGCATGTTAAAGCAAGTATTCGGATACTTGCCTCGGCGGTTCCGCAAACCGAAATACGGATGCGATGTCGGCAGAAACTGCGATATGGAAGCACGGGCCACGGATCGAGTCCCAACAGAGATCAACGGGATCACAAGGACCAGGGGACTTCGCTGGAGCGTCGGGTTCGTCAGACGGCACGGTCGGATTCCGGCAAAAGTTATCGGCAACAAGTTAGCAATAAGATAAACATACAAGATCAGCGGGGTTTTG